>OX451735.1:1035517509-1036971854 GCA_948472305.1 Vicia faba
CCAGATAACAGTTAAAATTATCTAAATTACTATGAAGCCTGGAATCCAACTAGATAACAATTAATTTCATCTAAGTTGTTGCGAAGCCTGGAATCCAACCAGATAACAGTTAAATTCAATAAGTTACTGCGAAGCCTGGAAACCGGCCAGATAACAGTTTAACTTCATCAATTGCTACGAAGCCTAGAATCCGACCAGATAATAGTTAATTTCATCTAAGTTTCTACGAAACCTGGAATACGACCAGATAACAGTTACTTCAGTTTTCTGCAAAGCCTGAAATCTGACCAGATAACAGTTAATTTCATTTTCCAGAGCAAGTTGTTGTGAAGCCTAGAACCCGACCAGATAACAGTTAAACTTCATTATTCCAAGTAATTTTTTGTAAAGCCTGGAACTCAACCAGATAACAGTTAATTTCATCTTCCCTAATAAGTTGCTGCGAAGCCTGGAAGGCGACCAGATAACAGTTAACTTTATTACCCCTAGCAAGTCGAAAGTTGCTATGAAGCCTAGATTTCGACCATATAACAACTAACTTTCACTCTCCCCAATCAAATATAATTCCCCAGTAGAGTAATGGACAACTCATGAACTCTATACCCCAAGTAGAAATCAACACTCTTCACAGAGTTTCTTCAAGCAAAGAGCCAAAATCAATGTTCTCCAGCGGATTTCTCCTCAAACAACATAATAGGAATTCCCAGCGGAAGCATTCTAAACAAGTTTTGAAGATGTGCATACTCTCCGTACTCTTCATCCCAAACAACAGTCAGGGATTTAACTTCCCAAAGCTCCCTAGCATTTGTCAAGGATTTATTTTCCAAGACAAAGATACGCTTCAACAATATTTCACATTCATATATCATATCACATACATGACAAATGCATACGACAAAATCTCATTTATTTTGAGAACATCATTGTGCCATGCATACATCTGCATGCAACTAACCCTCTTCCTTATAGGAAAAATCAACCAACAAAACTAAGACCTCTTCTGGTTAGAATTCACTTCTACCAGTTAATGACAGGTAATCTACAGTCCTCTTCTGGGTAGATTTACTTCTTCCATTTAATGACAGGCAATCAACAGACCTCTTCTGGTTAAGTTTATTTCCCCAGTGAAGTCGCCAAACAACAGACCTCTTCTGTCACTCTGGATGGCATCTGTAAGCCCATCTCCGACAAACTCTTCATCACTTCTCCAAATGGCATCTTTAAGCACATTTCCGACACAACCAACTAACACATCATCAAGTGCAAATTTCTGGGCACTCTAGTGTTCAATCATCTTCCACCTTCAAGTCACGAATGGCGGACCCGCCAATCTAACTCTTCAAGTTTAAAAAGATTGAACAGGGGCAGCTGTTGTACCCCAAAAGTTTCCCTCTCTTTTTTAATACATTCCTCATAAAGGATCTCCAATGCTCAAGAATTCTCAAGGAATTGATCAAACAAAATCATCTCCGAAGCACTGATGCCTCAAATTAGGGTTTGAGTTTACACAAAGACAGTTGGAATTCTAATATTTCAAATGACTTTCATGGATCATTATGGACCCTCAATATGGCTCCTGTCAAGTTTCAAGTCTTGGATCACAAAATTTCTCAGTCAATTGATCAGGTGGTTTAAAATCAGCAGTATTGGTTAAAAAGTCAACTGTGGTCAACCTACAGTCAAAATTCAAGATTTTGGACCAGTATCAACATTTTGAAGTCATATGTATCATTTGATCAAGGTTGGACCATAATTCTCCAATAAAATTGTTCAAATCATCAAATGGTCAAAATTAGGGTTTTGACTGAGAACGACTAATTTTTTACTTTTGACCCAGTACATGACTTATTGGTTTCAAAAATGATCTCAGGCATTCAAGTACATCATTCAGACCTAATCGCATATTCAGTGGATTGATGGTTGAAATTTGGTCAACTGATGAAAAAAGTCAACCGTACACTGAAAAGTCAAATTTTGACTTTTTTATCAAATTTGAGTTTCAAAGATCACATTTAATCAAGACATTAAAAATATGAAATTTGATCATCAAGAAATCAAGAAAATTAAAAATCAAACTTTGCAAGACTTATAATTTTTCTAAGTTGTTTTTTATACATGTCAATTTCATGACATCTTTTCACCACAAGTCAAGACAATTCAAGTTGTTACAAGCTTTCAAGTAAACAACAAGGCTGCATTTTTAAGTTAAAAATTGCAAGTTACAAATCCTAAACTTTGTCTTGTTTGAACTTTTCCCTTTGACTAAATCTTTAAAATTTTCCACTATGTTATCCACAAATATGCCTTATCTTTGTTACAAGCTGCATAAATTTGTCCACAAAACCAGATTTGTATCATGCTACAAACGTTGTTGTCCAGAAAAGTCCCAAAAACATATATGCTTCCAAGTCCAAGCCTGCTGCTACTAGCCCAAAACCTTGTTAAAAAATAGTCTGCTATCCTGTACAAGGCCAGCCCTGCACCAAGCTTCCACTCCACTCCAAAACTGTTACAAAACAGTCCTGTTGTACTGCCTCTAACCCTGTCCAAACCTGCACTATATCGGTCCCATATTTGCAAAAATATTTAGCACATAAGAGCTGCATCTAAAAAGCAATGAAACAATATATCCAAATAGTTCAAAAAATTATCTATTTCCATCCCAAATTGCAGTCAACTTCATCTATAAATAAATTGTTTCACAACACACAAGTGGTGGGATTTTGGAGAGAAAAGAAGGAAGAGAAAAAAAGAATTCTTTGTAAACTCTGCTCATTCACAAAAAAAAAAAAGATCAGCTCATCTTCAACTCTATTTCCATTCACAAAACAGAAAAACCTTCAACCCATTATACAACCTTGCAATCTTTTTCCCTAAACCAACTATCCAAACACCTCATATACATCACATAGAGATTGTTCAAACACAATAATAATTTCTGTAACACCATTATCATCACCTTCCAAACACAAAAAAAAATAGTATTTTGCAACTAGACTGAGTGAAAGCGATTATAGAACTTTGCCGCACAGAGCAAGGATTGGAGCAACTTCAAGAAGGAGCTCGATCAATCGTCACTTTGCACTCGGAGACATCCGTACGTTTTTTCAAAGTTTTTTCTCCAAGAGGTATACTTCTTTCCTAACTGTAATATCTTTATCCATACATCATTTTCTTTTTATGTACAAAATATACATAAAAAAGACAAGAAAAAGAAGAAAACTCAGCAAAAAGCCAAGACAGGGGGCTAACACAGGTGCCCGTGTCACAAGACACGGCCCATTTCAGATCATCTGTTTGAAAATCTAACAAAAAATAGAGGACATGGTGTTGACATGGGTGCCCGTGTCACAAGACACGGCCCGTGTCAGACCTACTGAAACTTAAAACGTGACAAAAAGGAGGACGAGATGCTGACACGGGTGCCCGTGTCACAGGACACAGCCCGTGTCACAGGACACAGCCCGTGTCAGGTGTACTGGAATTGAGAATATGACAAGTTAGCAGGACAGGGTGTTGACACGGGTCCCCGTGTCACATCACACGGCCCGTGTCAGCTTAGCTAGGACAGAAAGGAAGCGTGTATGATTTATTACAGAGTCCTGACACGGGTGGCCATGTCACATGACACGGCCCGTATCAGGTCAGGCACCAAAAATCTTATTCTTTTTGACTTTTTGCTATTATTTTCATTCAATATGGTTGTTAGGTTTTATTTGCTTTTATCTCCCCATTTGTGAACTTGAACCCCCATCCCCTAAAGTGATGTAATAGCGTAGGATTTTAATTTCCGCAATTTACCACTTTAATATAATTGTTAGTAATTAGGTGTGTATGGAAAGATAAAATCAATCTTATAGAACCATCATCTCAAAGAAAAAAAATGCATCCAATCAAAACACCATTCACACACTCGCACCCCTAGGGTAACCCCGCTTATTGCCTCGGAAAAATAGTCATGTCCCTCGAATGTGAGACGCTTTAGAAAAGACCCTCGATGAAAAAGATCATAGTCCCTCGATGACCCTTCGACGTTGCCTTCGGTAAAATGATCTTAGTCCCTTATGAAAATTTCTAAAGCGTCTCATAGGTTGCCTTCTATGAATATACGATGATCTGCGCCTTCCCCTTCACATCCAATAGTGGGGCTTCTTACCAATCAATGGTAAGATAGCAACATCTAAAGGAGGAGGAAAAGAACAAAGACCCTTTTTGAGTAGGTAGAACGTTCATAGTTGCTTGCTCACAGCTTCTTCAAAATAACATCTTTCAAAACACACTAACACTTTCAAAACGAAATATTTTCAAAAGTCAACACTTTGTATACATTCTTATAGAGACGAGAATCATTACAAAGTTCTCCTAAACGAAGGCGCTTTCAAAAATACTTTCAAAACAAATCACAAAAACAATTCAAACAAAGCATTTCAAAGTGAGCTAGCAACTAAGAGCCCGTAGATAACTATGAATGAAAAGGGTGCTAACACCTTCCCTTTTCATAACCTACCCCTCGAACTCAAGAAAATTCTCAAAAGGTCTTTCTTGTTCTTTTCACCCTTTCCTTTATTGGATAAAAGAAAAGTTGGTGGCGACTCTTGCTATCCGCAACAATTGCGATAAAACGCAAAACACCCAAGTCAGTTCTCCCACCGTATTACACTAGGTATACCAATTTCCTGCAACACTCTCTCCATTGAAAGCCAACCCACCATGCCATACGCCTTCTGGAGGTCTAACCTAGGTCTGCCACCTTTTCTAGTATATCCTTTGAGAAGCTCATGCACCAGCATAATGTGATTGTGAATAACCTACCCTGGAATAAAAGCTGCTTTGCTTAAACATATAATACTATGCAACACATTTCCCAAACTAATAGTCATAATCTTTGAAATAATATTGTAAAAAATGGTACGTCTTGCAATAGGTCTGTAATCTTTCACACTATTAGCAGACTCAGTTTTGGGAATCAAAGTGACCATTGTTTTATTAAAAGCCTTGTAAATCTTGCCTAGCTTAGAAAACTAAAAAATGGTTGCAATCATATCCTCCTTTATGATATTCCAACTTACCTTGAAGAACTTAGCACCATATCCATCAACACCTGGAGATTTCAAATCCCCAATACCATTGAGGGGTTGCTCTATTTCCTGGACAGTAACATTGCTCACGAGGAATTCCCTTTGGTCCATGCTAAGTTGGTCCTCACTCCTCAATGCTTCAATATCGACTTGAATAATACTACTACTGGCTTTCCCCATAAGATTACCATAGAAACCAGTGACCTCCTTCTTAATATCTTTCTGGTTTTTAAGGATAGTGTCGTTACTCTTTTCGTTAAACCTTATACTTGTAGCATTCTGATTATTCTTGAGGTAAGCATGGAAAAACACACTGTTATCATCTTCTATTCTAATCCAATTAATTTTGGTCCTTTGCATCATCATCTTTTCCTCCATCTCATTCCATCTGATAACCTCTCCCGACAAATTTTTTTATGGCATCAATCTTGTGCACATCCAATATGTTGGTCTGAAGATCCATATAGGCCTGATTAAGATTTTGTCTAGCCAACACCAACTTTTTCCTAACATCAGCAATATGCTTGTTAAGCTTTTTTAAATCAGATTTTAACCTATGAAGCTTATGCCACTACACAACCATAGGACTTCCAGACACAAGTTTATTCCATATTTTCTTAACCACTTCATTGAAACCCTCCAACTCCACCCAACAATTATTAAATTTAAAACCCTTATATCTTTTCCTACCATTATCAGGTCTGGCAAGGAAGAGAATGGCATGATCTGACACATTAGGGGGAAGGATGTTGAGGGTAATATAATTGTTATCTTGATACCACTCAATATTAGCAAGGACTCTATCGATCCTAGAGTAAATAAGATTCCCACTTTTCCTATTAAACCAAGTAAAAAATGACCTCTGCTATGAATTCCACAAAGACTAGTTTTGACCATCATGTTTTAGAGATCCTCATATTCTGCTTTAGTCACCATCTTCCCACTAGTTTTATCATGGGATTTAGCCATATTATTGTAGTCTCCCATTGCACACCACATGCCCTGATGATTTCTATGCAAAGAGTCCATATTATTCCAAAGCACTCTTCTATGCTCCAATTGATTATGAGCATATATAACAGTCAACCAGAATTTGAAAGTGCCATCCAAATCGTATACCCCACAATGAATATATTGACTAGAGCTATTAACGTGTCTAACATCCACTTTAGTGTTATCCCATTGCAGTCAGATTCTACCATTTGCATGATACTTATAGTTGTCAAGATAACAACCTCTCAACTGGAGTTTCTGTTTGACCAGTTTAGCTTTATTCCCTTTATCTCTTGTTTCAATCAATATAATTATTTCAGGCTGAAGCTCTTGGAGACGGAAGTGAATCTACCTGAGTTTTACCAATCTTATTAAGCCCCCCAATATTCCAAGAAACGATCATGGACCTCTGTCATAGGCACCTAACAGGCCATTCAAAGCCTCTAGAACCTCAAAACCATTTAAACAAGACACATCATTAGAAGATTCAACATAAACAATATTTTTTCCTTTGTCTCTTATAACTTTGCTTACTCTTGTCTGTTTTCTCTCTTTCTTTTAATCATAAATTGACATTATTCACTTAAATAAGTTAGACAAATTGGCTATTCATATTTAAGTCTTTATCCATATAAAAAGGAAGTTCAAACCCAATATATATTCCTTAATAGAGTTCAAAGTATTTGATCTCGTTGAATCAATCATCAAAAAAAATTATTTAGCGAAAAATTTCACTTATTGAATCTTTATAATAACTAACTAAAAGTTTATTTATGTTTAGCAAGATAAGAGAGAATGTCGGAATCACTTCCACGATTGGGAAACCGTAAGGTATAAGGAAAGGTGAGCAGAAGAAACCAAAATAACAACACTACAACAAGTAATTAAAGAATGAATTTACAATAAAGCGATTCTACAAGCAACTGGTTCATTTTAACAATTGATTTCTGCAAAAGAATTTAAATAGTCAACAACCTGCTTTTGAGTAACTTCAAACACCATTTAACAAGTATATCCAATGAACCTGCTTTACTTTGTTTTATGTCTTTCTCCATTCTCTGTATGCTTTGCCTAATATAGATTATATTAAGTAACCAAGAAATGCAAACTTCAATCTTCTATCTAGCGAGCAAGTCAATTCCACGTATTATGTAGACAAGATTTAAAATTGAAGTCAAGCTTATTTACAGCCTTTTTTTTAATAAAAATTATTGAATCTAGAATTTAGAATGAATCTAGAAATAAAAATAGTCAAACATGTTTGAGAAAGTATAAATGTAACATTTCATTTATTTATATATAATATGAGACTTAATCAGACACACTTATATTTAATTAAAATATGTTATTAATTACAAAAATAGTTAAATGTTATTTAATTGAGTCTTTTTCAAATATATATATGATCTCAAAAATTGTCAAACTCGAACTTTTGCATCAATTTCTTTACTCAAATGTAAAAATGGCTCATAAAATTTACTTCATATTAAATATTATTATTAAAATAGTTATATACATGATTTATATAATCTATAGGTACATAAATATTTCAAAACTTTTTCTTAATTATAAAAAAAAACAAATTATCAATGATAAATTGTGTCCAACATCATAAACTTTTATCTGTTAGCGCGTGTGACACTTTTAGTGAGGAGAGAAAGAGAAAATACTAAAGGAAATAAGGATTTGTATTATTGAATTATATAAATAATGATACACATTATGACTATTATATACAACCCTAATTGGATTTGGGCTAACACAACTTGGATTATTTTTAAATATTAAATCTAATCAAATCTAATAAAATCTAATTTAATATTTCAACACACCCCATAATCCAAGTTGTCGAACATCCTCAAAAATAGTCAATCTGAACTATTCCTAATTTCTTTCACAAATTCAGGAATCTATCGATCTTCAATCCTTTGGTGAAAATGTCGGCCAACTGTGCTTCACTTGAGCAATGCCTAACTTCAAGTTCACCTTGATTTACTTTTTCTCTCAAGAAGTGAAACCTTGCTTCAATATGTTTACTTCTTCTATGCAGAACTGGATTCATCGCTAGATTTATGGCTGACTTGTTGTCGATTTGCAATACTATAGGTTTCTTCACTTCGACAGTCATTTCTTCAAGTAAAGATCTGATCTAAATTGCTTGACATGCAGCATATGATCCTGCTATATATTCAGCTTCACACGATGACAATGTCACCACGGGTTGCTTCTTCGAACACCATGAGATTTGGGGCACCAAATACTTGAAATAAATATCCAATTGTGCTTCTTCGATCTTCCTTATCTCCACATCAATCAGCATCTGAAAAACAATTAACTCTTGCTTCTTTTCCTTCAGAATCTCGTCGAATTAGTATTTCATAATTTATTGAACTCTTCAAATATCCCAGGATTCTTCTTGTAGCCTTCAGATCTGACACTCTTGGTTCACCAATATATCTACTTACTAATCTGACTACGAAATCTATATCAGGTCGGCTGTTGCACACATACCTCAGAGATTCCACAATTTGCTTGAACAAAGTTGCATCGACTTTGTCTTCCTCTCCATTCTTCTCCAACTTCACATTTGGTTCGACAAGTGAGGATGCGGGATTCGAATCATCCATTCAGAATCTCTTGAGTATCTCTTTGACATACTTTCTTTGATATAACATCATACCTTGCTTCGACATTTGAAATTCTATGCCTAGAAAATAAGACAATTTTCCTAGATCCGACCTTTCAAATTCCTTCATCATTAGCTCTTTGAACTTCAACAAGTTCTCCAAACTAATTCCAGTTACTAGCAAGTCATCAACATACAAGCATATGATTGTTATATCTTGTGCTACAACCTGAACATAGACACCATACTTTGATTTGCATTTGACAAATCCAAATTCGACTAAGTATGAGTCGATCTTCTTGTTCTATGCCCTAGGTGTCTGCTTGAGGTCATAGATCGCTTTGTGCAATCTATATACTTTACTCGCTTCCTTCTAAATCACAAACCCAAGAGGTTGTGTGACATAAACTTCTTCGTCTAAAGGACCATTCAGAAATGCTGATTTCACATCTAGATGGAATGTCAACCAGCCTTGGTTGGATGCCAATGCTACCACTAGTCGAACAGTCTTTAATCTTGATACTGGAGAAAATAATTCAGAGTAGTTTAGTCTTGATCTTTGAAGAAAACCCCGAGCTACTAATATTTCTTTATGTCTTGCTATTGACCCATTTGCATTGTGTTTCAACTTGAGCACCCACTTTACTTTGATAGCTTTTGTATGTGCTGGCAATTCGACTAATTCCCATGTGTTGTTTCTTTCAATTTCCTGTAACTCTTCAACCATAGCTAACTTCCACTTGTTAATCTTCAAAGCTTCGCTATAGTTGATTGGTTCAGTACCTGCAAGTAAAGTAAAATGAACTAATTCTCCATCTGGTGTGATTTCATCATCACCCACTACTTCATAATCATGAAGTCTTGTTGGAAGAACTCTATTTCTTTGAGGTCTTTGGCTTGTTTCATCCATAGCCTCTTCGACTTTGACTGTGTCGGGAGTGTCAACAACTGCTTATTCTTCGACTTCGACTGGATTCTCAACAATTCCTTCGACCTCTACTTCATCAGTTTATTCATCGAAATTAAAGTTCATTAATGGCTTGTTAATTGAATTGCTAGAATTCCAATCCCAGGAAGAATTTTCATTAATCACAATATCTCGACTCAACACAATCTTATCATTAACTGGATTGAATAGTCTGTATGCACCAATTTTATGATATCCTACTAGAATCATAGGTTCACTCTTGTCATCAAGCTTCCTCTCCTTGTATCAGAAACATGCTTGTAACACATAGAGCTAAACACCTTCAAATGCCTTACTGGTGGTTGTTTGCCACTCCACACTTATTCAGGAACCTTGTTCTTCAATATCTTAGTAGGACACTGTTGTACCCCAAAATTTCCCCTCCTATTTTTCCACAAGAAATCACAGCTTCGAGCTTTTCCTGATTTTTCAAATTGGCGTAAGAATCAGTCAAACAGACTTTTTCTTATCAATCTATACAAAATTAGGGTTTTCATGGATTTTGGAACAGTTCAAGAAGATTGTCAGGGTTTGGTTAAGTTTGGCTCAAAGTTTGATCAGACAGGCGTTTCTTTGGTGTTAAATCAAGAATCAGGGTTTTGTGCGCGCATTCTCAGAAAGAATTAATTCTACAGTTCTTTTCAATTTACTCTGAGATATGGACTGAGGTTTCTGATTGGGAGTTTGCAGTGTTTGATTGCATCAGTAAAAGAAATGGCATGTGGACGTTTTGTTTGATTAACTGTGCATTGCTTTGGATAATTGGAGCGCCAGGTTTATTATTGATTCATGCTAAATGGTAAGACCACAATGTTTATTAACTATTTATTTTTTCTAAGTCAGAATAATTGGATTTACTTCCAGTTATTTTAATTTAAGAAACTTAAGTAATTAAATAGACAGTTGAAAAAAATAATTAACTGATCAAAGGAAGACTTTTATTTATTTTTAATTATTTGTACAATTGTTATTTAAATACAGTAATTATTTACAAGTATTTATAATAATATTTGTTACAACGATTAAAAGTAAAATAAAATGGCGTTCTAAGTTTCTAAGTCTTCATCCTCCATTTGCTGCTCCCCATTGCTCAATTGATTTTCATCTGCAAAACACAGAAAAAAAAGGAAGTCAAAGGCAGATGAAATAATAAAAGAGCAGACAGATAAAAAAGGACTCATCATTAAAAGTAACTGGCCGGAATCAGTTGTTCCCCTCTCTGTAAATCACAAGATTGCTCTTGGTTCACAAAGAGGGATAGAAAATGCTCGCAAAAGTATGAAATGCACAAAGTATGAATTGCACAAATTCAAATTTTCAAACATACTGCATTGTCAACAAGCTGCATAAAATGCCAAACAGCATGTACAAGTATAAAGTCCAAACTGAACTGCCTAACCAAATCAAAAAAAGGCAAACTGAAAGTCACAATTTCAAACTATCCAAACTGTCCAAAGTTGTCCAAGAGATATAGAAAGATATCAAGCTATCAAACAAGTACAAAATGCTGTCAACAAGATGCAGGAAAACTGGAAAATATGCAGAGGAAAGAAATATTGCAAGCAACATCAAAAGTCATCATTTCCCAAGCCAGTACTTTTTCAGAAAAGCTACTTTTAAGCAATAAACAATTGCTTTAAATTGTAGAGAGAGAGAGAGAGGAAAAGAGAGAGAAAAAGGCTTACAGCAGGCTTAGGCTTGAAGAAAAAGATATAAACCAAATATACCACAACACAGTAAGGAGGAGGGGGCAGAAAACACACAAACTGATATAGAACAAGCAGGAGCCTGCCTTCAAAACATTCCAAGCCTCCAAAACCAACTGCATCAAAGCAAGCTGAACCAGAAGCATACGAACATCAACCAAACCAGAAGCACATCAAGCTTCAAGCCTAAACTGCTCAAACCTGTTACTGCATAAAAGCCTGAAGCCAGTAAACCTGTGACCTCAAGCCCTGTATAGCCTAAAGCCAAAACCTGCTACAGCCTATACCAAACAAAATTCAAACAAACCAAAAGCCTCAAACTGAAGCCTAAACCTGCATCAAGCCAAAAGGCCATCCAAGCTGCTCAGCCTAAACATATCAACAAAACCATATCAAAAATTACAAGCCCTTAAGCCAAGACCTGTTTCATCATTACAAACAAGCTTACAGCTTGCTGAAGCCCAAGCCTCCAGCCTTTCAACCTGTTAAAAATGGCCACAAAACCCTGTATAGCCATACAAGCCTAACAGCCTCCAAACATCCACCTGCATAAGCCCTTACCCAAACAAGGTTCTCAGAACCAAAAGGGCTCATCATTGAAAGCAGATTCAAATCACCAACAATACTTAAATCAAACACTAAAGCATCATAACCAACAAAAACCCTCAGAATGGTTTCATCATAGGGTTAGGGCAACAATACTCAAAGTCCCAATCTCTCAGAACCTAGGTTCGTCACTGAGCAAACACATCAAACGAATCCAACAACATATTCAGAATCAGATATCATCAAACAATATCTCAACAACAAATCATACAGAAGCAGGCAACCAGAAGATGAAAAGAAAATAAAGAAGTGTTTTCAGATAATCATCATAAAACAACCCATAAAAGCAAGATACCAGATTTCCAGCAAGCCAACATCATCGTGCTCCCTGCCTCAGCTGTCCAGGACGCCTCCAAATTCGCCTCTCTTCCTCTCCAAGCGATGAACCCCAAAGGTAGTATTTTTTTCCCTCTTTTATATACCTCACATGAACAACAACATATAAAGGTCAGAACTTGTCAAAATAAAGTCATAAACATGTAAAACTCAAAAGCCTAAAACGGAGATCAAACCTTTTTCGTAACCACCTTGCATGGCCATGGAGAGAAGGAGGTGGGAGGTAGCGCCTGATGACCGTGGGTGAGGAGGAGCATTCAGTGGCTAGGGCGTGAGAAGGATAAAGACGAAGGAAGCGAAGAGGACGAACGGCGCCGCGCCTCTATAACCCTAAGCCTTTGTTCTGAAACGAAACACAAACAACCCTAAAGACAATTGTCCAAACATGCTTGGGCCGGTTCACCATTCATAAGCCTTAGGCCCATCACAAAAAAACCGGCACACCCCCTTTTTTATTATTCTGTTTTTTTGCTTGGGCTAAACAAATCCACCAAGCCCATTTTAATTCTTTCTAACTAATACTTTTTTTTCTTATCACCTCATATCTTTTTTTATTTTGTTAAATAAATTTTTTACATTAAATTTTATTAGCTCTTTTATTTTCTTTTTTATAACACAATTAAATTTTGTAAAGTAAAATGATACACTAAACTCTTTTTATATATAAACTTTTCTTAAATTATTATTTTGTTAGTATAATTAAAAATACATATCAATAAATACATAAGAAAATATATTTTCTTTTATTTCTTTTTTTGATTAAACATTTGTTTATATATAAAACATAAAAAAACATTAATTCATAAAAAGTAGAATTACTTAAAACATTTCCTTTTCTTTTCTTAAAATACTTTGTTTTGTACATATTTAACAAAAACACATAAAAATAATAAATAAATACTTAATAATATATTAAGTTCACATTTTTTCTCACTTGTAAATATTCACATACACTTACACAAATACATTGATACATTTACATTGATTTATTCTTATACATTGCTACATTTACATTGCGATTGATTCGATTTGGTTGTAAATTATTTGGACACTACTCTCCTATTAAGTCTCATCCCCATTTATGAATATTTGTACCCCCACTCCCGGATACTTATTTGTAATAGCGTAGACTTTAAATTCCTGCAATTTATCGCTTTCAAATATACCATGTTTAGACCTAGGGTTTGTATGTTAATAAAATCAAATGCTAGATAACCTAACACAAAGACAAATGCATGACAATCAATACACCTTTCACACTTGCACCCCTAGGGTAATCCCGCTTGTTGCCTTCCAAAATGGGCCATGCTTGCACGTTGAGTTTCTTTGGCAAAACAAAATGAATCAAATGATCATAGTCCCTCGATGACGCTTTCGAAAGTTGCCTACGAAATGATCATAGTCCCTTCAAGCAAAATTGCCAAAGACACTTGGCACCATTGCATTCATGGTCCATACGATGACTCGCGCCTGTCCCGTTAACATCCTAACACAAGATTGTCCACCAAATACAATGGTGGAACAATACTGTTAAAAGGGTTAAAACATAGAAAAAACCTTTGAGTAAATTTAGGGGTAGACAACTCTTAGTTACTTGATCAAACTTGCAAAACACGCTTGCCTACTTTTCAAAACCACACTTCACAAACACAATTTCCAAACAACTTTCAAAAACATTTGAAACATCTTTTCGAAAAGATACACACCTTTGTAAAACATTTGAGTAAAGAATTGTTGCAATGGTTGCCTAGACAAGGCGTCTTTTTCAAAACATTTTCAAACACACACACACACCACCATTTCAAGCAATTGAGAATCAAGGCAAGTGATCTAAAAAAAGTAACTAAGAGCCCATGGATAACCATGGATGAAAAGGGTGCTAATACCTTCCCTTTTCATAATCTACCCCCCGAACCCGCGAAACATCTCAAAAGGTTTTTCCTGTGCTTTTTAACCTTTCTTTTAGGATAAAATAAAAAGTCGGTGGCGACTCTTGCTAAACCGAACAAGTGCGAATACAAACGCAAAACCTCAAGTCAGTTCTCCCACCGTATCACAGAACTGGCGACTCTGCTGGGGAGAAACTTAAAAGTGGGGTTACCTTAGGGTTTAGATCACCTTTACATTCTTGCTTTGATTGCTTTACTTTTTGGGTCCTTGTTTGGGTTTGTTGTAAATCCTACACCCGGATTTGGGGGCACCTTTTTAGGTAAATAGCAATAAAACTGCGAGGGAACTGTGTGGGGTATACCGACATGGTTGAAGCAGTAAGCTATGTTAGTGTGACATATTTGTGAGTACCGGTAACTCTTGAGTTCAATCAAGGAGAGTACGGGGCCGCTGAGTGATGTCGTGAAGCACTAACGAACTCTTAGAACCTTAATTGACCATCTTAGCCTTTTTAGGGGTAGTGAGATGAACGACTTTGGTGCAGTCCGAAGTTGGTAGATACTCGATACTACACTCATTGAGGGTTGTTTTCTTGGAATATTTTGGTCGCCAGTTAAGTGGCTAAACCAAAACAATGAACACAGAAAACAATCCAATGATATTGAGCTCCTTAGAACTCGGTTTCTATTCTAGGACAGGATGAGCCAACTAACTTCAAGAGGGTACTTACCTACAAACCCCACGCAAGCCTGAACCTAAGGACTTGTTTGCTTTGTGTGAATATGATTACCTGTATATACACTTACTTGCTTTTGCATACATGTACATAACATCATGACCTCATACCATAGCATTTTTCAATAACCATTTCAAGGATCTCGAGGGTTCTTTTGATGCAGGGTTACATTGAACCAGACATCTACCAAAGTGAAAGAGGTTTCTCCTCTAACAAACGCCATCAAAGATCAAGTGCAACAACTTGAATCAGGGGCTATGACCACTTGACATGGTGAGCTTGATTCTCGTGGAAAGACATCCACCGGTGCAAAGTTCTCCAATCAAATACCAAAGTTCAACCTCTAACATTCTCTTGTGTTTACCCCCAAGAGATCCTTGAAAACATGCATCCACATATCATGCATTGCATCATGACATTTTTTCCTTTTTGCAGGCTTCCTTACTCTCCTACTGTTTATTTCAGTAAGAGATGGCCCTAGAGAGGACTGTCAAGGATATCCAGGACCAAAATGCTCAGCTTCAGGAAATGTTCTTGAACCTATCCCTGGGGCAAGAAGAAGTGAAGACTCTCCTCACAAGGGGCTTGGTCCAGGAGAATTCAAACAATGCCAGGAGTGATCAGTTGGAGGCACTGCAGTCTGAGCTGACTACAATGAGGATCTAAATGGTGGGGCAACTGGTGGGCCAGATGTCTCTCATCCAGGACTTGGCTCAAAGACAAGAGGAACTCAGAGTTCTCGTCAACCAACTGCTTCGGAACAACCAGCTGGGGCAAACGTCTGAGGTTGAAGTGCAAGTCACCACTCAACCCCCTCCCAGACAAGAAGACAAGGGAAAGGCTCCTCTACTTGCTTCATGGTCACAAGCCCACCAACAACCTCGTCAGCATCAACGGGGTAATCGGCGTAAGCAAAATACGTCGGGAAGACAGTTCACGGAGACTGACATACCGTCATCTCTAATACTGGAACGCTTGTTGGAGGTAAATCTGACTGCTTTTAGGGATCCTATTCGGAAGCCCAATACCTCTGCTCCTAACTATCATCCTGACGCATTTTGTGTATACCACTCCTACAGTCCGGGACATGACACCGATAGCTGTTGGGCCTTGAAGAACAAGATTCAAGATCTGATTGACATTAGAGTGCTGAGATTCATGCCAGATGGCGAGATGAGGATCTTATGTTAAGGGTATCTCCACCTGAAGTGACAAAGCTCGAACTGAGAGACTTTTGTTCCATTTGAATTCTTAAGTTGTAATTTCTTTTGCTATTCAAACAATTATCTGTTGATGTCAAACTTTGTTTCATTAATGCATTGCATATGTTTGTCTTGAATTCATCCATTCGTTTTCACTACTCTTATGCTTTCTTTATGATATTTAACTCTTGATAAAAAGCTGCAAGCCTTTAGAGGGAGGGTGACGAAACAATACCATAATCTCATACAGTATGCTTTTGAACAGACCTTGCTGATGATGTACAGGCATTTCTTTCAATTCCTCAAACACTGGATTTATAAGGAAGATAATCCCTAGTCAACCCCTTCGAGCCAAAGAAGTAGGAGTTTTCTGTTCTTAACAAATTAAAACCTTTGACTTAAACCTGGGGCAGGGTAGTCTCTCAGTTAATTCAAAAAAAAAGGTGCGCATCAAAGTCGCAAACTCTCAGCTCGTGATACAACGAATGACATCAAAAACATTCCTTTGGAATCAAAAAACAAGGATGGTTCCTTATCTCATAGGCAGTCATTACCTCTCAAAAGAGAAAAAACCCACTGAGCCAAAACCTATAACGGAGGCTTAAGAAACCTGGGGCATCCCGCTGACTGTAATCTCAAAAACAGGAACAGTCAGGCAAAAGTTAGGGATAACAAATCAAAAGAAAGAGGTCATTACGAATCCTCAACAACATGAAAAATGTTGCAAAAAAAAAGGGAGATGATGACTGTCTTCCAAAATTCAACTAGTGAACCATCACCCAAAAAGTCGTTCCAAACTCGAATAGAGTGCGACGCACAATTAACTGAGTCTAGGATTGGAGGACATCACGAAGAGCGGGTGGGTATAAATATACTTTGAGCCTTTATCCTTTGTTTCTTAAACCGTGAACCAAGCCACGTTAAAACCCTTCAAAAGTCCTAATTGAAGCATGAGTTAGTTCGAAAGCATACTGTTACAAAAAGGTATCCTGACTCCTGTAAGGCTTTGCTCTAAATCTTGTGTTGATTTTGTCTTATGAAAAGTTTTCTGCTAAAAAACGCATTTTTCAAAACTTTGAGACAAACATAAGCTTTGCATTGCTTGAATATCACTGTTTGCATTTGACTATTAGTTTGACAGCAAAGAAATTCATACAGCGAATGTTCGGAGGAACGAAAACTCTCTCAGTGAGCAAAAATAACTTCAAAAAGGATGACATTTCCAACGACAAATTTCCTATCAACAAGGGGCATGACATGTCACTATCCAGCACACCTGGGGCAGTCCGGTCAAGGTTTCAACAGATCTTTCAAAGTTCAGTTAACCTGGGGCAGTCCGGTCAAGGTTTCAACAGATCTTTCAAAGTTCAGTTAACCTGGGGCAGTCCAGTCAAGATTTCAAGAAATCTCTCAATTTGCAGAGTAACCTGAAGAGACTCCTTTATCATCACTTGGGGCATTCGAATGTCAAAAGTGTCCAAATTCCTTCATCACCTGCTGGAAGTTACAACCACCAACAGAATAACGGACAATTGAAGCTCCTAAAAATCTGTTTCTCTCAAGAATGAAGACTCTCATACTTAAAACCTCAGAAGATTGGTATACTCCCAGTTTCTGATCGTTAACAGCATGAAGATTCTCATCAACTCAGAAGATTGGTATACTCCCAATTTCTGACACTCAAGAGTGAAGACTCTCATCCTTAAAACCTCAGAAGATTGGTATACTCCCAGTTTCTGATCGTTAACAGCATGAAGATTCTCATCAACTCAGAAGATTGGTATACTCCCAATTTCTGACTTCCGACGGAATGAAGATTCTTATTCTCAAAGTGGCATACAACCTGAATTCCTGATATTCCCGATAGAATGAAGATTCTCATTCTCAAAGTGGCATACAACCTGAATTCTTGATATTCCCGACAGAATGAAGATTCTCATTCTCAAAGTGGCATACGACCTGAATTCCTGATATTCCCGACGGAATGAAGATTCTCATTCTCAAAGTGGCATACAACCTGAATTCCTGATATTCCCGACAGAATGAAGATTCTCATTCTCAAAGTGGCATACAACCTGAATTCCTGATATTCCCGACAGAATCAAGATTCTCATTCTCAAAGTGGCATACAACCTGAATTCCTGATATACCCGACAGAATGAAGATTCTCATTCTCAAAGTGGCATACAACCTGAATTCCTGATATTCCTGACAGAATGAAGACTCTCATTCTCAAAGTGGCATACAACCTAAATTCCTGATATTCCCGACAGAATGAAGATTCTCATTCTCAAAGTGGTATACAACCTGAATTCCTGATATTCCCGACAGAATGAAGATTCTCATTCTCAAAGTGGTATACAACCTGAATTCCTGATATTCCCGACAGAATGAAGATTCTCATTCTCAAAGTGGCATACAACCTGAATTCCTGATATTCCCGACAGAATGAAGATTCTCATTCTCAAAGTGGTATACAACCTGAATTCCTAATATTCCCGACAGAATGAAGATTCTCATTCTCAAAGTGGCATACAACCTGAATTCCTGATATTCCCGACAGAATGAAGATTCTCATTCTCAAAGTGGCATACAACCTGAATTCCTGATATTCCCGACAGAATGAAGATTCTCATTCTCAAAGTGGTATACAACCTGAATTCCTGATATTCCCGACAGAATGAAGATTCTCATTCTCAAAGTGGCATACAACCTGAATTCCTGATATTCCCGACAGAATGAAGATTCTCATTCTCAAAGTGGCATACAACCTGAATTCCTAATATTCCCGACAGAATGAAGATTCTCATTCTCAAAGTGGCATATAACCTGAGTTCTCAATTCCCCAAACAGAGTTTAACTTCAGGATCCTCAGCAGAACAAGAGCTTTCTCAAAGTTGATTTCCCCAGCCAGAGAGCCTTCCAGAAGCTAACTCCCCTCAGAGTCAAGTTTCAAAATCCCCAGTGGAGCCAAAACTGTCAATCCCCAGCGGAGCTAAAACTTCCAACTATCAATCTCCAAGCAGAGTGAAGACTCTCATTCTCAGTTCCTCACAAAGTATTCGAATATTCTCCGGTGAAGATCCCCTCAAGACAGGAATCCCCAGTAGATTAGCATACAGTCCAAACTCCTGAATTCCCCAACAGTGGTCCCAGGACTTCTCATTTTCAACACAAAAGATTCTTGCCCTCCCCAGCAGCAGTCAAGGAATTACTTTCCCCGACAGCAGTCAAGATTCTTTTATCTCCAGCTATCCAGGATTCATCTATCCTCAGCAAGACAGCTCATCAGCTTACATGCGCATTCATCACATTCATATCATAAACATTGATGTAACATCCATTGCATCATGCATCATGACATTGCATACAACTAACTCTTTACCTTTTCAGGAAAGATCAGTCAACAGACAAAGATCATCATCTTCCGAGATTCTTCCCAGAGATAATTCAGATATGACCCAAACATGGCGACATTCTGATACTTATTCCAGATTCATCCAGATGCAGTTTTACGCAGACTCATCATCAGGAAGCCCTACACCGGTTCCTTCTCAATTCAAGACTTCTGAAAACAGTTCACGGGTTCTCCAGTAACGGATGTTAACCTATCGCTTGTTCAGACTCTTCTCAACTTCTGAAAACAGTTTACGGATTCTCCAAACATGGATGTCAATCTATTGCTTGTTCAGACCCCCAGTTCAGAGATGCTCCAAAATATGGATACCTTTCTGATACTCACCTACTCACCAATGACGTACGGTTCAACAAACATTTCCAGATGGTATCTCTAAGCCCATCCTCCTACCAACAATCTCCAAATGGCATCTTTAAGCCCATTTCCAGATGGCATCTCTAAGCCCATCCTCCTACCAACAATCTCCAAATGGCATCTTTAAGCCCATTTCCAGATGGCATCTCTAAGCCCATCCTCCTACCAACAATCTCCAAATGGCATCTTTAAGCCCATTTACAGATGGCATCTCTAAGCCCATCCTCCTACCAACAATCTCCAAATGGCATCTTTAAGCCCATTTCCAGATGGCATCTCTAAGCCCATCCCCCGACAAGATTATGTCACATCCCTAGATGGCATCTTTAAGCCCATCACCAAATGGCATCTTTAAGCCCATTCCCTCTACCTTCACATCACCGAGTGCAAATTTTTTGGGCACTCTAGTGTCCAATCTCCTTTTACCCTCGAGTCGCGAAAGGCAAACTTGCCAATCTAATTCTTCAGGTTCAAGAAGATTGAACAGGGGCAACTATAGTACCCCAAAATTTGCCCTCCTATTTTTCCACAAGAAATCACAGCTTCGAGCTTTTCCTGATTTTTCAAATTGGCGTAAGAATCAGTCAAACAGACTTTTTCTTATCAATCTATACAAAATTAGGGTTTTCATGGATTCTGGAACAGTTCAAGAAGATTGTCAGGGTTTGGTTAAGTTTGGCTCAAAGTTTGATCAGACATGCGTTTCTTTGGTGTTAAATCAAGAATCAGGGTTTTGTGCGCGCATTCTCAGAAAGAATTAATTCTACAGTTCTTTTCAATTTACTCTGAGATATGGACCGAGGTTTCTGATTGGGAGTTTGCAGTGTTTGATTGAATCAGTAAAAGAAATGGCATGTGGACGTTTTGTTTGACTAACTGTGCATTGCTTTGGATAATTGGAGCGCCGGGTTTATTATTGATTCATGCTAAATGGCAAGACCACAATGTTTATTAACTATTTATTTTTTCTAAGTCAGAATAATTGGATTTACTTCCAGTTATTTTAATTTAAGAAACTTAATTAAATAGACAGTTGAAAAAAAGAATTAACTTATCAAAGGAAGACTTTTATTTATTTTTAATTATTTGTACAATTGTTATTTAAATACAGTAATTATTTACAAGTATTTATAATAATATTTGTTACAACGATTAAAAGTAAAATAAAATGGAGTTCTAAGTTTCTAAGTCTTCATCCTCCATTTGCTGCTCCCCATTGCTCAATTGATTTTCATCTGCAAAACACAGAAAAAAAAGGAAGTCAAAGGCAGATGAAATAATAAAAGAGCAGATACATAAAAAAGGACTCATCATTAAAAGTAACTGGCCGGAATCAGTTGTTCCCCCCTCTACAAATCACAAGATTGCTCTAGGTTCACAAAGAGGGATAGAAAATGCTCGCAAAAGTATGAAATGCACAAAGTATGAATTGCACAAATTCAAATTTTCAAACATACTGCATTGTCAACAAGCTGCATAAAATGTCAAACAGCAGTACAAGTATAAAGTCCAAACTGAACTGCCTAACCAAATCAAAAAAAGGCAAACTGAAAGTCACAATTTCAAACTATCCAAACTGTCCAAAGCTGTCCAAGAGATATAGAAAGATATCAAGCTATCAAACAAGTACAAAATGCTGTCAACAAGATGCAGAAAAACTGGAAAATATGCAAAGGAAAGAAATATTGCAAGCAACATCAAAAGTCATCATTTCCCAAGCCAGTACTTTTTCAGAAAAGCTACTTTTAAGCAATAAACAATTGCTTTAAATTGTAGAGAGAGAAAAAGGCTTACAGCAGGCTTAGGCTTGAAGAAAAAGATATAAACCAAATATACCACAACACAGTAAGGAGGAGGGGGCAGAAAACACACAAACTGATATAGAACAAGCAGGACCCTGCCTCCAAAACATTCCAAGCCTCCAAAACCAACTGCATCAAAGCAAGCTGAACTAGAAGCATACGAACATCAACCAAACCAGAAGCACATCAAGCTTTAAGCCTAAACTGCTCAAACCTGTTACTGCATAAAAGCCTGAAGCCAGTAAACCTGTGACCTCAAGCCCTGTATAGCCTAAAGCCAAAACCTGCTACAGCCTATACCAAACAAAATTCAAACAAACCAAAAGCCTCAAACTGAAGCCTAAACCTGCATCAAGCCAAAAGGCCATCCAAGCTGCTCAGCCTAAACATATCAACAAAACCATATCAAAAATTACAAGCCCTTAAGCCAAGACCTGTTTCATCATTACAAACAAGCTTACAGCCTGCTGAAGCCCAAGCCTCCAGCCTTTCAACCTGTCAAAAATGGCCACAAAACCCTGTATAGCCATACAAGCCTAACAGCCTCCAAACATCCACCTGCATAAGCCCTTACCCAAACAAGGTTCTCAGAACCAAAAGGGCTCCTCATTGAAAGCAGATTCAAATCACCAACAATACTCAAATCAAACACTAAAGCATCATAACCAACAAAAACCCTCAGAATGGTTTCATCATAGGGTTAGGGCAACAATACTCAAAGTCCCAATCTCTCATAACCTAGGTTCGTCACTGAGAAAACACATCAAACGAATCCAACAACATATTCAGAATCAGATATCATCAAACAATATCTCAACAACAAATCATACAGAAGCAGGCAACCAGAAGATGAAAAGAAAATAAAGAAGTGTTTTCAGATAATCATCATAAAACAACCCATAAAAGCAAGATACCAGATTTCCAGCAAGCCAACATCATCGTGCTCCCTGCCTCAATTGTCTAGGAGGCCTCCAAATTCGCCTCTCTTCCTATCCAAGCGACGAACCCCAAAGGTAGTATTTTTTTCCTCTTTTATACACCTCACATGAACAACAACATATAAAGGTCAGAACTTGTCAAAATAAAGTCATAAACATGTAAAACTCAAAAGCCTAAAATGGAGATCAAACCTTTTTCGTAACCACCTTGCATGGCCATGGAGAGAAGGAGGTGGGAGGTAGCGCCTGATGACCGTGGGTGAGGAGGAGCGTTCAGTGGCTAGGGCGTGAGAAGGATGAAGACGAAGGAAGCGAAGAGGACGAACGGCGCCGCACCTCTGTAACATGCTTGGGCCGGTTCACCATTCATAAGCCTTAGGCCCATCACAAAAAAACCGGCACACCCCCTTTTTTATTATTCTGTTTTTTTGCTTGGGCTAAACAAATCCACCAAGCCCATTTTAATTCTTTCTAACTAATACTTTTTTTTCTTATCACCTCATATCTTTTTTTATTTTGTTAAATAAATTTTTTACATTAAATTTTATTAGCTCTTTTATTTTCTTTTTTATAACACAATTAAATTTTGTAAAGTAAAATGATACACTAAACTCTTTTTATATATAAACTTTTCTTAAATTATTCTTTTGTTAGTATAATTAAAAATACATATCAATAAATACATAAGAAAATAGATTTTCTTTTATTTCTTTTTTTGATTAAACATTTGTTTATATATAAAACATAAAAAAACATTAATTCATAAAAAGTAGAATTACTTAAAACATTTCCTTTTCTTTTCTTAAAATACTTTGTTTTGTACATATTTAACAAAAACACATAAAAATAATAAATAAATACTTAATAATATATTAAGTTCACATTTTTTCTCACTTGTAAATATTCACATACACTTACACAAATACATTGATACATTTACATTGCTTTATTCTTATACATTTCTATATTTACATTGCGATTGATTCGATTTGGTTGTAAATTATTTGGATACTACTCTCCTATTAAGTCTCATCCCCATTTATGAATATTTGTACCCCCACTCCCGGATACTTATTTGTAATAGCGTAGACTTTAAATTCCCGCAATTTATCGCTTTCAAATATACCATGTTTAGACCTAGGGTTTGTATGTTAATAAAATCAAACGCTAGATAACCTAACACAAAGACAAATGCATGACAATCAATACACCTTTCACACTTGCACCCCTAGTATAATCCCGCTTGTTGCCTTCCAAAATGGGTCATGCTTGCACGTTGAGTTTCTTTGGCAAAACAAAATGAATCAAATGATCATAGTCCCTCGATGACGCTTTCGAAAGTTGCCTACGAAATGATCATAGTCCCTTCAAGCAAAATTGCCAAAGACACTTGGCACCATTGCATTCATGGTCCATACGATGACCCGCGCTTGTCCCGTTAACATCCTAACACAAGATTGTCCACCAAATACAATGGTGGAACAATACTGTTAAAAGGGTTAAAACATAGAAAAAACCTTTGAGTAAATTTAGGGGTAGACAACTCTTAGTTACTTGATCAAACTTGCAAAACACGCTTGCCTACTTTTCAAAACCACACTTCACAAACACAATTTCCAAACAACTTTCAAAAACATTTGAAACATCTTTTCGAAAAGATACACACCTTTGTAAAACATTCGAGTAAAGAGTTGTTACAACGGTTGCCTAGACAAGGCGTCTTTTTCAAAACATTTTCAAACACACACACACCACCATTTCAAGCAATTGAAAATCAAGGCAAGTGATCTAAAACAAGTAACTAAGAGCCCATGGATAACCATGGATGAAAAGGGTTCTAATACCTTCCCTTTTCATAATCTACCCCCCGAACCCACGAAACATCTCAAAAGGTTTTTCCTGTGCTTTTTAACCTTTCCTTTAGGATAAAATAAAAAGTCGGTGGCGACTCTTGCTAAACCGAACAAGTGCGAATACAAACGCAAAACCTCAAGTCAGTTCTCCCACCGTATCACAGACACCTATTCAAAATATAAACTACAGTTGAAACAGCTTCTCCCCATAAAGACTTTGGCAAATTCTTTTGCTTCAGCATGCATCTCGCCATATCTAATATAGTTATGTTTCTTCTTTCAACAATTACATTATGTTAAGGTGTATAAGGAGAAGTTACCTCATGATCAACACCATGTTCTGCACAGAAATATTCAAACATCTTGGATGTGTATTCACCACCTTCATCTTTTCGCAGAACTTTGATCTTCTTCTCACTCTGGTTTTCGACAAGTATCTTAAATCTCTTAAAGATTTCGAATACTTCGTCCTTTTGTTTGATCATATAGATCCACAGCCTTCGACTAAACTCATCGATAAATGAAACAAAATATATGTTTCCACCAATTGTATGTTCTTCGAATGGACCACATACATCTGAATGCACCACTTCGAGAATGCAGGATGATATCATTAACATAGTCGGAATGAAAGAATTTCTAGATTGCTTTCCCACTAAACAACCTTCACAAAGTTTTTCAGGCATCTCAAGGCTTGGAATACCAGTAACCATGTCTTGAGTAATCAGTTGATTAAGTGATCGAAAATTCAAATGTTCAAACCTCAAATGCCACAACCAAGTATCCTTGTGGTCGATAATAGTTTTCAAACATTGAACTTCTGTCGAACTGATCATAGTCTCAAATGTCCTATTCTTCGACAATGGAGATTTTAAGACCAAATTGTTCTTGGTGTCGAACAATTTCAAAACTCCATATTTCATGACAACTGAGAAACCTTTTTTGACTAGTTGTCCAACACTTAGCATGTTCATTTCATTCCAGGTACATAGAGAACATCTTTGATCATAGCTTTCCCTCCATTACTCATTTGAAAGACTATGTTTCCAGTACCTTCTGCTTGCAATAAACTATTATCAGCGAGTTTTACCTTGCTCTTCTTCGACTCATCAAAATCATCCAACCACTCCTTTCGACCAGTCATGTGATTCAAGCAGCCTGAGTCGAGAAACCAGATCTTGGATTCAACGTGGTTATCTATAACTATAACCATAACCATCATACCACCTTTAGAATCATCTGAATCTTGGTGTGCAAGGTTCACTCCTTCGTCCTTGCCTATCGATTCCTTGTCTTTCCTTTATTAACAATTCTTGGCCAAGTGTCCCCATTTTTCACAGTTATAACACTGCATACCTTTCTTATCTTCTTTGTCCTTTCGATAGTTTCCTTCTCCCATTTTCAAGGATTCAGAAGATCTATCTTCGACCTTATTCTTATGGGGATTCGAACGAGACTTCTTGCCATGAGTCTTGTTGAACTTGCCTTTGAATTTGTTGGAACCACCATCCTTTTTCCATGACCGAGCTTGCAGTGTCTGTATCAAGTCCTGAACTCCTTTCCTTTTGACAGTCCTTGTCTTATGCGCCTCCAATGAACCAACCAAATCTTCCACTTTAGTGGTTTCAAGATTATTGGATTCTTGAATAGCTACGATAACATGATCAAAGAGAGAGGTCAACATTCTCATTACCTTCTCAACTATCATCTTATCAGTAATGGTTTCACTATAATCTTTCATGAGATTGAGGAGTTTATGAACCTTCAACATATAATCTGCAACCTTTTCATCTTCTCCCATCAACAACAACTCATGTTGTCAATGTAAGGTTTGTAATTTGAAAACCTTGACTTTCTCACCTCCTTCGTAATACTTCACTAGAATATCCCATGCCTCTTTCGCCGTTTCAGAATGAGAGATTCTGTCAAAGTTCCCAGTATCGTGTTGCGACTGGTTTTTAAATCAAGAGTCGCCACTATCAGTTTTTATCCCAGGGAAGGGCGTCTAATAGGAAACCCTAATTCGCAGACAAAAATTCTAGGTTTTGGACTTCATTAGACGAAAGGAAGGTGTTAGGCACCTTTCATCTACCTTGTTCACAAGGATACTAAGTTTTAGGTTTAGGTTCGGGTAAAATAGGGTTTTAAATTTTAATTAGGGGAAAGGGTTTAAATATTTTTATAGGGAAACTCGCTACGATTTTTGATCATATGCCTACGTATCCTCTTATGAGGAACCAGAGTCCCAATTCGTAGTTCATATTTGGTTGGTATTTTTTAGGGGTCGCAAACGTATTTTGAATCACCTCACACTTGGCCAGGAGTAGTGATTGCGGAAATTTTGACTAAATGTGCGGTAAGTCAAAATCTGTTTGAAACCCTTTTGCAAAAAATAGTTGATTAGATTAGTTTGTTGCGAAAAATAGTTTATTGTTTCTTGCGTGGTTTTTAATCGTATTAACTGCAAAAAAAAATCTTATTAATGCATGATTAAAAAAATATTTAATGCAAATATATAGAAAATGTGTACATGAGTTTTAAATAAAATAATTTATATGTTAATATATAAATAATAATAATAATATTTACATATAATAAATAATAATATATAAAAATTAATAATAATTATAATTATAATTATTATAAAAATATAATATAATAATAATAAGAAAATATAATTAAAATAATTATAAAAAATGTAAAATATAAATAATTACCAGGGGGTGTATTATTAGTTATAGAGTAAAAAGAGAGGGGTGTTGGAAGGAGGCTGGGTTAAGCCCATATATGCAGGCTGGCGGGGGGGTGTAGTTTGTTTTAGATTTTAGTAAACTGGTAGAAGGTGGGTGCAGAAAGTTAACGGGCTTAGGCCCAAACGTTTGAAGATGGACCAGACGAATTGGGTGTGGCGCGGTGTACGTTAGTTACCATACAAACTTGGCCTAGCGGTTGTCTGATTGCAATCACGCGGAGGATAACGAGGGATTATGATAATTAGTGTGGGCGTGCAGATATTGGAGCGAAACGGATAACAAACTTTGTTTTTTATATTTTTCATTTATACTTTGTTTGTTTACAGTTACAATAGAACTCTCTTCTTCTCCCTCGCGATACAACACCAACCCTTTCCTCTTCTTCCTACCAAACCCTAACACCACATCCCCCGGCGGCGCTCCCTTTCTCCCACAAACCCCTTTGTCAAAAATCAAGCAAACAACAACAAAACAATGAGATTAAATTGGTTTACCCCTTTTCGCTTCTAGCTTATTCGTTCTTCAAATGTATGTCTAGCTAATACTTCTTCTCCTTCTGGCTTGTAGGTACCGACGATGATCGAAGGTGGTGATGGAGATGCGAGTTTGGAGACGGCGGTGGTAGCGGCTAGTGAGGCTGATTAGGGTTTCGGAAATCGAAACCCCAATCGGTGCTCCATTCTTCTTCACAGTATCGATCTCGCCTGTCTTCGTCTTGATCCCTCTTTTTGGTACTGTTGTTCTTCGCGGTTTTTCACTTCTTCCTCCGTCCCCCTTCTCACTTTCTGTTAACCTCTGTATTTATAGGTTTGATTAGGTTTTTTTAGAAATTTGTTAACGTTAAAAACAGTTTTTACTTAACCAGCTCACCATGGTTTTTTCCAAAACAACAGTAAACAATAACATTTAATCAGAAAATAAAACTTAGATCCATTATATTAGTAGTAAGAACATTTAGTTTTCTTTAAAGACATATATTATTTATTTATTTATAATAATAATAAATATTTTTTTTATATTAATATTTCTTTTATATATCCTTTTTTTCATTAACGCAAAAAAAAACAACAACAACAATAATAATAATAATAATAATAATAATAATAATAATAATAATAATAATAATAATAATAATAATAATAATAATAATAATAATAATAATAATAATAATAATAATATCTCTTCTTATTCTAAACATCAGATGGACCATCTTAATGGGCCTTAACCACACCCTCTTTTTGCTAACAACAATCAAAATATTTAATGGACTCAATTCTAATGGATTTGTCAATTGCAATTTCAACCTCCCCTTTTTACTAATAACATTAACACTAATAATGGGTTTTATTAATTAAAAACTTAATTATTATTTGAATAATTTTCCATTTTCGAATCGCATGGGCCATAGGCCAACATGCCTTACGAATAGGTTCACGGATACATGAGTCTTTCTGATTTAGAAAGCCACACTTTCCGGAATTAAAACACGTCCCCCAATCTCGGATAAAGGTGAGCCATCAGATACTGTTGTACCATCTTTAATTAAATATTTCTTCTATTTTAATCTCAAAAAACAAAATCATCGAGGTAGGACAAATTTGGGATACGACACAACGACAGCCGTTTGAATGTAATAAGCAGCCTTGCAATCTTTCTTTTTGACTTTGTTGTGGGCTTTTTTCTGTTCGTCGGTTGCATTTGCAGCCAACGCAAGAACGTTGTCGGTAACCACTTGTAGGGTTTCATGGAAGCCAAACAAGGATTGCATCTGTTTTTTCCATCGGATCCAATTTTTACCGTCAAGCATTGGAAGAGAATTCTGAATGTCCTTATCACTAGCCATCTTCGCAGCGGTTGATTCACTTGTCCTAGAAACACGATCTCTGACATGAAATTCTTGAAAACTTGATCAAGAACAATAACCAAAAGCTCTGGATACCAATTTTTTAGTGCGTAAGACACTTTTAGTGAGGAGAAAAAGAGAGAATAATAAAGAAAATAAAAATTTATATTATTAAATTGTACAAATAATAATACACACTATAACTATTTATATACAACCCTAATTGGATTTAGACTAACACAACTTAGATTATATTTAAATATTAAATCTACTCAAATCAAATCTAATCTAATTTAATATTTCAACATTATCAAACTATATAACCACTTCACCAAATTATTAAAACACTAAAAAAACAATAAAAAAGTAAGAGTTTTATAAGTTTAAAATCAAAATTATTCATAAAACATGAACTAATTTCTTCAAAATATAATAAATCAAATAAAGTCACTCAGAATTTAACCAATTTTAAAGAGATTAATAGAATTGACCAAAGTTACAACTTATGGCGGGACAAAGAAGTAGATAACACCTCATAGAGCTGCACAACAGTTATGTCTCTCCTTCCTTGTTGAAACCATATGATAAAAGTCAAGTAATGTCGTTTACATGCAGTTGATGAACATGAACATGCAACAGGCAAGACATGTTTATTGGAGGAATGCTGACATCATAACTATCACGAACATCGCAAACTATGAGATTTAAGATGGACTATATACTTGCACAGCTTAGCTCAGCAAAGAGTCAACAACGGATAACATGTGATAACATCCTATCAGTGCATGTTATAACATGTTTATATAGAATTTTTAAATGCAACCATACTAGAGTTGGAATTAACATTATCATAATAGATTTGGAATTAACACTACAACTGAAACATGAAAAAACCACACTCCAGATTGATAGTATTCCTTAAGCTGAGATGAAGCCATGCTAGTGCATGCTGATAGAGTTCCACATCGATTTTTATAAGAAAAATATCAATGAATTGAAAACAGACCTAGAATAAATGGGTCATAAGCCTAATATTTAGTCATATTTAGCCTTATAATTCTAGAAAATATTCTAAACCCAAGTGTTTTGTAATCTTTATTTCTTCCGCCTCAAGTGACTTTAGGACTCTTCACAACAGTAAATATTTGAACATATATACGTCAAGAATTCCTCGTTCGCTTTCTTTATATTGAAGTGCTTTCAAAACTCTTCACTTCTTTTCATCATTTTCACTAAACACAATAACATCATTGACAGTTATCTTAACTTAATTTGTGACTTTAATGTATTGTCATACATAATTAGGCTTAAATACAATTTTGACCTCTTATTTATATTTTTATGAATTTTTGAGTCCCCGTTTTCAAAATTCAGCATTTTAGTCTCCAAACATACTATTTTTGGCTTTTTTTTAGCCCCCTCCAGAAATATATATGTGACGCATAAAAATATTAAGTTGTTCAAATGGCATTGGTGTCACGTATTTTAAGCCTATTATTTAATTATTATTAATTTATGAAAATACTGGAAACCAAATCGTCTCTTGCCCTAATCATTTCCTAGAGGAATCCTCTCTTGCGCAACGATCTTAATTCTGTAGATTCGTTCGTTCTTCCACCGTTCTTCAGTTTCGTTCGCTCTTGAAATTCGTTCGTTCTTCAGTTTCAAAGATCTTCATCTTCCATCGTTCGTTCGTTCTTCGTCCGTTCATGTCTCGGTATTCTGAAGCAAGTAGTCGAACCAAGTCTCCCTCCGTCCATGACGAATGTAGATGTGCTCTCGATACACCGTTGATGACATCATGGACTGATGCTAACCCAGGACGTCGTTTTTACGGATGTGGGATGTACAAGGTTATAAGCTATCAAAATTTATGTAAATTCTATTTGTAATTTTCACCAGTTATCACTAAGAAATGCTGTAAATTTCTTATGTAAATTTATATAGATTCAGGGGTATAAGCGATACAATCATTTTGTTTGGTATGATGAAGAGATGAGCCCTAGAGCAAAAGACATGATTTCAACATTGAATCAGAGACTGAATATTGCAAAGCTTAAAATTGATGGAGGAAAGATCCAAGAAGATGAATTGAACAGGAAGATCAGGAATTTGAAGAATGAGATCAAGTATTTGAAGGTATCGATTACTATGGTGGTTATGTTGGTAGTATGACTAGTTGTAGGAATTTTAATGAATTAGGATGTCAAATGTTGTTCAATATTTTTTCTCAGTTTGTTCCAAATGTATCAGTTGATATAATATCATTGTTGTTCCAAATGTAATTTCAGTTTGTTATATCAATATTTATATGAATGTTGTATAATATCTTGTTCCAATTGTATTAGTTATATCAATATTGTTCCAAATGTAATTTCAGTTTGTTATATCAAGATTTATATGAATGTTGTATAATAGTTTATTCCAATTGTATCAGCTATATCAATGTTGTTCCAAATTTAATTTCAGTTTGTTATATCAAGATTTATATGAATGTTATATCAATTTGTTCCAATTGTATCAGTTATATCAATATTGTTCCAAATGTATCAAGATTTATATGTTCATTACGAGTCATTTTGAATGGTTTGTTATATCCTACAGATAACAGATCAAGTTTATTTGAAGTTACAGATAACAGACAATTGTTTGTTATATCCTACAACCAATTCATTAATGCTTTCATGACAGATAACAAAATGTACCAAAATAACAACACGAAATAACCATAAAACTTGTTCATTAATCATAATACCATAATAACATTACAACTTAACCATAGTATTTGTTCATTACTGGTTAACCAAAAGGTACCCAAACTAACAAAAGATACTCGATTATTGCTCATAATACTTGAGCATTAGATTACAAAAGGAACTCAAACTAATAATAAATATTTATATAAAACTACTGCTAAGATGGTTGTGTAGGTGGAGGGACTTGTGATGAGCTTCCAATCTCAACTTGAGTTGTCTTTTTCTTCTTCTCTTGGCCACCATTTTTAGACTTCTTGTTATTTCCATCTTTTGGAATGGCTCTTTCAGCAACCCTCTTTCCCTTACAGCTTCTTTTGTTGTGACCCATTACTCCACACTTATGACAAGTGACGGTTGCCAATCTTCTAGGAAGCACATGCGGATTTTTTGGTTCATTGTTAGCCTTGTTTCTCATTTTCTTTGGAGGACCTATAGCCCTTCTCATAATTGGATTCATAATGGATGACCTATAGCACTTATTGTTTCCATCTCTCCCAACATCAGTCGTCAATTACCCTCCAAAATCACCCTTCAAGAAGCAGGTATCCAACGCAATCAATGGCCTACAGTAATTTTCAATACCATATTTACAAGCCTCTAGACATACATAAATCCTTTCAAACACAAGGCCTTCATTTGCCAGAGAACATTTGATCACAACACTGCTATTAAGGTTAGATTTCAGTAACTCTTAGGCATAACTTCTCAAATGGTTGAATTGATCCATAACAACACCTTGTAAAAAATCCATAGCCTTTCTTTTATCTATATATGCCTGATCGTGTGACAACTTTACTTCTCATCTATCAATAGCTTGAGCAATCAATCCTGTTGGCTTCATATCAGGGTTATGTCTTAGAATGTGACCAAACTGCTTAGCCAAATATGTAGTCTTTACTTGCATGTTATTTGGAGTTCTAGAACAGATGTGTTCATCAAGTAAACTAACTACTTGCCAAAATTGATTCCCAACCCTTTTAATAACCCTCATGTGAAAATTTCAGCCTTTTATACATTTCATCACCATCCTCTTTGCATCATTTTTCTTAACGTAAACATTTTTGTTCATCTTCAAAGCATAGTCTCCGACAGCCTCATGAACCTTTTCTTTGTTACTAAACACCATACCTAGCTCAAACTTTGAGGAGTCACTTTTAAAAGAAGGAAACTTCTCTTGTTCCTCATCACTATAACTCTCATTAGGTGTGTGCAACACATCAGAATCAGGATAATCCTCAGAATTTATAGCCTTATGTTGTACCCCAAAAAATTTCCTCCCACTTTTCTTCAAGACATGCTCATAAAGGTCTCAAATACTCAAAGCTACTCAAGGGTTGACCAGTCAAACCTCCTCCTAAGCAAGGGGTCTACAACTGGGGTTTTGAGTTCCTCAAGGAAGTTTGGGTTGCAAAGGCCTCAAATGGTTTTCATGGTTCAACATAGGTCTTCAACAGTGCTCATGTCAAGTTTCAAGTCTTACATCATAAGTGTGCTCAGCCAATAGCCTAAATGATTGAAAATCAACTGTATTGGGTAAAAAGTCAAATATGGTCAACATACAGTCAAACTTCAAGATTTTTGGTCAACATTAACATTTTGAAATGATATTCATCATTTGATCAAGGGTTGATCATGATTCCTCAAGAGAAGCCCTCAAATCATCAAAAGTCCAATGTTGCCAAATTAGAGTTTCCTTATGAGAAGTCAACTGAACTTTCACAAAGCATAACTTTCACATGTTTCCTCGACTTTTCCCATCCAAAGCCCATTTTGAAATAAATTCAATTCTCTACATATTTGTCTTTCTTCTCAAGTCCAAAAAATGCTTCATTTGAAAGATATGAGTCCATACGTTATAAGTCATTTTAAAAGTCAATAAAAATACACTTTTTATCAAGGCAACTTACATCAAGATAAAGTCTTCAAATGAAAAAATGATCTAAAGAGAAATTGTAGAGGACATCTTGAGCTTTCCAAAAAGTCAAATATCACCTTCAAAAGATGAAAATTGAGATAGTTATGACCAGTGCGAGTTGGGAAATTTTGAGAAAATACATGAATGAAAAGTGAGAAAACTTGAAATTTTAAACTAGTGGGTCTAACTTTTGATGTTCAAACATGTTCACAATGTGTTAGAAGACCTCTAAATCGATTTATATATTTTTTATGATTTTTATTTCTTTTATTTGAATTTTTATTCATTTAAATGCAAGTAAATCAAATAAAATATAAAATCATTGGGCCAAGGTGCATGGGCTTTTGATTTCAATCACATGTAGGCCCAAGAACATACGACAAACATGCCAAAATTGTGAAAACTTGTTGGGAACAAGAATCTTCAAGTTTGGAATATTTTTTAACAATTTTAGAAAGATTTCAATGTATTATTTTTTGAAATGAATTGTGACATGATGGTACAAGATGCTTGTCTTGTTCTTGTTCCATTTCATTCCTCTATAAATACATGCAATACTCAAGTGCAAAATACACGAAATTTGCCTCCCAAGAACACACTCTAAATTTCTCAAATTTTGTTAAAACTAGGGCAAACACAAACCCTTATTTTCGGCCACTCTCAAGCGGGTCCAAGCATTCCATCACACTCCTGAAGGTCCTAGGAGCCTGTTTCAATCCTTACGCGCGCTCAAGCGATCCCAGGACGTGCCAACCAAGTGCCTCCGGCTTGGTAATATTCTTTAATCTCAAACTTTTCATCCATGCTATATAAATTAATTCTAAGCATATATATATATATATATATATATATATATATATATATATATATATATATATATATATATATATATATATATATATATATATATATATATATATATATATATATATATATATATATATGATAACGAGAAATCGTATCATATAATTACTACACTTTTTACCGGTTTTATAATACATTGAGTCGTCTAACTTCTGATTATCCCGAGTTTTTGTGTCTTTTCACAGGTACAACATTTGTCAACTCAAACCAATGAAAAAGGACTACATGAAGGAAGCTAGACAATAAACAGAAGAGAAAAGAACCAAATCTGCAAAGTTTGTAAATTTTGAAGCAGTGACGACCGTCACACCCTGTGACGACCGTAACGCATCCCCAACTAGAAGAACGCTCGTCACACATCACTGACGAGCGTAATGCGCTATTCAAGCGCATTACGACCGTCACCCACCTGTGATGACCGTCACGCGCGTAAAGATGAACATTGTGAATTGGTGGAGACGTGGGCAACGTGAGGGCAGAAGTGTTCTCCTATATTCCCTCCACTCAGTAACCATGCACCCTATATTTCCTCCACTCAAGCCTTTTCCCAGGATTCTTTCAACTGCTATATTTTCTCCTATATATATATATGTGGTAGTGCAAAGGGATGAGGGTCGAAGAAATTCTCCCAGAACAAAATTACTACTTTTTGCAATTATTTCTATTTCCTTGTTTTTGAGCATTTTCTACGTACTGTAATTTCTACTTCCAGCACTATTTCAAGCATTAGTTTTAGAGTGTTAATTCTTCATTTAAGAATTAACACAATTTATTGATTTCGATTGAGCTGCAAGGAATATTGTAACATCCAAGATTACCATAGCAACGTTATTTCCAGGTTTTTATTGCAATTAATATTTATTCATTCTTGTATTATGCCAATTATTTTTATGGATTATATTTTGAATTGCATAGTTATTAAATATATTATGTCCGACTAAATTATTTGTACCGGTATGTGACTCTTAAGTACCGAAAGAATTCAGTGATACCTTGGCCAAAAACATTTATAAAATAATTTCTGGTTTCCAATTTCCATGTTTAATTTAACTACCCTTGTCACGAGAGTGAGAGGATAATTAACACGATTTTGCCACGAGAGTGGGAAATTAATTAAGGCAAGAACCTGCATGCGAGAGCTGGGGTTTAACCTAGATAGTGGTAACGAAAAATTAATTTTTAAATACACGAGAGTGTTTTAATAAATTAATTAAACTCAAATTGTTTTCAAAAAGTGTTATTAAATTTAAAGTGCATCCACTAGGCTTAGTAGCATGACTTATTTCATGAACACGAGAGTGTATGTCTCAGGTTTTTAAACAATTAGTTTTTACCGAAATACTTTATAGGCCAAGTGTTGTACCCCAAAATTTTCCCTCCCATATTCTTAAAGAAATTGCCAAGTCAAGCTTCAAAATTCCCCCAGGGTTGCACAGTGTAAGGGTCTCCTAAGCAGTCAAAATTAGGGTTTTGATTCTGATCAAGAAAATGAAGTTTCCAAAGGTCCAATAAAGTCCCACATGCCTACAAATATGGTCAAGCATCTTCATATCAAGTTTCAAGACTTTCAGCACAAAATTGCACAGTCAAAAACCCTAATTGCACTACAGTCAACTGTAGGGGCAAAATGGTCATTTGACAGTCAAAAGTTCAAATTTTTGGTCAACATCTCATTTTGAAGCCACAAACATCATTTGATCAATGCTTGATCATGATTCTCAAAGCTTGGCTCAAAAATCACCAAAATGCAAAAGTTTCCTTATTTGGACAGCTGAAAAAGTCAACTGTAAATTGACCAGGGCATAACTTTCACATGGATTATCAGAAAAATTCCATCCAAAGCTCATTTTGAAGAGAAAGACATTTCCTACAACTCCTCTTCACACTTCAAGTCCAATAAATGCTCTCACAAAAAGTTATCAATTTCAACATTATAGGTCATTTTCAAAAGTCAACAAAAAGGGACTTTAAGTCAAAGACCATAACTTGATATTGGTAAATAAAAATGACATGGGACCAAAGACATTGGTTAGAGGACTCAAAGACCTTTCCAAAATGTCCAAGAACATGAGCAAAGCTTAAAAATTGAGCAAGTTATGCCTTGTGGAAGTTGGGAAATTTTTGGATATTTTGAAAAGTCAACATTGATTCAAATGACCTAAAATTGCTAATGGGCCTATTTTTCTTCCATAATTCATCATCCAAAGCATGCACACGACCATTTGGCCCAAAGGGAAGTTTTTCTCCATTTTTATTTATTTATTTGGATTTTTTTATCATTAATAATTCATTTAATTAAATAAAATACATGAAAAATACAAAACTAATGAGATAAAATCTTTTTGTGCAGAAAATATTCTCATTGGACACTCAAATTCGTGCATGACCAATTAGGGAAGGATTGGATATGATTTGGTATCAAATGGCATGAAAAAGATTGGAAAAACTAATGCTTGAAAATCAAATATTGAACAATCAAATCTTGGATTCTTTTGATCAGATTTTTGACCTAATTCATTCATACTTATACAAGCAATCAAAACCTAATGCAAAGGACCACTCAGTTGCGCTAGAGACCAAGACACAAACTTGAAATTTTTGCAAAAAAACTCAAAATTGAAAACCTAATTCTAGGGTGATTCAAGGCACGATTTTGATTTCATTAGCTTGCTAAGGCTTCATAGAAGGGAGTTGCGTCCAAAACCACAAGCTTTCGTGCCCAGAAACGTGAGAACAATCTCATCTGTACCGAAAATTTTTCATAATCGTGCATCTCAATTCATGCACATTTAGCACTTTTTAATATTTGATTCATATTCCTTGTGTGATTCTAATGCTAACCATGTAAATTAATTGTGTTTTTAAGCATTGTGTACGATTCTACCATTATCACGTTTTAGGGTTTATGAAGCTCTGAATTGGGGGTTTGTGAATAAGGCAAAATTGGGACACCACGATGCCATGAACATGCTCAGCATACTTGGACGAAGAGTTTGAGACCCTCGCGCTCAATTTATGAGCCTTCCTGGCCTATTCGCTATTTTTCTGAAAGTGGCCTAAAAGAACACTTGAAAAAATGTTGCCTAATATGTTTATGTTTCAGGAACGAGGAAGAAGAAGATGCGTGGCCATCAACGATTGGCCTGTTTAAATTTGCGCGTGGAAAAAAGAAGCACTAACGCGTTTTGTTTTATTATGTTTCTTAATTATGTTATTTACAGATAAGCAAGATGGCACAATTGGTGAAGCGTTTGAGTGGTAATGTTCAGGACCTGGGTTCGAGCCCCAGGTCCTCACCCCCTTCATATTATTTTGTATTTAGTGATTCCGTGCAGGTTCAGTGTAAAGACGCACCGTGTACCCATACCATCCAACATGCCACGCGTTTAATCTCATCAATTCAAGGGCCAGGATTTGTGGAATATGGTAGGCCCTAGTCAACGCGTGTACACGCGTCCTGAAAAGTCCAACAGGCCAAGGGCAAATGGGTCAGATTTCTAAAGAATAACCTCCATATTAAGGGGCAGACCCCCCTAGGTTTGCAAAGTTTATATTTTCTTTATTGTTTTTTTATTATTATTATTTATACTTTCCTTTAATTATTGTTTATTAATTAATTTATTATATTTTCATAAAAAACGCAAAAAACATAAAAATCAGAAAAGAAAAAATAATAAACATTTTTTATTTTAATATTTCTTGTAAATAAATTCATAAATTAATTAGTTAAATTAGGTTTTAATTTTAACTTTTTTTTCTAATAAAAATCTAAAAAATATAGAATTAGGGTTTAATTAATTTTCATCTTTTTTTCTTTTATTCCATAATAATTAAATATTAGATATTTATTTTTATAATTAAATTGTATGTAAATTAATTAGGGTTAATTTTAGGTCAAAATTTAATCTTTTCTTAACAAATAAAAATTGTAGAATTAGGTTTAATTTTAATTAATTCTTTTTCATTAAAATCCTAAAATACTAAAAAATACCAAAAACATTTCCTTTTTTTTAATTAATTCATCGTTTAATTTAATTTTGCAAAAAAAGGGTCCAACGCCCTCGTTTCGATTTAATTCGCGCATATTTATTTCCTTCTTTTAAATATTTATGTAACTCTCCCAAAGCCTTGTAAACTTAATTTCTCGCACTTTATTTTATTTCTTTATTTACTTTCCGTCAAATCGGGTCCTGGATTTTAAATTTGGCGATGTGGACCCGCGCCTTTGTAATAGTTTAGGAATTTTATCTTTCCGCACTTTTTAACTGCTAAATAAATGCATGCAAGAATGAATGACCAAAAACAAACGCGTAGATCACCTGACATGAACTAGACAAAAATAAATGAACATGACACACAAATCACACACCACCCCTAGGGTACGCCTCACTGTTGCCTTGCCTCGAAAGGTGTCGTCGAGTAGAGGATGTCTTAGTAAGTCCTCATGATCTGGGAACCTGGCATGAGGGTAGCTTCTAAGGTGTCTTCCCATTTCTCTGGTGATCACCACGTCCCGAACCTCGAATTGACCCGAACACCTCCAACGGTGGTGCTACCTACCTCTCAATAGTGGGATGGCACTACTTTAAAGGACATTTACACAGACGAATTCCTTAGGGTAGGTAGACGACTCTAGATACTTGCTCTAAATTTCAAAACAAAACAAAATACTTTTCACACCAACACATTTTCAAAAAGCTTTCGAAAGCAATTTTTCAAACACTCTTGAGGACTGATACAAGAGTCGAACTGGAATTTTCAAAGAAACTTTTAAAACCCACAATTGAAAAGCAAACAAACCATTTTGAAAACACAAATGAGCAAGTATCTAAGAGCCCATGGATAACCATGGATAGAAAGGGTGCTAACACCTTCCCTTTCTATAATCTACCTCCCGAACCGAGAGCAATCTCTATAAGGAATTTTTCTGTGCTTTTGTCCTGTCCATGTTGGAGAAAATAAAAGACGGTGGCGACTCTTGCTTCCGCGACATTTCGCGAACCAGCGTTAAACAGTCAGTTCCAGATCCACCAATCACAGAACTGGCGACTCTGCTGGGGACTTAAACTTAAAGTGAGGTGTACCTTAGGGTTAGTTCATAACTGTGTTTTCAATTGTATTGACTTGTCTGCTTTAAATTTGTGGGTTGCATGGGAGTTACATAGATCCTAACCCGGATCTGGGGATACCCTGTTTAGGTAGCATAAGCTGTGAGGGACCTATCCGGCGTAGACCGACACGGGTGAAGCAGTGGCTACGTTGGTGTGGCACCTTGGTCTGTACCGATATCCCTTGTGTCGCAACGAGGAGAATATGGGTCTTCTAAGGAGTCATTAAGCACCAACAACCTTAGAACCTTAATTGACACAACTTGGCCTTTAGAATTGTAGCAGTATGCTACGCCCATTGAGGATAAACTCTCGTGATGGTTCTGGCCGCAAGAAAAGATTGCGATGCTGGAGTTATGACCGATTGAGGGTAGTCAATGATATTGGGATCCTCTAAGAACCCGGTTAATTTTGATTAGGACAGGTATGAACCAACAAACTGAAAGAGGGTAGTACCTAGACCTCATGCTGGCCTAAACTTTAAGGGTTTGCCTTGTGTGACTTGTGTGCCTTACCATGTTTGCCTTTGTATCTATTTGTGGTGTGCTTTATCATAACATCATGACATCATGAGCATTGCATGCATCCTGCATAAGGACTGACCATTTCAAAGACAAGAGGGTTTCACCTTTTCTCTGTTTTGTAGGACACCATGATGCCTGTGCGAAGGAATACTATTCGGTTCAACTTTGTTTGTTCACCTGAGTTGCTTGATGAGTTGGTTAGCAGAATTCCAAATACCACTTCCTTCATTCAGAGGCATGGTTCTCTTCTCAGTTTAGTCACTGCAAAGCGGGATCAACAGTTGATGAGTGTTCTGACCCAGTTCTATGACCCTCTGTACCAGTGCTTCACCTTTCAAGACTTCCAGCTGGTCCCTACCCTGGAAGAGTTCTCTGATTTGCTTGGTATCCCTATCTTGGATCAGACTCCCTTTACTGGTTGGGAAAAGACCCTCAGACTTGAGGATGTTGCTGCAGCTCTTCCCCTGACACATCAAGAGGTAACGGACAACTGGGTGACTAGAAGCGGAGTTAAGGGTTTCTTGGCCAAGTTTCTGATTGGTAAAGCTAACAGTTTCTGGAATGACCTGGACTTTAAAGCATATGAAGACATCTTGGCTCTCCTAATCTATGGGTTAGTCCTGTTTCCTAATCCTGACAACTTCATCAATGTCACCGCCATAAGGATCTTTATGTCTCAGAATCCTGTGCCCACTCTCTTGGGTGACATCTTGCAACAACTTCATGCCCGTACTACCCGAAGACGAGGAACCCTATGGTGCTGCATCCCTTTGTTGGTAAGGTGGTTTATTTCGCACCTCCCTAAGTTCATACTGAAGAACCAAGAAGGAAGAGGATGGGCTCACAGGTTAATGTCTCTCACCGACAAAGACATCATTTGGACTTGCAGAGGTTTGGATGAGATAGCTATTATTGATCGATGCGGGGAATACCCTAATGTTCCTCTGATTGGTACCCAGGGAGGGATCTCGTACAATCCATGTCTAGCGCTCCGTCAGTTTGGAAGAGCAAGAAGAGCAGGCCCCCATGAGATGTTGGTGCCTCACATCAGTTTTGAGTTTCAGGTGGATAGTGACGAGCTGCGTCGTAGGTTCATCAAGGCTTGGGACAAAGTTCATAAAGCTGACCCACAAGAGTTAGGGCCAAAGACTTCTCTACCTATGGAAGCCTACTACAAATGGGTTCGCATCCGTGCTCAGAAGTTAGGTATGCCGTATGAAGCTGTCAGACCCGTCATTCTTGAGTGTCCTGACAAAGATGGTGTTCCTCCAACTGTCCTTCCTCCTTAGATACCTACTGATTATGAGACATTGAAGAGATCTTGGTCGCAACTGCGAGAAGAGCGGGATTCTTACCGGGAAAAGTTCAACGAGCAGGAATTAAAGATCCAGAAGCTGACAAAGCAGTTGGAGAATGAGCGAGCTCTGAATGCCTACATCCGTACTGAGAAGAGGAGGCCATGGGATCAATAAGGAGTTCCTGATGTTCTTTTACAGTTTATTTCCCTTTTCAGTATTTCCTTTCATGTAAACGCCTAAGGGCAACCTGTTGAATAATTTCAGTTTCAAAGTTGAATTTAATGAAGTGTGTTCCTTTTTGTTTACAAAGTTGACTCCCGATTGTCTTTGAAAACATAAATCATACGCATCTCATTCATCATGTGCATAGCAGGTTTTTCCTCTTTTCAGGTTGCTTACAGTTCTTCGCTGTTTATTTCAGCATCATGAATCCTGACTCGTCATCAACTGAGACATCCATCAAAGCTCTTCAGGCGCAGAATGCGCAATTTCAGGAATTAATCAAGGGTCTGGCTCAAGGCCAAGAAGAGCTGAAGGCTCTGCTCCTGAAGAAGGAGAAGAAGAAGAAGAGAAGAACTGTTCTGTTCAACTCGGGCCGAAGGTTTGGCAATGCTCTGCAGCATGAAGAGGCTGGTTCTTCTGTTGGCAAGAGTACTCCTCAGACAGAAAAGGGTCCTAGTCCGGTAGTCTCCGACAACGAGACTGATTTTGATGAAGAGCAATATCCTCCGGCAGAAGACCGTTACAAGCAACTGGAAGATAGGTTGAATGCTATGGAGATACAACAGGTACATGGGCTGGATTTTGGAGATCTGGGTTTATCTACTGGTGTGATCATTCCTCGGAAGTTCAAAGCACCATCTTTCTCTAAGTATGACGGGGCGTCTTGTCCCAAGCTACGTCTCAGGTCCTATGTTCGGAAAATTCAACCGTACTCAGCGGATAAGAATTTGTGGATCCACTTCTTCCAGGAGAGTCTTTCAGGAACTCATCTCGAATGGTTCTATCAGCTGGATGGGACCAAGGTTCGTAACTGGGAGGAGTTGGCTACTGCTTTCTATAAGCAATATCAATATAATGCCGACCTTGCCCCTACACGTACCCAACTCCAGGGTATGTCGTTAGGTTCAAGTGAAGGTTTTAAGGAGTACGCTCAGAAGTGGAGAGACCTGGCTGGCAGGGTGCAGCCACCGTTGACTGATCGGGAGTTGGTAGACATGTTCTTGGGGACCCTATCTGGGCCGTTTTTCAACCATCTTATCGGGAATTCGTCTGCAGGGTTCACTGATCTGATTCTGACTGGAGAGAGAATTGAGGCTGGGTTAAAGTCTGGTAAGATTCCGAAGGGTGCATCGTCTAGTTCTGAGAAGAAACCCTTCAAGAAGGAGGCCAGTGCTGTGTATGGTTCCCGGAGATCAGAAAGATTTGAGCGCCGCCAATCTGTCAGTGCGGTAACGATTGCCAAGCCTGCTGCCGCTCCCCGGCCGACCAATCCTCAAAGGGCTGAAAGACCCCGGAGAGAGTTTACCCGTTTGAGCATGACCTTATTGCAGATCCTGCCACAGTTGCTATCCACCAATTTAGTGACTGTCAGAGAGGCTCCTAAGTTCCCCAATACTACATCTCCTAAGTACAACCCGAATGCTCGTTGTGCTTACCATTCTGATAGCCCGGGGCACTCTACTGATGATTGTTGGGCATTAAGGAGTAAGGTGCAAGACCTTATCGACGCGAAGGAGATACAGTTCGAAGCGCCTGAGAGGCCGAATGTGGTTACTGCCCCTATGCCTCAGCATGGGGTAAATGTTGTTGACGAAGATGTTTACGCTGTTTCTGTGGAAGATCTAGTTACTCCTCTGAAGACCGTCAAGAGGAACCTACTGCTGGCCGGTTTATTTCCGGGTTGCAGTGAGGGTTGCCTGTTCTGTGCTGTTTCCCTATCTGGTTGTCCCTTGCTGAAGTTAGGCATCCAAAGCCTAATGGATAGTAAGGAGATTCTGTTTAAGAAATCTGCTGTTCAGTTGGTTCCGGTGGAAGAAGTTTCTGTGGTTACCATCTTCAATAATCCAATCCAGGTTCTCCCGAAGAAGCCTGTTCAAATAATGACTGTCGCACCTATTGTTATCACTGTTCCGGGGCCTCTTCCCTATGTATCAGATAAAGCTGTCCCCTGGCATTACGGGGTAGATGTGTATGTGAATGGGATCAGGCAAGAGTTCAACACTGGCGCCAGTATCTGTGATATCACTGGCCCATCCAAAGTCACCCGCAGTGGCAGGCTCTTCTCGCCTGACGTTGCACCGCCTGCTGCTCGAAGACCACTTCTTATAACTCCTACCAGTGTACATGTTCCTATTGCCGATCAAGTTGTTTCTCCTGCTGCCGAGTCATCCAATGCTCGGGGTAAAGGAATTGAAGTTGAGCCTGCCCAGATGGAGGCACCTATAACTGTAACTGCTGAGGCCTCCCAACAAGAGATGGAGGAAATCTTGAAAATTATAAAGAAGAGTGACTTCAATGTTGTGGAACAACTGGGGCACACGCCCTCCAAAATCTCCATGCTCTCTTTATTGCTGTGCTCCGAGGCCCATGCTAAGGCCTTAATCTCGTTCCTCAAGACGGCCCATGTGCCACATGAAACATCTGCAGTCCAGTTCACTGATTGTGTAGCAAATCTAACAGCAGACAATGGCCTAGGTTTCTCAGATGCTGACCTGACTGCAAAAGGAAGAGACCACAATGATGCCCTGCATGTCTCTATCGAATGCAGGGGCACTACTCTAGCGCATGTATTGGTGGATACTGGTTCTTCCTTAAATGTGCTACCAAAGAAGGCTTTAGACCGTCTAGATTGTGAAGGCCTGGAACTGAAACCCAGCAATATCATCGTCAGGGCCTTTGACGGTTCAAAAAGGATGGTTCATGGAGAGGTTGACATTCCGATTCGTGTGGGCTCTCAGGTGTTTGACTCTACATTTTATGTGATGGATATCCGTCCATCGTACTCTTGTTTACTGGGTCGACCTTGGATACATAAGGCTGGGGCAGTAACCTCTACCTTGCACCAGAAGCTGAAGTACCCTGTCAGAGGGAAGATCGTCACTGTGCAAGGAGAGGAGGAGTATATGGTAAGCCACCTGAATTCCTTCAGATACATTGAGATGGATGGGGAGTTCATTGAAACCCCCTTTCAGCATTTCGAGGAGGTGCTTCCAATTTCAGCAGCAGCAGACACAACGGTTGGAGAGGATGTTCCCTTGAAGATGGCTTCCCTGAAGGATGCCCGGGCTGTGGTTCAGAAAGGTGAATGTGCTAACTGGGGCAGGCTTCCAGACTTTACACAGATGACTGACAAATTTGGGCTGGGTTTTACTGCAGAGGGTCAAAAAGCTATGCGGAAGACCAGAAGACCTCCTGTGTTCATTACAAATCCAGGAGTGAATGCTGTTGGGGAAGACAATGAAGTGGACGAAGCTGAGTTCAATAGCTGGATCTATCCAACGACTGAAGGCGGATTGACCAATTGGATTGCCAGAGACCATACTCCTGTTACCTTTGTGACGCAGTAATAAATTTCTTTGTTTCGTTATTTGTAATAAACAATAAATAAACTCTTTGGCCCGGTGTCTTACCCGAGGCACCGTGGTTTCATTTGTGAGGGCATATAAATTGTCATTCCATATATCATGAATGAAAATCTTGGACGTATTTTCGCATTGCAAATCTTATGCTCCTTTTTTGTCTTTCTTTCTTTTACATATATTTCAAAACAGCTGTATTTACACACACACTCACTCATACAGGTTTCAATCCACTCTGGATCTCACTGATAACGACCCTGCTACTGCCAGTTATGACTTCGAAAATCCGATCAACTTAGCCGAAGACGAAGGTGAAGATGATTGCGAAGTGCCTGGCGAACTTGCAAGACTGTTACTTCAGGAAGAGAGGGCAATTCAACCCCATGAAGAGCCAGTGGAAACAATAAACCTGGGTACAGAGGCAGACAGGAAAGAGGTAAAGATTGGTGCCAACCTAGAGCTCAGCGTGAAGCAACGGTTGACTCAGATGCTGCATGATTATATGGAGATCTTTGCCTGGTCCTACGAAGACATGCCCGGGTTGGATACCGATATTGTGGTCCATCATTTGCCAACTAAGGAAGACTGCCCTCCGGTTAAGCAAAAGGTCTGCCGTATGCGTCCAGAGATGTCTGAGAAGATTAAAGCCGAGGTTATGAAGCAGTTTGATGCCGGGTTCCTTGCAGTGACTTCTTACCCTCAGTGGGTTGCTAATGTGGTGCCGGTACCAAAGAAAGACGGTAAGGTCAGAATGTGTGTCGACTACAGGGATCTGAACAGGGCCAGCCCCAAAGATGACTTCCCTCTACCCCACATCGATGTCCTTGTTGATAATACTTCTCAGCATAAGGTGTTCTCTTTCATGGATGGCTTTTCAGGTTACAATCAGATCAAGATGGCACCTGAAGACATGGAAAAGACTACATTTGTTACTCAGTGGGGCACCTTCTGTTACAAGGTCATGCCATTCGGGTTGAAGAATGCTGGGGCAACCTACCAACGTGCCATGGTTGCTTTATTTCATGACATGATCCATCATGAGATAGAAGTGTATGTGGATGACATGATCGCAAGGTCCCAGACTGAGGAAGAGCATCTAGATCATCTGCAGAAGTTGTTTGACCGTCTGAAACTGTATAAGCTGAGGTTGAACCCGAACAAGTGCACCTTCGGGGTAAGATCTGGAAAGTTGCTAGGCTTCGTGGTAAGTTACAAGGGCATTCAAGTGGACCCTGCTAAGGTCAAAGCTATTCAAGAGATGCCAGTTCCCAAGACAGAGAAGGAAGTCATAGGCTTTTTAGGACGCCTGAATTACATTGCTCGATTCATCTCACATCTGACTGCTACCTGTGAGCCAATCTTCAAGCTGCTGAAGAAAGATCAGGTAGTATGTTGGAACGATGAATGTCAGGCTGCTTTCGACAGAATCAAAGAGTATCTCCAAGAACCACCTATCCTTATGCCACCGGTTGAAGGGAGACCTCTGATATTATACCTGACAGTGCTCGACAACTCAATGGGGTGTGTGCTGGGGCAGCATGACGAGTCTGGCCGAAAAGAGCACGCCATTTATTACCTTAGCAAAAAGTTTACCGACTGTGAGACCCGATACTCACTGCTTGAGAAAACTTGCTGCGCTTTGGTATGGGCTGCTCGTCGGCTGAGACAGTATATGCTGACTCACACTACCTTGTTGATCTCAAAGATGGATCCTATAAAGTACATATTCGAAAAGCCTGCTCTGTCTGGGAGAATCGCAAGATGGCAAATGATCTTGACGGAATACGACATTCAGTACACAACCCAGAAAGCCATCAAGGGAAGTGTATTGGCAGACCACTTGGCACATCAGGCCGTAGATGACTATCAGTCAATGAACTTTGAGTTTCCAGATGAAAGCATTATGATAGTGACTGATTGTGAAGTACCTGGACCGGATGAAGGACCTGAGGAAGGATCCCGATGGTCTATGCACTTTGACGGAGCCTCCAACGCTTTGGGAAATGGTATCGGCGCCATAATCATATCTCCACAAGGTACTCATACTCCACTCACTGCCCGACTATGTTTCAACTGTACCAACAACATGGCGGAGTATGAGGCGTGCATCATGGGTCTTCAAGCTGCGATTGATCTAAGGATTAAGTTTCTGAGTGTCTTCGGAGATTCCGCTCTCGTGATCAATCAGATCAAAGGAGAGTGGGATACGAAACATCCGAACCTTATTCCTTACAGAGAATGTGTGTTGACCCTGATCCCCCACTTCACAGAGATAACCTTTGAGCACTTTCCGAGAGAAGAGAATCAGTTGGCGGACGCGTTAGCTACAATTTCTTCTATGTTCAAGGTCAAATGGGATAATGAGGCTCCCCGGATCATCATCTGGAAACTGGACGAACCGGCATACTGTTGTGATCTCGAGACTGAACTGGTAACTGAGAAGCCTTGGTACCATGAGGTGAAGAGATATTTGGAAGCTCAGGAATACCCTGAAGGTGCCTCTATCAATGATAAGAAGTTCCTGAGAAGGTTCGCGGCAAAGTTCTTCCTTAGCAACGGCATCTTGTACAAGCGAAACCATGATTCAACCTTACTGCGTTGTGTGGATAAGACTGAAGCAGAAAGAATCATGGAAGAGCTACATGAAGGGACCTTTGGCACACATTCCAGTGGACACACTATGGCTAAAAAGATCCTTCGGGCAGGATATTACTGGTCCACAATGGAAGCTGACTGCTACCAACATTCTAGGACATGCCATAAGTGCCAGATTTATGCAGACAAGGTGCATGTTCCTCCAGTTCCCCTGAGTGTTCTGACTGCGCCTTGGCCGTTTGCAATGTGGGGCATAGACATGATCGGAGAGATTAAACCTACGGCATCTAATGGGCATCGCTTCATCCTAGTGGCGATTGATTATTTTACGAAGTGGGTCGAAGCAGCTTCCTATGCTACGGTAACCAAGACTGTTGTGGCACGGTTCATTCGGCATAATTTGATCTGTCGATACGGCGTCCCTGAGAGAATTATTACAGACAACGGTACCAATCTAAATAATAAGATGATCGCTGAGCTCTGCGAGCAGTTCAAGATACAGCACCATAATTCTTCTCCTTACAGACCGAAGATGAATGGGGCTGTAGAAGCAGCAAATATGAACATCAAGAAAATCGTGCAGAAAATGACCGTGACTTATAAAGATTGGCACGAGATGTTACCGTTCGCTCTACATGGGTACCGTACCTCAGCTAGGACGTCAACCGGGGCAACTCCTTTCTCTCTGGTTTATGGTATGGAGGCAGTCTTACCGATCGAGGTGCAAATACCCTCTCTCCGGATAATGAAGGATGCAAATCTGAATGAAGATGATTGGATCCAGACACGACTTGATCAGCTCAACCTCATTGATGAAAAGAGACTTGCTGCTATCTGCCATGGTCAGACGTATCAGAAACGGATGATCAGGGCATTTAACAAAAAGGTCAGACCATAGGAATATCAAGTTGGGGATCTGGTAATCAAGAGAATCATCCTTCCTCAGAGTGATCCAAGGGGCAAATGGACCCCTACATACGAAGGGCCGTTTGTGGTTAAACATGTGTTCTCAGGAGGAGCCATGATTCTAACCAATATGGATGGTGACGACCTTCCTCACCCCGCTAATGCAGACATAGTAAAAAGATACTACGCATGAAAAAGACCCGCTAGGCTGACATGCCTAGGCAAAAATTAGGGCTTCCCGGCGAACCAAAAGGGTTCGGGCAAAATGAAGGGATGAAAATGAAAAAAAAACTGTACACCCGGCAAATCGAAAACCTGAAAAGGCGGCTTGAGCAAAAATGGGTATCCCGGTGGACTGAAAACCCGAAAGGGCGGTCCAGGCAAAAATTAGGGATAAATGCGTAATACTATGTCTCATTGGATCACTTTGCATCCAGAATCCGGTATCTACATCAAGTTCAGACGGCATCGATCAGTCAGCTTCATCTTCAACCAAGGTCATCAAGTGATGAGACGCTCGGGGATATAATGACAATAGCAGAGTTGAAACCCAGTGGGATCATTCATATTTCACACAGCTGTTTTATTTTCTTTTGTACAAAATTTGTATAAACTCTTTTGTTCGGCGGCGTCCTCTTACTAGGACGTCAGCCTCTTGTACCCAAAATGCCTATTTTCAGGCCATTCAAAAATCAATACAAATATACTTTTCAGTTAAAAGTGCCAATTGTTTTTCTTTTTCTGTTTTGTTTTGCGAAGAACGTCCAAGGTTCAATTTGTGATATATGCATTGACAATAATTTGCTAACTTATAAATATTTGCATACGAAACAAAGGATTAATTACAGGTAACATTAGAAACAGGGGCAATAAAGAGTTGTCTAAGCAATCTAATTGTTCTATCCTCCAAGGTACCAAGGTAGGTTTAGCTAAAGAACAGGACCGGATATCCTAATTCCCCAGAGAGTAAGCAGTCAACACACTCTTCCTCAAGCAAAGTTATCAAATCTTAAGGAAGTTGGGTATCCTACAGCAGATATTAACATTCCCAGCAGCAATATACACATTCTTAACATGCATCCCCGGCAATCTTGGTCTAAAGATCGTTCCCCGACGGCGTACCAACATTCAATGAAGTCACTTCCCCCGCAGTTCAAAACTCCCCCAAGAGAGTCCAATCTAGTTCCCCAGGAAAGTTGGAGTCCATCTCCCCCAAGCAGTAAGCTTATCCCCAGTAGATTCTGGAAGCTTATCCTCACAGAGCACGAACGCGTCGTCCGGCTTTATTCAAAGAGTTATTTCCTTAACAGGATATAACTGGGTTATCCTCAGCCAAAAGCCACGGAAAGATCGTCGTCAACGCAGTCTTTTTATCCCCAGCGAAGTCTATCAATACTTCCAACCCAACAAAAATATCCTCAGCAAGTTATTATCAACAACTCAGTAAAGTATCTCTCTTCCCCACAGAGTATTGCTTCCCAGCAAGATCGCTAGAGTACTTTCCTCCCCGCAGAGTTATCCTTTCGCCAAGTTTATTCCCCAACGGAGTCATCTTCTCCTACCGGTATACTTGCAACTATCAGCCCCAGCGGAAGCGAAATCTATTCTCCAGCATCAGCCCAGGATATGATTTCCCGGCACCCGTCAAGGATTTACTTTCCTAGACGAAAGCATACATTCCTAAACATCGCATACATCATTATAGCATGCATAGACGCATCATATTTTACAAATCTCATTTATGTTGAGAACATCATTGCTTGGTCCATATCATGCATTGCATATGACTGACCTCTACCTTTCAGGAAAGATTCAGCTAAATTCTCAATTATATTTCAAGACCTAGACCGGTTCAGTTAATCGACTCCAAAGATTTCTTATCCAGTCCAAGGCCTTCTCTAGTCCAGCTAAATCGACCCCAAACAGATTTTTCTGATGAAGATTCAGTAGAAGTTATCAAAGGTTTTTCTCAAACGTCCGCTTTTGAGATTATAATTTCCTATGGTTCTCTCCCCAGCGGTGCGAAGATGATAATTCCATTCCAGGTTTTTCTCAAACGTCCGCTTTTGAGATTATAATTTCCTATGGTTCTCTCCCCAATGTTGCGGAGATGATAATTCCATCCCAGGTTTTTCTCAAACGCCCGCTTTTGAGATTATAATTTCCTATGGTTCTCTCCCCAATGTTGCGGAGATAATAATTCCATCCCAGGTTTTTCTCAAACGCCCGCTTTTGATATTATAATTTCCTATGGTTCTCTCCCCATTGTTGTGGAGATGATAATTCCATCCCAGGTTTTTCTCAAACGTCCGCTGTTGAGATTATAATTTCCTATGGTTCTCTCCCCAATGTTGTGGAGATGATAATTCCAACCCAGGTTTTTCTCAAACGCCCGCTTTTGAGATTATAATTTCCTATGGTTCTCTCCCCAATGTTGTGGAGATGATAATTCCAACCCAGGTTTTTCTCAAACGTCCGCTGTTGAGATCATAATTTCCTATGGTTCTCTCCCCAATGTTGTGGAGATGATAATTCCAACCCAGGTTTTTCTCAAACGCCCGCTTTTGAGATTATAATTTCCTATGGTTCTCTCCCCAATGTTGTGGAGATGATAATTCCAACCCAGGTTTTTCTCAAACGTCCGCTTTTGAGATTATAATTTCCTATGGTTCTCTCCCCAGCGGTGCGGAGATGATAATTCCATTCCAGGTTTTTCTCAAACGTCCGCTTTTGAGATTATAATTTCCTATGGTTCTCTCCCCAACGGTGCGGAGACGATAATTCCATTCCAGGTTTTTCTCAAACGCCCGCTTCTGAGATTATAATTGCCTATGGTTCTCTTCCCGATCCTGCGGAGGTGGTAATCCCAAGATTTTCTCAACAACTGTTGTTGAAGTTAAAGTCATCCAAGGTTCTCTCACCGTTCCTGTTGAGGTAGTAACTATCCCTGGTTCATTCATCACCGTTTGAAGCTCCAGATCCATCTCCTGTAACCAGTCAGGACACATTTACACAAAGAATTTGAAAACCAGCTCCTGCAACATGTCAGGTACTCTTTTTTTCTTTTGCAGGTACGCAGGTTCTCGCTAAGGAATCTCTTACGCGATCGACATCCAGATGGAATCTATAAGCCCATCATCCTATTCATCAATCTCTAAATGGCATCTATAAGCCCATTTCCATCATATTGCTACTATGTGAGCGCAAATTTCTGGGCACTCTAGTGTTCAATCATCTTCTACCCTCGGATTACGAAAGGCACGTCAGCCAATCTGCATCCTCAGGTCTAAGAAGATTGAACAGGGGCAACTGTTGTACCCCAAAATTTGCCCTCCCATATTCATCAAGAAATTGCCAAGTCAAGCTTCAAAATTCCCCCAGGGTTGCACAGTGTAAGGGTCTCCTAAGCAGTCAAAATTAGGGTTTTGATTCTGATCAAGAAAATGAAGTTTCCAAAGGTCCAATCAAGTCCCACATGCCTACAAATATGGTCAAGCATCTTCATATCAAGTTTCAAGACTTTCAGCACAAAATTGCACAGTCAAAAACCCTAATTGCACTACAGTCAACTGTAGGGGCAAAATGGTCATTTGACAGTCAAAAGTTCAAATTTTTGGTCAACATCTCATTTTGAAGCCACAAAAATCATTTGATCAATGCTTGATCATGATTCTCAAAGCTTGGCTCAAAAATCACCAAAATGCAAAAGTTTCCTTATTTGGACAGTTGAAAAAGTCAACTGTAAATTGACCAGGGCATAACTTTCACGTGGATTATCAGAAAAATTCCATCCAAAGCTCATTTTGAAGAGAAAGACATTTCCTACAACTCCTCTTCACACTTCAAGTCCAAGAAATGCTCTCACAAAAAGTTATCAATTTCAACATTATAGGTCATTTTCAAAAGTCAACAAAAAGGGACTTTAAGTCAAAGACCATAACTTGAGATTGGTAAATCAAAATGACATGGGACCAAAGACATTGGTTAGAGGACTAAAAGACCTTTCCAAAATATCCAAGAACATGAGCAAAGCTTAAAAATTGAGCAAGTTATGCCTTATGGAAGTTGGGAAATGTTTGGATATTTTGAAAAGTCAACATTGATTCAAATGACCTAAAATTGCTAATGGGCCTATTTTTCTTCCATAATTCATCATCCAAAGCATGCACACGACCATTTGGCCCAAAGGGAAGTTTTTCTCCATTTTTATTTATTTATTTGGATTTTTTTATCATTAATAATTCATTTAATTAAATAAAATACATGAAAAATACAAAACTAATGAGATAAAATCTTTTTGTGCAGAAAATATTCTCATTGGACACTCAAATTCGTGCATGACCAATTAGGGAAGGATTGGATATGATTTGGTATCAAATGGCATGAAAAAGATTGGAAAAACTAATGCTTGAAAATCAAATATTGAACAATCAAATCTTGGATTCTTTTGATCAGATTTTTGACCTAATTCATTCATACTTATACAAGCAATCAAAACCTAATGCAAAGGACCACTCAGCTGCGCTAGAGACCAAGACACAAACTTGAAATTTTTGAAAAAAAACTCAAAACTGAAAACCTAATTCTAGGGTGATTCAAGGCACGATTTTGATTTCATTAGCTTGCTAAGGCTTCATAGAAGGGAGTTGCGTCCAAAACCACAAGCTTTCGTGCCCAGAAACGTGAGAACAATCTCATCTGTACCGAAATTTTTTCATAATCGTGCATCTCAATTCATGCACATTTAGCACTTTTTAATATTTGATTCATATTCCTTGTGTGATTCTAATGCTAACCATGTAAATTAATTGTGTTTTTAAGCATTGTGTACGATTCTACCATTATCACGTTTTAGGGTTTATGAAGCTCTGAATTGGGGGTTTGTGAATAAGGCAAAATTGGGACACCACGATGCCATGAACATGCTCAGCATACTTGGACGAAGAGTTTGAGACCCTCGCGCTCAATTTATGAGCCTTCCTGGCCTATTCGCTATTTTTCGGAAAGTGGCCTAAAAGAACACTTGAAAAAACGTTGCCTAATATGTTTATGTTTCAGGAACGAGGAAGAAGAAGATGCGTGGCCATCAACGATTGGCCTGTTTAAATTTTCGCGCGGAAAAAAGAAGCACTAACGCGTTTTGTTTTATTATGTTTCTTAATTATGTTATTTACAGATAAGCAAGATGGCACAGTTGGTGAAGCGTTTGAGTGGTAATGTTCAGGACCTGGGTTCGAGCCCCAGGTCCTCACCCCCTTCATATTATTTTGTATTTAGTGATTCCGTGCAGGTTCAGTGTAAAGACGCACCGTGTACCCATACCATCCAACATGCCACGCGTTTAATCTCATCAATTCAAGGGCCAGGATTTGTGGAATATGGTAGGCCCTAGTCAACGCGTGTACACGCGTCCTGAAAAGTCCAACAGGCCAAGGGCAAATGGGCCAGATTTCAAAAGAATAACCTCCATATTAAGGGGCAGACCCCCTAGGTTTGCAAAGTTTATATTTTCTTTATTGTTTTTTTATTATTATTACAACTTAACCATAGTATTTGTTCATTACTGGTTAACCAAAAGGTACCCAAACTAACAAAAGATACTCGATTATTGCTCATAATACTTGAGCATTAGATTACAAAAGGAACTCAAACTAATAATAAATATTTATATAAAACTACTGCTAAGATGGTTGTGTAGGTGGAGGGACTTGTGATGAGCTTCCAATCTCAACTTGAGTTGTCTTTTTCTTCTTCTCTTGGCCACCATTTTTAGACTTCTTGTTATTTCCATCTTTTGGAATGGCTCTTTCAGCAACCCTCTTTCCCTTACAGCTTCTTTTGTTGTGACCCATTACTCCACACTTATGACAAGTGACGGTTGCCAATCTTCTAGGAAGCACATGCGGATTTTTTGGTTCATTGTTAGCCTTGTTTCTCATTTTCTTTGGAGGACCTATAACCCTTCTCATAATTGGATTCATAATGGATGACCTATAGCACTTATTGTTTCCATCTCTCCCAACATCAGTCGTCAATTACCCTCCAAAATCACCCTTCAAGAAGCAGGTATCCAACGCAATCAATGGCCTACAGTAATTTTCAATACCATATTTACAAGCCTCTAGACATACATAAATCCTTTCAAACACATGGCCTTCATTTGCCAGAGAACATTTGATCACAACACTGCTATTAAGGTTAGATTTCAGTAACTCTTAGGCATAACTTCTCAAATGGTTGAATTGATCCATAACAACACCTTGTAAAAAATCCATAGCCTTTCTTTTATCTATATATGCCTGATCGTGTGACAACTTTACTTCTCATCTATCAATAGCTTGAGCAATCAATCCTGTTGGCTTCATATCAGGGTTATGTCTTAGAATGTGACCAAACTGCTTAGCCAAATATGTAGTCTTTACTTGCATGTTATTTGGAGTTCTAGAACAGATGTGTTCATCAAGTAAACTAACTACTTGCCAAAATTGATTCCCAACCCTTTTAATAACCCTCATGTGAAAATTTCAGCCTTTTATACATTTCATCACCATCCTCTTTGCATCATTTTTCTTAACGTAAACATTTTTGTTCATCTTCAAAGCATAGTCTCCGACAGCCTCATGAACCTTTTCTTTGTTACTAAACACCATACCTAGCTCAAACTTTGAGGAGTCACTTTTAAAAGAAGGAAACTTCTCTTGTTCCTCATCACTATAACTCTCATTAGGTGTGTGCAACACATCAGAATCAGGATAATCCTCAGAATTTATAGCCTTATGTTGTACCCCAAAAAATTTCCTCCCACTTTTCTTCAAGACATGCTCATAAAGGTCTCAAATACTCAAAGCTACTCAAGGGTTGACCAGTCAAACCTCCTCCTAAGCAAGGGGTCTACAACTGGGGTTTTGAGTTCCTCAAGGAAGTTTGGGTTGCAAAGGCCTCAAATGGTTTTCATGGTTCAACATAGGTCTTCAACAGTGCTCATGTCAAGTTTCAAGTCTTACATCATAAGTGTGCTCAGCCAATAGCCTAAATGATTGAAAATCAACTGTATTGGGTAAAAAGTCAAATATGGTCAACATACAGTCAAACTTCAAGATTTTTGGTCAACATTAACATTTTGAAATGATATTCATCATTTGATCAAGGGTTGATCATGATTCCTCAAGAGAAGCCCTCAAATCATCAAAAGTCCAATGTTGCCAAATTAGAGTTTCCTTATGAGAAGTCAACTGAACTTTCACAAAGCATAACTTTCACATGTTTCCTCGACTTTTCCCATCCAAAGCCCATTTTGAAATAAATTCAATTCTCTACAAATTTGTCTTTCTTCTCAAGTCCAAAAAATGCTTCATTTGAAAGATATGAGTCCATACGTTATAAGTCATTTTAAAAGTCAATAAAAATACACTTTTTATCAAGGCAACTTACATCAAGATAAAGTCTTCAAATGAAAAAATGATCTAAAGAGAAATTGTAGAGGACATCTTGAGCTTTCCAAAAAGTCAAATATCACCTTCAAAAGATGAAAATTGAGATAGTTATGACCAGTGCGAGTTGGGAAATTTTGAGAAAATACATGAATGAAAAGTGAGAAAACTTGAAATTTTAAACTAGTGGGTCTAACTTTTGATGTTCAAACATGTTCACAATGTGTTAGAAGACCTCTAAATCGATTTATATATTTTTTATGATTTTTATTTCTTTTATTTGAATTTTTATTCATTTAAATGCAAGTAAATCAAATAAAATATAAAATCATTGGGCCAAGGTGCATGGGATTTTGATTTCAATCACATGTAGGCCCAAGAACATACGACAAACATGCCAAAATCGTGAAAACTTGTTGGGAACAAGAATCTTCAAGTTTGGAATATTTTTTAACAATTTTAGAAAGATTTCAATGTATTATTTTTTGAAATGAATTGTGACATGATGGTACAAGATGCTTGTCTTGTTCTTGTTCCATTTCATTCCTCTATAAATACATGCAATACTCAAGTGCAAAATACACGAAATTTGCCTCCCAAGAACACACTCTAAATTTCTCAAATTTTGTTAAAACTAGGGCAAACACAAACCCTTATTTTCGGCCACTCTCAAGCGGGTCCAAGCATTCCATCACACTCCTGAAGGTCCCAGGAGCCTGTTTCAATCCTTACGCGCGCTCAAGCGATCCCAGGACGTGCCAACCAAGTGCCTCCGGCTTGGTAATATTCTTTAATCTCAAACTTTTCATCCATGCTATATAAATTAATTCTAAGCATATATATATATATATATATATATATATATATATATATATATATATATATATATATATATATATATATATATATATATATATATATATATATATATATATATATATATATATATATATATATATATATATATATATATATATGATAACGAGAAATCGTATCATATAATTACTACACTTTTTACCGGTTTTATAATACATTGAGTCGTCTAACTCCCGATTATCCCGAGTTTTTGTGTCTTTTCACAGGTACAACATTTGTCAACTCAAACCAATGAAAAAGGACTACATGAAGGAAGCTAGACAATAAACAGAAGAGAAAAGAACCAAATCTGCAAAGTTTGGAAATTTTGAAGCAGTGACGACCGTCACACCCTGTGACGACCGTAACGCATCCCCAACTAGAAGAACGCTCGTCACACATCACTGACGAGCGTAATGCGCTATTCAAGCGCATTACGACCGTCACCCACCTGTGATGACCGTCACGCGCATAAAGATGAACATTGTGAATTGGTGGAGACGTGGGCAACGTGAGGGCAGAAGTGTTCTCCTATATTCCCTCCACTCAGTAACCATGCACCCTATATTTCCTCCACTCAAGCCTTTTCCCAGGATTCTTTCAACTGCTATATTTTCTCCTATATATATATATGTGGTAGTGCAAAGGGATGAGGGTCGAAGAAATTCTCCCAGAACAAAATTACTACTTTTTGCAATTATTTCTATTTCCTTGTTTTTGAGCATTTTCTACGTACTGTAATTTCTACTTCCAGCACTATTTCAAGCATTAGTTTTAGAGTGTTAATTCTTCATTTAAGAATTAACACAATTTATTGATTTCGATTGAGCTGCAAGGAATATTGTAACATCCAAGATTACCATAGCAACGTTATTTCCAGGTTTTTATTGCAATTAATATTTATTCATTCTTGTATTATGCCAATTATTTTTATGGATTATATTTTGAATTGCATAGTTATTAAATATATTATGTCCGACTAAATTATTTGTACCGGTATGTGACTCTTAAGTACCGAAAGAATTCAGTGATACCTTGGCCAAAAACATTTATAAAATAATTTCTGGTTTCCAATTTCCATGTTTAATTTAACTACCCTTGTCACGAGAGTGAGAGGATAATTAACACGATTTTGCCACGAGAGTGGGAAATTAATTAAGGCAAGAACCTGCATGCGAGAGCTGGGGTTTAACCTAGATAGTGGTAACGAAAAATTAATTTTTAAATACACGAGAGTGTTTTAATAAATTAATTAAACTCAAATTGTTTTCAAAAAGTGTTATTAAATTTAAAGTGCATCCACTAGGCTTAGTAGCATGACTTATTTCATGAACACGAGAGTGTATGTCTCAGGTTTTTAAACAATTAGTTTTTACCGAAATACTTTATAGGCCAAGTGTTGTACCCCAAAATTTGCCCTCCCATATTCTTAAAGAAATTGCCAAGTCAAGCTTCAAAATTCCCCCAGGGTTGCACAGTGTAAGGGTCTCCTAAGCAGTCAAAATTAGGGTTTTGATTCTGATCAAGAAAATGAAGTTTCCAAAGGTCCAATCAAGTCCCACATGCCTACAAATATGGTCAAGCATCTTCATATCAAGTTTCAAGACTTTCAGCACAAAATTGCACAGTCAAAAACCCTAATTGCACTACAGTCAACTGTAGGGGCAAAATGGTCATTTGACAGTCAAAAGTTCAAATTTTTGGTCAACATCTCATTTTTAAGCCACAAACATCATTTGATCAATGCGTGATCATGATTCTCAAAGCTTGGCTCAAAAATCACCAAAATGCAAAAGTTTCCTTATTTGGACAGCTGAAAAAGTCAACTGTAAATTGACTAGGGCATAACTTTCACATGGATTATCAGAAAAATTCCATCCAAAGCTCATTTTGAAGAGAAAGACATTTCCTACAACTCCTCTTCACACTTCAAGTCCAATAAATGCTCTCACAAAAAGTTATCAATTTCAACATTATAGGTCATTTTCAAAAGTCAACAAAAAGGGACTTTAAGTCAAAGACCATAACTTGAGATTGGTAAATCAAAATGACATGGGACCAAAGACATTGGTTAGAGGACTCAAAGACCTTTCCAAAATGTCCAAGAACATGAGCAAAGCTTAAAAATTGAGCAAGTTATGCCTTGTGGAAGTTGGGAAATTTTTGGATATTTTGAAAAGTCAACATTGATTCAAATGACCTAAAATTGCTAATGGGCCTATTTTTCTTCCATAATTCATCATCCAAAGCATGCACACGACCATTTGGCCCAAAGGGAAGTTTTTCTCCATTTTTATTTATTTATTTGGATTTTTTTATCATTAATAATTCATTTAATTAAATAAAATACATGAAAAATACAAAACTAATGAGATAAAATCTTTTTGTGCAGAAAATATTCTCATTGGACACTCAAATTCGTGCATGACCAATTAGGGAAGGATTGGATATGATTTGGTATCAAATGGCATGAAAAAGATTGGAAAAACTAATGCTTGAAAATCAAATATTGAACAATCAAATCTTGGATTCTTTTGATCAGATTTTTGACCTAATTCATTCATACTTATACAAGCAATCAAAACCTAATGCAAAGGACCACTCAGCTGCGCTAGAGACCAAGACACAAACTTGAAATTTTTGCAAAAAAACTCAAAACTGAAAACCTAATTCTAGGGTGATTCAAGGCACGATTTTGATTTCATTAGCTTGCTAAGGCTTCATAGAAGGGAGTTGCGTCCAAAACCACAAGCTTTCGTGCCCAGAAACGTGAGAACAATCTCATCTGTACCGAAATTTTTTCATAATCGTGCATCTCAATTCATGCACATTTAGCACTTTTTAATATTTGATTCATATTCCTTGTGTGATTCTAATGCTAACCATGTAAATTAATTGTGTTTTTAAGCATTGTGTACGATTCTACCATTATCACGTTTTAGGGTTTATGAAGCTCTGAATTGGGGGTTTGTGAATAAGGCAAAATTGGGACACCACGATACCATGAACATGCTCAGCATACTTGGACGAAGAGTTTGAGACCCTCGCGCTCAATTTATGAGCCTTCCTGGCCTATTCGCTATTTTTCTGAAAGTGGCCTAAAAGAACACTTGAAAAAACGTTGCCTAATATGTTTATGTTTCAGGAACGAGGAAGAAGAAGATGCGTGGCCATCAACGATTGGCCTGTTTAAATTTTCGCGCGGAAAAAAGAAGCACTAACGCGTTTTGTTTTATTATGTTTCTTAATTATGTTATTTACAGATAAGCAAGATGGCACAGTTGGTGAAGCGTTTGAGTGGTAATGTTCAGGACCTGGGTTCGAGCCCCAGGTCCTCACCCCCTTCATATTATTTTGTATTTAGTGATTCCGTGCAGGTTCAGTGTAAAGACGCACCGTGTACCCATACCATCCAACATGCCACGCGTTTAATCTCATCAATTCAAGGGCCAGGATTTGTGGAATATGGTAGGCCCTAGTCAACGCGTGTACACGCGTCCTAAAAAGTCCAACAGGCCAAGGGCAAATGGGCCAGATTTCTAACGAATAACCTCCATATTAAGGGGCAGACCCCCTAGGTTTGCAAAGTTTATATTTTCTTTATTGTTTTTTTATTATTATTATTTATACTTTCCTTTAATTATTGTTTATTAATTAATTTATTATATTTTCATAAAAAACGCAAAAAACATAAAAATCAGAAAAGAAAAAATAATAAACATTTTTTATTTTAATATTTCTTGTAAATAAATTCATAAATTAATTAGTTAAATTAGGTTTTAATTTTAACTTTTTTTCTAATAAAAATCTAAAAAATATAGAATTGGGGTTTAATTAATTTTCATCTTTTTTCTTTTATTCCATAATAATTAAATATTAGATATTTATTTTTATAATTAAATTGTATGTAAATTAATTAGGGTTAATTTTAGGTCAAAATTTAATCTTTTCTTAACAAATAAAAATTGTAGAATTAGGTTTAATTTTAATTAATTCTTTTTCATTAAAATCCTAAAATACTAAAAAATACCAAAAACATTTCCTTTTTTTAATTAATTCATCGTTTAATTTAATTTTGCAAAAAAAGGGTCCAACGCCCTCGTTTCGATTTAATTCGCGCATATTTATTTCCTTCTTTTAAATATTTATGTAACTCTCCCAAAGCCTTGTAAACTTAATTTCTCGCACTTTATTTTATTTCTTTATTTACTTTCCGTCAAATCGGGTCCTGGATTTTAAATTTGGCGATGTGGACCCGCGCCTTTGTAATAGTTTAGGAATTTTATCTTTCCGCACTTTTTAACTGCTAAATAAATGCATGCAAGAATGAATGACCAAAAACAAACGCGTAGATCACCTGACATGAACTAGACAAAAATAAATGAACATGACACACAAATCACACACCACCCCTAGGGTACGCCTCACTGTTGCCTTGCCTCGAAAGGTGATCGTCGAGTAGAGGATGTCTTAGTAAGTCCTCATGATCCGGGAACCTGGCATGAGGGTAGCTTCTAAGGTGTCTTCCCATTGCTCTGGTGATCACCACGTCCCGAACCTCGAATTGACCCGAACACCTCCAACGGTGGTGCTACCTACCTCTCAATGGTGGGATGGCACTACTTTAAAGGACATTTACACAGACGAATTCCTTAGGGTAGGTAGACGACTCTAGATACTTGCTCTAAATTTCAAAACAAAACAAAATACTTTTCACACCAACACATTTTCAAAAAGCTTTCGAAAGCAATTTTTCAAACACTCTTGAGGACTGATACAAGAGTCGAACTGGAATTTTCAAAGAAACTTTTAAAACCCACAATTGAAAAGCAAACAAACCATTTTGAAAACACAAATGAGCAAGTATCTAAGAGCCCATGGATAACCATGGATAGAAAGGGTGCTAACACCTTCCCTTTCTATAATCTACCTCCCGAACCGAGAGCAATCTCTATAAGGAATTTTTCTGTGCTTTTGTCCTGTCCATGTTGGAGAAAATAAAAGACGGTGGCGACTCTTGCTTCCGCGACATTTCGCGAACCAGCGTTAAACAGTCAGTTCCAGATCCACCGATCACACCAAGCGATTCACCGAATTCCCGAAGTCCGACTATCACATACCGGTATAACTATTACTATTATTTTTAATTAAACTATTTCCCCCCTAAAATCAAATATTCACCACTTAGTTAAACAAACTGTAACATTAGATCGTATGCGATTGATCCTCAGTCTCTGTGGGTTCGATAATCATTTAAAACTAGAACGACTAAACTGTATACTTGCAGTTAGTATCCCAATAGACTCATAAAGTCCCGATCAAGTTTTTGGCGCCGTTGCCGGGGACTGATTAGTCAATTAATTACGATTCTTCTGTTGTGCGTTTAGACTAGGCAACAGAAAACCCTTTTTCGATTTGTATGCCAAGGACTCGCTCACAAGGCGAACCACTTGACAAATCGACGGACGAACCTGAACGCATCATTTCCGTAAGACGTGCAGTCAGGGATTACTATTTAAATCACGCTATTCCTCTACCCAAACCCGAAATCAAGATTGATTCTGAAACAGATTCTAATTCTTCCTCTGAAACCGAAACTAATCTAGAATTAGACATGGCTGAAGAACAAAGGACCCGTCCACTAAAGGAGTACGCAGCTCCATCACAACAAGAACCCCACAACAGCATTGCTGCTCCAGCAATAAATCGAAACGATTTTGAGTTGAAACCGTCATTGATATCAGTTATCCAACAACGCCAATTCTCTGGAGATCCTTCCGAGGATCCAAATGAACATCTTACAAAATTCGTTCAATTTGCCGACACAGTTATAGCAAATGGTGTTAGTAAAGATGCAATAAGATTACGTCTTTTCCCTTTCTCGCTAAGAGATAGAGCTTAGGCTTGGTTGCAATCCTTGCCATCAAATTCTGTCACTACGTGGGAAGGACTTAAGATTTTATTTTTAGCACGATACTTTCCCCCAAGCAAGACTGCTGCACTAAGAGCCCAAATCAACAGATTTAGGCAGAAGGATACTGAATTGCTATTCGATGCATGGGAACGCTACAAAGATATGATGCGAATGTGCCCACATCACAGATTAGAAAAATGGATGATCATCCACACGTTTTATAATGGACTCTTGTACAACACAAGACTCTCTATAGATGCCATCGTAGGTGGTACACTGATGGACAAGCCTTATGATGAAGCTAACCAACTCATTGAAAATATGGCTCAAAACCACTATCAGTGGGAAGGAGAAAGAACATTTGTGGAGAAAACTCAAACCAAAGGTGGGATGTACGAGATTAGTAGCCTAGATAAAGTTAATGCTAAGGTAGATGCTCTTACCCAAAAGATAGAAAGTTTGACCTTACCTCCTGCAGCCACCATGGCTGCAGTTACCCCAAGCTGCGAAGTTTGTGGAGTCCCTGGTCATGTTGGAACCGAATGTCAAATCTTAGCAGGAATATCAGTTGATCAGGTAAATTACGCTGAAGGTAATCCTTATGCTAATACCTATAATCCTGGTTGGAAGAACCATCCTAACTTCTCGTACAAGAGCAATAACGCTTTATATGCACCTGGCCAAGCACCTGCTGTACCTCCAGGTTATCAAAAACTCGCTGTTAATGTTCCTAACATTCCTAAGAAATCTAACCTTGAAATCCTAATGGAAAATTTTATCGCTAATCAAGCTCAACAAAACAAAGAATTCCTCAATCAAAACGTTCACACCGGTGAACAATTAAAGCTATTAGCAAATAAGGTAGATGCCCTAGCAACTCACAATAAAATGTTAGAAACCCAAATCTCCCAAGTAGCACAACACCAAGCTAGTTCTGCCGCACCTGCTGGTACATTTCCTGGACAGCCACAACTCAATCCTAAAGGACACGCTAATGCTATCACATTACGAAGTGGGACAACCCTTGATGGACCGGTAGATCCTAGACTCCAAAACCCGACCATGTATCAAAAACCTGAAAAAGAAGTAGAGAAGTCGAAAGATCAATCTGAGAATGTAAAGGAAGACGTGGATGAGAACAGAGAGGTTTCAGAAAAACCTTACGTACCTCCACCTCTATATAAACCACCAATTCCATACCCTCAAAGACTTGCAAAATCCAAGAACGAGGGGCAATTCAAGAAATTTGTAGAACTTCTGAAACAATTAAACGTTACTATTCCATTTACAGAAGCTATAACCCAAATGCCGTCATATGCTAAATTCTTAAAAGAAATATTGTCTAATAAGAAAAAAATCGTTGAAAAAGAAACCGTTATGCTAACTGCCGAATGTAGCGCCATAATCCAAAATAACATGCCTCTAAAGCTAAAAGATCCTGGTAGTTTCTCCATACCATGTGCAATTGGAAAATTTGTCATAGACAAAGCTCTATGCGATTTAGGAGCAAGTGTTAGTCTAATGCCCTTATCTATTTGCGAGAAGCTCAAACTAGGCAACATGAGACCTGCCAAGATGTCCCTACAACTAGCCGACAGATCAGTCAAATTCCCTGTTAGTATGCTAGAAAACATCCTTGTCCGAATAGGACAATTTTACATACCGACTGACTTTATAATAATGGACATCAAGGAAGATTCAAACATTCCCATCATATTAGGAAGACCATTTTTAGCTACTGCAAGAGCCATCATTGACGTTAAGAAAGGAAAGCTTACCTTCGAGGTAGGAGAAGAAAAAGTAGAATTCATTCTTTCCCAATTCTTTAAATCCCCTGCTATAGATGACGCATGCTGTCTCCTAGATATTATTGATGAATGTGTCAAAGAACTAGAAAGCCAAGAAGACACCTATTCTTAGATGCTGAAAATTCTGACACCGACTATCCTCAAGGATGATGACTGGAAACAAGAACGTCTAGATGTCAACCTAAGCGAATGTTTCGCCTTAACACCCGATCTTGCCCCAACTGATAAGAAAACTGGTATAGAACTTAAAACATTACCTGAAGATCTTAGGTATAAATTTTTAGATAAATAACTCGAACGGCCAGTTATAGTTAATGCCAAATTAGGGAAGATCGAAACCGAAAAACTTCTTAGTGTGTTAAGGAAATATCCAACCGCGTTAGGCTATAACATATCAGATCTAAAGGGAATAAGCCCTTCTCTCTGTATGCACCACATTATGTTAGAGGAGGACTGCAAGACTTCTAGAGAACATCAAAGACGAATAAATTATATCCTAAGTGAAGTCGTTAAGAAAGAAGTGCAGAAACTACTAGAGGCAGGCATCATATACCCAATATCAGATAGTAACTGGGTCAGTCCAGTTCACGTAGTACCTAAGAAAGGAGGTGTTACGGTTATAACAAACACGAAAGGCGAATCGGTAGCACAACGTACTCAAACAGGATGGAGAATGTGTATTGATTACAGAAAACTAAACAAAGCTACACGCAAGGACCCATTCCCATTACCATTCATTGATCAAATGCTCGAGCACTTAGCCAAACATTCCCATTTCTGCTATCTTGACGGATACTCAGGATTCTTCCAAATTCCCATTCATCCTGATGATCAAGAGAAAACCACGTTCACATGTCCCTATGGTACCTTTGCATACCGAAGAATTCCATTTGGACTATGTAACGCACCTGCAACTTTCCAACGATGCATGATGGCGATTTTCGTAGACTTTTTAGACGGAATTATGGAAGTATTCATGGACGATTTCTCTGTCTATGGAGAAAGTTTTGACGGGTGTTTATCAAATCTTGAATTAGTACTGAAACGTTGTGTCAATGTCAACCTAGTGCTCAATTGGGAAAAATGTCAATTCATGGTGAGACAAGGAATTGTGTTGGGACATATTGTATCAAACAGAGGGATTGAAGTCGACAAAGCAAAAATCGAAATTATCAAAAACCTTCAACCACCCAAAACAGTTAGAGAAATAAGAAGTTTTCTAGGACACGCTGGTTTTTACCGACGTTTTATAAAAGATTTCTCTAAAATCACTAAGCCACTAACTGAATTATTAATGAAAGAAGTCGAGTTTATTTTCGACGATAAATGCTTAAACGCATTTGAGACGCTTAAAGAAGCCTTAATTTCAACACCTATTATGCAACCTCCTGATTGGAACCTACCATTTGAAATAATGTGTGATGCGAGCGATTATGCTGTAGGCGCAGTCCTAGGACAACGCAAAGATAAAAAGCTTCACGCTATCTACTACGCAAGCAGAACACTCGATCACGCACAAATGAATTACGCCACTACGGAGAAGGAACTCTTAGCTGTTGTATTTGCATTGGATAAATTTCGTTCCTACTTAGTGGGCGCCAAAATCATTATTTACACGGATCATGCTGCGATCCGATACTTACTAAGTAAGAAAGACGCCAAACCACGACTACTAAGATGGATCTTACTCCTACAAGAGTTTGACTTGGAAATAAAAGACAAAAGAGGAACTGAAAACGTGGTAGCAGATCATTTATCAAGATTAGATGGAATCCAAACCGAGAGTGTTCCCATAAATAAAGATTTTCCTTATGAACGCCTTATTGCTAAACTAGAGATAGCTCCTATCTACAGTTTAGGTCAACACAATGAACCTTTAACAACTGCGGTAGTGAAAGCCATATGTACAAACACCACATTACCATGGTACGCTGATTTCGTCAACTACTTAGTTGTCGGTGTCCTACCACCTGATTTAACATACCAACAGCGGAAGAAATTCTTCCATGATCTTAAACACTACTTTTGGGATGAACCATTACTCTTTAAAAGAGGCGCCGATGGTATCTACCATCGCTGCGTTCCTAACGATGAAATAGACGACGTCATTTCCCATTGCCATTCCGCCCCTTATGGTGGACACGCTAGTACATCGAAAACTTGTGCAAAAATACTCTAAGCTGGCTTCTTTTGGCCTACTTTATGGAAAGACGTCCACGTAGCAATTATGAACTGCGATAGATGTCAACGCACAGGAAATATATCTAGACGTGACGAAATGCCGCATAAAGGGATTCTCGAAGTAGAAATTTTCGATGTGTGGGGAATTGATTTCATGGGACCGTTCCCCGCATCTTTTGGAAATAAGTATATTTTGGTAGCTGTTGACTACGTATCAAAATGGATTGAAGCCATCGCTGCACCCACAAACGATGCACGAGTGGTACTTAAACTATTCAAGCATGTTATCTTCCCACGATTCGGTGTACCAAGACTAGTAATCAGTGATGGCGGTTCCCATTTTATCTCTAGAATTTTCGAAAAATTACTTTCAAAATATGGCGTTAAACATCGCATAGCCACACCATACCATCCTCAAACGAGTGGACAAGTGGAAGTGTCAAATAGGGAGATAAAACAAATCCTTGAGAAAACCGTAGCCACATCCAGGAAAGATTGGTCCTCCAAGCTAAATGATGCTCTTTGGGCATATCGGACAGCTTTTAAAACCCCTATCGGAACAATGCCGTTTAAATTAGTTTATGGAAAATCTTGTCATTTGCCAGTAGAATTAGAACATAAAGCTTATTGGGCCATTAAAACCCTTAACTTAAATTACAAGATTGCTGGTGAAAAACGAATATTAGATATCCATGAATTAGACGAATTGCGTTTAGACGCTTATGAAAATGCTAAAATCTATAAGGAAAGAACAAAAAAATGGCACGATAAGCGTATCTCGCGGAAAGAATTTAAGGAAGGAGACATCGTACTCCTATTCAACTCTAGACTGAAACTTTTCCCGGGAAAATTACGTTCCAGATGGTCAGGACCATTCGAAATTAACAAAGTTTTCCCAAGTGGTGCGATAGAAATTAAAGGAAATTCTATTGAACCATTCATAGTCAATGGCCAGCGCTTAAAGCACTACTTTAACGTCAGAAATATCAACTATTCGGCTTACCTTCAGTTAAGTGAGCCACCTACCCCGATACCTAACTGAATAGGTATTATTTGTTGAGCCATCGACATAAAACAAAAGTGCTTCGTGGGAGGCAACCCATGTTTTCTTTTAATTATTTTTATTGTTTTAACATGTTTTTATTTTTCTTTTCTTTTTCTTAATCTTTAAAACTTTCATGTTGCATCTCTTACTCCTTTTTATTTTATTCTATTTTTATTTTTCCTTTAAACTTTCTTTTTCTTCTTGATTTAACTTCGGCATTTTTAACCTGAAAATACTAACTTAGTTTTTCAAACATTTATTAAATATTTTCAGGGGGTAATTCTTTTGCTTTCATATTTAGCTCCATGGCACGCGTAAACTACATGAATATCACCTTGAGAAGCAGGCACCAGAGAAGACGCTTTGAGGATCTGGCTGAGCGGGAAATGTGCCCTACAATCTACGCTGATGACCATGCTATGACTGCTCTTGGCATTCGTGAGAGTGTCATGTATTTGCTACACCAGATTGTCTGGGACACTGCTCCTATCCGAAGACGATATTGTACCTACAGGAAGCTGGCCCTTGAGTTCCTGAGCACCCTGAGCTACATTCCAAATCACGGGTTAGGATTCAACTATGGGTTGATAACCTTCAGGCTGTTTGACATGGACTACCGCTATAACCTTCGAGAGTTTGCCAACCTGTTGGGATTCCCTTTTGGCCCTGATGTTATTACTATGACCCAGGAGGACCTATTGCTTGACTCTGACCTTGATTTTTTCTGGGGAAGCATTTCTGGTAATAACCATCTAGAGCCGTCTGACCTTTATTCTGAGTGCATCCACAACCTGGCTATCAGGTACTTTCATAAGATCATCGCCCATACCCTTTTTGGTAAACAACAGAATGTTACATCCGTGTCCCGTGATGAGCTCTTCATTATGTACTGTGCCTCCCAGAGTCGTCCGGTAAACGGTGCCGCTTATATGCTAGCCAACATGGAGCGTATTATCCAGACTCCAAATGCACCAATCCTGATGGGTGGTTTAGTCACTATGATCTCAAATGCAATTGGACTTCGAAGGCCTATGCTAGGATCAGCCCCGCATTATGGAATAAAGCCGATGAACATTGAATTTTGCTTCAACACTAGCTTTATCGGGAATCTTGGGCCAGATCAATTTGAGCTGTTAATTAATCATGAGACTGTCCACCAGTTTATGCTCCCGAACCCTATCACTAGTGTGCATAATAGAGCAAACTGGCTTTTTGACCTCCACCATCCTGCTACACCGCCTTCGTCTCCTTCTACTGTTGACATTTACGAAGTACCCAACACCTCTCACGATACTGAAGACCCTGCCACACCACCGGGATACCATCAGTTCCCCGATCCATGGGAGAAGCAGGTAGTTTCTACTGAGACCTCCACCCAGGCTCCAGAGATCCCACCACCGCCTCCACCTACTCTTACCCTACACTCTTTGCATGAAGAAATTACTGAAATGCAGGGCGAGCTTACATCTCTCCGAGTGGACTTCATCGCTTTCATGGATTTGGTGACCGACCAACTGGATTTCATGCACCAGCATATGTTCCCTACTCCCCGTGGCTAGAGTTGCCGTTGTTATCTTAATTTATTCTTCTCTCGCATTTGTACATACAGTGAGGCCACTGTTTGGTTTTAGTGTGGGGAGGATTCTAGTTGTTCTAGCATTTTATCATTTTTATTATTTAAGTTATTTCGAAACAATTTTCATGGATTAATTCAATTATTTATCAAGTTTCTAGTATTTTATTTTCATTCATTTTCATTTTCAGTACATTTTTTATTTCTTTTAATTTATTGTTTATATTTCACGCAAATATTATTTCATTATGTGTTAGTAAATAATATTTCAAAACTATAATTATTAGAATATTTCAAACTTAGAATATTAAGAAAATAATAAAAAATTATATAAACATTCGTAACGGTCTTGTAATGGTCTTCTCATTAATGACATTGAACGTGTTACGACCGTCACACCCTCGTGACGAGCGTAACGCGCATTTTTTCCGTATGACGCTCGTCACACCCTCGTGACGACCGTTACGCGCACAATATATCAGAACGGCTATTACAGAACCGTTCCAACCATTATCTTCTTAACCACATTTCCTCCATTGCTGCAAAATCACGTTACATACCCACTCCACTCCATTTTTCTTCAAACTTCCAAATTTCTAACACTAAAAATACCATCCACCCACTACCCCATTCTCATTCCAAACCTTTTTCAATCCGTTCTACAAACACCATGGCCAACAACCAACAAGCTCCCGCTCTCACTTTCAGATCCGGCGAACAAGGAGAAACCCAACGGGTCAAATTTCAGAAGTTCCAACACCGAGGTCTCCAACCTACACGGTATGTTGATCTTGACTGCTTGAGGAGTTTGGGACTACTTGACAGTGTCCACCAATTGTTGCAGAGTGTGGATTTATGGAACCTGTGCCGCGAACCAAGACCGATTTATGAAACTCTTACTCTTGAGTTTTTGAGTTCCTTTGTTTACATCACTCCGCCAGGTGCCACGAACCAACTGTCAGGCCTGGCCAGATTTCGCATGTTTGGCATTGAGCACGAGTTGCCCCAATCTGACATCGCGTGGCTTTTAGGTTTCTGTTCGGATGAAGGTGTCCATCTCCGGGTGTCGGATAATTTTGGTGAGGAAGCCTTCAACTTATGGCACAGTTTGACGAATATTTGTGCCAGATCCTACGACCACCTAAATGCCACCCACATTCATAATCCGGCCATCCTCTATTTCCATCGCATCCTCAACAACATAATCTTCACCCATGACAGCAACCACAAGCTCAACTCCAAGGAGCTCTTCTTTATGCATTGCGCGTTCACAGGGCAAAAGATCAACACCGCACCTTTCTTACTAGCTCACATCCACTCTATTTGTGCTAGAGGCGGAAAACCCTTTTATTTCGGAGGGCTGGTCACTTCACTTGCCATAGGTATGAACTATGGTCCTGCTCTCGCGACTATGCCTTCTATGGCACCGGCTTTGCTGACTTTGGATCACTGTAAGGCCGCATATCTCATTTACGAGCGGGAGGATGGCAGATTCCACCCTGTGATCAGGAACACTGTTTATCAGAACATCATTTTTCCTTGCAGGGACCGAATTGATCCACGAAACCGAGCTAACTGGTTATTCGATCCTGCAGCTCCCGCGGGACGTGCTCCCACTCATGAAGACCAGCCTAATGCCCCCGTGGATGAAGTGCAAGAAGAGCTGGATAGTACTCCCCCCGTCCACGACATTCCTGGATCTTCATCTGCACCACCTCCTATTACTCTTGAAGAGGTCCTCCGCACCATTCATATGCAAAATCAAATGAGCGCAGCGCTTGAAAGAAGGCAACATGAGCAATATGAGTATCTATGCGCTCAAAACGCTCAGATCTTGACTGGACAGCGGAACATGAATGAGAGGTTGGATGAGGCCCTGTCAGAGCTCAACGCCTTAAGGTTGGACGTCAGCACCCTTGGTTTCCAAGATACTGACACGGAAGCCACTCCTACCAGACGCTCTTGCACCAGGAGTAGAGGACGTGGTCACCAGTAGTTTTTCTTTATTTTTTATGTAGTTTATTATTATTTTTCTGTTTCATTTCCTTTTCGTTTGTTTTTATAATTGTACTTCCTCGCCTATATACCGCAACATTGAGGACAATGTCGGATTCAGTGTGGGAGAGGTACCTTTCCATCCTTTATAAACTAGTAATTTTTATGATATATCTCGATTTAAATTCTTCACTTTATTTAGCCATACCAAAAAATTTTATCTTCGCATTAGCCCGACATACCTATTTTAATGAAATCCCCAGTTAGGAAAGCCGAAAACGACATAACAAGATCGATACAGTTATGACACCGTAGACTTCCTACTTACGCGATCCGTTTCAATAACCATTATACCGACATCTAGAGTTTTTAGTTCTACAGTAACCCCTAGTAGTTTATACTAGCAGTCAGCACCGTCTTGACACAAACCACGTGGAAAATCGATGAATATAAGTGTTTGATGCCTGATCATTAAAATATCCTTCCTATCTCGCTGCTAAAAGAAAAGAAATTTTGTGCACCAAAATATACGGTCACATATAAGAGTTGAGAAAATAACAAAGGAATCCAGTGTTGGTTGGTTCAGAGGTATCTGGTTCTGAACTCGGTAGGGCGTGCTACGGCCCGATCCCCCATAACCTCCAACTTGGATAACATATGTAGGGTTGCCACATTCGTGTACCAGACCCCATGCTAAAAGGATCAAAGTCACTAACCGGTTACTCCACTACGTGCGTGCTAAGACAAAGGGCTTAATGTGATTACGCCAGAACGAAACCGGGTGAAATAGATACGAGGAACTCTGGGCAGAATTATAACGGAATTGTTGGATAGCTCGTTTGAAATGGAAGCCTACGAATAAGCTTATTGCTTGTGTCATTAGCGTATCTTTAGTGTTTCACTCAAGTATTGGCCGAACCGACGAGGATTTCCCGAAATTGCTTTAAAAATCCAAGGTATGTCATTCATATGCGCTTGACAAAACTTGTATGACCTTTCGAATGACTATTTTCTTGAGGACAAGCAAAGGTTTAAGTACGGGGGAATTTGATAACGAGAAACCGTATCATATAATTACTACGCTTTTTACCGATTTTATAATACATTGAGTCGTCTAACTCCCGATTATCCCGAGTTTTTGTGTCTTTTCACAGGTATAACATTTGTCAACTCAAACCAATGAAAAAGGACTACATGAAGGAAGCTAGACAATAAACAGAAGAGAAAAGAACCAAATCTGCAAAGTTTGGAGATTTTGAAGCAGTGACGACCATCACACCCTGTGACGACCGTAACGCATCCCCAACTAGAAGAACGCTCGTCACACATCACTGACGAGCGTAATGCGCTATTCAAGCGCATTATGACCGTCACCCACCTGTGACGACCGTCATGCGCGTAAAGATGAACGTTGTGAATTGGTGGAGACGTGGGCAACGTGAGGGCAGAAGTGTTCTCCTATATTCCCTCCACTCAGTAACCATGCACCCTATATTTCCTCCACTCAAGCCTTTTCCCAGGATTCTTTCAATTGCTATATTTTCTCCTATATATATATATATATATATATATATATATATATATATATATGTGTGTGTGTGTGTGTGTGTGTGTGTGGTAGTGCAAAGGGATGAGGGTCGAAGAAATTCTCCCAGAACAAAATTACTACTTTTTGCAATTATTTCTATTTCCTTGTTTTTTGAGCATTTTCTACGTACTGTAATTTCTACTTCCAGCACTATTTCAAGCATTAGTTTTAGAGTATTAATTCTTCATTTAAGAATTAACACAATTTATTGATTTCGATTGAGCTGCAAGGAATATTGTAACATCCAAGATTACCATAGCAACGTTATTTCCAGGTTTTTATTGCAATTAATATTTATTCATTCTTGTATTATTCCAATTATTTTTATGGATTATATTTTGAATTGCATAGTTATTAAATATATTATGCCTGGCTAAATTATTTGTACCGGTATGTGACTCTTAAGTACCGAAAGAATTCAGTGATACCTTGGCCAAAAACATTTATAAAACAATTTCTAGTTTCCAATTTCCATGTTTAATTTAACTACCCTTGTCACGAGAGTGAGAGGATAATTAACACGATTTTGCCACGAGAGTGGGAAATTAATTAAGGCAAGAACCTGCATGCGAGAGCTGGGGTTCAACCCAGATAGTGGTAACGAAACATTAATTTTTAAATACACGAGAGTGTTTTAATAAATTAATTAAACTCAAATTGTTTTCAAAAAGTGTTATTAAATTTAAAGTGCATCCACTAGGTTTAGTAGCATGACTTATTTCATGAACACGAGAGTGTATGTCTCGGGTTTTTAAACAATTAGTTTTTACTGAAATATTTTATAGGCCAAGCGATTCCGAATTCCCGAAGTCCGGCTATCACATACCGGTATAATTATTACTATTATTTTTAATTAAACTATTTCCCCCCTAAAATCAAATATTCATCGCTTAGTTAAACAAACTGTAACATTAGATCGTATGCGATTGATCCTCAGTCTCTGTGGGTTCGATAATCATTTAAAACTAGAACAACTAAACTGTATACTCGCAGTTAGTATCCCAATAGACTCATAAAGTCTCGATCAATATATATATATATATATATATATATATATATATATATATATATATATATATATATATATATATATATATATATATATATATATATATGTGTGTGTGTGTGTGTGTGTGTGTGTGTGTGTGTGTGTGTGTGTGTGTGTGTGTGTGTGTGTGTGTGTGTGTGTGTGTGTGTGTGTGTGTGTGTGTGTGTGTGTGTGTGTGTGTGTGTGTGTGAATCTGGTGGTTAGGTTAGTTTAGTCTAAAAGTGACCGCAGCAGTGGATCTGAAGCTTCATCAAAACGTTGCCCTAACAATGGTGGATTGTTGTTCCCGCATCAAATCTCAAAAAAATGATGGTTTCAAACGGTTCCAGACATCATTAGAAACACACGCACGCACGCGCACACACACACACACACACACACACACACATATATATATATATATATATATATATATATATATATATATATATATATATATATATATATATATATATATATATATATATATATATATATATATATATATATATATATATGTGTGTGTGTGTGTGTGTGTGTGTGTGTGTGTGTGTGTGTGTGTGTGTCTGTGTGGTGGATTGTTGTTCCCGCATCAAATCTCAAAAAAATGATGGTTCCAAACGGTTCCAGACATCATTAGAAACACACGCACGCGCGCACACACACACACACACACACACACACACACACACACACACACACACACACACACAAACACACACACACACACACACACAATATGTGTGTGTGTGTGTGCGTGTGTGTTTCTAATGATGTCTGGAACCGTCATTTTTTGAGATTTGATGCGGGAACAACAATCCACCATTGTTAGGGTAATGTTTTGATGAAGCTTAAGATCCATAACTGCTGTCACTTTTAGACCAAACTAACCTCACCATATGATTCGCAAGGTCCAAATGAGTGGACCTGAGTGGTTTGATTTTGTTGTTTGAATCTTTTTATAAATAATCAATTTTGACATCTTTTTAATTAAATTTAATCAACATTTTTATTTATTAAAATTAATTGGAAACAAGTAGGTTTTGATTATTTAATTAAAATTAAACTATTTTCCATAAAAATACAAAAAAAAACATTTATTTTCTAACATTTTCTCTTATTTATTTTTTTGCTGTTTAAAATTTCTAGAGAAATTGTATAGGTCGCGCAGTTTAAATGTAATAACTTAGATTTACATTCTCACACTTTTCCTAATTATGTAATTGTACTAAAGTCCTGTAATAGTTATAGGCCTTTACTTTCTCGCGCTTTACTTTCTGCACCTTTATTTCTCTGCACTTATAATTATATGCATGTATATAACTGTTAGTAAATAGGCTTGTATGGCAAGATTTAAAATCAATCAGTAGATAAATCCTAACTAATCAAGATAATATAACTGAACTAAACACACTATACACATGTATACCTCTAGGGTAACCTTCCTTGTTACCTTCGGATAAAAAACAGTCATGTCCCTTGAATATAGGGATACCATTAGGAAAGACCCTCGGTTAAAAATCATTATAAAGATCATAGTCCTTCGATGACCCATTGATGCTTCCTTCGATAAATGATCTTGTCCGTCGATGTTGCCTATGAATACATGATGATAGTCCCTTTGAATTGCTAAAGGTATCCTTATATGTTGCCTTTATGATTGTACGATGACCCGCGCCTGTCCCTCAAATATCTAACGATGGGATTCCTACTAACCAATGGTAGGATAGCACTATCTAAAGGAAGAGGAAAATAACAAAGGAATTTTGAGTAGGTAGATAGTCCTTAATCTCTTGCTCGCGAATATTTCAAAACATTTTTCACACAATGACACTTTTTTCAATAAATATTTTCAAAATAAACATTTTGTATGCATTCTCAACGATACGGGAATCATTTCAAAGTTTGCCAAACTTAGGCATTTTTAAAATATTTTCAAACTTACACATTCACAAAGCATTTTCAAAAGTGAGCTAGCGATTAAGATCCCGTAGATAACTACAAATGAAAACAGTGCTAATACCTTCCCTTTTCATAACCTACCCCCTAACTCAAAAAAATTCTCAAAGGTCTTTCCTGTTCTTTTCACCCTTTTCTTTATTGGGTAAAAGAAAAGTCGGTGGAGACTCTTGCTAACCGCAATGTTTGTGATAAAATGCAAAACCAAAAGTCAGTTCTCCCACCATATTACAGAACTGGCGACTCTATTGGGGAACACTAAAAGTGGAGTTACCTTAGAGTTAGATCAAATTTAAAATGCTTTACTTGCTTGATTTGTATGCTTTACGTTTCAGGGGTTTTCTAGGGTTTATTTTTTGTAAAGATCCTATACCCGAATCTGGGGGCATTTTAGGTAAGTAGCAATAGATCGTGAAAATTATATAGCGTATACCGATACGGTTGAAGCGATGGCTACATTAGTGTGACACATTGGTTGGTGCCAGTGTTCCTTGAGTTAAGTCAAAGAGAATGATGGGCTTCCACGTGGTGTCATAAAGCACTAACTGATAGTAGAATCTTAGTTGACACAATTTAGTCATTAGAAAGTAGTGAGATAACCTACTTTGGTGCATACTAAAGTTAGTTGATACTCGATACTACACTCATTGAGATCGAACTCTCGGGATATTTCGATCGCAAATCAAATGCTTGTGCTGAAACAATATCCGTAAGAAAGATCAATGATATTGAGGCTCATAGAACCTGGTTACTTCTTTTAGGATAGGTTGAGCCAACTAAAACTCAAGAGGGTACTTACCTACAAGCTCCATGAAAGCCTGAACCTAAGGCTACTTGTGTGATTTGTTTTCATTCATTATCTAACAACTTGAACTCCTTGCATGGCTTGTTAGTATTCATCATCTAACAATGTGAATTCCTTGCAGGGCTTGTTTGTATTCATTATCCAATAATTTGGAATTCTTGCAAGACTTACTTGTTTTCACCACCTTACACTTTTGCTTGGCGCATAGCATACACATCATGACATCATGCCATAGCATTTTAGTTAACCATTTCAAGGACCCCAAGGGTCTGTGATGCAGGCTTATTATGAACCAGACGTCTAGCAAGGGGAAGAAGGATTTATTTCCCTCTAATCGAATGTCGTCTAAGTATCATGAACCAGAGGTCTAGCAAGGGGCGGGGGGATTTATTTTCCTCTATCCGAATGTCGTTGAAGGAGCATGAACCAGAAATATAGCAAGGGGAAAGAGGATTTATTTTCCCCTAACCAAATGTCGTCAAAGAGAGAAGTACATTATCTTGAGTCAAAGGCTAGGACCCACTCGACATGGTGAGCTTGATTCTCGTGGAAGCACATTCAACGATACGAAGTTCTTCAATCAAAGTTGCAGTCGAATTCTAACATTTTCTTCTGTTTATCTTGCGAGATCCTTGAAAATATTGAATTTAAATATCATGCATGTCATTACATAACAGGTAGTTCTCAAGACAGGTTTCTCAGTTTCTCGCTGTTTATTTCAGCAAAAAAATGGCTCTCAAACAGACCGTCAAAGATCTCCAAACTCAAAATGCACAATTCCAGGAGATGTTCTTAAGCTTAGCCAAGGGGCAAGAAGAATTGAAAGCAATCCTCACTAAGAACATGACCAAGAAGAATCCTGAAGACAACAAGGAGGATCAATTGGAACAATTGTTAGCTAAGATGGTAAATATGAGAATCCAGATGATGGGTCATATGGCTCTTATCCAAAACTTAGCTGAGACAGGTTTCTCATTTTCTCGCTGTTTATTTCAGCATAAAAATGGCTCTCAAACTGACCGTCAGAGATCTCCAAACTTAAAATGCACAATTCTAGGAGATGTTCCTAAGCTTAGCCAAGGGGCAAGAAGAATTGAAAGCACTCCTCACTAAGAACATGACCAAGAAGAATCCTGAAGACAACAAGGAGGATGAATTAGAACAATTGTTAGCTAAGATGGTAAATATGAGAATCCAGATGATGGGTCATATAGCTCTTATCCAAAACTTAGCTCAGGGACAAGAAGAGTTGAGAATTCTCATCAGTAAACTTCATCAGGACGAATACAACCGTATGGCACGAAATTCTAGAATTGGGGATCAAATAATTAATCAACCTCCAATAAGACATGAAGTTGGCTTGGTTGAAAGTAGGCCTTTTCGGATTTCTACTACATCACAAGCCCAATAACGACCTCGCCAATAACAACAGGGTAGTCAACGTAAGCAGGATACATCCAAGAGGAAATATACCAAACTCAACATACCGATGTCGCAAGCCTTGCAACACATGTTAAGGATAAATTTGGTCACGTTGAAGGATCCTCATTGGAATCCCAATACTTCGACTCCTAGCTACAATCCTGATGCGAGGGGTGCATATCACTCTAACAGTCTGGGGCATGATACTGATAGTTGTTGGATGTTGGAATATAAGATTCAAGACTTGATTGATGAAGCAGTTTTGGAATTCACATAAGAGGGTCAGATTGAGTTTTTCTATCATCTCTCAAAGGCACACCATCTGAAGTGACAAATTCAGGCGGATAAGCTTTTTGTTCATTCGAATTTTCATTGGTAATTTCTTTGTTTTTTCAAACACTTATCTTTATGTCAGACTTTAGTTGTCCCCATTAATGCATTGCATATGTTTGTCTTGAATTAATCCATTCGTTTTCACTATACTTAAACTATGATTTTACTTCCTTTTTGTGATATTCAACTCTCGACTAAAAAAGCTATAAGCCTTTAGAGGGAGGATGACGAAAACAATACCATAATCTATATAGTATGTTTTTCAACAGACCTTGCTGACGATGTACAAATGGTGTTTCAAATCCTAAACAGTGGAGTTATAAGGAAGATAATCCATAGTCAACCCCTTTGAGCCTAAGAAGTAGGAGTTTTCTTTTCACACAAATTGAAACCTTTAATTATAACTTGGAGAAGGGTAGTTTCTCAGTTAATTCAAATGCACGTGCTATCACAAGCTTTTACTTCATACACAACAAATAGTATTGGAGATATCCTTACAAATCAAAAGACGGTGATGGTTCCCCGTAAACCAGACAGTCATTATCTCTCAAAAGAAAAGTCAGCTAATTCAAAACCTATGTAGGAGACTTAAGAAAAAACTGGGGCATCCCGCTGACTGTAATCACAGAAGAAACAGTTCAGGCAAAAGGTAGGGATAATAAAATCAAAAAGAGGGACAACAGAAAAATGTTACAAAAAATGACTGCCTTCTGAAATAAACTTCTAGTATCTGAACCATCACCAAAATGTCAATCCAGACTCAATTGGAATCTAAACGCACAGTTAACTGAGTATAGGGCTGAAGAACATCACGGAGAACGGGTTAGGTACAAATAAAGTTTGAGCCTTTATCCTTTATTTCTTAAACTGTGAACCAGACCACGTTACAACCCTTAAAAGTCCTAATTGAACCATAGGTTAGTTCGAAAGCATATTGTTATAAAAATATCCTGGCTCTTGTAAGGCTTACTATAAATCCTGAGTTGAATTCATATTCCTACAAATTTTGTTTTACTAAAAATGCATTTTTTAAGCTTCAAGACAGACATAAGCTTTGCATTTTTAATACCACTATTTGCATATAACTAATTGTTCGAAAGTAGAGAATTCACATGACGAATATTCAATGAACGGAAATCCTCTCAATGAACATAATCACTTCAAATGGAAAGATACTTCCAATAACAAGCTTTCCATGATCAAGGGGGCATGACATTTTATTATCCAACTCATTTGTGACAGTCGAGTCAAGATTCAAAGAATCTCTCAAAAGTGTTGAATAGCTAGGGGCAGATCTCAATCTGAATCACTTAGGACATTAAACATGAATTCCAGCAAAGGGTCATGTATGATCAAGCAAACATTTTCTGGAAGTGCTACAACACTTACTACTATGGACAATGACATTTCTTCACACCCTGTGAATACAGACATAGTCGGAAAACACTATGCATGAAAAAAAAAGACCCGCTAGATTGACTGACCTAGGCAAAAATAATGGCATCCCGACGAACCAAAGGTTAGAGAAAAAATTAGGATATATATAAAAATTATACACTTGGAAAGTCGAAAACCTGAAAAGGAGGCTTGGGCAAAAAAGGGTATCCCGTTGGCTGGAAATCTAAAAAGACAGTCCAGGAAAAAGTCAGGGATTAAAGCATACGACTATGTCCCATCATCTCATCACTTGTCTATCAGTGGAAGGCTTATCACTCCGATCAGAATTTACCGAGGGCTCTAGAAGTTGAGTTAATGTTCAAGTCATCCATAAATATCCAAAAAGCAGTTTCCACGGAATTATCTCTACAGAGCTATCTGCACAAGCTCATCTTCAACAAAGATACATTCCTCGCAAGTCTAATATGCCTTCAAGACAGAAATTGGGACATCTTCCAGTTGTTAACATGATCATACTCACCAGCAGATCGCTCTAGCGGATAAAGGAATATGATCTTTTCCCCGACAATATTGCTAACCTATGGAGTTCTAATCTCCATAGGAGATTACGGCATCAGTACAATTTATGGAAATTCTCTTCCCCAACTGAGCTTATTCCTCAAAAACTGTAAAACCCCCTGCATATTTCTTTCCTCCAGCATAACAAAGTGTTTCTCCAGCAGGTTTAGGGTTTATTTCTCCAAAAAGGTTTATTTCCCCAACAGATTACAGTCTCCCCAGTTTGAGTCTATTTCTCTAACTACCACAAATTACCGAAAACATACAGTTAGGGTTGCTATCCCCGGAGAGTTGCTACTGAATCGGAAACCAGACCAGGTATCGGTCAACCTTATTCTCTCCAGACGAGTTGGCGTCCATATCGGAAACCTGGCCAGGCAGCACCTCGAAAGGTTATCCATATCTTTTATCCCCAGTCAGGGTATATAAGAATTAAATTCCCCAGTAGAGCAGGGAACGACCAATAATCTTGAACTCTTCTATTCCCAAGCAGAAGTCAAACATTCTCAGCGAAGTATCCACCAAAACTTTAAGTAGGAATCCCCCGGCGGTGTATCCTCCAAAACAAAAAACGGGAATCTCCAGCGAAGACATTCTAAACAAGATTAAAGATTCATACTCTTCATCCTCAGGACAGTCAGGGATTTATTTTCCCTAGCCAAAGATGTTACACAAAGCTACCATCACCGTTAACGACATCTTACATCTCATACATCATTTACGAAATATCATAGCATATGCATACGAAACGCATATAACACACTCTCATTTATTTTGAGAACATCATTATGTAATGCATTACATACGCCATGACATTGCATAAAGACTAACTTTGTCTTTTCAAGTAAAGTCTACAAACAAGACGAATATCATCAGTAATTTTCAAACAGGTCAAAGATTAATTCCTGAAATAAGTCAGGGAAACTAACAAAGACCAGGTGGCATGAATTCCCAAAACAGGCCAGGTTTACCAATGAAAGAGAATTGTAGATCAATTCCTGAAATAAGACGGGGAGACCATCTGCATGACCAAATGACTTCCTCATAGACTGAATTCTAAAACGCACTTACCTCAGAAATTTATTCAAAAAAGCATTTCCCTCAGAGATTTAATCTGATAAGAATTTCCTTCAGAGACTGAATTCTAAAAAACAGTTCCTTCGAAGACTCCTTCCAACATCTTCTTCCAGTTGAAGTCGGGCGTAGACATCTTCTGGCTCAGATTAAATTGAGCGTAGATTTATTCTGATACTTCTTCTAGTTAAAGTCGGGTGTTTGAAATCTTATGGATTAGATTAAATTGAGCGTAGATTTATTCTGATACTTCTTCCAATTAAATTCGGGCATTAGACATCTTCTGGCTCAGATTAAATCGAGCGTAGATTTACTCTGATACTCCTTCTAGTTGAAGTCGGGCATAAAATTAGTCCAATTTCTATCAACGACTACTTTGGATGGAATCTATAAGACCATCTCTGATGAATCTCTGTCACCTCTCCAAATGGCATCTTTAAGCCCACTCTCAGTATAATCAATCAACAGTGTTACTTGGTGCATCAGCGAGTGTAAATTCCTGGGCAGTTAAGTGTTCAATCATCTTCTACCTTCAAGTAATGAATGGCGAGCATGCCAATTTAACTCTTCAGGTTTAAGAAGATTGAACAGGGGAAGCTGTTGTACCCCAAAATTTTCCCTTCCACTTTTCTTCACGACATGCTCATAAAGGTCTCAAATACTCAAAGTTACTCAAGGGTTGACCAGTCAAACCTCCTCCTAAGCAAGGGGTCTACAACTAGGTTTTTGATTTACTCAAGGAAGTTTGGGTTGCAAATGCCTCAAATGGTTTTCATGGTTCATCATAGGTCTTCAACAGTGCTCATGTCAAGTTTCTAGTCTTACATCACAAATTTGCTCAGTCAATAGCTCAGATAATTGAAAATCAATTGTATTGGGTGAAAAGTCAACTATTGTCAACATACAGTCAAAATTCAAGATTTTTGGTCAACATCAACATTTTGAAGTGATATTCATCATTTTATCAAGGGTTGATCATGATTCCTCAAGAGAAGCCCTCAAATCATCAAAAGTCCAAAGTTGCCAAATTAGGGTTTCCTTAGGAGAAGTCAATTGAACTTTGACCAAGCATAACTTTCACATGCTTCCTCAACTTTCCCCCAACCAAATCCTATTTTGAAATAAATTTAATTCTCTACATCTTTGTATTTCTTCTCAAGTCCAAAAAATGCTTCATTTGAAAGATATGAGCCCATACATTATAGGTTATTTTAAAAGTCAACAAAAAGATACTTTTTGTCAAGGAAACTTACATAAAGATAAAGTATCCAAATGCAAAAATGATTTAAAAAAATACAAATTGTAGAGGACATCTTGAGCTTTCCAAAAAGTCAAATATCACCTTCAAAAGATGAAAATTGAGAGAGTTATGACCAGTGCAAGTTGGGAAATTTTTACAAATGCATGAAATGCAAAGTGAGCAAACTTGAAATTTCAAACTAGTGGACCTAACTTTTGATGTTCAAACATGTTCACAATGTGTTAGTAGACCCCTAAATCCATTCATATATTTTTTATGATTTTTATTTCTTTTATTTGAATTTTTATTTATTTAAATACAAGTAAATCAAATAAAATATAAAATCATTGGGCCAAGGCGCATGGGCTTTTGATTTCAATCACATGGAGGCCCAAGAACACATGACAAATATGCCAACACCGTGAAAACATGTTGGGAACAAGAATCTTCAAGTTTGGAATGTTTTTTTAACAACTTTGGAAAGATTTCAATGTGTTTTTTTGTGATGAATTGTGACATGATGGTACAAAATTCTTGTCTTGTTCTTGTTCCATTTCATTCCTCTATAAATACATGCAATACTAAAGTTCAAAATACACGAAATTTGCTTCTCAAGAACACACTCTACTCAAATTTTGTCAAAACTAGGGCAGACACAAACCCCTATTTCCGACCACTCTCAAGCGGTTCCAAGCATTCCATCACACTCTTGAAGGTCCCAGGAGCCTCTTCCAATTCTTACTCACGCTCAAGAGATCCCAGGACGTGCCAACCAAGTAACTTCGGCTTCGTAATGTTCTTTAATCTCAAAATTTTCATCCATGCTATATAAATTAATTCTAAGCATATATATATATATATATATATATATATATATATATATATATATATATATATATATATATATATATATATATATATATATATATGTTTCTAATGATGTCTGAAATCATTTACAACCATCATTTTTTTGAGATTTGATGCAGGAACAACAATCCACCATTATTAGGGCAACGTTTTGATGAAGCTTCGGATCCATAGTTGCGGTCACTTTTAGACCAAACTAACCTCACCACCAGATTTGCAAGGTCCAAATTAGTGGATCATAGTCCTTCAATGACCCACCGATGCTACCTTCGGTAAATAATCTTGTCCCTCGATGTTGCCTATGAATACATGATGATAGTCCCTTCGAATTGCTAAAGGTATCCTTATATGTTGCCTTTATGACTATACGATGACCCCGCATGTCCCTCAAACATCTAACGATAGGGCTTCCTACTAACCAATGGTAGGATAACACTATCTAAAGGAAGAGGAAAAGAAGAAAAGACTTTTGAGTAGGTAAATAGTCCTTAATCGCTTGCTCGCGAACATTTTAAAACATTTTTCACACAATGACACTTTTTTCAACAAATATTTTCAAAATAAACATTTTGTATGCATTCTCAACGATACGGGAATCATTACAAAGTTTGTCGAACTTAGGCATTTTCAAAATATTTTCAAACTTACACATTCACAAAGCATTTTCAAAATTGAGCTAGCGTTTAAGAGCTCGTAGATAACTATGGATGAAAAGGGTGCTAATATCTTTCCTTTTCATAACCTACCCCCCGAACTCAAAAATTCTCAAAGGTCTTTCCTGTTCTTTTCACCCTTTCCTTTATTAGATAAAAGAAAAGTCGGTGGCGACTCTTGCTAACCGCATTGCGATAAAACGCAAAACCAAAAGTCAGTTCTCCCACCGTATTACACCTTATCACTAGCATCATCACAATGAATGACAGTTGTCCAATCCAAATCCACATGCTTTTCAACATTCTCACTTTCAGCATCATGCTCATTAGCCTAATGACTATAACTACTTATCTCACCCTCACTTACAATATAGTCTTCATCATCACCATTATCATCGTCATCCATTCCAACTGGTTTACTTCCAACTTCAACTTCAGCCTCAATAGATTCACTTCCAACTTCAACTTCAACCTCAATAGGTTCACTTTCAACTTCAACTTCAGCCTCAATAGGTTCACTTCCAACTTCAACTTCAGCCTCATCATGATTACTTATAATTTCAATATCAGAGTCAGCTTCATCATCAGTATAGTTTAGACAACCATCAACATTATCCTCAATAGGAATCACTTCTATTGAGTGCTCAACATACACATCCACCAAATCAAAACCCTTAATATCCTCGGCCAACTTAAGAACATCACTATCATAATTTAGGGGTCTAAGGCCACGACTAAAGCTATACTTGGGATTCCAATACCACATACATTTGATATTCATATACCTCTCCTCCTTTATTAGATTTTCTAAATCCATATACGACATGTAGTCCGTATTCCACTTCTAATCCAATTCATAAACTAATTCATCAACATACCATTTAACAAGACTCTCTACTAACTTTCCGCTATGATGAAATCTTATCTTAATACAATGATCTTGAGATGGTTTGAATAAATAACAAACTTTACATCAAAATAGTGTATAAAACATGGTGAAAACAAGATGAGGAAAGATAATGAGTTCAAAGAGCATACCTCATACAGAAACGAATATCTTATTTTCTTGTCGAATACAGTGGAATCGGTGGAATATTCCTCATCTTCGTTGCTGCGTGAACGAACGGTGGAAGATGAAGATCTTTGAAGAACGAATCTGAAGAACTAAGATGAAGATGATTTAAGGTTTCAGTAGAAGATCGTTTCGCAATAAAGGATTGGGGCAGGAAAGGATTAGGGAAATAGAGAATGATCTTAGGGAAAGAGAGGATCTGGCTAAAAATACGTGGCATCAAGGCCATTCGAACAGCTGAATATTTTTATGTGCCACACATGCATTTTTGGAGGGAGCCTAAAAAAATACTAAAAAATAGTATGTTTGGAGACTAAAATAATGAATTTTGAAAACGGAAGCTCAAAAGTTCATAAAAGTGTAAATAGAGAATCAAAACTGCATTTAAACCTAAAAATTAATAAGTGTATTGTGAGATATTATAATAAAAATTAAAATATAATTTTTTATTAGAATTCCTTTATATACATGTTAGCCTTATAATTCTAGAAAATATTGCAAAGGTATGATATATATATTTAGCCTTATAATGTTATATATAATTAGCCGTATAATTCTTTTATATACATGTTACTACATTACAAAGGGTATGATATTATTTAGTCTTACAATTCTAGAAAATATTTTAACCCAAGTATTTTTTAACCTTTATTTCTTCTGACTCAAGTGATCTTAGGATTCTTCACAACAGTAAATATTTGAACATATATACATCAAATAGAAATATCTTGCATTCGCTTTCTTTATATTGAAGTGCTTTCAAAACTCTTCACTTCTTTTCATCATTTTCATTAAACACAATAATTTTGTTGGCAGTTATCTTAATATAATTTGTGACTTCGTTGACAATTATCTTAACATAATTTGTGACTTCGTTGTATTGTCATATATAATAAAAATTAATAAGTATATTGTAAGATACTATATTGAAAATATATTTTTTTATTAGATTTCTTTTATATACATGTTAGCTAAAAAAAAAAATTCATGATAAGACGAGATATTACATTTGTTGAATCTATTAAGGCAATCATAAACAATGTTTTGTGTTAAGTGATATGCGGTAAGAAAATAAGTGGAGAATTTTAAAATTTATGTCTTAAAATGTGTGAGAAAAGAGAGAAAAAAATGACATATTTAAGTATTGATATATTTTTGAGTTTGCTAACATTTGTTAATGAGTTATAAAATTGACTTTGTTAGTTATAAATATAGTTTTTTTATCTCATTTGTTGGTGGGAGAGACAAGTTGCATAGGGTAGAAATTCTAATGAAAAACAAAATGGTAAAAAAAAAATTAGAATTATATTTTAGAGATTGGAAGCTTTTTTGGATTTTCAAAGAAATTGATAAAATTTTTAAATATTTTAAATGTGTGATTCATATATTAAGTGTTTGTATCAATTTTACTACAACTTTAATCTTAAAAAAAAGTGAAGATTCAGATATTTGTATTGACTCTATTTTTGTATCAACGATATTTGAAAGTTCTAAATTCACTTTAAACCAGATAATTAAAGTTTAAAAACACGGTAACTATCTAACAAAATGAAATTTAAGTTTCAAACAACTAAAAAAAATTACTAAATATATTAAAAAGTATCAAAATACGATAGACTTAAAATTTATTAATGAGTATGATGATGTCCGAAATGATCTAATAAAAAAATAAGTATTAATTTAAAAATTTGAAAAGATTAAAAAGAAGAACACTTTTTTAACTGCAAACTATTTTTTTTTTAAAAGACAAAATATGTTTCTTAACTATATTTCAGTTTAGTCTTTTATCTTTTCAGGTGTTAAATTGATTTTTTAATTTTTTTAATAAATATATATCAGTTCATTCCATCTATTCTGTTAGTGTTAAAATAATCGATATTAAAAGTTATTTTTGAAAATTAATTATTATTATTCATTTTTTTCTCCAAATTTTTTAATAAACGAAACTTAAAAAAAATTTGTTTCCCTCTTCAAATGTAACTCATCAAACAAAACCTAAAATCTATTCGAAATAAAAAGACAGTTAGAAGCTTTTATGAGTGCAATATAAAAGTAATTAATTTGCAAAGTATCGAACAAGCATCATTACAAAACTAACCGAAGAAGGTATTATTTTGAAATAGAATTTTCTCATTAGTCCTTTGTGTTTAATCACATCCTTCCCAAGAATCCTGCTTTATATCTCAATTTGCTGGAAGCCCCATAAATCCATCAAATTAATTTTTAGAAATATTTTTTATTTTTTATTTTTTCAACACTAACTTCATCGTACTGCTACATAGATATTTAATAGATTTTAACTAATAAAATAAACGGAAGAGAATGAAATGCATCTATTAAAATATTAAAAGATTAATTTAATATGAAAAAAAGATAAGAGAATAAATTAAACCTAAAGATATAATTAATTAAAAATAAATAAAACTCAATCCATACCATTCGTTCAAATCAAAATCATAATAACCAACATATTTAAATCAATATTCAAGAGTATTACGTCATTATCTTCTTTTCTTTTAATTCCAATCTTCATTATTTTTTTCTTCTTCTTTCTTAAAATTCAGATAATCTTCACTGATTTAACAACTTCGAAACATTCATTATTATAATCCGAATCTCCTTTAAAATTTAAAGAGTCCACCACTCTTTCAACTTTTTCTGAATTTTCTTTATCTTTCATCTACATCTCTTTTAAAATCTATTTTAAAATAATTATTAGGGGCAAAACTGAAATTATATGATTAAAAAGTTAAATGTGACACATATTGTACGATAATTTTTTTTATTCAACATTCATTTTAAGACATGGGAAATAATAAACAATAAAAAACACTTTTTTTTATATGTTAGAACATTTTTAAAACATTATACTTTGTTGAAATCTTTAAAAATACTAATTTTAAAAATAAATTCAAAGCATTTTGAAGAAAAAAAACGTTTTTAATGATCTTATTTCATGTAGTAGGGTGTAAATAAATGTTGATTTGAGTAGAATTGCAAAGCCCTAACATAAATGGGCCACTCGTTCTTACTCTAGATTCCTAATGGGCTTTGTCCTGAAGTCTTAAATTTTAGAGAATTTATTCTACCACTTCTAAATTTGACCCACCACCTCCAATTTTTGATAATACCCATGTTATTTTTGACAAAATTTTAGTCAAAAATTGACCAAGAAAAATCTGTCCGAACAAATTAAAAATTTGGTATAAATTGAAATTTTCAATAGTGCATCATAAAATTTTGGTATATATTATTACTGATTTTTTTTCTAAAATGAATTTCACTTATCGATTTTTTTTGATAAATTAGGTACTTTTAATAATTTTTGAATTTGAGAAAAAATCGGTAGTACATAGTATAAGATAGGTGAAAGGGTTTAACAATATTAGATTTTTCGAAATATTTTGTAGTTTATCAGTATTTTTTTTTAAAAAAAGTAAAAGTTTTTTCTCATAAAATTAAGAATTTTTTTAGTAATAATCAGGTATTAAAAAAAAACACACAAATAATCATGTTTCAGAGAAAATTACGCAACTAACAATGTTTCAGAAAACTCTGAAACAGAGGAGTCAAGTTAGATGGCGCATCCTCTTTAATTTTATATGGAGGCGTCAAGTGAGATGACACATAAGTGCATTGTGTTTGTCCTAAGCCATCTTAGATGACGCCTAAGTGCATTTAAGTCCCAATTTTTTTTGTTTTCTATTTTAAATAAGAGACAATAAGTAAATAATATAGCTTAATGAAACTTCGATTTTTCATTAACAAATGAACGATTACATAATGAAAAAAAACCATGCATATTATTTAGTTGTCCCCCGGAACTCGGTAACCACCCGTGGTTTCGCACCTGCGTCCTCGCCTATCTCGTGGTGGGTTTCGCCGATTTTCTTGTTGCGCTTGGGTCGATGGCCCAGCGAAGTCAATGCGTTCAGGATCTATGAAATCGGTCAGATCACCATATTTGGAAGATCCGTTTTTGTACAGTCGGTTACCCATGCCCTCAAAGTTTGGTCGTCTTTATGGGGGGTGGGGTTCTATAGATGGTCTATAGCACTGATCGTTTGAGTAAGGGGGTAAAATGGAAATGAATCTTGGGGTTTTTGGTATTGCGGTTGTTGGATGCTATGGTGATGTGGTGGTTGGTGGTAAGTTGGATCGGTTGAGTCATATTCTTTAGGAAAGCCTTAATTTGGGCTAAGGTGAGATGATTAGGGGCCTACATCGGGATGTTCGAAAGAATGAAATTGTGTGTGGGGCATGTGGGTGTATTGGTATTGAGATTGGGATTGAGGTTGAGTGTGGGGCATATGGGTGTATTGGTATTGAGGTGGTGATTATGGTTGGGTGTTTGTGGATCTGTATCGTCATGGTGTTTGGTAAAAAGTTGATGTGCGTTAGGTTTGTTGTTTGGGATTTGAGGTTTGTGCCCATTGTGTTTGTGGGTCGACCAAATATATCGAGTGAGACACGTGCACTTCTGGGTTACTAACCGATCTGTACAAATCAAAATATTGATTCGTGTGTCGCATATTATTCTGGTTGAGGAAAACAGGGAAGTGTAAGACATATTGGTGAGCCTATGCCACATCTTACACCATTCTAGAGAAAAATCTTTCCAATTAGTAAGACCTCGTTAGGCATCGACCCTTTTGAGATGTCAGGGTGACAAACAAGTTAGATCGCATGATATCTCTTGATGCATTCTGAATTGTATCATGACATGGTCGCTGAGGTGCATCTCCACAATATTGAACCATATGATTGCAGTCTTTGCAGTCAAAATTACTGCATCCTCGGGGTTGGGTTCATGGTCCAAACCCAAATATGGTCTACAGATAAAGTGTGGATAAAATTAAATCAGAATAATGAAAACGTAAAAAATAAATAATTTAAAAGTAGAAAAGTTCAAAGGTATCACGTACATCATTCGGGCCAAGGTGATCCGATAGATTACAATATAGAGCGACATTGAATCTCAGATTCTTGCCGTAATCCATACCCGTTACACAGTACCTAAGGGAATTGAAAAATAGTTAATATTATACATTTATTTGGCGAAAGGATGAATAATAAATTATTTAAGTTCTTGACTTACTTTGTTTCATATGGGAAAATAAATGCATTGTTGTTGATGGGGTTTAGGGACTCTATTCTCCACCAACCCCATGCTTGGAGTAAGAAAGCGCATCCATAAAAAGTACATTTATCTTTTATTACGTTTTTAGACAAAGAACTGTATAGATGGGCTAAAACAGCAGAACCCCAACTATACTTTCTTGTTTTTTCAAAGTTCCTAAGCAAACTTAAATACATAAAATTTACACTATTCCCTGTACTTTCGGGAAATAACAAGCTTCCAAATAGTATCATCATATAATTTCTAGCTTTAATTATTCTTGCTAGCTCGGAAGAATTTTCATTCAATTCAAGAGTCGCATAATATTTTTTAAGTTTGGTTAGTAATATACCTTGGCCCCTAGCACCACTACCTTCTACCATATCTTTGCCCAATAATTCCTCGCATAGAGAATTGGGTTGTTGAACCGACTCATTCACTTCCTTACCATCGATAGGGAGACCCAATAACATGTACATGTCCTCTAGTGTGACAGTACATTCACCTATTGGTAGATGAAATGTGTGTGTCTCGGGTCTCCACCTTTCCAACATTGCAAGTATAAACTTGGAATCAATCGTGCAGTTTGAGATTTTTATAACATTTCCAAAATCCACATATTCAAGATAGGGCACGATCAATGGGTTGGGAGTAATGTAGTTGTGTGAGCGAATTCTAAATCTTTTAGTATCCTAAATTCAAAATGTAAATAATGTAAGAGTCCGTAAGATGAATAATTTAATAATAATTTTATAAAAAATATATTAATATAAAAGAATATTTAAGAATTTATAGAAACTTACAAATGCCACAATATTGTCTCTTGTGCCTCTGTGAGAATCATCCATTGTGAGAAGAGCCATATTTGAAATTGTATAAGACAATGAAATAGTTTGTATCAGAGAGTGAGATGATTGGTGATGCAAAACAAGTGTCTCAGGCGCCATATTTATAGGCAAAATCGTATACGAGTGAATTAATGAGGTGGCTGGTGGTTGCATGCATGCATGATACGTGCCATGTTGGCGCCAAGTCAAATGGAGCCTACATGCATTTTAGAGAGCATGCGCCAGTCAACTTGGCGTGGGACAAGCCTACACGTAGAGTAGGTGGCAGCATAGGTGCAGTGTAAGATGGCAGCATAGGGACAGTCTTCTATGCATCCATGTAAGCTGATAGGACATGTATGGATGCGTTATCCCAGATGGTGCATAAAAGCAAAATTGATAGATTTCGCCATCTCAATTGGCGAATTAGTGGTGGAGTATTTTTGTCTTGTTAAAGTTTAATGAAACCTATTTGTCCTACATGCATCTAATTTTATCAGCACTCAAACATTCAAACATTTAAACATTCAATTATTCAAACATTCAAACATTCAAACACCAAACATAATGTCCTCTACACCATAATACGTTATCAGTGCACATTTCAATGGTGAGACGTACATTTATCCCACCTCTGGTTTTTTATTTAGAGACACTGATAATATCCAATTTTGTTTAAACAGAAAAGCCAATTTCTTGTATTCCAAAAAACGATTAGACGTCAAACTTGGATGAGGTCCAGTGACACACATCTTCTATAAAAATCCATTTTTTTGTGAGAACCAAATAATATTTTATAAGGTAGATGTTCAATATGGTGAGGACCTTCAAAATATGTTTTCTAGTCATGAGTATTCTGGGCACAACTCGATTAAGTTGTACATTGTGATGTAGGAGCCTCAGTTGTCACGACCAACTCAGTCACAAGTGGTTGATCCTCTCGAAGATGAACAAGAAAAAGTAGATGTCGTTGACAAAGAAGAGGAAGATGAAGAGTTAAAGTTTGACAACATGGTCAACGATGATTCTGAAGACGATGCGCTACCTGAAATACCTCTGACTGAAATCTACACACCACTTTCACACATGACAAACTTCAGCATGGGTGGAGATGAACCGTCATCAAATGTTTTTTCAAACTGTATATGCAGTCGGATGAATATTTAAAAGAGAAAGACAAATTTCGTAATAGAGAAGATTGTACGCAAGCTATAAAAAAGTTTCACATATTAAACTCTGTCAATTTTAAGGTAGACCGGGTAAATCCAGAAAGGTACAAGCTCAGGTGTGTTCACCCAGATTATATGTTCAGGCTCACTGCATCATACAAGCTGAGAGGTGATTGTTAGGTTATAGGTTTTATGTCCACCCACATGTGTGTTAATTATACTCAATCACAAGATCATCGTAAACTAAATTATGATCTAATATGTCAAGAAATCCTACCTCTCGTCAGCAATGATCCGTCATTGAAGGTGAAAACCATAATCTCTCACATCACTACAATATATAATTATACTCCGTCATATAGAAAGGCATGGTTAGCAAAGACCAAGGCGATTGAAAAGGTATATGGAAACTAGGAGGAGTCATACAAAGAACTATCGCGCTACCTGCATGCACTTCAGACGTATTCTCCTGGAACTATTTATATTTTGGAAACATTGTCGGCGTATGCCCTAGATGGTACTTTTGTCAACGGAAATGGAATATTCAGTCAACTGTTATGGGCTTTTCAACCATGCATCACAGGATTTGCATCATGTAAACCTATTATTCAAATAGATGGAATGTGGTTGTACGGAAAATACAAAGGTACGCTACTGATGGCAGTTGCACAATGTGATACGGTGGGAGAACTGACTTGAGGTTTTGCGTTTGTATTCGCAAATGTTGCGGTTAGCAAGAGTCGCCACCGACTTTTTTATTTTATCCTAAGGAAAGGTTAAAAAGCACAGCAAAAACCTTTTGAGATGTTTTCTTGGGTTCGGGGAGTAGATTATAGAAAGGGAAGGTATTAGCACCCTTTCTATCCATGGTTATCCATGGGCTCTTAGTTACTTGCTTAGATCACTTGCCTTTTGTTTTCAATTGTTTTAAATGGTGCTTGAGTGTGTGGGTTTTGAAATTTTTTTTGAAAAGAGGCCAATGTGGTGGCAACCTTTGCAATGATCCATGTGGGGATGTATACAAAGATGTATGTCTTTTGAAAAGGTTTTCATTTGTTTTTGAAAGTTGTTTTGAAAGTGTAGTGTTGTGTGGTTTTGAAATTAGGCAAATGTTTTGTTTTGCAAGTTGATTCAAGTAACTAAGAGGTTATCTACTCCTAAATTTCTCAAAAGATTATTGCTATACTTTAACCCTTTTAACAAGTTTGCACCACCATCATATTTGGTGGGCAACCTTGTGTTAGGATGTGAAAGGGACAGGCGCGGGTCATCGTTTAGACCATAATTGTAACGACGTTAAATGTCTTCGGGCAATTTCTCTAAGGGACTTGATCATTTGTTTTGTTTGTTTTGAAAAGTTTTATTGAGGGACTATGATCATTCAAACTGTTTGCTTTGCCCAAAGATGTTCAACGTACAATATGGCCCATTTATTTGAAGGCAACAAGTGGAATACCCTAGGGGGTGCAAGTGTGATTTGTGTGTCCATTTTCATGCTTGTTTATCTTATATTAGGTCAAACTATTTTTTTATCGTTTCGCATACAAACCCTAATTCTAACATGTTATCATTAGAAAGCGATAAAGTGCATAATTAAAATTACTAAGCTATTACACAACCAAATATGGGAAAGGGGGTACAAATGTTCAAATGGGGATATTGACAAGAATTTAAATCTAAATTATTACAACAATTGGATATTTTGCAATGCATAATTAAATGTAAATTAAATAAATATGTGAAATGTAAAAAGAAAGTTTCTATGTATATGAGAAAATATTATTTATGTAAAAGGAAAAAGAAAATAAAAATGTATTTATTTTTTAGTATTTTGAACTTAGGGTGAAAAACCCTAATTTTTAAATAAAAGGTATTATTATCTAATTTAATTCTACTATTTATTTATTATTTATAAAAAATAAAATAAAATGAAGTGTATTGTGAAAAAGGTATTTTTTGTATCAAATATTAAATAAAAATGAAAAAATCAAATATTTTTATATTTTTGTCTTAAATATATTAATAATCATATATATATATTTTATTAAACCCTAGATATGTATTATACAAAAATAAATATTTATTTAATATTTTAATAAAATAAATAAAAGAGTATTTTTTGTGTGAAATATTTTCAGAAAGTAAATAAAAATAGAAAGTGTATTTACATTATTTTTTTACATTTATTCTAATAATCAAATATATATATATTTATGTACAAACTAAACAAATAAACAAATAAATATGCAATAAATGCAAAAAATAATGAAAAAAATATTTTTAATTTTCTAATGGCATGAGAAAAAATAAATGAAGTCAGCAAAAAAGGAAAAAGTCAAAAATGTCAAAAAATGAGTAAATGGGCTCAGGGGGGTGTAAGCCAAAAAGGATGGTGTGAAAAGAAAGAACAACAACAGCCCAGCCCAATGACACACTGTCTTCAACCTCCAGCTTCAAACTTTGAAAAAACGCGCGCCTCTTGCTTCAATGTCTAACTCCTGATTCCTTGATTTTTTGAACAAACTTCCAACACAAAAGATGTTAAGCATGAAGAGACGGTTCTAACCATATAAAGAACTTGACCTATCTCTCTAAGATGAGGGAGAATTTCTCTCCCCCTCTTTTCTGACCTAATTTTTCTACCATTTTCAGAGCTCAAATTCTCTCTACTCAGATAAAAGAAATGAAAAGTAAAGCTATGTACATGTTCAGGGCTATGAGTAGGACCTTGTTTCTTCACAAACTTAAGACTAAAGATGCCTAATAAGAGAGATACGAATTCAAACTTTTACCTGTGCAGTTGAACTTCTATGTGGAGAATGAGAGACTTTCAGTGCAATGTAATGATTGGAAAAGCTTCCTTGAGGTCCAGGGATGCTTTTTCAATGCTTACTTTGTCTTGAACCTTCTTGTATCAAGCTATAGAACTTCACCTGCAAGTCAAAGATGTGAAAATGGTGGAAGTGGTTAGAGCAACTACAGATCGTACCTTAGCTTCTGGATAGCTTGCATATGTTGTAAGGAAGGTAGAGGAACAGGTTTGGACAGAAATGCTTGAAGGGATTGAGAGATTGCACTCAAACTGCAGGGGCACCCCTGTTTGTGCAGTTTGAGGATGATTCTGAGATGGAGGGTGTTTTGGAGGTCAAGAGCTCGTGTGTTAGCTTGGATATGTTATGTGTAATGTGTTTGACAACTTTGTTCTTCTGTGTTTGAGCTGGTATGAGAGATAGCATAAGTTATGGATGTTACTTCTAAGTGAAGCAAGCAAATGTCAACTTGGTTTCTAGGCCAGTACAATGCCTCAATCTATGTTGCACATTTGAGTCTTGATCAGTGGGAAATGTCCATGCCTTTTTGCCTCAAAGATCTGCATTGTACCTCATAGATTTGCAAAGTTGCCATAAAGTAGCACTTTACAAGAATGGATAATATGCTTTTTCTAGTTTAGGCTTGATTTTGTGTGTATTGTCCAAATGAGCAAGATAATGCTAGAGCACAAAGGATATGCATTGAATTATTGAGTGAAAATGGGATTAGAGGCCTGCAATGTAGCTTAAGCATGCTGAATTCAAATTTACCAAGTTTATGAACATGCTTTGATGAAGAACAAAAAGTGAATTTTTGCCAACTTGTGAAATTCGAATCTCTCAAGTTATGAGGTTGTTTGATGAGTTCTTGGACATTTTGGAAAGCTTGGAATGTGTACTACAATCCATCTTTGAAATGCAATTTGAAATTCCAAGTGGAAGGGTATGAAAAGTGGCCTTGAAGTAGGGTAGAAAACCTTGTCAAAATAGGTCAAATTTCACTAAGTTAAAAGATGGTTTAGTGCCCTTATTCAAAAAATCATAACTTGAGATACAAGCTTCAAATGAGAAAACTTTGTGAATCAAAGTTGTAGATTATGCAACAAGCTACAACTTTCATGTTTTGACTTTTGTTTGAATCCAAATGGATCATGGTGAAAAGATGGGGCAAAGTTGGGAAAAAATTAGGGTTTTTCATAACTTAGAAAAATTCTAAGTTATGAAAAATTCCATTTTCAAACCCTAATTTGCATTTTGTGATTTCTTGGTGAACAAGTTTCATGATTTGGCATGTTTTGATGAAAAATGAATCTTGACTCTTGATTTTGACCAAAAAGTCAAAGTTTGACTTTTCAGTATACAGTCAAAATTGATCAATTGACTGGGAAATTCAACTGTCAATCTTGTGTACTTGGGATCTTTTGAGCTTGATGAACATGTCAAGATAATTCCATTGAGTCCTTGAGGCCATATGTGAGCTTGGTTTGCCATTGGCTAGGTCAAACAGTCAAAAATTGCCTTTGTGCAGTCAAAACCCTAAAAATGACCATTTTGCCCTTTTGGTGATCTGACCAAATTTCTTGGGGAATTATGATTCAAACTTGATCAAATGGTCCATGTGAGTTCATAATGTTGATGTGGATCAAATTTCATGAGATTTGACTGTCAATTGGCCACAGTTGACTTTTTCCCCAATACAGCTGATTTCTAGGTCAACTGTCCAATTGACTGGGTAAAACTTGGAATCAAGACTTGAAACTTGGTATAGGTAAACTTGGGAGTCCAACATGAAGCATGAAAGTCATCTTAGGCATTTTAGGTCAAAGCATCCTTAGGCAAATACAAACCCTAATTTGAGTCCACAGTGCAAGGAGAAGTCTTGAGCAGAGGAAACCCTAACTGGGTCTTGATCCTCAAAGGTCTTGTGATGAGAAAATGTTGAGGAAATGGGAGGGCAAATTTTGGGGTACAACAGTTGCCCCTGTTCAATCTTCTTGGACCTGAAGAGTTAGATTGGCAAGTTTGCCTTTCGTGACTCGAGGGTAAAAGGAGATTGGACACTAGAGTGCCCGGAAATTTGCACTCGCATGTCGAAGTATCAGCAATGTGGTGTCGGGAATGGGCTTATAGATGCCATTTGGAAGTGTGGTTGATAGGGAGATGGGCTTATAGATGCCATCTGGAGATGTGACAGAACTTTGTCGGGAATGGGCTTATAGATGCCATTTGGAAGTGTTGATCGCATAAGAGGTTCCTTAGCGAGAACTTGTGTATTTAGGAAAGACAGATGTTTTCCTGGCTTGTTACAGGTGTTTGATCTTCAGTCTCCTTATGCAGATATGCCCTGGCTAGATACAGGTATCGAATCTACAATCGGTTACTCACAGATGTGCCCTGGCTAGATACAGGAGTCGAATCTGGAAATAGTCGTCAATAGATATGCCCTGGCTGGATACAGGAGTTGAATCTTTGAACTCTGCAGACGTGCCCTGGCTAGATACAGGAATCGAGTCTGGAAATATGGTCAACGGATATGCCCTGGCCGGATACAGGAATCGAATCTGGAACTGTTGTAGTTGATAGATGTGCCCTGGCTGGATACAGGAGTCGAATCTTTGAACTCTTCAGACGTGCCCTGGCTAGATACAGGAATCGAGTCTGGAAACTGATCACTCTCAGATGTGCCCTGGCTAGATACAGGTATCGAATCTGGAATTGTGACAGTTGAAGGTAGTCGTTTTTGAGATTGTCTTTTTCCTGAAAAGGCAAAGACGTAAGCTGTATGCAATGTCACGATGTATGATATGCAGGATGTCATGATGTTCGACATTTGATGTTGTATGTGTTTCATCATGTATGTAAGCAGGATGTATGAAAATGTGAAATGTTTATGAGTGTAATTTCATCTTAGGAAAATAAATCATTGACGAATGGCCGGGAAGCTGCTTTGCGGAAGAGATACTTGGCCGAAGCTCTGATGAGAGGCCTGCTGAGGACTTTAACGATGGATTCCGCTGAGGATAATGATGATAAACTCCGCTGGGGAACCCCAAAGATAAACTCTGCTTGGGAATACCAAAGATAGACTTCGCTGGGGATTGAAGGAACTTTTGCCGAGAACGGTCTTCTGTGGCTTTTAGCTGAGGATAACCCAGTTATAAGTCCTTGTGAGGAAATAACTCTAAATAAAACTTGGGCGAGACGTTCGTACTTCGCCGGGGATAAGCTCGCAGAATCTACCGGGGATGAGCTTTTAAGACCTGCCGGGGAAGGTTGTGCCTTTTTCAGGATCGACGGGGAATCGACTCCTGCTTGGGGAAAGTGCTGCTGAACCTTGTTTTACTCCGCGGGGAGCTAAGATGATTTGGCCACATTTTCAGTTGAACCTACCTTGGTGCCTTGGTGGACAAAACAACTAGACCGCATTAGACAACTCCACATTGCCCCTGTCTTTGATGTCACTTGTAATTAATCTCTTTTTTCATATGCAAACATTTATGAATCAGCAATTTAATGTCAAATGCATATATCAAAAATGAACATTGGACGTTCTTCGCAAGACAAAACAGAAAAAGAAAAAACAATGGCAATTTGTATGGACAAGTGAATTTGTTATTGATTTAAACTTTGCCTGTGAATAGGCGTTTTTTGTACAAGAGGCTGACATCCTAGTAAGAGGACATCGCCAAAAGTATAGAATTTACAATTTGAAAAAGAAAACAAAACAGCTATGTGAACAATCCCACTGGGTTCCAACTCTGCTATTGCCTTTATGTCTTCGAATGTTTCATCGCTTTGCTGCTTAGTTGAAGATGAAGCTGATTGGTCAACGCCGAAATCTGGAGCCAGATAGTTGGTACCGAATTCCGGACGCGAAGTGATCCAATGAGACATAGTGTTACGCTTTTATCCCTAACTTTTGCCTGGACCGCCCTTTCGGGTTTTCGGTCCACCGGGATACCCATTTTTGCCCAAGCCGCCCTTTCAGGTTTTCGACTTGCCGGGTGTACAGATTTTTTCATTTCATCCCTTATTTTTGCCCGAACCCTTTTGGTTCGCCGGGAAGCCCTTATTTTTGCCTAGGTATGTCAACCTAGCGGGTCTTTTATTTATGCGTAGTATTTTTTCACTATGTCTGCATTGGCGGGGTGAGGAAGGTCGTCACCGTCCATGGTGGTTAGGATCATGGCTCCTCCTGAGAACACACGCTTAACCACAAATGGCCCTTCGTAAGTAGGGGTCCATTTGCCCCGGGGATCACTTTGAGGAAGGATGATGCGTTTGATTACCAGGTCCCCAACTTGATACTCTTGCGGTCTGACTTTCTTGTTAAATGCCCTGATCATCCGTTTCTGATACGTTTGACCGTGACAGATAGCAGTGAGCCTCTTTTCGTCAATCAAATTTAGTTGATCAAGTCGAGTCTGGATCCAATCATCTTCATTCAAGTCTGCATCCTTCATTATCCGAAGAGAGGGTATCTGGATTTCAATCGGCAAGACTGCCTCCATGCCGTAGACCAAGGAGAAAGGAGTTGCCCCGATTGATGTCCTTGCTGAGGTGCGGTACCCATGAAGAGCGAACGGTAACATTTCGTGCCAATCTTTATAGGTCACTGTCATCTTCTGCACAATTTTCTTGATATTTTTATTGGCTGCCTCTACAGCCCCATTCATCTTCGGCCGATAGGGGGAAGAATTGTGGTGCTGTATCTTGAATTGTTCACAGAGTTCAGTGATCATTTTGTTATTGAGATTGGTACCGTTGTCCGTAATGATTCTTTCCGGGACACCGTACCGACATATCAGATTATGCCAGATAAAACGCGCCACGACGCTCTTGGTTACCGTGGCATATGAAGCTGCCTCAACCCATTTCGTGAAGTAATCGATTGCCACTAAGATGAAGCGGTGCCCATTGGATGCCGTCGGTCGGATCTCACCGATCATATCGATGCCCCACATTGCGAAAGGCCAAGGTGCCGTTAGGACATTCAAAGGAACTGGAGGGATATGCACCTTGTCAGCATAGATCTGGCACTTATGACAAGTCCGGGAGTGTTGGTAACAATCGGCTTCCATCGTGGACCAGAAATATCCTGCCCGAAGGATTTTCTTAGCCATGGTGTGTCCACTGGAATGGGTTCCAAATGTTCCTTCATGCAGTTCCATCATAATTTTCTCTGCTTCAGCCTTATCCACACAACGTAACAGAGTTGAATCATGATTCCGTTTGTAGAGAACGCCGTTGCTGAGGAAGAATTTTGCAGCAAACCTCCTCATGAACTTCTTGTCGTTGACAGATGCACCCTCAGGGTATTCCTGGGCTTCCAAGTACCTCTTCACCTCGTGATACCAGGGTTTTTCAGTCACCTTCTCGGCCTCGAGCTCGCAGCAGTATGCCGGTTCATCCAACTTCCAGATAATGATTTGGGGAGCCTCATTGTCCCATTTAACTTTGAACATTGAAGACATCGTGGCTAGTGCGTCCGCTAGCTGATTCTCTTCTCTGGGGAAATGCTCAAAAGTTATCTCTTCAAAGTGAGGGAGCAAGGTCGACACATACTCCTTGTAAGGAATGAGATTCGGGTGTTTCGTATCCCACTCGCCTTTGATCTGATTGATCACGAGAGCGGAATCTCCGAAGACACTTAGAAACTTGATCCTCAAATCGATCGCAGCTTGTAAACCCATGATACATGCCTCATACTCTGCCATGTTGTTGGTGCAGCTGAAACATAATCGGGCGGTGAGTGGAGTATGAGTCCCCTTGGGAGATATGATTACAGCGCCGACGCCGTTACCCAAAGCATTGGAGGCTCCGTCAAAATGCATAGACCATCGGGATCCTTCCTCAGGTCCTTCATCCGGTCCAGGTACTTCACAGTCAGTTACCACCATGATGTCTTCGTCCGGAAAATCAAAGTTCAATGATTGATAATCGTCCACAGGTTGGTGTGCCAAATGATCAGCCAGTACACTTCCCTTAATTGCTTTCTGAGTTGTATACTGGATATCATATTCTGTTAAGATCATTTGCCATCTCGCTATTCTTCCAGACAGAGCAGGCTTTTCAAATATGTACTTTATGGGATCCATCTTTGAAATCAATAAAGTAGTGTGAGTCAGCATATACTGTCTCAGCCGGCGAGCAGCCCATACAAGAGCGCAGCAAGTTTTCTCAAGCAGTGAGTAACGAGACTCACAGTCGGTAAACTTTTTGCTCAAGTAATAAATAGCGTGCTCTTTTCGGCCAGACTCGTCATGCTGCCCCAGCACACACCCCATTGAATTATCAAGCACTGTCAAGTAAAGTATCAGAGGTCTTCCTTCCACCGGTGGCATAAGAATGGGTGGCTCTTGGAGATATTCCTTTATTCTTTCAAAGGCGGCCTGACATTCGTCATTCCAGCGTACCACTTGATCTTTCTTCAATAATTTGAAGATTGGCTCACAAGTAGCAGTCAGACGTGAGATGAATCGGGCAATGTAATTCAGTCGTCCTAGGAACCCTCTGACTTCTTTCTCTGTTTTTGGAGTCGGCATCTCTTGTATGGCTTTTACCTTGGCAGGGTCCACCTGAATACCTTTATCACTTACAATGAAACCTAGCAATTTTCCGGACCTCACCCCGAAGGTGCATTTGTTGGGATTCAATCTCAGCTTGTACAACTTGAGTCGGTCAAACAATTTCCTCAGATGATCAAGGTGCTCCTCCTCAGTTTGAGACCTTGCAATCATGTCATCAACGTATACTTCAATCTCATGATGGATCATATCATGAAATAAAGCAACCATGGCACGCTGATAGGTTGCCCCAGCATTTTTCAATCCGAATGGCATGACCTTATAACAGAAGGTCCCCCACTGAGTTACAAATGTAGTCTTCTCCATATCTTCAGGAGCCATCTTGATCTGATTATACCCTGAGAAGCCATCCATGAAGGAGAACACCTTGTGTTGAGCTGTATTATCAACAAGGACATCGATGTGAGGTAGGGGGAAATCATCCTTGGGGCTGGCCCTGTTCAGATCCCTGTAGTCGACACACATTCTGACTTTACCGTCCTTCTTCGGCACTGGCACAACATTGGCAACCCACTGAGGGTAAGAAGTTACTGCAAGGAAACCCGCATCAAACTGTTTCATCACCTCAGCTTTAATCTTCTCAGACATCTCTGGACGCATTCGTCGAACTTTTTGCTTTACTGGAGGGCAATCTTCCTTGGTTGGCAGATGGTGAACTACAATGTCGGCATCCAAACCGGGCATATCTTCATAGGACCAAGCAAAGATCTCCATGTAGTCTTGTAGCATCTGGATCAATCGTTGCTTCACGCTGAGTTCTAGATTGGCACCAATCTTGACCTCTTTCCTATCTGTCTCAATACCCAGGTTAATTGTCTCCACAGGCTCTTCATGTGGTTGAATAGCCCTCTCTTCCTGTAGTAGCAGTCTTGCGAGTTCACCAGGCACTTCGCAATCATCTTCAACTTCGTCTTCGGCCAAGTTGATCGGATTTTCGAAGTCATAACTGGCGGTAGCAGAGCTGTTGCCAGTGAGATCCAAAGTGGATTGAAACCTGTATAAGTGAGTGTGTGTAAATATAGCTGTTTTGCAATATAACACAGAAAGAAAAGGAGCACAAGATTTGAAATGCAACAAACGTCCAATGTTTTGATTGATGATATATGAAAATGTCATACAAAAAGCCCTCACAAATGGAGCTACGATGTCCCGGGCAGGACACCGAGCCAACAGAGTTTTAACATATTGTTTGTTACAAATTTGGAAATCAAAAGAAATCAATTACTGCGTGACAAATGTGATAGGGGTAAAATCCTTTGCTGTCCAGTTGCTTGGTCCGTCGCTGGCAGTCGGGTAAATCCAACTATCGAACTCAACTTCCTCCACATCTTCCTCAATAGCGTTCACCCTTGAGCTGGAAATAAACACCGGAGCCTTTCCAATCTTCTCTTTGCGCACCGCCTTCTGAGCCTCTGCAGTAAAGCCTAGCCCAAACTTGTCGTTCTTCTGAGTGAAATCAGGAAGCTGACCCCAGTGTGCACCATTGCCTTTCTGAACCACAGCCCGGGCATCCCTTAGGGAAACCATCTTCAAGGAATCATTCTCTTCGGCCATTGTCTCCGCAGCTGCTGAAATTGGATGTACCTCCTCGAAATGTTGGAAGGGGGTTTCAATGAACTCCCCGTCCATCTCGATGTACCTGAAGGAATTCAAATGGCTCACCATATACTCCTCTTCTCCTTGCACAGTGACGATCTTCCCTCTGACGGGATACTTCAGCTTTTGGTGCAAGGTGGAGGTCACCGCCCCAGCTTTATGGATCCAAGGTCGACCCAACAGACAAGAGTATGACGGACGTATATCCATCACGTAAAAGGTAGAGTCAAACACTTGAGAGCCCACACGAATAGGGATGTTAACCTCTCCATGAACCATCCTCTTTGAACCATCGAAAGCCCTGACGATGATATTGCTGGGTTTCAACTCCAGGCCCTCATAATCCAGACGATCTAAAGCCTTTTTCGGAAGAACATTCAAAGAAGAACCAGTGTCCACCAATACATGTGCCAGAGTAGTGCCCCTGCATTCAATAGAGACATGCAGGGCATCATTGTGGTTTCTCCCTTTTGCGGTTAGGTCAGTATCTGAAAAGCCCAAGCCGTTGTCCGCCGTCAGATTTGCTATGCAGTCAGTGAACTGAACTGCAGACGTCTCCTGCGGCACGTGGGCCGTCTTGAGAAATGAGATTAATGCCTTAGCGTGGGCCTCGGAACATAGCAATAGGGAGAGCAGGGAGATCTTGGAGGGTGTATGCCCTAACTGCTCAACAACATTAAAATCAATTTTCTTTATTATTTTCAGAATCTCCTCCATTTCTTGTCGGGAGGCCTCAGCATTTACGGGTATTGGTGCCTCCATCCGGGCAGGCTCTTCTTCAATCCCTTTGCCCCGAGCATTTGATGACTCGGCAGCAGGGGACACAATTTGATCAGCAACAGGACTTGGTAAACTTGCAGGTTTTATGAGGAGGGGTTTTCGAATAGCGGGCGGCGCAATGTCAGGCGAGAAGAGCCTGCCACTGCGGGTGACTTTAGCTGGACCGGTGATATCGCAGATACTGGCACTAGCATTAAATTCTTGCTTGATTCCATTTACATATACGTCCGCCCCATAATGCCAGGGGACAGCTTTATCAGACACGTAGGAGAGGGGTCCTGGAACAGTAATGATCACAGGCGCAATTGTCAAGATTTGAATAGGCTTCTTTGGGGGAGCCTTGATTGGATTTTTGAAGATGGTAATCACGGAAACTTCTTTCATTGGAACCAATTGAACAACAGTCTTTTTGAATAGAATCTCCTTGCTATCCATTAGGCCTTGGATGCCTAACCTTAGCAAGGGACAATCAGATGGGGAAATAGCACAGAATGGGCAACCCTCGCTGCAACCCGGAAATAAACCGGCCCGCAGTAGGTTCTTCTTAACAGTCTTTAAAGGGGTAACAACTTCATCTACCGAAACAGCGTACACTTCTTCCTCAATGGCATTTACCCTATGCTGGGGCATGGGAGCCGTTACAACATTCGGTCTTTCCGGCGCTTCAAACTGAATTTCTTTCGCGTCGATCAGATCTTGCACTTTGTTTCTCAAGGCCCAGCAATCATCAGTAGTGTGCCCGGGACTATCAGAATGATAAGCACACCGGGCATTTGGGTTGTATTTAGGAGACGCAGTGTTGACGACCTTAGGAGCTTCTTTGAGGGTCACCAGGTTGGTGGATAACAGTTGGGGTAAAATTTGAGATAATGTCATACTCAATCGGGTATACTGCCTCTTGGGCCTTTCACTTCTTTGTTGATTGTACTGCTGAGGAGCAGCAACAGGTTTGGAGATGACCAAAGCATTGACGGCTTGGCGACTTTCGGGCTTGACTTGCCTTCTAGGGCCATAAACGGCGCTTGCTTCTTTCTTAAATGGCCTCTTCTCAGCACTTGTAGAGGCAGCCTTCTGTATCTTGCCTGACCAGATGCCAGCTTCAATTCTTTCTCCCGTTAATATTAAATCTGTAAATCCAGCGGAGGAGTTACCAACCAAATGATTGAAAAACGGACCAGACAAAGTCCCAAGGAACATATCAACCAGCTCTCTATCAGTCAAGGGAGGCTGCACCCTGCCAGCCAAATCTCTCCACTTTTGAGCGTACTCTTTGAACCCTTCACCCGTCCCTAGAGACATACCCTGAAGTTGGGTACGCGTAGGAGCGAGATCAGAATTGTATTGGTATTGTCTGTAAAATGCAGTTGCCAAATCTTCCCAGTGCCGGATGCTGGCTCCGTCCAATTGGTAGAACCATTCAAGTTGTGACCCCGAGAGGCTGTCTTGGAAGAAGTGAATCCAGAGGTTCTTATCCGCCGTGTAAGGTTGGATTTTCCTTACATACGACCTCAGATGCAGCTTTGGGCAGGAGACCCCATCATACTTGGCGAAGGCAGGCGCCTTAAACTTGTGTGGAATTACTACTCCGGAAGATAATCCCAAATCTCCGAAATCCAGTCCTGGCACATTCTGAATTTCCATGGCGCTCAAACGGTCCTCCAATTGTTTGTATCTGTCAGCAGCAGGTGGGTATTGTTCATCGTTATAGTCCGTCTCGTTGTCGGAGACTGCGGGACTAGGAGCTCCTCCCCCCTGGGGACTGTTTTTCTCAGCAGAAGAAGTGGTTGGATCAGCTTCATTGTGGAGTGTGTTCCCAAATCTGCGTCCGGTGTTGAACATCGCCGTCCTCTTTTTCTTCTTCTTCTTCAGGAGTAGAGTCTTCAACTCTTGCTGACCCTGGGCTAGGCTTAGGACCATCTCTTGAAACTGTGCACTTTGGGCCTGAAGGGCCTTGATTGCTTGCTCACTGGATGATTCCGGATTCATGATGACTGTGCACACAAACAGCGAAGAAAATTAAGCAACCTGTGAAATAGGGTACCTGCTATGCATATGGTGCAATGGAATGCGTATGTATGCAATGCATTCAAGGATTTAGAACATTCAAACTTTGTTGTAGACAAAAAGGAACGCACATCATATTAATAAGGCGAAATTCGTTAGTACATAAATGCCTCATGGGCCAAATATTACAAAATAAACTCCTTAAGGTAAAAAGACATTGCGCATCCTTTTTGGCGCGATGTAGGTGTTGAGATTCCTTTCCTCGTGCAGCAGGCGGGTGAGTTCCAGGACCTTCTTTTCACTAGCATGTAGACTGGTCTCAAGAGAATTCCGTTCTTCCTTAAGTTGGATCCAGCTCTTCTGCATCTCTTCCCAGGAGGTGGGCATGTCGGGATGTTGAATGGTGTAGGATGCTTCTCCTTCCAAGACTGGCTCTTTGATTACAGGTAGCATGTGAGGGTAAGGCATTACTAACTTCTGGGAGCGGGCTCGTACCCACTTGAGGTAAGGTTCCAACGGGATGGAGTTCCGGTGCCCCAATGTCTTGCTGTCTATCCTACTTGGCATCCTCCAAGCTCTGATAAATCTCTGACGAAGTCCTTGAGTATCGTTGTCGAAGTCGAAGACTATGTCAGGAATTAACATGTCATGAGGGCCATCCTTCCGAGCATAACCAAACTGTCTCCAAGCCAGGCATGGGTTGTAGGTAATACCTCCTTTGATTCCAAATAAAGGAACATTAGGGTACTCCCCACAACGATCAATGATAGTGACGTCTTCCCTGGACCTAGGACACCAATGTATATATGCATGCGTGAGAGCCATTAATCGTTGTGACCATCTCAAACCCCGCTCGTTCTTCAAAACTGATTGCGGAAGATGCGAAATAAACCACCTTCCCAGGAGAGGAGTGCAACACATAAGGACACCCCTTCTTCTCATGGTTCGAGTGTAACATGAGTGAAGGATATCCCCCAACAGTGTAGGTATAGGATTCCTGGTCATAAAGATCTGGACAGCACTGATATCAATAAGCTGATCTGGGTTAGGGAACAACACCAAACCATAGACAATGAGGGCTACAACTTCTTCAAAAGCTCGTAGGTCAAGAGAGTTCCAACATTCTTGGGCCTTTTCAAACAGAAACCTAGCTAAGAACCCTTTGATACCACTTCTAACCTCCCAATGTCCTTTGAGGTCGGATGTCTGTAGGTGCAAGGCTTTAGCAATCTCTTCAAGTCTGGGTTCCTCTTCCGTACCGTTGTAGGGTAGTTGATCGAGGATAGGGACCTTCAGAAGTCGGGAGAATTCTTCCAATGTAGGCACCAACTGATAATCCGGGAAGGTGAAGCAGTGATGCAGAGGGTCAAAGAATTGGAACAGGACCTTTATCAAGTCCTCCTCAATGTTGGTGTTAACCAAGTTGATGAGTCTTCCATGTCTCTCACTGAATGAAGAACTCTCGGGGATTCTGGACAAAAGCTCCTTAAGCTGAGGAGGGATCTTTACAAGGCTAATCTGAATTGTCTTTCTGCGGGCAGTTTCCATGTCCTATAAAACAAGAACAAAGATGAAGATTCGAAACCCTTGAAATGGTTAGTCAATGCTCATGATGTTTGTATGATGTAATGATGTGATGATCAAATGCATTATAAACATTCACAAAGGCAAACATAGTAAGGCACACAAGTCACACAAACCCTTAGAGTTTAGGCCTGCATGAAGTCTGGGTGTTACCCTCTTGAAGTTTTGTGGGCTCAACCTGTCCTATCAAAAGTAACCGGGTTCTAAAGGTCCCAATATCACTGGATTGCTTTCATTGTTCATCGTTTCGATTTAGCCACTGAACTGGCGACCGAAATATTCCAGGAAAGCAAACCTCAATTGAGTGTAGTATCGAGTATCAACCAACCTCGGACTGCACCAAAGTCAGTTATCTCACTACCCCTAAAGGCCAAGATGGTTCAATTAAGGTTCCTAAGGTCAGTTGATGCTTCATGACACCACGCGGCGGCCCCGTACTCTCCTTGACTGAACTCAAGGGTTACCGGTACACACCAAAGTGCCACATCAACGTAGCAGACTGCTTCAACCATGTCGGTATACCCCGCACAGTTCCCTCACAGCCTTGTTGCTACCTAAAAGGGTTTCCCCAGATCCGGGTTAGGATCTATAAAACTCCGATACAAAGCCCACAATATGTAAAAGCAAACAAAGTAAGCAATTGAAAACAAAGGTGATCTAAACCCTAAGGTTACTCCACTTTAAAAGTCTTCCCCAGCAGAGTCGCCAGTTCTGTGATACGGTGGGAGAACTGACTTGAGGTTTTGCGTTTGTATTCGCAAATGTTGCGGTTAGCAAGAGTCGCCACCGACTTTTTTATTTTATCCTAAGGAAAGGTTAAAAAGCACAGCAAAAACCTTTTGAGATGTTTTCTTGGGTTCGGGGAGTAGATTATAGAAAGGGAAGGTATTAGCACCCTTTCTATCCATGGTTATCCATGGGCTCTTAGTTACTTGCTTAGATCACTTGCCTTTTGTTTTCAATTGTTTTAAATGGTGCTTGAGTGTGTGGGTTTTGAATTTTTTTTTGAAAAGAGGCCAATGTGGTGGCAACCTTTGCAATGATCCATGTGGGGATGTATACAAAGATGTATGTCTTTTGAAAAGGTTTTCATTTGTTTTTGAAAGTTGTTTTGAAAGTGTAGTGTTGTGTGGTTTTGAAATTAGGCAAATGTTTTGTTTTGCAAGTTGATTCAAGTAACTAAGAGGTTATCTACTCCTAAATTTCTCAAAAGATTATTGCTATACTTTAACCCTTTTAACAAGTTTGCACCACCATCATATTTGGTGGGCAACCTTGTGTTAGGATGTGAAAGGGACAGGCGCGGGTCATCGTTTAGACCATAATTGTAACGACGTTAAATGTCTTCGGGCAATTTCTCTAAGGGACTTGATCATTTGTTTTGTTTGTTTTGAAAAGTTTTATTGAGGGACTATGATCATTCAAACTGTTTGCTTTGCCCAAAGATGTTCAACGTACAATATGGCCCATTTATTTGAAGGCAACAAGTGGAATACCCTAGGGTGTGCAAGTGTGATTTGTGTGTCCATTTTCATGCTTGTTTATCTTATATTAGGTCAAACTATTTTTTTATCGTTTCGCATACAAACCCTAATTCTAACATGTTATCATTAGAAAGCGATAAAGTGCATAATTAAAATTACTAAGCTATTACACAACCAAATATGGGAAAGGGGGTACAAATGTTCAAATGGGGATATTGACAAGAATTTAAATCTAAATTATTACAACAATTGGATATTTTGCAATGCATAATTAAATGTAAATTAAATAAATATGTGAAATGTAAAAAGAAAGTTTCTATGTATATGAGAAAATATTATTTATGTAAAAGGAAAAAGAAAATAAAAATGTATTTATTTTTTAGTATTTTGAACTTAGGGTGAAAAACCCTAATTTTTAAATAAAAGGTATTATTATCTAATTTAATTCTACTATTTATTTATTATTTATAAAAAATAAAATAAAATGAAGTGTATTGTGAAAAAGGTATTTTTTGTATCAAATATTAAATAAAAATGAAAAAATCAAATATTTTTATATTTTTGTCTTAAATATATTAATAATCATATATATATATTTTATTAAACCCTAGATATGTATTATACAAAAATAAATATTTATTTAATATTTTAATAAAATAAATAAAAGAGTATTTTTTGTGTGAAATATTTTCAGAAAGTAAATAAAAATAGAAAGTGTATTTACATTATTTTTTTACATTTATTCTAATAATCAAATATATATATATTTATGTACAAACTAAACAAATAAACAAATAAATATGCAATAAATGCAAAAAATAATGAAAAAAATATTTTTAATTTTCTAATGGCATGAGAAAAAATAAATGAAGTCAGCAAAAAAGGAAAAAGTCAAAAATGTCAAAAAATGAGTAAATGGGCTCAGGGGGGTGTAAGCCAAAAAGGATGGTGTGAAAAGAAAGAACAACAACAGCCCAGCCCAATGACACACTGTCTTCAACCTCCAGCTTCAAACTTTGAAAAAACGCGCGCCTCTTGCTTCAATGTCTAACTCCTGATTCCTTGATTTTTTGAACAAACTTCCAACACAAAAGATGTTAAGCATGAAGAGACGGTTCTAACCATATAAAGAACTTGACCTATCTCTCTAAGATGAGGGAGAATTTCTCTCCCCCTCTTTTCTGACCTAATTTTTCTACCATTTTCAGAGCTCAAATTCTCTCTACTCAGATAAAAGAAATGAAAAGTAAAGCTATGTACATGTTCAGGGCTATGAGTAGGACCTTGTTTCTTCACAAACTTAAGACTAAAGATGCCTAATAAGAGAGATACGAATTCAAACTTTTACCTGTGCAGTTGAACTTCTATGTGGAGAATGAGAGACTTTCAGTGCAATGTAATGATTGGAAAAGCTTCCTTGAGGTCCATGGATGCTTTTTCAATGCTTACTTTGTCTTGAACCTTCTTGTATCAAGCTATAGAACTTCACCTGCAAGTCAAAGATGTGAAAATGGTGGAAGTGGTTAGAGCAACTACAGATCGTGCCTTAGCTTCTGGATAGCTTGCATATGTTGTAAGGAAGGTAGAGGAACAGGTTTGGACAGAAATGCTTGAAGGGATTGAGAGATTGCACTCAAACTGCAGGGGCACCCCTGTTTGTGCAGTTTGAGGATGATTCTGAGATGGAGGGTGTTTTGGAGGTCAAGAGCTCGTGTGTTAGCTTGGATATGTTATGTGTAATGTGTTTGACAACTTTGTTCTTCTGTGTTTGAGCTGGTATGAGAGATAGCATAAGTTATGGATGTTACTTCTAAGTGAAGCAAGCAAATGTCAACTTGGTTTCTAGGCCAGTACAATGCCTCAATCTATGCTGCACATTTGAGTCTTGATCAGTGGGAAATGTCCATGCCTTTTTGCCTCAAAGATCTGCATTGTACCTCATAGATTTGCAAAGTTGCCATAAAGTAGCACTTTACAAGAATGGATAATATGCTTTTTCTAGTTTAGGCTTGATTTTGTGTGTATTGTCCAAATGAGCAAGATAATGCTAGAGCACAAAGGATATGCATTGAATTATTGAGTGAAAATGGGATTAGAGGCCTGCAATGTAGCTTAAGCATGCTGAATTCAAATTTACCAAGTTTATGAACATGCTTTGATGAAGAACAAAAAGTGAATTTTTGCCAACTTGTGAAATTCGAATCTCTCAAGTTATGAGGTTGTTTGATGAGTTCTTGGACATTTTGGAAAGCTTGGAATGTGTACTACAATCCATCTTTGAAATGAAATTTTAAATTCCAAGTGGAAGGGTATGAAAAGTGGCCTTGAAGTAGGGTAGAAAACCTTGTCAAAATAGGTCAAATTTCACTAAGTTAAAAGATGGTTTAGTGCCCTTATTCAAAAAATCATAACTTGAGATACAAGCTTCAAATGAGAAAACTTTGTGAATTAAAGTTGTAGATTATGCAACAAGCTACAACTTTCATGTTTTGACTTTTGTTTGAATCCAAATGGATCATGGTGAAAAGATGGGGCAAAGTTGGGAAAAAATTAGGGTTTTTCATAACTTAGAAAAATTCTAAGTTATGAAAAATTCCATTTTCAAACCCTAATTTGCATTTTGTGATTTCTTGGTGAACAAGTTTCATGATTTGGCATGTTTTGATGAAAAATGAATCTTGACTCTTGATTTTGACCAAAAAGTCAAAGTTTGACTTTTCAATATACAGTCAAAATTGATCAATTGACTGGGAAATTCAACTGTCAATCTTGTGTACTTGGGATCTTTTGAGCTTGATGAACATGTCAAGATAATTCCATTGAGTCCTTGAGGCCATATGTGAGCTTGGTTTGCCATTGGCTAGGTCAAACAGTCAAAAATTGCCTTTGTGCAGTCAAAACCCTAAAAATGACCATTTTGCCCTTTTGGTGATCTGACCAAATTTCTTGGGGAATTATGATTCAAACTTGATCAAATGGTCCATGTGAGTTCATAATGTTGATGTGGATCAAATTTCATGAGATTTGACTGTCAATTGGCCACAGTTGACTTTTTCCCCAATACAGCTGATTTCTAGGTCAACTGTCCAATTGACTGGGTAAAACTTGGAATCAAGACTTGAAACTTGGTATAGGTAAACTTGGGAGTCCAACATGAAGCATGGAAGTCATCTTAGGCATTTTAGGTCAAAGCATCCTTAGGCAAATACAAACCCTAATTTGAGTCCACAGTGCAAGGAGAAGTCTTGAGCAGAGGAAACCCTAACTGGGTCTTGATCCTCAAAGGTCTTGTGATGAGAAAATGTTGAGGAAATGGGAGGGCAAATTTTGGGGTACAACACACAAGATGGCAACAACAACATGTTCCCAATTTCCTTTGCTCTAGTCGAGGGAGAGACTGGTGATGCTTGGAGTTTCTTTTTCAAGAATCTTAGAACACATGTTTCTCCTTAACCTGGTCTCTGTTTGATCTCCGATAGACATGCATCTATTGAGAGTGCATACAATAATCCTACAAATGGTTGGAATGACCCTTCTTCTACGCATGCCTGCTGCATTAGACATATTGTATAAAACTTCACGAGGGAGATCAAAGACAAGGATCTTAGGAAAACAATTATGAACACGGTGTATGCATTAACACAATCTTCGTTCAAACATTATCGCAACGAGATAAAATTGTCAAATCTGGATACAGGTAGGTGGATTGATAATATTCTAGTGGAGAAATGGACAAGGTCATACGACAATGGACAACGATTGGCCCACATGACAACAAATCTTATTAAATTAATGAACGGCGTATTCAAAGGCATAAGAAACCTCTCAGTAATCGCTTTGGTGAAATCAACATATTTTAGGATAACTTTGTTGTTTGCAAAAATAGGTGAAATATGGAATGCGGTCTTACAATCGGGACAACTATGGAGTGAAAGCTGCATGAAATATATTAAGGTAGAAGGTGCCAAAGCCAACAACCATCTTTTTATAAGGTTCAACTGACATAGCCATAGCTTCATTATCAAAGAGACAATAAACCATAACGAGGGGCTGCCAAGGCAAAAGTATAAGGTTATACTACCATCTTATTGGTGCGATTGTGGAAAGTTTCAAGCTTTTCGTATGCCTTGCTCTCATATCATTGTGACATGTGTGTATACTCATCAAGATGCACTACTACTTCTATCTCCCATTTACAAGTCTGAAACCTTGCTCAGCGTATATAACAATGGTTTTCTAATGGTAGCGAAACCTGATTATTGGCCTGCACACGAGAGGGAAATAGTTTGGCACAACGATCAAATGCGGAGGAATAAAAAGGGTTGTCCCAAATGCAAGCGTATCAAAACTGAAATGGACTCCCTTGACAAGCTAGATAGAAAGTGTGGTTTATTTCTTCAGGTCGGACATAATCGAAAAAATTGTCCCACTTGTGCTACAATATCAACAACATAAAAATTATATGCAAACTATCTACACTTTTTTAAGTTCTAAACATAAATTTTTTTCATTAAGAGCATTTGTTACAACAAACCATACACAAACAACAAATAAAAATACGATAAAACATATAAGAAATTACAACCATCAAAATAATTTCATCTGATCCATGCATCATCACCATTACGTCTCTGTCTATTTTGACTTCCTCCAACCAAGACTAAGGTCTTCCAGTTGCAAGTGAGGTGGTTGTTCTTCTTCTATGGATCCTTCTAATTTGTTCCCCATCATCGATGTCTCCCTCTAGCCATCACATCAACTCTCTCTTCAGACGCTCCATGGAGTGAATGTGCCAAAATTTCATTTTCATCAAAGGTTTGGTGGCCGAGAAAATAACGTATCCACCTCTGGTGAAAATCATGGGAGATGTCATGATGCAAATAATAGAGAGAAAATAAGAAGAGAATGTGAGAAAATATGAAGAATGATGGAGAAATGGGTAGTATTTATAGAAAACACAATTGCACGTAGTAGCTATCTCAGATGGCGCCTCCTCCCCTTTTTATAGTGCATGCGTCATCTCACGTGGCTAAAACAAAGTGCATGCGCTAAGTAAGATGGCGCCTCCATTGTTGTATATTTCGAAACATGGTTATTTGTGTAATTTTCTCTGAAAAATGGTTATTTGTGTATTTTTTTTCAATACCTAATTATTGATTAAAAAATTCAAAATTTTATGCCACATATTTGAAAAATCATGTGTAAAAAAGTATGATCTTACACCCATTTTTTTTTCTAATTCAATGTAAAATCATGGATTTTTGAAAAAATATATAATTTCACACTTGTTTTTAAAAAATTGATGTAAAAAACATGCTTTTTACACCTAATTTTTTTCAAAATTTCAATGAAACCTCTTAGACGCTTCAAAAAATCTAATAAAAACCCTTGCCTGCAATATTAATCAATTTCACTGCTTCCAATTTTTTTTCTGTAATCCGCCAGGTTTGTGCATTTCTTCTTCCTAAACTTATGCTTTATTGAATGCCAAAGTATCATACGCCATACGCAAGATCTACAAAAGATGTTTTGAAACCTTAAGCTCAAAACCAAAGGCAAACAACACAGAAATCCAAAATAGAGGAAAGATTTGTGTTCTCTGAAGGAAGAATAACCTTTTGATTGAAGAACGGCGGCAACAATAGCTCAGGTGCGGTGGTTGGAGCTCCGATCAGATGCGGTTTCTAGAAAAGGTATCTAGGCAGTGGCTGTTTTTGTCGGTAGTCAGCTCAAGTAATGCTTTTCATTTTTGTAATCACTGCATTTTAATTCCACTTACTTCGATCTCAACTTTGATTTGAAATTACGATTCATAGATTTAGGGATAATGGAAAGTGCTATTTAAACTTTTTATTTCAGGCCCGAGATGTTCTTCCATTGGATGAGGTGCTTTTACTGAACTAGGACCGTTTAATTATAAGGGTGATGGACATGGTCTATGAACGAATTTAAAGCCTTAGAATAAAGGTATTTATATGAATGAGTATATGTTTTATATTAGAGAATAATTTGAGTGTGCATTGATTCATGATATATGTGTTTATGTTTACTCTTTTTTATAATTTTAAATCTTTTGTTTGTGGAATCTCCTGTTGGAGTTAGTTGGTCATACTCAAATACAACTTCTGATTATACCATTGGTGATAATGATACAGGTATTATATTGTTAGTATCTATGCAAAATGAAAGGATATATGTTATACTAAGCATGAACATAGGTTTTTAATTTTGTGTTTGGCAGCCAATGATATGGTTTTATTTTTGCTAAAATAGTTTAGATCTCATTTTCTGCTCCATATATGAGTCATATAGCTTGAATGCTAAAAATATGTTGCAGTTTTTATAACACCCCAATTTCGTTGATATTATAATTAAATTTATTAGTTGATGTGATATATTTATACGCGTTGGTGAATCTTTTTATGTGTCGTTGTGTATTTGTTGGGAATTAGAAGCCTTAGAAATTATAGAAGTTAAGGGATATGGATGTATGACCAAAAGTGTAGAAATATAAAGTGTAGAGAGATAACTAGTTATTAGCATTATTTTGATTAAAATATTAGATTTAATACCATAGTATAATAATTGAATAATATTATTACTAGAATAATAGAATATTTATTTTATGGTTATTTAGATAATTATTATTTTATTTAATTGAGAAGGGCAAGGTTGGTATTATGATTTAGGGTTCCTTAGAATAAAATAGAGTGAGAATAGAGAAGAGGAAAAAACAACATAGAAAAAGAATATAGAAGATCGTAGAAGAGAGAAGAAAAGGAAAAGGCTAGGGCAAGAAGGTTCACAGTAGGAGTCAAGAATCGACCAAAATCTAAGATAAGGGTGAGGTTCCAACTCTCTAATATATGGTATTATTGTGGGTAAATGATGATATGAATGTTAGGTTTTGGATATAGATTGTTTGTTAAAATGATTCTTATAATTGATCGAAGTTGGTGAAATTGGTGTGATAATTTGATTAGAATTGTTGTGTATGATGTATGTTGATGATTTCATGAATTTACATGTTTTGCTGTTTGCAAAATGGTTTTAGGTGAGAAAAGTTGAAATTTTGTAACAGGAAAAATAGCAGATTTTTGGCTTTGTTCGCAGTGTAACCGGGTACGACATAGAGGGTAATCGGGTACCCTGTGTATTTTTGGAAAAACTGGGCAAAATGTGAAGGTGTAATCGGTTACTATATAGGCAGTAATCAGTTACCCAGTTGGACATAAGCGTGTATTTTTGGATTTTTAGGGTGTAACTGGTTACCGTTCCTGCAGTAATTGATTACCACTGAAGCTGACAGATTTTTACAAACTTTGAAAACTTATAACTTTCACCTCGGGTGTTCGTTTGACACGCCGTTTGGACCGTTAGAAAACTAAAAATATTTTTTATAATGTGAAACTCATTTTGATGGCAGTAGCATAATATTTTATTATAAGAATTATGATGTATGTGTATGTGTATGCGTTGTAATGCAAAATGTTGTGATTAAATGTATCAGTATTGCATAAGTGAAGTATGAAGGATTTATAAGTTGTACTGCAGTATGACGATGTTGTTGTTGGCCTAAAATGGTATAATGTTAAGGAATAATATCATGTATTTATGTACTTGTGTTGTTGCATATCACATACATGCATCGTTGAGGGCTTATGCCCTATTATTGGCTTGGATTGGCAAAAATGTTGAAGGCTTATGCCTTGGCCTGTATTGGAAAAATGTTGAAGGCTTATGCCTTGGCCTGTATTGGAAAATGTTGAGGGCTTTTGTCCTGGCTTTATATGACAATTTTGGAGAGGGCTTATTCCTTGATGGTACCACATGTATTTTACATCTGTATCATTTGCATAGCATTTTGTTAAATTATTGATATGACGATGAAGTTGAGTTGCATAGTTGGTATATGTTGTATGATGGATGATGATAGTTATGTATGTACCTGTATAATCGTTATGAATTCTAATTGATGATTGTTGAGATTGTAATCTTGCATGATATGTCTGTCGTATACTTATGATTATATAACTTATTATATTGGTGTGATATCCCACCCCTTATGTTTGAATATTGCCTCTACATGGGTAACATGCAGATAATCAGGAGTTGTCTGAAGTTGCAAAGTCTAGAAGAGATTGCTCGTCTTATTTGTGAGTTGGCGTCAGTGCTCAGGGATGATTGCTTACTTGTTTTGCTTGATTGTTGTTTTGTTTTGATGGTTTGTCGAAGTATTGTAAACTCACTTTTGTTTGATTAATTATTGGTTTAAGATTGGTCGAAGATGTTGAATAATAAATATGATTTCTTTTCGCTGCATTAATAAAATTTAAGTTTTGAGAATCATTTTGGAAATGTTATCGGTTCATTCGAAAAAAAGTGTTATGTATCTATTTATTTATACTTGAGTAAATTTATGGTATGTTGAAAGATATGGCATCCTATTCTTGGTGTTTTGATTTTAAAAATTAATTTACTCTGATTCTATTAATTTACCATTAGGGAAATAGGGTGTTACATTAGTTGTATCAGAGCAGGTTGGTGTGTCAGGCCAGGTTGTTGAGTCTTTAGTGTAGTGTTACAGTGGAATAATGTCGATGTGTTTCTTCTAACTATTGTTTGATGTTATGATGTGAAACAAGGTGATGGATGGAAGGAACAATAATGCACTTGGTGCTTCCTTACAGGATCTGGCTCATGTTATGCAACATCAGCATAATGTTAGCGGGAACGATGGATCTCGTGTGTTGGAGACTTTCCAGAGGAACCATCCACTTATGTTTCGAGGAAAGCATGACCCTGAAGGAGCGCAGGAGTGGCTCAAAGAAATTGAGAGAATCTTTCAGGTTATGGACTATTCGGAGGCATAGAAAGTGTGTTTTGGTACACATATGTTGGCGGGAGAGGCTGATGACTAGTGGGTTACCACTCAACAGAGACTGGAAGGCGTAGGTGAGGCTATTACTTGGGTTGTGTTTCGCAGGGAGTTCCTGGTGAAGTATTACCCATAATATGTCTGCGGAAAGAAGAAGATTGAATTTATGGAGATGAAATATGGAGAATTGTCGGTGACTGAATATGCTTCCAAGTTCATGGAATTGGAGAACTTTTATCCTCATTACAAGAGGAGACTGCTGAATTTTTGAAGTGCGTTAAGTTTGAAAATAGACTGCGTTTAGAGATCAAGAAGGTCATTGGGTATCATCGGATATGTAATTTTCCAGACTTGGTGAATAGTTGCAGGATTTATGAAGAAGATAGTAAGACTCATTACAAGAGTGTCACTAAGAAGAGAGGAAAGCAACAACAGTATCGTGAGAAGCATTACTGTGCTCCAGCTGACAAAGGTAAATATAGAATTATTGATGGTAAGAGGACTAGTGGGGGAGGTACTCCTACTGGTGTCGTATGTTACAAATGCGGGAGACCTGGTCATCGAAGTAATGCATGTACTGGGAAAGTGAAGAGGTGTTTTCGTTGTGGTAAGGCTGGACATGAAATAGCTGATTGTCAACACAAAGAGGCAATATGTTTTAACTATGGCGAAGAAGGACATATCAGCATTCAATGTTAGAAATCAAAGCAAGCTAAGACCGGTAGGAAGGTGTTTGCTTTAGCTGGAACTCAAACATCCAGAGGAGACTGCTTAATTAGAGGTATATGTTTCATTAATAGTATTCCTTTAATTACTATTATTGATACTGGTGCTACACATTGTTTTATTGCTATTGATTGTGCTAAAAAGTTGGGTCTTATGTTATTGTCTATGAATGGGGAAATGGTTGTCGATACTCCAGATAAGGGATCGATGACTACTTCTCTAGTATGCTTGAAGTGTCTTTTGTCCATCTATGGCCGAGATTTTGTTATTGATCTAGTTTGTTTACCGCTGAGTGGTCTAGATGTAATTTTGGGTATGAACTGGTTGGAATATAACTATGTTCATATTAACTATTACAAAAAATGGGTTCAATTTTCTACTCTTGATGAGGAAGAGGAAACTGATTTCTTATCTGCTAGACAATTGAATGAGTTGATACAAGATGAAGCTCATGTGTTTTTATTGATGGTGTATTTGTCTATTGAGAATCAGGCTGCGATTGATGAGTTACAAGTAGTATGTGATTTTCCAGAAGTTTTCCCAGATTATATTCCAGGTGTGCCTCCAGAAAGAGAAGTGGAATTTTCAATTGATCTTGTTCCTGGTACCAGACCTATTTCTATGGCACCATACAGGATGTCAGCGTCTGAATTATCAGAGTTGAAGAAACAATTAGAAGACTTACTTGAAAAGAAGTTTGTGAGGCCATGTGTGTCGCCTTGGGGAGCTTCGGTGTTGCTTGTAAAAAATAAAGATGGTAGTATAAGGCTTTGTGTTGATTACCGACAACTGAATAAAGTGACAATCAAAAACAATATCCGCTTCCGATAATAGATGACTTGATGGGTCAATTAGTGGGTGCACACGTGTTTAATAAGATTGACTTGAGATCAACTTATCACCAAATTTGAGTCAAGACTGATGATATTCAGAAGACCGCTTTTAGAAATCGACATGGACATTATGAGTATTCAATGATGCCTTTCGGTGTTACTAACACACCGGGAGTATTTATGGAGTATATGAATCGTATCTTTCGTACTTATTTGGATCAGTTTGTGGTAGTATTCATTGACTATATCTTACTCTATTCTAATTCAGAAGAGGAACATGCTGAGCATTTGCAAATTTTATTGCAATTATTGAAAGAGAAGAATTTATATGCCAAGTTGTCAAGATGTGAGTTCTAGTTAACAGAAGTTAGTTTTCTTGGTCATGTTTTTTCAGGTTGTAAGTGTTTGTTGGCAGCAATTTTGGTAAAATAATGACTTGTTAATGTTTTTCTAAATGTCTTAACATTTGGAGAAAAACTATTTTGAATGATGTCAAAGCATATGTCTTGACATCTGCCTACTGAAATGATCTCAACTCAAAATCAGTTAAGTCTTTTGTTTCCTGTTTTCACGCGTGGCATAATTCCGGATTTGTGATCTACAGGTTGTGAAAAATATGGAGGAATATTTTTCAAATTGCATATTTTATCTTGGCGTGTTTTTATGGAAATATTCAAAAAGATTTGAATATTTTTTTGAAGCCCAAGCCCAAAGCTTCGCATATATAAGGACTTGCTTCCTTATTCAAAGACAAGTAACTTTTGAAGAAGAATACTTTCTTTCTGATTAGAAGTCTAGGCTTTTTATTTATAATACACTCTAAGTATTAGTTTAAATACTTGAGTTGTTATTTGGGTTGTTAATTGTGTATCATTATTAAGATTTTAAGCATTGAATGATTGAAGTGTTTCAAACTTATTAATTTTGTTAAGTTCTTCATTGTAAGTGATTGGAGGGATTTGAGGATGGCCTCATACCTAGGTGAGTCTTAGGTAGAAGTTTAGCTTGGGTAGTGATTAAGTGATTAGATCGTAAACTGGTTGTTTACTGAGGGTCTATGAATTGGTACTATTTAGTGAACTTGTCCCTGACTTGGTAGCCCCCAGAGTAGGTGTTGTTGTACACTGAACTGGGTGAATAATCTCTTGAATTTATATTGCTTTTGATTTTACTACACCTTACTTGGAAACAAATATTTATGTCGTAACATCTCATTCGATATCACATATCTGATACCAGAATTTCAATTGGTATCAGAGCAGGCATCTTTCTCTTTATCTGGGTGAGATCCAGGGAAGATACTTTATGGTACTATGGACAGGGAAGGAGGATTTGTGAACATACCACTCATTCTGGATAGAAGCAATTATGACTACTGGAAACCACGTATGGTTGCCTTTCTAAATTCCTTAGACAACAAGGCTTGGAAAGCTATTTTAAGAGGATGGAAACACCATGTCAAATTGGGAGAAAATGGAGAGCCTACTTCTGAATTAAAACCTGAAGAAGATTGGTCTAAGGAAGAAGATGAAATTGCTCTTAGAAATTCTAAAGCCCTAAATTCTATATTCAATGGAATTGACAAGAACATTTTCAGGTTAGTGAATACATGTGAAGTTGCTAAGGATGCATGGGGGATTCTTCAATCTACTCATGAAGGCACATCCAAAGTTAAGATGTCAAGACTTCAGTTACTCACCACAAAATTTGAGAAAGAGGATTAAAGATGATGAAAGTATAAATGACTTCCATATGAACATCCTTGAAATTGCTAATGCCTCCAGTGCTTTAGGAGAGAAAATATCTGAAGACAAATTGGTAAGAAAGATGCCCAAGTCTCTTCATAAGAGATTTGATATGAAAGTAACTGCTATAGAAGAAGCCCAATACATTGACAAAATGAAAGTGGATGAACTTGTTGGATCCCTTCTAACATTTGAATTAAGCATAAATGAAAGATCTGAGAAGAAAAACAAAAGCATAGCCTTTGTATCTAATACTGAAGATGAAGAAAAGGATTGTGATCTGGATACAGATGGAGGAATATCAAATGCTTTAGCTGTGCTTGGAAGACAATTTAATAAAGTGATAAAAAGAATGGACAGGAACCAAAGATCAAATGTCAAGAACATCCCATCTAACATCTATAAGTCAAATGAGGTGGGAAGAAAAAGGGCTGAAGAAAAATCTTCTCAAGGGAAGGGAATACAATGTCATGAATGTGAAGGCTTTGGTCACATTAGAGCTGAATGTCCTACTTATCTAAATAAACAGAAGAAGAATCTATCTGTTACTTGGTCTGAAGAGGACTCGGAGAGTGATCTTGAAGAATCTGCCAAATATGTTAAAGCATTGACAGGAAAATATGTATCAGATGAAGAGTCTGGTGATGGGGAACTAACCTTTGACGAGTTAGCTGCTTCATACAAAGAATTATGTATTAGAAGTGCAAAAGTATGTCTTGAAGGGGAGAAACAGAAAACCCTTATAACTCAGCTGAAAGAGGAAAGGGAAGAGCATCTTAAAACTATTTCTGATTTGGAAAGTGAAGTGTCTTCTCTAAATTCAAATCTTGATAGAATGGTAAAATCTCTCAAGATGTTGAATAATGGGTATGGCACTCTAGATGAAATTCTCCAAGCAGGAAGAATGAAAGGAGACAAGAGTGGTTTAGGTTTCAATGAGAAAAAAGGAACCTAACTCATAAGAGCCTTCATCTGTTTCCACTCATGCTAATCCTAAACCAAAGATGTTGAATCAAATGTCTTAACATGTGGGAAAACATCATGGTAAGAAAGGACATCTTGGAAAACATCATGTGAAGAAAGAACATCATGGCAAACATCATAGGAAGAAAAATATTAATCACACCAGAGAGAATCCCCAGCCCTGGAGATGTCATAATTATGGAACGCTTAGACTTATAAGGCCCTTCTGTTTCAAGCTGTATGGGTATCCTAAAAATACTTTTCCTAAAACTTATAAGATTCCCCAAAATAGCAAAAAGGAGAAATAGTGGGTTCCCAAGTCCAAGGTTGGTAGTTTCATTGCTCACACCTCTCTCACAGTATCAACCAAAGATGACTGGTACATTGATATTGGCTATTCTAGACACATGACAGGTGTCAAGAATCTGTTGGTGAATGTCAAATCTCATTCCACCAGTTATATGACTTTTGGTGATGGAGCAAAAGGAGAAATTAAATATGTTGGCAAGCTTGACTGTTCAGGAGTTCCTAAGCTTGATAATGCGTTACTTGTAAAAGGGTTAACAGATAACCTAATAAGCATAAGCCAACTATGTGATCAAGGATTCAAAGTTAACTTCTCCAATGAAGAATGTCTTGTGTGCAATGAAAATAATGAAGTTATCATGAAAGGAATTAGATCTAAAGACAATTGTTATCTATGGGTTCCTTAAGAGTTAAAACTCTCCTCAACATGTGTTTTAGCCAAAGAGAATGAAGTTAAACTATGGCACCAAAAATTAGGGCACTTGCATCTGAAAGGTATGAAGAGAATTATATCTGAAGAAGTAGTAAGAGGGATTCCTAAGCTCAGGATAGAAGAAGGCAGGGTATGTGGTGACTGTAAAATTGGAAAGAAGACTAAGATGTCACATCAGAAGATTCAACATCTTACTACATCAAAAGTTTTGGAACTTCTTAACATGGACTTGATGGGACCTGTTCAGGTTGAAAGTCTTGGTGGTAAGAGGTATTGCCTATGTTTTTGTAGATGACTTTTCTAGATACACATGGATAAACTTTATTAGAGAAAAATCAGAAACTTTTGAAGTGTTCAAAGATCTTTGTCAAAAACTTCAAAGGGAAAAGGAAATCGATGTCATAAGAATAAGAAATGATAATGGAAAGGAATTCGAGAACAACAAATTTGCTGAGTTTTGCTCCTCTGAAAGAATCATCCATGAATTCTCTTCTCCCATTACTCCTCAATAGAATGGGATTATAGAATGCAAGAATATAACTCTCCAAGAATCTTCTAGAGCCATTGTAGGTGTTTAGTTATTGGCATGCATTTTTGGTAAAACCAGGTGTGTGAATGTCATGACTAATGTCATAACATTCTGATTTATTAGGTACTAGTTTATTAGGTACCTTTGCAGAAAAATAGTGGCATACAGGTACTGATGTTTTTGAGTGTGTATCTGAGAATTTTGCAAAATAATCACATTTACCAAAATCAGTAAACAGGAATTCAGATGTCATAACAAATGTTAAGACATCCTGTTCTGATCTAACAGTTTTGCAGTTTGGTTAATTCTGAGATTTTTCAGGAAGATGACTCAGTCTTTCCAGAACAGAATCTCTCGTGGACTTTGGGTTAACCTAGCTCAACCCTAACCTGGTTGATAAAGTCTTATGACCAAGTCTTAAGATCAAACGGAATTAACCCTAGCTTTTTGTGGAAACCCTAACTGAAGAAGCAACTGCTATATATTCAACAGGGCTGCTGTTTGGAATTCATCCTTTTTGATAGAAGATCATTTAGGAACTGTATAGTTTTAACTATTGTAATCCAAGCAAGTATCATTGTGATAAGTGACTTGGAATAGGTTTTAATTGTAAGGGTTTTTGTATCACTCAAAGCTTTGAAGAAAGAGTGTTTTGTGTCTCTTGACTAAAGCTTTGAAGCAAAGTCAAGTTAGGCTTATGTATCACTCAAAGCTGTGAAGCAAGAGTGTTTGTGTTGCTTGATTAATAAGCTGTGAAGCATAATCAAGTGTATGTTTTGAAGAGTGTTTTCATCAATTCATTAGTCAATTGTTTTAAGTATCACTGCTGGATTGAGGGGGAGTGAGTAGGAACTCAGGTTTAAGTTGTACTTAGATTGAAGTTGCATTGGGTAGGTCTTAAGTGAAGGAGATAAACTGGTTGGTTTATTCCTGAATTAATATCTCTTATAGTGGATTTCCTCCCTGGCTTGGTAGCCCCCAGAGTAGGTGTTGTTGCACACTGAACTGGGTAAACAATTGACTGTGTTCTTTACTGTTTTTGTATTTACTGTCTTATAGAAAGTCAGATATGGTGTCATAACATTGAACGTGACATTGAGTATCTGCAGCCATAATTTCAATTGGCATCAGAGAAGGCACCCTGCCTGTATTTCTGGGTGAGATCTAGGGATATCACTTTCTGGCACTATGGACAAAGAAGGAGTTTTTGGAAATAGACCACCCATTCTGGATGGAACAAATTATGACTACTGGAAACCTCGTATGATTGCCTTCTTAAAATATCTGGACAAAAAGGCTTGGAGAGCTGCTGACAAAGGATGGAACCATCCCACCATAACTGAGAAAGATGGGACAATCAGTCTGAAGCCTGAGGAAGAATGGAGTAAAGAAGAAGATGAGTTAGCCCTGGGTAATTCCAAAGCTTTAAATGCCTTGTTCAATGGAATTGATAGAAACATATTCAGACTAGTACATCAATATGAACTGGCCAAGGAAGTTTGGGACACTCTCAAAACTACCCATGAGGGCACCTCCAAAGTAAAAATGTCAAGGCTTCAGATGCTGACTACCAAGTTTGAGAATCTAAAAATGATGGAAGATGAAACCATTCATGAGTTTCACATGAACATCTTGGAGATTTCCAACACCTCAGGAGCATTGGGAGAAAAGATGTCAGAAGAAAAACTGGTGAGAAAGATTCTCAGATCCTTGCCTAAAAGATTTGCAATGAAGGTAACTGCTATAGAGGAAGCCCAGGATATCAGCAAGTTTAAAGTAGATGAACTCATTGGGTCTCTTCAGACTTTTGATATGGGGATCACTGAAAATGTTGATAAGAAGAACAAGAGCATAGCACTTGTATCCAACACTGAAGATGAAAACAAGGAGGATGAAGAAGAAAATATTTCAGAAGCTATAGCCATGCTTGGAAGACAACTCAACAAACTCATCAAAAGAATAGATCCAAAGTCAAGGTCTAATGTTCATAACATCCCATCTGAAATTGACAGTTCCAGCAGAAGACCAAGGTCAGAAGAGAAGGGAAATCAAGGCAGAGGAATTCAATGCCATGGTTGTGAAGGATATGGGCATATTCGAGCTGAATGCCCTACCTTTCTTAAGAAGCAAAAGAAAGGAATGACTGTTACCTGGTCTGACTGTGATTCAGAAAGTAATTCTGAAGAAGAATCTACCAAACTAGTTACTGCACTAACTGGTGTTTGTACCTCTGAAAGTGACACTAGTGATGAGGAAGTAACATTTGAAGAACTGGCTGATACTTACAAGAATTTGTGTATCAGAAGTACTAAAGTCTGTGTGCAAAATGAGAAACAATCAAAACTCATCATAAAGCTGGAGGCTGAAAAAAGGGCAGACCTTGAAACTATAAGTCATCTAGAAGGGGAAGTTCAAATGCTGAACTCAAAACTAAACCAGATGACCAAATCTGTCAAGATGGTGACAAATGGAACAGACAAATTGGAAGAAATCCTTCAGGTTGGACAAACTGTGGGAAACAAGTCTGGTCTAGGATTTGTGGCAGCAAAGAAATCAGGTGCAGACAAGAAGATCAGGTCTAATAAACAAATGTCAAAGCAGATGTCTCAACATAACTCTCAACATCAGGAACAGAGACATATGAAGAAAAGGTACCAAAGATGGAGATGTCATCATTGTGGGAGGTATGGCCACATAAAGCCTTTCTGCTTCAGATTGCATGGATACCCTAATCAGAACTCAGGTGTCAAACCTAAGTCTAAAAAGGTACCACATACTCCTAAATGGAAGAAAAAGGCTACTGCCCTGATAGCCCACACTTCCCTGAGGGTCTCTGCAAAGGAAGACTGGTACTTTGACAGTGGGTGTTCTAGGCACATGACTGGAATCAAGAACCTCCTCAATAATGTTAAACCTCACACCACTAGTTTTGTGACCTTTGGAGATGATGCTAAAGGTGAAATCAAAGGAGTTGGTAATTTGGACTGCCCTGGAGTTCCAAACCTGAATGAAGTACTACTGGTAAAAGGCCTGACTGCTAATCTCATTAGTATCAGTCAATTGTGTGATCTAGGATTCAAGGTCAATTTCTCAAAATCTGAATGTCTTGTAATTAATGACAAACAAGAAGTTGTGATGAAAGGAGTCAGATCTAAAGACAACTGTTACTTGTGGGAGCCTGAGAACACTAATTTCTCCATTGTGTGTTCCATTGCCAAAGAAGAAAAAGAGGTGAAACTGTGGCACCAGAAACTTGGCCATCTTCATCTAAGAGGAATGAAAAGGATTATCTCCATGGAGGCAGTCAGAGGGATTCCAAGACTGCAAATTGATGAAGGGAGAGTTTGTGGTGAATGTCAGGTTGGTAAGCAGACTAGGATGTCACATCCAAAGTCAAGACATCTGACCACCTCTAAGGTTCTAGAACTTCTTCATATGGATCTGATGGGACCAATGCAGGTGGAGAGTCTTGGTGGAAAAAGATATGCCTATGTTGTTGTGGATGATTTTTCCAGATTCACCTGGATTAACTTCATTAGGGGAAAATCTGATGTATTTGAAGTTTTTAAAGAATTGTGCAAAAGAATTCAAAGAGAAAAAGAAGGGTGTATTGTCAGAATCAGAAGTGATCATGGCAAAGAATTTGAAAACAGCAAGTTTGATGAATTCTGTTCCTCAGAAGGAATCAGTCATGAATTTTCTTCTGCTATAAATCCTCAGCAAAATGGAGTTGTGGAAAGAAAAAACAGGACCATACAGGAATCTGCCAGAGCAATGATACATGCCAAAAGACTTCTTATGTATTTTTGGGCTGAAGCTATGAATACAGCCTGCTATGTCCATAACAGGGTCACCTTGAGAAAGGGAACCTCATCCACCATATATGAACTCTGGAAAGGAAGAAAACCAACTGTGAAGTACTTCCATGTGTTTGGTAGCAAATGTTATATTCTGGAAGATCGTGAACAAAGAAGAAAACTGGACCCTAAAAGTGATGAAGGCATATTTCTAGGATACTCCTCAAACAGCAGAGCTTATAGGGTATTCAATTCCAGGACCAAAGCCATGATGGAATCAATAAATGTCATAATTGATGATTATCATGAGGAAACAGATGTCCCTTGTAATGTTGAGACATTCTTTGAGACTTCAACTCAACAGAATGATCTACCCAACACCACCACAGTAGAATCTGAATCAAAGGAAGCTAGCAAGATCCCTTCCATCAGAATTCAGAAGGATCATCCAAAAGAGCTCATCATAGGAGATCCCAACAGTGGAGTCATTACAAGGTCTAGAGAAATCATCTCAAACTCTTGTTTTGTGTCTAAAATTGAACCAAGAAATGTCAAGGAAGCTTTAACTGATGAATACTGGATTGGAGCAATGCAAGATGAATTAAACCAATTCAAGCAACATGAAGTTTGAGAACTAGTTCCTAGACCTGAAGGAACTAACATCATTGGCACAAAATGGATTTTCAAGAACAAATCAGATGCTGAAGGAGTTGTCACCAGGAATAAGGCAAGACTTGTTGCTCAAGGATACACTCAGGTTGAAGGGGTTGATTTTGATGAAACCTTTGCACCTGTAGCCAGGCTGGAATCAATCAGACTCCTATTGTCAATTGCTTGTCTTCTGAAGTTCAAGTTATTTCAGATGGATGTGAAAAGTGCCTTTCTAAATGGGTACTTGAATGAGGAAGCTTATGTGGAACAGCCTAAAGGCTTTGTGGATCCAAACCACCCTGATCATGTCTACAAATTGAGAAAAGCTCTATATGGCCTGAAACAAGCTCCTAGAGCATGGTATGACAGGTTAACAAAATTTCTCTCAGACAAAGGATACAGAAAAGGAGGCTTGGACAAAACCCTCTTTGTCAAAACTGAAGGAGGGAAGTTGATGGTAGCCCAAATATATGTTGATGAAATAGTGTTTGGAGGAATGTCAGAACCTATGGTTAAACATTTTGCTGACCAGATGCAGGCTGAATTCGAAATGAGTCTCATGGGAGAACTGACTTATTTTCTTGGACTGCAAGTCTCACAAATGGAGGACTCAATCTTTTTATCTCAAAGCAAGTATGCAAAGAACATTGTAAAGAAGTTTGGTATGGAGAATGCCAGTCACAAAAGGACTCCTGCTCCTACTCATTTAAAGCTTTCCAAAGATTCAAGTGGGGTTAAGGTGGATCAAAGTCTGTACAGAAGCATGATAGGAAGTTTGATGTACTTAACAGCCAGCAGACCTGCCATTGCTTTTGCAGTTGGAGTTTGTGCAAGATACCAAGCTGATCCTAAAGTCAGTCATATTAACCAAGTGAAGAGAATTTTGAAGTATGTGAGTGGAACTTACAACTATGGTTTGCTATATTCTCATGGCTGTGAACCAACTCTGACTGGTTATTGTGATGCTGATTGGGCTGGTAGTGCTGATGATAGAAAAAGCACCTCTGGAGGATGTTTCTTCTTGTGAAATAATCTGGTTTCTTGGTTCAGCAAGAAACAAAATTGTGTGTCTCTCTCTACTGCTGAAGCTGAATACATTGCAGCTGGTAGTAGTTGTTTTCAAATGATCTGGATGAAACAGATGCTTACTGAGTATAATGTCACACAAGATGTTATGACATTGTACTGTGACAATCTGAGTACAATCAACATTTCCAAGAATCCCATTCAGCATAGTAGGACCAAACATATTGCATAAGACATCACTTTATCAGAGACCTTGTAGAAGAGAAGACAATTAAACTGGAACATGTTGCCACTGAGCTACAGCTGGATGACATTTTTACCAAGGCACTTGATGCAAATCAATTTGAAAACTTGAGGGGTAAGTTGGGTATTTGCCAACATGAGGAATTGTAGCAATTAATTTTTCTTAAAACAAGGGTTGAAGGAGTTATGCTTGTTATGTCTGTTCTGATTGGGTTAAACTTATATTTTCCCATTTCCTTCAAATTTTTTAAGAAGTTGAATAGACACTCTTTTTCCTCCTTCCCCTCTCGTCTCCGCATCAAAACCCAGTCTCTCAATCAGAATTTTCTCTCCAGTTGCTATTGGTCTTCTAAGACTATCAAAATGTCTCAAACACCATCATCATCCAATACGACTATTTCATCCTCTTCCTCTGATCAAGATTCTAGGGCAATCTCATCTTGCCTGGATTCTGAAGTCCTGGAGATCGCTCCTCTTAGAGAAGTGGAAACTAACCCCACCAAGGTCAAAGAGCTGAGAACAAGGCATGCAGGAAGGTCCCAAGCTATTGCCTCTGGTAATCCCTCTCATCCTTCTTCTCCTGTTCCCTCTGAAATTGCAAATAAGGAAGGGTCAGCCTATGTACGTCAAGCAATAGCTAAAATTGTTACAAGAATTCTGAATGAGAACCACTTAGTTCCTGGCATTTCTGTTCCTTTAAATCAAGAAAGTTCAAATGCTGAAACAAATCCAGATGTCTCTAAGGATGTTGAGACATCAGACAAAGAGAAGAATGCTGATACTGCTCACAAGAAAAGGAAGAAGCCCGAACCTTCTGAGTCTGATGACAGTGCTTAAAGGTTGGTTGAGTTGATGCTGGTTCCTGGTGGAGTTTGCAAGTGTGTTCAGATTTTAGTTGTTGTTTTTACTACTTTGTTTGGGATGACTGTATAACTTTTAAGAACATGTATCTTTGGCCCATTTGTGGCTAAAGAGGGGGAGATATTATTCTGTGGTCAATTACTTGATAAACACTATATTTTTCTGCAGTCACATTTATTCTGCTGCTATCTCTGATTGCTTAGGGGCTTTAGCCAAAAATCTGCCAAAGGGGGAGTTTGTAGGTGTTTAGTTATTGGCATGCATTTTTGGTAAAACCAGGTGTGTGAATGTCATGACTAATGTCATAACATTCTGATTTATTAGGTACTGGTTTATTAGGTACCTTTGCAGAAAAATAGTGGCATACAGGTACTGATGTTTTTGAGTGTGTATCTGAGCATTTTGCAAAATAATCACATTTACCAAAATCAGTAAACAGGAATTCAGATGTCATAATAAATGTTAAGACATCCTGTTCTGATCTAACAGTTTTGCAGTTTGGTTAATTCTGAGATTTTTCAGGAAGATGACTCAGTCTTTCCAGAACAGAATCTCTCGTGGACTTTGGGTTAACCTAGCTCAACCCTAACCTGGTTGATAAAGTCTTATGACCAAGTCTTAAGATCAAACGGAATTAACCCTAGCTTTTTGTGGAAACCCTAACTGAAGAAGCAGCTGCTATATATTCAACAGGGTTGTTGTTTGGAATTCATCCTTTTTGATAGAAGATCATTTAGGAACTGTATATTTTTAACTATTGTAATCCAAGCAAGTATCATTGTGATAAGTGACTTGGAATAGGTTTTAATTGTAAGGGTTTTTGTATCACTCAAAGCTTTGAAGCAAGAGTGTTTTGTGTCTCTTGACTAAAGCTTTGAAGCAAAGTCAAGTTAGGCTTATGTATCACTCAAAGCTGTGAAGCAAGAGTGTTTGTGTTGCTTGATTAATAAGCTGTGAAGCATAATCAAGTGTATGTTTTGAAGAGTGTCTTCATCAATTCATTAGTCAATTGTTTTAGGTATCACTGCTGTGATTGAGGGGGAGTGAGTAGGAACTCAGGTTTAAGTTGTACTTAGATTGAAGTTGCATTGGGTAGGTCTTAAGTGAAGGAGATAAAATGGTTGGTTTATTCCTGAATTAATATCTCTTATAGTGGATTTCCTCCCTGGCTTGGTAGCCCCCATAGTAGGTGTTGTTGCACACTGAACTGGGTAAACAATTGACTGTGTTCTTTACTGTTTTTGTATTTACTGTCTTATAGAAAGTCAGATACGGTGTCATAACATTGAACGTGACATTGAGTATCTGCAGCCAGAATTTCAGCCATGATTCATGCTAAGAAGCTACCCTACCATTTTTGGGCTGAAGCAATGAATAATGAGTGTTATATCCATAATAGAGTCACTCTAAGGAAAGGCACTTCAGCTACTTTGTATGAAATATGGAAGGGAAGAAAACCAATTGTTAAATACTTTCATTTTTTGGAAGTAAATGTTACATCTTAGCTGATCGTGAACAAAGGAGGAAGATGGATCCCAAGAGTGATGAAGGAATATTCTTGGGATACTCTACAAACAGCAGAGCATACAGAGTTTTTAACTCCAGAACCAAAGTTATGATGGAGTCAATAAATGTTACTATTGATGATAGAGGGTGGAATGTTGAAGAAGATGTTGAAACATCTTTGCTTGATAGTCCAACTGAATCAAATGACACAAGTATTAATTCCAATCCTCCTCAAGAAGATCCCTGCCTAGTCACCTAAATAAAGGACCTTCAATTAGAACTCAAAAAGATCATCCCAAGGAGCTTATCATTGGAGATCCAAACAAGGGAGTTACTACTAGATCAAGAGAATGGATTTCAAACTCTTTCTTTGTATAAAAAATTGAGCCTAAGAATGTCAATTAGGCCCTAACTGATGAGTTTTGGATTAATGCTACGCAAGAGGAGCTGGAACAATTTAGTAGGAATGAAGTTTGGGATCTGGTTCCAAGACTTGAAGGGACAAATGTGATTGGCACTAAATGGGTATACAAGAATAAATCTGATGAAAAAGGGGTGGTGACTAGAAATAAGACAAGGTTAGTTGCACAAGGATACACTCAAATTGAAGGAGTGGACTTTGATGAAACCTTTGCTCTTGTGGTTAGACTTGAATCAATCAGACTACTGTTGGGAGTTGCATGCATTTTGAAATTTAAATTGTTTCAAATGGATGTAAAGAGTGCCTTCTTGAATGGATACCTAAATGAAGAAGTTTTTGTTTAACAACCAAAAGGATTTGTTAATCCAAGTTTTACTAAACATGTTTACAAACTGAAGAAAGCTCTGTATGGATTGAAACAAGCTCCAAGAGCTTGGTATGAGAGACTGACATAATTCCTTGTGGAGAATGGATATAGGAAAGGTGGCATAGACAAAACCCTCTTTGTCAAAGAAGAAGAAGGGAATATTATGATTGCTCGAATTTATGTTGATGATATTGTATTTGGTGGGATGTCAAATGAGATGGTTCAACATTTTGTCAAGCAAATGCAGTCTGAATTTGAAATGAGTCTTGTTGGTGAATTAACCTATTTTCTTGGTCTGCAAGTTAAACAAATGGAAGACTCCATATTTCTATCTCATAGAAAATATGCCAAGAATATAGTGAAGAAGTTTGGGAAGGAGAATTCCAGTCACAAAAGAACCCCTTCTCCCATTGTTGTACCTCAAAATTTACCCTCTCATCTCTCAAGAATTCTCTCACAAAATCTCCCATGACTCAATTTTGCAGCATTGATACATCAATTTGGGTTTGAATTGGCACAAGGGCAAAATGGTCAAAATGCACACTGAAAAGTCAAACTTTGACTTTTCGATCAAAATCAAGTTTCAAAAAATCACATTTCATCAAGACATGTTAGAATATGAAGTTTGGTACATTAAGAAAATCAAAAGTCAAAATTACTTTGGAAAAAGTCAAAATTCTAAACGCTTATAAATTTTTCCAAGTGCTAAGAAAATATGATAAGTTCAGAACTTCTGGCCAGATTTTAATTATGATGCAAGCTTATTTAGGAAGAACTTTTGACACAAGAGTTGTAGATCTCAATGAGATCTAGAACATTGAAGAGCATAACTTCTCCTAGAAATGCTGGGATTTCAAGTTATAAATTTGTGAAGACGTCCATGAAACTAAGACACTGAGTAAATTCTGAGCCTTTCCAAGTCATAATTTGGTTAGAACTTCTGGGTTAGTTTTCATGAAGGTACAATTAGAGTTTGCAAAAATTATTCAAGGAGGAACTTGAGCCCATACTTTACTTTGCTTCTGAGTGTACTTCCCCATAAATCCTGCCTGCAAACTCAGATTAAGCGTGATTAAAGCTGCTAACCCCCTACCTTGCTTTGATGCATACTTATCCAAACTTGCTTCAAAAACAAGTCAACAATCCATAACCCATGATGGCTGTACTCCTGATTTCTCTAAGCTTCCAAATCCTTTTCCTATAAATTAAGCTTCATTTGCAACTGTTAGAGGGTCAGAGGAGACATTGAAAAAAGCCTTGAAACCTTGCTGAAAATTCCAAGAATCCGAAACCGCAACATAAATACAAAACTTGCTAGTTGAAGATGTGAAAAACACAAGAAGGGGGGGGGGGGGGGGGGGGGTGAATTGAAAACTTGGATCATAAACAGATTAATGACACAGTATTTTTATCCTGGTTCGCTTGATCTCAAACTACTCCAGTCCACCCGTCAAGGTGATTTCGCCTATCTCCAACGAGGTCTTAATCCACTAATCTCAAAAGATTACAACAACTACTTTAACAACTGTTAATGTCTTCTTGAGTACAACCACAAATCGGTTAATCTCAAGGAAATATTTTACAAATAATTGAACAAGAATGTGTTGTTGTTTTCTAACAAAACAGTTTATCACGACTGTGATAATTACACAGGTTAAGCTTAGAATATATAATAAACTTGCTAGAGCTTGAATATGCGTGGTTTGGAATTCTATGCAAATTGATGTGTGCGTACGTACGTGCTTCTTTTTGCAAGCAGACTTGTTTATATAGGCAAGGCAAGAGACGCTGTCCATAAAGAAAGTTTAATGTTAATAACACACTTTCCTTTTGAAGAAGATCTTGTCTAAAGAAAGCCGTTGGAATTAATTCTGTCTTGAATGTTTAGTAACGCTTCAAAGTCTCTTTGCTTAACTACTGATGACGCTTCAGAATGTTGATGACTTGGTTTGATAGGTCTTTATTCAGAATCAGATTTTGTTGTAATTAAGCGCAGGTTCTGGTCACCAATCTTCAGCGTATAATCTGATTGCTTCAGCATGTAATACTTTATAGCTTATCTTCTGATGCTGATTCCATCAGAACTTCTGCATATACAAAACATATTTTTAAGGAGCATATTTGTTCTGTGTATATATACTTTGTATTTATTTATTCTTTGTATTTGTTATCATCGAAACTCTAATCAAGGGTTGTAGAATCAAACTATGTTCTAACAATCTCCCCCTTTTTGATGATGACAAAAACCAGATTTTTCAATTAAAAATAAAGAATGAAAAGTATAGAATTAAGAAGAAAAACTCCCCCTGAGTTGATTACTTCCCTTAAATTCCTTGAGTCTTTGAGCATCAGAATTTAACTGCGTCTTTCATCAGAGTTTTGTACCTGTTCAAGCTTTTCAGAAGAAAGAAGTTAAGTAGTTCATAATGTTTGAGACTTCTGTCTCAGTAATCCGTTATTGAAAGTATCTTATTCTTTCTCCTCCTTTTTGTCAGTTATCAAAAAGAATATATAAGCAGAGCTAAAAAGGATTTATATTAAAAATAAGAAGCAATGATAAAAAGTTCAGAACAACAATAATGTATAACAAATATTACAGATAAACAGATTTTAAAAACAAAAGAAAATCTAAGAGGGAGGAGGAAGGCGTGTGAACAAAGCTTCCAGCAAGCCCTTGATCTGGGTGTTGGTTTCCTCTTGTTTGCTCAAAATGCTCTTAATTTCCTTGTTTGTATCATCCTATTTATCCAACCTTTCCTGGATAACAATATTTTCTCTCTTCAGTTCTTCCAGAGTTTGCCTTTCATAGGAGGGAGCTGGAGAATCTTCAGTAACTGGATGCTTCTCAGAGCATTCTGCAACATGATCACTTTGAACCAATTCCTCTGTAGAAATCATCTCATCTGTAGCAGCAGTCAGAGTGAGACCTTCTGACTCTGGTTTAACTTTGTCTGATGGATGATGTTCTGACCAGGGAGCATTGTCCAGAGGGAGAATCTCTTCCTTGAGCAGTTGGCTCAGAACTTGGTCTTAAAATACCTTTAGCAGATTACTGAAATTCTGTTGAACCTGTCCGTAGCTCTGTTATTGCATCTTATGTGTTTCAGAACTTATCCATTTTCTGAAACTTGTCCAAAGATAATCTGAGGCAGCAGGATTGGTCCTCTCAAGACTAGCTTGCTTCAGGAAGGTTATCCATTTCTGCATTTCTGTTTCAAACATCAACAAACTAGTACCAACATCTGGTGTGGGTTCAGATGGTTTTGGTTTTGGAATGGCGGTTTTGTGAGTTATAACAGCAAGACGTTCAAACACAGTTAGATCAATGACAAGTTTAACGTTGTCATCTGGGTTGCTCTTTGGTGAGGGAGTGGGAGAGTCTGGTATAATTATTGGATTGGTTAGGGAATTTGGTAGTGTTGATTCTAGTGAAGAGGGAATTTGTGGAATGTCCAGGATGGTGAGGGGCATACGAATGGCCAGAGGTTCAGTGATTCTTGGAATAGGGATTGTATCTGAATCTGAAGTAGGTTCTTCAAATTGGTTGGATTGAACATAGTGGGGTTCTGGTTCACAGGTCTCAGAAGGTTGAATCTCAGAAGTTTGAACTTCTGGTTGTGATTGTTCAGGTTGTGGAGATGGTGGATGAGGAATATCTGGTTGAGGAGAGAGAGGTAGTGGTATTTCTGGTTGTGGAGAGAGAAATATCTGGTTGTGGAGCTTTTGTTGTGGTTTCAGAGTTTGGATTTTCTAGGATTAGAGGGTTTGGATTTTCTGGTGTGGGAGCAGAAATATTTTGGTCAAAAGATTCAATATCTGACAGAACTTTTGCAAGTTCTGGTTGAGTTGGTTCAGTATTTGGATTGATAGGAAGGGAGTGAGTTTCTCTAAGGCTTAGAGTTTCTGAGGGGTCAAACCCTATGTCAAAATCATCAAACATTTGTGGGGTAGGAATTTCTGATTGGGTAGGTAAGGGTCCAGATGTTGATATAAATATTGATTCTAAAACATACAGAAGAAGGATTACCTTTCTTTTTAGCAGCTTTTGGAGTCAGCTGGGATGATCCTTTTGATGCTTCCTTCCTTTTCTTGTTCTTCTTCAAGACAACTTCTGGTGCCGCCTGTTGCAAGTCCTGAATATTTAACCCTGGTGCAGTGCCATCTGCCTTGCACGCATCCAAATATCTGACGATAATCTTAGGCTTGGAATCAATCTCTGAGAACATAGGAAAATCATCCAGAGGAATTCTTCTGGAAGTAATGGTTGCAAAGGAAGTAACGTTGGGTTCCTTTTTGATGTTCTCAATAATTTTCATCTTTTCAGATTCTTTGCATTCAAAGGCTTCCCAGCAGTTGCCTCTAGAGATCTGATTTCTTGTGCTTCTGTTAGATGCTCTATCAGCCTATTCTCTGTCAGAATATCTGATATGAGTCTTCCAAGGTGTTGTACCCCAAAATTTGCCCTCCCATATTCTCCAAGAATTGTCAAGTCAAGGTCACAAAATCCCCCAAGGGTTGTGCAGCTCAACTGTCTCCTATACAGTCAAAACTAGGGTTTGAGTTCTGGTCAAGCAAATGAACTTTTCAAAGGCCCAATCAAGTCCCACATGCTTAAAAAGATGGTCAAGCATCCTCATGTCAAATTTCAAGGCATTCAGCTCAAGATTGCACAGTCAAAACCCTAGATTGCACTACAGTCAACTGTAGGGGTAAAATGGTCATTTGACAGTCAAAAGTTCAAATTTTTGGTCAACATATCATTTTGAAGCCACAAACATCATTTGATCAATGCTTGATCATGATTCTCAAAATTTGGCTCAGAAAATCATCAAGATGCAAAAGTTGCTATATTTGGACAGCTGAAAAAGTCAACTGAAATTGACCAGGGCATAACTTTCACATGGATTATCAGAAAAATCCCATCCAAAGCTCATTTTGAAGAGAAAGACATTTCCTACCATTCATCTTCATGTTCCAAGTCCAAGAAATGCTCTCACAAAAAGTTATCAATTTCAACATTATAGGTCATTTTCAAAAGTCAACAAAAAGTGACTTTAAGTCAAAGGCCATAACTTGAGATTGGTAAATCAAAATGACATGGGACCAAAGGCATTGGTTAAAGGACTCAAATACCTTTCCAAAATGTCCAAGAACATGTTAAAAGCTTAAAAATTGACCAAGTTATGCCTTGTGGAAGTTGGGAAATTTTTGGAAATTTTTGAAAGTCAACATTGATGCAAAAGGCCTAAAAATGCAAATGGGCCTATTTTCCTTCCAAATTTCTTCATGCCAAGCCTATGCACGACCACTAGGCCCAAAGGGAAGTATTCTCATATTTTTTAATTATTTATTTGAATTAATATTAATTTATATTCATTTAAATGATTTTAATATATGAAAAATATCAAACCTAATCTAAAAAATCTTTTTATACACATTATAGGCTCAATATTTCGTGTGAAGGCAAATGAGGAAAGATTTGGGGTGATTGGATGCAAATTGGTACAAAAGCCATAGAAAAAGATTCAAAAAGATTTTTAAACAAATCAAATATCTTAATCCATAATTGCAAGGGATTTGTACTAAGTTTGTTGACCTAATAGCCTCTATAGATACTCAGAATGAGAACCCTAATGTTCCTAGACAAAAAGCTGCGCATAACACACCTTTGGCACATTGAAATTTTTGACAAAAAAAGTCAATACTGAATTCAAGGATATAGGACGATTCAAGCTTGGATTTTTGTTTCAATAGCATTCTGAGGCATCACTGAGTGTTTCTCAATCAATAACCACGACAAAAACACCTTGAATTGGTATGAAGAACCTTGACTGAACCGAGAAAATTCCAAACTCGTGCATCATGATTTACATGTTTTTACAGCATTTTGTCCATTAATTCATGTTTCTATTGATGTTTCTGAACTAACTGCAACGTTTGATTGTGTTTTTGAGTCACGTACACGATTATGCCATTGTCGAATATTAGGGTTTGCAGGTTCTTGATTTAGGGCTTTTGCATATAAGGAAAATTAGGACTCATAGGTGCCATGACTGAACTCAGCACCTCAAGACGAAGAGACCTATACCCTCGCGAACAATTTATGATGCCTAGAAAGCTATTCGCTATTTTCTCAAATCCACCTTAAGACCACGCTGGAAAAACCGTTCCCCTTGAGTTTTGTTTTACAGGGTAGGGAAGGAGACGAAGATGTGTCTGAACCTGATTGGACATTTTGAATTTTCGCGCGAAATTCCAAAGCGTTAGCGTGTTCTCTTTATATTATTTGCATATTATTATATGTTAATTGAAAGCGAATAGCTCAGCTGGCAGGGACTAAAGCATGTGACCTTCAAGACCTGGGTTCAAGTCCCAGGTCTTGCATAAACTCCATATTATTTTTCCATATTAAATCCCATGCAGATTCCTCACTAGAGCGCACCATGCACAGTCAACATCCAATGAACACGCGTCCAGCTGCTTACAATCAAGGGCCATGATCAAAGGAGTATGCTAAATTCCAGTCAACACGTTGCATGAGATTCAAAAAGTCAACCATACGACCAGCTTATTGGGCCAGGCCTCTTGAATTTGAACCTCCTAAATTGGGGACTACACCCCACTCTGGTTTGATTTCCTTTTTTTTATTTCATTTATTTTAATTGATTGTTTATTTTAATTATTTGTTTTAATTAATTATTTTAACAAAAATCTAAAAAACATTATAAAAATCAGAAAATACACAAAAACATAATATTTATTAATTATTTTCATGAATAAATAAAAATGTAGATTACTTAGTTTAATTAGGTTTTGATATTAATTTCTTTTTAATAAAAATCCAAAAACGTAAAATTTAGGTTTTAGTTGTTAATTCTTTTTATTTCCCTTTCTTCCACAATATTAATTATTATTTATTTATTTATTTCCCTACTTAAATTGTACATAATAAATTAGGTTAATATTAGATCTTATTTTAATTCTTTCTTAATAACTAAAAATATTAGAATTAGGGTTTGCTTCTTAATTTAATTTTAATTAACTCCTTTTTCTTTTAAATCTTGAAAAATACAAAATATCAAAAACATTTAATTCTTTTTTTTATCATTTTATTTTTAATGCTCATTAACTTTTAATTATTTGCAAAAAAGGGTCCAACGCCCGTCATTAATCATTTAATTGCGCATTTATTTTTTTATCGTTTATATAATTATGTAAATCTCCCAAAGCTATGTAATTTACTTCTCGCACTTTATTTTCTTCGCATTATTTATTTTTCCGCTAAATCGGGTCCGGTTTAATTTTGGCGATGTGGACCCGCGCCATTTGTAATAGTCTAGCTTTATTTCCTCGCAACTTATAACTGCTAAATATGCATGCAAGAATGAATGGACTTAAATTAAAATCAAGCGTAGAACACGACAAACATGACAAGACAAAAATAACTGAAAACAATACACAGATTCGCACACACCACCCCTAGGGTATGCCTCACTGTTGCCTTTCGAAAGGTGGTCGTCGAGTAGAAAACGTCTTAGTAAGTCCTCATGATCCGGGAACCTGGCATGAGGGTAGCTTCTAAGGTGTCTTCCCATTGCTCTGGTGATCACCATGTCCCGAACCTCGAATTGACCCGAACACCTCCAACGGTGGTGCTACCTACCTCTCAATGGTGGGATGGCACTACTTTAAGGACATTTACACAGACGAATTCCTTAGGGTAGGTAGGTTCTCAAGGATACTTGCTCTAATTTCAAACAAAAATACTTTTCACACCAACACATTTTCAAAAGCTTTCAAAATAATTTTTTCAAACACTCTGACGTACGAGTCGAACTGAAATTTTTCAAAGAAACTTTTTTAAAACCCACAGTTGAAAAGCAAACAAACATTTTTGAAAACACAATGAGCAAGTATCTAAGAGCCCATGGATAACCATGGATAGAAAGGGTGCTAACACCTTCCCTTTCTATAATCTACCTCCCGAACCGAGAGCAATCTCTTTAAGGAATTTTTCTGTGCTTTTGTCCTTTCCATTTGGAGAAAATAAAAGACGGTGGCGACTCTTGCTTCCGCGACATTTCGCGAACCAGCGTTAAACAGTCAGTTCCAGATCCACCGATCACAGAACTGGCGACTCTGCTGGGGACCCTTGAACTTAAAGTGAGGTGTACCTTAGGGCTAGCTTATAACTATGTTTTCAATTATTTTCCTTGTGTGCTTTAAATTGTGGGTTGCTTGGGAGTTCTATAGATCCTACACCCGGATCTGGGGGATACCTTTCTTAGAAAGTAGCAACAAGGCTGTGAGGGAACTGTGCGGGGTATACCGACACGGTTGAAACAGTCTGCTACGTTGATGTGGCACTTTGGTGTGTACCGGTAACCCTTGAGTTCAGTCAAGGAGAGTACGGGGCCTCCACGTGGTGTCGTGAAGCATCAACAGACCTTAGGAACCTTAATTGAACTATCTTGGCCTCTTTAGGGTAGTGAGATCACTGACTTTGGTGCAGTCCGAGGTTGGTGGATACTCGATACTACGCTCAATTGAGGGTTGCTTTCCTGGAATATTTCGGTCGCCAGTTCAGTGGCTAAATCGAAACGATGAACAATGAAAGCAATCCCGTGATATTGGGAACCTTAGAACCCGGTTACTTTGATTAGGACAGGTATGAACCCACCAACTTCAAGAGGGTAGTACCCCAAACTTCATGCTGGCCTAAACTCTAAGGGCTCTTTGTGTGACTTGTGTGCCTTCGTACTCGACTATTCGCATGCTTATTGTCTAACCCTTGAGTTCTTGCAGGTTTGGTTTATAGTCCTTAATTAGGACTCATAACAAAGTTTACCGAATGTCTTGCAGGTTCTGTTCATAGTCCTTAATCGGGACTTATAACAGGGTGAACTAATTTCTTGCAGGTCTTGTTTATAGCCCTTAACTAGGACTCATGACAGGGTTAACCAAATTTCTTGCAGGGTTTGTTTTAGTCCTTAACCAGGACTCATAACAAGTTTATCAAGTTTCTTGCAGGTTTTGGGTTCGCAGTCCTTAAATGGGACTCATAACAGGGTTACCTACATTACCCCATGCATCATGACATCATACCATTGCATACATCCTAACCCATTTCAAGGATCTCAAAGGCTCGTGATGTAGGTCATGATGAATCAAACACCCAGCAAGGGGCAAAGAGGATTTATTTTCCTCTAGCCAAGGTCGTCAGAGGCTATGACCCACTTGATATGGTGAGCTCTGACTTTTGAAGAAGGTTCCCCTAACCAAGGTTGTTTGAAGATTTCAAAACCAGACATGATGACTGAATGTCAGAGGCTATGACCCACTGGATATGGCGAGCCTTTGACCCTTGACGAAGAACTCTCAACAACATGGGTGTCCTTCAATCAAGCTATAGATTCCAATGCTAACAAAATTTTCCTGTTTACCCCGCGAGGTCCTTGAAAACATTACATGCATGTCATACACATCATTGCATAACAGGTATCCTTGTTGCAGGTCACTTACCTTCTCGCTGTTTATTTCAGCAATGGCTTCCCAACAAGATAACCCGGACTTTCTTGCTCAAGAGACTCGGTTCGGGGAAATCCTCCTGAATCTATCAAAGGGGCAGGAGGAGCTAAGGACACTTCTCATGGAGATTTTGGTCAGGAACAGTGCTGAGGATGAACGGCTGAAACATCTGCAAGTTGAAATGGATGTACTGAAAACCCAGATGCTGGGGCAGATGACTGCCATTCAAAGCTTAGCTCAAAGACAAGATGAGCTCCGGTTTCTCGTCAACCAATTGCTTCAGGGTAACCAACTGGGGCAAACATCTAAGGGTAAAGAGCCAGTTATCATTCAACCATATTTGAGACAAGGAAATAAGGGGAGAGCTCCTCAAATGGCTCCAGTGTCACCAATTCAGCACCAACCTCACCAGCTTCAGCCAGACAAGCCTAGGAGGCAATTCACCCAGCTCAACATGTCGCTGTTTCAAGCTTTACAGCGTCTGTTGAGGTTGAATCTGATCACATTAAAGGCTCATCCCCGGAACCCCAACACAGCATCTCCTGCCTATGACCCCAATAAGAGGTGTGCCTGTCACTCTGCTAGCCCAGGACATGACACCAATGAATGTTGGGAGCTGAGGAACAAAATCCAGAACCTGATCGATGAAGGGACAGTGGAGTTCACACAAGATGGACAGGTTGAATTTTTCTACCATTCCTCCAAGACTCATCAGTTGAAGTGACAAACTCCGAGACTAGGAAACTTTTTGTTCATTCGAATGTTCAAGCTGTGTTTCTTTCTTTTGACCGTTTAAACATTTATTCATGTTAAAACATTGTTATTCCATTAATGCATCGCTTATGTCTATTTCTGAATCAATATATTCGCATTCACTATATGCAAACTGTTTTCATATTTTTTCTGATGTCGACTCTCAATTAATAATTCTAAGCCTCTTGAGGGAGGATGACGAAAACGATACCACGATCTCTACAGTATGCTTTTGAACAAACCCCGCTGATGAGGTACAGGCACTGTTTCAATTCCTAAACACTGGAGTTATAAGGATGATAATCCCTCGTCAACCCATCAGAGCCAAAGAAGTAGGAGTTTTTATTTTTGAAAATTGAAACCCTTAATCATAACCTGGGGCAGGGTAGTCTTCTCAGTTGATCTAAGTGCTTAACGAATGGCACCAAAGAGATCTTTACAAAACGAACAAAGACAGTGATGGTTCAGAACAATCAAAAGGACAGGCAGTCACCATCAAAATTCATAAATGAAAAGCCCAAAAAGTCTAAACCTACAAAGGGGACTTCTGAAACTGGGGCATCCCGCTGACTGTAATTCCAAAAGGAAACAGTTCAGGCAAAAAAGAAAGGGATAATAAAAATCAAGAAAGAGGTCTCACAAACCCTCAACCAAAGCAAAAAATGACTGCCTATTCAAAAGAAATCATCAATATCCGAACCATCACTGGAAAATCAGAGCAAAGACTCAAACAAGATCTAACGCACGATCAACTGAGCTTAGGTTTGAAGAACATCACGAAGAGCGGGTGGGTACAAATAAAATTTGAGCCTTTATCCTTTGTTTCCTAAACCGTGAACCAAGCCACGTTATAACCCTTAAAAGTCCTAGCTGAAGCGTGGGTTAGTTCGAAAGCATACTGTTACAAAGGTATCCTGACTCCTGAAGGCCTACGGTAAATACGGAGTTGATATCACGTGTTACAAACATTCATTTGTTTTATGAAAAAGAATACATTTTCAAAATATTCAAGACAGACATAGGCTTTGCATTTTTAACATAACTTTGTTTGCATATGACTTTTTGTTTGAACAGCAGGGAAATTCGCACGATGAATACCTAGTGAACAAAAGCACTTCCAATCAAGGGGTGGACATGACCATGGTCTATCATCTGGGGCAATCCAATCAAGATTCGGAGAATCTTTCAAAAGGCCAGATAGCCTGGGGCAAACCTCCACCTGAGTCACTTGGGGCACTCCAACAACGAATCTGACCTGATCAAACACCTTCTGGCGGCATGACAAAACACTTATAACAGGGGCAACTCCCTACATTCTGAAAGCACGGACATAGTCGAAAAATACTGCGCATAATCAAAGACCCGCTAGGTTGACATACCTAGGCAAAAATAAGGGCTTCCCGGCGAACCAAAAGGGTTCGGGCAAAATGAAGGGATGAAATGAAAAAATCTGTACACCCGGCAAGTCGAAAACCTGAAAAGGCGGCTTGGGCAAAAATGGGTATCCCGGTGGACTGAAAACCCGAAAGGACGGCCCAGGCAAAAGTTAGGGATCAAAGCGTACGACTATGTCCTGTCATTCATATCACTTGCCTACCAGAAGAAGGTTTGTCCGCCAACAACTATCAGCACCTCATAGGTCTTTCTCTCCTCAGAAACAGGGGCAATAAGGAGTCACCTAAGAGCAATCTAATGGTTCTATCCCCCAAGATGCCAAGATAGGTTCAGCTAAAGAACATAACCGGTACATCTTAAATCCCCAGAGAGTGGTTCAGTAAAAACAATACCTTCTTCTCCAAGCTATTATCAGATTGTCAAGGAAATTGAGTATCCTCCCGTAGATCCCGACCTCCCCAGCAGCAGCACATATTCAATACAAGCATCCCCGGCAGTCTTGGCCTAAAGATTGTTCCCCGGCGGTATCTCAGTCACTTCCCCTGCATAACAAAACTTCCCCCAGGAGTCCAATCCAGGAAGTTGGGATTCATATCCCCAAGCAATAAGCTTATCCCCAGCAGATTCTGGAAGCTTATCCCCTCGCAGAGCACGAACGTATCGCCCGGCTTTATTTAAAGAGTTATTTCCTTAACAGGATATAACTGGGTTATCCTCAGCCAGAAGCCACGGGAAGAGCGTCGTCGACAAAGCCTCCCTACCCCAGCGAAGTCTATCAACGCTTCCTATACAACAAGGGTTTCCTCAGCAAGTCGTTCTCAATAATTCAGCAAAGCATTTCTCTCCCCACAAAGTACCGCTTCCTAGCATGGTCGTCAGAGTATCTTTTCTCCCCGCAGAATCTTCCATTTGTCAAGTTTATTCCTCAACGGAGTTATCTTCTCCTACCAGTATTCTTGCAACTACCATCCCCAGCGGAAAGGAAATCAATACCTCAACATCAGCCCAGGATACGACTTCCTAGCGCCTGTCAAGGATTTACTTTCCCAGACAAAAATATACATTCATAAAACGTCACATACATCATTATAGCATGCATAGACACATCATATCATACAAGTCTCATTTACATCAAGAACGTCATTGCATATCATGCATTGCATATAACTGACTTTTACCTTTCAGGAAAGATGCAGTTTAAATTCTCAATCACATTTCAAGACCTAGACCGGTCCAGTCCAATCAACCCTAAGATTTTCCTGACTCTTACCCAGTCCAAGGCCTTCTCTGGTTCAGTCAGATCGACCCTAAGATCTCCCTGGTTCTTATCCCCAGTAGAAGTCACCCAAGATTTCCTTAACGAGCGTTGTTGAGGTTACCAAGATTTTTTCTCAACGAGCGTTGTTGAAGATAAAGTCACCCAAGATTTCCTTAACGAGCGTTGTTGAGGTTACCAAGATTTTTCTCAACGAGCGTTGTTGAAGATAAAGTCACCCAAGATTCCTTAACGAGCGTTGTTGAGGTCACCAAGATTTTTCCTCAACAAGCGTTGTTGAAGTTAAAGTAGTCTTTTGTGGTCCCCTCTCCGACGGTGAGCGTGAGGTGGTAATTCCTTTTTCAAGGTGGTCCCCTCTCCGACGGTGAGCGTGAGGTGGTAATTCCTTTTTCAAGATGTTTTCCTCTCCGACGGTGAGCGTGAGGTGATAGTCTTTTGTGGTCCCCTCTCCGACGGTGAGCGTGAGGTGGTAATTCCTTTTTCAAGATGTTTTCCTCTCCGACGGTGAGCGTGAGGTGATAGTCTTTTGTGGTCCCCTCTCCGACGGTGAGCGTGAGGTGGTAATTCCTTTTTCAAGATGTTTTCCTCTCCGACGATGAGCGTGAGGTGATAGTCTTTTATGGTCCCCTCTCCGACGGTGAGCGTGAGGTGGTAATTCCTTTTTCAAGATGTTTTCCTCTCCGACGATGAGCGTGAGGTGATAGTCTTTTGTGGTCCCCTCTCCGACGGTGAGCGTGAGGTGGTAATTCCTTCTTCAGATGTTCCCCTCTCCGGCATGAGCGTGAGGTGATATTCTCTTATGGTCCCCTCTCCAACGGCGTGTGAGGTGGTAATTCCTTCTTCAGATGTTTCCTCTCCGGCATGAGCGTGAGGTGATATTTCCTTTCAGATTATAATTTCCTATAGTTCCCTCTCCAACGTGAGTGAGGTAACTCCCTTTGAGATTGTAATATCCTTTGGTTCCCTTCCTGACACTACGAAGATGGTAATCCTCGCCAAGATTTTCTCAATGAGCGTTGTTGAGATCATTCAGGATTCTCTTACCCTTCATGCTAAGGCAGTAACCATCCCTGGTTCATTCATCAACGTTTGAAGCTCCAGACTCAGCTCCTGCAACCAGTCAGGACATATCTATATCTAGCATCTAAAATCAGCTCCTGCAGCGTGTCAGGTACTCATTTTTCTGTTTTGCAGGTATGCAGGTTCTCGCTAAGGAATCTCTTATGCAATCAACGTCCAGATGGCATCTATAAGCCCATCATCCTATCCAAGCAACATCTAAATGGCAGCTATAAGCCCATTCCCCCATCACCGTCACTATGTGAGCGCAAATTTCTGGGCACTTTAGTGTTCAATCATCTTTTACCCTCGGATTACGAAAGGCACGTCAGCCAATCTGCATCCTCAGGTCTAAGAAGATTGAACAGGGGCAACTGTTGTACCCCAAAATTTGCCCTCCCATATTCTCCAAGAATTGTCAAGTCAAGGTCACAAAATCCCCCAAGGGTTGTGCAGCTCAACTGTCTCCTATACAGTCAAAACTAGGGTTTGAGTTCTGGTCAAGCAAATGAACTTTTCAAAGGCCCAATCAAGTCCCACATGCTTAAAAAGATGGTCAAGCATCCTCATGTCAAATTTCAAGGCATTCAGCTCAAGATTGCACAGTCAAAACCCTAGATTGCACTACAGTCAACTGTAGGGGTAAAATGGTCATTTGACAGTCAAAAGTTCAAATTTTTGGTCAACATATCATTTTGAAGCCACAAACATCATTTGATCAATGCTTGATCATGATTCTCAAAATTTGGCTCAGAAAATCATCAAGATGCAAAAGTTGCTATATTTGGACAGTTGAAAAAGTCAACTGAAATTGACCAGGGCATAACTTTCACATGGATTATCAGAAAAATCCCATCCAAAGCTCATTTTGAAGAGAAAGACATTTCCTACCATTCATCTTCATGTTCCAAGTCCAAGAAATGCTCTCACAAAAAGTTATCAATTTCAACATTATAGGTCATTTTCAAAAGTCAACAAAAAGTGACTTTAAGTCAAAGGCCATAACTTGAGATTGGTAAATCAAAATGACATGGGACCAAAGGCATTGGTTAAAGGACTCAAATACCTTTCCAAAATGTCCAAGAACATGTTAAAAGCTTAAAAATTGACCAAGTTATGCCTTGTGGAAGTTGGGAAATTTTTGGAAATTTTTGAAAGTCAACATTGATGCAAAAGGCCTAAAAATGCAAATGGGCCTATTTTCCTTCCAAATTTCTTCATGCCAAGCCTATGCACGACCACTAGGCCCAAAGGGAAGTATTCTCATATTTTTTAATTATTTATTTGAATTAATATTAATTTATATTCATTTAAATGATTTTAATATATGAAAAATATCAAACCTAATCTAAAAAATCTTTTTATACACATTATAGGCTCAATATTTCGTGTGAAGGCAAATGAGGAAAGATTTGGGGTGATTGGATGCAAATTGGTACAAAAGCCATAGAAAAAGATTCAAAAAGATTTTTAAACAAATCAAATATCTTAATCCATAATTGCAAGGGATTTGTACTAAGTTTGTTGACCTAATAGCCTCTATAGATACTCAGAATGAGAACCCTAATGTTCCTAGACAAAAAGCTGCGCATAACACACCTTTGGCACATTGAAATTTTTGACAAAAAAAGTCAATACTGAATTCAAGGATATAGGACGATTCAAGCTTGGATTTTTGTTTCAATAGCATTCTGAGGCATCACTGAGTGTTTCTCAATCAATAACCACGACAAAAACACCTTGAATTGGTATGAAGAACCTTGACTGAACCGAGAAAATTCCAAACTCGTGCATCATGATTTACATGTTTTTACAGCATTTTGTCCATTAATTCATGTTTCTATTGATGTTTCTGAACTAACTGCAACGTTTGATTGTGTTTTTGAGTCACGTACACGATTATGCCATTGTCGAATATTAGGGTTTGCAGGTTCTTGATTTAGGGCTTTTGCATATAAGGAAAATTAGGACTCATAGGTGCCATGACTGAACTCAGCACCTCAAGACGAAGAGACCTATACCCTCGCGAACAATTTATGATGCCTAGAAAGCTATTCGCTATTTTCTCAAATCCACCTTAAGACCACGCTGGAAAAACCGTTCCCCTTGAGTTTTGTTTTACAGGGTAGGGAAGGAGACGAAGATGTGTCTGAACCTGATTGGACATTTTGAATTTTCGCGCGAAATTCCAAAGCGTTAGCGTGTTCTCTTTATATTATTTGCATATTATTATATGTTAATTGAAAGCGAATAGCTCAGCTGGCAGGGACTAAAGCATGTGACCTTCAAGACCTGGGTTCAAGTCCCAGGTCTTGCATAAACTCCATATTATTTTTCCATATTAAATCCCATGCAGATTCCTCACTAGAGCGCACCATGCACAGTCAACATCCAATGAACACGCGTCCAGCTGCTTACAATCAAGGGCCATGATCAAAGGAGTATGCTAAATTCCAGTCAACACGTTGCATGAGATTCAAAAAGTCAACCATACGACCAGCTTATTGGGCCAGGCCTCTTGAATTTGAACCTCCTAAATTGGGGACTACACCCCACTCTGGTTTGATTTCCTTTTTTTTATTTCATTTATTTTAATTGATTGTTTATTTTAATTATTTGTTTTAATTAATTATTTTAACAAAAATCTAAAAAACATTATAAAAATCAGAAAATACACAAAAACATAATATTTATTAATTATTTTCATGAATAAATAAAAATGTAGATTACTTAGTTTAATTAGGTTTTGATATTAATTTCTTTTTAATAAAAATCCAAAAACGTAAAATTTAGGTTTTAGTTGTTAATTCTTTTTATTTCCCTTTCTTCCACAATATTAATTATTATTTATTTATTTATTTCCCTACTTAAATTGTACATAATAAATTAGGTTAATATTAGATCTTATTTTAATTCTTTCTTAATAACTAAAAATATTAGAATTAGGGTTTGCTTCTTAATTTAATTTTAATTAACTCCTTTTTCTTTTAAATCTTGAAAAATACAAAATATCAAAAACATTTAATTCTTTTTTTTATCATTTTATTTTTAATGCTCATTAACTTTTAATTATTTGCAAAAAAGGGTCCAACGCCCGTCATTAATCATTTAATTGCGCATTTATTTTTTTATCGTTTATATAATTATGTAAATCTCCCAAAGCTATGTAATTTACTTCTCGCACTTTATTTTCTTCGCATTATTTATTTTTCCGCTAAATCGGGTCCGGTTTAATTTTGGCGATGTGGACCCGCGCCATTTGTAATAGTCTAGCTTTATTTCCTCGCAACTTATAACTGCTAAATATGCATGCAAGAATGAATGGACTTAAATTAAAATCAAGCGTAGAACACGACAAACATGACAAGACAAAAATAACTGAAAACAATACACAGATTCGCACACACCACCCCTAGGGTATGCCTCACTGTTGCCTTTCGAAAGGTGGTCGTCGAGTAGAAAACGTCTTAGTAAGTCCTCATGATCCGGGAACCTGGCATGAGGGTAGCTTCTAAGGTGTCTTCCCATTGCTCTGGTGATCACCATGTCCCGAACCTCGAATTGACCCGAACACCTCCAACGGTGGTGCTACCTACCTCTCAATGGTGGGATGGCACTACTTTAAGGACATTTACACAGACGAATTCCTTAGGGTAGGTAGGTTCTCAAGGATACTTGCTCTAATTTCAAACAAAAATACTTTTCACACCAACACATTTTCAAAAGCTTTCAAAATAATTTTTTCAAACACTCTGACGTACGAGTCGAACTGAAATTTTTCAAAGAAACTTTTTTAAAACCCACAGTTGAAAAGCAAACAAACATTTTTGAAAACACAATGAGCAAGTATCTAAGAGCCCATGGATAACCATGGATAGAAAGGGTGCTAACACCTTCCCTTTCTATAATCTACCTCCCGAACCGAGAGCAATCTCTTTAAGGAATTTTTCTGTGCTTTTGTCCTTTCCATTTGGAGAAAATAAAAGACGGTGGCGACTCTTGCTTCCGCGACATTTCGCGAACCAGCGTTAAACAGTCAGTTCCAGATCCACCGATCACACAAGGGGTATCCAGTCCCTTTTGGTACGCTCATCTTCTCTAGTATCCTTAACACCGGTCCTCAGATGATTAAATAGCAAGTGAGCCAGATTTACCTTAGTCTTCTTGGAGATAAAGTAGATTAGAAACTGCTGATCAATGTTTATGTAGTCAGGAGAGCTGGTTGGCTTCCTGTGGTTGATGCATCCCAGAATTATCTTAGCCCAGATTCTGTGATGATCCTTTAGATCCCTTATCTTGCTGGAGGGAAAACCTAGAGTGAAAATTTCTCTTGCAATTGAAGCAACATCAGCACATCTTTCAGCCATGTCTATACAACTTACGCCACCACCATTGTAACCTATCAGTCTTGCAATTAGGTCTTCAGTAATTACTATCTTCTTCCCCATTACATACGAAGTGACTTGATGGTTGGAGGATGAAGCATGAATCCAGAATTCTTTCACAAGAATTGGAAACGTTGGACCTAGAAGACGGTCAAAATACTTGTTCCATCCTTGAGCATTTACCTCTTCAGAGAGATTGAATCCATTTTCTTGAAGACTTTCAAAATCCACAATCAGTTCTGAAAGAACTTCTAGGTTTTTAATGGGCGTGAGAAGAGTTCTGAATGGTTCTTCATATTGTTCCATAGATTCAGTTCTCTGAGTACTGGTATTTGGGACGCTTGAGGAAGACATGTTCACATAAGAAATTTGAGAAGAAAATGAAAGGGTTTTGAAAGTACGAACAGAAAACAATTAGAGTGTATTGAGAGAGTAAAAGTGAAAGAGTGTAAAGAGTGAAACTTGTGTTTAAATAGATTTTTGAAAACATAAACTGCAAGAGAGAGAGAGAGAAATAATTAGTAATGATTATAAGCATTAATGACAGCTGATTAGAGGGGATTCATAAAGATATTGGAACGGTTATCCATGACATGTGTCTCAATGCACCCAATCAGTGCTTTTGACCTTTCAGAAAAGTGAACACGTGTTCAGCCTTAGAAGGTAGATGATGAATGGATGAAAACTGTTTGCTTACGTGAACAACACACTTCTATCCTTGAAATGAAACGCTTAGATCTTCATTGATAGATTCTGATACAATCTGTACTTCTAAAATTCTGAAGGCAGGTTGATCAGCAGTTCACAGAAAATAACAAAAATTCGGAAGGTTAAGATATGTAAATAAAACAGTTTATTTTGGCCAAGCTTCATGCTGAGATGTTTCAGAATGAAGTTAAACCTATCTCCAGAAAGGGGTTTTGTAAATAAATCAGCCCATTGATGGTCTGTGTCAATGAATTTTAAATTAAGGATCCCTTTCTGAATATAGTCCCTAATAAAATGATGTTTTATTTCTATATGCTTAGCCCTAGAATGCAAAATGGGATTTTTACTGAGAAAAATAGCAGAAGTATTGTCACAGAGGATATGGATGTTACTCTCAAATATATTAAAGTCCTCAAGTTGACTTTTCATCCAGAGCATTTGCGTACTACATCCAGCTGCTGCTATGTATTCAGCTTCTGCTGTTGATAGAGCTATTGTGGATTGTCTTTTGTTGGACCATGAGATCAGATTTTCTCCCAGAAACTGGCAGCTTCCAGAAGTTCTTTTACGCTCTACTCTGTCTCCAGCAAAGTCAGCATCACAATATCCTACTAAGCTGTAATCACTTAATTTTCTATAAAACAAACCCAGATTAGCAGTACCTTTCAGATACTTGAAAATTCGCTTAACTGCTGTTAAGTGAGATTCTCTAGGATCTGATTGGAATCTAGCACAAATGCAAACACTGAATACAATGTCAGGCCTTGAAGCCGTCAAATAGAGAAGAGAACCAATCATACCTCTGTAGACCTTATGTTCTACCTTTTTACTTACCTTTTCTTTTTCCAGAATGCACGTGGGATGCATTGGAATCCTTGAGGGCTTACATTCTGAGAGATCAAATTTCTTCAGAAGTTCTCTGAAATATTTGCTCTGATGAATGTAAGTTCCTTCTGGAGTTTGATTTCTTTGAACGCCCATAAAGAATTTTAGTTCCCCCATTAGGCTCATCTCAAACTCTGCCTGCATACATTTAGCAAACTCTCTTCCCAGAGAGGGTTTAGTGGATCCAAATATGATGTCATCAACATAAATTTGACACACTAATATGTAATTCTTAACTGTCTTACAGAACAAGGTTGTGTCCACTTTCCCTCTGGTGAATTCCTTTTCTAACAGGAAGTTACTTAGTCTTTCATACCAAGCTCTAGGAGCTTGTTTCAGACCATAGAGTGACTTCTTTAGTTTGAAAACATATTATGGATTTTTGTAACTTTCAAAACTAGGGGGTTGGTGAACATATACCTCTTCTTCTATATAGCCATTTAATAATGCACTTTTGACATCCATCTGATACAGAGTGATGCCTTTATTAACAATAAATGATATTAAAAGTCTGATAGATTCTAACCTGGCGACTGGAGCAAAGGTTTCTGTATAGTCTATCCCCTCTTGCTAACTATAACCTTGTGCTACCAGTCGTGCTTTGTTTCTGATGACTTCACCTTGTTCGTTTAGTTTGTTTCTGAACACCCATTTTGTACCAATGACGTTGAATCCTTTTGGTTTGGGAACCAGATCCCATACGTCATTTCTGGTGAATTAATTTAGCTCCTCTTGCATTTCCAGAATCCAGCCATTGTCCAGAAGTGCTTCCTCAATTGTTGTTGGTTCAATCAGAGAAACCAGTCCCATGAGGGATTCTTTAGAGTTTCTGAAAGTAGATTTTGTTCTAATTGGATCTTCCTTCCTTCCCAAAATTGTATCTTTTGGGTGATCAATACTGCTTCTGGATGGTCTTTTCTGGAGTTGATCAACAGAAGGTGTTGGGTTGCTTGTAGTGACTCTTTCTGATGTTGAGGGAATGTCTCTGTTGAGAGCCTCTGATGAGTTATCTTCAGTACCTGTGAGTTCAACTTCCATACCTGCAAGGAATTCATTCTGCTTTGACTTTTGAGAGTCAAGCTTATCATCAAACCGAACACTGATTGACTCTTCAACAATCTGTGTTTCTGTATTGTATACTCTGTACCCTCTTGAGCATTTAGAGCATCCTAACATAATACACTTTTGTGCTTTAGAGTCAAACTTGTTCAAATAATTTTTTGTATTCAAAATAAAACATGTACATCCAAATGGGTGAACATAAGAAATGTCGGGCTTTCTGTTCTTCCACAATTCATATGGAGTCTTTTCTAGAATAGGTCTTATGGAGATTCTATTCTGAATGTAACACGCTGTGTTAATTGCCTCTGCCCAGAAGATCTTAGCAACATTAGTCTCGTTGATAATGGTTCTGGCCATTTCTTGTAATGTTCTGTTCTTTCGTTCTACAACTCCATTTTGATGGGGAGTTCTAGGACAAGAGAAATCATGCAGAATGCCTTTTTCATTAAAGAATAATTCAAAATCTTTATTTTCAAATTATCCACCATGATCACTTCTGACTTTGACGATTCTAAGATCCTTTTCATTCTGAACTTGGTTGCAGAAGGTAACAAACACAGAGTGTGACTCGTCCTTGTGTCTTAAGAACTTTACCCATGTCCATCTGCTATAGTCATCTACGATTACTAACCCATACTTCTTGCCACTGACTGAAGCAGTTTTTACTGGTCTAAATAAGTCAATGTGCATAAGTTCTAATGGCTTAGAGGTGGAAACAACATTTTTGGATTTGAAAGCAGGTTTTGCAAACTTGCCTTTCTGACATGCTTCACACAGAGCATCTGAATTGAACTTCAAGTTAGGAAGTCCTCTGACCAGATTGAGTTTGTTAATCTGAGATATTCTTCTCATACTAACATGCCCCAATCTTCTGTGCTAGATCCATTGCTCGTTGTTGACAGACAGTAGACATTTTACATTCTGGCTTTTCAATTCAGAAAGTTTGATTTTATAAATGTTGTTTTTCCTCTTTCCATTAAATAGGATAGTGTGATCGGTGGATCTGGAACTGACTGTTTAACGCTGGTTCGCGAAATGTCGCGGAAGCAAGAGTCGCCACCGTCTTTTATTTTCTCCAAATGGAAAGGACAAAAGCACAGAAAAATTCCTTATAGAGATTGCTCTCGGTTCGGGAGGTAGGTTATAGAAAGGGAAGGTGTTAGCACCCTTTCTATCCATGGTTATCCATGGGCTCTTAGATACTTGCTCACTTGTGTTTTCAAAAATGGTTTGTTCGCTTTTCAACTGTGGGTTTTAAAAAGTTTCTTTGAAGATTCCAATTCGACTCTTGTATCGGTCCTCAAGAGTGTTTGAAAAAATGCTTTCGAAAGCTTTTTGAAAATGTGTTGGTGTGAAAAGTATTTTGCTTTGTTTTTGAAATTAGAGCAAGTATCTACGAGAACCTACCTACCCTAAGGAATTCGTCTGTGTAAATGTCCTTTAAAGTAGTGCCACCCACCATTGAGAGGTAGGTAGCACCACCGTTGGAGGTATTCGGGTCAATTCGAGGTTCGGGACATGGTGATCACCAGAGCAATGGGAAGACACCTTAGAAGCTACCCTCATGCCAGGTTCCCGGATCATGAGGACTTACTAAGACATCCTCTACTCGACGATCACCTTTCGAGGCAAGGCAACAGTGAGGCGTACCCTAGGGGTGGTGTGTGCGATTCGTGTGTCGTTTTCATTTGCATTTATCTTGTCATGTTATTGGTGTTCTACGCTTGTTTTTATTTTTGTCCATACATTCTTTCATGCTTTTGATTAACAGTTAAAAGTTGCGAGGAAAAGTAAATCTAAAGCTATTACAAATGGCGCGGGTCCACATCGCCAAAATTAACCAGGACCCGATTTGACAGAAAATAAATAAATAGACAAAGTAAATAAAGAATTGAAAAGTGCGAGAAATAATTTACAAGGCTTCGGGAGAGGTACATAAATATTTAAGCGAGATAAAATAAATGTGCGAATAAACAATTAAGTCGAAATGAGGGCGTTGGACCCTTTTTGCAAAATATTAAAATTACATGAATTAATTAATTTAAGAAAAGAAATTGTTTTTGGTATTTTTAGAATTTTAAGAGTTAATAGAAAAAAGTTAATTGAAATTAAACGCTAACCCTAATTCTACTTTATTTTAATTTATTAAGAAAACATTAGAATTTAACCTAAATTAACCCTAAGTTATTTTCATGCAATTTGATTATAAAAATAAATAAAATAAATATTTAATTATTTGAAAGAAAAAAAAATGAAAAGGATGAAAAATTCATTAAATCTAATTCTATGCCTATTTTAGATTTTTATTATGAAAACATTAACTTAAACCCTAATTTAAGGCTAAATAATTATTTGCATTTATTTACAAAAAGTATTAAAATAAAATATCTATTATATTTTCTTATCTTTTCTGATTTTTATGCATTTTTTATATTTATGAAAATAAGTAATTAATTTAAACAAATAATAATTAAAAGAAATAGAGTTAAATAAATAAATAAAAAAATAAAGAAAGTGAAAAATATGCAAACCTAGGGGGGTGGTAGTCCCCAATTGTGAGGCTTTTCTTCAGCAATTTGAGCCCATTAGCAATTGGCCTGTAAGACTTTTTTCCACTAGCGTGCTGGCATGTTGATTGGGACACATCGTATTCCCCAGATCATGACCTTTGATCTGATCTTAGTGCATGCGTGGCAAGCTGGATGGTGGACTACACAGTACGTCCTTTGTGTTGAAACTGCACAGGATAATTAGTTGAAAAATAATATGAGAATAATGAAGACCTGGGGCTCGAACCCAGGTCTTTAACGTTGCCAACACATACACCTTGCCACTGAAGCGCTTTGTTTATCTGTAAACTAATATAACAAATAAATATTATAAAAGAAAATTGTCAATGGCTTTGGAAACGTGCGCAAAATTTGAAAGAGCCAACCCATATGTGCCACGAAGTCATCTTCTTCATGGTGTTTTCCTGAAACAAATTTAACAAACATTTAACGGGGGTTTTAAACCCCCCTCAAAATAGGCTAATTTCAATAATAACGATTAGGCCTATGATGCTCAGAAATTTGGCGCGATGGTCTTGATCTTTTCGTCCCAACCTGCTGATTTCATTCATGGAATTGTTATGTCTCAATTTTATAGGAATAGAAAACGCCCAAATTGAAAACCTTGGAAACCTAGGTATCAACAATGGCGAATTCTCATATAGGGCATGAAACTTCAATCAAACTTTGCAGTCAGCTTCAAAACAAGATAATTAGTGCAAATCCATGAATAAAATGCAATGATATGGTCTCCATAATAGAATGCGATTATGCAGAAAAAGTGATGCAGTTCACCCTCAAATTACCAATTCTTTGCGTATGGGATTGAGTTTTTGATTGGAATCGCTTCCTACCAACCCCAGCAAGCTAATGGAACAGGTTTCGTGCCTTGAATCGCCTTGTAAGGGTGTTTTCAGATTTTCAGTTTTTAGACAAAAATTCCAAGTTTGATCTATGCTCTTCTGCGCAGCTCAGTGTGTGTTTGCATTAGGGTTGTGATTAGGCTTTTGTATTGAGTCCATTAGGTTAACAAATTTGATCAGGATCTCTTGTATTCATGAATTTGAAGATTTGATTTTCAAGCTTTATTTTTCAATCTTTTTCCATGCAATTTTGTATCAATTATGGTCCAATCAATCCAAATCTTTCCTTATTTGGCTAGGCACGAATTATTGAGTATAAAACATGCACAAAAGGATTTAAAACTTTAGGTTAAGTATTTTTCCATGTATTTATTTTGATTTAAATGAATTAATATAAATAAAAATTCACATAAATAAATAAAAAATGAAAAAATACTTCCCTTTGGGCCAAGTGGTCGTGCACATGTCATGGATGATGAATCATGGAGGAAAAATGGGCCCATTAACAATTTTAGGTCTTTTGAATCAATGTTGACTTTTCAAAATATCCAAAAATTTCCCAACTTCCACAAGGCATAACTTGCTCAATTTTTAAGCTTTTCTCATGTTCTTGGACATTTTGGAAAGGTCTTTGAGTCCTCTAACCAATGTCTTTGGTCCCATGTCATTTTGAGTTACCAATCTCAAGTTATGGTCTTTGACTTAAAGTCCCTTTTTGTTGACTTTTGAAAATGACCTATAATGTTGAAATTGATAACTTTTTGTGAGAGCATTTCTTGGACTTGGAGTATGAAGATGAGTTGTAGGAAATGTCGTTCTCTTCAAAATGAGCTTTGGATGGAATTTTTCTGATAATCCATGTGAAAGTTATGCCCTGGTCAATTTACAGTTGACTTTTTCAGCTGTCCAAATAAGGAAACTTTTGCATTTTGATGATTTTTGAGCCAAACTTTGGGAATCATGATCAAGCATTGATCAAATGATGTTTGTGGCTTCAAAATGATATGTTGACCAAAAATTTGAACTTTTGACTGTCAAATGACCATTTTGCCCCTGCAGTTGACTGTAGTGCAATTAGGGTTTTTGACTGTGCAATTTTGAGCTGAATGTCTTGAAACTTGATATGAGGATGCTTGACCATATTTGTAGGCATATGAGACTTGATGGGACCTTTGTAAACTTCAATTTCTTGATCAGAACACAAGCCCTAATCTTGACTGTATAGGAGACCTTTGCACTGTGCAACCCTTGGGGAATTTTGAAGCTTGACTTGGCAATTTCTTAAAGAATATGGGAGGGAAAATTTTGGGGTACAACAGTTGCCCCTGTTCAATCTTCTTAGACCGGAAGATGCAGATTGGCTGACGTGCCTTTCGTAATCTGAGGGTGGAAGATGATTGAACACTAGAGTGCCCAGAAATTTGCGCTCACATAGTAGCAGTGATGGTGGAAATGGGCTTATAGATGCCATTTAGAGTTTGATGAATAGGATGGTGGGCTTATAGATGCCATCTGGATGTTGATGAATAGGATGATGGGCTTATAGATGCCATCTGGATGTTGATCGCGTAGGAGATTCCTTAGCGAGAACCTGCATACCTGCAAAAGAAACATGAGTACCTGACACGTTGCAGGAGTTGATTTCCGATGCTTGGCATAGATATGTCCTGACTGGTTACGGGAGCTGAGTCTGGAGCTTCAAACGGTGATGAATGAACCAGGGATGGTTACTACCTTAGCATGAATGGTAAGAGAACCTTGGGTGACTTTAACTTCAACAACGCTCGTTGAGAAAAATCTTGGTGGGAATTACCATCTTCACAGTATCAGGAAGAGAACCAATAGGCAATTATAATCTGAAAGGGAATTACATCTCACACACCGTCGGGGAGAGAACCATAGGAAATTATAATCTGAAAGGAATTATCACCTCACTCACCGTCGGAGAGGGAACCATAGGAAATTATAATCTGAAAAGGAATTATCACCTCACTCACCGTCGGAGAGGGAACCATCTGAAAAGGAATTATCACCTCACTCACCGTCGGAGAGGGAACCATGGGAAAAGGAATTATCACCTCACTCACCGTCGGAGAGGGAACCATCTGAAAAGGAATTATCACCTCACTCACCGTCGGAGAGGGAACCATAAGGAAAGGAATTATCACCTCACTCACCGTCGGAGAGGGAACCATTTGAAAAGGAATTATCACCTCACTCACCGTCGGAGAGGGAACCATCTGAAAAGGAATTATCACCTCACTCACCGTCGGAGAGGGAACCATGGGAAAAGGAATTATCACCTCACTCACCGTCGGAGAGGGAACCATCTGAAAAGGAATTATCACCTCACTCACCGTCGGAGAGGGAGCCATTAGGAAAAGGAATTATCACCTCACTCACCGTCGGAGAGGGAACCATCTGAAAAGGAATTATCACCTCACTCACCGTCAGAGAGGGAACCATAAGGAAAGGAATTATCACCTCACTCACCGTCGGAGAGGGAACCATCTGAAAAGGAATTATCACCTCACTCACCGTCGGAGAGGAAACCCTAAGGAAATTATAATCTTAAAGAAAACCCAAAAATGGAAATCTCATGCACCGTCGGAGAGAGAACCAATAGGAATTTATAATCTGGGATAACTTCTACTGAGTCTTTATCAGAAAAATCTGTTGGGAGTCGATTTAGCTGGACTAGAGAAGGCCTTGGACTGGATAAGAAATCTTTGGAGTCGATCAACTGAACCGGTCTAGGTCTTGAAATATGATTGAGAATTTCAACTGCATCTTTCCTGAAAGGTAAAGGTCAGTCATATGCAATGCATGATATGGATCAAGCAATGATGTCCTCAACATAAATGATATTTGTATGATATAATGCGTCTATGCATGCTATAATGATGTATAACAATGTGATGTTATGAATGTATCTTCGTCTGGGAAAATAGATCCTTGACGGATGCCGGGAAGTCAAATCCTGGGCTGACGTTGAAGAGTGAGATTCTTCGTTTCCGTTGGGGATGATAACTGTAAGAATACCGGTAGGAGAAGATGACTCCGTTGAGGAATAAACTTGGCAAATGGAAGATTCTGCGGGGAGAAAAGATACTCTAGCGACCATGCTGGGAAGCAATACTCTGTGGGAAGAGGGATGCATTGCTGAGTGTTGATAATAATTTGCTGGGGATACCCTTGTTGTTGGAAGTGTTGATGGACTTCGCTGGGGTAAGAAGACTTCGTCGAGGACGCTCTTTCCGTGGCTTTTGGCTGAGGATAACCCAGTTATATCCTGTTAAGGAAATAACTCTTTGAATAAAGTCGGGAGACGCGTTCGTGCTCTGTGAGGATAAGCTTCCAGAATCTACTGGGGATAAGCTTATTGCTTGGGGATATGAATTCCAAATTTCTTGGGGAACTAGATTGGACTCTCCTGGGGAGATTTTGAACTGTAATTTTGTAAGTTGAAAGAGGGAACATATGTAGGGTTGCCTGCTGATGAGCTCGTGTAGAACCGCATCTGAAATGGAGAAGGAACCTGCGTAGGGTTACTTTGATGAGTTCGTGTAAAACTTCGTTTTTGGAAAGGGAGAACCTGTGTAGGGTTTCTGGGTGACGAGTCCATGTAAAACTGCATCTTGAAGAGAGGGAACCGGTGTAGGGTTGCTTGGTGAGGTAAGTTCATGTAAAACTTCTTGATGAACCGGGGTGAGGTTATCTTGAGCTAAATCCATGTAAGACTTCTGGGGGGAACCGGGGTTAGGTTGCCGCAGGATAAGTTCGTGTAAAACTTCTTTTCGAACCGAGGTAAGGTCATCTTGAGATAGGTCCATGTAAGACTTCTGGAGGAACCGGGGTTAGGTTACTTGTGGATAAGTTTGTGTAAAACTTCTTGATGAACCGGGGTTAGGTCATCTTGAGATAGGTCCATGTAAGACTTCTGGAGGAACCGGGGTTAGGTCATCTTGAGATAGGTCCATGTAAGACTTCTGGAGGAACCAGGGTTAGGTTATATGATTTTGATTAAGTGGATGATTGTCCTGTTTGGTTTCGGATGTTAACCCACGATCTGGAATTTGTAACGGTAGATGGTAATCATCCTTATGTTGATCTTTCCTTTGTACTTTGGTTGACAGAGCAATTGGATCGCCTGGATAACTCATTATTACCCCTGTTTCGGAGGTGAGGGAAGAGGATACCTGTGTGGGTGATTGACAAATCTTCGGGTAGACAAGTGATGAGATACCGGAACATAGTCGTACGCTTTGATCCCTAACTTTTGCCTGGACCGCCCTTTCGGGTTTTCAGTCCACCGGGAGACCCATTTTTGCCCAAGCCGCCTTTTCAGGTTTTCGACTTGCTGGGTGTACATATTTTTTCATTTCATCCCTTCATTTTGCCCGAACCTTTTTGGTTCGCCGGGAAGCCCTTATTTTTGCCTAGGTGTGTCAACCTAGCGGGTCTTTTGTTCATGCGTAGTATCTTTTCGACTATGTCCATGCTTTCATAATGTAGGGAGTTGCCCCTGTTGTTGGACATCTTGAGTGATTCTCCAGGTTGTGACTGGACTGCCCCAGATGATAGTCTTTGATCATGCCATGCCCCTTGATTGAAAGTGCTCCTTCCACTAGAGGGACTCTTTTGTTGAGAAGATCTTCGTTCATCGGATATTCGTTGCGCAAAGTTCTTTGCTGTTCAGACAAATAATCATATGCAAACAATGTTATCTTAAGAATGCAAAGTTTATGTCTGTCTTGAAATTTTTGAAAATGCATTTTTTCAAATAAGGCAAGTGGATTTTGTAAAACGTGATGTGAACTCAAAATTTTTACAGCGAGCCTTAAGGAGTCAGGATACCTTTTGTAACAGTATGCTTTCGAACTAACCCATGCTTCAGCTAGGACTTTTAAGGGTTATAACGTGGCTTGGTTCATGGTTTAAGCAACAAAGGATAAAGGCTCAAATTATTTGTACCCACCCGCTCTTCGTGATGTTCTCCAAACCTAAACTCAGTTGATCATACGTTAGACCTTGTTTGAGTTTTTTTGCTCTGATTTTCCGGTGATGGTTCGGATGTTGACAATTTATTTTGAATAGGCAGTCATCTCCTTTTTTTTGTTGAGGTTTTGTAGGACCTCTTTCTTTTTGATTTAATTATCCCTTTCTTTTTTTTGCCTGAACTGTTTCCTTTGTGATTACAGTCAGCGGGATGCCCCAGTTTAGTAAGTCCCCTTTATATAGGTTTTGACTTCTTGGGCTTTTCGTTTATGATTTTTTTTTATAATGACTGCGTGTCCTTTTGATTGTTCTGAACCATCACTGCCTTTCTTTTTTCGTAAGGATCTCTTTGATGCCATTCGTTATGCACTTGGGTCAACTGAGAGACTACCCTGCCCCAGGTTATAATTAAGGGTTTTAAATTTCGAAAAGAAAAACTCCTACTTATTTGGCTCAGAGGGGTTAACGAGGGATTATCTTCCTTATAACTCCAGTGTTTAGGAATTGAAACAATGCCTGTACCTCATCAGCGGGGTCCGTTCAAAAGCATACTGTAGATTATGGTATCGTTTTCGTCATCCTCCCTCAAGAGGCTTAGAATTTTCAATTAAGAGTTGACCATCACGAAAATATGAAAGCAGTTTTAAGCATAGTAAACATAATTAAATCAAGACAGACATGTGTAATGCATTCATGAAATAAAAGAGTTTAACATGATAATTGTTTATCTGAACAAGAAAAGAAAAATACAACTTGAATTCAAATGAACAAAAATCTCTCGACCCTAGCCATGCTTTGGCAATGGAGTAGTGATTACGTTGGGAGTCTCGGCAGGCTCGAACTCGATCTCTTTGGCATCGATCATGTTCTGAATCTTGTACTTCAGTGCCCAACAGTCCTCAGTATCGTGCCCCGGGCTATCAGAATGATAAGCACACCTCGCTTCTGGGTTGTAGCTTGGAGAGGAAGTCTTGGGATTTGCAGGAGGGTTGATCACCGCAATCAGGTTCATTTTCAACATGTGCTGCAATGCTTGTGACCATGGCATGTTAATGTTGGTGAATTGTCTTTTAGGCTCGTCCGGCCTTCGCTGATTTCCCTTTTGTGGTTGGCGGCGTGGTGCAGAACCAGAGATCATGATTGCCCCTGTATGTTGGTCACGACGACTCTTTTGGCTGTATGCAGCATTAGATTCTTTCTTTCCCGTGTAAGGCTTTTTGTGAGTATCAGAAGGTGTGGCCTCTTAAATTTTCCCACTCTTGATACCAGCTTCAATTCTTTCGCCAGTCAGGATGAGGTCGGTAAATCCTGCAGATGAATTACCAATGAGATGATTGAAGAATGGCCCGGATAGGGTCCCCAAGAACATATCAACGAGTTCCCGGTCAGTTAATGGAGGATGTACCCTTCCAGCAAGGTCTCTCCATCTCTGCACGTATTCCTTGAAACCTTCACTCGACCCTAGCGACATACCCTGGAGCTGGGTACGTGTAGGAGCAAGATCGGCATTGTACTGGTAATGCTTGTAGAAAGCAGTGGCTAGGTCTTCCCAGGTATGGATGTTGGCTCCATTCAATTGGTAGAACCACTCGAGCTGAGTCCCTGAAAGACTCTCTTGGAAGAAATGGATCCATAAGTTTTTGTCAGCTGTATAGGGCTGGATCCTCCTTGTGTAATCCCTGAGATGCAATTTAGGACAGGATGCCCCGTCGTATTTAGCAAAGGCAGGTGCCTTAAACTTGTGCGGGATCACTACCCCAGAAGACAGACCTAGATCCTCGAAGTCCAGGCCAGGCACTTTTTGTATCTCCATAGCACTTAGCCGGTCTTCCAACTGTTTGTACCTATCCTCAGCCGGAGGGTACTGTTCGTCGTTGAAATCTGTCTCATTGCCGGAAACCACTGGACTGGGAACCCTTTCCTCTTGATGACTGCCTTTCCCCACAGACAGAGTTGTCCTCTCAGCTTCATCCTGCAAGGTGTTCCTAGATCTGCGTCTAGGGCTGAACAAAACATTCCTCTTCTTCTTCTTTTCCTTCTTCAAGAGCAGAGCCTTCAGATCTTGTTGCCCCTGGGTCAAATTCATGATCAGCCCTTGGAACTGGGCGTTCTGAGCCTGGAGGGCCTTGATAGTGTGCTCGGTTGAGGACTCAGGATTCATGACGAGACTGCTGAAATAAACAGCGAAGAAGGTAAGTAGCCTGCAGAGAAAGGGTACCTGTTATGCAATGATATGTATGTATGCATGCAATGTTTTCAAGGATCTCGCGGGGTAAACAAGAAAATTTGTTAGCATTGGAATTTATAGCTTGATTGAAAGACACTTCATGTTGTTGAGAGTCCTTCTTCAAGGGTCAAAGGCTCACCATATCCAGTGGGTCATAGCCCCTGACAACCTTGTCTAGAGGAAAACAAATCCCCTTTGCCCCTTGCTGGGATAGTTGATTCACCATGACCTGCATCACAAGCCCTTGAGATCCTTGAAATGGGTTAGGATGTATGCAATGGTATGATGTCATGGTATGCATGGGGTAATGTGAGTAAACCCTGTTATGAGTCCCTAATTAAGGACTATAGACAAACCCTGCAAGAACTTAGGTAAACCTGTCATGAGTCCCAATTAAGGACTATAAACGAAACCTGCAAGTAGTTCATGTGTCAGATTAAGCATGCAAGTAGTCAAGTACGAAGGCACACAAGTCACGCAAGAGAAGCCCTTAGAGTTTAGGCCAGCATGGGGTCTGGGTATTACCCTCTTTCAGTTGGTGGGCTCAACCTGTCCTATTAGAAGTAACCGGGTTCTAAGGGTCCCAATATCACGGGATTGCTTTCATTGTTCATCGTTTCGATTTAGCCACTGAACTGGCGACCGAAATATTCCAGGAAAGCAACCCTCAATTGAGTGTAGTATCGAGTATCAACCAACCTCGGACTGCACCAAAGTCAGTTATCTCACTACCCTAAAGAGGCCAAGATAGTTCAATTAAGGTTCCTAAGGTCTGTTGATGCTTCATGACACCACGCGGAGGCCCCGTACTCTCCTTGACTGAACTCAAGGGTTACCGGTACACACCAAAATGCCACATCAACGTAGCAGACTGCTTCAACCATGTCGGTATACCCCGCACAGTTCCCTCACAGCCTTGTTGCTACTTTCTAAGAAGGTATCCCCAGATCCGGGTTAGGATCTATAGAACTCCCAAGACAGTCCCACAATTTAAAGCAAACAAGGAAAGCAATTGAAAACACAGTTATGAACTAACCCTAAGGTACACCTCACTTTAAAAGTCGTCCCCAGCAGAGTCGCCAGTTCTGTGATCGGTGGATCTGGAACTGACTGTTTAACGCTGGTTCGCGAAATGTCGCGGAAGCAAGAGTCGCCACTGTCTTTTATTTTCTCCAAATGGAAAGGACAAAAGCACAGAAAAATTCCTTATAGAGATTGCTCTCGGTTCGGGAGGTAGGTTATAGAAAGGGAAGGTGTTAGCACCCTTTCTATCCATGGTTATCCATGGGCTCTTAGATACTTGCTCACTTGTGTTTTCAAAAATGGTTTGTTCGCTTTTCAACTGTGGGTTTTAAAAAGTTTCTTTGAAGATTCCAGTTCGACTCTTGTATCGGTCCTCAAGAGTGTTTGAAAAAATGCTTTCGAAAGCTTTTTGAAAATGTGTTGGTGTGAAAAGTATTTTGCTTTGTTTTTGAAATTAGAGCAAGTATCTACGAGAACCTACCTACCCTAAGGAATTCGTCTGTGTAAATGTCCTTTAAAGTAGTGCCACCCACCATTGAGAGGTAGGTAGCACCACCGTTGGAGGTATTCGGGTCAATTCGAGGTTTGGGACATGGTGATCACCAGAGCAATGGGAAGACACCTTAGAAGCTACCCTCATGCCAAGTTCCCGGATCATGAGGACTTACTAAGACATCCTCTATTCGACGATCACCTTTCGAGGCAAGGCAACAGTGAGGCGTACCCTAGGGGTGGTGTGTGCGATTCGTGTGTCGTTTTCATTTGCATTTATCTTGTCATGTTATTGGTGTTCTACGCTTGTTTTTATTTTTGTCCATACATTCTTTCATGCTTTTGATTAACAGTTAAAAGTTGCGAGGAAAAGTAAATCTAAAGCTATTACAAATGGCGCGGGTCCACATCGCCAAAATTAACCAGGACCCGATTTGACAGAAAATAAATAAATAGACAAAGTAAATAAAGAATTGAAAAGTGCGAGAAATAATTTACAAGGCTTCGGGAGAGGTACATAAATATTTAAGCGAGATAAAATAAATGTGCGAATAAACAATTAAGTCGAAATGAGGGCGTTGGACCCTTTTTGCAAAATATTAAAATTACATGAATTAATTAATTTAAGAAAAGAAATTGTTTTTGGTATTTTTAGAATTTTAAGAGTTAATAGAAAAAAGTTAATTGAAATTAAACGCTAACCCTAATTCTACTTTATTTTAATTTATTAAGAAAACATTAGAATTTAACCTAAATTAACCCTAAGTTATTTTCATGCAATTTGATTATAAAAATAAATAAAATAAATATTTAATTATTTGAAAGAAAAAAAAATGAAAAGGATGAAAAATTCATTAAACCTAATTCTATGCCTATTTTAGATTTTTATTATGAAAACATTAACTTAAACCCTAATTTAAGGCTAAATAATTATTTGCATTTATTTACAAAAAGTATTAAAATAAAATATCTATTATATTTTCTTATCTTTTCTGATTTTTATGCATTTTTTATATTTATGAAAATAAGTAATTAATTTAAACAAATAATAATTAAAAGAAATAGAGTTAAATAAAAAAATAAAAAAATAAAGAAAGTGAAAAATATGCAAACCTAGGGGGGTGGTAGTCCCCAATTGTGAGGCTTTTCTTCAGCAATTTGAGCCCATTAGCAATTGGCCTGTAAGACTTTTTTCCACTAGCGTGCTGGCGTGTTGACTGGGACACATCGTATTCCCCAGATCATGACCTTTGATCTGATCTTAGTGCATGCGTGGCAAGCTGGATGGTGAACTACACAGTACGTCCTTTGTGTTGAAACTGCACAGGATAATTAGTTGAAAAATAATATGAGAATAATGAAGACCTGGGGCTCGAACCCAGGTCTTTAACGTTGCCAACACATACACCTTGCCACTGAAGCGCTTTGTTTATCTGTAAACTAATATAACAAATAAATATTATAAAATAAAATTGTCAATGGCTTTGGAAACGCGCGCAAAATTTGAAAGAGCCAACCCATATGTGCCACGAAGTCATCTTCTTCATGGTGTTTTCCTGAAACAAATTTAACAAACATTTAATGGGGGTTTTAAACCCCCTCAAAATAGGCTAATTTCAATAATAACGATTAGGCCTATGATGCTCAGAAATTTGGCGCGATGGTCTTGATCTTTTCGTCCCAACCTGCTGATTTCATTCATGGAATTGTTATGTCTCAATTTTATAGGAATAGAAAACGCCCAAATTGAAAACCTTGGAAACCTAGGTATCAACAATGGCGAATTCTCATATAGGGCATGAAACTTCAATCAATCTGTGCAGTCAGCTTCAAAACAAGATAATTAGTGCAAATCCATGAATAAAATGCAATGATATGGTCTCCATAATAGAATGCGATTATGCAGAAAAAGTGATGCAGTTCACCCTCAAATTACCAATTATTTGCGTATGGGATTGAGTTTTTGATTGGAATCGCTTCCTACCAACCCCAGCAAGCTAATGAAACAGGTTTCGTGCCTTGAATCGCCTTGTAAGGGTGTTTTCAGATTTTCAGTTTTTAGACAAAAATTCCAAGTTTGATCTATGCTCTTCTGCGCAGCTCAGTGTGTGTTTGCATTAGGGTTGTGATTAGGCTTTTGTATTGAGTCCATTAGGTTAACAAATTTGATCAGGATCTCTTGTATTCATGAATTTGAAGATTTGATTTTCAAGCTTTATTTTTCAATCTTTTTCCATGCAATTTTGTATCAATTATGGTCCAATCAATCCAAATCTTTCCTTATTTGGCTAGGCACGAATTATTGAGTATAAAACATGCACAAAAGGATTTAAAACTTTAGGTTAAGTATTTTCCATGTATTTATTTTGATTTAAATGAATTAATATAAATAAAAATTCACATAAATAAATAAAAAATGAAAAAATACTTCCCTTTGGGCCAAGTGGTCGTGCACATGTCATGGATGATGAATCATGGAGGAAAAATGGGCCCATTAACAATTTTAGGTCTTTTGAATCAATGTTGACTTTTCAAAATATCCAAAAATTTCCCAACTTCCACAAGGCATAACTTGCTCAAATTTTAAGCTTTTCTCATGTTCTTGGACATTTTGGAAAGGTCTTTGAGTCCTCTAACCAATGTCTTTGGTCCCATGTCATTTTGATTTACCAATCTCAAGTTATGACCTTTGACTTAAAGTCTCTTTTTGTTGACTTTTGAAAATGACCTATAATGTTGAAATTGATAACTTTTTGTGAGAGCATTTCTTGGACTTGAAGTATGAAGATGAGTTGTAGGAAATGTCTTTCTCTTCAAAATGAGCTTTGGATGGAATTTTTCTGATAATCCATGTGAAAGTTATGCCCTAGTCAATTTACAGTTGACTTTTTCAGCTGTCCAAATAAGGAAACTTTTGCATTTTGATGATTTTTGAGCCAAACTTTGGGAATCATGATCAAGCATTGATCAAATGATGTTTGTGGCTTCAAAATGATATGTTGACCAAAAATTTGAACTTTTGACTGTCAAATGACCATTTTGCCCCTGCAGTTGACTGTAGTGCAATTAGGGTTTTTGACTGTGCAATTTTGAGCTGAATGTCTTGAAACTTGATATGAGGATGCTTGACCATATTTGTAGGCATATGAGACTTGATGGGACCTTTGGAAACTTCAATTTCTTGATCAGAACACAAGCCCTAATCTTGACTGTATAGGAGACCTTTGCATTGTGCAACCCTTGGGGAATTTTGAAGCTTGACTTGGCAATTTCTTAAAGAATATGGGAGGGCAAATTTTGGGGTACAACAGATAGTCTCATCTTTCTGACTAACAACTTTGCATGAATTTTGATTGAAGATTATATCATAACCGTTATCACTTAATTGACTTATGGATAACAGGTTATGCATTAATCCATCAACTAATAAAACATTACTTATAGAGGGAAGATTTCCATTACCTACTGTTCCAGATCCAATGATCTTTCCTCTCTGATTGCCTCTAAAGCCCATGTGGCCTCTAGGCTTAAGTTCCAGGCTTTGGAACATATGCCTTCTTCCCGTCATGTGTCGTGAGCAGCCAGAGTCCAGGTACCATGATTGGTGTCTTTGCTTTTCTGCTAAAGATATCTGCCACATGTATGATTTTATCCTTAGGTACCCACATTTTCTTGCGTCCTGATTTGTTAGTTTTACCAAAATTCTGATTAAATTTTGGTTTGACAGAATAATTACTACTTGTGTATTTTATGTCGTGTGTGTGCCCATATATAAAGTGTGAATCAAGTGGAGTGCATTTTATAACTAAGTCCATGGCATTTTTTGGTGTAGGTACCTTACCTTGATATCCTATCCCTTTTCTGCCATTTCTGCTAACTCCATAGATCATTGAAGCCATCTTGCTTCAGTCTATGTTTTTAGCTAGAAACTTCTGAAAGCTGTGATTATACTCTTTGATGATCTCATCAGCATTGCTGGGAGTTTCGGGGATTGTTTCCTTCTGAGAGTTTTGCAACTGGTTTTCTAATTTTGAAATTTTTTCTTTTAACTCAAAATTCTCCAATCTGAGACTCTCAGTCTTATCAGAGTCAGAAGCAAGACTCCTTTTCAGGTTTCTGAATTTGACTATGATCTGCTGATACCTTTCTAGAATTTCATTAAGGCTTTCAGCAAGTTCAACCTTAGTAAAGTTTATAGTAAAGTCAGGGAATACCTCTTCAGTGTCTGATCCTTAGTCTGACCCAGAAGCTTCACTGTCTTCAGATACGTTTGCCATGAGAGTTATGTTTGCTCTTTCATCATCTGATTCTGAGTCAGCTTCATATGTGTCAGAATCATCCCATGAGGCTTTTCTTCTTTTCCTTGATGAACTTATTTTTGGGTTTCTCCTTCTGAAGCTTTGGGCAGTCACTTTTGTAGTGCCCTTGCTCATTACATTCATAGCAGATGATGTCTTTGTTGTTTGGCTTTTTGTATCCTGAAGAGCCTTCAGATCTTGTGTCCAAAGGAGGATTCTGACCTTCTGTATCTGGATGAGGATTCATTCTGATTTTCTGATCTTCTGGGATTCCTGAACTTTCTTTGCCTCTTCTTCCACAGTTGGTTCACCCTTATGGAGAGGAGAGACAATTCATCTTCTTCTGATGAGGATCCATCAGAGGTTTCTTCTACAGCCTGCAAAACTTTGGAGTCATATTTTTTGTTATATTTTAAAGCTAATGGCTTACCTTGATTTTGAGGTTCGTCTTCTTCTAGCTCTATCTCATGACTTCTGAGGGAGCTGACAAGTTCCTCCAGAGAGATTTTGTTGAGATCTTTGGCTAGCTTAAGCGTTGTGACCAATGGCCTCCACTGTTTTGGCAAGCTTCTGATGATCTTCTTAACGTGATCAGCAGTGGAATACCCTTTGTCAAGAACTTTTAGACCAGCAACAAGAATTTGAAATCTTGAAAACATAGTTTCTATTGATTCACTATCTTCCATCTTGAATGCCTCATACTTCTGAATGAGCGCAAGGGCTTTGGTTTCTTTGACTTGAATGTTGCCTTCATGCGTCATTCTCAGAGAATCAAACATATTCTTGGCAGTTTCTCTGTTTGATATTTTCTCATATTCTGAATATGAGACGGCGCTGAGAAGAATTGTTTTGGCCTTGTGGTGATTTCTGAATTCATGCTTTTGCTGATCAGACATCATTTTCCTGTCTATCTTCTGACCACGTCCATCCATTGGGTGCGTGTATCCATCAGTTACCATGTCCCACAGATCAGCATCATGGGCCAAAAAGAAACTCTCAATTCTGTCTTTCCAGTAGCAAAGTTCTCTCCATCAAAGACTAGAGGTTTGCCACTAAATTTGTCCCTTTATTCGTTGTTGTCATTGCTGATGTTTTGACTTGGTCCTGCCATAGTGTTTTTCTGACGCTGGATCTTGTACTGACACGGTTAAGTGTTTAAGCTCAGAACCAGGCGCTCTGATGCCAATTGAAGATGTGAAAAACACAAGAAGGGGGGGGGGGGGGTTGAATTGAAAACTTGGATCAAAAACAGCTTAATGACACAATATTTTTATCCTGGTTCGTTTGATCTCAAACTACTCCAGTCCACCCGTCAAGGTGATTTCGCCTCTCTCCAACGAGGTCTTAATCCACTAATCTCAAAAGATTACAACAGTTACTTTAACAATTGTTAAATTCTTCTTGAGTACAACCACAAACCGGTTAATATCAAGGAAATCTTTTACAAATAATTGAACAAGAATGTGTTGTTGTTTTCTAACAAAACAGTTTATCACGACTGTGATGATTACACAGGTTAAGCTTAGAATATAGAATAAATTTGTTAGAGCTTGAATATGCGTGGTTTGGAATTCTCTGCAAATTGATGTGTGCGTACGTACATGCTTATTTTTGCAAGCAGACTTGTTTATATAGGCAAGGCAAGAGACGTTGTCCATAAAGCAAGTTTAATGTTAATAACACACTTTCCTTTTGAAGAAGATCTTGTCTGAAGAAAGCCGTTGGCATTAATTCTGTCTTGAATGTTTAGTAACACTTCAGAGTCTTCTTTGCTTAACTGTTGATGACGCTTCAGAATGTTGATGACTTGGTTTGAGAGGTCTTTATTCAGAATCAGAGTTTGTTGTAATTAAGCGCAGGTTCTGGTCACCAATCTTCAGCGTATAATCTGATTGCTTCAGCATGTAATACTTTATAACTTATCTTCTAATGTTGATTCCATCAGAACTTCTGCATATACAAAACATATTTTTAAGGAGCATATTTGTTTTGTGTATATATACTTTGTATTTATTTATTCTTTGTATTTGTTATCATTAAAACTCTAACCAAGGGTTGTAGAATCAAACTATGTTCTAACACTAGTTTCTGGTTTGTGCATTCAAACTCCAATTTTTCCTTAAGTGTTTCTTGAATAAATCATCAATACAGTTTCTAATATACACATAGAAGCCTTCCCAACTTCTGTTTTCAAACTGTAACACAATCTTCACCAATCTCCATTTCAAAAAATCAAAGCTTCGCTTCTTGGCTGCTCCAGAACATTCCGGCCATTTATAGCTTAAGTTAAGTGTTGTTTCAGCTTTCTGAGAACGTGAGGAAGCTGACAAGAACACCACAGCAGTCTGAACCAAGCTCTAACTCATATGACAATCTCCAACAACAAGGTAAGTTTCTTCTGATTTCTATCTCATTGCTTAGGCATTGTTAGGCTTGCCTTTTCAAAGATACAATGTAGATATCATGGCTCTGAATCTGTACATATTTATAGATTCCATTTATGTAGCCTAAGTAGAGAGAATTTCATATCAGAACTTCTTAAGGAAATTAGGGTTCAGGATTAGGACTTGCAAAATTCATGTTTGCTTCTGATTTGCAGTTTAGATAGTTTATATTTCTGAAAACATGATAAATTTACCATAACTGCTATGTTTTCATTTTCCATATTGGTTGAGAAATGACTAAGTTGCAGATGTTCTGGTCGGAACGAAGGAGAAGATGAAGTTCATCATCAGAACTTACTTGGTGATACATGTTTAAGTTTTTGCCCCTAATATCGGATGTACAACCATCCCAGTGGTAGAGAGCGTGCACATAAGGCATTAGTGTTAAGGGTCCTGAGTTCTAGCCCGAGAAACAACTTTTTATGTTTATTTCTTGACATTTCCCCCGCATTATTTGTCAAACAATACCCCTAGACCATAACTTCTATATATTCCCATACAACAGTATTGGCACTTCACTTACCCATTACCAGAACTTCTAGCCTTCCAGTAACACTAGAACTTCTAGGTTTCCAGTTGCATAAGAACTTCTAGGTTCTCTCAACAACCAGAACTTCTAACCTACCAGTAATATTAGAACTTCTAGGTTCTCACCAATCATAACTTCTAGACTCTTTCAACAATCAGAACTTCTAGGCCTTCCTTTGTTCCCAACAACCTCAGAATGTTATTGCGTCTGGATCCAGAACTTCTGGCTTTTCCCTTTTTTTTGCTAACATTTTCTTTCTGACTTACAACGCGCCTGAGTCAGAACTTTCGCTCTCTCCTCTTTCAGCAATGCGCTGATTCTGACTCTTACTCTCTTATTTATTTTTATCATCACTTTATTTTCATTAATCAAAAACACAAAAAATATTTTATATTCATACACTTTGCTTCATTTCTTTTAAAACAAGAAGACTAAAAATATTTTCTTAAGCAAATTTATTTATTCTCTTAACAAAAACAAAACAAGTCTATTTTACATTTCCTGTACATTATTTCAATATGGTTGTAATAGATAATTAGGACTTTAATTTCTTGCAATCTCCATTTGTAAATTTGTACACCCCATCCCCCAAATGATTGTAATAGCGTAGAATATTTACTTTCCGCAATTTATCGCTTTCATATAAATGCTAGTAATTAGGATTTGTATGGGAAGATAAAAACAACAAGTAGACAACCCCTAATCAAAGACTAAATGCATGCAAATTAAACACACTATTCACACATGCACCCCTAGGGGTTAACTCCACTTCTTGCCTAAAAATGGTCATGTTACGCATGTGAGACGTCTTAGCAAAACAATCAAAAATACAAGATCATAGTCCCTCGTTAACGCTTCGAATGTTGCCTTACAAATGATCTTAGACCCTCAAGAGAAATGCTAAGATATCTCACAACATTGCTATCATGACTATACGATGACCCACGCCCGTCCCTCTACATCCAATGATGGGGCTTCTTACCAAATCAATGGTAAGGTAGCAACATCTAAAGGAGGAGGAAATAACATTTAAGACCTTTGAGTAGGTAGATTTCTCTTAGTTGCTCGCTTGCTCACAACAAAAACATTTCATACACCAAAAACTTTCATTTTGAAACACTTTTAAAAGAAAAACACTTTGTATGCATTCTTATAGAGACGAGAACCATTACAAAGATACCTTTTCCAAATCACTTTCAAAAACAAACACTTCTTTTAACTATTTTTCAAACAACACTTTTCATGCGTTCTTATAGAGACGAGAATCATTACAAAGGCACATTTTTAAAATAATTTCAAAAACCACACCACAAACACATTTTCAAACAAAGCAAGTGATCTAGCAAGCAACTAAGAGCCCATAGATAACTATGGATGAAAAGGGTGCTAACACCTTCCCTTTTCATAATCTACCCCCCTAACTCAAGAAAATAATCTCAAAGGTCTTTCCTGTTCTTTTCACCCTTTCCTTCATTGGATAAAATAAAAGTCGGTGGCGACTCTTGCTATCCGCAACAATTGCGATCAAACGCAAAACATACTAAGTCAGTTCTCCCACCGTATTACAAAACTGGCGACTCTGTTGGGGAAGTTGTAAAAGTGGGGTTACCTTAGGGCTATATCACCTTTACTTGCTTTCCTTGTTTAATTTGCTTGCTTTACATTATGGTTCCTTGTTTGGGCTTGTTTTGATCCTCTACCCGGATCTGGGGCACCTTTTAGGTAAGTAGCGATAGATTGTGGAAACTGTATGGGGTATACCGACATGGTATAAGCAATAGCTATGTTAGTGTGACACATTTTTTGGTACCGGTAGCCCTTGAGTAGTCAAGGAGAATACGAGGCCGCTGTGTGGTGTCATGAAGCACTAACTGACTTTAGAACCTTATTTGACCAACTTGGCCATTAGGAAGTAGTGAGGTAGCCGGATTTAGTGCAGTTCGAAGTTGGTTGATACTCGATACTACGCTCATTGAGATTGGACTTTTGAGATATTTCGGTCACCATTAAAGAGGCTTGCGCTGAAACAATTACCGATGAAGAAAGATCAATGATATTGAGATCCCCTAGAACCCGATTACTTTCTAGGACAGGTTGAACCAACTAAACTTCAAGAGGGTACTTACCTATAAACTCCATGCAAGCCTAAACCTAAGGATCTGTTTTCTTTGTGTGTGTGTATATGCTTACTTGTACATAACATCATAACATTATACCATTGCATTTTTGCACTAACCATTTCAAGGATTATTGAGATTTATCTTTGTTCTGTTTTGTAGGATATGGCTTTCGGCCGCAGGAATACTATCCAATTCAATCTCGTAAGAATTCCTTCTCAACTCAAAGAGTTATCACCGAGGGTTCCTGAGAGTTATTCATTCACCTAGAGGCATGGTCGACTCCTAAACTTGGTTACCTCGAGCATTGAGGAAGACATGATGAAGGTGCTTTTCCAGTTCTTTGACCCTTTGCACCATTGCTTCACCTTTCCTGATTATCAGCTTGTACCTACTATGGAAGAATCCTCTCAACTCTTGAGGATTCCTATTATCAATCAACTACCTTTCAACGGTACTGAAAGAGAACCAAGCCCTGAAGAAATTGCCCGAGCACTACACTTGCAACAATCCAACGTTACATCTAATTAGGAAACAAGAAGTGGTGTCAAAGGGTTCCTAGCCAAGTTCCTGTTGGAGAAAACTCAAGATTGTTGGAACACTATGGATTTACAATATTTTTAAGAAATCTTGGCCCTTATCATCTATGGGATGGTACTATTTCCAAATCCTGACCAACTTATAGATGTAAATGCTGTCAAAATATTCATGTCTCGCAATCCAGTACCTACTTTGTTAGGAGATATCCTACATTCTCTCCACTCTCGCACCATGAGGAAAAGAGGGACCCTCATGTGTTGCACTCCTCTTTTGGCTAGGTGGTTTGTCTCGCATCTCCCCCGATCCGTATTGAAGAATGATCAAGATTTGAGGTGGTCCAATAGGTTGATATCACTCATACATTTGGATATTCACTGGTGTTCTCGATCCTTAGAGAACATTACTATCATCGACCGTTGTGGGGAATTCCCTAATGTCCCTTTGCTTGGCATTAGGGGAGGTATCACTTGTAACCCTTGCTTAGCCTTACGATAGTTTGGGTATGCCCGAAGAGATGGTCCTCATGATATGCTCATCTAAGGAGTGGTATTCGACTACGAGAGAGATGATCAAGGATATCGTCATAGGTTTATGCGAGCTTGGAGGATGGTAAACAAAGTGGATAATAAGAACCTAGGACACAAGAACTCTATTCCCCTTGAGACTTACCTTAGATGGGTACGAGCTCGTGCTCAGAAGCTCGTAATGCCTTACCCCTCCATCCTGCCTATTATCGTGGAGCCTATTGCTGAAGGAGATGTCCCGTATACTATCCTCTACCCCAACATGCCTACTTCTCTTGAAGACTTGCAAAAGGGTTGGATTCAGCTAAAGGAAGAGCGAGATACCTTTGAAGCTAATTTCTACGTGAGTGAGAAAAGGGTTTTGGAGCTTACAAGGAAACTTAATGAAGAACAAAGCTTGAACGCCTACATTACACCAAAAAGGATGCGTTCGACCTTTTTGTCTTAAGAACTTATCTTGTAAGCCCAAGAGGAACATTGTAACCATTTTGAACTGGATTAATGCAAATTGACGTTTGTTCATTCTTTGTCTATACAAACTTAAACCTTATAAATCCTTGAAAAAATGCATCCACATACCATGCATCATATCATGACAGGTTTCTCCTATACAAGTCTCCTTATCTTCTTATTGTTTATTTCAGTAGAGATGGCTCTAGAACAGACTATCAAGGACATTCAGATTCAAAATGCTTAACTTCAAGAAATGTTCTTGAATCTATCAAGGACATTCATATTCGAAATGCTTAACTTCAGGAAATAATCTTCAATGGATGTTCTCAGAGTATTTTCCGTGCTGAAGATCAGTTCACCGTTTCGCAACGATTCGGGGTTCAAAGATTCACAAGTCCAACCCGACGCGTCATATTCAGGTGTTCTTTCTTCAAGATATTTTTGATAACATATTCTCAAATTCAGGTTCGGCTCAAGAGTCAATTCTTTAAAGAAGGTCTCCGAATGTGTGAGTTTTCTCGAATAAATATGGTGAAAAAGTATGCTGAAAGTGCAGTTTTTACGCACTAAAAAATTCATAACTTGAAGATCGTGGCTTGTTTTGAACCCGTTCCAGAGGCCAAAATTCCGTCTTGACGTCATCTACGTTTTCATCTATCATGACTGGAAGCCAATTTCGATCAGAAGGTCTTCAAAAATGAAGATTTATCAAGTATTTTCGTACATAAAATTTGTGACAAAAGTTTATTTGCGTCATGTTCAGAAAATCATAACTTGGTTGATTTTCATCGTATCGAGCTGCTTCCGGCGCCAAAAATTCACAAATTAAGTTGGCTAAGTTTTCACAGGAGGTATTGAGTTCGAACGATATCCAAAAGGCCTTCGTTTTTTGCTCAGATTGCGTGTGACGCACCGAAAATCCTGAATGCTGAATATTATTTTATCTGAGTCGAAACTTCGAAAATTCATAACTCGGTCAATTTTTATCGGATTGGGCTCATATTTTTACACAAGGTCACTGAATCAGAGATCTACAAATTTGCTTCAAAAGTCGAGACCGAATTAGGCTGCGATCAATACCAGTTTTTTATTGAAGAACGTGTCAGAGTCGACACTGGGGCGCAAAATAAGTTTGTCTGAGCTAAAACTTCAAAAATTCATAACTAATTCACCACTTATCCGATTGAGTCCATTTTAGGATAGGAGTTAGTTCTCGATGTCAGCTATATTTTGTTTTCACATTTCAACTTCAAAAATTGCACTTAAGCCCCAGCGATTTAGCCTGGAACGTGACGGACTCAAGTGAACATTGGAGGCCCAATTGCACATTCAAAGCCCATATCTTTTCTCTAATTTCCATTATATAATCTCATTCTTTTCACACAAAGAGGGGAACAGAAAAAAAACTTTTGCCACAATCCTGTCAAAATATCAAATTTTTTCAAAAACCCTAAAACCTTGAAATCCTTATTACAAACTCCCATCTCACTACAAACAAGTCATCCTTGTTATAAATCCACATCTCATTACTTCTCCAGTAAATGTAAGACTGGTTTGATCTCCATGATCAAAAGGGTATAATCATTCATACATGCCATATCGATTTTAATATTACAAAATTTCATACATTTGCTTTATTTGTATTTCATGATATAATAGTTTATTTAATGTGTTCATGAGATTCAACACTGTAGATTTAGACAGGATCCCATGCAGATTATTACAAAACGCTGAGGCCAAAATAGAACAACCAATGCATGGTGAGGCAGACATCCTGAGAAGGTTAAGGGCGTTGGTTCAACAACCACCCCTATTGGTTTTGGTTTTCTTCCTTTCTATTTATCCTTTTACCTATTTTCATTCTTTCTGTTTAAAACTTTTTTTTTTCATAAAACTTATCATTTTTCACAAACCTTTGATTTTTCCTCCTAAACTCGAATAATTAATTTTAGATTTTTTTAATTTAATTTTAGGTTTAAAATTAATTTGTGGTTCATCACCCATCCCTGACATTTGCATTATCTTTATTTTCTAACCCTATTTTTCATTGATGTTTCTTCCCCTATCTATTTTTTGGCAAACATAATTCTTTCTTATTGATCATTACACATAGTCATCTCTGGTTCACCATCTTCAGCGGAAGTAGAAGAACCACTTTTTCTACGACGGTCAGGAACTCAATTTCCGTTAATCTCCAACAACAGTCAGGGATTTATTTTCCCAAACTCGGACGTGCCACAATAGCATTTCATATTCATACATCATGACGTGCGCATACATATTGCATCCAGCATAAGCTCATTTATTTTGAGAACATCATCATACAATGCATTTCATGCATCATATACGATTAATCATGTACCTTTTCAGGAAAGATGGTTATCGTTAACAACTTCCAGCAAGTTCAAGATTAGCTCCTGAAACTAAACAGAATAATTATCTGCGTGACCAAATGCAGCTTTACACGGGTTCGTCACGAAGCAATCTTACACAGGTTTCTCCTAAATGCAGCTTCACACAGGTTTATCCTGAAAAATATTACACGGGTCCTTTCTCATACATTTCCAAATGAAGTTTTACACGAACTTATCACAAAATAACCTTACCCAGGTTCCTCCAGAAGTTTTACACGAACTTATCACAAAGTAACCTTACCCAGGTTCCTCCTGAAGTTTTACACGAACTCATCCCAAAGGAACCTTACCCAGGTTCCTTCTCAGTTCAGATGCAGTTTTACCCAAACTACTCACAAAACAACCTTACCCAGGTTCATTCTCGGTTCAGATGTAGTTTTACCCAAACTCCTCACAAAGCAACCTTACTCAGGTTCCTTCTCGGTTCAGATGCAGTTTTACCCAAACTCCTCACGAAGCAACCTTATCCAGGTTCCTTATCACAACCCTACTATCAAGACTTTCATTTAGAAGTAACCCTACTATCCAGGTTCCTTCTCACAACCCTACTATCCAGGCTTTTATTTTGAAGTAACCCTACTATCAAGGTTCCTTCTCACAGCCCTACTATCCAGGCTTTCATTTCGAAGTAACCCTACTATCCAGGTTCCTTCTCACAGTCCTATTATCCAGGCTTTCATTTCGAAGTAACCCTACTATCCAGGTTCCTTCTCACAACCCTACTATCCAGGCTTTCATATCGAAGAAACCCTACTATCCAGGTTCCTACTCACAGCCCTACTATCCAGACTTTCATACCGAAGTAATCCTACCATCCAGGTTCCTTCTCACAGCCCTACTATCCAGGATTTTATACCGAAGTAACCCTAGCATCCAGGTTCCTTCTCACAAACCTACCATCCAGGCTTTCATATCTAAGTAACCCTACTATCCAGGTTCCTTCTCACAGCCCTACCATCCAGGCTTTCATATCTAAGTAACCCTACTATCCAGGTTCCTTCTCACAGTCCTACTATCCAGGCTTTCATATCGAAGTAATCCTATTATCCAGGTTCCTTCTCACAGCCCTACTATCCAGGCTTTCATATCGAAGTAACCCTAGTATCCAGGTTCCTTCTTACAGCCCTACTATCCAGACTTTCATATCGAAGTAACCCTACTATCCAGGTTCCTTCTTACAGCCTTACTATTCAGGCTTTCATATCGAAGTAACCCTACTACACAGGTTCCTTCTCACAACCCTACAATCCAAGCTTTCATATCGAAGTAACCCTACTACCCAGGTTCCTTCTCACAGGCCTACTATCCAGGCTTTCATTTTGAAGTAACCCTACTATCCAGGTTCCTTCTCACAACCCTACTATCCAGGCTTTCATTTCGAAGTAACCCTACTATCTAGGTTCCTTCTCACAACCCTACTATCCAGGCTTTCATTTCGAAGTAACCCTAATATCTAGGTTCCTTCTCACAGCCCAACTATCTAGGCTTTCATTTCTAAGTAATCCTACTATCCAGGTTCCTTTTCACAGCCCTATTATCCAGGTTCCTTCTCACAGCCCTACTATCCAGGATTTCATTTTGAAGTAACCCTACTATCCAGGTTCCTCCTCACTTTTATTTCGAAGTAACCCTACTATCCAGGTTCCTCCTCACAGTCCTACTATCCAGGCTTTTATTTCGAAGTAACCCTACTATCCAGGTTCCTTCTCACAGCCCTACTATCCAGGCTTTCATTTCGAAGTAACCCTACTATCCAGGTTCCTTCTCATAACCTTACCATCCATGTTTCTTTTCTCTTATCTCCAGACAGTATTCCACAACACTGTAAGACCTGGACTTGATCAAACCCGATTGGTTTCACCTTTCCCCAGTAGGTCGCGATGCAGCCTATACACTGACCAAATATGCAGTTCACTTCCACTTCTTCAAGCAGGAGTTATTTTCCCAGTAGAGTAACTGACAACTGAAGCTCCTAAAATTCTATTTCTCCTAAGACAGATACCAACATTCTTCAGCAGATTCCTCCTCAACGACAGGAACAAGAATTCTCATCAAAGGACTATCTCGGGAAATCAACATCCTCTAGATGGCATCTTTAAGCCCATCTCTGACGATTCTCCGTCATATCTTTCGGATGACATCTTTAAGCCCATCTCCGGTGACCTTTCGTCATCTCCTCCAAATGACATCTGTAAGCCCATTCCCAATACCACCTACATAGTCAAGCATCATTGCAGACGAGTGCAAATTTCTGGGCACTCTAGTGTTCAATCATCTTCCACGTTCAGATCACGAAAGGAAGACAAGCCAATCTAAATCTTCAGGTTTAACAAGATTGAACATGGGCAGCTGTTGTACCCCAAAATTTACCCTCTTTTCATACACGCATATTATTGGTTTTATGGTTATGGAATAAAGGTATATTTATCAAGCTTCTTCAGGTTACAAGTGACATTTATTTCACCAATGGATGTTCTCAGAGTATTTTCCATGCTAAAGATCGGTTCGCTATTTCGCAATGATTCAGGGTTCAAAGATTCACAAGTCCAACCCGACGTGTCATATTCAGGTGTTCTTTCGTCAAAATATTTTTGATAATGTATTCTCAAATTCAGATTCGGCTCAAGAGTCAATTCTTTAAAGAAGGTCTCCGAATGTGTGAGTTTTCTCGAAGAAATGTGGTGAAAAAGTATGCTGAAAGTGTAGTTTTTACGCACTAAAAAATTCATAACTTGAAGATCGTGGCTTGTTTTGAACCCGTTACGGTGGCCAAAATTCTGTCTTGGCGTCATCTACGTTTTGATCTATCAAGATTGGAAGCCAATTCGATCAAAAGATCTTCAAAAATGCGGATTTATCAAGTATTTTCGTACAGAAAATTTGTGACAAGTTTATTTGCGTCATGTTCAGAAAATCATAACTTGGTCGATTTTCATTGTATCGAGCTGGTTCCAGCGCCAAAAATTCACAAATTGAGTGGGCTAAGTTTTCACAGGAGGTATTGAGTTCGAACGGTATACAAAAGGCCTTCGTTTTTTGCTTAGAATGCGCGTGACACGCTGAAAATCCTGAATGCTGAATATTATTTTATCTGGGTAGAAACTTCGAAAATTCATAACTCGGTCAATTTTTATCAGATTGGGCTCATATTTTTACACAAGGTCAATGACTCAGAGATCTACAACTTTGTTTCAAAAGTCGAGACCGGGTTAGGCTCCGCTCAATACCAGTTTTTTATTGAAGAACGTGTCAGAGTCGACACTGGAGCCCAAAATAAGTTTGTCTGAACTAAAACTTTAAAAATTCATAACTAATTCACCGTTTATCCGATTGAGCCCATTTTCGGACAGGAGCTAGTTCTCGATGTCGGCTACATTTTGTTTTCACATTTCAACTTCAAAAATAAAACTTAAGCCCCTGCGATTTAGCCTAGAACGTGACGGACTCAAGTGAATATTGGAGGCCCAATTGCATATTCAAAGCCCATATCTTTACTCTAATTTCCATTATATAATCTCATTCTTTTCACACAAAGAGGAGAACAGAAAAAAAAACTTTGGCCACAATCCTGTCAAAATATCAAATTTTTTCAAAAACCCTAAAACCTTGAAATCCTTATTACAAACTCTCATCTCACTACAAACAAGTCATCCTTGTTACAAATTCACATCTCACTACTTCTCCAGTAAGAATAAGACTAGTTTGATCTCCATGATCAAAAGGGTATAATCATTCATACATGCCATATCGGTTTTAATATTACAAAATTTAATATATTTGCTTTATTTGTATTTCATGATATAGTAATTTATTTAATGTGTTCATGAGATTCAACACTGCAGATTTAGACAGGATCCCATGCAGATTATTACAAAACGCTGAGGTCAAAATAGAACAACCAATGCATGGCGAGGCAGACATCCTGAGAAGGTTAAGGGTGTGGGTTCAACAACCACCCCTATTGGTGTTGGTTTTCTTCCTTTCTATTTATCCTTTTACCTATTTTCATTCTTTCTGTTTAAAACTTTTTTTTCTCCATAAAACTTAACATTTTTCACAAACCTTTGATTTTTCTTCCTAAACTCGAATAATTAATTTTAGGTTTTTTAATTTAATTTTAGGTTTTAAATTAATTTGTGGTTCATCACCCATCCCTGACATTTGCATTATCTTTATTTTCTAACCCTATTTTTCATTGATGTTTCTTCCCCTATCTATTTTTTGGCTAACTTAATTCTTTCTTATTAATCATTACACATAAACTTTTTTTTCAAAATTAACTTTTTTTTATTAAAATTAATTTAGGTTTTAAATTTTTTATTATTATTATTAACTCTTTTTTTTATTAACTCTTTAATTTGATTAATTAACCATTTTTTAACAAATTAGAATTAGGTTTTTCTTTTAGTTAGTAACTAAATTTTTGGCTTTTTTTATTTATTAATAAATTAAGTTAATTAACTTTTTTTATTAAAATTAGTTAGAATTAGGTTTTTTTTAATTAACTTAAAATTATTTTCTAAAAAAAATGCCAAAAACATTAACTTAGAATTTTATATTTTAATTTTTTCTTAATTTCTTTTTATTTATTCGTTTATATTTTAATTTCTAGGAAAATTGTATAGGTCGCATTATCAATGTAATAGCGTAGATTTATCTTTTCTTGCATTTTTTTCTAATTACGTAATTGCTTCCGGGATGTAATAGTTTTAGGATTTCTTTTCTGCACTCTTCATTATTATTGTAATTGTTCATGGTTTATAATAGTTTAATTTAGGGCTTTTACTTATCGCTTTTTCCAGGGTTTTTGGCTATGTAATTAATCCCCCTCCTTGAAGCCTTGTAATAGCGTAGATTTATTTTCTCGCATTTTTAATTACCTCAAATATTTAACTGTTTAGATGTATGTTAATAGGGTTGTATGACAAGAATGCATGACAAATTAATACGGTTAGAAAACCCTAATGTGCAAAGATTAAATAACTGAAAACAAATCACTCACACATAATACTCTTAGGGTATACCTTCACTTCGGTTGCCTTCGCTAAACAATCATTAAGCATAGGGTGTCTTAGTGGTTGCCCTCCTATCTAAAAAAGACCAAACGTCCCATTCGAATGTTGCCTCAGAAATGTTGCCTCGAATATGATCTTAAGACTCTAGGGTTATTACTAAGGTGTCCTAATATTGCTTTAGTGATTGTATGTCCCTTTCGAATTGACCCTTACAAACTCCAACGACGGTGCTACCTATTTCTCAAATAGTAGGATAGCGTTGTCTAAAGGAAACGAGAATAGAAACAATCTTTTTTCGAGTAGGTAGATGCTAGTAGGTACTTGCTCAAATCAAAACTTTTCACACTTACACTTTTCAAACAAATTTTTAAAACAACTTTGTCACACTCTTGAGGACAGAAACAAGGGTTAAAACGAAGTAAAACAAAATTTTCCAAAACACAAACACAAGCAATTTAAAAATGAGCAAGTACCTAAGAGCCCGAGGAAAACCATGGATAGAAAGGGTGCTAACACCTTCCCTTTCTATAATCTACCCTCGTACTCAGAAACATCTCGAAAAAGGTTTTTTCTGTTCTTTTTCCTTTTCCTTTGTTGGATAAAATAAAAGTCGGTGGCGACTCTTGCTTACCGCGACATTTTGCGAACAAAAAACGCAAACCAGTATTTACAGTTGGTTCTGCCACCGCATCACAGAACTGACGACTCTGCTGGGGAATATAAAAGGGGTATACCTTAGGATCTAGTTCATCATATTTGCTTCTCTTGATTGCTATGTTTGCTTTACTTTTAAGGGTTTTGTTCAGGGTTACTATAGATCATAACCCAGATCTAGGGATACCTTTTAGGTAAGTAGCAATAGACTGTGAGGGAACTGTACAGCGTAGACCGATACGGTTGAAGCAGTAGCTATGTTAGTGTGGCACATTGGTTGGTACCGGTATCCCTTGTGGAGAAACGAGGAGAATACGGGGCCGCTGCATGGTGTCGTTAAGCATCAACTGATCTTAGAACCTTTAATCTCCCAACTTGGCCATTAGAAAGTAGTGAGATAGACGGCCTCAGTGTAAAGCTGAGAACTGGTTGATACTCGATGTTACACTCATTGAGACCATACTCTTGAGATAGTTTCGGCCGCAAGAAAAGATTGCGTGAGATGAAACCATGACTGATGGAGGATGGTCAATGATATTGAGATCCTCTAGAACCAGGTTACTTTTTATGACAGGTTGAACCAACTAAACTTCAATAGGGTACTACCTTAAAACCCATGCAAGCCTAAACCTAAGGCTGTTTGTGTGACTTGTGTGCTTTCAACTTGAACTACTTCAACAGTTTTATTATCTGACAACATGAGTTCCTTGCAGGTTTTGTTTATAGTCCTTATCCAATAACTTGGATTTCTTGTCGGGTTTACTTGCTTACATCACCTTGCACTTTTGCTTAAACGTATAACATACACATCATAACATCATACCATAACATTTCCTTAACCATTTCAAGGATCTCAAGGGCCTGTGGTGCAGGTTATGATGAACCAAACGTCTAGCAAGGGGCAAGGGGATTTATTTTCCTCTAGCCAATGCCGTCTAGAGATCAAAACACGATAACTTGATTCAGTGGCTATGACCCACTCGATATGGTGAGCTTGACTCTTGAAGAATGACTCTTAACGACACGAAGTTTCTTCAATCAAGCTGCAACCAAATTCTAACAGTTTCTTGTTTACCCCGCGAGATCCTTGAAAACCTTGCATACATATATCATACATATCATTGCATAACAGGTCTTCCAGTACAGGTCTCTCATGTTCTCGCTTTTTATTTCAGCAATGGCTCTCAAACAAGACAATAGAGATCTTCGAACTCAAGAAGCTCAGTTCAGGGAAATATTCCTAAACCTATCCAAGGGGCAGGAAGAGTTGAAAACACCCCTCATTGAGAACTTGGTCAAGAAAAGTCCTGAAGACAATAAGGAAGAATGGCTGGAACAACTGCAAGCTGAGGTAGGTGCAATGAGAACCCATATACTGGGGCGGATGTCTCTTATCTAAGGCCTAGCCTGAAGACAAGAAGAGCTGAAATCCATCATCAACCAACTTCATCAAGACGGATACAACAATATGAAGCAAACAGTCGAGGCCGGGGACCAAGTCATTGATCAACCTCCAAGAAGACAAAAGGTTGGTTTGGTGAAGAGTGGACCTTTCCAAATTGATACTACATCACGGGTCCAACAACAACCTCGCCAAAAACAACAGGTTGATTAGAGTAAGCCGGATATGCCTAAAAGGCAGTTTACCAAAATCAACATGTTGTTGTCTCAAGCTTTGTAACACCTGTTAAGGATGAATCTGATTACGTTGATAGGACCTCATCCGAATCCCAAGACTTCTTCCCCTAACTACAATCTTGATGCAATGTGTGCATACCATTCCAACAGCCCGGGGCATGATAATGACGACTCTTGGAGGCTGAGATATAAAATTCAGGACTTGATTGATGAAGGAGTGTTGGAGTTTACACAAGATGGTTAGGCTGAGTTCTTCTACCATCCCTCCAAGGCACGTCCTTTGAAGTGACAAGATCAAATGAAGAGGCTTTTGTTCATTAGAATTTTCAATTTGCAATTTTCTTTTGATTGTTCGAACATCTATTCATGTCAAACTCTGTTACTTTATCAATGCATTGCATATGTCTGTTTTGAATCAATTCATTCGTATTCACTATATTTAAATTGCTTTCCTTTTTGTGATATTCAACTCTCGAACAAAAGTTCTGAGCCTTTAGAGGGAGGATGACGAAAATGATATCAAAATCTATACAATATGCTTTTGAATAGACCTTGTTGACGATGTACAGACGTTGTTTCAAATCCTAAACAGTGGAGTTATAAGGAAGATAATCCCTAGTCAACCCCTTCGAGCCAAAGAAGTAGGAGTTTTTCTTTTCACACATATTAAAACCCTTAATCATAACCTGGGGCAGGATAGTTTTCTCAGTTAATTCAGAGGCGCATTCAATCATAATCTGCCGCTTCGTACACAATGAATGGCATCAAAGACGTCCTTCCAAAACAAAAGACGGTGATGGTTCCTTATAATCGTCAAGACAGGAAGTCATTATCTCTCGAAATAAAAGCCCATTAAGTCAAAACCTATGAAGGAGACTTAAGAAAAAAAATTGGGGCATCCCGCTGACTGTAATCACAAAAAGAAACAGTTCAGGCAAAAGTCAGGGATAATAAAATCAAAAAGAAAGAGGTCCTACAAACCTTCAACAAAAAATGACTGCCTATTCAAAATAAACTGTCAATATCCGAACCATCACTGGAATATCAGAGCAAAGACTTAAACGGGATCTAAATGCACAATTAACTGAGTACATGACTGAAGAACATCACGAAGAGCGGATGGGTACAAATAAATTTTGAGCCTTTATCCTTTGTTTCTTGAACCGTGAACCAGACCACGTTATAACCCTTAAAAGTCCTAGCTGAAGCATGGGTTAGTTCGAAAGCATACTGTTACAAAAGGTATCCTGACTCCTATAAGGTTTGCTATAAATCCTGAGTTGACATCACACTTTTACAAAAAAAAACTTGTTTTACTAAAAAATGAATTTTCAAACTTCAAGACAGACATAAGCTTTGCATTCTTAAAATAATATTGTTTGCATATGACTATTTGTTCAGCAGCAGAGAAATTCACACGACGAATATCTAGTGAACAAAAACCTTCTCAATAAAAAGGATCACCTTAAGTGAAAAAACACTTCCAACCAAGGGGCACGGCATGATCATTGTCCATCATCTGGGGCAGTCAAGTCAAGATTCAAGGAATCTCTCAAAGATGCCAAATAGCTAGGGACAAATATCCATCTGAATCGCTTGGGGCATTGCACACGAATTCCAGCAACGAATCATGTACGATCAAACAAACATCTTCTGGTAGTGTGGCAACACTTACTACTATGGACAATGACAATTCTTCGTACCCGGTGAACGTGGACATAGTTGGAAAATACTACGCATGAACAAAGACCCGCTAGGTTGACTGGCCTAGGCAAAAATAAGGGCATCCCGGCGAACCAAAAGGGTTCGGGAAAAAGTTAGGGATATACATATGAAAAATTTGTACACCCGGCAAGTCAAAAACCTGAAAAGGCGGCTTGGGCAAAAAAGGGTATCCCGATGGACTGAAAATCTGAAAAGACAGTCCAGGAAAAAGTTAGGGATTAAAGCGTATGACTATGTCCCATCATATTGTCACTTGCCTATCAGTAGAAGACTTATCATTCTGATCGGAAGTTACCAAGCACCTCATAAGTTGGGATAACACTCAATTCACAAGGCCTCCGCAGGCACTTTCTCCAGCAGGTACAGGGGCAGAAAAGTCTTGATACGAAGTCATTGTCAGGTCCTCAACATGAGACCCTGTGACATCTACACTCCCCACAGAGTAGAAGCAACTAAAGCTTTGACACCGACTTCCCCAAACAGGAGCTACGTTCCCCAGCAAAGTTCCTTCAGAGAATCGACATCTATATTCCCCGACCGAATTTCATAATCACAAGCGGTTCATAAAGTTTTCTCCCAAGCAGAGTTTATTTCTCTGAATACAGAAGCTCAATCCCTAACAGAGTTTATTCCTCCGGTTACAGAAGTTCATCCCCCAGTGGAGTTTATCTCTCCGAATCGGCAAGATCTTCCAACAAAGCACTTCCTCTCTCAAATAGAGTTATTCCCCCACAGAGTTCTTCTCAAGCAGAATCTCTCCTCGGCAGAATATCCGTAAACAATGGGAAAATCCCCAGCATAGTCATCTCTGGTTCACCATCTTCAGCAGAAGTAGAAGAACCACTTTTTCTACGACAGTCAGGAACTCAATTTCCATTACTCTCCAACAGCAGTCAGGGATTTATTTTCCCAAACTCGGACGTGACACAATAACATTTCATGTTCATACATCCTGACGTGCACATACATATTGCATCCATCATAAGCTCATTTATTTTAAGAACATCATACAATGCATTTCATGCATAATATATGATTAATCATGTACCTTTTCAGGAAAGATGGTTATCATTAACAACTTCCAGCAAGTTCAAGATTAGCTCCTGAAACTAAACAAAATAATTATCTACGTGACCAAATGCAGCTTTACACGGGTTCGTCATGAAGCAATCTTACACAGGTTTCTCCTAAATGCAACTTCACACGGGTTTATCCTGAAAAATATTACACGGGTCCTTTCTCATACATTTCCAAATGAAGTTTTACACGAACTTATCACAAAGTAACCTTACCCAGGTTCCTCCTGAAGTTTTACACGAACTCATCCCAAATCAACCTTACCCAGGTTCCTTCTCAGTTCAGATGCAGTTTTACCCAATCAACTCACAAAGCAACCTTACCCAGGTTCATTCTCGGTTCAGATGCAGTTTTACCCAAACTCCTCACAAAGCAACCTTACCCAGGTTCCTTCTCGGTTCAGATGCAATTTTACCCAAACTCCTCACAAAGCAACCTTATCCAGGTTCCTTCTCATAGCCCTACTATCCAGGCTTTCATTTCGAAGTAACCCTATTATCCAGGTTCCTTCTTACAACCCTACTATCCAGGCTTTCATTTTGAAGTAACCCTACTATCCAGGTTCCTTCTCACAACCCTACTATCCAGGCTTTCATTTCGAAGTAACCCTACTATCCAGGTTCCTTCTCACAGCCCTACTATACAGTTCACCTCCGGAGTTAATTCCCCAGTAGAGTAATGGACAACTGAAGCTCCTAAAATTCTATTTCTCCCAAGACAGATACCAACATTCCTTAGCAGATTCCTCCTCAACGATAGGAACATGAATTCTCATCGAAGGAATGGTTCAGGAAATTAACATCCTCTAGATGGAATCTTTATGCCCATCTCTGAAGGTACTCCTCCACATCTTGGATGGCATCTTTAAGCCCATCTTCGATGATTCTCTTTCATATCTTTCGGATGGCATCTTTAAGCCCATCTCCGGTGACCTTCCGTCATCTCCTCCAAATGGCATATGTAAGCCCATTCCCGATACCACCTACATAGTCAAGCATCATTGCAGACGAGTGCAAATTTCTGGGCACTCTAGTGTTCAATCATCTTCCACCTTCAGATCACGAAAGGCAGACAAGCCAATCTAACCCTTCAGCTGTTGTACCCCAAAATTTACCCTCTTTTCATACACGCATATTATTGGTTTTATGGTTATGGAATAAAGGTATATTTATCAAGCGTCTTCAGGTTACAAGTGACATTTATTTCGCCAATGGATGTTCTCAGAGTATTTTCCATGCTGAAGATCGGTTCGCCGTTTCGCAATGATTCGGGGTTCAAAGATTCACAAGTCCAACCCGACGCGTCATATTCAGGTGTTCTTTCGTCAAAATATTTTTGATAACGTATTCTCAAATTCAGGTTCGGCTCAAGAGTCAATTCTATAAAGAAGGTCTCCAAATTTATGAGTTTTCTCGAAGAAATATGGTGAAAAAGTATGCTGAAAGTGCAGTTTTTACGCACTAAAAAATTCATAACTTGAAGATCGTTGCTTGTTTTGAACCCGTTATGGTGGCAGAAATTTCGTCTTGACGTCATCTACATTTTCATCTATCACGAATGGAAGCCAATTTCGACCAAAAGGTCTTCAAAAATGCGGATTTATCAAGTATTTTCGTGCAGAAAATTTGTGACAAGTTTATTTGCATTATGTTCAGAAAATCATAACTTGGTCGATTTTCATCTTATCGAGCTGGTTCCGGCGCCAAAAATTCACAAATTAAGTTGGCTATGTTTTCAAAGGAGGTATTGAGTTCGAATGATATCCAAAAGGCCTTCATTTTTTTACTCAGAGTGCGCGTGACGCGCCGAAAATCCTGAATGCTGAATATCATTTTATCTGGGTCGAAACTTCGAAAATTCATAACTCGGTCAATTTTTATCGGATTGGGCTCATATTTTTATACAAGGTCACCGACTCAGAGATATATAACTTTGCTTCAAAAGTTGCGAACGGGTTAGGCTCCGATCAATACCAATTTTTTATTGAAGAACGTGTCAGAGTCGACACTAGAGCCCAAAATAAGTTTGTCTGAACTAAAACTTCAAAAATTCATAACTAATTCACCGTTTATCCGATTGAGCCCATTTTCGGACATGAGTTAGTTCTCGATGCCGGCTACATTTTGTTTTCACATTTAAACTTCAAAAATTGCACTTAAACCACTTCGATTTAGCCTGGAACGTGACGGACTCAAGTGAACATTGGAGGCCCAATTTCACATTCAAAGCCCATATCTTTGCTCTAATTTCCATTATATAATCTCATTCTTTTCACACAAAGAGGGGAACAGAAAAAAAACTTTTGCCACAATCCTGTCAAAATATCAAAAAATTTCAAGAACCCTAAAACCTTGAAATCCTTATTACAAACTCCAATCTCACTACAAATAAACCATCCTTGTTACAAATCTACATCTCACTACTTCTCCAGTAAAGGTAAGGCTGGTTTGATCTCCATGATCAAAAGGGTATAATCATTCATACATGCCATATCGGTTTTAATATTACAAAATTTCATATATTTGTATTATTTGTATTTCATGATATAGTAATTTATTTAATGTGTTCATGAGATTCAACACTGCAAATTTAGACAGGATCCCATGCAGATTATTACAAAACGCTGAGGCCAAAATAGAACAACCAATGCATGGCGAGGCTGACATCCTAAGAAGGTTAAGGGCGTGGGTTCAACAACCACCCCTATTGGTTTTGGTTTTCTTCTTTTCTATTTATCCTTTTACCTATTTTCATTCTTTCTGTTTAAAACTTTTTTTTCCATAAAACTTAACATTTTTCACAAACCTTTGATTTTTCTTCCTAAACTCGAATAATTAATTTTAAATTTTTTTAATTTAATTTTAGGTTTTAAATTAATTTTTGGTTCATCACCCATCCCTGACATTTGCATTATCTTTATTTTTTAACCCTATTTTTCATTGATGTTTCTTCCCCTATCTATTTTTCGACAAACTTAATTCTTTCTTATTAATCATTACACATAAACTTTTTTTCAAAATTAACTTTTTTTTATTAAAATTAATTTAGGTTTTAAATTTTTTTATTATTATTAACTCTTTTTTTTGTTAACTCTTTAATTTGATTAATTAACCATTTTTTAACAAATTAGGATTAGGTTTTTGTTTTAGTTAGTAACAAAATTTTTGGCTTTTTTTCATTTATTAATAAATTAAGTTAATTAACTTTTTTTTATTAAAATTAGTTAGAATTTGTGTTTTTTTAATTAACTTAAAATTATTTTCTACAAAAAAACGCCAAAAACATTAACTTAGAATTTTATATTTTAATTTTTCCTTAATTTCTTTTTATTTATTCGTTTACATTTTAATTTCTAGAAAAATTGTATAGGTCGCATTATCAATGTAATAGCGTAGATTTATCTTTTCTCGCATTTTTTTTTCTAATTACGTAATTGCTTCCGGGATGTAATAGTTTTAGGATTTCTTTTCTGCACTCTTCATTATTATTGTAACTGTTCATGGTTTGTAATAGTTTAATTTAGGGCTTTTACTTATCGCTTTTTCCCGGGTTTTTGGCTATGTAATTAATCTCCCTCCCCGAAGCCTTGTAATAACGTAGATTTATTTTATCGCATTTTTAATTCCCGAAAATATTTAACTGTCTAGATGTATGTTAATAAGGTTGTATGACAAGAATGCATGACAAATTAATACGGTTAGAAAATCCTAATGTGTAAAGATTAAATAACTGAAAACAAATCACTCGCACATATCACTCTTAGGGTATACCCTCACTTAGGTTGCCTTTGGTAAACGATCATTAAGCATAGGGTGTCTTAGTGGTTGCCCTCCTGTCTAAAAAAGATCAAACGTCCCATTCGAATGTTGCCTCGGAAATGTTGCCTCGAATATGATCTTAAGACTCTAGGGTTATTACTAAGGTGTCCTAATATTGCTTTAGTGATTGTATGTCCCTTTCGAATTGACCCTTACAAACTCCAACGACGGTGCTACCTATTTCTCAAATAGTAGGATAGCGTTGTCTAAAGGAAACGAGAATAGAAACAATCTTTTTTTGAGTAGGTAGATGCTAGTAGGTACTTGCTCAAATAAAAACTTTTCACACTTACACTTTTCAAACAAATTTCCAAAACAACTTCGTCACACTCTTGAGGACAGAAACAAGGGTTAAAACGAAGTAAAAGAAAACTTTCCAAAACACAAACACAAGCAATTTAAAAATGAGCAAGTACCTAAGAGCCCGTGGAAAACCACGGATGGAAAGGGTGCTAACACCTTTCCTTTCTATAATCTACCCCACGTACTCAGAAACATCTCGAAAAAGGTTTTTTTCTGTTCTTTTTCCTTTTCCTTTGTTGGATAAAATAAAAGTCGGTGGCGACTCTTGCTTACCGCGACATTTTGCGAACAAAAAATGCAAACCAGTATTAACAGTCGGTTCTGCCACCGTATCACACTACCTCTTTCCTAAAAGAAGTGGAAGAAGAAAATGTTGATCAAGATGTTGAGGAAAATGTTGAACAAAATGTTAAAAAAGATGCTGCTGCCTCCAAGGATGGAGAAGGTCAAAAGGCTGACAATATAGTCAATGTAGAAGAGTTGTCTGACAATGAGCTCATCAATAATGTTGTACCTGGTATTGCTAGAAGGCTAAAGTCTAGGAAAGTGAAATATGCAAGTATCACACCCCCTCCCAAGATAATCAAGAAGAAAACCATGTATGGACCCCCAAAAGCAGGAAGTAAAGTGGCCCCTCCTTCTAGAAAGAGAAAAGCTAGACTTGTTACCTCTACTGATGATGATGAGGATGCTATAAAAAGGTCCAAGAGTAAGAAGAAAGATGTTCTAGTTTAAGAGATGAACTCTGAGAATGATGTCGAGAAAGATGTCCAGGACACCTCTCGTATAAAAAAATTTACAAGTAAGAAACTGTCTGTTAGGGTTCCTGATGCCCCACTTGACAACGTCTCCTTTCACTCCGTTGGGAATGCTGAAAAGTGGAAGTATGTGTATCAAAGAAGGATTTCCATGGAGAGAGAACTAGGAGCTGGTGCTTTGAAATGTAAGGAAATCATGGAGCTGATCTCCTATGCTGGACTGATGAAAATAGTTACCAGGTTTGCCAATTGCTATGAAACTCTTGTTAAAGAGTTTATTGTCAATATTCCTGTTGACTATTCTTACCATAATATTAAGGAGTATAAAAAGGTTTTGGTTAAAGGAAAGTGTGTAGAATTTTCTCCTTCCATTATAAACAAATTTCTAGATAGGTCTGAAGATGTATGTTGTGAGCTGGAAGTAATAAACAATAAAGTGTGTAGAGCCATTACTGCTAACCAAGTAAGTGAATGGCCAATGAAAAACAAACTTCCTGTCAGCAAACTGTGTGTGAAATATGCAATTTTACATAGGATTTGAGCTGCAAATTGGGTTCCCACTAATCACACTTCAACCATCTCCATTGGTTTAGGAAAGTTCATTTATGCTATTGGAAACCCAAATTTTTTTTATTATGGAACTTACATATTTGATCAGACCATTAAACATGCAGGAACTTATGCCATTAAGATGCCAATTTCTTTTCCTTCCCTCCTCTGTGGAATCATCCTAAATCAGCATCCTGGAATCCTAAGTGGAAATGATGTAATGTGCAAGAGGGAGTCTGCATTGACCCTCCATTTTAAACTCTTTTCAGGAAAACATGTCCTAGACATTGTTTTAACATCTACACCTGCTGAAAAGACCTCCACCAAGGATGAAATGATCAATGAATTAAGGGAAGCCTACAAGGAATTAGATGATGTAATCAGAGTGAGCTCAGCTAGGAAGCTAATTTTTGAAAAAATGATCAAGGACCTGCAAAAGGAAAACAACCTTGATGATACAATGAGCTCTGAAGGTGAAGACTTCAGTGTGGACAGAAGTTTTGGTTCAACCAAGTCAATTGGTCCTAATGACAGTTAGACTACTTGATGTCTCTCTAAACTCTTTGTTTCTTTTTTGGCACTTGCATGTGCTTGACATTTGAATTATATGGTCTGTACCCCAATACTGATATTATCCTAAATGCATCCTTTCTTTGGCATATTATGACTAAAAAGGGGGAGAGAAAGTGAGTGAGTGATTGACTAACCACTGACTGACCACTGACCATTGATTAAGGGGGATCTCAATACTTGAGGGGGAGCCTCATGTCCCAGAATATGTTTTGACTGACCAATGACCATTGATTGAGGGGGAGCTCAATACTTGAGGGGGAGCCTCATGTCCCAGAAGATGTTTTGACATCTTTCTTTGCTAACAACTAACTGCTAACTGAATGTATGTTTTGGTTGCCTTGCTTATGTTGTTTCCCTAATAATGCTCTGATAATATGCTCTAATAATGTTTTAGCCAAAATTTGCCAAAGAGGGAGTTTGCAAGTGTTTATTGGCAGCAATTTTGATAAAACAATGACTTGTTAATGTTTTGCTAAATGTCTTAATATTTGGAGCAAAACTGTTTTGAATGATGTCAAAGTAGATGTCTTGACATCTTCCTACTGAACTGATCTCAGCCCAAAATTAGTTAAGTCTTTTGTCTCATGTTTTCATGCGTGGCATAATTCAGGATTTGTGATCTACAGGCTGCAAAAAATATGGAGGATTATTTTTCAAATTCCATATTTTTAACTTGGCCTGTTATTTATGGAAATATTAAAAAACATTTGAATATTTGTTTTTAAGCCCAAGCCAAAGCTTCGCATATATAAGGACTTGCTTCCTTATTCAAAGACAAGCAACTTTTGAAGAAGAATACTTTCTTTCTGATTATAAGTCTAGGCTTTTTATTTGTAATATAGTCTAAGTATTAGTTTAAATACTTGAGTTGTTATTTGGATTGTTAATTGTGTATTATTCATAAGCTTTTAAGCATCAAATTATTGAAGTGTTTCAAACTTATTAATTTTGTTAAGTTCTTCACTGTAAGGGATTGAAGGGATTTGAGGATGGCCTCATACTTAGGTGAGTCTTAGGTATATGTTTAGCTTGGGTAGTGATTAAGTGATTAGATCGTAAAATGGTTGTTTACTGAGGGTCTATGAATTGATACTATTTAGTAAACTTGTCCCTGGCTTGGTAGCCCTCAAAGTAGGTGTTGTTGTACACTGAACTGGGTGAACAATCTCTTGTGTTTTTACTACTTTTGATTTTACTGCACCTTACTTGCAAACATATGTTTGTGTCATGACATCTCATTCGATATCACATATCTTATACCAGAATTTCAAAGGTGATAGAATTATTGTGGATCCATCCAAGGTAGACGCAATGTTGCGGCGGGAAGCTCTGAAGTCAGTTATGGAGATCAGAAGCTTTTTAGGCTTGGCTAGTTATTATAGAAGATTTATTGAATGCTTTTCTAAGTTAGCACTTCTGCTAACTCAACTGACTTATAAAGGCAGATCGTTTGTGTGGGATATCCAATGTGAAGAGAGTTTTGTTGAGATAAAGAAGAAATTGATGACGACTCCATTTTTTATATTACCTAATCCTGAAGAACTATTTATGGTGTATTGTGATGCTTCTAATTTGGGTTTAGGTGGTGTGCTCATGCAGAATGATAAAGTAGTAGCTTATGCATCGAGATAATTGAGGATTCATGAAAGGAATTACCCTACTCATGATATAGAACTAGTTGCAGTGGTGTTTGTACTAAATATTTGGAGACATTACCTCTATGGCTCCAGGTTTGAAGTATTTAGTGATTATAAGAGCTTAAAGTATTTCTTCGATCAGAAGGAATTGAACATGAGGCAAATGAGGTGGTTAGAATTATTGAAGTACTATGACTTTGGCTTTATTACCACCATGGTAAATCTAATATGGTGGCAGATGCTTTAAGTAGGAAAACGTTACATATGTCTGCTATGATAGTCATATAATTGGAATTGATCGAGCGATTTAGAGACATGAGTTTAGTATGTGAAGTGACATCGTAGAGTGTAATGTTGGGGATGTTGATGATTAACAATGATTTCTTAGATAGCATTAAAGAGGCTCAAAATTTAAATGTGAAGCTGGTAGACTTGATGGTTGGGAGTAACCAGTCTGAGGATAGCGAATTTAAAGTTGATGCCCAAGGTGTGTTGAGATTTCGCAACAAAATTTGTATTCCTGATGATGCGGAGATGAATAAAATGATTATAAAATAAAGTTGTGATGCAGTGGGAGAACTGACTTGGTTGTTTTGCGTTTGATCGCAAATGTTGCGGTTAGGAAGAGTCGTCACCGACATTTCTTTTATCCAAAAGGAAAGGTGAAAAATCACAGGAAATACCTTTGAGATTGTTTCTTGAGTTCGGGGGGTAGATTATGAAAAGGGAAGGTGTTATCACCCTTTTCATCCATGGTTTTCCATGGGCTCTTAGTTACTTGCTAGATCACTTGCTTTTGTTTGAAAATGTGCTTTGTGTGGTTTTTAAAAGTATTTTGAAAAGGCGTCATCATTTAGAAAAACTTTGTAATGATTCTCGTTCGTAAGAATGTATACAAAGTGTTGATCTTTTGCAAATGTTTTCAAGTTTGAAAGATGTTTTTTGAAAGTGTTGGTGTTTATTTTGAAAATAACAAGGATGTTTTGTTTTGAATTTGAGCAAGTAACTAGGAACAATCTACCTACTCAAAAGTCTTTCATGTTTATTTCCTCTTTTCTTTGATATTGTCATCTTACCATTGATTTGGTAAGTAACCCTATCTTTGGATGTGAACGGGACAAGCATGGGTCATCTTATAACTGTGATTAGCAATGTTGCAAGGTATCTTAGCATCTTTCCTTAGTGACTAAGATCATTTGAAAGGCAACATGGATAGCATCATCGAGGGACTATGATCTTGTATTTTGCTTGTCTTTGATAAGATACCTCACATGCATAATATGGCCATTTTCTTAAGGCAACCAAGTGGATTTACCCTAGGGATGCTTGTGTGCAAGTGTATTGATATTTCATGCTTGATTTGTCTTTGATTAGGGTTTGCTAATTGACAGGTTTTAATCTTTCCATACAAACCCTAATTACTAGCATTTATATAAAGCGATAAATTGCAAAAAGTAAAATTACTACACTATTACATCATTAGGGGAGGGGGTGTACAAATTTACAAATAGAGATTGTAAGAAAATTAAACCTAATTATCTATTACAACCATATTGAATATTGAAAATAAAATGCAAGAATATACATGAAAAAGAGATGATTTTTGTTGTTTTTATGAAAGGGGTTTTGTCTTGGCCTAATTAAAAAAAAAGACTAATTAAAATTAAATAAAATTAACTTAAATTAATTAAGAAAAGAAATTAATTTGAAAAGGATTTTTAGGGTTTTTTATGAAAAAGATTTTAAATTAATGAAAATAAAATGAAGATTAATTATAATAACCTAAGTTTTAAATTAATTTTATCTAAAAAAATATATATTAATTTATCTTAAGTCTAAGAATTAATTATTTAAGAAAAAGAAGAAATTTATTTGTTTTAAGAAAATGTTTTTTATCTTTTTTGTTTTATGGAGAAAATAAAAATATATAAGTATAAATAATAAATAAAAATAAATTTTGGATTTTTTGTGATTTTATGAAAATAATAGTAGTGATAATAATAATAATAATATTAATAATAATAATAATAATAAAGAAAAAGAAAATAAAAATAAAAAAAATAAAGAAAAGTCAAGGGGGGTTAATCAGTAACCTAAGGAGTATTATGAGAAAAAAAAGATTAGGCCCAATGAGAGCCCAAGCGCTGCCAAAAAAAACAAAAGAAAGTCAGAAAATTGTGAAAAATAGAAAAAGGGCACGCTGGGGCTTGTACCCAGGACCTAAGGGTGAACAGGCGTGTGCTTTAACCACTAGGAAGGTGATACATCAGTTAACTTATGTGAAAGGATAAATACATAACACAAAACGCGCCCTGATTACACTTCATCTTCAACCTCTAGCCAAAGGACCTGTATCTTCTTCATCTCTCAACAAAAATGAAAAGTTCAAACATGAAAGTTGTGGCATTTCTTCCCACGAATCTAACAATGTAAATAACTTAAGCTAATAGTCAAAGATGAATGAGAATTTTTCTGGCCCTAATTCAAAACCTAAAAGTTTAAGAAAACTTCAACTTTAAAATTCTCTAAGCTCAGGCCATATAAATGCAAACTATGGATATGTACAGCTTTGTGGAAATGGCATCTACATTTTATCTTCACAAATCAAAGCTTAACAATGCCTAAATATGAAGATACAATTTTAAGAAAAATACCTCAAAACTGGAAATCGTGAAATGGATTTGAGCTTGTTTCAGGCAGTGGTGATGATCAGGTTAGCTTCCTTGGACCTCTAGGAAGCTAATGCAATGACTGACTTGAGCTGAAGAGGGCTGGAATGGTCTGGAGAAGTCAAGATGCAGACCTCTGCTTTTGGTTATAGAGGATGGTATAAATGGTGTTACAGTTTGCAAACAGGTATTGGAATGGTTTGTGTATGATGCTAAGAAGCTTTTGGAAGTGTTAAGCCAAGAAACACACGAGTGGTTTTGAAGATTGAAGTTCAAAGTTAAAAATGACACAAAAATGGAGGTTTTGTGAAATCTCAGTTTTCAGGGTGTTTGGGAGCTTGTTTAATCGTGTGTTATGTTGTAATACACTTGTATAATTATATGGAAAAGGTTTTGTTCACTTGAGGAGGTCAGAAAAACAAGATATAGACTTATGGCTATGTTACTTGATTTTGAAGAAAAGTGGGAAACCAAGTTTCAATGTGTAGTACAAGCATGGCCTGGGTTTATGAGAGGCTCTAGACATATTTCTTTTGACTTTGAAATTGCTTGTGATCAGAAGGAACAAGTTAGGAGCTCTATGCATTGACTTTGTGATTAAAGCTTCTTTACAAGAATGGAATGGTTACTTTGTGCCATAAATGGAAAATTTACTTGGACAAAGCTTGAATCAAGTGGATAATAGCTCAAAAGCAAGTGTAATCTTCTGATTATGGAGAGATCTTGAGGTTTAGAGGCCTGCAAAGCAAGATTGTGCAGCATAGGTTTGAAATTGAATTCTTGTTCATCACAAAATGACTTGTAATTTAAGTTTGAAAATCCTAACTTCCTCTCTTTGATTCTACCTGCTCAAGAATGATCTCAAGGAGTTATTGGACATTTTGGAAATATTGTAATGTGCTCTACAACCCCTCTTTGAATCACTTTTGAAAATTCCTACTGGACCTATATGAAAAAGTGCCATGAAGTTAGGTCAAAATCCTGACCAAAACTAGGGCAAAATTTCACTAAATGTTCAATTTCAAAACCATGACTTTATGAATTAATAACTTGAGATCCAAGCATTTTTAGAAGAAGTTGTGTAAATAAATGTTGTAGATATCATGGATATCTACAATTTTCATGTTGAAAGTTTCTTCTGAATCCTCTTGCATCATGGTGAAAAAATGGCTCAAAGTTATGAAAAAACATGAAGTTTTAAAACACTTAGAAAATTTTCTGAGTTAGAAAACTTTGACTTTTCAAAATGAAATCTTGAATTTTTGATTTCTTCATGAATAAATTTCATATTTTGACATGTTTTAATGAATTGTGATCTTTGACATTGAATTTTGACGAAAAAGTCAAAGTTTGACTTTTCAGTGTACAATTGACTTTTGATCAGTTGACTGAAAATTCACTATCAATCCAATTGATCTTGAGAAATGTTTTAGGTAATTCCATTAGGTCAAAAAGATGGAATTGAACTCTTGAAACCATACTTCAAACCAATTGATCATTTGTTAGGTCAAAAACCAGAAATTGCCCTTCCTTAGTCAAAACCCTAATTTTAACCATTTTGCCCTTTTGATGATTTGATCAAATTTCTTGAGGAATTATGGTCCAAGCTTGATCAAATGATACATATGAGTTTATAATATTGATGTGGATAAAAAATTATGAAGTTTGACTGTAAATTGGCCATATTTGACTTTTCCCCTAATACAGTTGATTTTTATGTCAACTGTTCAATTTGAGTGGGCAAAAGTGTGATCCAAGGCTTGAAACTTGACATGAGTAATATTGGGGGTCCATAATGATCCATGAGAGTCATATGAAGCATTGAAAGTTCAATTATCCTTGTGCAATCTCAAACCCTAATTTTGGTCATCAGTGCTGAATGAGGTGTCTTGAGCTGATCAACCCTAGTGCAGTCTTGAACCAAGAGAGATATTTGTGAGAAAATTTTGGGGTACAACAGCTGCCCCTGTTCAATCTTCTTAAACCTGAAGAGTTAGATTGGCGGATCCGCCATCCGTGACTTGAAGGTGAAAGATGATTGAACACTAGAGTGCCCAGAAATTTGTACTCGAAGATGGATGGTGAATGGGCTTATAGATGCCATTTGGAGGAATGTTGGTAAACACTGGAAGAAGTATCAACATATATCTCTTGCTGATTTATACTAAAACTTGATTTTTTATCTGTGTGAAAAAAGAGTTAGTAAAAATGCAGATGCCTGTATGATGTTCACCAGATGTGGTATTATGTTAAATGCATATGGTATGTACATGCTATGATGTATGAATGTGAGATTTATGTTTTTTTCCGGGAAAATAAATCCCAGACTGCTGCTGAGGAAATTCTGGGGGGTTGAATCCCTAATTGCCGTTGGGGATGAAGAATATGCATATCTTCAAACTTTGTTGAAATGATGCTTTCACTGGAGGATATCTCTTGAATGTCAGCTGTTATCTGGTCGGGTCCAGGCTTCACAATTTGCTGAGGATGAAGTAGTCAACTGCTATCTGGTCAGATCCAGGCTTCACGGTAACTTACTGGGGGAAGAGACGAATTAACTGTTATCTGGTCAGATTCCAGGCTTTACAGAAAATTTTCTTAAAATTGAATAGTTATCTGGTCGGATCCAGGCTTCACAACAACTTGCTGGTGATACGGAAGTTAACTGTTATCTGGTTGGATCCAGGCTTCGCAGTAACTTGAAGTGGTAACTACTATCTGGTCGGGTCCAGGTTTCATGGTTTTTAGAAAGTTGTACTATTATCTGGTCGAGTCCAGACTTCATAGTGTCTCTCTGGGAATCATAGTTAGTTGCTATCTGGTCGGGCTCCAGGTTTCACAATAAACTGTTTGAAAAACTATTATCTGGTCGGGTCCAGGCTTTGCAGATTTCTAAGGTTGATAAGGTCAATTTCTATCTAGTCGGGTCCAGGTTTCACAATAAATTGTTTGAGGATTTAGTTGTTATCTGGTCAGTTTCCAGGTTTCTCAACGAATCTCTGAAGGTAATTGCTATCTGGTCGGATCCAGGCTTCACAACAACTTGCTTGAAAAGATGAAATTGAAAACTGATATCTGGTCGGATCCAGGCTTCACAGTAATTTGTTGGGACAAAGACAAAATCTACTGGGGAAAAGAAGTTAAACCTTGGTCGGGTTGAGTCCAGGTTCTTCTATATCTTTGGAGAGTTAGATTATTATCTGGTCGAGTCCAGGTTTCATAGTGTCTTAAAATTAAGGTCAACTGTTATCTGGTCGGGTCCAGGTTTCAGATACTCAAATTGTTATCTGGTCGGGTTCAGGTTTCAGTAATTCACTAGGGATAGTGGCAAACTCTACTGGAAAAGAGGAGTTTTGCTGATGATTTTGTAGGAATTAAACTGCTATCTGGTCGGGCCCAGGATTTGGCAATTGAAGAATTCAAACTATTATCTGGTCGAGTCTAGGCTTTAGTAATAACTTGAAAATTGTGCTAATATCTGGTCGGGTCTAGGCTTCATAGTATCTTTTTGGAAATAGTAAAGGCTTTGCTGATGGCTTTACTGGGGATCAGGGGTTGTGGCTCTCTGATTTGCAATAATTTGGAAGGAAAATTCAAACTAGAGAGTGTGGACTCAGTCGGGTAGGACAGACTCATCTTGGGGAGGATACACTCAACTGGGGAGGATAGACTCCATTTGGGGATAATAGCCTTGGCTAGGGAAGTTACACTCAGCTGGGGAAGACAGACTCAGCTGGGGAATCATGTGGTGTCTTGATTGTTGTATGTTGGGGAAATTTGAACTCGGCTGGGGAGTTATGTTATCTCGTCTTTTGTTGGAGAAGATAGACTATGCCAGGGGAATACAAACTCGATTGGGGAGGATGTACTCGGCTGGAGAATTTTGTGATTCCTAGAAGATTGTTAGGGAAATAAGACCTGTTGGGGAAATAAACCCTGTTAGGAAAATAAACCCTATTGGGGAAAGGTTTATTGTAGCCATCCTTGTGGAGATAATGATAATGAGATAACTCTGTGGGGATATTTCATATATATTAAAGAAGTGCTTGCTGCTGCTTAGCAGGACACATGTGCCAAATAATTTTAATTATGATCAGATGCATATGTTCGTTCACTTTTAGTCATTGGACAAATTTGCATTCAAAACAAAGACATAAATTTTTCACTTCAAAGTATATTTGTATTGATATTTTTCCCATGAATAGGCGTTTTTGTACATAGAGACGGAGATCCTAGTAAGAGGAAATCGTCGAAAGGAAAACAAAATTGAGAATGAAAACAAATAGCCATGTGAAATGATCTCATCGCCTTCCAACTCTACTATTGCCCCAATGTCTTCAAATGTCCCTTGTCGTTGATAGAAGTTGATTGGATTGATATTGGACCATTTGAACTTGGACCTTAGTGATAAAATTGACTGTGTTGATTCCACGGGACATAGTTATACGCTTTTAATCCTTAACTTTTGCCTGGACCTCCCTTTCGGGTTTTCAGCCCACCAGGATACCCTTTTTTGCCCAAGTCGCCCTTTCAGGTTTTCAACTTGCCGGGTGTATAATCTTTTGCATATACCCCTAATTTTTGCCCAAACCTTTTGGTTTGCTGGGATGCCCTTATTTTGCTTAGGTGTGTCAACCTAACGAGTCTCTTATACGTAGTATTTTTTAACTATGTCCGCGTTTATAGGATGTGGAAAATCTTCACCATCCATGGTAGTCAGCATCATGGCACCGCCAGAGAAAACTCTCTTGACAACAAATGGCCCTTCATAGGTGGGAGTCTATTTTCCTCTGGGGTCGCCTTGTGGTAAAGTGATGCATTTTATTACCAAATCACCAACTTGATATACTCGAGGCTTGATCTTTTTATTGAAAGCCTTGATCATCAGTTTTTGGTACGTCTGACCATGGCAAACAACAACTAACCGTTTTTTGTCAATCAAGTTCAGTTGATCCAATCTCGTTTGAATCCACTCGTCTTCGCCTAGGCCTGTCTCATTCATGATTCTCAACAAGGGAATCTGAACTTCCACTGGCAAAACAACTTCCATGCCATAGACTAGAGAAAAGGGAGTTGTCCTAGTTGATGTTTTGGCTGAAGTACGGTAGCCATGCAGAGCAAACGAAAACATTTCATGCCAATCCTTATAGGTTACTACCATTTTCTGCATAATCTTCTTGATATTTTTGTTGGCCGCTTCGACTGCGCCATTCATTTTCGATCTATATGGAGAAGAATTGTGATGCTTGATCTTAAACTGAGTGCAAAGCTTAGTGATCATAGCACTATTAAGGTTAGTCCCATTGTCGGTGATGACCCTTTCGAGGATACCATAACGGTAGACGAGGTTGTGTTTGATGATCTGGCTACCACATTCTCGGTGACTGAGGAAAATGAGGCGGCTTCGACCCATTTGGTAAAATAGTCGATAGCAACAAGAATGAAGCAATGTCTGTCGGAAGCTGTGGGCTTGATCTCTCCAATCATGTCAATGCCCCACATTGTAAATGGTCACGGAGCGGTCATGACATTCAGAGGGATAGGAGGCACATGGACCTTGTCAGCGTAGATTTGGCATTTGTGACAGGTTCTTGAATGTTGATGGCAATCAGTTTCCATCATTGACCAATAGTAACCGGCTCTTAAGATTTTCTTAGCCATCGTATGACCACTCGAGTGAGTACCGAAGAGACCATCGTGCATGTCTTCCATGATCTCCTCTGTCTCTTTCTTGTCCACACATCGGAGTAGAGTTGAATCATGGTTACGCTTGTACAATATCCCGTTACTTAGAAAGAATTTGGCTGCAAATCTTCACAAGAACTTTCTGTCATTGATAGATGCCCCCTCTGGATACTCTTGTGCTTCAAGGTATCTCATCACCTCATGGTACCATGGCTTTTCCGCATCGGTGTCAAGCTCATAGCAATGTGCAGGTTCATTGAATCTTTCAATTGTTATCATAGGGGCTTCATTGTCCCATATGACCTTGAACATTGAAGACATGGTTTCCAAAGCGTCAACCAACTGGTTTTCTTCCCTAGGGAAGTGCTCAAAAGTGATTTATTCGAAGTAAGGAATTAAGGATAACACAAGTTCCTTGTAAGGGATAAGATTATGGTGCTTAGTGTCCCAATCTCCTTTTACTTGGATGATCACTAGAGCGGAATCCCCAAACACATCCAAATGCTTGATCCTTAAGTCAATAGCAGCTTTCAGACCTAAAATGCATGCTTCATACTCAACCATATTGTTTGTGCAATCGAAGCATAGTCTGGCAGTGAAAGGAGTGTGGCAACCTTCAGGAGAGATGATCACAACACCAATTTCATTACCTAAGGCGTTGAAAGCCCCATCGAATACCATAGTCCATCGGGATCCTTTTTCAGGTCCGTCATACGGTCCAAGTTTCGCGAAGTCGGTTACCAGCATGATGTTCTCATCAGGGAAGTCGAAGTTCATTGACTAATAATCATCCACAGCTTGATGGGCCAAATGATCTGCCAGTACACTTCCTTTGATGGCTTTTTGAGTCGTGTATTGAATGTCGTCCTCAGTCAAGATCATTTTCCATCTGGCTATCCGTCTGGAGAGGGCAGGTTTCTCGAAGATGTACTTGATTGGGTCCATCTTAGAAATCAACAGAGTGGTATGAGTCAACATATAATGTCTTAACCAGCGAGCAGCCCATGCAAGAGTGCAACAAGTTTTCTCGAGCAGTGAATATCTAGTTTCATAGTCGGTAAACTTTTTGCTCAGGTAATAAATAACATCCTCTTTTCGGCCAGACTCGTCATGTTGGCCTAAAACACACCTCATAGATTTCTCTAATACTGTCAAGTACATGATCAAGGGTCTTCCTTCAACTGGAGGCATGAGAATAGGAGGTTCTTATAGGTATTATTTGATTTTGTCAAAGGCAATCTAGCATTCATCATTCCATCTGACTACTTGATCTTTCTTCAAGAGTTTGAAGATTGGCTCACAAGTAGCAGTCAAGTGAGATATGAAACGGGCAATGTAATTGAGACGACCCAAGAATCCTCTGACTTCTTTCTCAGAATGAGGGACTGGCATTTCTTGGATGGCCTTTACCTTGGAAGGATCAACTTCAATGCCTTTATTGCTGACGACAAAGCCTAGAAGCTTTCCAGATCGTACTCCAAACGTGCACTTGTTAGGGTTTAACCTCAGCTTGTACTTCTTCAGCCTCTCGAATAATTTGTGCAGGTGATCGAGATGTTCTTCTTCGGTTTGTGATCTGGAAATCATATCATCCACATATACCTCTATCTCATGATGAATCATGTCATGAAATAAAGCTACCATAACCCTTTGATATGTTGCCCCTACATTCTTTAACCCGAACAACATGACCTTGTAGCAGAAGGTGCCCTATTGCGTAACAAAAGTAGTCTTCTCCATGTGTTCGAGAGCCATCCTTATTTGATTATAGCCTGAGAAGCCATCCATGAAAGAGAAGATTTTATGCTGAGCAGTATTATCAACTAAGACGTCAATGTATGGTAGAGGGAAGTCATCCTTGGGGCTTACCCTATTCAGATCCCTATAGTCTACGCACATGCAAACTTTTTCGTCCTTTTTCAGTACTGGCACCACATTAGCAACCCATTGGGGATAGGATGTCACTGATAGGAACCCTGCATCAAATTGTTTCATCACTTCCACTTTGATCTTTTCAGACATATCAGGCCTTATGTGATGAACCTTTTGTTTAACAGGAGGGCAGTCTTCTCTTGTCGGCAGATGATGAACTACAATGTTGATATCCAACCCAGACATATCTTCATAAGACCAAGCAAATACTTCCACATAATCATGCAATATCTGAACCAACCTGCTCTTGACACTGCTTTCCAAGTTAGTGCCGATCCTGATTTCCTTCTTATCTGACTCAATACCCAGGTTGATAACTTCAACTGACTCTTCGTGCGGTTGAATAACTTTTTACTCTTGTAATAGAAGTCTGGCTAGTTCTCCCGGTATGTCACAATCTTCCTTGCCTTCGTCTTCGGCTTGGTTTATAGGACATTCAAAGTCATAGTCGGCAATAGTAGAGTCATTGGCAATAAGATCCATAGTGGATGTGGACCTGCAAGTGTGTGTGTGTGTGTGTGTGTGTGTGTGTGTGTGTGTGTGTGCATGTAAGATACATGACTATTTTTTTTGGAAAATGTATTTGAAAGAAAGGAAAGACAATGAACACAAATATTTGAATGCAAAAGAGTCCAATGTACTGAATGATCATATGATTAGATGAATATAAATAAAACCCGTGACAAATGGACCAAAGTGCCCCAGACCAAGCAAATGGCTGAAAAGTCATTGTTAAAATATTACAGACAACATGTTCTTGAATTGAAAGAAAAGCAATAACAAGTAGATTACTCCTCAATGAAGGAGACGGGCACAAAGTCCTTTGTATGCCAATTCTTCAGCTCCGTCGTAGTTAGATACACCCAATCTTCAAATGCAGCCTCTTCATCAAAATCACCCACGGCGTTAACTTCATGGCTTCCAATACGGAGAGGTGGCTTTCCAGCACGAGCACGCCTCACCTCCTTCTGAGCTTTGACGGTGAAGCCCAAACCAAACTTGTCTGCTTTAAATGGTATATCGAGGATTTTCCCCCAAGTATCGCAATTTCCTTCTTCAATTGCTGCACAAGTGTCTTTGACTGAAACCATCTTTGGCGTGGCCTTAACAGCTTTAGACTCATCATAAGAACATTTGGTAACAACGATCATTGGTGGTACAACCTCAAAGTCTTGACACGGGGTCTCAATGAATTCTCCATCCATCTTTACATACTTGAAAGAGTTAAGGTGGCTCACCATAAACTCTTCTTCTCCATAGACGATGACTATTCTGCCCTTGACTAGATATTTGAGTTTATGGTGGAGGGTTGAGGTTACTGCCCCAACTTTATGGATCCATGGGCGACCTAATAGATAATAATAGGCAGGACGAATATCCATAATATAGAAGGTGGAGTTGAAGATTTGGGAACCCACTTTGATTGGAAGATCTACCTCCCCATGAACAGTCCTCTTTGATCCGTCAAATGCCCTTACAATGATATCGTTTGGATTCAAGACTAAACCTTCACAGTCAATACGGTCTAACGCCCCCTTGGGAAGTACATTAAGAGAAGAACCAGTGTCGACTAGCACATGTGCTAAGGTAGTCCCTTTGCACTCGACAGAAACATGTAAAGCTTTATTGTGATTCTTCCCAAGAGGTGTTAAGTCAGCATCTGAAAATCCCAAGCCGTTATCAACTGTCAGGCTAGCCACACAATTCTCAAATTGATCCGTTGTTGTCTCATGGGGGACATGAGCCTTTTTCATGAACTTGATTAATGTCCGAGCATTAGCATCAGAGCAAAGCATCAATGAAAACATTGAAATCTTAGAAGGGGTTTGCCCCAACTGTTCTACAATCTTGAAGTCGCTTCTTTTTATGATCTTCAAAGTCTCGTCCATCTCGCGAGCGGAGGGTTCTTCATTAGCTATGTCCATGGAGGGTACTTCAATCACATCAGGCTCAACAAACTTCTCTTTACCTCTTGTACTGACACTTGGCTTGGCAGCAGTAATGCGAATGGGCGTCTTTGTAACTACTGGAGGTGAGATATTGGGTGAAAATACTCTCCCAGTTCTAGTTACTTTGCTTGAGCCAGCTATGTTTCCAACATCGCCATCTTTTTCTTCTCCGATCCAGGCATCTTGTTTAATCCCATGATAGAACACATCAGCACTGTAATTCCATGGTACCGCTTTGTTTTAAGAGTAAGGAATCGATCCGAGATTGGTAATTATTAAGGGAGCAACAGTGGGTTCATTTGAAATCCTAATAGGACCTTTGGAGGTGATCCTAAGAGGCTTGTTTGAGATGGTAATAATGGAGAGGTCTTCACATTTGTCAATCAAACTTTTGGCAAGTGGGGTTTTCTCAAATAGAATTTCGTGGCTATCCATCAGGCGTTGAATTCCTTTCTTCAGCCCTTCACATCCATTGAGTTGTCTTGTACAACACACACAGTCTTTTTCACATCCAGGGAAGATCCCAGCTTTCAACAGATTGTTCTTGACTACATTCAGCGGAGTAGTCAATTCTTCAACAGAGGCAACAAAAATTGTATCTTCGACAACATTAACACCTTTGTCATGCTTAAGCATTGGAGCGGTAATTACATTCGGTGTCGGAGGAGGATCAAACTCAATAGTCTTGTTGTCAATCAAATCCTGGATTTTGTTCTTCAAGGCCCAGCACTGGTCAGTCTCGTGCCCGGGGCTGCTTGAATGGTAAGCACACTTAGCATTCAGATTATACTTTGGTGACGAGGTGTCAGGGTTGGCGAGAGGATCGCGCAATGTCACTAAATTAGCCTTGAGCAAATGTTGAAGGTCTTGAGACAGTGACATGCCTAACCTCGTAAATTATCTTCTTGGAGTTTCAAAACGTTGATGATTTGCAGATGATCTTGGAGTAGGAGTTGGATTGGAGATTCAGATGGCATTGATAGATGGATGATCGTTCTTCTCGGTATGGGCCCTTGCCCCGTACACAACATTGACTTCCTTCTTTGAAGTAAAAGGTTTCTTGATAGGATTGGGAGTTGAGGTAGATGCCACTAAGATCTTCCCACTTTTGATGCCACTTTCAACTCTTTCACCGGTTAACATCAATTCGGTGAAACCAGAAGAAGAGAAACCAACCGAAAAATTAAAGAAAGGACCAGATAAAGTGCCCATGAATATGTTGATGTGCTCCCTATCAGTCAAGGGAGGTTGGACCCTACTAGCAAGGTCTCTCCATTTTTGCGCATATTCCTTAAATCCTTCATTCTTCCCCATGGTCATATCTTGCAACTGAACCCTCGTTGGCGCCAAGTCGGCATTGTACCAATACTGATTGTAGAAGGAAATATCTAAATCCTCCCAAGTATTGATACGATAACCATCTAACTAATAAAACTATTCAAGTTGTGTTCCAACCAAGCTCTCTTGGAAAAAGTGAACCCAGAGCTTCTTATCAGTAATGTGCGGCTGTATCTTGCGCACATAAGATTTCAAATGGAGTTTTGGACAAGAAACCCCATCGTACTTTGCAAAGATTGGTATTTTGAATTTGTGGGGAATGACTACCCCAAAGATCAAACCCAAATCATCAAAATCTAAACCAGGGACGGCTTGGATTTCAACAGCTTTCAATTTGTCTTCTAACTGCTTGTATTTGATATCAGCGGGTGGATACTGCTCGTTGAAATAATCATCATCGGATTATTGACCATTACCACATTCAGCCTATGTACTCTTGACCTCACCGACCTGGTTCTCGTCCTCTTCAGATGAGTCTCCTCCTACTGGGATTTGACGGATTCGTCTCTTTGAACCTTCTACCCATGTTGAGCAGAGCTTTCTTCTTTGGCTTCTTCTTAACGGCTAGTAAAGCCATCATATCATGCTTCCCCTTGGCTAGGGCTAGTAGAGTTTCCTGAAACTGAGAATTCTGGGTTTGGAGATCCTTCACAGTTGGCTCTATATCCATCTTGCTGAAATAAACAACAGAAAGATAAGGAAACCTGTTATGCGAAAACTTGTCATGTTATGATGCATGGAATATATACATGCAAATGATTTCAAGGATTAATGAAATTTAAATTTGTATATACAAAAGAAATAAACAAACATTAATTCTCATTAGACAAAACAAGAAAGATTACATCATGCCTCTTGGGCTTACAAAATAACTTTCTAAGATAAAAAGACTGAACGCATCCTCTTCGGTGCAAGATAAGCATTCACACTTTACTCTTCTTGTAGCTGCTTCGTAAGCTCTAAGACCCTCTTCTCACTAGCATATAATTGAGCCTCGAAAGTATCTCGTTCTTCCTTCAGCTGGATCCAACCCTTTTGTAAGTCTTCGAGAGAGGTAGGCATGTCGGGATGGAGGATAGTGTAGGGAACATCTCCTTCGACCACAGGCTCCATGATTACTGGTAGGATAGAGGGATAAGGCATCACAAGTTTCTGAAGGGAAAAGAGATTAATCATGTGAAAGTGGTTTGGGGTGGAGCTGATGGAGAGAATGTGACGTGGGAATTAGAGAGTAAGATGCGAGAAGCTTATCCAGAGTTATTCGCATCAGGTAGTTTTCGAGGACAAAAATCCTTTTAAGTGGGGAAGAGTTGTAACACCCCGATTTCGTTGGCATTATTTTATTTAAATTTATTAGGTGTTGTGATGTATTTATACGTGTTGGTGAATCTTTTGATGTGTTGTTGTGCATTTGTTGAGAATTAGAAGCCTTAGAAAATATAGAAGTTAAGAGATATGGGTGTATAACCAAAAGTGTAGAAATATAAGGTGTAGAGAGATAATTAGTTATTAGCATGATTTATATTAAAATATTAGATTTAATACCATAGTATAATAATTTAATAATATTATTACTAGAATAATAGAATTATTATTTTATGGTTATTTAGATAATTATTCTTTTATTTAATTGGGAAGGGTAAGGTTGGTATTATGATTTAGGGGTCCTTAGAATAAAATAGAGTGAGAATAGAGAAGAGAAAAAAACAACTTAGAAAAAGAACAGAGAAGATCGTAGAAGAGAGAATAAGAGGAAAAGGCTAGGGCAAGAAGGTTCACAGTAGGAGTCAAGAATCGACCAAAATCTAATGTAAGAGTGAGATTCCGAGTCTCTAATAGGTGATATAATTGTGGATAGATGATGATATGAATGTTAGATTTTGGGTGTAGATTATTTGTTAAAACAATTGTTATAATTGATCGAAGTTGGTGAAATTTGTGTGATAATTTGATTAGAATTGTTCTGTATGATGTATGTTGATGATTTCATGAATTTACATGTTTTGGTGTGTTTACAAAAGTGATCTTAGGTGAAAATGGTTGAAATTTTGTAACAGGAAAAAATAAAAGATTTTTGGCTCTGCTCACAGTGTAACCGTGTACGGCATAGAGGGTAATCGGGTACCCTGTGTATTTTTGGAAAAACTGGGCAAAATGTGAAGGTGTAATCGAATACTGCATAGGCAGTAATCAGTTACCCATCTGGACAGAAGCGTGTATTTTTGGATTTTTGGGGTGTAACCGGCTACCCAGCTTGACAGAAGCGTGTATTTTTGGATTTTTGGGGTGTAACCGGTTACCGCTCATGCAGTAACTGACTACCACTGAAGCTGACAGATTTTTACAAACTTTGAAAACTTATAAGTTTCGCCTCGGGTGTCTGTTTGACACGCCGTTTGGACCGTTGAAAAAATAAAAATATTTTTTATAATGTGAAACTCATTTTGATGACAGTAGCCTAATATTTTATTGGAATAATTACAATGTGTATGTATGTTATATGCGTTGTAATGCAAAATGTTGTGATTGAATCTATCAGTATTGCATAAGTGAAGTACGAAGGATTTGCAGGTTGTACTGCAGTATGACAATGTTGTTGTTGGCCTATAATGGTATAATATCGAGGACTCATATCCTGTATTTATATACTTGTGTTGTTGAAATATCACATGCATGCATCTTTGAGGGCTTATGTCCTGTTGTTGGTCTGGATTTGCAAAAATATTGAAGGCTTATGCCTTGGCCTGTATTGGCAAAATGTTGAAGGCTTATGCCTTGACCTGTATTGACAAATATTAAGGGCTTATGCCCTGGTCTTATATTGAAATTTTGAAGAGGGCTTATGCCTTGATGGTACCACATGCATTTTGCATCAGTTTCAGTTGCATAGCATTTTGTTAAATTGTTGATATGATAATGAAGTTTAGTTGCATAGTTGGTATATGTTGTATGATAGATGATGATAATTATGTATGTACTTGTATAATCGTTATGAATTCTAATTGACGATTGTTGAGCTTGAAATCTTGCATGATATGTCTGTCGTATACTTATGATTATATAACTTATTATATTATTATGATATCTCACCCCTTCTGTTTGAATGTGGCCTCTACGTGGGTAACATGCAGATAATCAGGAGTAGTCCGAAGTTGTGAAGTCTAGAAGAGGTTGGTCTTCTTATTTATGAGTTGGCGTCAGTGCTCAGATACGTAACACCAAGGAGGGATGAACACTTACTTGTTTTGCTTAATTGTTGTTTAGTTTTGAAGGTTTGTCGGAGTATTGTAAGCTCACTTTTGTTTGATTAATTATTGGTTTGAGATTGGTCGAAGATGTTGAATAATGAATATGATTTATTTCCGATGCAGTAATAAAGTTAAAGTTTTGAGAATCATTTTGGAAATATTGTCGGTTCATCCGAAAAAGTGTTATGTATCTGTTTATTTATATTTGAGCAAATTTATGATATGTTGAAAGATGTGGCATTCTATTCTTGATATTTTGATTTTAAAAATTAATTTACTCTAATTCTATTAATTTACCGTTGGAGAAATAGAGTGTTACAGTTTAAGAGACTAAGAAAAGACATTTTTTATTTTGCATGTAAAGTATCATGATTATTGAATTTGTGTACATAACCAATCACCAGAGCAAGACCGTTATAACTATTGTATATAGTTAAGCATTCTTAAAATTGGAATTATATCAAAGAAATTGCAGAGATTAAGTCATTGGTCTGAAACATTAAGATGTTTTATCACTTATATAAATAAAAATTTCAATATTGTCTTTCAAAATTGTTATATTCAGTAGCTCCTAGCTGTGGCACTAAAATAAAGGTAGCTTAATATCAAAATCATGCATCAGGATCATCTATTGCAGTAGATTAAAAATTGCATGAGATCAAGCCCTTAAAAATACTATTGTGTATAATTATAAAAATGCAACTCAATAAATTGAATGACAAAAGTCTATATGTTTATGCTTCTCATTTTGTTTCTCATTTTATATGTTTATGCTTCTTCAGTTATGGTAAAAGTCTATAAATTTATTGGTGTTTAAGGAAACTTTACACACATACCACATAACTTAGGTGTTTAAGGAAACAATTTGTCTCTTTTACACAGCGATATGAACAAGTTCTTTTGTTGTTGTTAATTGTCTTGCAGAAGGGGATATATCTGGATCATTTATTTTGAAAGGTAAGAGCTATTCACGAACTGATAACACATGTTTTGATAGTAAAAAAGTTGCAAAGTATTCTGTAGCTCTTCAATATCTGGTCCTGGGCTATATGTGTTTTTTTTACTCTGGTTTGTTTCACTTTTATGGACAGTGTGGTAATAAAATCATATAAAGTAGAATATCAAAAGTATCAAACTAATTTTCAGAACTTTTTTTATGCACCATACTACATCCATTTTTACTGTTTGTCAAAGTTTGTGAGAGTTGCTTGTGTTGAATTTCGATCACATAATAGCTTAATCCAATATGTCTATAACAATCCAATAATATATGAAAACGATAGCAAAATATATGGATTGAATGAATATTGATTGGATTGTTAATGAATTGATCAAAACAATTCATTAATCTACTATTTGTTTTTTAAAATATCCAATTAAATTCATCTATCAAGAATAAAATACATATTATCTATCCAAAAAAATCAATTTAGATATATCTATTTATTTTTTTTTAAAATATATATTTTGTATTTTCGAAAAAATTCAATCTTTTGAATTTCTGAAAAAATTCAGTTTTTTCGATATTCCAAAAAAAAATTAATTTACCAAAAAAAAATACGATTTTTTAACGTATTTTTGAATTTTTCCTAAATACCTGATTTTTTTTTATTTTCCGAAAAAACTCGTTTTTTTTTCTTCAAAAAAACTTGATTTTTAAATTTTTCAATAAAACTCGACTTTTTTATTTTTTGAAAAAACTCGACTATTCGATTTTCTGGAAAAAAATCAATTTTTTGATTTTCTGAAAAAACTCAATTTTTCTATTTTCCTAAAAAACTCGATTTTCGATTTTCCGAAAAAAACTCACTTTTTGTTTTTCTTAAAAAACTCGATTATTCAAAAAAAGACTCGATTTTTCGAAAAAACTCAATTTTACGAAAAAAAATTGACTTTTTGAAAAATCTCGATTTAAAAAAAAAAATCGAATTTCCAAAAAAGCTTGATTTTTTTGATTTTCCAAAAAACTTGACTTTTAACTCGAATTTTCGATTTTCTGAAAAAACTCGATCTTCTAAAAAAACTCGACTTTTTTATTTTTTGAAAATACTCGATTTTTCAAAATTCTGAATAACATTGTTTTCTTTATTTTAAAAAAACATTAATTTTTATTAATTTAAAAAAAATAGATTTATTAAATTTTAAAAATAATATAAAAATAATTTATTGAATAATTAAAATATGTCAGATGGATTGAATTCATTCATGTATATAAATGAATTAATTTAATTTAATTTAATTTATTAATTTATTTTTTATTTAGTGGATGAATTTGATGAATTTTTTAATAAATAAATTTTATTTTAATAAATTCAATTGCCATCCTTAATAAAAACTCTCTGCAAAAGAGAATCTCGGAATATGAAACGTTGGATTTGTTTCCACTGCATCTAACTGGCATATTGAAAGGGAAAAAAAACCACTGATCAGGTGTCTTCTATTGTTTCAATTTCTGCTGATTGTTTCACTGATTATCAATCAACAAAATTAACCATTCTTTGAATTTTTTAAGAATTCTTATGTTAGTATGTGTTCTGGACTGGGCCCGACAGGCCCAAAAGCATTACTAAGGCCCAGTCCAAAGGGACTCACTGAGGACCACACTGGGCAAAGGGGGGTCGCATCCATGCCCGACACCCTGATGTCCACCTCGACATCTCAATGTCCAGCCCCACGCAGTGAAGTCATGCTCGACACCCTGCCGTCCGACTCTGTGTCCTGACGTCCAGCTCGACACTCGCTGTTCAGCTCGAGGTCTTGGCGTCGAGCTCGGCACCGTGCAGTGCAGCTCGACATGATCTCGAGCCACCTGGCTAGGGCAGACTCAGTCCACCGTTACCCCAACGACACTCCGGAAAGACCGCGTCTCTGTCCGCCCGCACTTCACGCAGCACATCCAGGAAGGGGACCACGTGCTGGTCCCCACTACCCACGTAGAACCTGGCAGTTCCTCCATTGGGCCAAATCCGCCCGGCCCAATGAAGGAACCTTGGCCCAACGCTGGGGGCTATAAATACCCTCTGTTTCCAGAGGGTCAGGGATTCATCATTCTAACCTCAACTATATTATCTGCTCGTACTCCCACTGACTTTAGCATCGGAGTGCCTTGCAGGTACCCCCCCCTCCTTGTTCAAAAAGCCTTCAGCTCGGAGTAAGCCGTGACGGTCCAAACCTTCTGATCAGGTCAGATCAGTGGCGCCGTCTGTGGGAAACAGCTTCCCCGTCTAACGAACAGTTTCAAAGACCAAAGCTCAATCCATTCACTGTCATGGCTACTCCAACTCGTGAAGAACAACACACCCGCGTCCTCGACACCAACAACGGTCCCGCGGACAAGAATGGGCACCTGGACAATCCCAGCGATGCCGACCACAATGCCGTCCCCGTGACAACCGCCCCTGGACCTTCCACCCACAGGGACGGGAACACTGCGTCCTCTTCGACAACTCCTCCAAGACTCGAAGACGACCCGGAAGCCCTCGCCTACCGCAGAGCTGCCCGGTTCCATGAAGTTCCAGTTCCTCCCGGGGCAGATGCCACGACTCAGGCACTGTTCGCGGCCATCAACCAAACAAATTATCTCCTATTTGCCCAAGGAGAAAGACTAAGGGCACTTGAAAATGACCGACGCCCCCCGAGGAGACATCAAAGGCCACCATCTCCACCTCCTCGGGTCGAAGAAGTTCGACACCCTACTCCCCCGCGGAGACATTACAGGGAGAACTCTAGGAGCCCCTCTCCCCCACCAAGGCAGAGGCGGCCCCAGTATGAAAGACAGCCCGTCATCCCTGCCGAAGAGCCCAGTCGCGACCCATCAAGGCACGACAGGAGGCACAACAGAGACGGGCGTGTGACCTTCAACCACCGAGCATCACGCTCGAGGGAATCTCAGCACGACCAGCGTGCCAGACATCACTACAGGACCCCTTCTCTTTCTCCAGAAAGGAGCGACGAGGACGACCCCCGCGGTCCCCTGTCGCAGGCCATCATGGACGCACCTATCCCCCCGGGCATGGAGAAGCCCCCACACCTAAAGGAGTATGATGGAGTGGCGGACCCAGTCGACCACATTGACGGGTTCGAAGCCATGCTCCACTATCACAATGTCGGGGGGCCCATCAAGTGCCGTCTCTTCCCAACAACTCTCAGGAAGGCGGCCATGGACTGGTACAAAGGACTTGCCCCGGGCTCCATCACCTCGTGGCGGAACTTGAAGAACCAGTTCATCAGTTCCTTCACGGCCTCTCGTCGCCACCCGAAGACCGAGGCAGCCCTCGAGGCCATCATCCAAAGACATGATGAGACCTTGAGGGAATTCATCAACCGCTTCAACCGGGAAGCAATCCAGGTCCCCTGCGCGGACCATATGAAGAGGTACTTGCTGGAGAGGGGCCTCCTCCCCGGCACAGAATTCAGGAAAGCTGTGGGCATTGAGCCACCTGCAACTTTTGATGCTCTCCTCGACAAAGCCCGAGCATATATGGACTACGAGGAGAGAGAAGCTGCCAACAGGGCACGAGACTCCAGGGCTCGCAATCATGGCAGCAGCTCGAGACAAGACCCTCCTCCCCGACGCACCGGAGAGAAGAGGAAGGAAGACAGACCCCGGGAGGTCCGGGAACAAAGGGGCCCCTCGGGCCGGTTTACTGAGTACACTCCGCTCACGGCTTCCCGCGAGCGTATTCTGGCGGAGTGTGCAAGCACAGATTTTAAAGACGGTGGCGTCAAGCGTCCCCGACCAGCTCCTGCCAAGCCAGGAGTAGACAAAAACAAGTACTGTCAGTACCACAGGAGTCATGGTCACTTGACAGAGGACTGCGTCCACCTGAAGGATGCCATTGAAACCCTCATCAAAGGAGGGAGACTTGCACAGTACAGGCGAAACGACGCTCCCCGTCGTGAAGCCCGCGAGGCAAAGGAGCCCGAAGAAGATGCCCGACCATCCGACGATTCGGTGCCAATCCAGACCGCCTTCTCGGTAACCAGGCCCGAGGATTTCGAACTTCCCGAGCTTCTGCAGGAGCCCCTGACGACACACAGCAGGTGGGAATACTTCCCCTCCGCCATGGTCATCAACGGGGGCGGGTTCAACGACCTCACCATCAACTCAGCCAAGAGGAAGTTGGACGAACTGGTCGACAAAGCTCCTCCACAAACTGTGACTTTCGAAATGGTGAGGGGCAGATCAGAGCCTATCACCTTCTACTTGGAAGAGCTCCCCGGCGGTGCACCGAATGCAGTCATCCCCTTGCTGATAAGGGCAAAGATGGCCAATTTTGACGTGCATCGCATCCTGGTCGACGAAGGGAGTTCCGTCGACGTGATGTACACCCAGCTGTTCCGGACCTTACAACTGGACGACTCCCATCTGTCTCCATATATAGGTTCGGACCTTCAAGGCTTCAACGGCTCGACGTCCAAACCTTGGGGATATGTCGAGCTCCCCGTGACATTCGGGGAAGGAACTGCTACAAGACAGGTGAAGGTCCGCTTCCTCGTCATTGACTGCCCGTCCCTGTACAATTGCATCTTGGGGAGGCCGACATTGGCGGAGCTGACAGCGGTCCCCTCAACTGTCCACTTAAAAATGAAGTTCTATACCAAGAGGGCGAGGGTAGCCACCATCCAGGGCGACCTCGCTGCTGCCCGCAGGTGCTTCAACGCCGCTTCAAGGGGACGGGATACTGTCGACGTGGGTCCCAGCACAAGGCCCATCAAGAAGACAAAGCAAGAGCCCGACAGAGCATCTCCCGAGGTAGAAGTTCAGAAGGCTCCACCAAAGGTCGACTCCATAGCCCTCGACGCCCGCTTCGACCAAGACGAGCCGGCCAGCAGCGAGCAAATCCCCCTCCGACCTATTCCGGATGGCGATTTTGAACTCGTTCCCCTCGGAGCAGACCCGACCAAGGGAGTGAAGATTGGCAAAGACCTCCCCGACTTGGCCAGAAAGCAAATCAAGGCCTGTCTGCGCGAGAATGCTGATCTCTTCGCTTGGAGCGCTGCAGAGATGCCCGGACTCGACCCTGAGGTCGCCTGTCACCACCTCGCCATTGATCCAGCCGCCAAGGCCGTAGTACAACGTAGGCGTAGGCAGTCTCCAGAAAAAACGGAGGCTGCTGAAAAAGCTGTAAAAGACCTCTTAGAGGCAACTCCTGGGTCGGCCAGATATGGCGGGCAGGATGCTGAAGTGGTCCCTAGAACTCTCTGAATTCGACATTCAATACGAGAGCAGGAAAGCCCTGAAAGCACAAGCCCTGGCCGACTTCGTCGCCGAGATGACCTCTAACGACATTCCCTCGGGAAAGGAATACAAATGGACCATCTTCGTCGACGGAGCCTCCAGTGCGTCCGGGAGCGGCGCGGGGATCCTCCTCGAAAACGAAGAGGGTGTGGTAATCGAGCACTCCTTGGTTCTCTCCTTCCCGACGTCAAATAACCAGGCAGAATACGAAGCCCTGCTCGCAGGACTGAGACTAGCCGAGGACCTAGGAGCCCGTGAAGTTCAAATTTACACCGACTCCCAGCTCGTCGCTTCCCAAGTACAAGGAAGCTACCAGGCCAAGAATGACAACCTCATTGAGTACTTGAACTTAGTCAAAAAACACATGGCAAAGTTCGTACGAGCAGAAATCTCTCATGTTCCCCGCGAGCAAAACACGAGGGCGGACATATTGTCCAAACTCGCGAGCACACGAAAGAAAGGTGGGAATAAATCCGTCATCCAGGAATCTCTGGCACGGCCGAGCATCGAACCACCCTCGACTACGGTCGAGGTTCACGCTATCGGGGACGCCACGTCTTGGATGACCCCGGTCTATAATTTCCTTACAAAGGGAGAACTCCCGACGAACCAGGCCGACGCAGCCACAATAAAGCGGCGAGCGTGTTCCTATGTTGTTCTCGAGCAGAAACTGTACAGAAGGGGATTCTCCATTCCCCTCCTGAAATGCATTGACGAGTCCGCCATCCCCGACGTACTGCGGGAGATACACGAAGGTATCAACGCCCAACACATGGGCGGTAAATCCTTGGCGAGGAAAGCCCTTCGGGCAGGATACTACTGGCCGACGATGCAACAGGACGCCAAGGAACACGTGAAAAAATGTGACAAGTTCCAGAAGCACGGGGATATGCACCTCGCTCCCCCACACGAGCTGAACACATTGTCGTCCCCATGGCCGTTTGCCTGGTGGGGCATGGACATCCTCGGGCCCTTCGTGCAAGGGACCTATCAGAACAAATTTCTAATCGTCGCCGTGGATTACTTCACAAAATGGATCGAGGCCGAGGCCCTCGCGAAAATCACCTCACATAACATCCTCCGTTTCTACAAAAGAAACGTGCTCGCCAGGTTCGGAATTCCGCAGGCACTGGTGACCGACAACGGTACCCAGTTCACCGACCACGGATTCCGAGACTTCGTCACCAAACTGGGGACCAAACATCACTTCACATCGGTCGAGCACCCTCAGACCAACGGGCAAGCCGAAGCCGCGAACAGAGTCATCCTCCGAGGGCTCAAACGTCGACTCGGCGAAGCCAAAAGAGGATGGGTCGAGGAGCTCCACAGCGTCCTGTGGGCATACCGCACCACACCCCACTCAACGACGGGTGAAACACCATTCCGACTAACGTACGGCACCGAAGCTGTCATCCCAGTCGAAATCATGGAACCATCCCGACGAACAGAGGAACCCCTCGACAAAGAAATGAATGACGAAGCACTAAGGGATGAACTCGACCTAGTCGAGGAAATCCGATCGGGGGCTGCCCTGCGCGAAGCCACCCTAAAACAACGAGTGGCTCTACGCCACAACGACAAGGTCATCAAGCGCGAGTTTGAAATAGGCAGCCTGGTACTACGCAGAAACCAGAAAGACTCCCGCGAAGGGAAGTTGGCCGCGAACTGGGAAGGACCTTACCGCGTCCACGGCACCACGGGTACCGGGGCGTACTACCTCGAGCAGTTAGACGGAGAGCCATTACCAAGACCCTGGAATGCTGCTAAGTTGAAGCAGTACTACAGTTAGAAACTGTCAACACCTAGGACCCTCGACCAAAGGCAACCACGCTCGGGCAACGAGGAAAAACGTCCAATTTCGTTTAAGGCTAAGGTACAGGCCCGACACACGACCAAAATGGCACGGCATCGCGCGGTAGACGTTGACGATCTATAGTGCCCGACGTGGACAGCTGCACCGAGCCCCACCGTCGTCGTACCCATAAGGCAGAACACCCAGCTCGCGATGGGCAGTTCACGCCAAGGGCGAATCGTCCCTACGGGCTCCACGCCCGACTGAGCAACCTCGCTCCGAAATGCCCGACATTCCATCAAGAATAACGGGACATCTACAAGGGTCAAAAGAAAACCTCTCCCCTCGAGCGCAACACTTAAGCAACCCCGGCCAACCAAAATAGGGCCGAGATTGCACACAAATGGAGACGAGCATAGTCGCTCGCCAAATCAAAGCCACCTACGGGCACTCCTCGGGCCCGGGACTTGAGCTAAATCCATACAAGCATGTGAGTTCATACAAGGGCAGAAAATCCAAAATAAATAACAAGGTATAAACGCCCGAAGGCAACAAAGCAATATTAAACCGACCAAGAAGGCCGGCGGTGTTCAAAACATACAATGAACGGGCACGCAGGCCCAAAGAATACAAATTCAAATATCAAGAGCACGCAGGCCCGCTATCCAAAGAATACAAATATCAAACTTCCACATTATCATCATTGTCGACGCTGGGAGAGTCGGGCGGAGGAATGATCGCGCCACCTACAACCCGGTGTGTATGACCGATACCCTCGGTGACCAGGCCAGGGTTTAGCAACGAGAGCTGGTCGACCGCGGAATTGAACCCATCTTCCAGAGCACCGACGCAGTCCGCCTCGAGGAGCCGGATATGGGCAATAAGCTCAGCCCGACTCTTCAAAATCACTAGGTCCTCGGGCTCATCTTCGGCAGGTTGCTGAACAGCATTCAGTTCCTCAACCTGTTTACCCAGGCGTTCGACTTCAGCAGCCAAGCGATCCCTGTCGGTCCGGAGCAACTCCCCTTCCTCAGTCAACCTCCCCGACTTCTCCTTTTCCAGAGTCAGCATATCCCTCTCGGCATCAAGTATCGCGGTCTGCTCTCGGAACATCTCCTCGGAGCGTTCCAGAGCGACCTTCAACTTCCGCGAGCTCGCACTCAAGGCCGCCTTCTCCTGCTCGAGCTCTTTAACACGCGCAGCATCCCCTGCATCCTCAGACAACACCAAAGCCATTTCGGCCATTTTCACCAGCCCGTCCACGCTGGCGGCCAGATAGGCTTTCCTCTCTTCTTTGCTCATCTTCTTTATAGCCTCGGCTTCATGAGCGACCACTGTCGGAGGGAACCGCTCGAAAAAGCCCGCCTCCTCGAAGCAAGGGGGGAAGGCAAAGGATTGAACAGCACCGGCATCTTCCCCGACAGTTGAACCGCCTTCCACGCGGGTCCTCTTCCTCTGCGTCAAAACGGCGCTGGCGTCAATCTCCTCGACCTCTGGATCTGACGCTGCTCCCGAGCTCGACGTCGAATCCACCCTCACCGACTGAGGAGCGTTCAGATTTGGTGGTGGTCCCATTCTCGTCGTCTGCGGGGCCTGCACGACCCTTTTGCCTCGCCTCTGGCCGGTTGATAATTTCAGAAGCCTTTCATGTCGGCTGGCCATCGTACCTGCACGGAGTAAAGGAAAAGTCAGTACCGAGCAAACCGCGTAAATAAACGACGCATAAAGAATTTCAAGCAAACAACCTAACAGGCGGGCTGCCTGCCTATATGTCGAACATTCCACCAGCGCCTTGGTGTCGATCGGGCGAGACTCGAACGTCGGGTAACCGTCCTTGTCGAGGATATCATTCCCTTCCCGCGTAACCCACTGGGCGGGATGAAAACTGTCGACAAACCGGCAAAGAGCCTCGTACGCCCGCTGGTCTTCCGTGCACATATCCCCGACTGCGGTATGGAAATAACCTGTTCCATGCTCGTAGTGTCGGGACATCCAGTACACCGGGAACTTAGCCCTACGACCTAGCACGGGGCTCCCGTCGTCGGCCAACATTGCTTCCCCGTCATCATCGCTGACCGGCCCTTCCTCCTCGAAGAGGGAATCTACAGCAGAGTCGGTGATAGGGCGAACCACATACCACTTGTCCTTGAACCCCCTCACGGAGTCCATATACATCCTAAACAGTCTCCTCGACTGCTTCAGGGACACCCAGCTGTGCTTCCCTCCTCGGGACTGACGCTGCAGGTGAAATACCCGAAAGAAAAGAGGGATGGTCGCCCCTATCCTTAAGTAGCGACACGTCAGCTCAAACGCCCGGATGAAGGCGAGAGAGTTTGGATGTAGCTGGGACGGGGCCAGCTCCAAATGCGTAAAGACCCCGGTCTGAAAATCTGTGAACGGCAGCCGCAGCCCCAAGTCTTTAAACGCGATCTCGTACATCACAAAGCTGTAGTCCGGGTACATTGAACAAATTCTTGCATTGGTCGACGGCAGCATGACCACGAAATTCTGCTGGAAGTCGGGCTGGTCCTGCCCCTCTTCGATAGCGGTGAATGGGTGTCGGTCATCCCGACTGTATATCGACGCCGTCCCCCGAGGCTCAGCACCCACCCATTCCAGCGATGGGTCGGTCACGGTATCTATAAGGTTGGCCGACTCGTCGGCACTCTGTTTTTCGCTATCACGACGACCGGAGGAGCTCGACTCATCCGCCATGGTTACCTGCAGAGCACGGGAAACCAATCAGATTGAGCATGAAGTCCTATGCTCGACATAATCATGTCGTCCATACACTACTACACAAGTCCATTTTCACAAGTGGATGCCTCCCCGACTCTCCTGAACCCAGTGCTCTTTCTCAAACCAACTGCGCGGCCATTCTTCAAACATGTCGACCCGAGGTATGAACATGGCGAGCCGCACTATGAAGCCCACGGCCACGACCATGAACATACCGGGCACGGTCATGAATTAGGCGCCCGGATCATGAAGACCCCGGGCAGCTCTGAAGTTTTTCACCTAAAACTATGAATGTGTCGGCCATTTGTATGCGTTTGCCGGTCCTAGACATGAATATGTCGGGCAAAACACGAATCTACCGGGCTAATCCCACGCGCACGATCCTAAAACATCTACAAATTCCAGGAATCATGCATTCTAAAACGGAAAAATGAAGAAAGTAGATCACTTACTTGGATCAAAGTTGGGATTTGGCTAAGAAATGAAGAATCTGAGACGGGAAGTCACAACTGGAGAGAGTGTTGAGAGCGGCAACGGAGAGAGCACGGAGAACGGAAAACGTATTATGGGGCCCAAGGACCCTATTTATAGTGATGACGTGGAATACCAAACGTCACCTCGTTCAGCCACGGACTCCATCTCCTCGACGCACTGCTCCCAACGCAATGATGGCCCTACCCCCCTAGGGTGGCGGCACAACTCCTGAAAGATGCCTCGTGTGCTCGACTGACGCGCCCGGTACGGATCCTCCACGCATCCACCACCGAGGACGTCTCCGAGCACGGCACGAGGAGACCCCTCGAGGGTCCACGCCTCCATCCCGGGCACGAGACCTCAGCGACGGAACGACTTTGTTTCAAGTCATGGCTCCTCGCAAAGGAACCACGACTTGGGGGGCTCCTGTTCTGGACTGGGCCCGACAGGCCCAAAAGCATTACTAAGGCCCAGTCCAAAGGGACTCACTGAGGACCACACTGGGCAAAGGGGGGTCGCATCCATGCCCGACACCCTGATGTCCACCTCGACATCTCAATGTCCAGCCCCACGCAGTGAAGTCATGCTCGACACCCTGCCGTCCGACTCTGTGTCCTGACGTCCAGCTCGACACTCGCTGTTCAGCTCGAGGTCTTGGCGTCGAGCTCGGCACCGTGCAGTGCAGCTCGACATGATCTCGAGCCACCTGGCTAGGGCAGACTCAGTCCACCGTTACCCCAACGACACTCCGGAAAGACCGCGTCTCTGTCCGCCCGCACTTCACGCAGCACATCCAGGAAGGGGACCACGTGCTGGTCCCCACTACCCACGTAGAACCTGGCAGTTCCTCCATTGGGCCAAATCCGCCCGGCCCAATGAAGGAACCTTGGCCCAGCGCTGGGGGCTATAAATACCCTCTGTTTCCAGAGGGTCAGAGATTCATCATTCTAACCTCAACTCTATTATCTGCTCGTACTCCCACTGACTTTAGCATCGGAGTGCCTTGCAGGTACCCCCCCCTCCTTGTTCAAAAAGCCTTCAGCTCGGAGTAAGCCGTGACGGTCCAAACCTTCTGATCAGGTCAGATCAGTATAGATGTTGTTTAATGTTACTGGTGAAAGTACAAACATGCAACTTTGTGTACCACAGTTTGTTATTAATCAATGATATAGGTTTATGTTGTTTAGTGGCATATATATTTTTTATTTTTATTTTTAATCAATTTTCATAGTTAATTATAAACTAAATAACTCTAAAACTATGTTTGTATTAGTGATATGCGATGATATAGAAAGAAATGAAGTTGTAACTTATGAGATTATGTTGTCTTGGATTTACAAATTTTTTTACATCATGTTTCATTTTATGTATTACAATAGAATGATAGATTAATAATAAAATTTTGAAACTTATATTTCGTTATACACCATTTAAATATTTACATTTTAGAATAATATTTTAACATATTTAAATAATTATTTTTATTAATATTCAATTTTCTAAAGTCTTTGATTTTCTCAAATGATTTATATTTTTAATTTGTAAAAAAACAATTTTAATTTATTTTCTCAAGATGTCACAAGAGCCCTTATTATCAATTTCAAATATTATGCTTAAATGCGATTGTTTTGTTATAGTGAAGGCTTTTCATACATTTTAAGAAGACATATTCAATTTTTTATAGTTAATATTTTAAAATTATTTCTGATTTTTAATTTATATGAATTTTTATTGGAAGTCTTTTTCTCAAAATGTATTAAGAGACTAAGGTTTTGTTTGAAGAGAGGAGGGAGGAAATGAATATTGAGAAAATGGAAGGATATAGCGAAAAGAATAGAAGTATTTTTGTTGAGAGGAAGGTTTTAAAGAACTTTGTTTAGTTATAACACAAAGTCTCTATAATTTAGAGAAATTAAAAAATAGTATTATAGGAGAGATTTTGATGATTTTGAAGAATTTATATAAATCGCTCAAATATAATTTAGATTGTTATAATATTCTTAAAATATAAAACATGTTAATAATAAATATTTTTTATCATTTAAATAATTTTGTTTTTAAATGTTAAAGATTTCTTTATAAAATATTTCACAAAAATTGTGAATTGTTCTATGAATTCAATTAGGGACAAATTATTTAAAACAATTCCTTTATAAAATGAGCTTTCTCATATTATATGTAATTCATTTCCAACAAAAATACAAATATTATTATTCATCTAATATAAAAAATTATTATTATATGAATTATTATCCCGTGCCTCGCATGGGACACGAATATAGACACTAGTTTCATTAACTATTCAGATAATCAATTAATTCCACCAAAATGACCACATAAGATAAAAGATTTAAAGATCACATCTAAATTTGTAATAAGTATTTATTTATCATTCACAAAACTTGTGGATATTTTTTTTCATCATGGCAACAAATTCTGACAAATCCAATTAATATATAGGGCCATATAGTTCCTATTTTTGTTTCATTTAGAAATCAACATCATAAAAAAGAGCTAGATTATTGAAATGGTCCCCAATTAATTAATTTGTACTATATGATAATATGTGGATATTTTTCTATCCAACATTTTCTCTCCTCTGTATAACCAACTTGCCATTGTCCCCCCAAAACCTAAATCCTTTTCATATTCTGTTTTTCCACACACTTCTACTTTTCTTTCTTTCTCTACCTCTCACATATTCTTTCACTACAACAACTTCATCCTACATGGACACATATTATACATCACTCCTTAATTACTATATACATGTTTAATTTTTAAGGATGTTTCTAGAAACACACTACTATTAATTAGAATTCATTTTAATATCTCTTTCAATCCGAACTCAAACATTAGTTATTTTATTTTATTTTTTAAATTGAAATGCAAAATTAGTTTAAATAGTTTCTTAAGAGAACTTATTTATATAAATAAATTGTTTTAAATAAATTCATATTTTTGTTACAATTTTTTTAATGACAAAATTTCAAAAAATATTTGAAGTAATTTCTCATAAATATATAATTTTTTAAAATATAAATTTATGTTTTTTATTATGTTAAAATATTTAAATTTTTGAATATTAAAACTATTCTTTTAACATGTAATAAATGAATTTGAAATAACTTCTATTGTTTTTAAATAAATTATCATTAAAAATATAAAAATAATTATCACTTTAAAAAAACTATACTAATAAATTACACTTAAGCTTCATGTATAATAATTATCACCTATGTCGACATGTTAAATTCCATTTATATTTGAATTCATGTTGTATAGTTTTGTATCCATAAATAGCACATAAATACTCATAGCTATACATAAGAGAACAATATGATCCACAAATTTTCATGTGACCATTAATAAAACATGTATGCAAAAGCTGTTTGATTGATGAATCCAAATAATTGAACACCTGCAAATTGGTCACATGTAGTAAAAAGAGGATGCAGATGGTTGGTTGAGAGGTCATAGATCTTAAAAAGTGCTCATAAATATCATGTCATATACAAAATTCTATCATATACAACTTGTTATTTGTTTGTTTGCTATTCATATGTAATAAAAGCAATCATAATTTGATTGATCGATGAAATCTAAAATCCAGGAAAGAATTATTGAATAGAGTATGACAGAACACGTACACCATACATACTTATTTGATACTCTCTAGGCATTCATTTGACAAAAATACAAATGAAGATAAGGATATGATAGAAATGAACCTTAACCAAAGACTATGAGAAGAGAATATGCCAATTCAATAGGGACATTCTATCATTCAAGTTGTTATCATTTTTTCGTCTGAATTAAGTAAAATCATTCAGCAGGCTCATGAGAATATAAAATGTAGATTTTTCATTTAAAATTGGTTAAGACTAACCCAATCACGCGACACTCTAAATAGATTTACAAAATTTAAATTCTACATGAAATAAGACAATTAATATCGATTGAGATTTGACTACGCTTCTGATATAAAAAATCAAAGAATTGTTATTGTAATAGCACTTTCAGACTCTATCTCCTTATTCTCAATAGAAAAGTTACGTGTTATATTTTCAACGTAACTGACTACACCTCAAATAAATTTACGAAACTCAAATTATGCGTGAAGCAAAACAATTAATACCAATTGAAATTTGACTACAGTTCTAATATAAGAGCCAGATATATGCTACTGCTATAACACTCTCAAGTCACACTTCCGTCCACAGTCATACTGATACAATAGTATCATTAACCTTTATCACAAGAAAGATTATTGCATTCGAAATAGAAACGGAAGGATAATTGATCTGATTGATTTATTAGACCAATCATATAATTAAACTGCCATAAATCAATGTGAATAAGTCAAAATAGAAAAAAAATGATGAATCAAAATTTTTTGTGAACGAGAAGAGTTAGTACTAGCTCTTTTTTTTTAAAAAAAATCAATTATTTTAATATATTGGTGATCGACCGCTCTGATACCATGATAAAATGATACATAATGCTCTGCATTCAACAATCTGCACTTTGTGCAGATTCTGTAATATTCCAAAACTTAAATCTGTTTTTACAGTAGAGGATAAGAACTTTATGCTACTGTTTACAAGTGGGCCAATGTAACCACTTTCACAACTAACTCAACCAATAGCTAACAGTCTAACAGATTCTCAACAGAAAGCCAATTACAAAAATACAGCTGGACATATACAACTATTTTAATATATATCTAATAATTGGTAACCTTTATTTTATCACATCTTTTATTTTAATAGAATAAAGTTTATATAAAAATAGAAAACAAACGGACAATAAATTATGTCGTTATTTCTTTTTGAATGGTAAAACTATTTTTTTTTAAATTATACTCATAGAACTATGAGACACACCATTACTATTCATAAGTTTTTGTACTCTCTGCAAAAAATCAACTGCTTATGATGCTAGGAAATCAAAAGTATCAAAGACAAATGTTATAAAAATATGTTATGGTTGGAACATACTTTCTCATGTTTGACCACTTTATTTTAAACAACTTTGAGAAATGTCTGTCCCACAATAAAACCACCAGTCCTCAATCACCATTGGAGAAACTCTATTCAAGTTCGCACAAACATGTTTCCCTCTTACTCACCCGTACACCATAACATCTGTTGGCCTAAGTATCGATCTCCTCTTATGTGGGTCAGTCAAGAATTTCACATGTGCCTTTTTCTTCATAGATACTTCGGTCCGCCGAAATATATCAAATATGACACATCAATGACACATGTTAGTCTAGCTCATTAATAGGAATAGTAAGGAGAAAGTCTTGAGCATGTGCGGCTTGCAAACAACTAAAGATTGTTTTTTGTCTTGTGGTCATGTCAAACTTTACATCCATTTCCTTAATTATTTTACTAAAAAGGTCACTCGCCAAAAACATGTTGTGCTTTAGGAGGGACAATGTTCTTTCTAGTAAAACTATTAAGGTCTAAATCTAGAATCGCAACACTAAGATCAACCAAAGTTTTGTCGAAATTTGAGTTCATACTATATACACTGGTGTCTCTCAATATATGATCTTGTAACACCTAAAATTAGGTCCTAGAAGACACAAACACGTATGAGGTAGCCTCTACTGCTGAGTACAAATCCAAATCCCAACTCTAATAGATAAGAAACCACCTTTCGTTGAAGGTCCCCGAAAAATGACATCCATCAATCACGATGTCTTCAACCGCTCTTCACAACTCTTTATCAAACCAAATAGTTGTTTCATCCATATGATTATGTTTAAAGAATGATCAATGGCCCTAAAAACCCTCTTCATGGTCAACCCCTTGATAAAGTCGTCATCTCGACTAACAATCCCTACAAGCAACTCCATCTCCAATATCGGTCTCCTAATATCTGATAGGAATAAATCTTCACAAAATTTACTACCATCAGATGAAAAACAAAAGATCTTAATCTTGTGAATATTCAATTCGAGATCTAACTCTAAATCTGTCTCTCGAATGATGTCAAGAATTTTAACCACCTTCTATAATTCATTCATTGATTTTTAAATCATATATTTTTGCAGAATCAATAGTTGATCTAATTTTTAAATATTGCATGATTAGATGGTGTCACGCCATAAATATACATATACATTATTAAAGAATTTATTTATTTTTTAAATGGAATGTGTTAGTTTTTATTTTATCAATAAGAGAATTTATTATTTATTAAATGGCATGTGTAAGTTGTTGATCTATGCATATTGCATGCTTGCACTTTTAACTTTAGCACAAGTGAGTAGTTTCATTAAGCTACATACATCAAAAGAAAAAACGTGTGTTTGGAACTTTAATCCGTTTTATTTGTATTCTAATGATTATAAAATTTTCTTACTCCACATGACTCATTGATTCAATGAATCTATCAAATCTAGATTTACCCGATTTCACTTTTAAAACAATGAAAATAGGACAAATAAATGTCTTCCTTTCATATAGGGCTAGCTTTCCAACCCTAGCTAGTGATAGTGGAGTCCATAATCTTCTCAACACAATCCAACTTTGCTTTAAACCTAGGAAAAATATATATTTATGGAATCAAAAGTGGAAGTGAACAAAAATGTATCCAATCATGTGGATTTTATGGCATCACCTATCTCTTTATGTTGAGTTTTATTTTGGTGCAACTATTGTGTTAAGTTATTGACACAGCAAAAGCACTAGAATACAAGAAACAAAAGAGCTAGTTCCAGTTGTAAACTTTTGTTAATTATATATGCAAGTTTTAACTACACTAAGTATATATATATTGGGTAGGTTATGATGTTGATGACTTGGTAATAAATTATAATTTCAAAAGAAATGTAAAGATTTTATGGTTGAAAAGAAATTCCACTCATATGATTCTGAAAGTTTGCACCAATGTTTCAAAAAATGTACTGATCTCGGTTCAATTGCTAAATCGACTAGTATGGCAATTGGCTTTATTTAGATTGTATCTTAGTTAGATTTAAATACGATTGAACTAGTTGATTTAATTATTTTTATATATTTATACTTAGTTTTAGTACTTTTATTTATTTGCTTGTTATACGACTCATGTTGTGAAAAAAAATGTAATTTAAGTTGGTATACCAATTACAGTATAGGTGTAATAAAAAATTACTTCTCTTTTCAACAACAAAAATATCAAACAGAAGTAACTTATAATCGGTTATAAGTTTGGTGTGACCAATTATTATTATTTAATTTTTAATATTTTTGAAGGTACTAGTTGTCTGTAATCAATTATATGGATGGAAAAAAAAATTCTTATATATATATATATATATATATATATATATATATATATATATATATATATATATATATTTCATGTTGAGTTTTGAATGAAAGATCACATTTTTCGCTCTAATTTTTTTTTTACTATTTCCATTATTCTCTTGTTCATCATTTTACCTTGTGACTGGGGTTTTGACCTAACATTTGGCATTAAGAGTCTGTTTCTTTGATCGAACACTTAGTGTGTAAAAATATTTTCCATCTCCCATGAACGTATCCTGTAAATTACAAATCTTTCAATTTTCGATGCGAAGAATTATGACAAGTGATGCAAATAGATGAATGTGTTGTTTGATTATGAAGATGTTCTTGAAGTGATAAAACATAATGTTAATCCACTTGTAGAAGGTGCAACAACTACACAAAGAATTGTGCATAAGGAAAAGAAGACGGAAGACTTCAAAGCCTTTTGACTCTTTAATCAATGTGTTGATGTCAATAACTTTGAAAAGTTTGGCGATTGCACATCCTTAAAGGAAGCTTGGAAATCTTAGAGAAAAGTTATGTAAGAAAACAACAAAAATATCAAATAGAAGTAACTTATAATCAATTACAAGTTTAGTGTAATCAATTGTCCCACTCTTTAATTTTTGATATTTTTGAAGGCACTAGTTATCTATAATCGATTACATATTTTATGCAATCAGTTATATGGGTGGAAATTTTTTTCTTCATATATATATATATATATATATATATATATATATATATATATATATATATATATATATATATATATATATATATATATATATATATTCCATGTTGAGTTTTTAATGAAAGATCACCTTTTTCACTCTAATTTTTTTACTATTTCCATTATTCTCTTGTTCATCATTTTACCTTGTGACTAGGGTTTTGACCTAACATTTGGTATCAAGAGTTTGTTTCTTTGATCGAACACTTAGTGTGTAAAAATATTTTCCATCTCCCATGAACGTATCCTACAGGTTATAAATCTCTCAATTCTCGATGCAAAGAATCATGACAAGTGTTGCAAATAAATGAATGTGTTGTTTGGTTATCAAGATGTTCTTGAAGTGATAAAAAATACTGTTAATCCACTTGTAGAAGGTGCAACGAATGCACAAAGAACTGTGCATAAGGAAAAGAAGACGAAAGATTTCAAAGCCTTGTAACTCATTAATCAATGTGTTGATGTTAGTAACTTTGAAAAGTTTGGCGACTGCACATCCTCAAAGGAAGCTTGGAAGTCTTGGAGAAAAGTTATTCAAGAGCTGATAATACAATAGTGGCGAGGTTAGAAACTCACAAGAGACAGCTGGAATTGACTCAAATGGAAGAGAAGGAAATCATTAGTGAATTTATTACAAGAATCACAAGATTGGTGAATCAAGTTAAACTATGCGGAGAGACAATCACTTAGAAGTACGTGGTTGGTAAAATCTTGAGATCGTTGACGTCGAGATTCAATAACGTAGTGATTCCTATTGAAGAGTCCAAGGATATTTCAACCACGAGTAAGGAAGAGTTATAAAGTTCTCTTGAGGATCATGAGCAGAGAATGGGGGAGAGAAATATTGACAAAGCTAAGGCTGAAATTGCTTTGCAGGCCCGTTTTATTGAAAAATACAAGAAGGTGAAGAGAAATGGTCCATGAATAGAGGTAGAGAAAAATATCACAACAATGGTGGAAAGGACTCTCAAAATTTAAACAATCCAACATTTCAAAAGGGTGAAAGCAACTGCAATAGACGTGGTGAGTCAAATAATTTACAAAGGTGGCTACAATAGAGAAAGGGGAGGAAGAATGAAAGATGATAAGAGAAATGTCCAATGCTATAATTTTCAAAAGCTTGGACATTTTGCTCGTGAATATAATTCCAACAAGAATGGTCTATAAGAAGCTGAAGCAAAGTTTTCAAGGAAAAAAGATGATGAGAGCACACCGTTCATGGTGATTGTAGAAGTAGAAAACAACACATGAAAAGGTAGTTGTAACATGTTAAAAGAAGGGCATAATTGGTTACAATCAGTTGAAAAAGTGATGGTGACTACATGAGAAGATGCAAAATGTAGCGATCAGTGTTACCTTGACTCTGGGTGTTCAACTCACATGACGAGAAGGAAGGATTGGTTTGTGAAAACTAATTAAGTGTTGAAAAACAAAGTAAAATTCGCAAATAACATCACACTAGAGGAAGAATGGTGAGCATTCCTTGATTAAAAATGTGTTATATACTGGAATCAAGTATAATCTTTTAAGCATTAGTCGATTGCTTGAAATAAAATACACGATTCACATGGAAAATAAAGTGATGAAAGTTACGGGTGCAAATGTGAGTTTGATCCTAAGAGCACATTTTGAAGGTGTCAAAAACATAAGAAGGGGGGGGGGGGGGTTGAATTGAGTTTTAAATAAAAAAAATTCTTTAAAAATAATCCACTTTAAATAAAATACGTTTTCCCCATTCTTGATTATAACAATAATTAAGAACAGAAAGTAAAGATATGTTTATACTAGTTCACTTGAATTATCAAACTAGTCTAGTCCACCTGCCAATGTGATTTTGCCTTTCTCAACAAGGTCTTAATCCAATAATCACACAAATTATTACAATGCACAAGCTAAGTTCAAGTGACTAACGTTACAACCTCTAAGAAACACTAATCTTAGACTTCTCAAGGATTCTGACCAACTGGTCCCTTAAGGAAAATCATAACAATAATCAAACTAATTATTACAATGCACAAGCTACCCGCAAGTGACTATCAACCTCTAAGACACACAAGTTCTAGACTTCTTAAGGATACTGACCTAACTAGTACCTTAAGGAAAATCAAACAATTGTTTGAATAATTTTTTTTTACAATGAAAATGCTTCTACACAAGCTGATTAGTAAACAAATTTTAAGAACAATAGACTAAAAAGTATGAAAGTTATGAACAACGCTTGTGCGTGGATAATCCATGAATTAGCCGTTTTCTCTCTTAGTCTTCAAGCCTTTATATAACCAATAAAATAATATATTTGTTGAGGGGTACTCTTGGGATTTCCAGAAACATTGGCGGCTTGAGCAGTAACGTGGGTGACAAGATCGTGCAACGCGCTCGTCCTTTCATGATAGTGGAATGAAACGTTTTTTATTGTACCATGTACTATTGTAACACGTTAACATTATCTTCTTTCCTTATGTACTTTAGATGCTTCTGCAAGCATGAGCTTAGAATAGAGAACATAACACAAGATCGTCAAAACTTCAAGTCTTCAGAGTCTTCAAAATTGTGTCTTCAGAGTCTTCAGCACTTGGTCGTGAAAACCTTTTCTAGAACCTTCGATCTTCAAAACTTCAAGTCTTCAGAGTCTTAAGAACTTCGTCTTCAGAATCCTCAGCACTTGGTCTTGAGAACCTTTTCTAGAACCTTGGGTCTTCAGAACTTTAAGTCTTCAGAGTCTTTAGAACTGCGTCTTCAGAATCTTCAGCACTTGATCTTTGAGAACCCTTTATCTTCAGAAACACAAGTCTTCAGCATCTGGACTTCAATAGAACTTCTGTCTTCAGATCTTATGACTAGTTTCTTTAGAACACGTTGTCTTCAGAAACATGAGTCTTTAGCATCTGGACTTCAGTAGAAACTTCTGTCTTCAGATCTTCTGACTGGTTTCTTTAGAACACGTTGTCTTCAGAAACACGAGTCTTTAGCATCTGGACTTAAGTAGAACTTCTGTCCTTAGATCTTTTGACTGGTTTCTTTATACTTCATATCAGAGCCTACACTTCAGAGTCTTCTGGAGTATCTTGATATTGTTCATTAGAAATTATGTAGCGCAGAAGCGAAACTTGTCTCTTCTAATGTCTTGGTCACACCATTCATCAGAAGCAGAACCTGTTTGTTAAATACTCAACAATAATAAACATTAGAGTATCTAAATTGTTCATACAAACACACTCATTTGTTATCATCAAAACTCAGAGATAATATTGCAGAACTAAATATTGTTCTAACAATCTCCGCCTTTTTGATGATGACAAAACTATGTATTTTGATGACACAATTTTGTACATAATAAAAAAAGTAAAATAAGAAAGGTAAGGAATACAATCCTTTTTATGAAACTCCCCTTGACTCAAAGACTTGATGAAGATCAAATATCCTGATTATAAACCATTTGAGTATAACTCCCCTTGGTTGCAATAGATCAGGTATTGAGATCTTGAGAGTCTTGATACCAATCATGTTAATTTAGATCTTAAACCTCTAGCGTCACAAAGACATATTCTAGATTCTCAATTCAGAGCTGGTTATGAATAATATGATTATAAACTTAAGAACTTCTCAGAGTCTGAATCCAAAAGTTAGACAAAAGCCTTGTTTAACACCTCCAGATCTTGACTTTAATTAGAGTTCATGATTCCTTAAAAAGAAAACAATCCTAATAGAAACAGAAGTCTAACTAGGTTAGAATGTAAGTAGCTCTTTTCAGAGACATTTTCCAGAATTTGATTATCAAAGTCAAAATATTACTTTCAGTTATTTACTCCCCCTTTTTGTCATAATCAAAAAGGTAAAATAAAAAGTAAAATAAGAAGTGATAAACCAAAATAAACTTCATTAAAAATTATAAGATCATTAGTCAGAAAAGAAAATATTAGAAGCAAAACATAATAAGCAATAGTTCTAAGGTTCAGAAGAAAAAGGTAAAATAAAATCCTAAGAACCTAGGGTCTAGATGTAGGAGGTACTGTAGCAGTTATCTTGTCAAGAATCAGCTTCAGCATACTCTGAACATTCTTGTTGACGACCTTTTGTTCAATGATGCTTTCTCTAAACATCTGTTGTTCTTCTCTAATCTCACCAATTGCGTTTTCCATACGTGCAATGGCAAAATAACAAGAAGATACCACTAAGCATCTTGTCTTGCTTTATGAGCTTTGTCTGCCTCTTTATCCAATCTGGATTCTTCAGCTTTTTTGGCTTGTTCTGCCTCTCGAGCTTTAAGTCTGGCTTCCTATGCCTCTTTTATCGCTCTAGCTTCTACTTCTATTTGTTTAGCAGCAAGCAGTTCAAACAGTTTGACTCTTTCTCTTACTTCTTCCCTTTATGTCACCATCTGAACATCCCAAACTCTGGATACTTCAGAAAAGGATTGCATTCGTTCAAACTTAGAAGACATACACTTTTGAAATAGTTTCCATGAAACATCCATGTCATGAGGCTTATTAGAAGTAATTTCCTTTTCCCTTAGCTTCACAACCTTTTTCTTAGCCTTTGTTCTAAACCTATTAATGTATTCATCCAAGGTTTTTGGAGCAGGTTTTCATAGACAACTAATGCTAGGTCAGGTTTAAGATGGTTTGTTTCAGAAGTTTGTTCAGGAGGATTTTGTGGTAATGGTTGTTCAGATATGTCAAAGAGATTAGAACAGGTAAAAGGTTCAGTTGTGGGAATTTCAATAGCTTCAAAAGTATAAGAAATTATCCTTTCAGACATTTCTTTATCAGAAGGAGAGTGTGGATCGAGATGGTTAGCTGTTGAGTCATGGAGAATGGATTCTTTGTTGAAAAAGACAAAATGGAGGTTGTTATCAAAACTTGAAGAATGAGGAGTCTCTGTGAGTGGCTGAGATGAGGTTATTGGAGATGTAAAAGTGTGGATAGGATTAGATGGAATGTTGGTAGTGAGAGATGGAATATTATTAGGAGCACAAATAGTTGGAATTGGATCAATTGTGGTAGATATGGTGGTGGTTGGTGAAACAGAAACACTTGTTGTTAAAGGTGGGCAATATGGTAACCCAGTATCAGAAACAAATGAGATATTTTTGGGTGGTAGAAGATAAAAAGTTGTAAGAGATGAATTTTGTGAGATGGAAGGGGGGAATGGATGAAGTAGAATTAAAAATATTAGAAACAATAACAGAAACAACAGTAGCAGAAACAAAGGCGGTAGACTTATTTACAGGCCCAGAAGTCCCAGTACTCAATGGTATATTTCAGAAAATCAGACTTCTTCTTCTTCTTGTTGTTCTTCTTTTTCTCTGGTTCAGAAGCATCTGATCTTTCTTTATTTTACCAATGGAATAGTCAACCTCCTCAGCGAGAAAATCTGAGTAATTGAAGCCAGGAAAATCATGTCCTTTTTTTTGCATCATCATAACATATGCAGCCACACTGGATACATGATCTTTCTTGGAGAATAGAGGATAGTTATTGACAGGAATTCTTCTAAGAGAAATGCTTTCAGAGGACTCAATTAGAGGCTTGACCTTGAGTTCTTCAAGTATCCCCATGTTCTTTAGAGTTTTCCCATTGAAGGAATCTCTAATGCTTGAGGCCAGATCCTCTGTATAGTTGGCTTCTTCAACCAGAAACCTTACTAAGCCAATTTCCACAAAAATATTCGTCAGATGACGTCCACAAGGAATATTAGAAGAGACATTTTTGTTAGGATTGGCAGTGGTTCTTGTCTTTCTGATAGAATCCATCAAATAATTAAACAGAATAAAAGGAAGATGAATCTTATGTTTGGATAGTAGAAAGTAAAACATGGACTTCTGATTAACATTGAAATAATCAGAAGATCTTGAGGGGGGTGTAGGGTTTATGCAACCCAGAATAATCTTGTACGAAACTCTAATATCATCATGAAGATCCTTGCTCTTGTACTCATATTTCTCAGCAGAGAAATTTGTAAACAGCAGTTGGTTGAGAGATTTCTTTGCAGCCTTCGATTTGTTATCCGTTCCATACACATGTTTTCCTTACAAAAACTTTAATCCTAATAGTTTTGAAATAGATTATTCAGTAATAATGATTCTTTGTCCAATAACATCTGAGACAATGTGATAATCTTCACAATTAACATTTTTCCAAAAATCTTTCACTAGCGCCCCATAGACAGGACCATAAAGCCTTTGGAAATAGATTTCCCAGCCTTGAGCTCTTAATTCCTATTTTAGGTCACACCCAATTGAAGCAAGATTGTCAAAATCAACCATAAATTCCTCAAGAACAAGAAACTCTTCTGGTTTCAAAGTGAAATGAACTTGAGAACCTTTCTGCGTAATGTGATTATCATCAATAGGGCTTGCAGAAGATGAAGGAGCAGATGAAGTTGATGGAGGAACAATTGAAGATGAATGAACCACAGTTGATGAAGACGGAGCAGTTAGATTCATACTTTGTTCTACTACATTTGAAAACTTAACAACAACTTGTTGATCTGGAGTCATCATTGTTGAAGAGAGATGAAGATGATAAAGGTTTGTTGAGGAGTGCAGAAAACTTGTTGAACCGTTGAGAGAAAATAGGGTTTAGGGTTTCTAAAGTGTGGGAGTGAAGTGAACGTGTGTGATTTATAGTGTTTGAGAAGTGAGAGAAGATAAAATAAAAATAAATAAAAATAAACATAATAATTTGGAGCATTAAATGAAAGTAATAATTACAATATCAATCAATTCCAAACAATATGCCCACTGCTCATTGCATGGCTTAGATAGCGTGTGATGATTAAGTATAACCAAGGGTTACATGCGTTAATCATTACATCTGACTAAGTGACATTGTTTATATCCTCAAAATTTGGAAAACCAAAAGGTTTCCATCTGATCAGAGACATTTATGACCGAAACATCTTCTAATGATTGAGGTTATGGAAATAAAATATCATTAATATAATTAAAGAAAATATAAATGTTACCCTCATAAGTCTGATAATCTTCAGCTGATTTGTCAATCATTTTGAGAGTTCAGTCTTTATTCAGAAGAACTTCATCAAAGTGAGTTGGCTCAATCAAGAACATCAAAACCTAGAAGCATTTCTTCAGAAGATTTGAAAGTTTATCTTGTTCTGATAGAAGTATCTTTGATTTAGTTTCAGAGCTAATGATCTTTCTTTTCTGGTTGCCTTATGAAATTATCAAGGCCTCCAGACTTAAGTTCCAAATCTTGGAACATATGTATTGTACCCTAATTTCCCCCCCTAAGATCCATCTATCATCTCATATCAACTCAATTACAACAAGATCACACTAGGGTTTGGTTCTTCTCCCTATCTTTAAGTTTGCTCATGAGGAATCACCAAGCACCTTGAATTTCATATTGTGATCATCTATGTTTTGTTTTGATTAACTTTTAACTAATGAATACTATGAATTATTGCTCTAGTTGATGATGCTATAGGTGGAAGCACAACACATTTCATCAGATTGATCTATAGGTTCATGAGTTTATTTCCATGCCTTCTTCAACAAGATTTCATTGAGGATCAAGCTTCATCATTGAAGATGCTTTGAAGTGAAATCATGACAAGGTCTACTATGATTCATCATGCCTCAATTTGTCAAAGAAAGTCAAAGGATGCAAAAGTTGATTGAAGAGGTTTGACCTAATTGGTCAAGTCCTTGATTTCTTGATCACAAGTGCATAATTCCTCCAATTCTCAATATTTATAAGTGTTTATAGTTGCCATGGTTTCTCATTATCATCCTCAACAACTTCTATTTACATGACAAAGGTATGTGTGCAAGAAAGCTTGTCAAATTTGAAAAAGGGTTTCTAAGGCATTTTGTTGCTCTAGGAGCTAGGGTTTTGAACTTCTAAAGGCTATATCTTGCTCATATTTTGGTATTTTTGAGTGCTTCCAAAGACATGCTCCTCTTTAAAGGGTTATAAATAAATAAATTCAAAAGTTTCAAGGAAATTTTATATGGAAGATGCCTAATGATTGATAAAGATTACAAGTCCTCTAGATAGGCCATCAAATTCCCTTATGTGACTTAAAAAGATCATAACTTGGTCAATTTTTATCTCCTTGAGTCTATTATTTTTCCACAAAGATCTTAAGTATGTGAAATTAAACCCTCCTTTTATGTGCAAAGCTTGAAAATGGATGGAAGATGTCTTAAGAACTCAAAATATTATAGGTCATTTCATGAATTTTCACCAACTTCACCAAGTAATAATTTTCTCAATCTTTGGAGTTTTTAAATGGTTCAAGTCTAAAAATTTCATTCAAGAGATTTACTTCATTCCATCTTTTGTGATCAAGAGAAAATTTTTGTTTTTGACTAAGCGGGCTCTCTCTTTTTTTTTTGAAATTTTTTCTTTTTGATTTTGAATTTTTGTGACTACCACGCTGATTGTTGTAAGCTTTGTCTTCATTATTTTCCTCGATTTTGAATGATGTATTGAGGAAGAGGAAATTTAGAGATTCATAGATTCCTCATTCTTGAAGGATGCAAGGAAAAGGATGTGCTTGAACCTTTGCTTGGATGGACTTGATTCTCTTGAGAATGGAACACGCCATTGAATTAATTGAAAGACTACCCTGCCCCTGGTTGAAAATAAGTTTTTTTTAGAAAATAGAAACAACTCCAACTTCTGGCTCGAGGGAGTTGACTACAGATTAACTCCTTATATCTCCACTATTTAGGAATTGAAACAATGCCTTACATCGTCAACTCAGTCTTACCACTGAAAGCATACGTTAGCAAATTCTTGTTATTTAATTTCATCATTCTCCCTCGAAGTTTGTTAAAGTTAATTTGAAAAATGGAGAAGAAGAGTTAAAATGGAAATTCATTGATTTTTGTAGATTGAATCGATTTCAAAAACATGCATGCTTATTTTATTAGAATTACTGATCCAAAGATACAAATTTACACCAAACGAACCTTAGCAACTAGGAAATTACAATTTGAAATTATAAAGGTCTATTGATCTTAGAGAAGAGCTTATTTGATCCATTTACTTTAGGAGATGCTTCATAGTTCTTGGACTTGTCAGAGCATGGGGATGACCCTTGACTTTTCTTGGGTGTACTTATTTCGTTGATAGGGCAGTTGATCTTGATGTAGGGGAATCACCAATGGTAGTGATATTTGAGGCGTTGGGTAGGCATGTTGATGTTGACATGTGAAGGGCTGCCTTCTTTCTTTGTAGGGCCAAGCTCAATTGAGTCTCCAATATATAATCTCCCTTTTCACAATTTCAGACCTTATTAAGTTAGTACCAAGAAATCAACTACCATGTGGGTAACAGTTGGATAAGGGAGAAGGTGGAAATGCATGAGATACAAATGTATGAATGTATGTGAATGCATGGGTATGCAAAAATATTTTTGGCTTTAAGGGTATGCTAAAAATTTTATGGAGATTCAATGCAATGCAGACATAGTATGAGGGTAGACGCAGGGGTACCCTATACAGGTTTGATGGTAGATATTAAAATGATAATATCCTACACTGTCTCAGATTGAAATAGATAGGTATTCCAAAAATAATTTGATGTAGATTTGGAGGTACCCTACACTGACTCAGATATTGAGACAGATAGGAATTCCTTAAGGGTGAAGATAATGATAGAAATGGAAATGGGGATACCCTACACTTACTCAGATATTGAGTCAGATAGGAACTACTTAGGGATTAAGGACCATAGAAGACGAAAGGGGAATCCCTACAAGTTAGAGATGGTAATAGACTAATGGACGGTTGAAGAATCCATATGTGCTATGGGTTCTGACTTATTAAAGATAGACCCTACAGGCTAGGGATTGTAGTATACCGGAAGTAACCCTTGCGGGCTTAGGGATATTGGAAATGAGATTATGTTAATGGTATCCTTAGAAGGTAGGCTCCTTAATTTTGACCTACGGTTAATCTACCCTCCCCAAAAGGTGGCTTCCTTAAGGGTATCATGAATAACACCAGAGGGAAAAGGCACAAGGACCTTATACCTTCCTTAGGTGGATCCTCTTTACAGACCGAGACTTCCGTCTCAAAGTCGTGAAAGGTCTCGTCATGAGATTTTAGGTTAAGGTCGTTACAAAGAGTCATGGGTGTCCTTCCAAAGTCCTACTCGTCAAGAGGGTATCTCTCGATAAGTATTCTTTTTTCGGAAGTCCACCGACTCTATGCGAAGTTGTCACATAAACTCGCAGGGATGATGTATCCCCTAAGCTAATAGACGAACCTTCTCTCTAAGGGTTATATTGAGAACATTTTTTTCCGAAATAAAAACCCGCCACACAACAAATATATAATGATAGAAAGAAAAAGGCAAGAATAAATAAATGCAGTAAATAAATAAAGCAAATAAATAAATAAAAACCTAAAATAAAATCTAAAACCTAAGGTTGAGGGTCCCCAGCAGAGTCGCCAACTGTTGCGACTGGTTTTAAATACATAGTCGCCACTATTAGTTTTTATCATAGGGAAGGGCATCTAATAGGAACCCTAATTCGCAGACAGAGATTCTAGGTTTTGGACTTCATTATACAAAAGGAAGGTGTTAGCCACCTTTCATCTACCTTGCTCACAAGGATACTAGGTTTTAGGTTTAAGTTTTGGGTTAAACAGGGTTTTAAATTTTTATAGGGGAAAAAGGGTTTTAAGTTTTAATAGGGGAACTTGCCACGATTTTTGATCGTATGCCTACGTATCCTCTTATGAGGAATCGTGTCCCAATTAGTAGTTCGTATGAGGTTGGTGTTTTTTAGGGGTTGCAAATGTACTTTGAATCACCTCGCATTTTGACCGGTTGTAGTGATTGCAGAGATTTTGGCTAAATTCACGATTAGTCAAAAATCCGTTTGAAACCCTTTTTGTTAAAAATAATTGTTTAGATTAGTTGATTGCGAAAAATAGTTTGAGATTTGTTAGTATTTTTTAATCATCTTAATTGCAAAAATTCTTGATTAATGCATGCTATAAAAAATATTTTAATGAAAATAATATAATAAAATATATATGAATGAGTTTTTGAATAAAAATAATTTGGATGATAATATAATATTTATATATAATATAAAAATTGATATTATATAATAATAAAAACTATTATAAAAAAAGAAATAATAATAATAATAATAAGAATTAAAAATAGGTAAAAATATAATGTAAAAGAAATAATATAAAAAATTAAATAATTTAATTTGAATTAGGGGGTGCGTTTTCAGTTATATAGTAAAACTAAGGGGGTGCTGAAATTAATGGGCTTAGGCCCATTGCATGTTTGGGAGGAAGGCTGAGAGATTTTGGTGTGTGAGGGAGTATGGGAGTTCACGGTGGATCTGGCCTCTTGGTCGTCCATCCAAGATCTAAGGGACGAGATAAAGGGGGCACACGATTACTATTATTGGCACGCAAGCACTGGATCGAAACGTATTTTAACATTTTGTTTTCAATATTCATTTTAATTTTTTGTTATTACAGTATTCTTCTACCTCTCTCTCACCTCTCACGCAACCCACAAACCCTAATGCTTTAAACCTTTATCCCTTCTTCTCTGTGGCGCTTACCCTAAACAAACCCTTAGTCAAAAATCAAACAAACAACAAAAACCAGGAAATTAATTAGTTTTACCCCTTTCCGATGCAAGCTTCTGTGTTCTTCAAGTGTATTTGCTAATCCTTCTTCTTCTTCTTCTTCTTCTTCTTCTTCTTCTTCTTCTTCTTCTTCTTCTTCTTCTTCTTCTTCTTCTTCTTTGATTTCACAGATTCAAGTGGCGGCCTCGAAGGTGGTGGTGGACGGCGATGGAGATGATATGGAAATTAAGGTTTCAGATATCGAAACCCCAATCGCACCAACCTTTGGTCTTCAATTTTCTTCTTCCGCGGCTTTGTGCTCTTCTTTCCGGTCTTCCAGCCTCCCTCTCTTCTCTCTTGTATACGAGTTTTTGTCCTGCCTTTTCTACTGTCTTCGAATCCCCTTCCCTGTATGTTCTTGTTTGTATTTATAGGTTTTAGAAATTAGGGCTTTTGTTAATTTGTGATTACAATTTATTAACGTAGATTAGGGAGATAGATTTAGGAATTTTAGACAATTAGGGATTGGTTGCAATTTGAATGTAATTGATTAGATTTTATGGTAATGTAATTTCCAGATTTCATTTGATTTGTTGCAATTTGTACTGTATATGATTCATTCTGGGCTTGACTGATAAAGATTTGATCATGTTTTAATTTTTATTTGATTTACACAGTTGCTGTTAGTGATCAAAACCCTGCGTTAATTTTGGCTTGGTTAGCACAATTATTATTTTAGCAACTTTTGGGCTTCATGTTATATTTTGTATTCAGCCCAACTATATTTCATTCTTTATTTATTACATCAAAATGTTTGTTTTATACAACCAGGCCCAACCGGCCTTTACTAATCTAATCTAATAGATTTTTCCTAAAACAAACCCTTTATTAAAATAAATTGATAAGATGTTAAATCATTTAATCAACAAAATTATAATGACAACCTTTTCTTAAAAATAAAACAGTAATGACTGTCCATTGGGCCAAAAACTCAATGGGCATGCGGTTTACATTATTTCCTATCCAACTTGCTCAATCCTTCTAATACTTTTGATCCACCAACCACAATTCTTAATGAATGGATTACATTTGATATAAAAACTTTTAATTACAATAAATTTACTAATTAAACAAAAAAATTTAACATTTTTCCTACAATAAAATAGTAACACATTAAATGGGTTGTGGTTAAAAATTCCATGGGCTCGTAACTTTAATAATTATACCCCCCTTTTGCTGCTAATGCCCAATGAAGATGGGCCTGATGAAATGGGCTTATGTAACTAAACACTTAATAATTATTTGAAATAATTTTCATTTTCGAATCGCATGGGCCATTGGCCAACATGCTTCATAAATGGGTCTATGGATACCTGGGTCTTTCTGATTTAGAAAGCCCCACTCTCCTGAATTAATACCCCCCTATTGATTCGAATTCTTCTCAAAAATGGATGAACAGATATTGTCGGACCATCTTTAATTAAACATTTCTTCTATTTTAAATCTTGAAATTATGATCGTAGAGGTAGGGTAAATTTTGGGGTACGATAGCTGCCCCTATTCAATTATCTTCCAATCGAATAACGTGAGAATGCACGAGTCTTGAGCATTCTGATTGGGAGTTTATTGAATACTTAGAATACCCCAAAATTTGTCCGATAAACATAAGGTTACGCTGATATAACATACCCTTACGAGTCTTGAGGAAGTAGACAAAGCTGATGATATATCGCTTACCAGGGTTTGATGATGAGGAAAATGGTCTTGAGCTTGAGAGAAATCTTGTGTGTCTGGGTTTACTTTAGCTTATTCATCCATTTGAAGAGTGAATAAAAAACCACTTGATGATGCATGGCTGCTTGGAGACTGAGGCCATGGGTTATGTTCACAAATTGCTGCATGACGTTTTAGGCAATAAGCTGGATTTTGTATTTTTTCGAGCATCGCTGCATGTCATCTTAGGCAATGGTCTGTGTTACAGAAGAAAGAAACACATTGCTGCACGCCGTCTTAGGCAATGGTCTTTATTACGGAACAAGGAACTACACTGCTGCATGAAGTCTTAGGCCATGGGTTAGGTTCACAAATCGCTGCGTGAAGTCTTAGGCGATAGGCTAGATTTTGGTTTTCGAGCATCGCTGCATGAAGTCTGAGGCGATGGTCTGTGTTGTGGAATAAAGAAACACATTATTGCATGGAGTCTTAGGCAATGGGTTAGGTTTGCAAATCTCTGCATGAATTCTTAGGCGATAGGCTAGATTTTGGTTTTCGAGCATCACTGCATGAAGTCTGAGGCGATGGTCTGTGTTGTGGAATAAATAAACACATTGCTGCATGAAGTCTTAGGTAATGGGTTAGGTTCGCAAATCGCTGCGTGAAGTCAGAGGCGATAGGCTAGATTTTGGTTTTCGAGCATCGCTGCATGAAGTCTGAGGCGATAGTCTGTGTTGCGGAATAAAGAAACACATTGCTGCATGAAGTCTTATTCAACAGGTTAGGTTTGCAAATCGCTGCGTGAAGTTTGAGGTGATAAACTAGATTTTGGTTTTCGAGCATTGCTGCATGAAGTCTGAGGCGATGGTCTGTGTTACGGAATAAAGAAACACATTGCTACATGACGTCTTAGGCAGTGGGTTGGATTGGTAAAAGAAGTGTGTTTTGATGGCTGACCCTTAGATGGCTAAATCAAGGGTGAGACTGCTTATTTGCTGATTGATATGGAACCCTAAGTATATGCACATTGAATGTTTGTATTGATTTGGGAACCTGAGTGTTTGTGTAGACTCTTGTGTTGTAAGTGAAGGCGTAGGTGTAGACATGGACGTAGGTGTAGGCGTGGTCGTAAAAATAGGCGTGGATGTGGATGTAGGTATGGATATGACTCATAGGTAAGCTGCCTAGTGAGATTTTGATAGCGACACCTTTGATGATTGTGTTCGTTGTTAATCGAGGTAGCTATAGCGAGGTGAATGGATAATGTTGAGCTTGGATTTGAATTTTGAATTTTTCTTAGCTGGTAGTCATGCCTTGAGATTTTTCAGTTGTTTTCTATGGGCATGTATGATTGAATGTAATGTATGTATGCATGTTTGATATGATTATGCTTGATGTATGCATGATGTATGGTATGTATGCTTTATATGATGATGTTATGAATTAAAATAATGCGATGATTGATAAATGCAATGCCCCTTTTATTTGAACTGCGGAACCAATGCTCAAGGCAAACTATTAGCCAAGATTTATTTTTGCTGTGAAGCCTTGCCAATTAGGGGCTGAGATTTTGAAAAGATGGGCCAGATGGGAATTGGGCTTTGCACCCATATCCATATGGTTGCTTGAATAGTATCAACTCGGTGGCTTGGAAAGGTGAAACGGATAGCAAGGTTGCTAATATTGGTAAGGTTACCTAGAGACATTAATTGGAAAGTGTGAGGATGCTAACGACGTTTACGTAAGGCTGCTTACATAGGATGGATGATGAATGCATGAGGTTGCTCACGCCTCGTATGGCTGCCTATGAATGAATAGTGGATGAAGTTGCGTGAGACTGCTCACGTCTTTGATGAAATGCAGATTAGAAAATGTGTGAGGCTGCTCACGTCTTGGACGGTGGTACGTAAGGCTGCTTACGGTTTAGTTCGACAAAGAATGCTTGTATGAGAGACCCACTGGGAGGGATAGTTAAAGATGTGTTGGAGATTTCAATAGTGACTCCCTTAGAAATTGACTCTGGGTTTTTATGGGGGTCCTAAGTCTCGGCCTATGATATGTTATGTATGATGTAGATGCAAGTGTTAATGCGTAGAATGAATGACAATTGCATGTAATGGGTGACTTGGATATGCGTTAAGGATGTTGGAATTTTGATGTGCCAATGAAAATTGGGCTCTTTGTTAGATCCATGCTGTCGGAATTCATCAGCCGAATGAGATGATAGGTGTAGCTTGATTATATCCTAATGAATGTATGCTAATGATTTATGAAGACTTATGCTTTATGATTATGATTCGCATAATTTGTTGAATGATTCCCCTGTGATGGGTCATTTATGATTAAGCATAGAGGTTTGACTATGTAACATGGTTGCTTGTCACATGATGGTTGACCGTTGTGCTTGTATGATTTCTTGATACTTGCTTTGAACTTTGAAGATTTCTGATGTAGGAGAAAGATCCATTGAAGGTTATGAATGTGCGCGGGGAGCTTGCTTTTTTGTGACATGTATTTCCCTAATTTGTGGGTAGGGTCTTGGAGGTTATTCTCATGGATGTGAGCCTGGAAATAGTTTGATCATAATGTGAATGATCCCACTATTTTTCATTATTCCCCTGATCAAACGACTCTTGAAAATGTTTGTCTTTGATGAACATTTTGAATCAACTCCTTTTGATCGAGCCTCGAAGTGGTTTTCCCCAACATTCGAATTTTGAAAAGACGTGCCCCCAGTCTCCAGGGTCTGGAGGAAGTAACCTTAGATCTCACAATGAACTTGACATAGATTACCCCAGGAGTTTGGAGCTTGAAAAGTTTATACTTTGAAATTGGTCGAAGAATTTGGACCCTACATGCGGTAGGATGGACTTGGTACGCATTGCTCTAACATTTGAATCTTGGAAGATTTCCCTTTAAAATCCTTGAGAGATTTGTTTAAAATGAGGGAACCGAGTCATGCCCTGTTATGATATGATTTGATTAAGGAATGTTCCTTCGAAAGGTATGCCCCTGATTGAACAATGCTTTAAAATTTGATATGAGTAGATTGAATCTCATAATGATCCCCCTTTATTAATAGCATCTTCATGTGATATGCCCCCATGATCATTAGTATTTTCCCCTCTATATAGGTATACTTTTAGATTCTTCCCCCTAATTAGAAGCTTCTTAGAAATGTTGCCTTTGATCAGACCAATTTTGAAATCTCCTTGAGGCTAAGTATTAATTGTATATTTTGAAAAACTAATTCTTAGTGATGTACATGCAAGTTTTGAAATCGAAGTTTGAATAGAAATGGATGGTTAGAGATGGAGATTCAAAGTATCAAAGTGATTAGTAATAATTTTAACAAACGTAGGAGTCAGCTTAACATAAATTTTGCTTAGTATGCTTTCATAGTTAACTTTGCTTCAATTAGGACTTTTGAATGTTATAACGTGGCCATGGTTCGTGGTTTGAGAAACAAAAGATATAAGGCTCAAAATTTATTTAGCCCACCCCATTCTCCTTGATGTTCTTCAATCCTAAATTCAATTAATCCAACAGATGCGTTAATCCTCAAGAGAAATTTCGTAGTCGCGTAGATGATGGGAAGTGTTGATAAGATCCAAGCGCTGATGAAAAGCATTGATAAGATTCAAGTGTTGATGATAAGCGTTTGAGGTTCTTGAGGTGGCAGTCACAAGATTGTTCTTTTATTCTTTGAATCCTTGATTTTGCATGGGCCAATTTTTTTTAAATTTTCCGGTCCATCGGGATGCCCTAACTTTTGCCTAAGTCAAATTTTTTGCTTTTTGTTTTTGACTTAGCGGGCTCTCTCTTTTTTTTGAAAATTTTTATTTTTGATTGCTTTTGATTCTGAAATTTTGTGACTGCCACACTGATTGTTGTAAGCTTTGTCTTCATTGTTTTCCTCGATTTTGAATGATGTATTGAGGAAGAGGATATTGAGAGCTTCATGGATTCCTCATTCTTGAAGGATGCGAGGAAAAGGATATGCTTGAACCTTTGCTTAGATGGACTTGATTCTCTTGAGAATAGAACACACCATTGAATTAATTGAAAGACTACCCTGCCCCTGGTTGAAAATAAGTTTTTTTAATAGAAAATAGAAACAACTCCAACTTCAGGCTCGAGGGGGTTGACTACGGATTAACTCCTTACATCTCCACTGTTTAGGAATTGAAACAATGCCTTACATCGTCAGCTCGGTCTTAACATTGAAAGCATACGTTAGCAAATTCTTGTTATTTAATTTCATCATTATCCTTCGAAGTTTGTTAAAGTTAATTTGAAAAATGGAGAAGAAGAGTGAAAATGGAAAGTCGTTGATTTTTGTAGATTGAATCGATTTCAAAAACATGCATGCTTATTTTATTAGAATTAGTGATCCAAAGATACAAATTTACACCAAATGAACCTTAACAACTATGAAATTACAATTTGAAATTATAAAGGTCTATTGATCTTAGAGAAGAGCTTATTTGATCCACTGACTTTAGGAGATGATTCGTAGTTCTTAGACTTGTCAGAGCATGGGGATGACCCTTGACTTTTCTTGGGCGTACTTATTTTGTTGATAGGGCAGTTGATCTTGATGTAGGGGAATCACCAATGGTTGTGATATTTGAGGTGTTGGGTAGGCCTGTTGATGTTGACATGTGAAGGGCTGCCTTCTTTATTTGTAGGGCCAAGCTCAATTGAGTCTCCAATAGATAATCTCCTTTTTCACAATTTCATACCTTATTAAGTTAGTACCAATAAATCAGCTAGCATGTGGGTAACAATTGGATAAGGGCGAAGGTGGAAATACATGAGATGCAAATGTATGAATGTATGTGAATGCAAAAATATTTTTGGGTTTAAGGGTATGCTAAAAATTTTATGGAGATGCAATACGACGCAGACGTAGTATGAGGGTAGACGCATGGGTACCCTATACAAGTTTGATGGTAGATATGAAAATGATAATATCCTACACTGTCTCAGAGATTGAAACATATATGTATTACAAAAATAATTTGATGTAGATTTGGAGGTACCCTACACTGACTCAGATATTGAGACATATATGAATTCCTTAAGGGCGAAGATAATGATAGACATGGAAATAAGGATACCCTACACTGACTCAGATTTTGATTCAGATAGGAACTCCTTAGGGATTAAGGACCATAAAAGACGAAAGGGGAACCCGTACAAGCTAGATATGGTAATAAACTAATAGACGGTTGAAGAATCCCTACATGCTATGGGTTGTGACTTTTGAAAGATAGACCCTACAGGATAGGGATTGTAGTATACTTGAAGTAACCCTTGCGGGTTTAGGGATAGTGGAGATGAGATTATGTGAATGGTATCCTTAGAAGGTAGGCTCCTTAGTTTTGACCTACGGTTAATCTACCCTCCCTAAAAGGTGGCTTCCTTAAGGGTATCATGAATAACACCAAAGTGAAAAGGAACAAGGACCTCCCTTAGGTGGAGCCTCTTTACGGACCGATACTTCCGTCTCAAAGTCGTGAAAAGTCTCGTCATGAGATTTTAGGTTAAGGTCATTACAAAGAGTCATAGGTGTCCTTCCAAAGTCCTACTCATCAAGAGGTATCTCTCGATAAGTATTCCTTTTTTAGAAGTCCACCGACTCTATGCGAAGTCATCACATAAACTTGCAGGGATGATGTATCCCCTAAGCTAATAGACGAACCTTCTCTCTAAGGGTTATATTTAGAATTTTTTTTCGAAATAAAAACCCGCCACGCAGAAAATATATAATGGTAGAAAGAAAAAGGAAAGAATAAATAAATGCAGTAAATAAATAAAGAAAATAAATAAATAAAAAGCCAAAATAAAACCTAAAACCTAAGGTTGAGGGTCCCCAGCAGAGTCGCCAACGATTGTGACTGGTTTTAAATACAGAGTCGCCACTATTAGTTTTTATCCTAGGGAAGGGCATCTAATTGGAAACCCTAATTCGCAGACAGAGATTCTATGTTTCAGACTTCATTAGACGAAAGGAAGGTGTTAGACGCCTTTCATCTACCTTGTTCACAAGGATACTAGGTTTTAGGTTTAAGTTTCGGGTTAAACAGGGTTTTAAATTTTTATAGGGGAAAAAAGGGTTTTAATTTTTAATTGGGGAACTTACCACGATTTTTGATCGTATGCCTACGTATCCTCTTATGAGGAATCAGAGTCCCAATTCGTAGTTCGTATGGGGTTGGTGTTTTTTAGGGGTTGCAAATGTACTTTGAATCACCTCGCATTTTGACCCGTTGTAGTGATTTCAGAGATTTTGGCTAAATACGCGATTAGTCAAAAATCCGTCTGAAACCCTTTTGCAAAAACAGTTGTTTAGATTAGTTGATTGCGAAAAATAATTTGAGATTTGTTAGTATTTTTTAATCATCTTAACTGCAAAAATTCTTGATTAATGCATGCTATAAAAAATATTTTAATGTAAATAATATAAGAAAATATATACGAATGAGTTTTTGAATAAAAATAATTTGGATGATAATATAATATTTACATATAATATAAAATTGATATTATATAATAATAAAAATTATTATAAAAAAATAAATAATTATAATAATAAGAATTAAAAATAGGTAAAAATATAATGTAAAAGAAATAATATAAAAAATTAAAATAATTTAATTTGAATCAGGGGGTGCGTTTTCAGTTATATAGTAAAACTAAGGGGGTGCTGAAATTGATGGGCTTAGGCCCATTGCATGTTTGGGAGGAAGGCTGAGAGATTTGGGTGTGCGAGGGAGTAAGGGAGTTCACGGTAGACCTGGCCTCTTGGCCGTCCACCAAAGATCTAATGGACAAGATAAAGGGGATGCACGATTACTATTATGGGCATGTAAGCACTGGATCAGAATGTATTATAAAATTTTGTTTTCAATATTGATTTTCATTTTTTGTTATTACAGTCTTCTTCTACCTCTCTCTCTCTCTCTCTCTCTCTCTCTCTCTCTCTCTCTCTCTCCTCTCACGCATCCCATAAACCCTAATACTCTAAACCCTTATCCCTTCTTCTCCGCGGTGCTTACCCTAAACAAACGCTTAGTAAAAAATTAAACAAACAACAAAATTCAGAAAATTAATTAATTTTACCCCTTTCCGATGCAAGCTTACACATTCTTCAAGTGTATTCACTAATCCTTATTCTTCTTTGATTTCACAGATTCCAGTGGCGGCCTTAAAGGTGGTGGTGGACGGCGGTAGAGATGATATGGCGATTAGGGTTTCGGATATCGAAACCCCAATCGCATCAACCTTTGGTCTTCAGCATTCTTCTTCCGCGGCTTAGTGCTCTTCTTTTCGGTCTTCTAGCCTCCATCTCTTCTCTCCTGTATACTAGTTTTCGTCCTGCCTTTTCTACTATCTTCAAATCCCCTTTCCCGTATTTTCTTGTTTGTATTTATTGGTTTTAGAAATTAGGGCTTTTGTTAATTTGTGATTTCATATTGTTAGCGTAGATTAGGGAGATAGATTTAGGAATTTTATACAATTAGGGATTGATTGCAATTTGAATGTAATTGATTAGATTTTATGGTAATGTAATATCTGGATTTCATTTGATTTGGTGCAATTTGTACTGTATATAATTTGTTATGGGTTAGACTGATGAAGATTTGATCATGTTTTAATTTTTATTTGATTTACACAGTTGTTGTTAGTGATCAAAACCCTGCGCTAATTTTGATTTGATTAGCACAGTTATTGTTTTAGCAACTTTTGGGCTTCACGTTATATGTTGTATTCAGCCCAGCTATATTTCATTCTTTATTTATTACAGCAAAAATTTTGTTTTATGCAACGAGGCCCAACCGGCCTTTACTAATCTAATATAATAGATTTTTCTTAAAACAAACCCTTTATTAAAATAAATTGATAAGATGTTAAATCATTTAATCAACAAAATTATAATTACAACCTTTTCTTAAAAATAAAACAGTAACGACTGTCCACTGGGCCAAAAACTCAATGTGCCTGCGGTTTACATTATTTTTTGTCCAGCTTGCTCAATTCTTCTAACAATTTTGATCCACCAACCACAATTCTTAATGAATGGATTACATTTGATATATAAACTTTTAATTATAATAAATTTATTAATTAAACAAAAAGTTTTAATATTTTTTGCTATAATAAAATAGTAACACGTTAAATGGGATGTGGTTAAAAATTTAATGGGCTCGTAACTGTAATAATTATACCCCCCTTTTGCTGCTAATGCACAACGAAGATGGTCCTGACGAAATGGGCTTATGTAACAAAAAAATTAATAATTATTTGAAATAATTTTCATTTTCGAATCGCATGGGCCATTGGCCAACATACTTCGTAAATGAGCCTATGGATACACAGGTCTTTTCGATTTAGAAAGTCCCACTCTCATGAATTAATACACCCCTTGTTGATTTGAATTCTTCTTAAAAATGGATCAACAAATATTGTTGGACCATGTTTAATTAAACATTTCTTCTATTTTAAATCTTGAAATTATGATCGTAGAGGTATGACAAATTTTTGGGGACGACAACATGATTATCATAAGGGAGTGGATGATTTAGAGTGTCAAAACACATCATTTGGATGAGTTTTGATGCACATGTGATCACACTTATTTCATGAAAACAGTCATGCACGATTTCCCTCCAAATTACATCATTCACCCCTCCTCTTGATTCTATCCACTTCTCCTATAAATACAGGCTCTATCCCACTCATTTTCGCAAGCTTAGATAGCCAGAATCACCCTGCCAAACTTTCTTTTGAACCCACTTTTCTACAACTTCAAATTTGGTTTTACAGATTTCCTAAATCCATTTTCTTTGTCAATTCTTCATCCTTGAACTTCACTGAAGCTAACAAAAGAAGAACCAAGCTCTAAGACTTCCTAAATCGTGCTAGCCAAGTCAAGTTTTAGAGCTCTGAATTTGAACTTCAATAGGTAGATTCCTTCACTAATTCTCTCAAACTTTGATACTGTAATGAAGCTCTCATCATTCTAATTCTAGTGGCAACATTTTTTTTCAACTGGAAGTGGGTTTTGACCATGAATTTTCAAATCCCTTTTCAAATCTTTCCTTCCTAAACGACTGAGCTACACCTTACATAAATTTTTCGCGAGGGTACCATTGGAATCGTCTTGAAGAGACGAAGCGAATGGTACCGGTCTCGAGCTCTAATTTTTCCATTTCATGAACCTGTAATTTGCTTGGAAGGAGGTTGAAGACGACCTACGTGTCTGTCTTTAACCAATGACAAATTGCCACACATTTTTTTAAAATCCATTTAATAATTGACCACGTGTGTTATTTCCTGAAGACCATGGTATACACAATGCGCCTGATCCATTGAATTAGCTCACTAACGCGTTTTGAATCTCATCCAATGGTCTACATCTTTTTGGTTTTTATTTTATTTTCTGATTTTATATTTTATTTGTTTTAAACATCAAAAATTCATAAAAAATTCATTTTAACTTCAAAAATCTAAAAAAATTCTTAAAAATACTTTTGATTTTTCTCTTTCTGATTGTTATTTTTTCATAATTTTATTTCGTGTTTTGATATATTTTATATTTTTTCACTTTATTTGAGTTGTTTTAAATATTTTAAAATACTTTTCTTAATTTTTAAATTCTGAAAAAATATGGGAGGATCCAACGACCTCTTTACAAATATTGGTGACCCCCCTTATTTTTATTTATGACTTTACTATTTTTCACAATTTTTGGTTTATTTTGCCTATTTCTTTTAATTTTAAAAATAGTTTCTGACTTAAAAAAATTACCAAAAAAAATTATAAAAATATTTGAGCTCATTTCTGATTTTTATATGGTCTCATTGAATTTTTCTTGGATGTTTTGAATATAATTGCTATTTTCCCCTTTTATTTTCATTTAAAACCATTTAAAAAAATCTTTTCCTTATTTTTAAATACAATTTTATTTTTGTATATATTCTGGTTGATCTTGAACAATTAGATTTTGTTCATGAGCTTCATTAATATCATTGGATCTTGGGTGTTAAGTTCAACTCCACCAAAATCGATGAATGATTTTAATGATAGTTTGATTAAATTTTTGGTTCAAATATGGTTTAATTCTTATCCCCTCCCTCTTCATCTTATCCCCTTCTTACTTGTACTACATGTTATTGGAGAATAATTTACATATCATTTCTCTGAATATATGATACATAGTTTGCTATTGACCGACCTCAAAATAGGTGTGACTTCTATATAAGTCCACTTACGATTGTTTAACATAACGCTAAATTTTTTCCTGATTCGAGAAATGATCATTCGTGGCCCAAACCTATGTTTGTAAGCCCAAGTATGTTAATTTGAAACCTTTGATCCTATAATCTTGTGATTCATTTTTAGGAGGCTTTGGTCTTATCAATCCTCTAATGAATCTTCATAAGCTTTGGTCAAAGTGAATCACTTAAACATCATTGATCATTTATTGTTGCCTTGAGATTTTAAAATGAATGATATACTTGACAAAAATAAAATGAAACTTGTTGTCGAGAGGATTTGGTTTATCAATCCTCTAATGAGTTTCAAATGCAATTTTCAAGATGGTCATTCAACTAACCTCTAATTTCTAACAATTGACTTTATTTTATGCCTTTACTTTATGCTCTTCACTTTAAGCACATTTATTTTAGCATTTACATTTCATGTTATTTTCATCTTTTCTCACTTGAGCATTTACTTTTATGTCATTTTTATTTTGCTTCCTTGAGCTTTTCATTTCTTTTTAAAGATACTTAATAATCAACTTGAACCATAAAAAACTTTAATGTTACTTGGACTACTTGGTCACTATCCTTGGCATTATAGAGTGATGGACTTCTTGGACTTAGGATTAGAGACCTTGACCTACCTTGAGACCTTATGACTTCAACTATTATTTTGTCTGGAATTCTTGGGGTTTACTCTGAGACATTGGGTTGTTTGTTTTCTTTGTGTACAGTTATTTTGATTATATGCTTTGTCAGTGATTAGGAACTCATCTGTATACAACTTTTACTCTGCCCAATTTTTGTGAAGACTTAATGCAATTGAAGCTTGGCTTTCTTAAGAGGTTTATTATCTTTGCTTGTTTGGTTTCAATCCAAAGAATGAGAATTCTACATTGACTCATTGTGTCAAGTGTTGACTTCTTGTTGGTTAGACTATTCTTTTCTCTAGCTCTTACCTTATGCTTTAGGGTAGCCTCTTCATCTCCTCCCATTTTCTTTAATTTCAAAAATCGTCTCCTTCCTTTTGAAAACTCTTCTTGTTTTTAAACTTGAACCACTTTCACAATAAACTTGGACTTATGTCCATGCATTTTTAAAAATATTTTCTTAATCAAATTTTAACCAACTTAATCATACTTTGACATTTTTGTGAGAAGACTAAAAGTCAATCAATCTCATTCAAACTATTTTACAACTTTGGCTTTTTACTTTAAAATTTTCTCAAAAAAGATTAGACTCTTGTCAATCTTTGTAGTGACGCGAGCTACTATACTTCTATAATATCTAATGAAGCGAGATATTTTCCACTTGGGTGTTGAGAAAAGGCTTTTTTAATTTTAAGATCCAAGCCATATCCTCCACTTTGAGATGATGCAAATTCTCCTTTCTCATAATTGTGGGTAGCAAGTATGTTTTCCACTCAGATAAGATGATGATGTCTCGTCTCTTAAAATTAACCAACACACTTGTGTTTTAAAACTTTTAAAGGTGAACTACGAGTAACCTGATCCCCTATTGCACGGAAGATGGTACGTAGGCACTAAAGGTACGCAACCACGGCGGGTGCAAAAATTGTAAAAAAAAAATACTTCTTTTCTCATCCCCACAATCTATTTTTATACAACAATTATAGCGAAAATACACAAATTTTCAAAGGGGTTCCTGCGGAGTACCGTAGATGTTTAGGGTGCTAATACCTTCCCTTTGAATAACCAACCCCCAAAATTAGATTCTCTCCCCCTCTTTTTGGGTTATTCGCTCTTTTCCCATTCCTTTGGAAATAATAAAGCGCAATGGCGATTTTTTTATTTTGAACTGTGCAAGTTAAGTCAATCCAATGGCTTAGTCTCAATATTTCTACCACTACAATATGCCTTTTGCCTGTCATGTGTTGCAAGCATCCACTGTTCATGTGCCATGATTGTTGTTTCAATTACACCATCAAGAACATCTATAACATAGATTATATAATCTACGGGTACACATTTTATGGGTCCTCTTTTGTTAGAAGTTCCAGAGGTTTTGACACCTTTGGACTTTTGTGCAATAGGATAATCATGCGAAGTTTATGCCTGATACTTTGGTTTAGAAGTTTCCTTCTGTGTATATTGTTGTGCTACAGTACTATCAAAACCTTCTTATTCTGGACATTTCAATTTTGTGCCAGCAAGAACGAAATGTTCAAAAAGAGGTTTTGGTATGATAATCAGAGTCTCATTAATTTTCTTTGATGGTCCTGAGTATCCCAAGCCTTTGCTGCTATTTATACTAACATCATAGATCATTGAAGCCATTTTGCTTATATATATATATATATATATATATATATATATATATATATATATATATATATATATATATATATATATATATATATATATATATATATATATATATATATATATATATATATATATATATATATATATATATATATATATATATATATATATATATATATATATATATGCTCTTAGCTAGGAAATGCTGAAAAGATCTATCATATCTGATTACTTCATCAGTAATAGATGTGGTATATATTATCTCTTCTTCCAACCTAGAAACTTTATTTTTCAGAGCTAGATTTAATTTTTCTAAAACAAATAATTTTTCATTTAAATTAGAAATGTTTTGCTCATCATTAGTAGAGTTTTCAGAAGTAACTACAAACTTCTTTTTCATAGTTTTGTATTTACTTAGAAGAGTTTGATACTTTCTCACCATTTCATAAAAATAAGATTCAAGTTTAAAAACAGAAAGAGAAGAAATTATCTCAGCTTCATATTCGGAGTCTGACTCATCATCTACAATCAACTCACATTCTGATGTTTCTTTATTTGTGCTGGTTCTGGACATGAGTGCTATGTTTTCACGCTCTTTATCAGAATCTTCATCTTCTGATTCTGAATCATCCCATTTTTCTATGAGACCCTTCTTATCTTTGTATTCCTTCTAAGGCGTCTTGTCTTTATTTAGCTTTGGGCTATCATTTTTGTAATGTCCATGCTTGTTGCACTCATGACAAGTAACCTCTTTTCCAGACGACTTCTTCTGACCAGATGTAGATTTTGATGTACCATTAGTTCTTATTGGTCCTCTAAGTTTACTATGTATATGTTTTCATATCTGACTCATCCTTCTGGAAATCAGAGACAATTCATCTTCGTCTGAATCTTCATCAGAATCTTCAGATTCTTCTTTAGCTTGAAAAGCCTTTATTTTTTCTGACTTAGACTTTAAAGCTACAAATTTGACTTTCTTCTGAGGTTCACATTCCTCAAGATCTATTTCATGACTTCTTAAAGAACTAATCAGTTCCTCAAGACTCGTGTTATTCAGATCCTTTGATAATTTCAAGGCAATTACTATTCGTATCCATATTTTAGGCAGACTTCTGATAATCTTCTTAACGTGATCTGCTGTAGAGTAACCTTTTTGTTCAGAATTTGAAGTCCTGCCACAAGAGTCTGGAATCTTTAAAAAATTGTTTCCACAGATTCGTCATCTTCCATCTTGAAAGCCTCATTTTATGGATTAAGGCAAGAGCCTTTGTTTCTTTTACTTGAGCATTTCCTTCATGCGTCATCTGAAGAGAACCAAATATTCCTTTTGTTGTTTCTCTACCAGTAATCTTTTCATATTCATTATATGAGATAGAACTAAGCATAATAGTTCTTGCTTTGTAATGATTCTTGTAAACTTTGTTCTGAGCATCGCTCATTGCACTTCTTGCAATCTTTTGAACTTTTTCATCTACTGGGAGAGTGTATCCATCAACTACCAAATCCCATAGATCTAATTCATATGTCATAAAGTTGTAAGTCTCAGAGTGCCTAAGAGGGGGGGGGGGGGTGAATTAGGTCTTATAAAATTTATTCGGTTTTATGAGAATGCTTGGTAGTAATTTTTGGTATTTGAAGGTTTTGATTATATCTTTATCTTTTCTCGATTATGGTGATGAAAGCGATAAATGCGGAAAAGTAAAGAACACAGTGATATATCCTGGTTCCCCTCACAATACGAGAGTACTCCAGTCCCCTTTCCAACACGAAAGAGATTTCACTATAGTTAGAATGATTGTACAACCTATGCTTACTATCTAACCTATAGGGTGATCAAAGGTTCTTAACACCTTTAAGACTAAACAAACACTAATGTGAATGAAGAACAATCCTCTTCTAATCACAACACTTACTTCCAACAATCCTGGATAGTAAGGGAAAATCTTTAAGTAATACAATGATTAATTTTGAAGTATATGGAGAGCTTTATCAATCTTCAATTGATCTTCTTCTTCAAGATAAAAACAATTCTCAACAATGTATATAAATGTTCACAATGTATGTATGAAACTTGAAATGATAATGAAAGTGTATATGGCAAGTTTCACAAAATTATGAACACATGAAAGTTTAAATTCAAATGTGAGTAAAAGAGAAAATTGTTAATGAAGAAGTATATTTGTTAATTTGAAAATTGAAGTATTGAACATCGAACATATATGAAAATGTTGTTGTGTTCTTGTTTTGAAAATCTGAAAAATTCTGCATTTTATAAAGTTGTAAGAACCTCTTCATTCATGCCACTTCATATGAAAAGTTGCAATGCATTCATGAAAAGACACCACTTGAAAAATGTTCAAAAAACAAAGTAAAAGCTGCATTGGTTCGCTAGGAACCGGTTCCGACACTGATAGAACCCGGTTCTTAGTGAACGTTATAAGTTGGAATTCAAATTTATCACGCAGGAACCGGTTCCCCTATTGGTACAACCCGGTTCCTGGTACAAAAACCAGGGACATGTTTTTTGAGAAAAGCTGGAACCCGGTTCCCTGTTAGGGAGGAACCGGTTCCTAAAGGTTTATTTTCAAAAATACATTTTGAAAGATATTTCAAACAAATTTTTTCTTGATGTTAAAGTTATGGAATATGTATATGTTGATGAATGCATATTATGAACATCTATACTCAAGGTTTTAAGAATTATTTATACCATATTGACATTTGATGATTTCTTTAATAATTCTTCAATAATCTTCAAGACTTTAATTTGATGTTGATAAGCTTTTTGCACATCCTTTGAAATTTGATGTCCATGTTGTCTTCATCAAAACACATGCTTTAAATATGACTTGAGAAGCTTGCAATACATTCTCCCCCTTTTTGATGATGACAACCAAGTCTTGAAAACGATTTCTTGAAATGTTCATGTTGTTTTGTGTAGCGAACATGTTGAGCAAATGCAAGGCCCCCCCTAAATTGTATGCTCCCCCTAAGTCCATGATTCTTTGAATTTTGGAGAGAGTTTGACATTTATTTGGGCCTGCAATTTCTTTGAAACAAAACAACATACATGCATACTCTTCTCCCCCTTTGTTAACATAAAAAAGGATGGGGAAAAAGAGTGAAATAGTTACATATAAAAATTAAGACGAGTATCTTAAGAGAAACATTAGATATCACCTTCATCCAAAATACCAAGTTCTCTTCGGATTTTGAAGAAAGGTTCTCGAGCAAGCGGTTTAGTGAAGATATCCGCGAGTTGGTTATGAGTATCCACAAAAGTGACTTCGACATCTCCTTTAAGTACATGATCACGGAGAGAATGATGTCGAATATCTATATGTTTGGTTCTTGAATGCATGACCGGATTCTTTGTAATATTGATAGCACTTGTATTGTCGCATCGAAGAGGAATGCATCCGAGATCAAGTCCATAATCACGGAGTTGTTGCTTGAGCCAAAGAATTTCTGCACAACAACTACCTGCTGCTACGTATTCTGCTTCGGCCGTGCTAAGAGCAACACATGCTTGCTTTTTACAAGCCCATGATACTAATGCATTTCCAATAATGTGACAAGTACCACTTGTGCTTTTACGATCAGTTTTACAACCTGCATAATCCGCGTCAGAATAACCAATTAAAGTGCAAGTACTACCTTTTGGATACCATAGGCCGACATTGATTGTTCCTTTAAGATACTTCATGATCCTTTTAACTGCCATGAGGTGTGATTCCTTTGGATTTGCTTGAAAGCGAGCGCAAAGACAAACACTAAACATGATGTAAGGACGGCTTGCCGTCAAGTACAATAGAGAACCAATCATACCTCTGTACTTTGTAATATCAATTGGAGTACCGGATTCATCTTGATCAACATATGTACCGGAGCCCATTGGAGTATTCATTGCTTTACAATTGTCCATATCAAACTTTTTCAATAATTCTTTGCAATACTTAGATTGATTGATGAAGATTCCATCTTCTAGTTGCTTGATTTGTAATCCAAGAAAGTAGTTCATCTTTCCCATCATAGACATCTCGAATTCTCCTTGCATCATAAATGAGAATTCCTCACACATTTCTTTGTTAGTCGATCCAAAAATGATATCATCAACATAGACTTGAACCAATAAAGTGTTACTTTGGATTCTCTTAATGAACAAGGTTTTATCAACCTTACCCTTTTCGAAACCTTTTTCACACAAAAAATTGCTAAGTCTATCATACCATGCTCTTGGTGCTTGCTTTAAGCCATAAAGAGCCTTTCTCAACTTAAATACATGTGAAGGATGTTTGAAGTCTTCAAATCCCGGGGGTTGTTTGACATAGACTTCTTCATTGATGTATCCATTCAAGAATGCGCTTTTGACGTCCATTTGAAAAAGCTGAAAATTTAATGAACAAGCATAAGCAAGTAAAAGACGTATAGCTTCTAACCTTGCAACTGGAGCAAATGTTTCTTCAAAGTCGATTCCTTCCTCTTGATTGTAACCTTGGGCAACCAACCTTGCTTTATTTCGAACAATTAGACCATTCTCATCAAGTTTGTTCTTAAACACCCATCGGGTACCTATGATGTGTTTACCATTTGGTCTAGGAACAAGTTCCCAAACTTGATTTCTCTCGAATTGATTTAATTCTTCTTGCATAGCAATAATCCATTGATCATCTCCTAAGGCTTCATCAACTTTGGTAGGTTCAATTTGAGAAACAAACGCCATGTTTAAGCAAGCATATTTTAGATTCAATCTTGTTGATACTCCTTGGCTAATGTCACCAATAATTTTGTCAATAGGATGGTCTCTATGAGTTCTCTATTCTTTTGGTAGATCATTGGTGTTTGAATCTTGTTGAACAATGTTTTCTGAATTTTCCGGTGATTTCTTAATTCGATCAATTGAAAGATCTTCCGGGGGGTAAATCTATAGGATCATCATCATCACAAACAACTACTTCCTCCTTGGAGGGGTTAGTTTCATCAAAAGATACATGCATAGATTCTTCAATAGTTAAAGTTCTTTTATTATAAATTCTATATGCTTTACTAGAAAGCGAATAACCAAGAAATATACCTTCGTCGGATTTCTCGTCAAACTTACCGAGATTATCCTTGTCATTGTTAAGAACAAAGCACTTGCATCCAAAAATGTGAAAGTGAGAAATATTTGGCTTTCTTCCTTTGAAGAGTTCATATGGAGTCTTCTTTATTATAGGTCTAATGATAACTCGATTTCCAACATAACATGCCGTACTAACCGCATCTGCCCAAAAATATTTAGGAAGATTTGCATCACTAAGCATTGTTCTTGCAAGTTCCACTAGAAACCTATTCTTTCTTTCAACTACTCCATTTTGTTGTGGAGTTCTAGGTGCTGAAAAATTATGAGAGATACCATGTTCTTCACAAAATTCTTCAAATTGAGCATTTTGGAATTCTCCACCATGATCACTTCTTATGGATACAATCTTTAGTGATTTTTCATTCTGGATTTGCTTAGCATACTTCTTAAAGGCTTTAAAAGCATCACTTTTCTGCACAAGAAACAAAGTCCAAAAATATCTAGAAAAATCATCAATAATGACTAAAGCGTATACATTACCTCTGAAGCTTTTTGTTCTTGATGGACCAAAGAGATCCATGTGTAACAATTGTAGTGGTCTTGTAGTAGACACCATATTCTTAGATTTGAAAGTTGTTTTTGTCTGTTTGCCCTTTTGGCATGCATTACATAATTTGTCCTTGATGAACTTCATCTTTGGTAGACCAATAACTAAGTCATGCTTAACCAATTTGTTCAAGTGCTCCATGTGAATGTGAGCGATCCTCTTGTGCCATAACCAAGCGTCATTGTTGTTTACCATAAGACATTGTACCTTCAGAGACAAATCATCTAAAGTAATCATAAAAATATTGTTAGTTCTTATACCTTTGAGTTTTACCTCATTGGTTGCCTCATCCATAATGAGACATTCATCTTTGTTGAATTTGATCTTGAACCCTCTATCACAAAGTTGACTTATGCTAAGAAGATTGTGCTTTAATCCTTCAACATAGAGAACATCCTCAATTTGAATGGATGGAAGTGTGCCAACTATTCCAACGCCAAGAATCTTTCCTTTGGTGTTATCTCCATAGGTGACATACCCTTTGGCTTTATGTACTAGATATGAAAATTGGTGTACATCTCCTGTCATATGCTTTGAACATCCACTATCAAGATACCAAACATTTGATGTGGATTTCAAGCATACCTACACAAACAAATTATTCTTTGTTAGGTACCCAAGTTGCCTTGGGTCCTTCATAGTTAGTTCCCTTTTTCACCCACACATAATGCTCACTTGCTATACTAAAGTTTCTAACATAGCAAGCATTAGGTGTATGGCCTTTAATACCACAATAAAAACAAGTAGGTTCAAAGTTACTTCTATATCTAGAAGGATAAGATTTCTTCTTAGGAAATGTTTTCTTTTTCGATACATTAGCCTTTTTCTTTTGATGATTATGAACAACTTGCTTCTTTTCTACTTTCTTGGGATTGGAACTATTACTAGCCTTTACAAAAACAGTGGGATTGTTACTTGGTTTCTTAGAATTCACATAACCAAGACCCCTTTTATCATTTAGATAACATTGTTGGCTTAGTAATCCTTCCAATCCTATTTGTCCTTTTTCATATCGTTCAATGACTCTTTTTAATTGAACAATTTGAAAGACATTTGATTCACACTTGGAGCATGCAAAGTTTTCTTTTTCTTTAATAAAATTCTGTTTTTGAAGATCAAAATCTTTAGTCATGGTGTCAATTTTTTCTAAACAACTTAGAAGTTCTTTTTCTTGATTTGACACCTTTTTGTATAAACTTTTGCATTCTTTCAAGAGTTCATCAATAGCATCTTGAACATCATCATCAAAAAGATTAAATTCATTACTAACCTCTTCTTCATTGTCTGAGTGATGTGAAGCCATTAATGCTAGATTTGCACATCCCTCGCTTTCCGAATCGGATGAAGAACTTATCTCATTATCTTCCCATGCAACATAAGCCTTTTTGTTCTTGAACTCCTTTTTGCCTTTGAATCCATTTTTCTTGGAGAGTTTTGGACAATCCAGCTTTATGTGACCTTGCTTTCCACATTCATAACATGTGACATCTTGTGTTGATGTGGAGGCTTCTTTATCTTTATGATTATAAAATTTCTTCCTCTTGACAAAGTTAGCATTATGAAGATTATTTTTATGACCAAAATATTTTCCTAACCTTTTTACAAGAAGCAAGAAGTTTTCATCTTCCTCCGATGCATCTTTATCTTGACTTTCCTTTGAATCAACTTTCAAGGTAATGCCTTTGGATTTCTTCTCTAAATTTTCATGTTTTTCAAGTCTACCGAGTTCCGTTTCATATTCTTGAAGTTTGCCAAATAATGTAGCGGAAGTCATTGCGGATAGACTCTTCTTTTCCGAGATTGCCGTTACCTTTGGTTGCCATTCCCTAGTCAATGATCTAAGGATTTTCAAGTTGAGTTCATCATTTGTCAAGGTTTTACCAAGAGCATTTAAGTGATTTGTCAAATGCACAAATCTCTTTTGTAAGTCAAGAATGGATTCTCCGGGCTACATTCGAAATAGTTCATATTCTTGACTCAAGGTATTTAGCCTTGATCTTTTTACTTCAGCCGTTCCTTCATGAGTTTGAACCAGGGTATCCCATATTTCTTTTGCTGTCTTGCAGTTCGAGACACGGAAAAATTCGTCCATACTGAGTGCACCTTGAAGAAGGTTTATTTCCTTTTTGTCATAGAGAACTTTCTTTTTATCATCGTCGTCCCATGCAGTTTTGGGCTTTACAGAACCAATGCCATTGATGACTGATATTGGGATAAATGGACCATTTTCAACAGCATCCCATACTTCCTCTCCTTGTGCTTCTAAATGCGTCTTCATGCGTATTTTCTAGAAGTCAAAATATTCACCACAGAATAGAGGAGGCTTGTTGTTACTACCACCATCTCTGAAAACTGGTTGATGATTTGCGGAAGCCATTATGGATCTTTAGGAACAAGTTACCTATAACTTGCTCTGATGCCAATTGTAAGTCTCAGAGTGCCTAAGAGGGGGGGGGGGGGGGGGGTGAATTAGGTCTTATAAAATTTATTCGGTTTTATGAGAATGCTTGGTAGTAATTTTTGGTTAAGTATTTGAAGGTTTTGATTATATCTTTATCTTTTCTCGATTATGGTGATGAAAGCGATAAGTGCGGAAAAGTAAAGAACACGGTGATATATCCTGGTTCCCCTCACAATCCGAGAGTACTCCAGTCCCCTTTCCAACATGAAAGAGATTTCACTATAGTTAGAATGATTGTACAGCCTATGCTTACTATCTAACCTATAGGGTGATCAAAGGTTCTTAACACCTTTAAGACCAAACAAACACTAATGTGAATGAAGAACAATCCTCTTCAAATCACAACACTTACTTCCAACAATCCTGGATAGTAAGGGAAAATCTTTAAGTAATACAATGATTAATTTTGAAGTATATGGAGAGCTTTATCAATCTTCAATTGATCTTCTTCTTCAAGATAAAAACAATTCTCAACAATGTATATAAATGTTCACAATGTATGTATGAAACTTGAAATGATAATGAAAGTGTATATGGCAAGTTTCACAAAATTATGAACACATGAAAGTTTAAATTCAAATGTGAGTAAAAGATAAAATTGTTAATGAAGAAGTATATTTGTTAATTTGAAAATTGAAGTATTGAACATTGAACATATATGAAAATGTTATTGTGTTCTTGTTTTGAAAATCTGAAAAATTCTGCATTTTATAAAGTTGTAAGAACCTCTTCATTCATGCCAATTCATATGAAAAGTTGCAATGCATTCATGAAAAGATACCACTTGAAAAATGTTCAAAAAACAAAGTAAAAGCTGCATTGGTTCGCTAGGAACCGGTTCCGACACTGACAGAACCCGGTTCTTAGTGAACGTTATAAGTTGGAATTCAAATTTATCACGCAGGAACCGGTTCCCCTATTGGTACAACCCGGTTCCTGGTACAAAAACCAGGGACATGTTTTTTGAGATAAGCTGGAACCCGGTTCCCTGTTAGGGAGGAACCGGTTCCTAAAGGTTTATTTTCAAAAATACATTTTGAAAGATATTTCAAACAAAGTTTTTCTTGATGTTAAAGTTATGGAATATGTATATGTTGATGAATGCATATTGTGAACATCTATACTCAAGGTTTTAAGAATTATTTATACCATATTGACATTTGATGATTTCTTTAATAATTTTTCAATAATCTTCAAGACTTTAATTTGATGTTGATAAGCTTTTTGCACATCCTTTGAAACTTGATATCCATGTTGTCTTCATCAAAACACATGCTTTAAATATGACTTGAGAAGCTTGCAATTACAAAAGTAACTTTTGATTATATCCTTCCAATAGTCAAATTTCCCCCATCAAACATAGGAGGTTTTGAACTATAGTGATCTCTATCATTATCCCTATTATCAACAATGGAAGTAGGTGTAGCCATTGGTTTCTCACACACACTAGATCAATATTGAACACCGTTAAGTGTTGATAAACATCCAAACTTTTATCTCCTCAGAACCGGAGCTCTGATGCCAATTGAAGGTGTAAAAAACACAAAAAACAGGGGGGGGGGGGTTGAATTAGGTTTTAAATCAAAAACTTTTCTTTAAAAATAATCCCCATTAAATAAAAGACATTTCCCCTACTCTTGATAATAACAATAATTAAGAACAAGAAGTAAAGAAAAAAGTATATTTATAGTAGTTCACTTGAAAATTATCAAGCTAGTCTAGTCCACCTGCCAAGGTGATTTCGCCTTTCTCAACAAGGTCTTAATCTAATAATTACACAGATTATTACAATGCACAAGCTAACTGCAAGTGACTAACGTTACAACCTCTAAGGCACACTAATCTCAAACTTCTCAAGGATTCTGACCAATTGGTCCCTTAAGGAAAATCAAACAATAATCAAACCAATTATTGCAATGTGTAACGCATGTTAATTTAATTAATTATTTAATTAAATTAATTACGGATTAATGGTTGATAATGTTGTTGAAATTGTTGAAGTTGTAAATGTCGAGAAATGTTGATTTAAGTTGCTAAGTTGTTATTTGCTTGATATTTAATTGATTGGTTGATTAATATTAGCAATAATATTATATAGATATTAGAATAATACAAGGTTTATTAGTTGGACTCATTATTTGGTTGTATGGAGTAATAGGTGGCGTGTGAAAGTTAGGCCCAATAAGAATATTAACAATTATAAGGTAAATCTAATTTTGAGGATTAGGTTAATTAGTAGGAATACGGAAAAAGTCTTGAGTATTTTGTGGGAACGTGAGAAGTTACAGTATTGTAGAGAAGAGGAAAAGAGGAAAAGAGGTAAAGGTTGGAAACTTTGGCAAGGCTAAGTTCGATCGAAGAATTATAGGGCGGTCTCCAATCCAAGGTAAGGGTGGAGTTCCGACTCTATAATGGTAACTATGAAGAATAATATGTGGGAATTGGGTTGCGTAAAATCGTTGTTGTATGTGTATATTTGTTGTCGTTGGTTGTTTCTGAAATTTATCATATTTCTATGAATATATACTGCTGAGAATTAAGTTGTGTTGATTTAGTTGTCATGTTGACGTGGTTCCATGTTGTTGCTTCTGTAAAATTGTGTTTTTGTGAAAATTTATGTTGTTATAATGATATATATTATTCTGATGTGAGATTGTTAATCGAAGGCAGTCTGGGCAAGTAACAGAAAGGTATTAAAGAAATACACGTGAAGGAGGTATTCCGAAGGGCACACGAATGGTGACGGATGGCACAAAAATGGAGAGTGCCGAGTGACACATACAACATGTCGCACGACATGTGTTGTGAATGGAGAGTGCCAACGAGCACATGCTTAGGAGAGGGGTGTGCCGAGTGGCACACATTGGTGATGAGGGGCGTGCTGCATTTTAGTGCTTCAATTGATTTATTTAGTTATTAGGTGCTACTGTAGCGGATTCACACATATATACCCATTTGATAACATTAGTAGGTAGTTAGTAAGTATTAATATATTAATGAGTAACAAAGTTCGTAAATTTAGCAGAAAGATAGTAATTAGTAGACAGTGTAATGAAGATTGTTGATAGCAGTAAAAGTTATGAAATTAGTAGCAGGTTTATTAAATTAGAAGAGTAATGAAATAACAGGAATAATATGAACTAGCAGTAGTAGTGTGGGTTTGGTAATAATAATACCGAGTAGAAATGCTAGTAATTTTAGCAGAGGATTATTTAGCCGGATATAGTTGATTTGTCCAAATAATTACGCGGAATGTTTGTAAAATATTATGGTTGAGATGGTGGATTGTATAAGTTGCTGTAAGGTAGAGACTAAGATGTGAATTAATAACAGAAGGTTATTAGTAATAAAATAATAGTGGAGAATTAATTAATTAGCAGGATTTAGTCGATTTGTCTGAATAATTATACGGAACAATTGTTGTATATTTTAGTCGACACTGTGTGTTGAATACCTTGCTGAAAATATGAATTTCAGGTGGTATCGAATTGTTAGGCTTATGGCCAATGGTGTTTTCTTGTTGATGTTGTTGTCACATTACTATTGTTGTGACGTACTAAGTTGTAGGCTTATGCCAATGTTGTGTTAATTGTTTTTGTATAAATATAAAGTTGTAGGCTTATGGCCAAAGTTGAATTATGTTGAGTTGATGTTGAATTGTTGATTGATGTGGTAGGCTTATGGCCAATGTTGATTTATTTTGAGTTGTTGTGTTGTTGTGATTGTCACTGTGAAATCTTGTTGATAATGCGAACTTGCAAGGAATTTTAAATGATGATGAATTACCGTTATTTATTGGTAATAATGGCGATGTGGGCTTATGCTTGGAGATGGATGATGATTGTTGTAAGTATGGGATAATGCATTCATTGAGTCATATACATTTGCATACTCTGTGATGGCCTGGATTGCCAAACTGCGAAGAAGGCTTATGCCTTGTTGATGCCTCAATTTATTGGCAGATTTTTAAGATGGGAGTTCTACTCCAATGGTACCACATGCATGTGCATTGTAATTGAGTCGCATTTGATGTTGCATCTTGAGTTGTGATGATGATATATTTGTTATTGCTTTATGTTGTTGACTTATTATGACATGTATTATCTAAAAGCTGTGAATTAGTCGATGTTTTGTTGTGATTAAAGTTATTTGTAAGTTGTGAAGTGGTGATTTTATATGATCTGATCTAATATATTATTTATCATACGACTTATTATATTGTCTAATATCCCACTCTGTCTGTTTGAATGTTGCCCTCTGTTGGTAACGTGCAGGTAAACAAGAAGGATAGTTCTTGCCTTCATTAGTTCGATTCGGTGTCGTCGCTCTGATATGTAGCACTCGGGGGGATGAACGCTTGATGCTTACTTGTTGATATTTGTTTAAGTTGCTGAAGTTTTAAGTTGATTACATGAAATACTCGTTGTCTTGAGGTTGTTTTAGTTGAATAAAAGATGTTAAGTGAATTGAAGTTGAGTATGTAGATTCCGATGCTTATCAATAAAAAGTTGTTGATTTTAAAGAATAAACCAGGTTATTATCGGTTCATCCGAACTAAGTGTTATGTATCTGTTTTATATGCGATTAAATGTCGTTGTTATAAGTTGAAAATGTAGCATCCTATTTATGTTGAACTTTGATTTTATTATTATTTGTCGGGTAGAAATCGGGTGTTACACAATGCACAAGCTACCCACAAGTGACTAACAACAACCTCTAAGATGCACAAGTCCTAGAATTCTTAAGGATACTGAACTAACTGATCCCTTAAAGAAAATCAAACAATTGTTTGAACAAATTTTGCTTACAATGAAAATGCTTCTACACAAGATGATTAGTAAACAAATTTTAAGAACAATACAATAAAAAGTATGAAAGCTATGAACACCGCTTGTGCATGGATAATTCTTGAATTAGCCACTTTATCTCTTAGTCTTCAAGACTTTATATAGCCAATAAAATAATATATCCATTGAGGGGTACTCTTGGGATTTCCAGAAACATTGGCGACTTGAGCAGTAACGTGGGGGACAAGATCGTGCAACGCGTCCGTCCTTTCATGGTAGTGGAATGAGACTTTTTTTATTGTACTATGTACTATTGTACCACGTTAAAGTTATCTTTTTTCCTTATATACTTTAGAGGCTTCTACTAGCATGATATTAGAAGAGAGAACATAACACAAGGTCGTCAGAACTTCAAGTCTTCAGATTCTTCAGATATGCGTCTTCAGAGTCTTCAACACTTGGTCGTGAGAACCTTTTCTAGAACCTCGGGTCTTCAGAACTTCAAGTATTCAGAGTATTAAGAACTTCATCTTCATAATCTTCAGCACTTGGTCTTGTGAACCTTTTCTAGAACCTTGGGTCTTCAGAACTTCAAGTCTTCAGAGTCTTTAGAACTAAGTCTTCAAAATCTTCCTCACTTGCTCTTTGAGAATCCTTTGTCTTCATAAACATAAGTTTTCAACATCTGGACTTCAGTAGCACTTCTGTCTTCAGATCTTCTGACTGGTTTCTTTAGAACACATTGTCTTCAGAAACATGAGTCTTTAGCATCTAGACTTCAGTTGAAACTTCTATCTTCAAATCTTCTGACTGGTTTCTTTAGAACACATTGTCTTTAGAAACGTGAGTCTTTAGCATGTGGACTTAAGTAGAACTTATGTCCTCAGATCTTCTGACTGGTTTCTTTAGACTTTATATCAGAGCCTACAATTCATAGTCTTTTGGAGTGTTTTCTACTATTCGTCAGAACTTGTGTAGCGCAGAAGCGGAACTTGTCTCTTATAATGTGTTAGTCACGCCATTCATCAGAAGTATAACCTATTTATTAAATACTCAACAATAACAAACATTAGAGTATCAAAATTGTTCATACAAACATACTCATTTGTTATCATAAAAACTCAGATAATATTGCAGAACCAAATCTTGTTCTAACACATTTGGCTTAAAATAGAACTTTCAAACTAGAATTGAAAGTAATGGAGCATAGGTGTCTTGCAACAACTTCTTGTAAGGAAAATTAATAAGGAAATATAGGCTTGAGCATTTAAATTTCAAAGATCTCAATCATATGTAAAAAAACAAAATGGTTATGGGGTTTCCATTGATCAACATGCCAATTGAAGTACGTGAAGAGTGTGTATAGGCCAAGCACATTGAGTAAGTTTTAACAAAAATTCAGGATGCATAACCAATTGTCATCTTGAGATGGTGTATTCGAATGTTTGTGGACTGATGCAAGTTAACTCAATGAAGGCAATAAGTACTTTGTCACTTTCATTAATGATTTTCATAGAAAATTATGGACTTACTTGATCAAAAGTAAACACGAGGTGCTGAAAGTATTCAAGAAGTTTAAATCCATGGTGTAAAGACTAAGTGATCACAAAATTAAAACTCTAAAAAACAGATGGTGAAGGTTAATATGTCTCGAATAAATTTGGGAATTTTTTTGATTAATAAAGCATTGTACATGAGGTATGGCCACCTTATACGCCTCAATAAAATGGAGTTTCCAAGAGGAAGAAACAATCAATTATAAACATGGGGAAAAACATGTTAAAAGGGGAGAAATTTCCAAAATAATTATGTGGAGAAGCAGTGTCTGCAACTGCATATTTGTTTAATAGGTATCCAATAAAGAAGCTGAAAAATATTACACCCAGAGAATCATGATCCAGAGTTAGGCCAAATATGAGTCACTTGAAGGTATTTGGTTCGGTTGCGTAAAAACATGTTCTAGATCAGCTTATAAATAAGCTAGATGACAAGGGGGAGCAAATGATACTTGTCATACCCCAAATTTGTCCTACCCTTATATCTTTGCATCTGGCTTATTGCATTGCATTTGCATACTTACCATTAGGACATACCTCATTGTTACACTCTTAGGATCAAGGCTCATAGGGTTTTCTTTTAACTCAATTCATCAGGCAAGCAAGTTTTTGGGGTTCTAATTTGTCACACAAAATCAAAAGTATTTCACATTCATAAAGTCATATCAAATGCAAGTGACATCTATCTGGTCAAACTAGGGTTTTGAAGTTGTTTGAGTATCAATTGAAGAGAGTTCACTATTCAGATGCCTAGAAGTTTGTGATCTTATCATCATCACGAGTATCCTCTTGATATACAAGCTTGTTACATTCAAGAGATTATCCAAGATGCCCATAGAAATTAGTGTTTTGAAGTTGTGCATTCATCTCCTATCACTTCCACTGAAAATTAGGGTTTGTGATAAAATAAGTTTATTTCTGATTCCTTCATAAAAACTCAATTCCATAGCATTCTACATGTTCCTAAGAATCCATGTCTATAATATTGAACCTCAATTTTGTTCAGAATAAGCTCAATTTCTCAGATAATTGCAAATTAATTGATTTGTGGAAAAAGTCAATTGTGCAAGCTAAAAGTCAACTCTGGAGCCTTTTGTTCAGAATAAGCTAAAAGCTCAATTTCTCATAATATCATGTTCTATGAGTCAAATATGTTCAATGGATGATATTTGTCCAAATATAATCAACAAAATCGGGAAAATCATGAAGTTTGACCAATGTTGAATTTTTTTAAACTTTTTGAAAATTCTACTAAGTGTTGGAAAACCATGTTAATATTGACATCTTGCACCATCCATAACTCTATCCATGGTTCATGGAAATTTTCAAACTCATTATCAAATGAAAGAGGAAGTTACATACTACATATTTGTCCTTGAGAGCTTGTACCCAAAAAGTTCATGAATTGTGAGTTGTTGAGCTTTGAAATCACATATTAATTAACTTTTGAATCCTGACACTTAGAGAAATTCTGGAGCCTTTTGGTCAGTTTCATATTCATTATTTACAAGACAAATTCATCCATGATGCAAGATGTATTTGATCTTCCACTCTTCATCAAAGTTATAGACTGGGCTTCTTTCTTCAAATTTGTTTCAAGAAGTTTCTCACTTGATCAATCATTGCCCGAGATATAACCATGAGAAGATATGAAATCATAAGCTGAAAATGGTCATAACTTAGAGATTTTCTCAAAGTGTTTTATCAGTTTCAAAGCGCCAACTGCCAGGGAAAATTCCATGTCCTTCAAGACTTCATTTCAATTCCATTTTAACATAAAAGTTGTTCATTAATCTTTTGTCTTCCTATTAAGCACAAAATTATGCCATTCGATCAAAAGATCATGGAGTTATAGTAAGGAGAAGATGGCTGGTCATTTTATTATGGCGGGTAGAGAACCCTTTTATCATGACAATATCCTTAACGCTTGCTTACAGTATGATCACATGTACACGCGCCTATCTTTTTCTTTTCCTAAAGTGGCTAAACATATCACTCTTTTCATGCATGCATGTCACACTTACCTTGTGGACAAAAGAGAAAGTTTTCACCTCCACTAACTTGTTGGACACCCTCTACCAATGTGATCGCTCTTTCCTCACTTTATTTCATTTTCCTATACACTCTAAAACATACAAAAATTCACTCCAACAAGGCATGAAACACAACATACATGTATATTTCACCATTTTTATTCAAATGCCAAACCTGCCCCTATAACCCCTTTTTAACCTGAGTTGGGTGTTAACTACACTCCACGCATTCTATATATGATACTCCTCACCCTTATAACAAGAGGAGGACACTAGTATAAAGAAAAGAGGATCTGAAGAAAAAAAATATCAAAACTTTCTCATCTTTTAAGCTCTCTCTCCTATTTATATTAATTCAATCTGGGTTTATTTCTATTCAGTGAGGTCCATAGAAGAGTTCTACACCTTTTGCTTAATCGTTTGAAGCTGAATACAGTGTAACAAACACTTGCTCCATTTGGTAACTTTATCCAATTGATATCTCTCTCATTTTAGATGTAAATCCATGCTAAGTTCATCAATATGTGCATCTGAAGTCCCATCTTCTGTGGGAATTGGTTAGTTGTTGATTTGATTCAGGAATCTCAGATTTACATTTTTACAGTTTGAACTTTATGATGAATTTACATGTTTTTTAAGTGGTAATAAATGATTTCTAAGACCATATTTAAGATCCTTGTGAAATTTCGTTTCAGATAGTATAGGGTTTTGTTTGATTATGTACGTTTTTTAGTTATCTCTGGCAAGGTTGGAGGGAGAAGACGACCAAAGCTAGGGCTTCGGCGTCTGATTCGAAGTTGAATATTTGACTAAGGCGTGGCAGCCTGTGATTGGATAGTTTCTCTCTTTTCATTTTCCACGTATTTTTCTCCCTTTCTCTTTGATATTTTATTATTTTATTTTTATTTTAAATCAGAAATAATATAAAAAGGCGAGATGGTGGTCTCGTTTGCAAATGGGTCTTGCACACATGCTTTTCGCACCCCAGTTATGTAGCCCAATGCCCTCCTGAACTAATTCTAGTTAATCTGGAAATTTGTTGTTGCACCCCCTGTGTCATTTAATCCTCTTTTCATAATTTTTTTTACTTTTCAAGTATGATTTTATTTTCACATTTCTTTTATTAAAAAAATCCCCAAAAAATATTTTTAGACACTTTAATGTCTTAACTTTTTTCCTATTTTTATTTTATTTTTTTATTTTGATTTTCAATTTTATTTTCATTTTATAAATGAAAGTGTTCTAAGTGATGATAATGTATTTGAACTTAGAAGTTTGGGGGTTTGATACCTATGGTCTTGATCTGATTTTTGAGACATGATTAGATATTCATATACTTGAAGTTTGAGAGTCCAATTGAGGTCCAAATGTGTTAATTAATTGGCTTCCAAATCATCTTTAAATGAATTCTAAATGCAAATAACTTTGGTAAGATGTTGTGATTGTTTGATGTGATTTCCTAAGGTTCTTGAGCAATCTTTTTGAACACACTTGGACATTCAATGAGGGAATAGTCCTTTGATATTGTGATATCCTTTCATTATTTTTTAGAAATTTATCTCCATTTATTTTTGAGAAGTACATCACATCCCCTTTGTGGAGACACCTTTGTATGTTGATGAAGATTTAAGGGGATGCATTCATGCATCCTTTAGGGGTTTAAACTTCATTTGTTCTTGACTTCTTTTTCATAGGATTAGAGCTTTAACTTCAATCTTGATTGATCATTTAAGTGCTCCATGGTATTGTTTTGTTGCTTGGAATATAAGGAATGAACTTTGTGCAACCTTAAGGGATCAAGTTCCTTTTTCTTTCTCCTATTTTCATGACATGTTAAGGGTCTTGAGTTCACTTTGTTGAACCATTCAAGCACTCTAACATTGTTTCCTTACTTGTTTCAATCTTTGAAACTTTCATCCATCTTTGAGACTTTGGTTTAGAATGCAATTGTGTAATTCGTCTTTGATAATCATGAGTCCAAATTGATGTGTTTGAGGTTACATATGACCTTGACTTATAATCACTATTTACCTTTCTTTTTTTATTCTTTGATTAACATTCAATTATTAACTCATAATGATGACAAGTTAGAAGCTACATTCATCTCTTTCTTTGAGCTAGTTTTGATTGTTAATTGGTGAAACTCTTAGGGGTTTGTGATAAAAAATTTATGCTTGAATCTTGATCTCATCTTCTTTTCTAATCTCATCTAAATTCTTCCATGATTCTATGATACTTTTGGTTAGGCATTCATTTGCTAATCAACATGGTGACACTTTAGAAGCTATATCTTCTTTCTTACTTGAGCTTTTGAGCATATTTATTATTGAATTCTTTCCATACTCTTGATCCATGTCCTCTTTATGTTACTTGGTGTTGGCTACTGCGCATAACTCCTAAGTACCTCAATATTTTCTCACTTTCTTGATGATATAGTTTAAAATTCTTGTCTTACTCTGTGGACTACATCTTTGCTTGTTTGACTTGTTTTCTTGAACTGACTTTTTGCATGAGGTTTTGGGTCACATTTCTTAAATATTATTAAATTCATCTTAAAGCTTGCTTCTTATTCAATGCACTTCACTCATATTGAATTGCTTTAGCTTGTTTTCATCTCTTACTGAGTTGGATGATGTTGATCTTATGCATTGCTAGTTTGCCTTGAACTTTGAGTATGCTAACTTTATAGCATTTCTTAAAGTTTAGAGATTAATATTAATGATATATTATGGACTATTCTACTTCCCCATGACATATAAGTGTCTCCTTTTCTTGATCTTTACTCATATTGTTTTATTTAGGACAAGTGATTCCTATCTTGGATGATGTTGTTGTTTGTTCATCAAATTGTTTGACTTTGCTTTGTGTATGGAGTTATACCAACTTATTTTATTACTCTTGAACCTCATTTTGAGTTAACTTATTTCATAAGTCATACATTCCATAACATCATGTTTATGCTTTCATTGTTTGATCATTACTTGCCTAAATCTTCTTGAACTTACTTGACTTGTTTGCTTGACTTATTTTATCTAACTTTGGTTGATACTTGACACTTTTTATTCCATCTTCTTGGATTTCCTTCTTAAGTATTACTTGGTGTTGTTGCTGCCTTATTTGGTCTTCCAGATTATGTTACTCAATATAGTTATGTATGCTAAGCCTTGACACTTAATTATCTTTTGAATTCATAATTGCTCGTGCTCTTCTTTCTTCTACTTTGTATGAATAACATGTTCCCTTAGGACTTTGATCTCATATTGTTTAAGGTGAATAAATTAGAACTTAGGTTGTTACCAATGCATTTCAATATTAGGTAGCTCCCTTAAACCTTAACCATAGGTCCATCTTTGCATGCTAACATAGATAGATGTTCCCCTCTCATCCTAGCTTTAGGGCCACCATTGCTTTACAACTTTAGGTTTCATTTTTAGATTCCCTTTAGTCCTTTTTCTTCCCCTTTTACATCTTTAAAACTAAATTTTTTTTTTGCTTATCAAGCTTTCAAAAACACTTAATGAATAATGATGAGAATTACACTTTCACGATCCTTAAGCAAAAGAAAAGGATGAGTGAGTCCATTCCCAAAGTTTGTTCTTTCTCTATTCATAGTCTTTTGTGTGTTTCAAATCACATACTTCTTTCATAAAATAAAAAAACACAAATAAATCAAACGTGGAACCTTTCCTTGAGGGCTTAACTCAAAACCATTTCAAAAGGGTTCATCACCCATAAAATACGCACAACAAACCAAAAACATTTTTGAGAAGAACCACGAGTGCCCTGATCCCCTATTGTATGAAAGGTGGTACGTAGGCACAAAGGTTCAAAACCGCGGCGAGCACAACTAATAAAAACTTTCTTTTTGTAAATATTTTCCATGCATGCATTCCCTTAGCAAGTTAAGCTTTAGAATAAAGACACCCTTTGATTAGAAGAACAAGAGTGGATCTCATCGAGTACGATGAAAATGAGGGGTGCTAATACCTTTCCTTTGTGTAATCGACTCCCGTACCCGATCTTTTGGTGGCGAGACTAAAATATTTCCATCTTTAGGTTTTCTTTGATGTTTTCCTTTCCCTTCTATTGGATAAATAAATGTTTGATGGAGACTTCATTGTTTGAGATTATTTCATCCAGTCGCTTCAGCTGGCAACTTCATTGGGGATACCTAAGTGAGTCAGTCCTAGCTCTTGTTTGTTGTGTCTTTGGGTGTTCATTTCTTTTTTCTTTATATATTTATCATTTATATATATATATATATATATATATATATATATATATATATATATATATATATATATATATATATATATATATATATATATATATATATATATATATATATATATATATATATATATGTGTGTGTGTGTGTGTGTGTGTGTGTGTGTGTGTGTGTGTGTGTGTTTATATGTATATATGTTTGCATTGCATTTTATTTACATTGTTCCTGTATACTGGATATGTTGGAATGTCTGTGTTTCTCTTGGCGGGCGGGTTGTTACATGAGGTAAAAGGCTCAATACCTGGCCAAAGAGTTCATCTAGGAATACATAAGAATAGAGTGGAGAATCATGATGGCTAATAGGCGTATACTCTACTAAGTTTGATCATGAGAGCCACGCCCAATCATGGTTCAAATGGGGTACTATCGTTACCACATATGTTGTTACGATGATAGTACTTTCACGAGGACTCACGACTCTGATTTTCCTTTTGACCTTACCTTGACTTAGACTACACTTGTGAGTGGAGAGGTATTGATCTTAAATGTACTAGTGCTGATGTTGGTTTTCTTGGTATTTTATGACTATGCTGAACCTTTGATCCTATGACATCTGGTTATTTAGAAGTAGTTCAGCAGTTATCTAAATATTGGGGAGATTTGGTTCTATATTGTTATTGATCGTTATGGTACCTGGTTCTTATATTTAGATGGTTCATTTCCTTTGATCTTGTGATATTCAGATGGTCCAGAACCGGCACAACAATTATCTGTTGTGATGAGAACCTTGATAATGTATTAGTGCATACATAGCACGTTAACAACATTCTTAACATACATGTTTTGTCATTTCCAAGAAATCATCCCAGTGAGCCTTTTGTTGATATTTTCCATCTCTTACTCGCTTAAGATACTAATCAAGGCAAGTAGACTCATTGGAAGTGATTGAACATGGCATTCCATCCACTCATGCACTCATAACAGGTACACATAATTGGGGATTCTTATTCAGACTTGGTATTCTCTTCAGAATTGCGTACTTAATTTCCCACCATTACACGTTAAAGGATCTGACATGGAACAAGTTCTTGAAGAAGTGGCCAAGATAAAGGTTCATACGAGGTTGATTATGAGAGGTGTTCCAGCTATGGCCCGTGGTCAGAAACTCTTGAAAGAGGAAAATGGACAGTTGGAAACTCATATGAGTCTGGTTATGGAAATTTTAAATACATTGTTGGCAAAGGAAGGTGGTCATATACTTGATCGGGACTTTATAAGTCTGTTGGGATACTAACTCCAAGTATACAGTTCAGTCGTTCTAGTTTTAAAAGATTATCGAACCCACAGAGACTGAGGATCAATCGCATACGATCTAATGCTACAGTTTGTCTAACTAAGCAATGAATATTTGATTTTTGGGGGAAACAGTTTAATTAAAAGTAGTAGTACTAATTATACCGGTATGTGATAATCGGACTTAGGGAATTCGATGAATCGCTTGGCCTATAAAGTATTTCGGTAAAAGCTAATTGTTTAAAAACCTGAGACATACACTCTCGTGCTTATGAAATAAGTCATGCTACTAAACCTAGTGGATGCACTTTAAATTTAATAACACTTTTTGAAAACAATTTGAATTTAATTAATTTATTAAAACACTCTCGTGTATTTAAAAATCAATGCTTCGTTACCACTATCTGGGTTGAACCCCAGCTCTCGCATGCAGGTTCTTGCCTTAATTAATTTCCCACTCTCGTGGCAAAATCGTGTTAATTAACCTCTCACTCTCGTGACAAGGATAGTTAAATTAATCTTGGAAATTGGAAACCAGAAATTGTTTTATAAATATTTTTGGCCAAGGTATCATTGAATTCTTTCAGTTCTTACGGTCACATACCGGTATTAATAATTTAGCCAGACATAATTAACTTAACAACAATAAAGTTTAAAATATAATTCATGGCAATAATTGGCATATTATAAAAACTGAATAAATAATAATTGCAATATAAGAAACCTGGAATTAAAGATGCTATAGTAATATTGAGGTAATACAGTAATCCAATCTTCGAGCTTGACTTGCAGTAGAAATTCGTGTTAATTCTTGAAAGAAGAATTAACACTTAAAAATAGAAACTAAGGCTTTGAATGAAAATTACAAGAAAATGAAAACAGAATTCCAAAACAAACAAATTGGAAAATAACTGTAAAATAAAATAATATTTGCTCTGAGTAAAATTCTTCGACCCTTGAACTGTGTACTGGTACTCATATATATAGCAGGAAAAATCAGTAGTTTAATTTTAATTCTTGATGAAGTCTTCGTGGAGAAAATGCAGGAGCACTAATAGTGGTGGCAAGAAAATAGGAGACTCCGTAGAAAAAGGGAGAACGAGTCTGCCCTTCACACCTACGTCTTCAATTCATGCATAACGTCTACCTTCACGCGCGTGACGGTCGTCACAGGTGGGTGACGGTCGTCACACACTGAAGTGGTGCCTTACGCTCGTTAGGTGTGTGTGACGAGCGTTTCCTTATGTTTAGGGGTGTTACGCCCGTCACAGGGACGTGACGACCATCACTGATCCAGAAGTCTCAACTTTGTATTTTTTTATTCTTTTTCTCTTTGTTTATCGTCTAGCCTTCTTCATGTTGTCCTTTTCCATCGGTTTGAGTCGACAAGTGTTATACCTGCAAAAAGACAAATAATCTCGGAATAATCGGGGGTTAGACGACTTAATGAAATATAAAATCAGTAAAAAGCATGTTAATTATATGATATGTTTTCTCGTTATCAAATTCCCCCATACTTAAACCTTTGCTTGTCCTCAAGCAAATAGTAATTCGAAAGGTCGGACAAGTATTTGTCAAGCGCATAAGCATGACATACCTTGGATTTTTAAAGTGGTTTCGGGAAATCCTCGTTGGTTCGGCCAATACTTGAGTAAAAAACTAAAGATACGCTAATGACGCAAGCAATAAGCTTACCCGTAGACTTCCATTTTAAACGAGCTATCCAACAGTTCCGTTATAACTCTGCCTCGAGTTCCTCGTATCTATTTCACCCAGTTTCGTTCTGGCGCAATCACATTAAGCCCTTTGCCTTAGCACACACATAGTGGAGTAACCGGTTAGTGACTTTGATCCTTTAGCACGGGGTCTGGTACATAAATGTGGCAACCCTACATATGTTATCCAGATTGGAGGTTGTGGGGGATCGGGCCGTAGCACGCCCTACCGAGTTCAGAACCAGATACCTCTGAACCAACCAACACTGGAATCCTTCATTATTTGCTCAACTCTTATATGTGCCCGTATATTTTGGTACACATATTTTCTTTTCTTTTAACAGCGAGATAGGAAGGATATTTTTAGAATCAGGCATCAAACACTTATATTCATCGATTCTCCACGTGGTTTATGTCAAGACGGTGCTGACTGCTAGTATAAACTACTAGGGGTTACTTCTAGAACTTTGAAACTCCAGATATCGGTATAATGGTTATTGAAATGGATCACGTAAGTAGGAAGTCCACGGTGACAGAACCGTATTGATCTTTTTATATCGTTTTCGGCTTCCTCAACTGGGATTTCGTTAAAATAGGTATGTCAGGCTAATGCGAAAATAAAAAATTTTCGGTATTGCAAAATAAAGCGAGGAATTTGAATCGAGACATATCGGAAGAATTTACTAGTTTTATAAAAGATTGAAAGGTACCTCTCCCACACAAAATTCGACATTGTCCTCAATGTTGCGGTATATATGCGGGGAAGTACAATTATAAAAAGGAAAAGGAAAAGAAAAGAAACAGAAAAATAACAAATTACATAGAAATTAAAGAAAAAGAAACTACTGGTGACCACGTCCTCTGCTCCTGGTGCGAGAGCGTTTGGTAGGAGTGGCTTCAGTGTCGGTGTCTTAGAAGCCAAAGGTGTTCATATCTATCCTCAAGGCGTTAAGCTCTGACAGGGCCTCATCTAACCTCTCGTTCATGTTGCGCTGCCCAGTCAAGATCTGAGCGTTTTGGGTGCACAGAGACTCAAATTGCTCAGCTTGCCTCCTTTCAAGCGCCGCATTCATTTGATTTTGCATGTGGAGGGCGCGAAGGATGTCTTCAAGATTGATGGGAGGAGGTGCGGATGAGGATCCTGGAATGTCATGAACAGGCGGAGCACTATCCAACTCTTCTTGTATATCGTCTGCGGCGACCGCAGGTTGGTCTTCGTGGGCAGGTGCAGGCTCTGCGGGAACTTCAGGGTCGAACAACCAGTTTGCTCGGTTACTTGGATCGATTCGGTCCCTGTTCGGCAAAATGATATTCTGATAGACAGTATTCCTGATTACGGGGTGGAATCTTCCGTCTTCCCGCTCGTAGATGAGGTGTGCGGCTTTGCAGTGATCCAAGGTTAGCAAGGCCGGTGCCATAGAAGGCAAGGTTGCGAGAGCAGCACCGTAATTCAGACCAATGGCAATTGAAGTAACCAGCCCTCCGAAATAAAAAGGTTTTCCACCTCTAGCACAAATAGAGTGGATGTGAGCAAGTAAGAACGGGGCGGCATTTATCTTTTGCCCAGTGAACGCGTAGTGTAGAAAGAAGAGCTCCTTGGAGTTGAGCTTATGGTTGCTGTCGCGGGCGAAGATGGTGTTACTAAGGATGCGATGGAAGTAGCGGATGGCTGGATTGTGAATGTGGGTGGAGTTGAGGTGGTCTTAGGATCCAGCATGGATGTTCGTTAAACTGTGCCACAAGTTGAAAGCCTCCTCACCAAAACTATCCGGTACCCGAAAATGAGCACCTTCGTCCGAACAAAATCCCATAAGCCTCGCGATGTCGGATTGAGGCAACTCGTGCTCAACGCCAAACACCCAAAATTTTGCCACGCCTGACAGTTGGTTTGTGACACCCGGCGGAGTAAGGTAAACAAACGAACTCAAGAACTCAAGAGTAAGAGTTTCGTAGATTGGTCTTGGTTCGCGGCAGAGGTTCCACAAATCCACGCTTTGTAATAATCGGCGGACACTGTCGAGTAGTCCCAAACTCCGTAGGCAGTCGATGTCAACGTACCTTGTGGGTTGGAGACCTCGACGTTGAAATTTCTGAAACTTTGCTCGTTGATTCTCCCCTGGTTCGCCGATTCTGAAATTGATGGCTTGAGCGTGTGGGTTGTTTGCCATGGTGGAGGTAGGATTTAATTTGGGAATGTGAGAATGGGAGATTGTAAGGATGGTAATTTGGTGTTGGGAGTTTAGAAATTAGAGGAAAATGGAGTGAATGGGTGGTTTTTCGTGAGATGGTGACAATGGAGGAAGGAAATGGGTTTATAAAGAGGAAAGTTGGAACGGTTCCCTGCAATAGCCGTTGTGGCCTATGTTTGCGTGACGGTCGTCACAAGGGTGTGATGCCCGTCATGAGGTAAAAAGGCACGTTACGCTCGTCACAAGGGTGTGACGGTCGTAACGCAGACAGAGTCATAAATAAGAGATCTGTTACAGGACCGTTGGGGAGTTGACGTAATTATTATTTTCTTGGTAATTGGTTTTTGAAGAATTTATATATATATATATATATATATATATATATATATATATATATATATATATATATATATATATATATATATATATATATATATATATATATATATATATATATATATATATATATATATATATTTTGGTTTGTTTGAAATATTTTAATTAATTATTTTAATTAATTAGAGTATTAAATATAAAGGTGATATAATAATTAAATTTGTGTAATACTAGTTAACAGTATATAGCGAAATAGAAACATTGCGTATAAACATAGACAGTAAATAAAACAGTAAACTGGGAATGAAAAGAAATGAAAATTAAAATAAACTTTAATTGAATAAATTCATGACAAATTGTTTCAAAGTAACTAAAAATAAAAAAAATAATAATGTTGAAATAATAACTAAAAATAACTAAAAATCCCTCCCACACTGAAACTTAACAGTGTCCTCACTGTACGAAAAAATGCAAGAGAGAAGGAAATGAAGAACAATGGCAACTCTAGCCACGGGGAGGTGGAAACAAATGCTGATGCATGTAGTCCAACTGATCAGTCACCAAGTCCATGAAGGTTATGAAGTCGACCCTGAGAGAAGTCAGCTCGCCCCGCATGTCCATAATTGCCTCATGCAGGGAGTCCAAGGTAACAGCAGGTGGAGGTGGAGTGGTCTCAGGAGCCTGGGGCGCGGTCTCGGCGGAAGTAGCCTGCTGTTCCCAAGGATCAGGGAGATCATGGTATCCTGGCGGTGTAGCAGGATCTTCTTCAGCATTAGCAGTGTTTGGAACCTCATAAATGTCAACTGTAGATGGTGAGGAGGGTGGTGAAGCAGGATGGTGAAGGTCAAACAGCCAGTTATCTCGGTTGTGCACACTGGTTCTTGGGTCCAGAAGCTTAAAATGGTGGACGATCTGATGATTAACTAGCAGGTCAAATTGATCTGGTCCAAGGTTTCCGATCATGCTAGTGTTGAAACAAAATGCTATGTCCATCGGCTTTATTCCATAAAGCGGAGCATAACCGAGCATAGGTCGGCGGAGTCCAATTGCATTAGACAGCATGATAACTAACCCACCCAACAAGATCGGTGCATTTGGAGTATGAATGATCCGCTCCATATTAGCGAGCATATAAGCTGCACCGTTCACTGGACGATTCTGGGATGCACAATACATAATAAATAGCTCATCGCGGGATACAGACGTGACATTTTGCTGTTTGCCAAAGATAGTGTGGGCTATGATCTTGTGGAAATACCTGATAGCCGGGTTATGAATGCATTCAGAGTACAAATCTGACGGCTCAGGATGGTTAATACCAGCAATGCTTCCCCAGAAATAGTCAAGCTCAAATACGGGCAAAAGGTTCTCCTGTGTCATACTGATAACATCAGGTCCAAAAGGGAACCCAAGCAGCTGGCTAAACTCCCGCAGGTTATAAGTGTAATCCATGTTAAAAATTCTGCATGTGATCAACCCCCGGTTGAATCCCATTCCATGATTTGGAATGAAACTCAAGGTGCCGAGAAACTCAAGAGTTAGCCTTTTGTAGGTACAGAACCTTCGACGGATAGGAGCGGTGTCCCAACCAATCTGGTGCAGCAAGTACATGACACTCTCACGAATGCCAAGGGCAGCCATAGCATGATCATCTGCGTATATAGTAGGACACATCTACCGTTCACCCAGGTCTGCAAACTGTCTTCTCTGGTGTCGGCTTCGCAATTTGACATTCATGAAGTTAGCATAATCCATAGCGCGTGATGTGAAAGAAAAAGAAATACCCCCCTGAAAATATTTGATAAATGTTTGAAAGAAAAGGAAATTAAGTAAGTATTTTCGGGTTAGGAAATTGCCAAAGTTAAATTAAAAAAGAAAAAGAAAGATGAAAGGGAGAAATAAAAACAGAAGAAAAATAGAAAGGAGTAAGAAATGCAATCATGAAAATGTTTTAAAGATTAATAAAAAGAAAAGAAAAATAAAAGCATATTAAAGCAGAAAAAAAATAATTAAAGTAAAACATGGGTTGCCTCCCACGAAGCGCCTTTATTTTATGTCGACGGCTCGACAGTAAATACCTATTTAGTTAGGTAGCAGGGTAGGCGGCTCACTTAACTGAAGATAAGCCGAGAAGTCGATATTTCCGACGTTAAAATAGTGCTTTAAGCGTTGGCCATTAACTATGAATGGTTCGATAGAACTACCTTTAATTTCTATCGCACCACTTGGGAAAACTTTGTTAATTTTGAACGGTCCGGACCATCTGGAACGTAATTTTCCCGGGAAAAGTTTCAGTCTAGAGTTGAATAGGAGTACGATGTCTCCTTCCTTAAAGTCATTCCGCGAGATACGCTTATCGTGGCATTTTTTTGTTCGTTCTTTATAGATTTTAGCATTTTCATAAGCGTCTAAACGCAATTCTTCTAGTTCATGGATATCTAACACTCGTTTCTCGCTAGCACTCTTATAGTTTAAGTTAAGGGTTTTTATGGCCCAATAAGCTTTATGTTCTAATTCTACTGGAAAATGACAAGATTTTCCATAAACTAACTTGAACGGCGTTGTTCCGATAGGAGTTTTGAAAGCTGTCCGATATGCCCAAAGAGCATCGTTGAGCTTGGAGGACCAGTCTTTTCTGGATGTGGCTACGGTTTTCTCAAGTATCTGTTTGATCTCCCTATTCGAAACTTCCACTTGTCAACTTGTTTGAGGATGGTATGGTGTGGCTATGCGATGTTTAACGCCATATTTGGAAAGTAACCTTTCGAAGATTCTGGAGATAAAATGGGAGCCACCATCACTGATCACTAGTCTTGGTACACCGAATCGCGGGAAGATAATATTCTTGAAAAATTTTAGTACCACACGTGTATCGTTTGTGGGTGCGGCGATGGCTTCAATCCATTTTGATACATAGTCGACGGCTACCAAAATATATTTATTCCCAAAAGATGTGGGGAAAGGTCCCATGAAATCTGTTCCCCACACATCGAAAACTTCTACCTCGAGGATTCATTTTTGCGGCATTTCATCTCGTCTAGATATATTTCCTGTGTGTTGACATCTATCGCAGTTCATAATTGCTACGTGGACGTCTTTCCATAAGGTAGGCCAAAAGAAGCCAGCTTGAAGTATTTTTGCACAGGTTTTCGATGTACTAGCGTGTCCACCATAAGGGGCGGAATGGCAATGGGAAATGACGTCGTTTATTTCATCATTGGGAACGCAGCGACGGTAAATACCATCGGCGCCTCTTTTAAAGAGTAATGGTTCATCCCAAAAGTAGTGTTTAAGGTCATGGAAAAATTTCTTCCGCTGTTGGTACGTCAAATCTGGTGGTAAAACACTGGCAGCTAAATAGTTGACGAAGTCAGCGTACCATGGTAATGTGGTATTAGTACAAATGGATTTTACTACAGCACTTGTGAAAGTTTCATTGTGTGGATCTAAACTGTCGGTAGGGTTTGTCTCTAGCTTGGCAATGAGGCGTTCATAAGGGAAATCTTCGTTTATGGGAACACTCTCGGTTTGGATTCCATCTAATCTCGATAAATGGTCAGCTACCACGTTTTCAGTTCCTCTTTTGTCTTTTATTTCTAAGTCAAACTCTTGTAGGAGTAAGATCCATCTGAGTAGTCGCGGTTTGGCGTCCTTCTTGCTTAGTAGGTATCGGATCGCAGCATGATCCGTATAAATAATGATTTTAGCGCCTACTAAGTAGGAACGAAATTTATCCAATGCGAATACCACAACTAAGAGTTCCTTCTATGTAGTGGCGTAATTAATTTGTGCGGGATCAAGCGTTCTGCTTGCGTAGTAGATAGCGTGAAGCTTCTTTTCTTTGCGTTGTCCTAGGACTGCGCCTACAGCATAGTCGCTCGCATCGCACATTATTTCAAATGGTAAATTCCAATCAGGAGGTTGCATAATAGGTGTTGAGATTAAAGCCTCTTTTAGTGTCTCGAATGCGTTCAAGCATTTATCGTCAAAAATAAACTCGGCCTCTTTCATTAATATTCGGTTAGTGGCTTGGTGATTTTAGAGAAATCTTTTATAAAACGTCGGTAAAAACCCGCGTGTCCTAGAAAACTTCGTATTTCTCTAACTGTTTTGGGTGGTTGAAAGTTTTTGATAATTTCGATCTTTGCCTTGTCGACTTCAATCCCTCTGTTTGATACAATGTGACCCAACACAATTCCTTGTCTCACCATGAAGTGACATTTTTCCCAGTTGAGCACTAGGTTGACATTAACACAGAGTTTCAGTACTAATTCAAGATTTGTTAAACATCCGTCGAAACTCTCTCCACAGACAGAGAAATCGTCCATGAATACTTCCATGATTCCGTCTAAAAAATCTACGAAGATCGCCATCATGCATCGTTGGAAAGTTGCAGGTGCATTACATAGTCCAAATGGCATTCTCCGGTATGCAAAGGTACCATAAGGACATGTGAACGTAGTTTTCTCTTAATCATCAGGATGAATGGGAATTTGAAAGAATCCTGAATATCCATCAAGATAGCAGAAATGGAAATGTTTGGCTAAACGCTCGAGCATTTGATCAATGAATGGTAATGGGAAATGGTCTTTGCGCGTAGCTTTGTTTAGTTTCCTATAATCGATACACATTCTCCATCCTGTTTGCGTACGTTGTGCTACCGATTCACCTTTTGTATTTGTTATAACTGTAACACCTCCTTTCTTAGGCACCACATGAACTGGACTGACCCAGTTGCTATCTGATATTGGGTATATGATGCCTGCCTCTAGTAGTTTTTGCACTTCCTTCTTAACGACTTCACTTAGGATAGGATTTATTCGTCTTTGATGTTCTCTAGAAGTCTTGCAGTCCTCCTCCAGCATAATGCGGTGCATACAGAGAGAAGGGCTTATTCCTTTTAGGTCTGATATATTATATCCTAACGCGGCTGGATATTTTCTTAACACACTAAGAAGTTTTTCAGTTTCGATCTCTCCTAATTCGGCATTGACTATAACTGGTCGTTCGAGTTCTTTATCTAAGAATTCATACCTAAGATCTTCAGGTAATGTTTTAAGTTCTATACCGGGTTTCTTATTAGTTGAGTCAGGATCGGGTGTTAAGGCTAAACATTCGCTTAGGTTGGCATCTAAGTGTTCTTGTTTCCAGTCTTCGTTCTTGAGGATAGTCGGTGTCTGAATTTTCAGCATCTCATAGTAGGTGTCCTCTTGGTATTCAAGTTCTTTGACATATTCATCAATGATATCTAGGAGACAACATGAGTCATCTATAGCAGGGGCTTTAAAGAATTGGGAAAGAATGAATTCTACTTTTTCTTCTCCTACCTCAAAGGTAAGTTTTCCTTTCTTGACGTCAATGATGGCTCCTGCAGTAGCTAAAAATGTTCTTCCTAGTATGATGGGAATGTTTGAATCTTCCTTGATGACCATTATTATAAAGTCAGTCGGTATGTAAAATTGTCCTATTCAGACAGGAATGTTTTCTAGCATACCAACAGGAAATTTGACTGATCTATCGGCTAGTTGTAAAGACATCTTGGTAGGTCTCATGTCGCCTAATTTGAGCTTTTCGCAAATAGATAAGGGCATTAGACTGACACTGGCTCCTAAATCGCATAGAGCTTTGTCTATGACAGATTTTCCAATTACACATGGTATGGAGAAACTACCAGGATCTTTTAGCTTCGGAGGCATGTTATTTTGAATTATGGCGCTACACTCGGCAATTAGCATAACGGTTTCGTTCTCAACGATTTTTTTCTTATTAGCCAATATTTCTTTTAGGAATTTAGCATATGACGGCATTTGGGTTATAGCTTCTGTAAACGGAATAGTGACGTTTAGTTGTTTCAGAAGTTCTACAAATTTCTTGAATTGTCCCTCGTTCTTGGATTTTGCAAGTCTTTGAGGGTATGGAATTGGTGGTTTGTATGGTGGTGGAGGCACATAAGGTTTTTCTGAGGCCTCTCTGTTCTCATTCGCGTCTTCCTCTACATTTTCAGATTGATCTTTCGACTTCTCTATTTCTTTTTCGGGTTTTTGATACATGGTCGGGTTTTGGAGTCTAGGATCTACCGGTCCGTCAAGGGCTGTCCCACTTCTTAATGTAATAGCATTTGCATGTCCTTTAGGATTGGGCTGTGGCTGTCGAGGAAATGTACCAGCAGGTGTGGCAGAACTAGCTTGGTGTTGTGCTACTTGGGAGATTTGGGTTTCTAACATTTTGTTGTGAGTAGCTAGGGAATCTACCTTGTTTGCTAATAGCTTCAATTGTTCACCGGTGTGAACGTTTTGATTGAGGAATTCTTTGTTTTTTTGGGCTTGATTAGCGATAAAATTTTCCATTAGGATTTCAAGGTTAGATTTCTTAGGAATGTTAGAAACATTACCAGCGGGTTTTTGATAACCAGGAGGTATAGTAGGTGCTTGGCCAGGTGCATATAAAGAGTTATTGCTCTTGTACGAGAAGTTAGGATGGTTCTTCCAACCAGGATTATAGGTATTGGCATAAGGATTTCCTTGAGCGTAATTTACCTGATCAGCCGTTATTCCTGCTAAGATTTGACATTCGGTTACAACATGACCAGGTACTCCACAAACTTCGCAGCCTGGGGTAACTGCAGCTACGGTAGCTGCAGGTGGTAAGGTCAAGCTTTCTATTTTTTGGGTAAGAGCATCTACCTTAGCATTAACTTTATCTAGGCTACTAACCTCGTACATCCCGACTTTGGCTTGAGTCTTCTCCACAGATGTTCTTTCTCCTCCCCACTGATAGTGGTTTTGAGCCATGTTTTCAATGAGTTGGTTAGCTTCGTCATAAGGCTTGTCCATCAGTGTACCACCTGCGGCGGCATCTATAGATAGTCTTGTGTTGTACAAGAGTCCATTATAAAATGTGTGGATTATCAGCCATTTTTCTAGTCCGTGATGTGGGCACATTCGCATCATATCTTTGTAGCGCTCCCATGCATCGAATAGTGATTCAGTATCCTTCTGCCTAAATCCGTTGATTTGGGCTCTTAGTGCAGCGGTTTTGCTTGGGGGAAAGTATCGTGCTAAGAATACGATCTTCAGTCCTTCCCACATAGTGACGGAATTTGATGGCAAGGATTGTAACCAAGCCCAAGCTCTATCTCTTAGAGAAAAAGGGAAAAGACGTAATCTTATCGCATGTTTACTAACACCATTTGCTATAACTGTGTCGGCAAATTGAACGAATTTTGTAAGGTGTTCATTCGGATCCTCAGAAGGATCTCCAGAGAATTGGCGTTGTTGGATAGCTGATATCAATGACGGCTTTAACTCGAAATTGTTTCGGTTTATTGCTGGAGCAGTAATGCTGTTATGGGGCTCTTGTTGTGATGGAGCTGCGTACTCCTTCAGTGGACGGGTCCTTTGTTCTTCGGCCATGTCTAATTATGGATTGGTTTCGGTTTCAGAGGAAGAATTAGAATTAGTTTCAGAATCAATCTTGATTTCTGGTTTGGGTAAAGGAATAGCGTGATTTAAACAGTAATCCCTGACTGCACGTCTTACGGAAAGAATGCGTTCAGGTTCGTCCGTCGATTTGTCAAGTGGTTCGCCTTGTGAGCGAGTCCTTGGCATACAAATCGACAAAGGATGTCTGTTGCTTAGTCTAAACGCGCAACAGAAGAATCGTAATTAATTGACTACCAGTCCCCGGCAACGACGCCAAAAACTTGATCGGGACTTTATAAGTCTGTCGGGATACTAACTGCAAGTATACAGTTCAGTTGTTCTAGTTTTAAAAGATTATCGAACCCACAGAGACTGAGGATCAATCGCATACGATCTAATGCTACAGTTTGTCTAACTAAGCGATGAATATTCGATTTTTGGGGGAAACAGTTTAATTAAAAGTAGTAGTACTAATTATACCAGTATATGATAATCGGACTTAGGGAATTCGATGAATCGCTTGGCCTATAAAGTATTTCGGTAAAAGCTAATTGTTTAAAAACCTGAGACATACACTCTCGTGTTTATGAAATAAGTCATGCTACTAAACCTAGTGGATGCACTTTAAATTTAATAACACTTTTTGAAAACAATTTGAATTTAATTAATTTATTAAAACACTCTCGTGTATTTAAAAATCAATGCTTCGTTACCACTATCTGGGTTGAACCCCAGCTCTCGCATGCAGGTTCTTGCCTTAATTAATTTCCCACTCTCGTGGCAAAATCGTGTTAATTAACCTCTCACTCTCGTGACAAGGATAGTTAAATTAATCTTGGAAATTGGAAACCAGAAATTGTTTTATAAATATTTTTGGCCAAGGTATCATTGAATTCTTTCAGTTCTTACGGTCACATACCGGTATTAATAATTTAGCCAGACATAATTAACTTAACAGCAATAAAGTTTAAAATATAATTCATGGCAATAATTGGCATATTATAAAAACTGAATAAATAATAATTGCAATATAAAAAACCTGGAATTAAAGATGCTATAGTAATCTTGAGGTAATACAGTAATCCAATCTTCGAGCTTGACTTGCAGTAGAAATTCGTGTTAATTCTTGAAAGAAGAATTAACACTTAAAAATATAAACTAAGGCTTTGAATGAAAATTACAAGAAAATGAAAACAGAATTCCAAAACAAACAAATTGGAAAATAACTGTAAAATAAAATAATATTTGCTCTGAGTAAAATTCTTCGACCCTTGAACTGTGTACTGGTACTCATATATATAGCAGGAAAAATCAGTAGTTTAATTTGAATTCTTGATGAAGTCTTCGTGGAGAAAATGCAGGAGCACTAATAGTGGTGGCAAGAAAATAGGAGACTCAGTAGAAAAAGGGAGAACGAGTCTGCCCTTCACGCCCACGTCTTCAATCCATGCATAACGTCCACCTTCACGCGCGTGACGGTCGTCACAGGTGGGTGACGGTCGTCACACACTGAAGTGGTGCCTTACGCTCGTCAGGTGTGTGTGACGAGCGTTTCCTTATGTTTAGGGGTGTTACGCCCGTCACAGGGACGTGACGACCGTCACTGATCCAGAAGTCCCAACTTTGTATTTTTTTATTCTTTTTCTCTTTGTTTATCGTCTAGCTTTCTTCATGTTGTCCTTTTCCATCGGTTTGAGTCGACAAGTGTTATACCTACAAAAAGACAAATAATCTCGGAATAATCGGGGGTTAGACGACTTAATGAAATATAAAATCGGTAAAAATCATGTTAATTATACGATATGTTTTCTCGTTATCAATACTTGCTGGTGCAATAAAGGCTATAATTCCTCCTCATGCTGTGGGATCTCTTTCAAATCATGAGGTATTTTATGGACCTCTTCCACAACTTGGTGTTTCGGGGTCTCCTTGTTTGTAACCACTATTTTTCCCTAAGTGAACCCGTGGGGCAAGGCCTATTAACAGAGATAAAATAAGCTTGACCATCAGGTTGACCCAATTCCAAAGCCCTATGGCCATTTACTTCCTCATTTGTTGGAGTTTCAGCTGATTAAGTTATGTGATTTGGGTCTTTTCCCTCATAAACCTCACCCATGATTTTGATGCTAATACTAGGCGTGTCTTCCATATGAGGCACTTGGTCATGATATCAAGGAATGCAAGGGGTTTGATAAGTTTAAATTGTATCTATTTTTGTATATACTTTTTGTTGCACTTATCGACTTTTTGTTGTTAATATAGCTGAATAAACCCAACTTTTGTGTAAATATGTTTAGTTTGTATTTATTTGTGTTTTTGAGTACATAGTGTATCGTTTGATGTTTTTACATTCATTTAGTAGGTATTTGTTTCATTTTGGAGCATTGAGGATTAATGTGTCGAAGGCACAGCTCCAGATACGTGTTTTCGGAATAAAAGATAAGTTTTGTCCCGGAGAGCCCGCTTAGCATGCAAAGGCCACTAAGCGTGAGTGTGCTCAACATATTTTGTAGTGCGCTGCCTGCGTTTTTACTATTTTGGAATAACCAATGTTTTGAAGCCTACTTAGCACAGATAGCGCGATTTAGATCAGTTTGATGTGTAAAATAAGGAAGTCCCGCTTAGTGCGCCAGACCCGCTTAACGCGGTCTGCTGAGATTTGTTTTATAACTTCATTTCATTCAGTTTTTAGGTTATGGTTTTAGGGAAGTTTTTGCTCCCAACTCCATCAGCCTGTAATTTTGTTAAGATTAACTTAGATAAAAACTATGGAGCTTGCATATGGATGAGCCGGGGTGGATTCCTGTTTGATCGCCGCTGACAAACCGGAAGATTTGCGGTTCATTTATCTTTTTCTTTGTGTATTCTCTAATTGTTTAGGTTTGTATGCATATTTTCTTTGAACTCGTGTATATTTGTCTCCCTTGGCGTTATATAAAACTTTCTTTATAAATCATTGTCGATTGTTATCCTTGATTTTTGCTTTGTGCTAGGATTTTGAGTTGTTATAGACATATACTGCTTAGATTCTTATCTAGAATGATTACCTAATAGTTTCTGAATTCTAGAGATAGATCAGCGTTGTTATTCACTTAGGGTGTTTGAGATTAATGCCTCTGTGTTGTTTCTGTCAATCTGAGAGATCGTCGATGCAAGCAAGCACGATTGACTTCTGTGTTGTTGAGGTGGTTGAGAGATTGCTACCATGGTGATGTAGTCGGCCTCTCAATTTGGGTTAGAAATGACTTAGGTTGTGAGTTACATGTGATGACATTGATGAATATTGTTGGTTGAGTATAACAGGTCGATAGGTTTAAGTCTGTGAGAAGAAGTATATATGCATGCTTGATAAGTTATTCCTTTTCCTTTTTATACATTTATTTGCTGTTGATACTTTTAATTTTAACCCATTTATCCCTAAACTCATTAACGATATATTTGTCGAACGATGAATCAATAACCAATCTGTGTGGACACGATACGGTATAACCCTAAATATCACCCGATAAATTAATAACTTACTTTTTGCTTGTCGCTCTACCGCAACAACAAAATGGCACCATTGCCAGGGATTGGTTCTATTGTTTCACATTGCGATAAGTTTATTTGTTTTTGAGTTTTGTAATTAATGTATATGTTATATAGAATGTGTACATAAACTTGTATATTTTTATTTGTACATGTTTTGTGTTTACTTTCCATACTTGTGTATATATGTGTTTTTCTTTATTTTCATCTATTGTTGTGAATTATCTTATTTTTGTAACATTTGTTGTATGGATGTTAGGACACTTTCTTTAGGTTTGCACGGTGTGACAATACCACGGCATGACGAGAAGAGGTTACTAGCTCGCATAATAAAGATGCCGAGCTTACGACGTAAAACAAGCATGTTTTGTTTGTGTTCATTTGTGCATGTGTTGACTTGTGTTTTAACATGTTAAAATTGGACATGTTTTAAATTCTCAAATTTTCACTTTTCAACTTGTTAATTCATTTTCACCTATTTGTTTCGTTATGTCAAATTGTGTTTTTCCGCAAGCTTGTTGTGTTTAGCTTGTGGAAGTGTGTTTGTATGTTTTAAATATTTTGTAGTTGAGATTGTATAGGTGAATGTGGAGGTTGCACCAGTTGCTGTCCTATTTTTCGCTATTTTGGTGTAGCGCGCTTAGTGCGCTTGACCGCGCTTAACGCGCTCTGCTGTGCAGAGCCAGTGAATTTTTTTTATTTTTATCTTGGATTTCCTTTTTCCCACTTCTACCTAGGCTTTAAATAGTAAGTCATATTAGTATAATTAATTCTTTTGTTGTTGTTTGAACTCAAATTTTGGTTAGATAGATTGAAGTCGCATTTGGTGATTTTCCAATTTTGAGTGTGTCAACTTGCGAATGCATGGTAATGATTTTGTTAAAGTTTTATTAACGTTCGAGGTATGTGTTTATCACTTTCTATACTTTAGCATATTCATGATACTTAGACTTTTTACAATTTTTATGCCATTCATTCTTTTGTATATTTGTTCATTTGTGAGTTACTTTAGTTTCTACCCTTTTTGTGAGGTAGCTTTTCATTGTTCACATATCCTGAATACTACAACTCTTGTTTTAACTGGATTTTATTATGTTTAATCTTTTGTTTGTATTGATTGTATGAAGGCATGAACATGATCAAGGCATTTTTTGTTCCATTTTAAGCACAACTACCTTGGCCAAATAGTCAATTCACCTTGTGACTTTGTGATCATTAGTATCCCCTTTTGACCCTTTTTGTCGATATCCATGTTTTTTTTTCTAAATGCTTGTCTACGAGTGTTTAGTTCATATTTTGTATGGATGTTAATTATTTTGCTTTCTTGAATCCTCAACTATGATTTTTAGTTGAATTTTTACCTTGCCTTAGAAAGTAGAGAGTATTCACATTATGATTTCAAGTTGGGAGAGGAATGTTTATGTGCTTATGTTGTGATTTCTATTTGGTTGGGAAAAGAAAAGAAAAATAAAAAAAGTGAAAATAAAAAAAAATAAAAAAAGGCTTTGAAAAATAAAAAGAAAAAGAGTTCGAATAATTGTGCTAATAAGTGATGTGTGTTGGTTAAAAATTTAGAATGAAGAAGAAGTTTGATTGAAATTATTTTAATATAGACTTTGTGAGTTGATAACTCCCTTAGGCTTAGGCAAGTTTTTATTTCGACAAGCTTTAGGATTTATCCCTTGTTTGTTAACTAAGCCACATTACAACCTTGAAAAGCCCTTGAGATTCTTGCCTTTGTATTTTCAATATGAGTTTTTGGATGAATGCATAATTTAGTCTTTTGTTTGCAAGATTGTGGATGAGTGAAAATACCTTATTTTGTGTTTTTTTCATCTACCGATGATTGATTTTGCTAGGTGTGATTCATTTGTGAACTATTATTATTTTAGAATGTTTGGCATATTCTTTGTATTTATCATTCGTTTCATGTTTATGTTATCGTCGTAGTTTAGTGGTAAGTATGTTTCTTCGTGTGTACCGTTTTTCATTTGAGCCATTGCATTTGTTTTTTGTTTTCAAAACTTGTTGATTCATGATATTTTGGTTGATTACTTTTGGTTCTTTGAGTTGTTTCGCTTTGTTTGAGGACAAAAAAGTTCAAGTTGGGGAGAGTTTAATAAATGAAAATTGTAGCTATTTTTGTATATACTTTTTGTTGCACTTATCGACTTTTTGTTGTTAGTATAGTTGAATAAACCCGACTTTTGTGTAAATACATTTAGTTTGTGTTCATTTGTGTACATAGTGTATCGTTTGATGTTTTCCATTCATTTTGTAGGTATTTGTTTCATTTTGGAGCATTGAGGAATAATGTGTCGAAGACATGACTCCAGATGCGCATTTTCGGAATAAAAGATCAATTTTTCCATAAGAGCCCGCTTAGCGCGCAGAGGCCGCTAAGCGCGAGTGCGCTCAGTGAATTTTGTAGTGCGTTGCTTGTGTTTTTACTATTTTGGTAGAACCAATGTTTTGAAGCCCGCTTAGCGTGGATAGCGCGCTTAACGCAATTTAGGTCGGTTTGATGTGTAAAATAAGGAAGTTGTGCTTAGCGCGCTAGGCCTGCTTAGTGCGGTATGCTGAAGTTTGTTTTATAACTTCATTTCATTCATTTTTTAGGTTATGGTTTTGGGGAAGTTTTTTCTCCCGACTCCATTAACATGTAATTTTGTTAGGATTAAATTAGATAACAACTATGGAGCTTGCATACAGATGATCTAGGGTGAATTGCTCTTCGATCGATGCTGACAAATCCGAAGATTTCCGGTTCATTTCTCTTTTTCTTTGTGTATTCTCTATTGGTTGGGTTTGTATGTATATTTTCTTTGAACTCATGTATATTTGTCGCCCTTGACCTTATATTAAACTTGCTTTACGAATCTTTATCGATTGTTATCTTAGATTTTTGTTGTGTTAGGAATTTGAGTTGTTATAGACATATACTGCTGAGATTCTTATCTAGGATGATTATCTAATAGTGTGTGAATTATAGAGATAGATTTATCGCTGTTATTCACTTGGGCTGTCTGAGATTAATGCCTCTGTGTTGTTTGTTTCGCTTTGAGAGATTGTCGATGCAAATGAGCACGATTGACTTTTGTATTGTTGAGGTGGTTGAGAGATTGCTACCAAGGTGATGCAGTCGGCCACTCAATTTGGGTTAGAAATGACTTAGGTTGTAAGTGACATGTGATGACATTGATGAATATTGTAGGTTGAGCATAACAGGTCGATAGGTTTAAGTCTGAGAAGTAGTATATATGCATGCTTGATAAGTTATTCCTTTTTTCCTTTTTATACATTTATTTTCTGTTGATACTTTTACTTTTAATCCATTTATCCATAAACTCATTAATGATAGATTTGTCGAACGGCGAATCAATAACCAATCTCTGTGGACATGGTACAATATAACATAAATATCACCCGGTAAATTAATAACTTACTTTTTGCTTGCCGCTCTACCGCAACAACATGGTTCAAAGTATAAAGTCCAACACATATCGGGCATCTTTTTCAAAGTCCAGTTCCTCTTTAGAAAATTGTTTCAGACTCTTTATCTCTGCTGTGAAGTAGAAGAAACTTGATGACTCAAGATGCAAGTTCGCTTGTTAAAGCATTCATCCTATTTTTTGAGAGAATCCTCTTTGAATATCATTTTTGGGCATTTGGCCATTCAGGTAAATACGATATGTCATCCAGAGACAAGGACCAATATTAGATCAATTCAGATACTGTTGTGTTCACAGCAAATCAAAAGGGGAACCTCTTTCCTAAGTGAGCATCAAGACTTCAAAAAGTCATCAAAATAAATAAGTCTAGACAGAGTCAAGTATCCTCTACTATGGCAATCTTTTGTTTCTTTACTACATTTTCCTTTGTATTTCTGTTGTTTGTTTAAACATTGCTTGCATGTAGAAACTTATTTGCATTTGAATTTTAATCTTAATGCAATAAGTATGGTTGTCTTGAAGTAAATCATTCGTTTTCACTCACCCATTCACTATCACTTATAAAAATATTTTCTTGCATATTGATACTGTGATCGGTGGGAAAGAGAACTGACTGTTTCTGGAATGCTGGTTCGCGTTTTGCGTTTGTTTTTGAAAAATGTCGCGGTAAACAAGAGTCTCCACCGTCTTTTATTTTATCCAACAAGGAAAGGAAAAAAGCACAGAAAAATTCCTTTTTTGAGATGTTTCTCGGGTTCGGGAGGTAGATTATAGAAAGGGAAGATGTTAGCACCCTTTCTATCCGTGGTTATCCATGGGCTCTTAGATACTTGCTCATTGTGTTTTCAAAATTTGCTTTTCTTTGTGTTTGTGGGTTTGAAAAGAGTTTTTGTTTGAAAGGAGTGTAAGTGCGAAAAGTGTTATTTTGTTTTAAAAGGAGCAAGTACTTAAGAACTATCTACCTACTCGAAAAAGAAATTAATCTGTGCAAATATCCTTTAGACAATGCTATCCCGCTATTGAAGAGTAGGTAGCACCGTCGTTGGAGTTTAAGGGTCAATTCAATTAAGGGACGTGTGGTCACTAAAGCAATGTTAGGGCACCTTAGCAGTAACCCTAATGTCTTAGATCATTTTATCCGAGGCAACCGTTTCGAGGCAACTATGATCTTTGGACAAGAGGGCGACCTCTAAAAATTCCTATACTCAATGACCACGTTCGAAGACAACCAAGTGAGGTGTACCCTAAGAGTGCGCATGTGCGAGTGTGTTATTTCGGTTAATTTTATCTTTTGTACATGTCATGGGTGAGATATGTTGATTTTAAGTCCATACATTTGATCTTGTCATGCATTCCCTATTGTCAATCATCTAACAGTTAATAGTTGCAGAATTTAAATTGCGGAAATTAAATCTAAACTATTACAAGGCGTCGGATATTTACATCGCCAAAAGCAACCCTTTAATTTAAATTGCGGAAAGTAAAATAAAGTGATAAATAATTAAAGTCCTAATTAAAAGCTATTACATTACGAAAGCAATTACAATAATAAGACAAAATTGATCGCGTGCGAGAAAATTAAATCGGGCGCATTTTTTAGGGTTTTGACCCTTTTTGAAAGAAAGCATTTTTTTTGTTATTTTTGAATTTATGGAAATTAAATCTAAGTTAATAATTAAATTAATTAATTAATGAAAATATTTTTGGATTTTTTATATTTAAGGAAATAAAATAAATTGATTAAAAGTTAGTAAAACCTAATTATCTAATTAATTTTAATTTATTGCAAAAAATGTTAAAAGTTAAACCTATTTAAAACTAAATTAATTAATTTAATATTTATTTACAAAAATAAAGTCAAAATTAATTTTAATAAATAAAAATAATATTTTTTGTGTTTTTGATTTTATTAAGAAAAATTGTTAATTTGGTTAGCTTAAATAATAATAATAATTAACAAAAACAATAAAATAAAAGAAATATAAAAAGAATAGAAATAACCAAGGGGGGGGGGGGGGGGTGTTGGGCCCAATCTGGAGGAGAAACTGGCAATTTGTGGCCCATTCACGTTCAAGCCTGATTTGACTTTCCAGATTCCACGCGTATGCATTGACCAAGCCTTAGGATAGATCCTCATTCCTAACCACCAGATCTGGCCTGGAGGCCATCTGGCATCTGGAGATCTGAAGTCCATGGTAGTCCACATGCTGAAGTTTGTATTGGAACAACTGCGAAAAAATATTACAAAGCTAATTGGTGGACATGGGATTCGAACCCAGGTCCCACGGGATTTTGAACTAACGCGCTTGCCAGCTGAGCCAATGTACTTAGTTGTTAGTGGAATAGGTAATGAACATTATATATGAAAAACAATTAATATGCTGGAATTAAAAAAAACTCGCGCCAATATATGAATGGGCCAATGAAGACGAGCCACGTCTTCGTCTTCTTCAAAAAACCTGGTTTCCTTACCTGCGGATTTTTATCCGCAGCAAAATCCCTAGGTTCGTCCTAAAATTAATCCTAGGCTATAGAAATGCAATCCAAAGCCATGGTTCGCTTCGTCTCTCCTTCCTGAGCATCTCTATACCAATTATTTATCCCAATTTTTCCTGCACAGCAAACTCCTAAAAACAAGGAATGGAAACCCTAGGTTCGGGTGTTACAATACAGGCCATAAAAATGAAATCCAATATTGCAGAAAACTTAAAAATCACACAAGAGTCATGAATATACCAACGTCTTGTCAAAAAGATGCAAGAATCCAAGGTTACGATTCCATGTACGTGGCGGTATTCAAGAAGACTTACAACGTGATTGGGGATGTTTCAGGGCTTGTGAATGGTTGCTTTAGCTTCAATGGATCTCCAACAAGAGGTCTATGTTGAGATTTTGCTTTGAAAATGCCTCTAACCAAGATTTCAGTTTCCACCTTTTTCAAGCTTTTTCAAGTTTTGGTATTGTGAATTCTGCAGCCTCTTGGTCGTGTATTTTGTGTCTTTGCCTTGTACATGTATAAGGGAATGAATTAGGTTAAAAATTTGGGCTTGAACCTTTAGGCATTGATGATTTTGGATTTGATATGATCCTCCATTTACAAAGCTTCCAAAAATGTCCAAATCCAATATATTGTTCATAACATGGCTTGATTCAGATTTGATTGTGTTCATGATGTCAATTAAGACTGTAATGATCAAAAAGATATCAAGTTATCAATTTTTAGATTTTATTTAGATTTTAATTGATTTAAAATGAATTAGTTCAATAAAAATCAAATAAAAATAGAAAAATTAATGATTGGACATAAAACTGAAGATACGACACGTGCGTGGTGTGACAAGATCAAATCAAGTGGAAAAACATGGGCCCATTTGGCAAAATTTGAAGTTTTGGGGATAGTTGACTTTTGGCAATTTTGGAAAAATGCCCAACTTCAACAATGCATAACATCTTCAATTTTGAACTTTTGGAAGTGTTCTTGGACTTTTTAGAAACCTTGAGATGTCCTCTAACCAACCCTTTTGGTCTCATTTCATTTTGATATTCCATTCTTAATTTATAAGCTTTGAAAAAAAAGGTGTTTTTGTTGACTTCCAAAAATGACCTATAATGTTCAAATTTGTAACTTCTTGTGAGTGCATTTCTTGATTTTGGGGTGTGAATATGGATTGTAGGAAATTGCATCATCTTCAAAATGAGATTTTGATGGGTCATTTCTCATAAAATATGATAAAGTTATGCTTGGTAAAAGTTGAGTTAACTTTTCCTGCAAAACCCTAATTTAGCAACTTTTGAATCTTGATGAATTTTGAGAAATCCTTGATGAATCATGATAAACCCTTGATAAAATGATGAATTATCCTTCAAAATGAGAACTTTGACAAAAAATCTTGAGGTTTGACTATTTGTAGGTCACAGTTGACTTTTGCCCTAGCACAGTCGATTTTGGGACCTCTTGAGCAATTGACTGACCAAACTTCCTCTGCAAGGCTTGAAATTTGTCATGAATGAACTTGAGAACATAATAGGACATATGGGAGCACTTGAGGTCATTTGGATGTGAGGACCTTGATGCAACACAAAACCCTAATTTGAGATTGTCTGCCTTAAGAGATGATTTGACTGTGCAATTCTTGAGCAATCTTGAACCATTTGGAGATTATTCTTGACATGTCTTGAGAAATATGGGAGAGAAAATTTTGGGGTACAACAGATACCAACTTTACCAAGTCTCTTACATAGGCAAAGATTGGAGGGAGGATGTCGATAATTAAAAAAAACGCAAAAATCTCTGGTTTGTATTCTTTTAAGTAAGACCCTGCTGACTAGGTACATGCATTGTTTCAAATCCCCAAACACCGGAGATATATGGAGTGAAACCCTCGTTAACCCCTTTGAGCCTTGAAGTAGGAGTTTCTTTTCTATTCAGAAAAAACCCTTAATTTTAAACCTATGGGAAGGGTAGTTTTCAGTTAATTTGATCGAGCGTTTAAATTTTAAAAAAAGTGTCCTATCTGAGGATCACCATACCTTATCCCTCGCATTAGGAGATCGGAAAAATCAAAACCACAATGGTTATTTTGTCACATCAAGAGGTCTAGGAAGCTGAGAAAACATAATGGTTATCCCTCATCGACCAAGGAATGAGGCAATCACAATACTTCCAATAAGTCGAAAATAATTCGAGATCACACGACTCATTCCAAACAATAATGAATGGAAAAGAAAAAGAAAGTCCGCTAATTTGAAAAACTTGAAAACGAGTGACAGATAAAAATTAGGGCATCCCGCTGGACTCGAAAGTAGAAATTCAAAAGAATTCGTCCAAGAAAAAACCAGGGAAAGAAAAAAAAAAAGAAAAAAATGAAAATCCTAAACGGCAAAAAAGGATTACAAAATAAAAATCCTCAACAAAGAACAAAGTCGTGTGATCAAAACACCAAAAAGTGAGTGACTCTCATGTCCAAAAACCTCATTGGTTCCTCAACCGTTTCAATTCCTTTTGAGAGATAAGTGCTCGTATTAAGTTAGCTGAACTTAGGACTGGATAACATCATGGAGAATAGGTGGGTACCAAATAATTTTGAACCTTAAATCCTTTTTTTCTAAAACCGTGAACCAGGCCACACTACAACCCTGAAACGTTCTAACTGAAGCATGTGTTAATTCGAAAGAATACTACAATGAGATAGCATTTAACTGGCTCCTAAAGTGCGTTCTTGATATCTATGTTGGTATCATATGCTTGTCTTATCATTCTTAAAAAGAAAAAGTTTTCAAGTATTGCACTCTAAAAGTGATTCATTCACAAGAAGTCGCAATGTCATTTCCATATAAAAACTTCAAGTCTTACATTAGTGTTGCATTAGAGTTATCATTCTTAGAATAAAATGTTTCTGTATGTGTAGTACAGTGGGAGAACTGACTTGGGTGTTTTGTGTTTTATCGCAATTGTTGTAGATAGCAAGAGTCGCAACCGACTTTTCTTTTATCGAATAAAGGAAAGGGTGAAAAGAACAGGAAAGACCTTTTGAGAATTTTCTTGAGTTCAAGGGGTAGGTTATGAAAAGGGAAGGTGTTAGCACCCTTTTCATCCGTAGTTATCTACGGGCTCTTAGTTTCTAGCTCACTTTGAAATGCATTATAAAATGTGTTTGTGATAGGTTTTGAAAGTATTTTTGAAAAGTGCCTTTGTTTAGGCGAACTTTGTAATGATTCTCGTCTCTATAAAAATGTATACAAAATGTTGACTTTTGAAAATATTTCATTAGAAAGTGTTGGTGTGTTTGAAAGATGTTTTGAAAATGGTTGTGAGAAAGCAACTATGAATGTTCTACCTACTCAAAAAGTATTTGTTCTTTTCCTCCTCCTTTAGATATTGTTATCTTACCATTGATTGATAAGAAGCCCTATCATTGGATGTGAAGGGACAAGCGTGGGTCGTCATACAGTCATAGAAGGCAACATTGTAGGATACCTTAGCAATTTATCTTAAGGGTCTAAGATCGTTTACCGAAGGCAACATTGAAGGGTCATCGAGGGACTACGATCTTGTATTCGAGGGTCATTTCTAAAGTATACCACGTTCGAGGGACATAACTGTTTCATTCTTTAAGGCAACAAGTGAGGTTAACCCTATAGGTGAAAGTATGCAAAGTGTATTGAATTCAAACATCTTGTCTTTGAATTATGGTTTTTTACTTATTGATTTTATGTCTTGCCATACACACCCAAATTATTAACAATAATATGGAAAGCGATAAATTGCGGAAATTAAATGTCCTACGCTATTACAATACTTTAGGGGATGGGGGATACAAATTTACAAATGGGGAATGAAAGCAATTAAAACCAAATTACTATTACAACCATATTTAATAATGAACAACAATAAAAATATAAATATAATGTAAAAAAATGGAAAGTTTTTTTTAAAAAAACTTTTATGTATTGACACACGCACTTATGAATTGATACGAAAACTTTTATGCTTTGACGCATGCACTTATACATTAATACAAAAACTTTTATGCATTGACGCATGCACTTATGCATCAATACATATCATTTCTTGTTCTTGAAAATCAAAACTAACTCACTCTGAGTCGATACATAATGGTTTGCATCGACTTATTTCTTGGTTACATCGATGCATTCGTGTTTTTCATCGACTCATACATATTTTGTCCCTCTGTAACATGTCTTGATAACAGTATGCATTGATGCATAATTCCTTGTATCGACTCATAACCTATTTTGTACCTAATATGTGTCGACTCATAGAGATATGCATCAACTCATACTGCTGTTTTTTACTTCTAACATTGTTCTGTCACATATATAAGTCAATTCTCAACACATGGTTAGTGAAAATTAAGAGAAAGCATATAGTTAGATCTAGGGCTATGATATCTACATTTTATTTTCACAAATGAACCACTAATGATGCTTGTATGAAGAGTTCAAAGTCAAGAAAACTTACCTTGAAACTGAAATTCGTGTTTTGATTTAGAGTTAGAGAAGTCAAGTTGAAGGTGGTTGTTTTTGGGCTTGGAAAATGGTGATGATGATGTAACAGAAGTTGTTATCTTGTTTGAACAACTCCTATATAATGTATGTGGAGTGTTTGGATGGTTTGTTTGGACAGGACTTGCAAGGTGTGAGAGGTTCAAAGATTTGGACTTCAAAGCTCAAGAGTGGAGGTTTTGTGGACAATTATATTTTTTGAGAGTATGAGGGGTTTTGAGAAACTTGTCTACACAAAAAAACTTCTGGCCTTTAGCTTGCAAATGGCCTTTCTATTTATAGAGAAGGTTTGATAGGATGAGATAGTTTGTTTCACAAGCTGTGGAATTATGGTTTGGTTGAGATGAAACAACCAAGTTATGTGAAATTTGATATCCCAATGCATGGTACAAAAGGGATCTGAAGTGGCTAGGAGTTTTTAGGCATGTTTCTTTTTCATTTAACATTGTGTGTGCAGAAAAAACAGTTGAGAGGCTCAAGGAGATCTGACTTTGTATAAAGCATGCTTTATGTGAATGGCAATGGTGCCTTTGTGCCATAAATGGCAAAATGGATTGGATAATGCCTTAATCACTTGGATCATAGCTCAAAATTTTGTGTAAACAATTAATTATGGTGAGATTTGCAAGTTATAAGGCTTGCAAAGTAAGATTATGCAGCATAGCATTAAGATCATATTATCTGTTCTTCATAAAAATGACTAGTAATTCAAGAATGGATGCCCAACCTCATGTCTTTGAAACTCCTAGCTAAAGTATGATAAATTCACGCTCTTGTATATTTTGGAAAACTTGAAACATTGTATACAACTTTCATGTTTACCATCTTGGATAAATCAAATTGGAACTTGATGAAAATTGGCCGAGAAGTTGAGATAAAAACTGATCAAAACCTGTTGAAAATTTCTCTAAGTGTTTTATGGAAAATGTCACGACTTTAGGAATTTATAACTCAAAATACAAGCACTTATAGGACTTGATAAGAAAAAAAAAAGTTGTATATCTCATCAAGATCTACAACTTTTATGTTGGAAGTTTTCTTTGAATCATCTTGCATCTTAGTGAAAGATTAGCATGAAGTAATGAAATTCTCATGTATAAAAACACTTAGAAAAATTTCCAAGTCCTGAAAAGTTTGACTTTTCACATTGACTTTTGACTTTCATAATTTATTGATGATTAAGCTTCATTATTTTGAATATATTGATGAATTATGATCTTTGAAATTGAATTTTGACCAAAAAGCAAAGTTTGACTTTTTGTGTATCATTCGACTTTTCATTAGTTGATCAAATTTCAACTATCAATCTATTGATCTCGAGGAATGTTTTGAACCATGAAATTAGGTTAACATGTTGTACTTGAATCCTTGAGAAAATTATTCAAGCCATTAGATCATGTATTAGGTCAAAAACCTTTGATCAGTCAAATACAGTCAAAACCCTAGTTTTGACCATTTTGCGCTTTTTATGATTTGAACATTTTTATTCGGGAATTGTGATCCAAACTTGATCAATTGATACATATAACTTCAAAATGTTTATATTGGTAAAAAATCTTGAAGTTTGACTGTAGGTTGATCACAATTGACTTTTTACCCAATACAATTGATTTTAGGTCATCTGATCAATTGACTGAGCAATTTTGTAATCCAAGACTTGAAACATGACATGAGAAATCTTGAGGGTCCATAATGATCCATGAAAGTCATTTGATGTGTTAGAAGTCCAATTTTCCTTGTGCAAACTCAAACCCAAATTTGAGGTATCAGTGTTGAAGATATGGCTTGACCTAGTTAACACTTGTGCAAGCTTGAGCTATTGAAGATGTTGTGAGAAATATCTTGAGAAAAGAGAGGGAAAATTTTGGGGTACAACAACTTCCCCTATTCAATCTTCATAAACCTGAAGAGTTAGATTGGCGTGTCAGCCATTCGTGACTTGAAGGTGGAAGATGATTGAACACTAGAGTGCCTAGAAATTTGAACTCACACGAAATAATGATGTTGGTTGATTGTGTCGGGAATGAGCTTATAGACGCCATTTGGAGAGGTGATAAAGATCTATCAGAGATGGGCTTATAGATGCCATCCAAAGTGACAGCTGGTAAGTATAAAGCTTTATTATGACTATTATTTTAACGTATAATGAAGGAATCTCTTACGACTACTACTTCAACATGTAATGAAAGAATCTCTGACGACTACTACTTCAACAGATAATGAAGGAATCTCTAACGACTACTACTTCAACAGGTAATGAAGAAATTTTTGACGACTACTACTTCAACAGGTAATGAAGGAATCTCTGACGACTACTACTTCAACATGTAATGAAGGGATCTGATGACTACTACTTCAACAAGTAATGAAGGAATCTTTTATGACTACTACTTCAACAAGTAATGAAGGAATCTTTGACGACTACTACTTCACCATATAATGAAGGAATCTGACGACTACTACTTCAACAGGTAATGAAGGAATCTTTGACGACTACTACTTCAACAGGTAATGAAGGAATGTGACGACTACTACTTCAACAGGTAATGAAGGAATCTTTGTCGACTACTACTTCAACAGGTAATGAAGGAATCTTGACGACTAATACTTCAATAGGTAATGAAGGAATCTTTGACGACTACTAATTCAACAGGTAATGAAGGAATCTTTGACGACTACTACTTCAACAGGTAATGAAGGAATCTTTGAAGACTACTACTTCAATAGGTAATGAAGGAATCTTTGACGACTACTACTTCAATAGGTAATGAAGGAATATTTGATGACTAATACTTCAACAGGAAATGAAGGAATCTTTGACAACTACTACTTCACCAGGTAATGAAGGAATCTTTGACGACTACTACTTCAACAGGTAATGAAGGAATCTTTGATGACTACTACTTCAACAGGTAATGAAGGAATATTTGACGACTACTACTTCAACATGTAATGAAGTAATCTTTGAAGACTACTACTTCAACAGGTAATGAAGGAATCTTTTATGACTACTACTTCAACAGGTAATGAAGGAATCTTTGACGACTACTACTTCAACAGGTAATGAAGGAACCTCTGACGACTACTACTTCAACAGGTACCACGAGGAACCCAAGCTTGATTTTATCTTGGAGAAATTCGTAGATAGTTGATGAAATGCGTCTGTTGATTGATCTTTTACTGAAAAGGTAAAGAGTTTGTTGTATGCAATGTCATGATGCATGCATTGCATAATGATGTTCTCAAAATAAATGAGATTGTGCTATATGCGTTTTGTATGCATATGTCATGATGTGTGAATATGTAATGTTATTGAAATGTATCTACGTCTGGGAAAATAAATCCCTAATAACTGCTAGGGAGATTTGGGAAGCTTAAATCCCAGACTACTTCTAGAGATGAAGAGTATGTGTATCTTCAACCTTGCTTAGAGTGCTTCCGCTGGGAATTCCTGTTTACATGTTTGAGAAGACTCTGCAAGGGATGTATGGATTTCTGTTTGGGGAATAGAGTTCAGGGACCTTTGGTTGTCCATTGCTCATCTGGGGAATTTAATTCTTATTTACCCTGACTGGGGATAAAAGAGATGGTTAAACTTTCGTCTTGGAGAGGATAGTTGACTGGTATCTAGTCAAAATCCAGGATTTGCAGCAACTTTCCGGGGAGGATGAAGTTAAACTATTAGCTGGTTGGATTCCAGGCTTCACAACAACTTTCTGATGAGGATGAAGTTAAACTGTTATCTGGTCAGATTCCAGGCTTCGCAACAACTTTCTAGGGGGATGAAGTTAACTATTATTTGGTCAGTTTCCAGGATTTGCAACAACTTACTGGGGATGAAGTCAACTGTTATCTGGTCGGATTCCAGGCTTCGCAACAACTTTCTAAGGAGGATGAAGTTAAACTGTTATCTGGTCGAATTTCAGGCTTCGTAACAACTTTCTGAGGAGGATGAAGTTAAACTGTTATCTGGTCGGATTCCAGGCTTCGCAGCAACTTACTGGGGATAGTATCAACTCCGCTGGGGACAAGGGGTTTTGTCTGTTGATTTTTAATAGTCTTAGAAAAGACTCGTGGTGGGGAATCTGGAGTTTGTTGGGGAAATAAACCCCGTTGAGAAGAATATTTTTGAGACCTTACTGGGGACATGAATTCTTTCATGCAAGGTTCATTTATTCAGTTAAGGCCACACTCAGTTGGGGAGAGGATTTTCAGGAGATTGGAACTTCAGATAGAGACTGTATGAATTCAACTCCGTGGGGATAATCTTTTTGAAGTGATTCTTTGGGGATATCCATAAACTTGGCCTTGTGGGGATTTATGGACAACTTAAACTCTGTCTTCTCCTAGAGTCCTTAGTAAACTTTGATTAGAGTGACAAGTCTTTTACTGATAGACAAAAAAATGAGATAACGGGACATAGTCGTACGCTTTAATCCCTAACTTTTGCTTGGACTGTCTTTTCAAATTTTTAGTCCAACGGGATACCCTTTTTTTCCCAAGCCGCCTTTTCAGGTTTTCGACTTGCTGGGTGTACAATCTTTTATTTATATCCCTAATTTTTGCCCGAACCTTTTGGTTCGCTGGGATGCCCTTACTTTTGACTAGGTATGTCAACCTAGCATGTCTCTTTTCATGCATAGTATTTTCCGACTATGTCCATGTTCACAGGGCGTGGAGAATTGTCATTGTCTACGGTAGTAAGTGTTGTAGAAATGCCAGAAATTATTTTCTCGATCGCGCATGACCTTTTATATGTGGGATCCTGCATTCCCCTAGGGTTAGTCTGGTGCACTTTGATGTCTAAAGTTTTGATCATATTTCTGGTAGTCTTGAACTTCCTAGGTATCTTTTTCTAAGAACTATCATGGAAGAATCCAAAGACATGATATTGACAATATCTGATACTACTAGCACATACAAGTAATTTGGTGGTACCCGAGATCTTTTGATCAAGTCTCGGTATTTTCTAAGAACTGTCATGGAAGGATCTGAAGACATGATATTGACACTCTTTGACATTACTGGTACAGACAAGCAATTTGGTGGTATCAGAGGTCCTTTGATCAAGTCTCAGTATTTTCTAAGCACTGTTATGGAAGGATCCGAAGACATGATATTGACACCATCTGATACTACTGGCACAGACAAGCAATTTGGTGGTATCAGAGGTCTTCATTATGGATTTTGTTCAAGCCCATGATCAATGTAAAATTTCCCCAAGTGATCTGGATGAAGATCTGCCCCTGGCTATTCAGCACTGCTTGAGAGATTCTTTGAATCTCGACTTAACTTCCCCAGATGGTCATGTCATGCCCCTTGATTATGACATATTTGTCATTAGAGGCGTCTTTTCCTTTGAAGTGATTCTGTTTATTGAGAGAGTTTTTGTTCATTGGATATTCGTCGTGTGAATTTCTCCGTTGTCAAACAATTAGCCATATGTAAACAACGATACTCAAACAATGCAAAGCTTATGTCTGTCTTGAGAAAAAAATTGAAAAATGCATTTTTAATAAGCAACAAAATTCTGTAAGAATATGAATTCAACTCATGATTTACAGTAAGCCTTACAGGAGTCAGGATACCTTTTGTAACAGTATGTTTTTGAACTAACCTATGCTTCAATTAGGACTTTTAAAGGGTCGTAACATGGCCTGGCTCACGGTTTAAGAAACAAAGGATAAGGCTCAAAGTTTATTTGTACCCAACCCGTTCTCCATGATGTTCTCCATTCCTAAACTCAGTTGATCACGCGTTTAGATTCCAATTGAGAGTGTAATGTTTTTTTAGGTGATGGTTCAGATACTGGAAGTTTATTTGAGAAGGAAGTCATTTTTGCAACATTTTTCATGTTGTCGAGGATTTGTAACAACCTCTTTTTTGACTTATTATCCCTAATTTTTGCTTGACTATTTTTGTTTTGAGAATACAGCAAGCATGATGCCCCAGTTTTTAAAGTCTCCTTCATAGGTTTTGACTTAGTGGGCTTTCTTTTTGAGAGATAATGACTGCTTATTTTACGGGGAAACCATCACCGTCTTTTCATTCATGAAGTGACAGCCTGCGACTGAATACACATTTGAATTAACTGAGAAAATACCCTGCCCCAGGTTATGATTAAAGGTTTCAGTTTGTGCAAAAAAGAAAAACTCCTAATTCTTTGGCTCAAAGGGGTTGACTAGGGATTATCTTCCTTATAACTCCACTTTTTAGGGTTTGAAACAACTCCTGTACATCATCAGCAAGGTCGGTCCAAAAACATACTGTATGAATTTATTGTATTATTTTTGTCATCCTCCCTCTAAAGGCTTACAGCTTGTAGTCGAGAGTTGAATATCATACAAAAGAAGTAAAAGCATAATTTCAATATAGTGAAAATGAATGGATTAACTCAAGACAAGCATATGCAATGCATTAGTGAGAATAACCAAAGTCTGACATAAAGATAAATGTTTAAGAAAACAAATAAATTACAGCTGAAAATTCGAATGAACAAAAATTTCTCTGCTTAAACTTGTCACTTCAGATGGTGTGCCTTTGAGGGGTGACATAAAAACTCAATTTGACCGTCTTGTGTGAATTCCAATACTTCTTCATCGATTAGGTCTTGAATCTTGTTTTTCAACGCCCAACAATGGTTAGTGTCATGCCCATGACTGTTGGAGTGGTATGCACACCTTTCTTCATGTTTGTAACGGGGAGCAACAGTATTAGGTTTTTGAGGAGGCTCCTTCAATATAACCATCTTGGCCTCCAACATATGATGCAATGCTTGAGCCAAGGACATGTTGATCTCGATAAATTATCTTTTGGGGTATCTTGCTTATGTTGAATAACCTATCGTTATTGGAGAGGTCGTTGTTGGACTCATGGTGTAGTAGCCATTTTGAAAGGTGTTCTCTCGACCAATGCAACCTCTTGTCTTATCGGGGGCTGATTAATGACTTGATCCCCAATCTTAACTGTTTGTTTCATACGGTTGCATTCGTCTTGATGAAGCTTGTTGACATGAATTCTTAACTCTTCTTGTCCCTGAGCTAAGTTTTGAATAAGAGTCATTTGTCCCAACATCTGGATTCTCATCATTGTTATCTCCCCTTGCAATTGTCTCATCTGGCCCTCCTTGTTGTCTTCAGGATTATTATTGGTCATGCTCTCAATGAGAAGTGCTTTCACTTCTTCTTTCCCCTTGGACAAGTTTAGGAACAAATCTTGAAGCTGATCATTTTGGGTCTAAAGATCTTGGACAGTCTGCTCGAGAGGCATTTTTAGTGAAATAAATAGTAAGCGGATGAGAAAACCTATATGGGGAAAACCTGTCATGATATGATGCATGGTATGTGGATGCAATATTTTCAAGGATCTCGCAGGGTAAACACAAGAAAATGTCATAAACTGGACTTTGATCACAACTTTGATTGGAGAACTTCATATCGTTAAATGCCCTTCTACGAGAATCAAGCTCACCATGTCAAGTGGGTCATAACCCTTGACTCTTTGGATTTTTGACAACATTTGGCTAGAGGACAATAAATCCTCTCGCCCCTTGATAGTGTCTGATTCAATATGACCTTGCATCACAAACCCTTGAGATCCTTGAAATGGTTATTGGAAATGCTATGGTATGATGTCATGATGTATGTGAAAATAAACATATACAAGTAAAGCAAACAAATCCTTAGGTTTAGGCTTGCATGGAGTTCATAGGTTAGTACCCTATTGAAGCTTAGTTGGTTCAGCCTTTCTTAGAAATTAATCGGGTTCTAGGGAATCTCAATATCACTGGTCTTTCTTCACCGGGCATTATTTTAGTATAATCAATCTTTTTCTTGCATCCAAAATATCCCGAAAGTCCGATCTTAATGAGTGTAGCATCGAGTATCAACCAATATTTAGCTTTGCACCAAAGTCGGCTATCTCACTACTTCCTAATGGCCAAGTTGTTCAACTAAAGGTTCTACGGTCAATTAGTGCTTTATGACAGCACACAGTGGCCCCGTATTCTCCTTGATTCAACACAAAGGATATTGGTACCCACAAATGTGTCACACTAACATAGCCATCGTTTTAACCATATCGGTCTATGTTGTACAGTCTCCACAATATTTGCTACTTACCTAATAATGTTCCCAGATCCGGATAGAGGATCAATACAAAACCCAAACAAGGACTCAAAATGTAAAGCAAGAAAGTAAAATAATGAAAGCATTTAAAGGTGACCTAGTCTCTAAGGTAACCCCACTTTTAAGTTAATAACTCCCCAACAAAGTCGCCAATTCTGTAATACAGTGGGAGAACTGACTTGGGTGTTTTGCGTTTTATCACAATTGTTGCGGATAGCAAGATTCGCCACCGACTTTTATTTTATCCAATAATTTAAAGGGTGAAAAGAACAGGAAAGAGCTTTTGAGTTTTTTTTGAGTTCGGGGGGTAGGTTATGAAAAGGGAAGGTGTTAGCACCCTTTTCATCCGTAGTTATCTACGGGATCTTAGTTGCTAGATCACTTTGAAATTCTTTGTAAAATGTGTTTGTGATAGGTTTTGAAAGTATTTTTGAAAAGTGCCTTTGTTTAGGCGAACTTTGTAATGATTCTCGTCTCTATAAGAATGTATACAAAGTGTTGACTTTTGAAAACATTTCATTAGAAAGTGTTGGTGTGTTTGAAAGATGTTTTGAAAATGGTTGTGAGCAAGCAACTATGAACGTTCTACCTACTCAAAAAGTCTTTGATCTTTCCTCCTCCTTTAGATATTGCTATCTTACCATTGATTGATAATAAGCCCTATCAATGGATGTGAAGGGACAGGCGTGGGTCATCGTACAGTCATAGAAGGCAACATTGTAGGATACCTTAGCAATTTATCTTAAGAGTCTAAGATCGTTTACCGAAGGCAACATCGAAGGGTCATCGAGGGACTATGGTCTTGTATTCAAGGGTCATTGTTAAAGTATCCCACGTTCGAGGGACATGACTGTTTTATTCTTTAAGGCAACAAGTGAGGTTAACCCAAGAGGTTCAAGTGTGCAAAGTGTATTGATTTCATGCATCTTGTCTTTGAATTAGGGTTTTATACTTGTTGATTTTCTGTCTTGCCATACACACCCTAATTATTAATAATAATATGGAAAGTGATAAATTGCCGAAATTAAATGTCCTACGCTATTACAATACTTTAGGTGATGGGGGATACAACTTTACAAATGGGGAATGAAAGCAATTAAAACCTAATTACTATTATAACCATATTGAATAATGAACAACAATAAAAATATAAAGAAATATAAAGATAATGTAAAAAAAAAAGGAAAATTGTTTTAAAAAAAACTTTTATGTATTGACACATGCACTTATGAATTGATACGAAAACTTTTATGCATTGACGCATGCACTTATGCATTGATACAATTTTTTTTATGAATTAACGCATGCAGTTATGCATCAATACATATCATTTATTTTTCTTGAAAGTCAAAACCAACGCACTATGAGTCGATACATAATGGTTTACATCGACTCATTTCTTGGTTGCACCGATGCATTCGTGTTTTACATTGACTCATACATATTCTGTCCCTCTGTAACATATCTTGATAATAGTATGCATTGATGCATAATTCCTTGTATCGACTCATAACCTATTTTATACCTAATATATGTCGACTCATAGAGATATGCGTCGACTCATACTGCTGTTTTTTACTTCTAACATTGTTTTGTCACATTTATAAGTCAGTTCTTAACACATGGTTAGTGAAAATGAAAAGTAAGCATATAGTTAGCTTCAGGGCTATAATATATACATTTTATATTCACAAATGAACCACTAATGATGCTTGTATGAAGAGTTCAAAGTCAAGAAAACTTACATTCAAACTGGAATTCGTGTTTTGATTTAGAGTTGGAGAAGTCAAGTTGCAGGTGGTCATTTTTTGGCTTGGAAATTTGTGATGATGATGTAACATAAGTTGTTCTCTTGTTTGAACAACTCCTATATAATGTATGGGGAGTGTTTGAATGGTTTGTTTGGATAGAACTTGCAAGGTGTGAGAGGTTCAAAGATTTGGACTTCAAAGCTCAAGAGTGGAGGTATTGTGGACATTTATGTTTTTTGAGAGTATGAGGGGTTTTGAGAAACTTGTCTACACAACAAAACTTATGGCCTTTAGCTTGCAAATGGACTCTCTATTTATAGAGAAGGTTTGAGAGGATGAGAGAGTTTGTTTCACAAGCTGTGGAATTCTGGTTTGGTTGAGATGAAACAACCAAGTTATGTGAAATTTGATGTCCCAATTAATGGTACAAAAGGGATCTGAAGTGGCTAGGAGTTTTTAGGCATGTTGCTTCTTGCTTTGACATTGTGTGTGCAGAAAAAACAGTTGAGAGGCTCAAGGAGAGATGACTTTGTATAAAGCATGCTTTATGTGAATGGCAATGATGCCTTTGTGCAATAAATGGCAAAATGGATTGGGTAATGCCTTAAAAACATGGATCATAGCTTAAAAGTTTGTGTAAACAATTAATTATGGTGAGATTTTCAAGTTAAAAGGCCTGCAAAGTAAGATTATACAACATAGCATGAAGATTGTATTATGTGTTCATAAAAATGACTAGTAATTCAAGAATGGATGTCCAACTTCATGCCTTTGAATCTCCTAGCTCAAGTATGATAAATTCATGCTCTTGGATGTTTTGGAAGGCTTGAAACATTGTCTACAATTTTCATGTTGATCATTTTGGATAAATCAAATTGGAACTTGATGAAAATTGGCCAAGAAGTTGAGATAAAAACTGACCAAAACCTGTTGAAAATTTCTCTAAGTGTTTTATGAAAAATGTCATGACTTTAGGAATCTATAACTCAAAATCCATGCACTTATAGGACTTAATCAGCAAAGCAAAGTTATAGATATTATCGTGATCTACAACTTTCATGTTGAAGGATTTCTTTGAATCATCTTTCATCTTGGTGAAAGATTGGCATGAACTAATGAAATTATCATGTATAAAAACACTTAGAAAAGTTTGACTTTTCACATTGATATTTTACTTTCATGATTTCTTGATGATCAAGCTTCATATTTTTGAATATCTTGATGAATTGTGATCTTTGAAATTGAATTTTGACCAGAAAGTCAATGTTTGACTTTTTGTGTATCAGTTGACTTTTTATCAGTTGATCAAATTTCAACTATCAATATGTAATACACTGGGAGAAATGACTGTTATACTGGTTTTGAATTTGTATTCTCAAATGTTGTGGTAATCAAGAGTCGCCACCGACTTTTCTTTTATCCAACAAAGGAAAGGGTGAAAAGAACAGAAAAAGGAATTTCGAGAGTTTTCTAAGTAAGGGGGATAAATTATGGAAAAGGAAGGTGTTAGCACCCTTTCCATCCGTAGTTTTCTACGGACTCTTAGATGCTTAGCTCATTTTGAAATACCTTGTTCTTTGTGTGTTTTGAAAAGTATTTTTGAAAGCGCCTTAGTGCGGCAAACTTTGTAATGTTTCTCGAAATAGTAGAGAACGTATACAAAGTGTTTGAAAATGATTTTGAAAGAGGTTTTGTATAAGTGTAAAAATTGTTTGAGCATATCATCTAAGAACTATATACTTTTACTCGAAAGGGTTGTTCTCTTCCTCTTTTCCTTTAGACAGTGCTATCCTACTATTAGTGAGTAGGTAGCCCTAGTCGTTGGATGTTTAAGGGACATACGAAGGGACGTTTATACAATCATAAAGGCAATTGGGCAAGAAGCTTTAGTAACTACCCTAGGGTTTTTAAGATCATTTTTACCAGAGCAACGCCGAGAGGGTCATCAAGGGACTTATGATCTTTAAACCAGAGGGTAACCACTAAAATCTCTCACGTTTCGAGAGTTATGACTGTTTTTCTGAAGGCAACCAAAGTGGGGTACCCTAGAGGTGCGCATGTGCAATTGTGTTCTATTCAGTTATTTATCTTTGCATTTAGGTTTGCTAGCGTTTTGTTTTATTCTTGCCATACAATCCTAATTAGCATACATCTAAGCAGTCAATAATTTGCAGTAATTAAAAGTGCGGAAATGCAAATCCTAAACTATTACAACGCTTCGGGGAGGGGAATTATTACAAGTCCAAAAACTTAGGGAAAATAAAGAAAGCAGAGAAAATAAATAGTCCTAATTAATTCTATTACATCCCAGTAAGCAGTTACAAAAATATGAAAATAAAAATGCGAAAGGTAAGAACGCGAACGAATTGAAAATACGCCTAAAAATCCTAAGGTAAAAGAAAAAGATCTTTTTGTTTGTTTTGATTTAATAAAATGGTTAAATTAAAATTAGACTAATTAATCAATTGAAAGAGAAGAAAATTATTAATTAAAAATTAATTCTAAACTAAACCTAATATTTTTGGTATTTTTATTATTTAAGAAAACATCAAAATTTTAACCTAATTCTAATTGTTTTTAATTTATGAAAAGGAACCAAAATAATTAATTAAATTAATTTAGGAAAAATTAAAACTGAATAAAATAAAACCTAGATCTAAGTTTTTATATTTTCTGATTTTATGATTAAAAAAAATGATTTGAAAATAAAATAATTAAATAAACAAAAATAAAATTGAGAAAAGAAAATGAATGGGCCTGGTATGTGAAGCTGAAAGAGGGGGGTGTGAGATCTGGAATTTGTAAGGCCCACATGTTCAGCAAGCCCACAGTTGCTACGCTTGATCCCATGTGGCTGGTCCCTTGAGGGTTCATCATGCACAAGCGTGCTTGGGGTGTTGGATCTCCATGTGTTGGCATCTGATGGTCTAGAGATGAAGGCACATGATATACACCCAGATCTGCCTTACACTGGATCTGCAGATAAAATATGAAAAAAAGCAAAACCTGGGGATTGAACCCAGGTTCTTCATACTTGCAAACACACGCTTCACCAACCGACCAACCTGTTCATTCATTAATATAACTAAATCCATAATATTATATATGAAAACCAATTAGAAAAATATTCAAATTAAAAACACGTGCGCTGAGTGGGACCCTGCTGTTTAAATGGACCAATCAAGAAATGGTCTGGGACCACGCATGCCCTCGCCTGAGTCCAACGGAGTCAACGATGCCGAAGTCAAACTCCGGTCGTCTTCTCCGACCTATAAAAACTACAAACTTGCGAAATTGTTAGATTAAGGACAAACTAAAGGCCATATCTTGCTTAAAATTTCGCCCTGATCATGAATCTGGCCTTAAATTGGCTAAAAAACTCCTATATCCTGAGTTACGAATCCAAAACCCTAGCACGGCCTGAACATGGAAATATGCGATCTAAGGCCCTAGCTTCTCATGTAACACATTAGAATGCATGCAAACATTATCAATAACATGAATATATGCTTAGTATGGATTTAAATGGCATGTATTGAGAGTTTGAGATCAAGGAAAAAATACCAAACAGAGAGAGATCGTGAGATATTTCTGGCATGTGTTAGGCTTGCCTTAGGATTGAGAATGTTTCCTGGAACCTTCAAGAAGTGGATGAAACATTTGGTTTGGATGGAGAAGGCCTGGATTGCTTGATACGAATTTCAACCTTTCTTTGAATTTTTGAGAATTTATAGGGCTTCTTGGAGGCAGGCTGCACGTTTCCATTGCATCTGAGATTATTAGGTTTATAAAGACAAAGGGTTTAGGTTAACATTTGTGCATCATATCTTTTTACATTATGATAGAGAGATTTGATTTGATTTTTGCATGAAACTTGCTATATTTGATCCAATCATGTGCCAATCTATTTTATGCGTTTTTGCCAGCTTGCTATGAGTTTTTTGGGCCTCTAACTTGATGGAAACAAAAAGCTAACATGCCCTTGTAGATCCATTTCACATCAATTTGTTTCTTATTGGTTCTTTCGACAAGATCCCAAGTTTTGTTCTTTTCGATGGCTCTAAGTTCTTCTTTCATGGCTTCACACCATTTCGAATTGCTCAAGGCTTCACCATCATGGCTTCTTCGATTAAATCACCATATACATCGATTTCTTAATCTGGAAACCTCTCATATCCAATCAGCCTATTCGAACTCATATCTTGTTCTTGTGTATCTTCTTTCCTTCTGCACAAGTGGTTCTTTGATTCGACCAGTCGAAGTATCACCTTGTTCATTTTGACTCGTCGATGCTTCGTTCTGTTCATCTTCTTCGAACAAAGTTGCACAAGTGGTTCTTCGATTTGAGCAGTCGAAGTATCACCTTGTTAATTTTGACTTGTCAAAGCTTTGTTCTATTCATCTTCTTTGAACAAAGTTACACATGTGGTTTTTCGATTCGACCAATCGAAGTATCACCTTGTTCATTTTGACTTGTCGAAGCTTCGTTCTGTTCATCTTCTTCGAACAAAGTTGCACAGGTGGTTCTTCGATTCGACCAGTCGAAGTATCGCCTTGTTCATTTTGACTTGTCAAAGCTTTATTCTGTTCATCTTCTTCGAACAAAGTGGCACATGTGGTTCTTCGATTCGACCAGTAGAAGTATCAACTTGTTCATTTTGACTTGTCAAAGCTTCATTCTGTTCATCTCCTTAGAACACAGTTGTGACTGTGTCTGATTCTTGTCAAATTGAATTTCGACTCCAATCCCACCTTTTGCTTTCGTCTTCAAGCACATCTCTATTGATCACTACTTTATCTTCAGTCAGTGAATACAACTTGTATGCACCGGTCGAAGGATAACCTATGAGCACCATGACTTTACTTCGACCATCTAGCTTCTTTCTCAATTGTTCAGGTACTGAAACACATAGATCCAAAAAAACTCTAAGATGACTTATATTTGGCTTCGACCCTGTCCAAGCCTCATGCAGTGTCTTTTCGACCATCCTCTTTGTTAAGCATCTATTCAAAATGTATATTATTATCGAAGCTGCTTCTACCCAAAATCTCTTAGGCATATTTTTAGCTTTCAACTTACATCTCGTCAAGTTCAGTACACTTCTATTCTTTCTTTTAGTTATGCCATTATGCTGAGGCGTATAGGGTGAAATAACCTCCTGTAATGTATGAGCTTGTACCTTCCAAATGATGCATTTCTTGAGGTTGAGGATAAAAGAGAAGTTGTAGGGCATGAAACTTGGCATGGACAAACTTGAAGAAATATTAGGACCATGGAAAACATTTGAGACCTTTGGATCTCACACATCTTGGTTAAAAGTGAAACTAGTTGAAAGGCCATTGCTTAAGAGGAGAATTTGTCTGATCAATTCTTGGTCAACCTTGAGCAATTGAGGACCTTAATGAGCATGTCTTGAATAAAATGGGAGGGAAAATTTTGGGGTTTAACACAATCCATTGATCTTGAGGAATGTTTTAAAACATGAAATTAGGTTAACTTGTTGTACTTGAATCCTTGAGAATATTATTCAAGCCATTAGATCATGTATTAGGTTAAAAACTATTGATCAGTTAAATACATTCAAAACCCTAATTTTGACCATTTTGCCCTTTTGATGATTTAAACAATTTTCTTGGGGAATTGTGATCCAAAATTGATCAATTGATACATATAACTTCAAAATGTTAATATTGGTCAAAAATCTTGAACTTTGACTGTAGGTTGACCACAATTGACTTTTTACCCAATACAGCTGATTGTGGGTCATCTGATCAATTGACTGAGCAATTTTGTGATCCAAGATTTGAAAAATGACATGAGAAACATTGAGGGTTTATAATGATCCATGAAAGTCATTTGAAGTGTTAGAAGTCCAATTGTCCTTGTGCAAACTCAAACCCTAATTTGAGGTATCAGTGTTGAGGAGATGGCTTTACCTAGGCAACACTTGTGCAAGCTTGAGCTATTGAAGATCTTTTGAGAAATATCTTGAGAAAAGAGAGGGAAAACTTTGGGGTACAACAATATGAAAAAAAAATTATTAACATCAAGGGAGTTTATACAATGAGCATTATTGAAGAGCTTAATCTTGTCAAAAAAGAGAGACTTGATCACTCTGTTGAGTTAAAAGCTAAATGTCTCAAGAGAGCTAATAGCATCAAGGGGAATACTGCCTAAAGACTTTGTTGGGTATTGTGAAAATTATTTTCCCAATCTCGTGTACCCTTAAAAGGGAGTGAAGTTTGCAGATTCATCCAATCTGGGCATTCATGTCAAGAAATCTCTTCAAAAGTTTTGCCAATCTAGGGTAGTTATGCCAAGATTCGAAGAATCTCTTAAAGCACCGAGTAATCAGGGTCTGTTACCCAAGTGTCGTTAAAGTCACTTATAACATTAGTCAGCCAGGGGCAGTGTTCCAAAGTACATAACAATGGGGAAACTTATCCATAATGGCACAAATCTCAGGAAGTCCTCTCAAGGAGAATCTTTTCAAAGGTCAATCAATCTGAAGCAGTTACATCGAGATTTGATAAATCTCTTCATGAACCACTTGTGTAAGAGAACTATTTAGAGCTTAAGGTACAATGGGGCAAATAATCGCATGTCAGTACAGTACAATGTTTATACAAGGACCTTATCAAGTGAAATTTCTTCATACTATACCTGAGGCACATTTGGTGTGATTTGTTTTGCAGGAATTTTCATTCACTCGCTTATGTGTAATTTGCCGATATCAGAACAACATCTTTCAAGATGGCTACGATATCCCCAGCTTGGGTTGTTTCCCCAGCAACACTAAAGTTTATACTTCTCCCCAAAGCAAGACTATAACTCTTCCCTAGAGAGCCTTTCATTGCCCCCAACGGAGTTACCAATGATCTTTGGTATTCAATCCTCAGTAGCACCAATTCATTGGTATATCAAGGCAGCAAGTCGCAGTGCTTGATGAACCTTTTTTCTTCTTTTTTCTTTGCATGTAGTTATAACTGCATACCGTTGCATCCTTAAAACTCATAACATACCCATTTATATGGTTCATTATGCATTGAAAAGGAAATTCAAACATGCATACGAAGCATAAACCAGATTTGTAACCTTGCATGAAAGCCTAAATCATCCATTTGGCAAGGGAACGTCACAAAACCTTCAGCTGATATTTCCCACAATCTTCTGAAATAATTCCTTTAAATAAAAACGTGATTTTCTATAAACCATTTGTTCCATACAAGATAACAAACCACCTCTCAATATACTCATCTGTGTATTTCACTTGTCTGTGAATCCCTTTCAATAATCCTATGTATTGATTTCAGCACTCGTATGTGTTGATTCCTTTTTATAATCATCTATAACCTCTTTCAATACTCGTACGTATTGATTTCAACACTCGTCCATGTAGATACTTTTTTATACTCGTCAGTATCCACTTCCAATACTCGTCTGTATTGATTTTAACACACGTCTGGGTTGATTCTTTTTGATACTCGTCTGTATCCTTTTTCAATACTCGTTCGTATTGATTTCACCACTCGTCAGTGTTGATTCCTTTTGATACTCATCTATATCCCCTTTCAATACCCGTCCGTATTGATTTCAACACCCGTCTGTGTTGATAATTTTTTATACTCGTCTGTATACCCTTCTAATACTCGTCTGTATTGATTTCAGCACTTGTCCATGTTGATTCCTTTTGATACTCGTCTATATCCCCTTCCAGTACTCGTCTGTATTGATTTCAGCATTTGTCTGTGTTGATTCTTTTTGATACTCATTTGTATCCCATTCCAATACTTGTCTGTATTGATTTCAGCACTCGTCCATGTTGATTCCTTTTGATACTCATCAATACCCCCTTTCAATACTCGTCCGTATTGATTTCAACACTCGTTTGTGTTAATACTTTTTTATACTCGTTTGTATCCTATTCCAATAATTATCTGTATTGATTTCAACATTCGTCTGTGTTAATTTCTTTTGATACTCGTGTGTATCCCCTTTCAATACTCGTCCATATTTATTTCAACACTCGTCCGTGTTGATACTTTTTGATACTCATATGTATCCCCTTTCAATACTCATTCATATTGATTTCACCACTCGTCTGTGTTGATTTCTTTTGATAGTAGTTCGTATCTTATTCCAATACTCGTCCGTGTTGATTTTAACACTCGTTTATGTTGATTCCTTTTGATACTCATCTTTATCCCCTTTCAATACTCATTCGTATTAATTTCAGCACTCGACCGTGTTGATTCATGTTGATACTCGTCCGTATCCCTTTTTAATACTCGTCCGTATTGATTTCAGCACTCATCTATGTTGATTCCTTTTGATACTCGTCAATATCCCCTTTCAATACATATCCATATTGATTTCAGCACTCCCCTGTGTCGATTCTTGTTGATACTCGTCTATATCCCCTTTCAATACTTGTCTGTACTGATTTCAACACTCATCTGTGTTGATTCCTTTTTATACTCATTCGTATCCCATTCTAATACTCGCCCATATTGATTTCAAAACCCGTATGTGTTGATTCCTTTTGATACTCGTCCGTATCCCCTTCCATTACTCGTCCGTACTGATTTCAACACTCGTCTGTGTTGATCCTTTTTTATACTAGTCCGAATCCCATTCTAATACTCGTCTGTATTGATTTCAGTACTCGTCCGTGTTAATTCCTTTTGATACTCGTCTGTATTTATTTTAACACTTGTTCCTGTTGATACTTTTTGATACTCGTCAGTATCCCCTTCAAATACTTGTCTGTATTGATTTCAAAACTCGTTCATGTTGGTTCCTTTTGATACTCGTTTTTATCCCCTTTCAATACTCGTTCGTATTGATTTCAGCACTCGTCTGTGTTGATTCCTGTTGAAACTTGTCTGTATCCCCTTTCAATACACGTCCGTATTGATTCCAGCACTCGTTTGTGTTGATTCCTTTCGATACTCATTCGTATCTCATTCCAATACTCATTCGTATTGATTTCAACACTCGTCCGTGTTGATTCCTTTTGATACTCGTCTGTATCCCCTTCCAATACTTGTCTGCATTGATTTCAGCACTCGTCCATGTTGATTCCATTTTATACTCGTTCGTATCCCATTCCAATACTCGTTCATTTTAATTTCAACACTCGTCCGTGTTTATTCTTTTTGATACTCGTTCGTATCCTATTCCAATACTCGTCCGTAGTGATTTTAGCACTTGTTTGTGTTGATTCCTTTTGATACTCGTTCGTATCCCATTTCAATACACGTCCATATTGATTTCACACTCGTTCGTGTTGATTCCTTTTAATACTTGTCTGTATCCCATTCCAATACTCGTTTGTATTTATTTCAGCACTCGTTCGTGTTAATTCCTTTTGATACTCATCCGTATCTCCTTTCAAGACTCATCCGTATTGATTTCAATACTCATCTATATTTATTTCAGCACTTGTCTGTGTTAATCTCTTGCTTATTTACAAAAGATATCTTGAATTGGTACTGACGCTATGTTATAAGTTATTTCACCCACATTTCTTTTCCCAGCTGATATTACAAATAACACCACTCCCTCTTTCAGACAAATTTCTGGTATTTCGTATTTAATCTTCTTCTACCTCGAACGTTCGAAAGGTCAGTGTGTAATCTCAAGCCTTAACTCAACTTTAGTTTTGATGAAAGACAAACAAGCACTATGGCAAGAAGGAAAAGAAGTGGAATTAGCTTAAAGCATCATTCACTCAAAGCTTAAAGAATCATGGCAAGCAAACAAGTATATCAATTCTCATTTGAACTAAATTGATTAGAAATGCTCAAAAATGATATACACACTTGCCACAACACTTCACTTAAAGTTTAAAGCAAATTCTAAGTTTTTCACTAATGTAAATCGATTAACACATCATGTAAATCGATTTACACATGTTTTTAAAAAAACTGATTGCCCCTGGAAGCAATCGATTTACATGGATTATAAATCGATTGATTACTGAACTGAGTTAATTTTTTAACACTAGTAAATCTATTAACATATCATGTAAATCGATTTACACTTCAATTTTTTTGAAAACAAGAACGTTACAAACCCGTGCAATCGATTTACATCTAATGCTAATCGATTTACACGTTGTAATTTTTGAAAAATCTGAACTTGATTCAAGATATCCTTCACACCTTTTCTCCAATGGTTGCATGGTCATACATTGCATCTTCTCATGTTTTACAAACAGAAAAGAGGTATCCATTTGGAAAGGTATCTTGATTGCTTTAAATACTAATTCTTTCAAAATATAAAACAACTCTTCTCTCATGCAATAATTCTGAACTTTGTAAAAGATTCAAACTTCACATTTCTTAATTTTTAAGAACAAAGATTTTCTGCACTTTCACACATATAAGAACAGAAATCTTTGAGCATTTTCTAACCATTGTGTTACAGTTTGAATTGCTTACAAGAGAAGAAAGAAGAAACTTCATTGAAGTCACTCTATGTGATCAACATCTTTTAAGAAATCATATTTCATAGAATTATACTAAGTGTAAATTATTTCCAGGATTGTTGGAATTAAGTATTAGAATACTTTTGTACCTTGTTGTCCATTGTTGGAAACAAGAGGTATCTTTTGAGAGGATTGTTCTCAAGAGACTTATTGGAAATCTAAGAGGGTGTTCTTGGTATTTGTTAGTGTCTTTAGTTGATAAGACTAGGAAGAGTCTTGTAAAAGTTCTAACAAAATAGTGAAATCTCTTGCGTGTTTGCAAGGGGATTGGACGTACTTCCGGGGTGTGGAAGGAACTAGGATAAATCTCCGTGTCTCTTTACTTTCTGCACTTTACCGTTTTCCATAGCACTAAAACAAAACCAGAAAGTGTAAAATAAATCAAAAATTGACCACCACCTAATTCACCCCCCTCTTAGGCGCAATCTTAATCTTACAATTGGTATCAGAGCAGGTTATAGGTAACCTGCTCCTAGAGATCCAGAATGGCTTCCGTAAATCAACAACCCGTTTTCAGAGATGGTGGTAGTAACAACAAGCCTCCTCTATTCTGTGGTGAATATTTTGACTTCTGGAAAATACGCATGAAGGCGCATCTAGAAGCGCAAGGAGAGGAAATATGGGATGCCGTTGAAAATGGTCCATTTATCCCGGTAACGGTAATCAATGGCGTTGGCTCTTCAAAGCCTAAAACTGGATGGGACGACGATGATAAAAAGAAAGTTCTCTATGACAAAAAGGCAATAAACCTTCTTCAAGGTGCACTTAGTATGGACGAATTTTTCCGAGTCTCGACATGCAAAACAACAAAGGAAATATGGGATACCTTGGTACAAACTCATGAAGGAACGACTGAAGTAAAAAGATCAAGGCTAAATACCCTAAGTCAAGAATACAGACTATTTCGAATGCATCCCGGAGAATCCATTCTTGACTTACAAAAGAGATTTGTGCACTTGACAAATCACTTAAGTGCTCTTGGTAAAACCTTGACAAATGATGAACTCAACTTGAAAGTCCTTAGATCATTGACTAGGGAATGGCAACCAAAGGTAACGAAAATCTCGGAAAAGAAGAGTCTCTCTACAATGACTTCTTCTACATTATTTGGCAAACTTCAAGAATACGAAACAGAACTCGGTAGACTTGAAAAACATGAGAATCTAGAAAAGAAATCCAAAAACATTGCTTTAAAAATTGATTCAAAGGAAGTAGTAAAAGAAGACAATCTGGAAGAAGATGAAAATTTCATGCTTCTCGTTAAAAGACTTGGGAAGTTTTTTCGCAGAAATGACAAGGGCGGATCTCATGCAAATAAGAGAAGGCACTTCAAGAAAAGAGAAGCCTCCACATCAACACAAGAAGTCTCATGCTATGAATGTGGAAAGCAAGGACATATCAAGCCAAACTGTCCAAATCTCCCAAAGAAAACCGGATTCAAAGGAAAGGACTAAAAACACAAGAAAGCCTACATAGCATGGGAAGATAATGATATGAGTAGTACATCGGAATCGGAAAGCGACGAATGTGCAAATTTAGCCTTAATGGCATCGCATAACTCTGACGACGAAGAAGAGGTTAGTAATGAATTTAATCTTTTTGATGATGATGTTCAAGGTGCCATTGATGAACTCTTGAAATAATGCAAAAGTTTATACAAAAAGGTGTCAAGCCAAGAAAAATAACTTCTAATTTGTCTCGAAAAAGTTGACACCATGTCTAAAGATTTTGATCTTCAAAAACAGAATTTTATAAAAGAAAAGGAAAACTTTGCATGCACCAAGTGTGAATCAAATGTCTTTCAAATTGTTCAATTGAAAAGAGTCATTGAACGATATGAAAAAGGACAAATATGATTGGAAGGATTACTAAGCCAACAACGTTATCCAAATGATAAAAGAGGTCTTAGTTATGTGAATACTAAGAAACCAAGTAACAATCCCACTGTTTTTATAAAGGCTAGTAATAGTTCCAATCCCAAGATAGTAGAAAAGAAGCAAGTTGTTCATAATCATCAAAAGAAAAAGCCTAATGTATCTAAAAGAAAACAAATTCCTAGATACAAGAGAAAATTTGTTCCAAACTGTTTTTACTGTGGTATTATTGGACACACACCTAATGCATGCTATATTAGAAATTTCAGTATGGCTAGTAGACACTATGCATGGGTGAAAAAGGGAACTAACTATGAAGGACCCAAGGCCACTTGGGTACCTAACAAGAAATAATTTATTTTTGTAGGTATGCTTGAAATCCACATCAAACCTTTGGTATCTTGACAGTGGATGTTCAAAGCATATGACAGGAGATGTACACCAATTTTCATATCTAGTACATAAAGCCAAAGGGTATGTCACCTATGGAGACAACACCAAAGGAAAGATTCTTGGTGTTGGAATAGTTGGCACACCTCCATCCATTCAAATTGAGGATGTTCTCTATGTTGAAGGATTAAAGCACAACCTTCTTAGCATAAGTCAACTTTGCGATAGAGGGTTCAAAATCAAATTCAACAAAGAAGAATGCCTAATTATGGATGAGGCAACCAATGAGGTAAAACTCAAAGGTATAAGATCTAACAATATTTTTATGATTATTTTAGATGATTTGTCTATGAAGGTACAATGTATCATGGTAAACAAAAATGATGCTTGGTTATGGCACAAGAGGATTGCTCACATACACATGGAGCACTTGAACAAATTAGTTAAGCATGACTTAGTTATTGGTCTACCAAAGATGAAATTCATCAAAGACAAATTATGTAGTGCATGCCAAAAGGGAAAACAAACCAAATCAACTTTCAAACCAAAGAATGTGGTTTCAACAACAAGACCACTTCAATTGTTGCACATGGATCTTTTTGGTCCATATAGAACAAGAAGCTTCGGAGGTAACATTTATGCTTTGGTTATTGTAGATGATTTTTCCTGTTTTACTTGGACACTGTTTTTAGTGCACAAAAATGATGCATTCAAGGCATTCAAGAGATATGCAAAACAAGTTCAAAATGAGAAGCCATTAAAGATAACATCAATCCGAAGTGATCATGGTAGAGAGTTCCAAAACAGTCTATTTGAAGAATTGTGTGAAGAAAGTGGGATCTTCCATAATTTTTCAGCACCAAGAACTCCACGACAAAATGGAGTAGTTGAAAGGAAAAATAGGTCTTTGATAGAACTTGCAAGAACCATGCTAAGTGACTCAAGTTTGCCTAAATATTTTTGGGCGGATGCGGTAAGCACGGCATGTTACGTAAGCAATCGCGTGATCATAAGACATATACTAAAGAAAACTCCATTTGAGATTTACAAAGGAAGAAAACCAAATATCTCTCACTTTCACATTTTCGGGTGCAAATGTTTTGTCCTTAACAATGACAAAGACAATCTCAGAGGAAGTTGTTATTTGTGATGATGATGATTCTATAGAATTACCTCATGAGAATTCATGCGAAGGTGGCAAAATTGTCAACCCGGGACAAACACATGAACTTTCACATCAAAATGGAAATGATGATGGTCTTCCTCAAGAATGGAGAACTCATCGTGATCATCCAATTGACAACATAATTGGAGATATTAGCAAAGGGGTATCTACACGACTAAATCTTAAGGATGCATGCTTAAATATGGATTTTGTATCTCAAGTTGAACCTACCAAAGTGGCTCAAGCACTAGAAGATGATCAATGGATCCTTGCCATGCAAGAGGAGTTAAACCAATTCGAGCGGAACGAAGTTTGGGAACTTGTTCCTAATCCAGGAAATAAACGTATCATTGGAACCAAATGGGTATTCAAAAACAAGATGGATGAAAATGGTATAATCACTCGAAACAAGGCAAGACTAGTTGCTCAAGGATACAACCAAGAGGAAGGAATTGATTTTGAAGAAACTTTTGCTCCTGCAGCACGTTTGGAAGCAATAAGACTATTACTTGCATATGCATGCTCATTGGACTTTGAACTTTTTCAAATGGATGTAAAAAGCGCATTTCTCAACGGATTCATAAATGAAGAAGTCTATGTAAAGCAACCTCCCGGATTTGAAGACTTAAAACATCCTAATCATTTCTTCAAATTGAAGAAAGCTCTCTATGGGCTGAAGCAAGCACCAAAGGCATGGTATGATAGACTAAGCGCATTCCTATGTGAAAAAGGGTTTGTAAAGGGTAAAGTTGATACCACTCTCTTCATAAAAAATGTTAATCATCATACTTCACTTGTACAAATCTATGTAGATGATATTGTTTTCGGTTCAACTAACCAAAATATGTGCAAGGAATTTTCATCTATGATGCAAGGAGAGTTTGAGATGTCTATGATGGGAAGATTGAATTTCTTTTTCGGTCTTCAAATTAAGCAACTCAAACACGGTATCTTCATAAACCAATCAAAATATTGCAAAGACCTTATAAAGAAGTTTGAGATGGAAAGCACCAAAGAAAGTGCAATTCCTATGGGATCCAGCACCTATCTTGATCCGGATGATTCAGGGAACTCTATTGACATAACTAAGTACCGTGGAATGATTGGCTCTCTTCTCTATTTAACAGCAAGTAGACCTGACATCATGTTCAGCGTTTGCTTATGTGCAAGATATCAAGCCAATCCTAAAGAGTATCACCTTGCAGCAGTCAAGCGCATAATAAAATATCTCAAAGGAACAACCAACGTCGGATTATGGTATCCAAAAGGTAGTATGTGTAATCTAGTTGGTTATTCTGATGCTGACTATGCAGGTTGTAAGACTGATCAAAAAAGTACAAGTGGAACATGTCACATTCTCGGAAATGCCTTGGTTTCATGGTCATGCGAAAAGCAAGCAAGCGTCGCTCTCAGCACTGCCGAAGCAGAATACATTGCGGCTGGAAGTGGATGCGCTCAAATTCTTTGGCTAAAACAACAGTTACTTGACTATGGAGTAAACCTTGGATGCATTCCACTTCGATGTGATAACACAAGCGCAATCAACATTACAAAAAATCCAGTTATGCATTCCCGGACAAAACACATTGACATCAGACACCATTTCATCAGAGATCACGTACTCAAAGGAGACGTCGAGAATACTTTTGTGGACACTCAAAATCAACTCGCGGACATTTTCACAAAACCACTTACAAAGGATGCATTCTTCAAAACTCGTCGTGAACTTGGAATCCTAGATGAATAAGATATATAAGGTGCACTCTATCCTTAACTATACATTAATGTACATATATATGGGCTTAGAACATGTTTCAAATGTTAAAAATATTGTTTTAAAATTTTTTTAGAAGTAAATCGATTTACCAAGTATGTAAATCGATTTACCACTGAACCAAAATCAATTTTAATAAAACTTTTTTTTGTGTAAAGCGATTTACCACTGAAACTGAAGCGTTTTTATTTAATTTTTCACTATGCAAATCGATTGATCCTACACACCAATCGATTTACACCTGTTCAGCATGTGATATTTTTATGAGTCTTTAATATATTGGTCAACCTTACCTTGTCTTTCAACCTCCCACCTTCTTTTTGACCAATCATGTAACCTTGACCAATCCCACTCAATTAAGTCTCATAAAGACCTCACTGACTCTACTCTACTATTTAATCTCACCAAAACTCCCTCACTATCTCATAACACCAAAACTCACTCACTATCTCATAACAACACCAAAAAATTCTCTATCTTCCTTACTCAAAACCCTAACCATCGCCATGGCTCCCAAAAGAAAAGCAACAGCCTCAGAAAAAGGAAAGAAGAAAACTGTTGCAGCCTCTAAAAACTCATTGCTCGAGTACCTCTCGGATACATAACGTGAAAGATTCATCAAGCACTTTCAAAAGAAAATAATCTCAGCTCCCAAATTCGGTATGTTATCTACCTTTCTCGATGAATGCTTCACTTTTCAAAGGGATTTGATTGCTTATGGGTTAGAACCGTTAATATCATCACATGGTTACTATTATCCGGATCTAGTTCGAGTATTTTACAGCAACATGCATTATGATAACAACAAATGCTATACCCATGTGCTCGGAACAAGAATTCCTCTGCATTCAAAAACAATAGGCATAATTTCGAACATCCCATATACAGGAAGTTCTCTCTATGATCCAGAGGATGCTGACTGGGAAAATTATAGGAAGAGAGAATTCTTCTATAGCATTGGCCGGTTGACAAAAGTAGAATACCGTGCAAAGCGGATCCGTAGTCTTGGTGGTGTTATTCCGGCTCGGGACACTTGGAGTGCTGGTAATTTTCACATTGATGATAGATTGTTCCATTATTTTCTGGTATATATTTTATTTCCTAGAGCAGGAAATCACTGTACTGTAACCGATCTAGAATTGCAAATTCTCTCTGCAAGGAAATATGGCATTTCGGTAAACTGGGCTAAACTGATTGTGGTGCATATGCTAAGAGTTGCCACAAGGGCTACTTTTCTGCCATATGCATACTTCATCACAAGGATATTGGAAGCATTTGATATTGATTTTACTGGGTTTGAGAGGGTTGAAATGGGTCCAATCAGCAATAGGATCTCCATAAAAAATGTTGATTCTCGGATGGGTGTTCATTTCGATTATGAAGCAAAAACCATCACATATATTGGCGAGGATGTTGTAGGTGATGAAGGCAATAATGCGGATGAAGAATAAAATGAAGTTCCTCCTCCTGCTGCCTCTTCTGGTCCAACCAACCAAGATGTTATGGATTATATGACTCAACAGTTTGCATCTCTCAACACTAACATCAATTCTCAATGGACCGCGATAAATGACTCTACCTCCTCTCGCATCAATGCTTTTCAGAACGATGTGAACCAACCATTTTCATACCTCTACTCACATCTCCATATTCCTCCATACGATCCAAACAATCCAGCACCTCCGCCTCCTCAATACACCGAACCACCTCTACAACAACAGTTTCCATATCAAGGACCCTTCTAATATTTTCCTGACCAATATTATTAAATTCCTGTTATTTATCATTATGTTTTTTTTGATAATTGCTTCAAGTGTTAGTTTTGTATTATGTATATTTGAACTTCGTACGATATTTTTAGAAATTTGCGTTTTAGTTTATGTTCATATCTGTTTCAAATTGTTATAAGTATCATCTTATGTTACATCTTTCCCTTCTTTTTGATAATGTCAAAGGGGGAGAAGGATGTGATATCACTTTATGGTTGTTTGTTTCAGTTTTCTTTTCAGGGCAAGTTTTCAAATATTTTTCTCCATAGGGGGAGAAATCTATCTTAGGGGGAGAAAACTCCTTTTGCTCCAATTCTGAACAACTCATAAAGAAAGATGGTTTGTCATCATCAAAAAGGGGGAGAATGTAATCTCAAGCCTCAACTCAACTTTAGTTTTGATGAAAGACAAACAAGCACTATGGCAAGAAGGAAAATAAGTGGAATTAGCTTAAAGCATCATTCACTCAAAGCTTCAAGGATCATGGCAAGCAAACAAGTATATCAATTCTCATTTGAACTAAATTGATTAGAAATGCTCAAAAATGATATACACACTTGCCACAACACTTCACTTAAAGTTTAAAGCAAATTCTAAGTTTTTCACTAATGTAAATCGATTAACACATCATGTAAATCAATTTACACATGTTTTTAAAAAAACTGATTGCCCCTGGAAGCAATCGATTTACATGGAGTGTAAATCGATTGATTACTGAACTGAGTTAATTTTTTAACACTAGTAAATCGATTAACATATCATGTAAATCGATTTACACTTCAAATTTTTTGAAAACAAGAACGTTACAAACCCGTGCAATCGATTTACATTTAATGCTAATCAATTTACACGTTGTAATTTTTGAAAAATCTGAACTTGATTCAAGATATCCTTCACACCTTTTCTCCAATGGTTGCATGGCCATACATTGCATCTTCTCAAGTTTTACAAACAGAAAAGTGGTATCCATTTGGAATGGTATCTTGATTGCTTTAAATACTAAATCTTTCAAAATATAAAACAACTCTTCTCTCATGCAATAATTCTGAACTTTGTAAAAGATTCAAACTTCACATTTCTTAATTTTTAAGAACAAAGATTTTCTGCACTTTCACACATATAAGAACAGAAATCTTTGAGCATTTTCTAACCATTGTGTTACAGTTTGAATTGCTTACAAGAGAAGAAAGAAGAAACTTCATTGAAGTCACTCTATGTGATCAACATCTTTCAAGAAATCATATTTCATAGAATTATACTAAGTGTAACTTATTTCCAGGATTGTTGGAATTAAGTATTAGAATACTTTTGTACCTTGTTGTCCATTGTTGGAAACAAGAGGTATCTTTTGAGAGGATTGTTCTCAAGAGACTTATTGGAAATCCAAGAGGGTGTTCTTGGTATTTGTTAGTGTCTTTAGTTGATAAGACTAGGAAGAGTCTTGTAAAAGTTCTAACAAAATAGTGAAATCTCTTTCCTGTTTGCAAGGGGACTGGACGTACTTCCGGGGTGTGGAAGGAACCAGGATAAATCTCCGTGTCTCTTTACTTTCTGCACTTTACCGTTTTCCATAGCACTAAAACAAAACCAGAAAGTGTAAAATAAATCAAAAATCGACCACCACCTAATTTACCCCTCTTAGGCGCAATCTTAATCTTACACAGTGCAATCTCACTTTCGGGTTTAAGACGATTAAATAAGAGCAGATGTCTTACCCCAAAAATGTCCTACCCTTATATATTTTCATCTGGATTATTGCATTACATTTGCATACTTACCATTAGGTCGTACCTCATTGTTACACTCTTGGGACCAAGGCTCATAGGGTTTTCTTTTAACTCAAGTCATCATGCAAGCAAGTGGTGGGGTTCTCGTTGGTCACACAAAATTCAGAAGGCTTTCACATTCACAAAGTCATTCATCAAATGCAAGTGACATCCATCTGGTCAAACTAGGGTTTTGAAGTTGTTTAAGTATCAATTGAAGAGATTTCACTATTTAGAGGCTTAAAAGGTTTGGATCTCATTATCATTAATATCCTCTTGATATACAAGCTTGTTACATTCAAGAGATTCTCCAAGATGCCCAGAGAAATTAGGGTTTTGAAGTTGTGCACTCATCTCCTATCACTTTGACTGGAAATTAGGGTTTGTGATAAAATCAGTTTATTTTTTATTCCTTCGGAAAAAATCAAGCATTCTACATGTTCCTAAACATCTATGTCTAGAAGATTGAACCTCAATTTTGTTCAGAATAAGCTCAATTGCTCAGATAATTGCAAATCAATTGATTTGGGGGAAAAGTCAATTGTGGAAGATAAAAGTCAACTCTTGACTTTTTGAGGTTAATATCATGTTCTATGAGTCAAATAAGTTCCATGGATGAGATTTTTCCAAATAGAATAAGTAAAATCAGGAAAATCAGGAAGTTTGACCAATGTTGACTTTTTTCCAACTTTTGAAAATACTACTAAGTGTTAGAAAACCATGTTCATATTGACATCTTGAACCATACATAACTCTATCCATGGTTCATGGAAATTTGCAAACTCATGATCAAATGAAAGAGGAAGTTACATACTAAATATTTGTCCTTGAGAGCTTGTACCCAAAAAGTCCATGAATTATGAGTTGTTGAGCTTTGAAATCACATATTAATTAACTTTTGAATCCTGACACTTAGATGAATTCTGGAGCCTTTTGGTTAGTTTCATATTCATTACTTATAAGCCAAATTCATCGATGATGCAAGATGTATTTTATTTTTCACTCTTCATAAAAGTTATAGACCGGGCTTCTCTCTTCAAATTTGTTTCAAGAAGTCACTCAAAGTGTTTTATCAGTTTCAAAGCGCCAACTTCCAGGACAAATTCCATGACCTTCAAGACTTCATTTCAATTCCATTTTAACACAAAAGTTGTTCATTAATATTTTGTCTTCCTATTAAGTACAAAATCATGCCATTCAGTCAAAAGATCATGGAGTTATAGCTAGGAGAAGATGGCTGGTCATTTTATTATGGAAGGCAGAGAATCCTTTTATCATGACACTATCCTCAATGCATTCTTGCATTATGATCACATGTACACACGCCTATCTTTTTCTTTTCCTAAAATGGTTAAACATACCACTCTTTTCATGCATGCATGTCACACTTACCTTGTGGACAAAAGAGAAAATTTTCTCCCCACTGACATTCAGCACACCCTCTACCCACGTGATCACTCTTTCCTCACTTTATTTAACTGTCCTACACACTCTAAAACACACAAAAATTCACTCCAACAAGGCATGAAACGCAACATACATGCATATCTCACCATTTTTATTCAAATGCCAAACCTTCCCCTATAACCCTTTTTTAAGCTGAGTTGGGTGTTAAGTCCACTCCATGCATTCTATATATGATACTCCTCACCCTCATAACAAGAGGCATGCACTAGTAGAAAGAAAATAGGATCTGAAGCAAAAAAAATATCAAAACTTTCTCATCTTCGAAGCTCTCTCTCCTATTGATATTCATTAAATCTCTTGGTTTCTTGCTATTCATTGAGGTCCATAGAAGAGTTACACACCTTTTGTTCAATCGTTTGAAGCTGAATATAGTGCAACGGACACTTGCTCTGTTTGGTAACTTTCTCCAGTTGACATCTCTCTCATTTTAGATGTAAATCCATGCTAAGTTCATCAATATGTGCATCTGAAGTCCCATCTTCAGTGGGAATTGGTTAGCTATTGATTTGATTCATGAATATCATATTTACATTTTTACAGTTTGAAATTTATGATGAATTTACATGTTGTTTGAGTGGTAATAAATGATTTCTAAGACCATATTTAAGATCCTTGTGAAATTTCATTTCAAATAGTATAGGGTTTTGTTTGACTTTGTACGTTTTTGAGTTAGCTCCAGCGTGGTTGGCCGGAGAAGACGACCGGAGCTAGGGCCCCATCATTTGATTCGAAGTTGAATATTTTACCAAGGCGTGGTAGCCTGTGATTGGATAGTTTCTCTTTTTTCATTTTCCATGTATTTTTCTTCCTTTCTATTATATATATATATATATATATATATATATATATATATATATATATATATATATATATATATATATATATATATATATATATATATATATATATATATATATATATATATATATATATATATATATATATATATATATATATATATATATTTATTTTAAATCAGAAATAATGTAAAATGGTGAGATGGTGGCCTCGTTTGCAAATGGGCCTTTCACACACGCTTTTCGCACTCCACTTATTTCAGCCCAATGTGCGACTGAACTAATTCCAGTTCATGTGGAAATTTGTTGTTGCACCCTCTGTATCATTTAATCTTCTTTTTATAATTTTTGTTTTACTTTTCAAGTATGATTTTATTTTCACATTTCTTTTATTATAAAAAATCCCCAAAACGTATTTTTAGACACTTTAATGTCTTAAATTTTTTCATTTTCAATTTATTTTTTTAGTTTTAATTTTTAATTTTATCTTGATTTTATAAATGAAGGTGTTCTAACTGATGATAATGGATTTGAACTTAGAATTTTTGGGTTTTATATCTATGGTCTTAATCTGATTTTTGTGACATGATTATATATTCATATCCTTGAAGCTTGAGAGTCCAATTAAGGTCCAAATGTGTTAATTAATTGGATTTCAAATCATCTTTAAATGCTTTCTAAATGAAAATAACTTTGGAAGATGTTGTGATTGTTTGATGATGATTTTCTAAGGTTCTTGAGCAATCTTTTGAACACAATTGGATATTCAATGACGGACTGCTTCTATGATATTGTGATGTCATTTCATTGTTTTTTTAGAGCTTTATCTCCATTTCTTTTTTAGAAGTACATCGCATCCCCTTTGTGGAGACACCTTTGTATGTTGATGAAGATTTAAGGGGATGCATTCATGCAATCCTTTAGGGGTTTGAACCTCGTTTGTTCTTGACTTCTTTGTCATAGGATTAGAGCTTTAACTTCAATCTTGATTGATCATTTAAGTGCTCTATGGTATTGTTTTGTTGCTTGGAATAGAAGGAATGCACTTTGTGAAAACTTAAGGGATCAAGTTACTTTTTATTTCTCTTATTTTCATGACATGTTAAGGGTCTTGAGTTCACTTTGTTGAACCATTCAAGCACTCTAACATTGTTTCCTTACTTGTTTCAATCATTGAAACTTTCATCCATCTTTGAGACTTTGGTTTAGAATGCAATTGTGCAATTCCTCTTTGATAATCATGAGTCCAAATTGATGTGAATAATTTGATGTTGCTTATGGCCTTGACTTATAATCTCTATTTACCTTGCTTCTTTGATTCTTTGATTAACATTCAATTGTTAACTCATATTGATGACAAGTTAGAAGCTACTTTGATCTCTTTATTTGAGCTAGTTTTGATTGTTAATTGGTGAAACTCTTAGGGGTTTAGGATACAAATTTTATGCTTGAATCTTGATGTCATCTTCTCTTATCATATCAATTATTCCATGCTTCTATGATCCTTTTGGTTTGGCATTCATTTTCTAATCAACATGGTGACACTTTAGAAGCTATATCTTCTTTCTTACTTGAGCCTTTGAACATATTGCTTATTGAATTTTTTCCATACTCTTGAGCCATGTCCTCTTGATGTTACTTGGTGTTGGCTACTACCTATAACGCCTAAGTACCTCAATCTTTTCTCACTTTCTTGATGATATAGTTTAAATGCTTGTCTTACTCTATGGATTACATCTTTGCTTGTTTGACTTGTTTTCTTGAACCAAATTTTTTTCATGACGTTTTGGGTCACATTTCTTGACTATTCTTGAATTAATATTAAAGCTTGATTCTTATTCAATGAACTTCACTCATTTTTAATTTCTTTAGCTTGTTTTCATCTCTTACTCACTTGGATGATGTTGATCTTATGGATTGCTAGTTTGTCTTGAACTTTGAGTATGCAAACTTGATAGCATTTCTTAAAGTTTAGAGATTAAGTTTGATGCTATGTTAGGGACTATGCTACTACCCCTTGACATATAAGTGTCTACTTTTTTCTGATCTTTAATCATATTGTTTTATTTAGGACAAGTGATTCCTATCTTGGATGATGTTGTCGTTTGTTCATCAAATTGTTTTACTTTTATTTGTTTATGGAGTTCTACTAACTTCTTTTGTTACTCTTGAACCTCATATTGATAAAACTTCTTGCACAAGTCATACATTCCATAACATCATGTTTATGAATTCATTGTTTTATCATTACTTGCTTAAATCTTCTTGAACTTGCTTGACTTGTTTTTTTGACTTCTTTGATCGAACTTTGGTTCATACATGACACTTCTTATTCCATCTTTATGGGTTTCCTTCATAAGTATTACTTGGTGTTGTTGCTTCCCTATTTGGTCTTCCATCTTATATGCCTCAATATACTTGTGTATGCTTTGAAACTTAATTACCTTTTGAATTCATAATTGTTTGTGCTCTTCTTTCTTCTACTTTGTGTGAATAACATGTTCCCTTAGGACTTTGATCTCATATTGTTTAAGGTGAATCAATTAGACCTTATGTTATTACCTATGCATGTAAATATTAGGTAGCTCCCTTCAATCTTAACCATAAGTCCATCTTTTCATGCTAGCTTAGATAAATGTTCCCCTCTCATCCTAGCTTTAGGGCCACCATTGCATGACAACTTTAGGTTTCTTTTTTAGATTCCCTTTAGTCCCTTTTCTTCCCGTTTTGCATATTTAAAACTAAATTTTTTTTCTTTATCAAGCTCTCAAAAACACTTAATGACTAATGATGAGAGTAACACTTTCACAAGCCTTAAGCAATGGAAAAGGATGAGTGGGTCCATTCTCGAAGCTTGTTCTTTTCCATTCATAGTATTTTGTGTGTTTCAAATCACAAACTTCTTTCACAAAATAACAAAAACACAAACAAATCAAACGTGGCACCTTGCCTTGAGGGCATAACTCAAAACCATTTCAAAAGGGTTTGTCACCCATAAAAAACACACAACAAACCAAAAATATTTTGGAGATGAACTACGAGTGCCTTGATCCCGTACTGCATGAAAGGTGGTACGTAGGTACAAAGGTTTGCAACCACAACGGGCACAACTAATAAAAACTTTATTTTTGTAAATATTTGTGAATGTGTGCATTCCCTTAACAAGTTAAGCTTTAGAATAAAGACATCCTTTGATTAGAACAACAAGATTGGATCCCGTCGGGTACGACGAACATGAAGGGTGATAATACCTTCCCCTTGTGTAATCGACTCCCGTACCTGATATTTTGGTTACGAGACCATAATATTTACCTATTTAGTTTTTATTTGATGTTTTCCTTTCCATTATGTGAGATAAATAAATCTTCGATGGTGGATTTATTGTTTGAGATTATTTCATCCAGTCACTTCAATACTTTTCAGGAATCACTCTATGGGTGGCTACAAACTCTATGACGTAGTTAACAAGAGAATCATAATCAGTAGAGACCTGATTATTTATGAGTTAAGAACCTGACAACATGTAGTAATAGATGAATCTAAGGGTTATAGGCTTACAACAGTGTTGGAGCTTTTCCTGCAGTGTATAAAAAGGAAGAAACTGTAGTCGGTGGAGTCCAAGTTGAAGAAAATGTGAAAAGATCAACAAGGAAAAGAGACATACTTGCGATATTGCAATATTGTGAGTTATTATCGAATAATGAAGTGAACAATAATGGTGATCTTGTCCATTTTATGCTCATGGCTAAGACCAATAAAAATGGAGAAAGCCTTGAGTGATCAAAAGTGGATATGTGTAATGAAGGAGAAGCCAATTAACAAAATAAGACATGAGAACTAGTTGATATACCTCAAGGAAATAAGAAAATTAGTGTAAGATGAGTGTACATAGTGAATGCAAATATTAAAGATGAAATAATCAAGCATAATCCTGAATTAGTGGCAAACGAATTTTTGCAAAGAAAGGCATAGGCTTTGAAGAAGTATTTGCATATATGGCTAGAATAGAGACCATTAGGCTAGTTATTAGTATTGCAAATAACAATTGGTCCATCTACCAAATGGATGTCAATTCTACATTTTTAATGGTCCATTGGAATATGAGGTGTATGTGACACAACCACTTAGTTTTACTATAAAAATTAGGAATCCAAGTTCTATAGATTGAGGAAGGCAATGTATGGGCTAAAGAAAGTACTAAGAGCTTGTAACAAGAGAACCGATGGATTTCTAAAGGAGATAGGATTTGATAAATGTGTATCTGATTATGGTGTATATGTAAAGAAGGATACAAGTAAATGAGTGATCATATTATGTCACTACATCAATGTTTACTGATTACAGGAAGCAATAAAGGCTACATTACTGAATTCAATGATGATTTAATGAAGGAGCTTGATATGACCTACCTTGGTCTTATTACATATTTCCTTGGCATTGAGTTTCACAAGTTCGAAAAGGGACTGTTCATGTATCAAAGGAGGTATGCTCTTGAGATATTAAAGAAGATCATAATGAAGCATTGTAATATGGCCATTACTGTAACACCCCAAATTCTATATTAATTGTTATTTAATTAATTTATCATGAATATATAAGTCATTGTGAAGTATTTGATATATATATATATATATATATATATATATATATATATATATATATATATATATATATATATATATATATATATATATATATATATATATATATATATATATATATATATATATATATATATATATATGATGTTTTGGTGTTTTTATGTGAGTCATCGTGATGATTTGTGATGTTTCGATGAATATGAAGTATACTATCATATCGAGATGAATATGATGTTTAAAGTGATGATTTACATGGTGTAGAATGGATAGTAAGAGATGTTTAGAATTTAAATATTTAGTTGGAATTATTTAGATTTAATAGTAATTATTTAGAATTGTTTGGATTAAATAGATAAGATGGTGGTGTAGAGAAAATAAAGGCAATGTGGTCATTTAGGAAGAATAAGTGAGGACAATAGTGGAAGACCATATTATAGGTCCAAGGGGTAAGTTTGGTATAATCAAGGTTTGGGAGTTGGAACGATCATTCTGTGCAATTGTAAGAATTGGAAGAATGCTGTGGAGAAAGAAAGTTAGGGCACAGAGAGGCAAAGATGAATTGTAGAACGCGAAGAGGAATAGGAATCTAGAAATAATCTTAAGGTAAGGGGAGTTTTATCTTGATTGTTATAATTTATTTAAGGTTTATATAATTGTAGGTTTGTGTTAGGTTTTGGTTGCGATGAGTATGAGATGATTTGATGAAATAGATGGTGTTTTGTAGCCTTGGATTGTAAACAATTTGTATCCATAATGTAGAACATATTGGATTGCTGATGTTTGATGAAAACCCTATGACTAGATGATGTTTTAGGACCTATAATATGCAGAAATCGCAAGATTGGGACTGGTTTTATGTAGGAAATCGCAATAGGAAAATGATGTTCGTGCAGGATCGTCGGGCGATAGAGTTTCATCGCCGGGAAATAATGGCGTCGCTTGGCAGTCTCCAGGAGAAAATAGAAGCGACAAAGGGCAAAAAAGAAGAAAGTTATTGGAGTGTGTCACTCCAAGCATCTCCGAGCAATGCAAGATGCGAAGAGTGTGTCTCCAGGCAATGGAAGTGGTGTCATTGGGCGATGGTGTCCATAATTGAATGGCTGAGTTGGATTTTGTTAAAAGAGTCGCAACTTGAGTTTTAGAACTTTATTTGAGGTGTCGTTCGAAGCATTGGATAACTAACACAATGAACTTTAGTTAGATGGAATACAATGATAAATAATAAGTATATTACCAATAACTAAGCTAGGAAGCAATTAGGTTTTCCGTGTTGAATTACAATGATTCTTTGTTTATTATGATGATATGATGATGTTATGATGATGCTTTGTTTATTATGATGATATGATGATGAATTGTTTATTATGATGATATTATGATGTTATGATGATACTTTGTTTTTTATGAAGATACAATGATGTTATGACGTTGTTTTGTTGATTATGAAGATACGATGATGTGGTGATGAATTCATGAATGATGATGCATTTTGACTAGCCGTGGTCGTATTTATTATATTGTTGCACATCATGCATTCATGGCATATTTTAGGACTTTGGTCCAGTGATGTTAGGAGTTAGTTCCAATGATGATGATAGGACGATAGTGAAGCAACTGGAAAAATCATCGAGAATTCAATGAAGTCGCCATCGGGTATTTATTTATCCCATAAGAGGGTAAGGAAAATCATCAAAGAAAAACCTGAGAAGGGAGAAATCACGGTCTTGTGACTGAGAGATCAAGTATGTGAGTTGATTATGCAAAGTGAAGGTATTAGCACCCCTCACATCCATGGTACTCTATGGGGTCCCCTCTTGTTGTTGTAATCAAAAGGCATGTTCTTATCTAAAGCTTACGAGTTAAGGGGAAAAAGGCATGTATGCAAAGTGTATATACAAAAAAAGTTTTTATTAGTCGTGCCTGCCGCGGTTGCGAATCTTTAGTTCCTATGTACCAACTTTCGTGCAGTTGGGGATCAGGGCACTCATGGTTCTCCTAGAAAATGTTGGCTGGTTGCATGTTTTTTATGAACGATGCTATCGAAGCTTGTCCTTTTTGAAAAGGTTTTAAAGGAAAAAGTCCAAAGATAAAAAGGTTTGTATTGGTTGGTGTTTTTGGTGGGATAATAGAAAATGGATTCCACTGGAGGGACACTCACTACTTCTCTTCTTATTTTTAAAATAGTTTGTGATTTGAACTGTAATAAAGTCCAAAATTGAAAGAAGAGCAAGATTCAGTCTAGACCTATTTTCTCTACCCCACAAGACTCAACTGCATACGATTCACATCTTCAATTATTAAGTGTTTTGAGTTTTCTTAAGAAAATAATTTTTAATTTTAATAATGCAAAAGGGGGATGAAAAAGTCTAAGGGAGACTAACAATCATAATGTTATCATTATATGGTGGTCCTAATGTTTTAACACAAAAGGGAAATATCTACCTAAGTTAGCATGCATGGATTACAATCCTAATGTCTACCTTGAATCGAAAATGAAACAAGTGATCCTAAGGGAACTTGTAAAGGTGAACCTAAAAGAACAAGCAAAGGTGAAAGAAAGTAACCACACACGAAGATGCTAACAAGCATCAAACATGAACTATCTATACATGAAAATAAAGGTCGATGAGTCGAAGGACCCTTCTTCCACTAGAATGTCTCAATCAAATTGAGTAACAACTCGAAGCATCAATGTAAACAAACGTGAGCTAATAACATCGAAGCGATGTCAAGGTGTGTGGGATAATTGTGATAACTTTCCACTTTTATTTGAATCAAGGACAAGAGACTAATAATTCAAAGCACCAACGTACAATGCGAGCTAAGAATGGCCAAGGGACTTGAAAGTGTGGGGATGATTGTGAGCCCTATTGTTCAACTTTTTGTTGACTCAATTGCCAGCACAAAGTAAAAGGGGAGGGGAATTTCCTTCTTTGAGGACTTTAAACAAACACACAAAGTTTCCCCTTTTTAAGGTCTTTTGCACAAACAAGTAATTTCCCCTTTTTTAGGTCTTTTGTAAACACAAAGAAATTGCCCCATTTTGAGATCTTTTTGCAAACACAAGAAAATAAACAGTCTCACAATGCCTATGGGGTAGGTCTTCAACACATATATCTATATTCCTACTTCTCATGGCAAGGAATTTAAAAGATAATGTGGAATATAAACAAAATAGGAAAAATACCAAACAAACAAAAAGTCCGTAGAAAAGCGTATTAAAGCAAGAAAACCGAAGATCTTCGTGAAGTCTCACCAATCAAAGAAAATAAGACAAAAACCAAATGCTCAGAATAAGTGTCCAAGAATCATCAATATGAAATAAATCAAAATCGATATTCGAATATCAAACAAATAATCCTATATAAGATATAAGTCTCGACGAAACAAAAGTATATCACAAGTCTCATGTACCGAGACACCTTCGAAAGCTTGCATAAGTTCACAAGATGAGTTAGTAATAAAAATAAACGATAACCAAAGTTAAGCATTCACATTACAACTCAAATTGAAATTAAATCATCAAGAAACAACTTTTGAACAAGTATTGGAACCATAAAACAAAGTCCCGGGCAACAACTTTTTATCTCATGAAAGGCTAAAAAATTCGAATTAAAATCAACTAAAATTGAAACCAATGTCAATAATTCATCCAATTAAATCCAATCATGCATCACACATAAATTAAATCACATTCCATGTGCATTTTCGAAATTCTGACAACATTGCATTAACTCATGAAATTGCTCGAAAAGTCGAATTAAAATCGATAAAAGTTGACATCAATAGCCAATAATCACCAAGTGAAAACCAAACATGCATGAACCGATAACTAAATGTAACATTTAACAGTGTAATACGGTGAGAGAATTGACTTTTGCATTTTATCGCAAATGTGCGGATAGCTAGAGCTGCCACCAACTTTTCTTTTATCCGATATTTATGAAAGGTGAAAAGAACAGGAAAAACCTTGAACATTTTGAGTTCGGGGGGTAAGTTATGAAAAGGGAAGGTGTTATCACCCTTTTCATACGTAGTTATCTACGGGCTCTGATTCGCTAGCTCAATTTTGAGTATTTGCTTTTTTGTGTATGTGATTTGAAAAGCCAAAATATGGCTATCTTTGTAATGATTCTTGTATCAGTCCTCAAGAACACGTACAAAGTGTTTTAGAAAATATTTTGAAAGTGTGATGTGTAAAAATGTTTTTTATAAAAAGATTATGAGCGAGCAATTAACATTTCTTACCCACTCAAGGTCGTTTTTTATTTTATTTTCCTTCTCCATTAGAGATAGTATTATCCATACCATTAATTGGTAGGTAATCCCATCTATTGGATGTGAAGGGATAGACGTAGGTTCATTGTATGGTCATCGAAGGATACACATGAAGATACTTTAGCAACTTATCGGAGGGACTAGATCATTTTCGTAGGCAACGTTGAAGGGTAATCGAGGGACTATGATCATTATTCGAAGGGACTATTCTAAAGTATCCCTATTTTCGAGGGACATAACCATTTATTCAAAGGCAACGAGGCGGTACCCTAGAGGTGCAAGTGTGCAAATTGTGTTAGTTTCAGTTATTTAGTCTTGAAAATTAGGGTTTTGCTATAATTTTTTTAATCTTACCATACAAACCCTAGTTACTAGCAGGAAAAGTAAAATGCAGAATGTACACCTAAGCTATTACAAGGCTCCGGGGCAGTTAAATAAGTATAAAAATTTGGGAAAGTAAACCCTAAAACTATTATATCCTGTGAGCAGTTACATAATAGAGAAAAATATGGAAAGAAATCTCCGCTATTACATCAATAGTTGAAACCTATACAATTGATCTAGGAATATAAATAAATGAAGGAAAAGAAACAAGAAAAACAAAAGAAAAAAAAGAAGTTTGAATGTTTTTTGTGAAAATAGTTTGAGTTGATAATTAATCAAAACCTAAAACTCTAATTAATTTTAGTATTGAAAAAAAATAATGGTTAATTTATTAATTAAATAAATGTTAATTAAAAAGAAACCTAAACCTAATTTGTGAGTGTTAAGAAAATATTAGGTTAATGGTTAGTTAAAAATGAAATTAGGGTTAGGGGAAGAAAAATTAAGGAAAAGGTTAAAAACCAAGAAAAAGGCAAAATGCATGGGGTATGTGTTGAACTCACGCCCTTTGCTTCAAAGTTGCATAGCTTGTCACCAGGCCATGCACATGTTAGTTATAGAGAGCAAACAACATATATTATATTTGAAACCTGTAGGAATTGGAAAAAAATAGCAAAAAGTTGCAAAAGGCATGGATCAAACCCACGCCCTTATAGATCAATGCCTTAGCACATGCGTCCTTGCCACTGGGGTGGCTGTTACATCCGGTTGTATAACTGAAATCATTAAATATAAAATAAACAAAATAGTTGGACCGGAGAGGCGCCAGAGCCCTATATTCGGTCCTCTTCTCCGGCGAGTTTCTTTTTTTCAACCTGCAAAATAGAAACCGTTAATAATCAAAAGAGACCCTACCCCCCTAATTTGACCCTTGCAAATTCAACGGTGGCCTTGGTTTTTGTTGAATCGTCCTGTACAAAGAGATATAAAAAACAAAGCAAATTGGTTCAAACATGGCGATCCATCATCCTGGTATTATGGGACTCATGCAAGGGTTCAATCATGTATAGTTTTGTGTCAGAAACACATTTCACACGTTAGTTTCAATCAAAGCATAATAAAAACTAAAATATGAAATTCAAGAAAACATGTAAATCGATGATGCATTTAGTGCTCATTTCAGGCTTATTTGATCATCAAGATTTATCAATACTTACTCTATAGCACCTCAGGAGTCGATTTGGATGGCTGGTTTGCTTTGAGAAGGGCTGGAAATAGGGTTTCAAGTTTTCCCTAATTTTGACAAAAGTTGATATTTTTGAGGGAGTATTCTTGCAAGGTTTTTTCGTTCCCTCTGTTGTCTGAACATGTAGGGTATTTATAAAAGGATTAGATTAGGCCAAAGGTGGGCTTGGACATTGTATGAAACAACCTTTGATTCTTGTTTGAAAATAGAATTGGAATAAGAAAAACCATGCTGATTTGTTTTGAAAAATAACCCCACACGGTTTGCAGTATATCTTTGGGCCTCCAACATGTTTGAAACAAAAGCCTTTTACGCCTTGCACCTCCCTTTGATATTTATTTGATTTAATCTTGAGTTTAAATAAATAAAATCAAAATAAATGAAATAAAAAATTAAAAGGGTGTATGAATAGATTGAGAGGTTCGTTATAAGGTGAAGAATACGTTTGGACCTTAACATATAAGCCCATTAGCCCGAAAATTCAAAATTATTCAATTGAGGTTTCATGCAATATCACAAAATTACCCAAATTGTGCAACTCATAACTTGCTCAAATTTTGTCATATGAAGATGATCTTTGACTTTTTAGAAAGCTCAAGATGTCTCCTACAACTCTCATGTTGAACATTTTTTCATTTGAAGACTTTATCTTGATGTGAATTGCTTTGATAAAAAGTATCTTTTTGTCGACTTTTAAAATGACCTATAATGTTTTAGCCCAAATCTCTCAAATGAAGCATTTTTTCCTTGAGCTTAGAGAGACAAATTTGTTGAGAATTGAATTTCCTTCAAAATGATAAATATGTGAAAGTTATGCTTGGTCAAAGTTCAGTTGACTTCTCTTAAATAAAATCCTAATTTGGCAACTCTTGACTTATGATGAATCTTGAGTTTTCTTGATAAGTTATGATCAACCCTTGGTCAAATGATGAATGCGACTTCAAAATGTTGATGTTAACAAAAATATTGAGGTTTGACTGTAAGTTGACCATAACTGACTTTTTACCTAATACAGTTGATTCTCAATCATCTGAGCAGTTGACTGAGAAAATTTATGATGTAAGGCCTGAAACTTGACATGATGATTCTTTGAAGCATATGAGGAATCATGAAACTCGCTTGAGACATTAGAAGCTCAATTTCCTCTGAGAAAACCAAAACCCTAGTTATAGGCAACTGCTTAGGAGGAGGACTCATATGATTATTCTTGAGTAGTCTTGAATAGTTGATAACCTTAGAAGCATGAGAAAGTCTTTTGAAAATGAGAGGGAAAATTTTGAGGTACAACAGCTGCCTCTATTCAATCTTATTAAACTTGAAGAGTTAGATTGGCACGTTCGCCATTCGGGATCTGAAGGTGGAAGGGGATTGAACACCTAAGTGCCCAGAAATTTGCACTTGCATGTGCATGAAGTAATGCTTGTTGGTTGATTGTATTACTTAAATGAGCTTAAAGATGCCATTCGGAGAAGAGATAGAGTGTCGTCGGAGATGGTCTTACAGATTCCATTCAAAGTAACTGTTGATAGGAGTATTAGAATGAGTCTACGCTTGATTGTATCTGAAGAACGCTTTTCAGGATTCTGTCTCTAAAGGGGAAATGCTTTTTAGAATGAAGCGCTGAAGGAGATGTTTTTAAGAATAAACTTTTGAAGGAAATGCTTTTCAGAATGAAGTGTTGAAGGGGAAATGCGTTTTAGAACTATTCTGAAGGAAATGCTTACCATAACTCGGTCTCTAGGAGGAATGCTTTTCAGGATTCCGTCTCTGAAGGGGAAATGCTTTTTAGAATGAATCGCTGAAGGAGATGCTTTTCAGAATAAATTTATGAAGGAGATGCTTTTCAAAATGAGGTGCTTATAGGGAAATGCATTTCAGAAATCCTCTGAGGGAAATGCTCGCCAGAACTCGGTCTCTGGGGGAATGCTTTTCAGGATTCCGTTAGTGAAGGGGAAGTGCTTTTCAGAATGAAGCGCTGAAGGAGATGCTTTTCAGAATAAACTTCTGAAGGAAACGCTTTTCAGAATGAAGTGCTAAAGTGGAAATGCGTTTCAGAAATCCTCTGAAGGAAATGCTCGCCAGAAGTCGGTCCCTGAGGGGAATGCTTTTCAGGATTCCGTCTCTGAAGTGGAAATGCTTTTCAGAATGAAGCGCTGAAGGAGATGCTTTTCATAATAAACTTCTGAAGGAAATGCTTTTTAGAATGAAGTGCTGAAGGGGAAATGCGTTTCAGAACTCCTCTGAAGGAAATGCTCTCCAGAACTCAGTCTCTAGGGGGGTTCTTTTTAGAACGAAGGTCCTGAAGGAGATGCTTTTCAGAATTCAGTCTCTGAAGGGAATCACTTAGTAATGTATATAGTAGCCCTATTTTGTTCCGAGAACTGATCCATAACCTATCTATAAATTACTGGTAGTATTGTCCGTTTGTAAACTTAACTTGAAAAGGCAAAGTTAGTTCTGTGCAATGTCATGATGCATGTAATGCATTATGTAATGATGCTCTCAAAATAAATGAGAATGTTATATGCATTTCGTATGCATATTGTTGTACCCCAAAATTTTCCCTCCCTTTTCTCAAGATATTTCCCACAAAGATCTTCAATGATTCAAGCTTGCACAAGTATTGACTAGGTCAAGCCGTCTCCTCAACACGAATGCCTCAAATTAGGGTTTGAGTTTGCATAAGGAAAATTGGATTTCTAATATTTAAAATTATTTTCATGGATATTATGGACCCTCAAGATTTCTCCTGTCAAGTTTCAAGTCTTGGATCACAAAATTGCTCAGTCGATTGATCAGATGGCCTAAAATCAACTATACTGGAAAAAGTCAACTATGGTCAACATACAGTAAAACTTCTAGATTTTGGACCAATATCAAAATTTTGAAGTCATACGTATCATTAGATCAATATTGGATCACAATTCTCCAAGAAAATTGTTCAAATCATCAAAAGGGCAAAAGGGTCAAAATTAGGGTTTTGATTAAGAATGACCAATCTTTGACTTTTGACCTAGTACATGACTTATTGGTTTGAAACATGATCTCAAGGATTCAAGTACATCATTTTGACCTAATTGCATATTTCAATTCCTCTCCCGAGATTAGTGGATTGATAAATGAAATTTGGTCAACTGATGAAAAATGTCAATTGTACCCTGAAATGTCAAACTTTGATTTTTTTTATCTAATTTGAGTTTCAAAGATCACATTTCATCAAGACATTCAAAATATGAAATTTCATCATCAAGAAATCAAGAAAATCAAAAGTCATTTTGAAAAGTCAAACTTTGCAAGTCTTAGAAATATTTCTAAGTGTTTTTTTATACATGTTAATTTCATTACTTCATGACATCTTCTCACCACAATTCAAAATAATTCAAGTTGTTACAAGTTTTCAAATAAACAACAAGGCTGCATTTTTAAGTTAAAAATTGCAAGTTGAAAATCCTAAGCTTTGTCTTGTTTGAACTTTTTCCTTTGACTCAATCTTCAAACATTGCCACTACGTTGTCCACAAATATGCCTTGTCTTTGTTACAAGCTGCATATATCTTCCCACAAAACCAGACCTACATCATGATACACATCCTGTTGTCTAAACCCTACATAGTAATTCTAAGAACATTGTCACAACCTGCTCCAAAACCTGCAATGCTGCTCTAAAAAATCTACATCATATCAGTCCCATATTTGCACAAACTTAGCACATAAGAGCTACATCTAAAAAGAAATGAAATAGGGTACCCAAACAGTTCAAAAACATATCTATTCCCCTCCCAAATTTCAGTCAAGTTCATCTATAAATAAGTTGTTTCATAACACACAAGAGGGAGGGGGTTTTTGAACAAAAGAGAGGGGTTTTTGAACAAAAAGAAAGAGGTTTTTAGAAAGAGAGAAGAGAGAGTTTTGAAAAATGTAACATAAATTTTTGTAACCTCTGCTCATCATCAGCTCTATCTTCATTCACAAAAACAAAACCTCAACCCATTGTTCCACCTTGAAAGCTTTCCCATAAACCAACTATCCAAACACTTCACATCACATAGAAATTGTTAAAACACCGAAATAATTTCTGTAATACCAATATAACCATCTTCCAAACAAAAAAAGAAAACAGTATTGTACAACTTGACTGGGTTGGAGTGATTCAACAACTTTCAATACCAAGTAAGGATTGGAGCAACTTCCTGGAGGTTCACTGAAGCCATTCTGATCATCACAACATATTGAAAGGTGTTCAAACTCAAAACAGGAATTTCAGTTTCAATGTAAGTTTTCTTGAGTTTGAACTATTCATACAAGCATCATCAATGGTTCATTTGTGAAGCTAAAATGTAGATATTATAGCCCTCAAATTAACTATATTTTTTTTTTCATTTTTTTCTAACCATATGTTAAGAACTAACTTATGTGTGTGACAAAATAATTTTAGAAGTGAAAAAAATAGGTTATGAGTCGATACATATCTCTATGTGTCGACACATATATGGTATAAAACAGGTTACGTGTCAAAGCAAAACACGTATGAGTCGACACAAAATAGAAATGTGTCGACACAAACCATTATGTGTCGACTCATACTGAGTTGATTTTGATTTCCATAGAAAGAAAATGAGTATGAGTCGATACAAGACACACATGAGTCGATACATAACAAGTTTTGAGTCGATACAAATCATTACGTGTCGACTCATACTAAGTTGGTTTGGACTTCCAGGGGAAGGAAAAGACATGTTAAACCACCATGTGTCAATACAAAAAAAATGAATTCTTTTTTTTTTAAAACAAATTTTTATTTATTTTTATATTTATCTTTACATTCTTGTATATTATTTATTCATTCAATATGGTTGTAATAGTAAAATTAGGTTTTATTTGCTTTTACCTCCCCATTGGTAAATCTGTACCCCCATCCCCAAATGATGTAATAGCGTGGGATTTTAATTTTCGCAATTTATCGCTTTTAATATAATTTATAGTAATTAGGGTGTGTATGGAAAGATAAAATCAATCTTAGAGAACCCTAATCTCAAAGACAAAAATGCATGCAATCAAACACTTTTCACATGCGCACCTCTAGGGTAACCTCGCTTGTTGCATACGAATAAATAGTCATGTCCCTCGAATATCGGACACTTTAGCAAAGACCCTCGATAAAAAATATCTTAGTCCCTCGATGACCCCTCAACGTTTCCTTCGGTAAAATGATCTTAGTCCCTTACGAGAAGTGCTAAAGTATCTCATAGGTTGCCTTCTATGACTATACGACGAGCCACGCCCATCCCTTCACATCCAATAATAGGGTTTCTTATCAATCAATGGTAAGATAGAAATATCTAAAGGAGGAGGAAAAGAACAAATACTTCTTTTAAGTATGTAGAACGTTCATAGTTGCTTGATCATAAACATTTCAAAACATATTTTAAAACACACCAACACTTTCAAAAGAAATATTTTCAAAAGTCAACACTTTGTATACATTACTATAGAGACGAGAATCATTACAAAGTTAGCCTAAACAAATGCGCTTTAAAAAATACTTTCAAAACAATCACAAACACATTTCAAACGAAGCATTTCAAAGTGAGCTAACAACTAAGAGCCCGTAGATAACTACGGATGAAAAGGGTTCTAACACCTTCCCTTTTCATAACCTACCCCATGAACTCAAGAAAATATCTCAAAAGGTCTTTCCTGTTCTTTTCACCCTTTCCTTTATTGGATAAAAGAAAAGTAGGTGGTGACTCTTGCTATCCGCAACAATTGCGATAAAACACAAAACAACCAAGTTAGTTCTCCTACCGTATTACAGAATTGGCGACTCTACTGGGGACTACTTAAAAGTGGGGTTAACTTAGAGACTAGATCACTTTTAAATGCTTTCATTGTTTGACTTGTTTGCTTTACATTTTTGGTCCTTGTTTGGGTTTTATTGATCCTCTACCCGGATCGGGGAATACTAATAGGTAAGTAGCAATAGATCATGGGGACTGTGCAGGGTATATCGACATGGTTGAAGCGATGGCTACGTTAGTATGACACATTTGTTGTTACCGGTATCCCTTGAGTCAGTCAAGCAGAATACGGGGCCGTTGTTCGGTGTCATGAAGCACTAACTGACCGTAGAACCTTTAATTGAACAACTTGGCCATTAGGAAGTAGTGAGGTAGCCAGCTTTGGTGTAGTATGAAGTTAGTTGATACTCGATACTGTGCTCATTGAGATCGAACTTTTAGGATATTTTGGTCTCCAATAAAGAGGCTTGCGCTGAAACAATTCCCGATGAAGAAAGATCAATGATATTGAGATTCCCTAGAACCCGTTTACTTTTTAGGACAGGTTGAACCAACTAAACTCCAAGAGGGTACTTACCTATAAACCCCATGCAAGCCTAAACCTAAGGACTTGTTTGCGTAATTGTATATGATTATTTGTACATAACATCATGACATCATACCAAGGCATTTTCACTAACCATTTCATGGACCTAGAGATTTATCTTTGTTTTGTTTTGTAGGACATGCTTCCACTTGCAGGAATACTATCCAAATCAACCTCGTAAGAGTGCCTCCTCAACTCAAAGAGTTAACGTCAAGGGTGAAACAACCGGCCGAACTGTCATCTGATGTAGAAATCAATGAAGTTGCCACCGAACATCTTTTATCCCACCGAAAGGGAAAGGTAAACATCGAGAAAACCTGAAGAGGGAGAAATCATGATCTTGCGACCGAGAGATCGGGTAAGGGAGTCTATTACCCAAAGGGAAGGTATTAGCACCTCACACGCCCATAGTACTCTATGGTATCCACTCTTGTTTATTCTAGTCTAAGGGTGTGTTTAATCTATGCTTACTGTTTACTGCTAAGGAAGAATGCATGCAAAAGAAAGGATAAAATAATATAGGGAAAATAAAAGTTGTGCTCGTTCGGGCCCTACCCTAATGCCTACGTATCCGTTTTAAGGAATCAGAGCAGCCGTAGTTCGACTCATATATTTTGGTTGGTTTATGTTTTTTTAGTTAAGACAAAAGCAAATATGAAGATGGCAAAACATCAGATAAAACGACAGAACATCAACAACAATGATAAAGCAACAAAAAGGGATGACAAGACATCGAATGGTAACACAAACTCAGATAAGATGATAAAACGTCAACATGATAACAATAATATCAGACAAGATGATGAAACATTACGCCTAACAATGATATCGACAATCAAAGTAGGATGACAAACATACGCGATGGCGAAACATCGGCAACAAACATATGCGATAGCGAAACATAGACAAAAAGATAATAAGATAGCATGGAAAAGATGGCGAAACATCAACAATCCAGATGATAAAACATCACACCTAACAATGATATTGAGAATCAAGGTAGGATAACAAACACATGCGATGGCGAAACATCAGCTAAAAGATGGCAAGATAACATGGTAAAGATGGAGAGACATCATAATTCAGATGATAAAACATCAGACCTAACAATGATATTGAGAATTAAAGTAGGATAAAAAACACATGCGATGGCGAAACATCAACAACAACATATACGATGGCAAAACATCGACTAAAAGATAGAAATATAACATGGCAAAGATGGAGAAACATCAAAAACTCAGATGATAAAATATCACACCTAATAATGATATTGAGAATCAAAGTAGGATAACAAACATGTGTGATGGACAAACATCGGTAACAAACATATGCAATGGCGAAACATCAATAACTCAGATGATAAAACATCACACCTAACAATGATATTGAGAATCAAAGTAGGATAACAAACATGTGCGATGGCGAAACATCGACAAAAAACATATGCGATGGAGAAACATCGACTTAAAGATAGAAAGATAACATGGCAAAGATGGTGAAACATCAAATTGACAGGGTTTAAAATAAAGCCAAAAGGCGCACAAATAATTAAGATTGGTTTGTATTTTTTACCTTGAAGAAGGATTGAAGTTCATTAGAGATATTTTATGATTTTCCAAGAAGAGGTTTTAGTTTCAAGATGCAATATGCAAAGAAAAGAAAACAACTAAGGGAGACTACCCTAATCTCTAGCCATAATGTTATCATACAATGATTGACCCTAAGGTCTAGGATGAAGAGGGGAAGTTTCTACACTATGTTAGCATGCATGGATTCCTATCCTAAGGTCTAGCTTGAAAGCTACTTTAATCGAGAAATCCTAAGGAAGCATGGTAAATACCAAACAAGTAAACAAACAAGTGTACAAACATGAGTAGCAAGCAAGACACATATGCGGAATCGCCTTAAGCCGGTATTTAAATAAACCAGAGGGACTCCTGACATATATCAGCAACGGAGGTCCCATCATGCAATAGAAAGCAATAAGGAGCAGCAACAGTAGAAAGAAAATAGTGCAATACCAAACAGATAATTATCTGTAGCAAATGAGCAAGAAAAAGAAACCCAAAGAACTTCAAGCAAGATAGCATCAGTATATATATATATACCACAAAAGAACAACAAATATACAAAGCACAAGAATGGTGCAAGCACAACCAATTATGTTCCACAAATAAAGTGGGACACTATAGCATCAAGTCAAAATGGAAAACTTTCCTCAGAGTACCTCGCACATTCAATAGACAAATTAGTGATGATGAACCAATAAGGGATGGATGATGATATGATAAAGAAATGTAAGAACATGATAGAAAAATATCCAAATAGTAGATATAAGAAGCATCAAGTAGGCACATGTAACAATTTGGTCAAAACTAAAGAACTGTTGCTCCTTTCTTGTCACCATGTTGAATTGACAAGTAAATATAAATCAAGGATCAAAGGAGAAAAATAAGAATACAAACAAAGACCTTGGAGGTAAGTAGAAAAAAACTATACATCCATAATCATTCACTTCATTATGTTTCACAAGCATAACAAAAGAGGGGTACCACAAATGTATCACAAAGCTTGGATCATAAGTTAGACAGGAAAGGAATTCAAACAAAGACAAAGTTAGAAGACTTAAACCATTCAAAGACTTGAAATCAAGCTTCTAACATGCTATGAGGATATGATCAAGAGTTTAAAATGTTTATTCTAAATCATGTTGCACAAGTGCATTCAACATACCTTAAAGATTCAAAAGAAAAGAAAAGATTGAACACCAAATTCATAATAAGATGAGATGGTTCAAACATTAGAGGTCAAGTGATCTCAAGTGTTTATGAGACTATCCTTGATGTATCATTCCCAAACATGTCATCATTGGTTATTTGATGACCTCAAACTCTAAGCAAAATATTCAAAATTTAAAGCAAAATTCACACAAGAACATCACTTAGAAGGTATGGATCAAAAAGTACTCATCAATCAATTATGAGAAGTCAAGAGGATTGGCTTGAATTTATGTGAGAAAATATAAGCAATATTATCATTAAGTACCAAACTACAAGCTTCACACAAGTTCATTGGCCATCAAACAAATTACAACAAAGAATGTAACATCAATTAGTCATCTTCACTTCAAAAATAGAAAAGGATTTCCATAATTCAAACAAAAAATTTCTTAGCATCTTTGAGATGTATAGAAGTCAGCAAACAAGTTTGAAGTTCATGATGTAGCGGTAGAAATGTTTAAGACTAAGCCATTGGATTGACTAGACTTATACAGATCAAAATAAAAATCGCCACCGCGCTTTATTGTTTCCAAAGGAATGGGAAAATAACGAGTAACCCAAAAAGAGGGGGAAAGATTTAAGGTAAGGGGGTTGGTTATGAAAAGGGAAGGTATTAGCACCCTAAACATCTACGGTTCCTCACAGGAACCTCTTTAAAAAATCTGTATATTTTGGCTATAAAATGTTGTATAAAAAATAGACGATGGAGGTGAGAAAAGAAGTATTTTTTATGATTTTTGCACCCGCTACGACAATGAACCTTTAGTTCCTACGTACCACCTTTCGTGCAATAGGGGATCAGGGTACATGTAGTTCCTCTTTGAAAAATTTTAAAACACAAGTGTGTTGATTGACTTTATGAGATAAGACATCATCGTCATTGTCCGTGTGGAAAACGTACTTACTACCCACAATTATGAGAAAGGAGAATTTGCATCATCTCAAAGTGGAGGATATGGCTTGGATTTTAAAATAAACCATGCTTCACTCAACACCCAAGTGGACAATATCTCACTTTACTACATATTATAGAAGTATAGTTGTTTGCATCACTACAAGGATTGACAAGAGTCTAATCTCTTGAGAAAGGTTTTAAAATAAAAATCCAAGGTGGAAAAATAGTTTGAAATGGGTTTGATTGACTTTTAGTCTTCTCACAAAAAATGTCAAGGTTTTATTAAATTGATTGAAGTTTATTTATGAAAATGTTTTGAAAATGCATGGACCTAAGTCCAAGTTTATTATGAAAGTGGTTAAAGTTTAAAAACAAGAAGAATTTTCAAAAGGAGGGAGAATATTTTTGAAATTAAAGAAGATGGGAGGAGAAGAAGAGACTATCCTAAAGCATAAGGTAAAAGCTAGGGTTAAGAACCATCTAACCAACAAGAAGCCAATACTTGACATTATGAGTCAAGATAGAATTCACATTCTTTGGATTGAAACCAAACAATCAAAGATACTAGATCTCTTGAGAGAACCAAACTTCAAATGTATTAAGTCTTCACAAAAATTGGGAAGAGTAACGACTGTGTACGGGCGAATTCCAGATTACAAACAAAGTACGTAATCACAATAACCTGTACACAAAACAAACAAACAACGCAATGTCTTGAGGTAAACCTCAAGAACTCCAGAAAAAATATAAAATAAGGTCACAAGGTCTCCAACATAGGCCAAGGTTTCTAATCCTAAGTCTAAGAAGTCCAATACTCCATAATGCCAAGGATAGTAACCAAATATTCCAAGTATCATTAAAGCATTTTATGGTTCATGTTTATTATTAGGTGTCTTAAAAAAAGAAAAAAAAAGCTCAAGTGATAAAAAAATAAAAATGACAAGAAAGTAAATGCCCAAGTGAGCAAAATAAAAATGGCATGAAATGTAATGCTTAAAGTAAATGGTACATAAAGCATAAAAATAAAAGCATAAAGTAAAAACAATTTAATAATTAGTGGTTAGTTGGATAACCATCTTGAAACTTGCATTTGGAACTCATTAGAGGATTGGTAGAACCAAAGTCTCCACACAACAAGTTGTATTTTCTTTTTCTCAAGTATATAATCCATTTGGAATCCTCAAAAGTACCATTCAATGATCAATGGTGTTTAAGTGATCCGCGTTGACCAAAAGTGTTGTAGATCCATCAGAGGATTGGTAGAACCAAATCCTCCACACAATGAATCTCAAGGTTATTGGATCAAAGAGATCAAATAAACATACTTGGGCTTGCAAATATAGGTTTGTGCCACGGATGATCATTTATTCGAATCAGGACAAAATTTAGCGCTATGTTAAGCAATCGTAAGTGGACTTATATTGAAGTTGCACCTATTTTGAGGCCGATCAATAGCAATCTATGCACCATTTGTTTTGAGACATGATATAGAGATCATGCTCCAATAACACTTAGTGCAATAAGAAAGAGATAAGATGAAGAAGGGTGGGAAAGAATATACAAACCATATTTGAATTAAAATTTAATCAAATTATTATTAAAATCATTCATCCATTTTTATGGAGTTAGACTCAACACCATGGATCTAATGATGTTAATACAGTTCATGATCAAATATTCAACCCAAGATCAGCCAGAAAATAATCACAAAATAATATTGCATTTAATATATACATATTAAAAAGAGTTTAAAAATGTTTTAAAATTGAAATAAGAGATAAAACATAAGATCAAATCCAATCCAAGGGATCTGGCGAACTGTGCATGTCATGGTCATTACTGAATAAAGCATAAGATCAAATATAAATCAGAAATTCAAAAAATACAAATGGTGTTATTTCATTGGTTGAAGGGTGACACATTGGTCATCTTCAACCTCCAGCCAGTCCCAAAACCAGGTTTCTCAATCTGTAAAATTAGAGCACGAGACCTATGCCATTGGCTTTGTCTCTTCAAGACGAAGACAACCACACCTTCGCGACAAATTTATATAAACTGTAGCTCAAGCAATTTGGAAGAAAAATTTTGAAAAGGGATTTGAAATTTCATGGTCAAAATATGTTTCCAGATAAAAGCAAGTGTTGCTACTAGAACCAGGGCAATGAGAGCTTCACAATGATATCAAAGTTTTGAATAATTGATGGAGAAATCTACCTATTGAAGTTGAGTTGCAGAGCTTTGAAACTGGACTTCTATGGATCAATATAGGTCACGATTCTTGAAGGTAATTGTATGGTTAACTTCAGGGAAGATCAAGGAAGGTGAATTGATAGAAAAATTGGATTGAAAAAGTCTTGAACAATGATTTTGAAGTTACAGAAAAATGAGTTATGGAGCAAGTTTGGCAGGTTGATTCTGGATGTTCAAGCTTGAAGAAATGAATGAGGGATGACCCTCTATTTATAGGGAATCAAATGGAATGTTCAAGCGTGTGAAATAATGAAGTTTGGAGGGAAATCATGTGAAGTTGCAAACAAGAAAAGTGTGACTTCTATTTTGATCAAAACTCATCCAAAATGCATGTTTTGATATGCTAATCACTTCTGGGAGTTCACTAAACATATTTAGAAGCAAAAACACACAAAAACAATGTGTTTAGAAGCTAAATCAAGGATTTTAAATTCCAACTTTTGAAGAAACTTCAGTTTCAAGTTACCAAGTTCAAATCAAAGGTATTCTCAGCTCAAGGGGTCTTAGGGCATGATTCTTGATGCTTTAGAAAGGTGAGGTTACAAGCTTTGCAATGGGAAAAGAATGGTATCAAATGGATGTTTGAGCTGAAAGTTGCAATGAGTCAAAGTTGGAAAAAAGAAGTTGACTTTCCATACTTAGAAATATTTCAAGTTTTTCTTCAAAAGTGACCTATAATGTTTTGCATCCAAACATGGCCTTCAACTTGGAATTTTCTCTTGACCAAAAAAGATGGAATGAAATAGACCTCTTGAATGACATTTTGAAACTTGAACCATTCAAAATATACAAAAATTGAGAGAGTTATGAATTGTTGAAGTTGGCAAAAAATCATGAAATGACCTATAATCCTTTGTATTCTTAGGGCATCCTCCATCAATTTTCTCACTTTGTACATAAAAGATGGAATAAAGCTCACATCCTCAAGATCACTGTGGAAAAAGAGTGGGTTCAAGGTGATAAAAATTGGCCATGTTATAATCATTTGAAGTCACACATGGGAAATTGGGGGTTCATCTGGAGGACTTGTAATCTTTCTTCATCATCAAGTTTCTTCCACATGAAAACTCCTTGAAACTTTTGAAGTGATTTGTTAATAACACTTTTAAGAGAAGGATATCTTTGAAATCAATCAAAAATACCAAAAGATGAGCAAGATATACTTCTTTGAAGTTCAAAACCCTAGCTCCTAGATCAAGAAAATTCTTTGAGGATCTTTGACAATTATGAACAACCTTCTTGTACCAAAACTGTTGCTTTGTAAATAGAAGTTGTTGAGGATGATAATAAGAACTCATTGCAACTAAAACCACTTCCATATCTTGAGAATTTAGAAAAATATGCACTTGTGACCAATGGGAGCAAGACCTTGTCCAACCATGACAACTTCTTCCATCAATCCCTTGTACTTTTGAATCAATCTTGATAGCTTTGAAATGTGGTGAACCAAGATAAACCTTTCCATGCCATTTATTCCAAAATAACTTCAATGTTGAGGTTTGAATTTCTCAAGCCTTATTGACTAGGGCGTGAAAATAAACTCATGAACCCATGGGTCAACTTGTTAAGCCACATTTCCTTTACCTACATTATTAATAAGTAAGACCAACCAACTTTAATTTTATTAATTAAAAGGAAAGTCAAAACAAAACATGCATGATCATAAAAGAAAAATAAGTTAAGGTGCTTGGGGAATCCTCAAAGAGCAAAGCTAAAGATAGGGAGGAGAGCCAAAAGCCCTAACGTGATCTTGTTATGATTGAAACAATATGGTATGATGAAGGGATCTTAGGGGCAAAAATTGGGGTACAACACATGTATAGTAGAGGAAAGGATCGATCAAGCTTCAAACATCAAAACTAGTTGGTGAAACCACCAATCTAGACAAGTTTTCAAAATAAATCAATGGAAAATACCAAACCTTATCATTTAATTCAAGAAAAAATATTTTTAAGATCTTCAGTCCATATATGAACCTTAAACAAGAACTAACTTCAATTGAAGCTCAGGGCAAGTCAGTTTTTGGAATAAAAACAAACATGGGAGTTATCAAAACCCTAATTATTTAGAAAATAAACTCAATTATTGATTAATCAAGTTCCAATTCTAAGCAATTCAAAATAAAATCATACAAAATAGAGAAAACTCTAAAGATCAGAAAACTTATTTTTTTTCACATTTTTTAGAATTAAAGAAGAGTCAAAAATAAAATCAAAATTCAAACCCTTAAACAATTAAACCAATATTCACATGTCAAAACAAAATTCTAATCAAAAGTCAGAAAAATATCTAACCAAAATTATATTCAAATATTAGCATTAAAAACAAACATCCATGAATTTTTGTGGAATTTTTGGATCAACAGGAAATATCAAAATAAAATTGAAAATACACAAGGTCGAAAATATTATTTTGGGGTTTCATGAATACTTTTAGAATTTTTCAACCATTTTTGAGAAAGAAATAAAATCAGGAAGATCAATGGTGTAAAACAAACAATTAATTAATCACACGAATTTTTAGACCAATCAAAGTGTTTCTAAAAATTCTAAAAAAGATACACAAGGTCAGAAATATTATTTTGGAGTTTCATGAATTTTTTCAGAATTTTTCAACCATTTTTGAGCAAGAGATAAAATCAGGAAAACCAATGATATAAAACAAAATTCAAATAACTCAAAAAATAAAACAGCCAACTAGAGGAGGCCACGCCATCATCTCAAACATCTGGCTAGGGGAAAAAACGCGCGCAGGAACAGATTTGCAAGCCATGTTCAGTGTTGTACCCCAAAATTTGCCCTCTCAGGTTTTTCCAAGATTTCCCCCTATACGGTTGGTCACAAATCTTTGCCTAAAGAAAAGGAAAATTGGTGAGTGATGTTTCTAAGTTTCCTTCGATTGGCATCTCCAAAATGCCTTTCGATTGGCATCTACAAAATGCCTTTCGATTGACATCTCCCAAGTACCTTTCGATTGGCATCTACATAACGCCCTTCGATTGGCATGGACAAAGGTCCTTCGATTGGCCTGTTAACAAGGCTCTTCGATTGGCAGTTTAACAAGTACCTTTCGACTGGCATTGTAACAGTGTCCTTTGATTGGCAGTTTAACAAGTACCTTTCGATTGGGATTGTAGCAGTGTCCATCGATTGGCATTTTAACAAGTACCCTTTGATTGGTACTTGGACAAAGGTCCTTCGATTGGCAATCCAAAAGGTCCTTCGACTGGAACTTCAGAGTTTCCCTCAATAAGAACATTAGAACTAAATGACCTTTGAATGGAATTTCAGTGCAGAATTTGTCTTAACCTAAGATGCTCTGATGAAGGAAGTTCTGAACACTTCGAACCAGAACTTAGACTCATAACAAGGCCAAGGGCTGGTCGAAGTTGTCTAATAGGGAATGTTCTGAATAAATTCGAGTTGGACTTTGAAGTTGGAAAATAAGGCATATTCGAAGGAATGAAGTAGGATGGCATGACTAAGCAAAAACACATATCCTAACATGTCCAGGCCAGATTCTTGTCTTGTTTATTCACCAATCCACAAGAGTTGATTCGACCAGGGTGATTATTTTTGAATCAAGCAATCGAAGCAGAGGGAGGCTCAATCGAAGGGGTCTACGCAATCGAAGCTGGAATAATTCGAATTGGAGCTTAGAGCTACCGAAGAGATCAAATTCGATGGGAAGTGGATCTGTAGAGGCAGGTCAGCTTTCGATTCTCATCATATTGGAGGCCCAGACAACTCGTGACAGGATGGCAGTAACGCATGAAAATAGATTGGCATATGATTGAATCAAATATAATAAGTCTTTATGAAGAAATCAAATAAAATCTCTTCATCATAATGGGATAAGATTTGATACACAAATGTTGACCTAAATTCCCTTGTCTATATAAACCTCATGCTCTCGGAGAAAAAAGAACAGATACACGCGGACGAAAAAACACACGGAGGCTGCCTCAGAAGAAACGCTGCCTGCCCCACGAGATTCCATAAAGTTTCATAAAGTTTCCAAGGGTTGTCAAACACAAATCCGGTTTTGCACGCATCCTCCATCCAGACTAACACTTGAATCGTGTTCTTGGGATTCACGCAGAAGCATCTCTCATACAACTCCCCTGTTGGTAATTTTTCCTTCGATCTCAAAATTTGTTAAATATGATTTAAATTCATGTCAAACATATATACATATTGCTGCTAATATTCATGTTTGTTTGAGTGTGCTACATGTGAGCAAAGGTGCAGGATTGAGATCGTGCCATTATTGGGGCACGATTTGAGCTTACCATCGATTTTTACAGTTGTAGTTCGTTTTCGATGGGTTAACACCATAGGGGGCCACTGAGCGCGCATATTTGATGTTTAAGTTAATCTTGTGTTTTTGTTTCTAACGTAATATTGTTGTTTCGTTTGTACCAATAAATGGAAATCTTTCGACTAGGTTGATGAGGAAGATTTGCTGCAACGAAAAGGACCAGGGTTCGACACCCAGGTCATATGTTTTGTGTTTTTTCTAACAAAATTCCTTGCAGAATTCCAGATCGAAGGATGTCACATCCAAATCGAACGCTCCAGACGTGCAGTCTCGTAGGCATCTTCGATTAACCCTCTGGATCAAAAAGAAACCCAAGCCTCTTTGATCTAGGCCTTACTTCCTAGAGTGCATTCCTTTCGTTTCCTATCCTTTTTGGCCTTTCAATTGGGCTGCTTATCCTTAGATCTTCTAAACTTTAACTAACACTAAAAAATCCATAAAACATTAGGCTTAGCTTTTTTACATTAAATTAATTTTGTCAATTAATTAATTAATTATTTTAATATTTTCTTAAAAAACTAAAATTGAATAGACTTAGGATTTTTTAATTCAATTTCTTTTCATAACAAAAGCAAACAAAAAATTCCTTTCACTTAGGATTTTAGACGTATTTTCAATTCATGGGCGCACTTATTTACTTTAGCATTTTTTTGTTACTTATGTAATTGTGCCCGGTTTGTAATAACTTAATTAGGATTTTATTTCTTCACTTTATTTTTCTCAGTAATTATTTATGTATCTACACCAAAGCCTTGTAATAGCGTATGACCTCTATTTCTTGATTTTATATTTTATATGCTTGTATATAATTGCTAGCAACCTAGGCGTGTATGCTTAATCAATCAATCAGTAGATCATTAAACTGCAAGATAAAATATCTGAAATAGCACACTATTGCACACTTGCACCCGTAAGGTACTTCCCACTTTGGTTGCCTTTGAAAATGGTCATGTCCCTCTAACGTAGGGATACTCTTATCAAATACCCTCAGTTTAAAGTTGTCATAAAGATCATAGTTCCTAAATGTCCCTCGAGTTGCCTACGAGAAATGATCTTATGATGATAGTACCTTCGAAATGCTAAGGTATCCTTACATGTTGCCTTCAATGACCATTACGTCCCTTTCGATAGTCCCTCAATATCCAACTACTAGGGTTACCTACTCACCAATAGTAGGATAACACAACCTAAAGGATAAAAGGAAAAGAACAGTCTTTTTTCGAGTAGGTAGATAACTGTTAGGTACTTGCTCAAACAAATTTTCACACCACACTTCCATACACTTTTCAAACAAAGTTTTCAAAACGCTTTATCACACTCTTGAGGACTGATACAAGAGTTACCATACAGTGAATCGCCGCACTAAGGCATTTTTAAACAAAAGCTTTTTCACACAAACACGAAAGAAATTTCAAAAATGAGCAAGTACCTAAGAGCCCATGGAAAACCATGGATGGAAAGGGTGCTAATATCTTCCCTTTCTATAATCTACCCCTCTTACTCAGAAAATCTAGAAAAAGGTCATTTTCTGTTCTTTTCACCCTTTCCTTTGTTGGATAAAAGAAATTCGGTGGCGAGTCTTGCTTACCGTGACATTTACAAACAAAAAACGCAAACCACTATTAAAAAGTCGGTTCTGCCACTGTATCACAGAACTGGCGACTCTTCTGGGGAATAATTATAAAGTGGGGTTTACCTTAGGGTCTAGATCATTTTAAATTGTTGTCTTTATTTGCTTTGATTTCTTTACTTTTAAAGGTTTGTTGGGGTATTCTTGTATAGATCCTATACCCAGATCTGGGACACTTTTTAGGTAAACAACAATAGATCGTGGAGACTGTACGACATAGACCGATATGGTTGAAGCGATATATGTGTTGGTGTGACACTTCGGTTGGTACCAGTATCCCTTGTGTCGAATCGAGGAGAATACGGGGCCACCGCGTGGTGTCGTGAAGCAATAACGAACCTTAGAACCTTAGTTGAACAAACTTGGAGATTAGAAAGTAGTGAGATAGTGGGCCTCGGTGTAAAGCTGGGAATCGGTTGATACTCGATACTACACTCATTGAGATCGGACTTTAGGGATGTTTTGGTCGCAAAAAAAGATTGCTAAACTGAAATAATACCGATAAAGAAAGATCAGTGATATTGAGGCTCCTTAGAACCCGATTACTATTTCTAGGATAGGTTTGAAACCAACTAAACTTCAAGAGGGTATTTTCCTATAAACCTCATGCAAGCCTAAACCTGAGGTCTTGTATGCTTTGCTTGTGTGTGATTAATTTGCTTAAACATGACATCATGCATCATAAACATTCATTCTTCATTACACTAACCATTTCAAGGATTAGGGGAATTTATCTTTGTTCTGTTTTGCAGATCATGGCTTCCGCTCGTAGAAATACCATCCGAATCAGCATTGTGAGAATACCTCTTCAACTCAAAGAGTTATTATCCAGGGTGTCTGAGACTTCTTAATTCACCAAGAACCATGGTCGGCTCCTCAATCTGGTTACTTCAGGTTTTGATGAAAAGATGATGAGCGTGCTCTTTCAGTTCATTGACCCTAAGCACCATTGCTTCACCTTCCAGACTATCAGTTGGTTCCCACCATGGAAGAGTTCTCTCAGATATTGGGTATACCTATTTTGGATCAGTTGCCTTTGACCAGCTTGGAAGAAGCTCTGAAGCCAGAGGTTATTGCAGCAGCTTTACACCTGAAATGGTCCGACATTGTATCCAACAGGGAAATAAGAACCATAGTTAAGGGTTTTCTAGCCAAGTTCCTAATAGAGAAGACTCAGCTGTTTTGGGATGATTTGGACTTCTAGGCTTTTGAGGAGGTATTGGCCCTTCTCATCCATGGGTTAGTACTGTTCCCTAATCCAGACTTACTCATAGATGTGAATGCTATCAAGGTCTTCCTTTCTTGCAACCCGGTGCCCACTTTACTTGGAGACATATTGCATACCTTCCACACTCGTACCACAAAGAAAATAGGGATTCTTATGTGTTGTGTGCCATTTCTTTCGAGGTGGTTTATTTCTCACCTCCCTAAAACAGTACTTAAGAATGAAGAAGGTGTGGGCTGGTCGCAAAGGATAATGTCACTTTCTCACACGGATATTCTCTGGTATTCCCAATCTATGGGAGATATTTATATTATTGACCGATGCGGGGAATTTCCTAATGTCCCACTACTTGGCATTAGGGGATGAATAACCTATAATCCTTCTCTGGCTCTACGACAATTTGGTTACGCTCGAAGAGAGGGTCCCCGCGATATGCTTATCCAAGGAATTGTGTTTAACTATGAAGATGATGTTCAAGGGTATTGCCAGAGGTTCATACGAGCTTGGGGCATGGTAAACAGATTTGACGTCAAGACTTTGCGGACGAAGACTTCCATTCCTATGGAACCTTATCTCCAATGGATACGAGCTCATGCTCAGAATCTTATGATGCCGTATGTAGCCATCTTACCAGTGATTGTGGAGCCCATTGCTGAAGGGGATATTTCCTATACGGTTCTTCATCCTGATATGCCCACTGATCTTGAGGAATTACAAAGATCCTGGATTCAGCTGAAAAAAGAGCGAGATACTTATAGAGATCATTTCTATGCCCATGACAGGAAAGTTTTAGAGCTCATGAAGCAACTTCATGAGGAAAGAAGCATTAATGTCTATCTCGGCGCAAAGAGGAAGCACCCATGGGAAACCTGATTTTTTAAAGTTTTTTGAACCTTCAATTGAAACGCCTAAAAGGCAATTGTATTTTGAATTCTACTAATAAAATATTTGTTTCATTTTGGTTCACAAATTTAAATTTCCCGAAATCCTTGAAATCTTTTCATACACATGTCATACATATCATTGCATGAACATGTTTCAAATCAGGTTTCTCATCTTCTTCGCTGTTTATTTCAGCTGTAAAGAAATGGCTCTAGAACAAACTGTGAAGGACTTACAGACTCAAAACGCACAATTCCAACAGATGATCATGGCTCTGGCCAAAGGGAAAGAGGAACTGAAAGCCCTGATTGTTAAAGACAATACTAAGAAGCCAATGAGGACAGCTGATTTGGTAAATCTAAGAAGGAGATTCAAGGGACCATTAAAGCAAGTGATTGATCTAACATCTTCATCAAAAGAAGGAGATAACCAAGAGGGTGAGACAACAGAGGAAGACCCTAGTCCGGGGGAATCTGATAATGAGACTGATTACAATGAAGAGCAATATCCTCCGACCGACGAAAAGTACAAACAGCTGGAAGAGTGTTTGAATGCAATGGAGATTCAAAAAGTGCCTGGGTTGGACTTTGAAGAGCTGGGTTTGGTGTCTAGGATTGTCATTCCGCAAAAGTTCAAGGTGTCAATGTTTTCGAAGTATGATGGGGTTTCATGTCCCAAGATGCATCTCTGATATTATGTGAGAAAGATACAGCCTCACACTGCTGACAGAGACTTATGGGTCCACTTCTTTTAGGATAGTCTATCTGGAACTCAGTTAGATTGGTTCTATCAGCTGGAGAGGACCAACATCCATAATTGGGAAGACCTGGCCGCTGCTTTCTTTAAGTAGTATCAGTATAATGTAGACCTTTCTCCCACCCGTACTCAACTCTAAAGTATGGCTATGGGTTCGAGCGAGGGCTTCAAAGACTACGCTCAGAAGTGGAGGGACTTAGCAGGAAGAGTTCAGCCTCCCCTGTCTGATAGGGAGCTAGTGGATATGTTTCTGGGTACCCTGTCTGGTCCATTCTTTAATCACCTAATTGGAAGTTCCTCGACCGACTTTACTAAATTAATCTTGACAAGGGAAAGAGTGGAAGCTGGAATTAAGAGTGGTAAGATACAAAAGAGTGCATCCTCCAGTGCAGTAAGGAAGCCATTTGCTGGGAAGAAAGAGGTTAGTGTTGTGTACAACCAAAGGAGTCAGGACAGAACTGAACACCATTCAACAGTAGGGGCTGTCATGATCCCTAAGCTTGCACCCACTCAATAGAGGAATAATCAACAGAGAACAGAAAGGCCAGTAAGACACTTCACCCGGATAAATATGACTTTATCCCAAGTTTTGCCTCATTTGTTGAAATCTAATCTGGTAACCTTGCAGGAAGGGCCAAAGAATCCCAACACTCCCTCTCTCTGCTATAATCCAAATTCCCGCTGTGCTTATCATCGGAAAGTCCAGGTCATGATACAAACGACTGCTGGGCTTTGAAAAACAGGGTACAAGACCTTATCGAGGCAAAGGAAATTGAGTTTGACGCCCCTGAAATTCCAAACGTTATTACCGCTCTGATGCCCAAGCACGGCCGTGGTGTTAACGCTATTGAAGATGATATGTTTGTTAATACTTTTGAAGAGCTTGTTACTCCTCTCTTGACCGTTAAGTGGAACTTATTGAAGGCCGGTTTATTTCTGGGCTGTGGTGAAGATTGCCTCTTCTGTTTATCTCTACCGATTGGTTGTCATTTGTTGAAGGCGGGTGTTCAGCGCCTGATGGATGATAGAGAGATTTTAATTAAGAAGAATCCCGTCTTGACCATTGCTTGCAAAGATGTTTCGATAATAACCATTTCCGCCAATCCTCCCAGGGTCTCCACCAAAATACCCGTCAAGATTTCATCTGTTCCGAAGGTTACTCCGCTAATAATTATTGTGCCAGTGCCAATCCCATACTCCTCAGATAAAACTGTTCCTTAGAACTATGGGGGTGAAGTCTACTACCACGATGTCAAGCAATATTGGCTGCCTGATGAAGACCAGGTCTTTGAGAATGATGATTCAGACATTGTCAACATTGTGGGAACCAACAAAATAACCAGAAGTGGAAAAGTGCTCTCCCCTGAGATTTCTCCTCTAAAAGCTGTTACTGGTCATGTGATCATTCCTACTTTCATTCTTGCTGATACTACTAATACAATCCCTGTGATTACCCCAGCTGAAACCCCTATCACCAAGTCGACCGAGACTCGGGGCAAAGATATATTGTTTGAGCCTGTCCAGACAAAGGCACATTCGGTATCTATCCCAGACACTTCCGAGAAAGAAATGGAAGAAATTTTGAAAATTATCAATAAAAGTGACTACAACGTGGTCGAACAGCTGGGGCAGACGCCTTCAAAGATCTCTATGCTAGCCTTGTTGTTATGCTCCGAAGCTCATGCGAAGGCTTTGGTGAAGTTCCTGAAAACTGCCCATGTGCCCCAGGAAACCTCTACTGACGAATTCGAATATTGTGTGGCTAGTTTGACGGCTGATAACGATTTGGGCTTTTCTGATGTTGATTTAACTCTCAGAGGGAGGAAGCACAATGATGCATTGCATGTCTCTGTCGAATGCAAGGGCACTACTTTGGCCCATGTCCTAGTAGATACTGGTTCATCATTAAATGTGCTGCCTAAGAATGCTCTGGATAGACTAGACCGTGAAGGTTTGACTTCGAAGCCCAACAATATTGTAGTGAGGGCTTTTGAAGGTTCAAAGAGAATGGTGCACGGGGAGGTGGACGTCCCTATCAAGGTTGTTTCTCAGACTTTTGACTCTACATTCTATGTGATGGATATTAGGCCATCTTATTCTTGTTTGTTGGGCCGCCCTTGGATACATGGGGCTGGAGCTGTTACATCCATTCTACATCAGATGATGAAATATTCGGTCAAAGGGAAAATTGTCACTGTACACGGCAAAGAAGAATACATGGTCAGTCACCTAAATTCCTTCAGATATGTGGAAATAGATGGTGAGTTCATCGAGACTCCGTGACAGAATTTCGAAGAGGTACCTCAGACTCTGGCTACAACGGAAACTGTTACCAATACGCCGAAGATCACCACACATCCCTTGAAAATGGCTTCTCTCAAGGATGCAAAAGCGGTTGTCGAATAAGGTGGGTCTACCATCTGGGGTCAGCTCCCTGATATTCCATAAAAGCCTGATAAATTTGGTTTGGGTTTCTCTTCAGGGGCTCAAAGGGTTGTTCGACGTGCTCATGCTGGAAGACCTCCCCTACGCATCAACAATCATGGGGTAAACACTCTAGAAGACGAAGACGGTGACAATGACATAGACAGCTGGATCTTCCTACTACCAACGGTGGACCCAGTAACTGGATGGAAAAATATTTTGTACCGATTACTTTTGTTCAGAAGTAATTGTATTTCTTGTTTTTTGTAATAAACAATATAACTTTATGGCCACGTGTCTTACCCGGGGCACATCGGTTTATTTGTGAGGGTTATCATGTTTCACTTTCATATGGCATTAATAAAGCATTGGACGTTTATGCATACTAATTTTGCGCTCTCTGTTTTTCTTTTTTACTTTTACTTTGTCTATACAACTATGCTCTTACACACACTCACGTATCAAACTGCAGATCCATGTCCACTCTGGATCCCATTGATAACAACTCTACTATTACCAGTTATGATTTTGAAAATCCGATCAACCAAGCCAATGACGAAGGTGAGGAAGATATTCAAACATATGATATTCCAAACACATAGAGGCTATGGAAAGAGTTTCCACTCAAAATTCCAAAGAATCCATGATTAAAACTAAAACCCTAATTTTGCACTCTGCATTAGGAGAAAGCTAATCAAGCTTCAAAACCTTAATTCCACTGAGCATCATGAGAGACTCCTTAAACAAAATTGATTCCAATGATGATGATGCTTCAATACTTGGATCATATAGACCCCAATTACTCCAATTTGGGAAAAACCCTAATTTTGACTGATGAATCCAAAGGATGTGATTCTCCTTATAAACATCACAGTACTCAATCTTCTAATGATCCAATGAGGTGGATAAGATATCTTGAGATATGTGATACTTTTAAGCTTGAAACATCCAGAGGTTTAGATGATAAGGCTCCACTTGAGAAACTTGTCAATACAATCAACCTCCAAAGCTTGAGGAAAACTTGATAACTAAGATACTTTAATCCCATCAAAATGTATGAATGCAATGCAACATGACACTTAAGATGAAACATAAGCCTAAAAATTATGAAATCAAGAGGGTAAATTTTGGGGTGCAACAGCTGCCCCTATTCAATTATCTTTAACCAGATAAGTGAGAAAAGTGACAACTTTCAAGCGTTCAGGGTTGAAGATGATTGAATACAAGAGAACCCAAAAATGTACACTCTTGAAGAGGAAGCGGAACCCCCAAAGACAAAGAATGCCCAAAGGCACGGGATTAAGAAGATACCAAACAGAATTGAATTTAGAAAACAAAGGGTTTAATGAACATTGGACCTCCTAAGACGTGCGTCAGAATGAAATTGTAACGCATATTTTAATAAAATTGAAGCAGAACTAAAACTTAGAAGAGTAGACGAAACTAAACTTCAGAATGAATGTGCCACTATAACAACTGGAAAACAAAAGGGGTGAGATAAGACTCGAATCACAAAGAATAGGCGAAACTAAACTCTGTAAAAGTACGCAGGACAAAGTGGATAGAGTGCGCAATTCTAGGAGCACCTGCTAATCTCAACCTAAGATAGACATTATGAAGGAACATAAAGAATCCCAGGAGTGAGGAACAAAATGAGACGAAACTCGTCCCATAAAAACTAGTTAGACGGAACTACAATAGATGAGTACTAGGAAGAAACTGGATTTCACGCACGGGTAACGAGGAAAAACTCGACCCATAGCAAAAGTGATAAGAGTGCATGTTTCTCAAAGCACCTACTGGTCTCTTACCAATGGATAAACAGTAACAAAAACTAATAGAAGAATCCAAGGAACAAAAGAGATTGATTTTAACCGGGGACACAGTACGAATACTGCAAATAGACTCGGTAAACAAAAACCGATAAAGGGCCCAAGGTATGAAAACAAAACAAGACGAAACTCGACTCATTATAACTAGTTAGACGAAACTAAACTAGATGAGTACCAGGACGAAACTGGATTTCATGCATAGGCGACAGGATTGAAACTCGACCCAAAGCAAAGTGATGAGAGTGCATGTTTCTCAGAGAACCTGCTGGTCTCAGATAAATGAATAAACAGTAACGAAAACTGATAGAAGAATCCAAGGAATAGAAGTGACTGATTTCAACCAGGGACGCAGTACAAACAATGCAAAGAGACTCGTTAAATTAGAACGGATAGAGGTTCCAAGGTATGAAAGCAAAATGAGACAAAACTCGACTCACTATAACTAGTTAGACGAAACTAAACTAGATGATTACCAGGACGAAACTGGATTTCATGCGCGGGTGAGGAGACGAAACTCAAAGCTTGACCCAAAGCAAGGTGATTATGGCGTACAACTAGAAACATGCTGAAAGTGAATATCAGGATGAAACTGGTATTCAAAAGGTACATAAATAAAACCTTGGAATGAACCGGTGAGGGTAGTGAAGACTAAACCTGAGAAGACCGCGCCAAAGCAAAATTGAACTACAATTAAGAGTATACACTCAACCATCTGAAGGATATTTGTAAGGGGTGAACTTGGGATATTGAGGACTAAGACCACGCTGAGGACATAATTCGAAGTATTTGCAAATTCACTGGGGAAAATAGAAACAATAATGGCTTATGTTCCGATGCATGTTTGAAATTTTTTTATAGCGTAATGCTCTATATAATGGAAATGCTACGCGTTTTGGTAGATGCAATATGATGATGCATGTTTAAAATGCTTCATTGGGGAATGGCCAATTGAGAAGCCAACAACCAAGAAGTCAGAATTTGTCTAACTTGCAAAAATAAATTGCAGAATTTTTTGTACCCCAAAATTTTCCCTCCCATTTTCACACAAGACATACTCCTAAAGGTCCTCAATTGCTCAAGTTGACTAAGGATTGACCAGACAAATCCTCCTCCTAAGACAATGAGCCTCAAACTAGGGTTTCACTACTCATCAAGATGGTTGAGTTCCAAGGGTCCCAAATGGTCTCCATTGGCCTAATATTTCCTTAAGATCATCCATGCCAAGTTTCATGCCTTGCACAACAAGTTTGCTCAGTCAATTGCTCAAATGCTTGAAAATCAATTGTACTATGTCAAAAGTCAACTGTGGCCTAAATACATTCAAACTTCAAGATTTTTGGTCAACATAAATACTTTGAAGTATTATCCATCATTTGATCAAGGGTTGATCATGATTCCTCAAGAAATGCTCCTAACTCATAAAAAGTCAAAAATGGCAATTTAGGGTTTCTATAGGAAAAGTCAACCAAACTTTGACCAAGCATAACTTTCTCATACTTTAACAGAAATGTTCCAACCACGGCTCATTTTGAATAGAATCCAATTCCCTACAACTCCTCTTCAGCCCTCAAAGTCAAGAAATGCCTCCATAAAAAGATACAAGTTCATACATTATAGGTCATTTTAAAAAGTCAACAAAAAAACCTTTTGGGTCAAAGCTTGTTACATGAACATGGAAGATTCAATTGAGATGAAACCAAAAGGGTTGTTTAGAGGACATCCTAAGCTTTCTAAAAAGTCAAAGAACACCCTCCTAGGGTTAAAAATAAGAGAGATATGCATTGCTAAAGTTGACCAATTTTTAGAAATGTGCATGAAATCAATATTGATCAAAATGACTTTTTTTCCAAAGGGGCCCTTGTTTTCTTGTTTGAAACTTGTTCTTAAGATGGCCCACTCCCCCTGAGCTTATCCACTTATTATTTTATTATTTTTATTATTTGTTTTGATTTTTTATTCATTTAAATCAAAATAAATTAATTTAAATAGTGGAATAATGAAATAAAATCCAAGATTTGATTTTATGAGCATATTATGAGTCAATGAGCAGCTGGAAACTCAAAGATTTTCATGCAAGGAATGATTGGAACAAATATAGCATAATTTGGCCAAATTTAGAAATAAAAAATACATGATGCAAATCAAATCTTTTTTCACAAATGTTCAAAGATTGTGTTCAGTTTTTTGACCTAATTCACTCTATATATCCATAACATTCCCATATCAAAAGAACAAGGACTGGTCGTGTGAATTGGGAGAACAAAACTCAATTTTTTGTCAAAAAGTGGGGGTCGTATTTTTGTCCACAAGGAGATTCAAAGAATCCCGAGACTTGCAGTCGATTGCTGGAGGTACTAGGAAGCCAATTGGATCATTCTCACGCGTCAAAGCACCCAAAAGCGCCCCATACAGAACTACGGTTTGCCCTTAATTTCTTGAATTTGATTTTGAACATACGTGCATGATACATGAATTCTAACTACACATTCATGTTTGTCTAATCATTTAGGACATATTGACATAATTAATTGTTTATTTTGGTACATGTGCGAGTAACTTCCATTATTATGGTTCAGAGCTTCGTTTTAGGGTTTCTTGTTACAAGTGAAATTAAGCCAAAAGAAGAGTACCATTGTACTCACGAGATCAAGCCCAGTTGATCTATGTACTTAGATTAAAGTTATGCTGCTTGGTTGTGTTTTTTGAGATTTGCAGGTTTATAGTTACAACATGTTGTCCGTAGGTAAAGGTCTGGACCTAAAACGACAGTCCCTTGGGGAAGATGACTGCGTGTCAAAGCCTTAATGGGCAGTTTGAAATTCATGTGCATTTTGTTACAGTCATTAACCACTATTCAATATATTATATTTTGTTTATTTATATTAATAAAAGACCAAGTGGCCCAGTGGCAAGCAGGAAGGATTTTCAAGGCGCGCGTGTAGGAGGTCAGGGGTTCGACCTCTGCCTCCAACATTTTCTATTTTCTTATCATCTATTTGAAGATTCAGTAATATCATTCCCAGTGCGTCCACCATACGCCCAAGATTCATCACCATCAAATCATTCCTTGGCCAGATCTCACGCCTCCAGGAAGCAGCCACATGATGGACCTCCTAGTGTGTTCCACACTGGATCTCACGTATTATTGGGCTCACAGGATTGGGCTTGGCAGAATTCAGCATCAACAACCTCCCATCTGAGCCTACACCCCCTCAGGCTATTTCTTTCTTCTTTTTTTAATTTAATTATTTTATTTTGTTTAGATTAGTTTAATTATTTTTTTATTAATCAATTTTTTATGAAATCATAAAATCAAAAAGTCACAAAAAATAGGATTTATTTTTTATATATAAATTAATTTTTTGTAAATAATTAATTTTCTCAACTTTAATTTATTTTTTATTAAAATCAATTAGAAAATTAGGTTAAATTCAAATCTTTTTTTTACAAAAAATCCAAAAATATTCTCCATGATCAAATTAGGGTTTTTTAGGGTTTTCAAACTTGTTTCCAATTTTTATTCTCGTGCTGAATTATTTTTGCCGTACGATATTTTTTCAATATTGATGTAATTGCGCCCGATTTGTAACAGTTTAATTAGGGTTTTAATTCCGCATTTTTACATTTCAGTCATTAATCATGTAATTGCACCAAATCCTTGTAATAATTAGATTTACTTTTCCGCTTTTACTTTCTGCAAATATATAAACTGTTTAGATGTATGAGTAGGATTATATGCAAAAGATCAATAATTTAAAACAGTAGAAAACCATAACTGTGCAAAGATAAATATCTGAAAAAAGAACACTGCTGCACACTTGCACCCCTAGGGTATTTCCTCACTTGGTTGCCTTCGAAAATAATGGCCATGTCCCTCGAAACATAGGGATACTCTTAGCAAAGACCCTTCGTTAAAATCATCATAAAGATCATAGTCACTAAATGTCCCTCGAGTTGCCTACGAGAAATGATCTTATGATGATAGTCCCTTCGAAATGCTAACGTATCCTTACATGTTTCCTACAATGACCGTACGTCCCTTTCGATAGTCCCTCAAAAATCCAACGACTAGGGTTACCTAATCACTAATAGTAGGATAACACGGTCTAAAGGATATGAGGAAAAGAACACCTTTTTTCGAGTAGGTAGAAAACTATTAGGTACTTGCTCAAATAAATTTTTACACCACACTTTCAAATATACCTTTCAAACAAAGTTTTCAAAAACACTTTATCACACTCTTGAGGACTGATACAAGAGTTACCATAAAGTGAATCGCCGCACTAAGGCATTTTCAAAGCTTTTCAAACCACACAAACACGAAAGCAATTTTAAAAATGAGCAAGTACCTAAGAGCCCATGGAAAACCATGGATGGAAAGGGTGATGTAAGTGCCTTCGTTTAGGATTGGCTCATTTCTTGTAAAACAAATAGTAACAACAATAATGTAATGTAATGTACAATAGGAACAGCCTGAAAATCCTATTGTAAATGCCTAAACATGTTGTGTTGAATCAACATCTGGAACAACATGTCTCAAGAGATGTCATAACATCATACCAGACATCAAGCTACTGAACTGTCAAGTCTGATGCAGTTCTGTTCCTGAAGTTATGCAGAATATTCTGCCAAATAGAATGCATAACAAGTAGCGAAATTGAAGGCATATGTGGAGCCCTAGAAGATTCAATCAGAAGCTAAGGATAAGGAGAAAAGCTCGATTGAAGACCTAACTTACAGCAGAAGTTTTCTGCTTACTTTATGCAGGTCGTTAAAGCTGCATTGCTGTCATATGAAGGCCCAAATCCAGTTGGGTAAAAAGGGTTATAAATAGAAGTATTGTAACCTAATTTAAGAGAGCCGGGTATTGACAAGATGTAATCATTAGGGCCAGTTTTATTGTGAACCACCCGGGCTGTGGGTTGGTCACCATACTCCTTGAAACCTGTAGGTTAGAGGATGTATGCATTGTACTTGAGTGAAGCTTTTAAGCATGATCAAGTTGTGTAATGGAAGTGTATCTTCTTAACAGTTTATGTACTGTAGAAAGTAATCACTGCGGTGATTGAGGGGGAGTGAGAGGGTCCTCATATCTAGGATTGGATCTTAGGTAAAAGTGTCATTGGGTAGTGATTAAGTGAGAAGGCTGTCAACGGATGTGTTGGCTGTAGGGTCTTTGAATTGATACTACTAATAGTGAACTTTATCCCTGGCTTGGAAGCCTCCAGATGTAGGTTGGTTGAACCGAACTGGGTGAACAATTCCGTGTGTTATTTACCTTCTGCATTGGTTATTTATTTGATGTCACAGCATTCTTCATGACATCAATGTATATGATTAACCTTAACTGTTCTGAACTTCAGTAAATCAGAACCTGCGTTTGTCAAAGGTGTTACAGGTTCTGGTATGATAGTTCAGTGTCTGTTGAAGAACAGATATCAAAAGTACAGCCTATTCTACCTGTACAGCGCTTAATGTTAGATCAGATGTCTTAACATTCCATTAGACATCCTGAGTCTGTGACATACCAGGAATTTCAATTGGTATCAGAGCAGGCATCCTGTCTGTCTCTGGATGAGATCCATGGGGGATACTTTCCGGTTGTGTACAAGGTAGAATATTGTTTGAACCAGTAGTATTTATATTGTTTGGTCCCTAGGAGTGAAGGATGGACCAATTTGGGAGAAACTAGATGAAAGTGTTTGAACAAATTCAAAGACCTCATGCGGGAGTGAAGATTTTGGAGTAAGCATTGTGTAAGTTCTGTTGAAGTACTGCTATTCCGCTGCATAGCTTCTGATACAACCCCTAAAGTGAAAGAAGAACTCTAGGGTTACTATTTTCAACAGAATTTGTAAGCAGATTTTGCAATCTATCAATAATGTCAAAGATACTTGAGATTTCCTCAAGTCCACTCATAAAGGCATTTATTATTAGTGTTGATGAGTATCAATTGATCAATGATTCTCATATACATCTACAAGCTGCTTGAAGACCTTGAAGATTATAAAGGATGATGTGTTCCAAGGAGATGGAACTGATATGCTTAAGGATGTTAGAACATCATGCAACTGCCAGTTGAAGAACAGATGTTCTGGGTGCTAAACACATGTAGTGTGAGTACATATGTTTGGAACCTACTCCTGATCTGGAAGAGGAGACATCTGTTTTGAAATAATTGATCAGGACACGATCAACAGGTCATCTACTCCAGCTGTGAGTTTAAGGGAGTATATGTACTGAGCTAAATGCACTTAAAAGGACTTTAAAGATGTGATTTCCAGGTTTCCCCTCATGTGATGGATGATGGAACATCATTTCTGTGTCTTCAGCCAAGTAAATATGCTTAGCAAGTATGAAGAAGTAATCAGTCAGGATCATCTAGTGTGATTAGATAATTCTAACTGAATAAATGATGGAAGCAGAATATTTATGTGATAAATATGTGGAAATCAGAATCAAAAGTTCTAAAGCTTGTGATGATAAAGGATGTACAACATCACAACTATTGAAGACATCAGTTGTTGAGGAAAGACAGATAAGTTCCAGACATATTGAACATCCTCATGATTGATAATGAAGTTTCTTCTAGTACAAGTTACAGAATGTGGCAATCTGAAACTTGTACAGCAAGCAAACTAAGGACTCTTAATTTGAAACCTGTGGCAAATTCCAAATAAAGAGTACTTACTCTGTGTCTAAAGTAAAGAGCTCAACAATGTATCCATAAAGAGGGAAGTTGGATGATCAAGCTGATGTGAAAGGGAGTTCATCTTACCTTGTTCTATAAGATGCTTGAGTTTATTTCTCATGATCTTAGTGATTTCCAAGGAGGATAGGAATGAGAACAGGTTATGTGGTTGTTGTGGGTCTGATCATAAAGGATGATTAGCTTCTGGTGTACTCTTGTATCCCCTACAAGAAAAGTGTGCTTTGATTGCTATGGATGTTCATCCAAAACCATAGTATAAGCCAGGCTCATATGGTTGGGATCAATGCTGCAACATCATCTCAAACGAAGGGCCTCTTCAGCAAAGGAAGCTTGTAAGGACCAGTTGGTTCTTCATGCATGGAGCAGAAGATTGTTAGAATAATTATCCTACCTTGAGAAGGTGGCATAATCTAACTAATAATGAATACTTTGACGGGAGACTACGTATTCATGAGGATCTTGCATAAGGATATATATAAGAACTTTGATGGGAGACTAAGTGTTTGTATAATATGCATGCAAGGCTGTATTCTGAACCTATTTCTCAGAACTTGGTAGAGAGTTTATTTCTCTCTAGGGTATTCTGGTGAGTAATTATTGCTGAAGATGAAGATCATACCTTTCATATGGGGAATATAAAAGGGCATCAATCCCCCGGATGTTAACTTCAGAACCAAAGCAGATAGGTTCTGATGTCCCAGATGATGCTGTAACATCATTATTGTTAGAAGTCTGTGGCAGAGACTTGGGACTGTGAATCTTAATATTCTATCGCCTCATTCAGAAGTGGCAGTTCTATTGTTGGTTTGGAATAAGTAGATTCTACTTGTGTTTAAGAGTAGTATGCTTAACAATGCATAACTACTGTTGTGGTCTGAAGAATTTGCTAGTATCAGCAACTACTAGTAAATATATTATACAGAAGGATGACATGATCAACTTTTTGATTAAAGGATAATCCTTCTAGAAAATCTGAATCTTAGTAAAGCTTGTAAGCACACTAAGAAGGTTGGAGGTTGGTTTCAGACTATGGCTACATGATTTCTCAGCCATCCAGAGAGTCATGATAAGTGTGGAAGTGCAAGGGCATGAATTAGAGATGTCCTTACTATTCTAAGACTAGTTCAGGGCGCTTGAAGTTACCACCTCAGAGCTAGTGCTACTGGTTTCCACGCTATTGTTTTGATTGGCCTTAACAAGGGGAGTCACTGAGTGTTGCAGGGAGACTTTGTATATGTATTGTTGGACTTAATCTGAAGATCAGAAGTCAGAAGAGGACGGTGGTATGTTGATGTTTATGTGTTCTGATAATATGACATTGTGAACTTCTAAGTGAAGTCATGGATAATGTCTCAACATCAGGAGATTGAAGAATTGCTCTTGTTATCTGTCTGGGTTTAGGAAGAAAATCTCAGAGATTCTTAAAAGTATCATAAGTGGCAGTTTTGATATTTTTGGAGCAATTTGGAAGATTCAGATCTTATCAATAGCAACTTGGTCTGGCATATCAGAAATGCTATTGTGGTAAAGACTTCACTAGCTCTAGCAACTACTAGTGAATGGAAGATCAGAAGAAGTAAATCAGATTAAGAAATCTGATATATTCAGCATATGTTCAAGGGGTTCTTTTACTACAAGAAATAGAAGTGGCATCTAAATTTTGTGTATTAGAACTAATCTGTGATGTCTTGTGAAGCATTTTGGAGTCTTCTGGTTTATTCCCTCCTTCCTTATTTTGCTGTCTGGAAGAAGGTAGAAAGTAATTGTGTTGGATCTCAGCAACACTTAAGAAAGCATGATTGATGGTCATGCTTAAGGCTACTAGTCTCTTGCTACTAGCTGTTTAAAGTGTCCTTCTCTGTGCCTAACTGAGAGAAGTAAAAAGAAGGCTGCTGTTGTTGAAGAATGTAAGGTAATCTCTAAGTAAGTGTCATGACATTACCAACGACATTGCAACCTTGGGGAAATCAAGAAGAATACGTGGAAAATAACTTCACCACATAATTGTAGCTATTCAGGAGCTATATTTGGTATTCTGTTTCCCAGAAGGAATAAATCTTAAGCCTTAAAAGTCGGTCAAAGGCTGATTTTATTCAGGAATTGCTTTGACCTAAACTTATGCATGTATTAGGACTGGTTCTTTTGGCAGAAACAAACAAATGCGTCTAAATTTCATGCACAGTCAGTCTGAAATATGCAACAACTTTAACAGGTATCCTTGACCAAGATTTTATATTGCCATCTTCTTGAACCTGTTATCTCCTTATATAACCTCCTGTCACACATTCTTTTCTCTCACAACCATCATGGGGTTTGTACGAATCTGGGAAAACTGTTCTTGGATCTGGTTTTGTGAGGGCTTTCTTTGTCAATTTTTGGCCAAAAAGGGGGAGAAAGGAGTACTCCGCTTAACATTGTCCTCGTTGCAGCAGCTACTCAAAATTTTGATCACAAAGACTTGTCACAAATTCAGCAGAAATTCAAATGGCGTGAATTTCTTTGTGACTTGTGATCTGAGTTATGAACACAGTTGTGACCTGTGTTCTGAGTTACAAGGGAGATATTCTGGTCACTCCTTAAGGGTTCTCGGATGCCTCTGAAAGGATAGTTTATCTCCCACGGACCTCTTTCTCCACCACCAGTGACAAGAAATGGTTCGTGGTCTAAAAGGGAATGAGGTGCATCCTCTTCCTCCTGTGCTTCAAGAGGTCCTGGATGGTTAGTGTGGTTACAACCAAAGATGTCAAGACATCCTTCTGTGTGTATCCTGAACACTTGTGTATCCTGAACACTTTTATTTTCTATTGTTATATTTGTTTTAGCCAAAATTTGCCAAAGGGGGAGATTGTAAGTGCCTTCGTTTAGGATTGGCTCATTTCTTGTAAAACAAATAGTAACAACAATAATGTAATGTAATGTACAATAGGAACAGCCTGAAAATCCTATTGTAAATGCCTAAACATGTTGTGTTGAATCAACATCTGGAACAACATGTCTCAAGAGATGTCATAACATCATACCAGACATCAAGCTACTGAACTGTCAAGTCTGATGCAGTTCTGTTCCTGAAGTTATGCAGAATATTTTGCCAAATAGAATGCATAACAAGTAGCGAAAATTGAAGGCATATGTGGAGCCCTAGAAGATTCAATCAGAAGCTAAGGATAAGGAGAAAAGCTCGATTGAAGACCTAACTTACAGCAGAAGTTTTATGCTTACTTTATGCAGGTCGTTAAAGCTGCATTGCTGTCATATGAAGGCCCAAATCCAGTTGGGTAAAAAGGGTTATAAATAGAAGTATTGTAACCTAATTTAAGAGAGCCGGGTATTGACAAGATGTAATCATTAGGGCCAGTTTTGTTGTGAACCACCCGGGCTGTGGGTTGGTCACCATACTCCTTGAAACCTGTAGGTTAGAGGATGTATGCATTGTACTTGATTGAAGCTTTTAAGCATGATCAAGTTGTGTAATGGAAGTGTATCTTCTTAACAGTTTATGTACTGTAGAAAGTAATCACTGCGGTGATTGAGGGGGAGTGAGAGGGTCCTCATATCTAGGATTGGATCTTAGGTAAAAGTGTCATTGGGTAGTGATTAAGTGAGAAGGCTGTCAACGGATGTGTTGGCTGTAGGGTCTTTGAATTGATACTACTAATAGTGAACTTTATCCCTGGCTTGGAAGCCTCCAGATGTAGGTTGGTTGAACCGAACTGGGTGAACAATTCTGTGTGTTATTTACCTTCTGCATTGGTTATTTATTTGATGTCACAGCATTCTTCATGACATCAATGTATATGATTAACCTTAACTGTTCTGAACTTCAGTAAATCAGAACCTGCGTTTGTCAAAGGTGTTGCAGGTTCTGGTATGATAGTTCAGTGTCTGTTGAAGAACAGATATCAAAAGTACAGCCTATTCTACCTGTACAGCGCTTAATGTTAGATCAGATGTCTTAACATTCCATTAGACATCCTGAGTCTGTGACATACCAGGAATTTCAGGTGATAACACCTTCCCTTTCCATAATCTACCCCCCGTACTCAGAAATCTCGAAAAAGGTCTTTTTCTGTTATTTTTGCCCTTTCCTAATTGGATAAAAGAAAATTCGGTGGCGACTTTTACTTACCGCGACATTTGCGAACAAAAAACGCAAACCAGTATTAACAGTCGGTTCTGCCACCATATCACAAAACCCAAAGGAGAAAAGAAGATATAAGGAACCGCTGGAGAGGAACCCTTGAAGAGCTGAAAGTTTGTGCGGAGTAACAACAGAGTAACCAGTAGAAACATGCTACAAACACTGAGAGGAGTTGCGAAAATAAATTGTGAACTCTGCTGGAGAAGATCGGATCGAAACTGATCAACCGCAAGAAGGAATGCCAAATGAAGATGGGCCGTTGTGGGAGAAGATCAGGGAAAAACTGTAAATATCTGGAAAGGACAACGTGCAACCGTGTTGAGAGTTACACCAAAATAATGGATCAAATGTGGGAAACGACACCATTGTTGGGGAAAAAAACTTTGTTGAGGAAACGAAACTTCACTGAGGAAACAAAACTCTGTTGAAGAGTGCTTTGTTGGGGATTCCTAAACCCTTGGTATGAAACCATAAAGATAAATCACGAAGATAGTCGAATAACATCAACTTCACCGGGGAATTGGAAGTTTCATCCAATCATCAACACTATCGAGGATGGTAAGGGGTTACTTTGACATTAACACTCTTTCATGGCATGTATGACCTCTGTTCAACACAATAGTCGAATCTTCCTCTCCTGACAAAATTAATCTCCTCACTGATGTTCATTGTGTATGCTCTTTTTCATGTCAAACAATTGTTTTGTATGCATAAGGATGTTTATTATGGGAATGACAAACCTGATGCGACAATTATGTAAACCTTGAAATTAAAAGTCTTGAATGAAAATATGTTGCATCTCTGTTGTGAATGAATCCCTAGCTAGAGTGCAAAATTTCAAAACTTTTTCTTCTCTCTTTTTTTAAAACACGAACATGATGCAGTCGATATGATACCAACATGTATATGTAATACATATTTGGAATTTTAGGAAATGTTATCCTGTTGCAGTATGCTTTCAAGTTAAACCCATGTTTCAGTAAAGGTTGTAACGTGGCCTGGTTTATATTTTTTTTTGAAAAAAAAAGGTTTTTAAGGCTCAAGTTATTTGTTGCCCACCCCCTTCGTGATATTCTCCAGTCCTAATTCAGTTAACTTGACACACAAATTCATCTCTCAAGAGGAGTTTATGATGGTTGAGGAACCACAACAATTTCTTGGACACGACAGTCACTTAACCTTTGTTTTTTATTTTGGTGTTCAATCACACGGCTTTTCTTTTGATGAAGATTTTATTAAATAATCTTTTTCTGCCTTTCAGACTTTTCAAATTCTTTTCCTCTTTCCCTAACTTTTTCCTGGACAAATTCTTTTTGAATTTCAATTTCGAAGTCCAGCGGGATGCCCTAACTTTTACCTAAGGTACTTGTTTTCAAGTTTCGACTTATCGGGGCTTTTTGTTTCTTTCTTATCTCTATTATCCTTTTCGAACAAGTCGTGTGCCCCTAAGTCTTTGAAATTTATGGAGGAAAGTGACTGCCTCATTCCTTGGTCGGCGAGGGATAACCTTTGTTGTATAGATTCAATCTCGACCGTAGGATCTTTTTTTTTGTTTTTTTAAGAAATAACCATTGTGGCTTTGATCTTTTCCCGTCCGCATAGTGCGAGGGATAAAATATGGTGATCCTCAGATGGGACACCGCTTATGAGATTTTGAAGGTTCGATCAAATTAATTGAATATCTACCATGCCCCGGGTTAAAAATAAGGGTTTTTTTAAACAGAAAAGAAACTCCTACTTTGAAGGCTCAGATGGGTTAACGAGGGTCTATCTCCCTTATATCTCCGATGTTTGTGGATTGAAACAAGGCCTGTACATATTCAACAAGGTTCTACTCAAAGTCATACCATCAGAGATATCGACTTTAATTATCGTCATCCTTCCTCCAATATTTTGACTAGGCAAAAGAGTTGGCACAGTTGGTATAAAAATTCCAGAAAATCAATTAAAGAGTGATAATGAATGGTTTAAGTAAAAACAAAAAAATTACTTTAAGGCAAACATATTTAGCACATCAGGGTTGAAACTCAAAAACAAACAAGTTCCTACATGTAGACAATGTTAAAACAGACAATCAAGATACACATGAAAATGCAGCAGAGAAAAATGCCACCAGGGAAGAGAATTGACTCCATCCGGACTTGTCAATCTTGACGATGCACTGCAATCCTGGCAGTATCCTGACTCATGAACTCTATATTATGAAGAGAAGTTGCAAATGGTTTTTTTTTCTTTCCAAAGAAATGAGCATTCAAAGGGGAGAGGTAAACCTTTGCCACCAGTATGGAGCCATGAAACAACTTAGCAAAATATCCACAAGAAAGTAGCTGAGTACCAACAAGAAGAAAATTAACATGCCCCTTGCATAGCATGACAGTTATATTCATGATCCATATTTCAAGCAATTATAACTTAGATTATCATGTTGATGTAGGGCCAACAACGTTTATATGCACATGTTTATCAAAATATTGGACGTTTTTGCAAACAAAAAAGTAAAAAGGATGTTATGTGCACGTATAGAAAAGAGGATCTTTTATTTACTTGAGAAATCAGCCTATGAAAAAGGAATTTACATTTGGAAATAGATTGCAAAAACAAAACAAACAAATGTTTACAAATGGAAATGTGAACACAAATATCCATCAAGTTCCGCTTCCTGACAAAACATTCTTGGACTAGTTCCGAGCTTCTTCCAGGTGACCGAACAAAAGAAAAAGAAACAAGGGAACTCATACTGAGCGTAGTCATTTGCTTTAAGTCCCTAACTTTTTCCTGAATCGCTCTTTCAGGTTTTCAAATAACCGGGACACCTTTTTTTTCCTAAGCTGCCATTTCGGGTTTTCAACTTAGCGGTTTTTTTTATGCAAAGTATTTTTTAACTACGTCAGCATTCACATGGAGAGGGAAGTATTCTCCATCCATGGTTGCGAGCATCATCGCTCCACCAGAGAAAACCTTTCTGACCAGGAATGGTCCTTTATAAGTCGGAGCCTATTTGCCTCTGGGATCTCCCTGGGGAAGAATTGTCCTCTTTAGCACAAGGTCACCTGGCTTGTAACATTTAGGCTGCACCCTTTTGTCAAAAGCTTTCCTCATCCTTTACTTATATACTTGACCATGGCATACAACTGTCAACCTCTTCTCATCGATGAGTTCTAACTGATCCAGCCGATTCTGTACCCACTCACTTTCGTCGAGCTCAACATCCCTCAGGATCCTAAGAGAAGGAATTTCGAATTTTACAAGCAACACTGCTTCCATACCGTAGACCAAAGAAAATGGGGTTTCCCCAGTCGAAGTATGTACAATGGTACGATAACCTTGTAAAGCAAAGGGCAGTATCTCATGCCAATCTTTATAGGTTACTACCATCTTCTGTACAATTTTCTTGATGTTCTTATTGGCGGCTTTGACAACGCCATTCATCTTCGGTCTATAGGAGAAGAGTTATGATGCTCGATTTTGAATGACTCACAAAGATCCTTCATAATTTTGTTGTTCAAATTAGACCTATTATCGGTAATGATCTTCTCAAGCACTCTGTAACGATAGATGATATTGTGTTTAATGAATCGAGTTACCACTTGTCTGGTGACATTGGCATAAGACGCAAATTCAACCCGTTTAGTGAAATAATCAATGGCAACTAGAATGAAACGGTGTCTATTGGATGCGGTCAGTTTAATTTTTCCAATCATATCAATTCCCCACATTGCAAACGGCCAAGGGAAAGTCTATAAATTCAGTGGTACAGGCGACACATGTACCTTATCAGCATAGACTTGACATTTGTAGCAAATCCGTGCATGATTATAACAGTCAGTCTCCATGGTGGATCAGTAATAACCAGCTCACAAAATCTTTTTGGCCATGGTATACCCACTGGAGTGAGTCCCAAAGTCACCCTCATGTATATCTTCAATGATTCTAGCTGTTTCTCTCTTGTCAACACATCTGAGCAGTAAACCATCATGATGCATCTTATACAACACACCACCACTGAGAAAGAACTTGGTCGAAAATCTTTTCAAGAACTTGACGAACGCCTCTTCAGAGTACACTTGTGTTTCAAGATATCTTTTGATATCATAAAACTAAGGTTTATCGTCTGATTCCAAATTGGCTTCAAAGCAAAAAGCTGGCTCATCCAACCTTCTGATGGTAATGGAAGGTGCTTCGCTAGCCCACTTAACTTTGAACATGGAGGATAAAGTTGCCAGTGCATCATCTAGACTCTTCTCTTCTCTGGAAATGTGTTCAAACATGATCTATTCGAAGTACGTAATCAACTTCATAACATGCTCATAATAGGGAATCAGGTTTTGATGACGAGTCTCCCAATCTCCATTAATCTGGATGATAACAAGATTGGAATCCCCATAAACTTTCAAATATTTGATTCGCAGGTCAATTCCCGCTTCAATACCATAAATGCAAGCTTCATATTCGGCCATATTGTTAGTACAATCAAAATAAATATGAGTTATAAAAGGAATGTGGAATCCCTCAAGGGAGGTGATAATAGCTCCGACGTTGTTGCCCATGGCATTGGAGGCACCGTCAAACACAAGTGTCCAATGTGATCCTAGCTCGGGTCCTTCATCTGGGCTTGGTATATTAAAATCCCGAATGTACATTATTTCCTCATCTGGAAAGTCAATCTTCATCGGTTCATAATCACCCATGGGCTGATGAGCAAGATGATCGAGCAATATACTATCTTTGATCGCCTTTTGCATAGTGTACTGGATATCATATTCAGTGAGTATCATCTGCCAACGGGCTACCCTGCTTGTAAGAGCCGGCTTCTCAAAAATGTACTTGATTGGATCCATTTTGGATATCAAGCAGGTGGTGTGAGTTAACATGTATTGTCTTAAGCGTTTGGCAGCCCAAGCAAGTGCACAACAAGTTTTCTCCAGCAATGAGTACCTTGAATCGCACTACGTAAACTTCTTGCTCAAGTAATAAATGGATTGTTCTTTATTTCCTGTCTCATCATGCCGACCGAGGACATAACTCATAGAGTTCTCCAACACAGTTACATACATGATTAGTGGCTTTCCTTCCACCGACGACATGAGTATCGGAGGTTCCTGCAAATACTCTTTTATTTTGTCAAATTCCTTATGACAATCTTCATCCCACCCTATCGTCTGATTTTTCTTTAACAATCTGAACAAAAGTTCACACGTGGCCGTGGGATGAGAAATAAATCTAGAAATATAGTTTAACCTCCCTAAGAAACCACAAACTTCCTTCTCTGTTTTTGGTTTGGGCATTTCTTGTATCGCCTTCACTTTAGCCGGGTCAACCTCGATACCTTTTTCACTTACAATAAATCCCAACAACTTGCTAGATCTCACCCCGAAGGTGCAGTTATTTGGATTCAGCCTCAACAGGAATTGCCTCAATCTCTCGAACAATTTCTCCAGATGAACAAGATGCTCCTCTTCTGTGTCAGACTTAGGAATCATATCATCTACATAGACCTCTATTTCCTTGTGAATCATATCATGAAAGAGAGTAACCATGGCACACTGATATGTTTCCCCAACATTTTTCAAACCAAACGGCATCACCTTATAGCAAAAGGTTCCCATGGCGTGATAAACGTTGTCTTATACATATCCTTCGAAGCTATTTTAATTTGATTGTAACCCGAAAAATCATCCATGAATGAAAACACTTTGGAGTGAGAAGTATTATCGACCAACACATTAATATGAAGAAGAGGAAAATTCACCTTAGGGCTGGCTGTCTTTAAGTCCTTGTAATCCACACACATCCTGACCTTACCATCCTTTTTAGGCACAGGAACAATATTTGCGATCCATGGAGGGTAATTGATGACTTTTAAGAAATTCGCATCCAACTATTTATGAACCTCTTCTTTAATCTTCTTGGACATCTCAGGATGAGTTCTTCGGAGCTTTTTCTTGACAGGGGAGCAACCTTCTTTGAGCGGTAGTCAATGCACCACAATATTTGTATCTAATCCTGGCATATCTTCATAAGACCAAGCGAAGATATCAGAATATTCACGGAGTAGCTCAATTAATCTGATTTTCATAATTTCCTCGAGATCTACCCCTATCTTGACCTCTCTTCTTACCTCTTCTATTCCAATATTCACCACCTCAATTGACTCTTGATTCTGCTAGATAACCTTCTCTTCTTGTTTTAGCAACCTTGCTAATTCCTCGGGAAGATCAAAATCCTCACATGCCTCCTCTTCAGCTTGATAGATCAGATTATCAAAGTCATAGTGAGCAATAGAAGAGTCGTTATCACTATAATCCATGGTGGAAGTGCATCTTCATAAATGATATTTTTGTGTTTTAGTGACGGTGTGTGAAAAGGGAAACATTTCCATTTAAAGAGAAATAAAAAGAAAAGAATGGAACAAAAAATTTGAATGCAAAAACGTCCTTTATTCATGACAAAATTTTGAAAATAAACATGGTGGCCCTACACAAATGGTTCACTATGCCTTGGGAAGAGCGCAGGAACTATGTCATGATAGTAAAAGAAAATAAGAAAATTACTCCTTAGCGCTTGAAACTTAGATAACATCAACAGAAGTCCAATTGTTGAGTGTTTGGCATGGAATACTTGGATGAATCCAATCTTCAATATTGTAGACATCAACCCTATCATCACTAATTGCATTGGTGTATCCTTCTTGAGCAGAACTAGGCCGAGAAAACTTCACAGGAGTAGATAAACCAGAAGCTCTGGGAGTTGCACTCTACTGACTCGGGCTGAAACCAAGATCGAATTTGTTGAATTTAGGAACAACGTCCAGTATTTGACCCCAACCTCCATGGTTTCTATTCTCCACCACAGCTCTAGAATCTATGAGAGAAGACATAACAATTTCCGGCTTCCTTTTCTGTTCGGGAGGAGGAAAATTGAATGCATGAATTGTCTCAAATGCTTGGAAAGGAGTCTCATGTATTTCTCCTTCAACCTCAACTTAGAGGAATGATGTCAAATGACTCACAATATACTCTTTCTCGCTGCACACAGTTATCACTTTTCCCTCTGTAGGATACTTGAGTTTCATGTGAAAAGTAGAAGTGACTTCCCATGCTTTATGAATCCACGGCCTCCCCAATAAACAACAGTATGCTGGATGTATATCCATCATAAAAAAGGTAGCAGTGAAGGTGCAAGGACCAACCTTGATAGGTAATTCCACCTCCCCAAACACTGATCTTTGGGACCCATCAAAGGCTTTCACCATCAAATCACTAGGACGCAGCTCTAGACTGGAATAATCAATTTTCATAAATGCTGACTTGGGTAGTACATTCAAAGACGACCCTGTGTCCACCAAAACCCGGGATAAAGTAGTTCCCCTGCACTCCATAGAAATATGTAACGCTTTGTTATGGTCTCGCCCTTCTGGCGGAAAATCAAAATCAGTGAAGCCCAGACCATTCCTAACAGATATATTAGCACAAACATTCTCGAATTGATTGACTGTTATCTCATATGGCATGAATGCATTCTTCAACAACTTCATCAAAGCATTTTTGTGAGGTTCTGAATAGATCAACAAAGACAAGATAGACATCTTAGAAGGGGTATGACTTAGCTAATAAATTATGATATAATCGCTCTTCCTGGTAATTCATATTAACTCCTTAACTTCATCGGGAACTGAAGAAGCTTCTGGTACCGGAATCGATTGAGTCATATTGGCTGGAGTAACCTTCTGATTACCAATCATCACTTTTTGTTTTCCTTTCTCTCTTGCAGAAACATCTGCCGCATCTTGTACATTGGAAGGACCAAATGCTCTCCCGCTTCTAGTCATTCGACTTACACTGGAGAAATTATGAACATCCCCTTCATTGTCTTCAGTAAATTCTTCTTCAGAAGGACGAGGATTTACTTCTTTCTTCACCCTATGGTAATAAACATCAACGCTATAATTCCATGGGATGGCCTTCTCACTAGTATACAACATGGGTCCAGGTACTGTAATCATCAAAGGAGGCGCCCTATATGGGGTAGGAATGCACACAAGGGTGTAAGGAATAGATACCACATAAACATCTTCTTCGGTAACCTTTCGGTATCTTGGTATTCTATCGAACTGTAGGGAACCCTCATCCATCATGAATTGGATTCCAACTTTCAAATCATCACAACCTTTCGCTTGCTCTCTACACTTGGCACAGTCCGAAGCACAGCCCGAGAAAATAGAATTTTCAAGAAAATACCTCTTAACATACCACAATGGAGTAGTTACCTATTCCACATTCATAACTAAATTCAACATTCCTCCATTATCATCAATCACATTAACAACAGCTCCTCCATGCCTAGGCATTTGGTTTTGGGTAACATTCGGACCGGTCACTGGAGTAAACTCAATTTCCTTGGCATCTAACAAATCTTGTACCTTGCACTTCAACGCAAAAAAATTATCAATACAATGACCAACTCCGCCAGAATGGAATTCACATCTTGCATTAGCATCATAATTAGGAGGAAGTCTTTCGGTGGGTGGTGGCATATTTCTCAAACTGATCAACTTCAAATCGAGCAAATGGTAGAGTGCTTCAGTAAGAGATACTGGCAAGGGATCGAATTTTCTTGGTTGTCTCTGCCGTTGATTATTATACTGGCATGGAGCATCTTGTTGTCTTTGTTGTTGTGGCGCATGATTATGTCTCTGCTGCGGAGGAGCATTAATAGGAATAGAAACATCATTGATTTGTTGGTGTTGACAATCCTCTCTTCTTCCTCTATGAGAGTAAATCACACTTGCGTCGCCTTCCCTTTTCTTGGGGTAAGCATTGAATGACTTCTTACCACCCCCTGATGAACCATTAGAGCCACTTATTTGAATCTTCCCTAATTTCAAACCCACCTCAATTCTTTCACCAGCCATAACCAAATCTGCAAATCCTGCTGAAGCACTTCCTATCATGTGATCATAAAACGACGCTTACAAGGTACTCATAAACATATCGACGAGTTCTTGCTCCATGAGTGGAGGTTGAACCCTCGCAGCCAGCTCACGCCACTTCTGGGCATATTCTTTGAAAGATTATTTTGGTCCCTGTGACAAATTCTATAATTTAGTGTGATTAGGCGCCATATCCACATTGTACTGATAGTGTTTGACAAAAGGTCGAGCAAGATCATTCCAGCATCGAATATGAGTTTTCTCTAACTTCATGTACCACTCCAGGGATGCCCAGATAGGCTATCCTGGACGAAATGAATCAAAAGCACCTGATCCTCGGTATGTACCGACATCTTTCGGAAATAAGAAGTTGCATGAGTAACGGGACATGAGGAACCGTTGTACTTTTCGAACACCGGTGGTTTGAAATTTGGAGGAACCTTCACCCTAGACACTATCCTAAAATCATTAGCATCCATGCCAAGGACTCCTTTCCCTTCCAAAGCCTTCAAACATTCTTCCAACAGCTGATACCTTCTATCCTCAACCTGAACCTCTGGCTATGAACGCTGTACAGAAATCTGATCTTCATCCTGATCAAAATCATAGTCCTGCTCTTGATAGTTTCTTACACCACCTAGATTATCTCTTCGGTTCCCCACAAGACGAGGTCCCAGAGACGGAGGCAATTTCCCCATGTTGCGCAGAAAAGGGTTTCCAGGTGGCCCGTGAAAATTCCCAACGGGCTGGTCCTACACCTCTCCCAGTCCAACAAAAATGTATTGATAGAGCCCTTGATTTCCACTATCCACTGGATAACAGCGTTGATTATTGACAATGGCAGCCAATTCCTCCTGTTGACGATTCACATTGGTGATTACCTCCATGAACTGGGTCATTTGAGTAGCCATATGGGCTCTCATTTGAGCGAGTTCATCTTGGACCTGTTCCATATGTCTTGGCAAATTGTTTCTGGTGGAATACTGATGAGTAGTCATCTTGAATTCTGGATAAGAAAAGAAGACTCAAGATAAGAATATCGTCCTAAGATGACTTGTAATGTATGAGATGCATGACATGCATGATATGTTTTATTATTTCCAGGAATTTACAAGCTTTGTCAACCATCAGGAATAACAACCGAGCACGATAAAAGACAAATAACAAAATAAAAATACTAGTGTAATAAAAACTTCTTTATTTACAAAAAGAAAAAACAATAAAACACCAATTCTCAAAGTCCACAAAATTTATATAAGATAAAATGATCCCATCCAACAAGACTGGTGGTGATCATTTAACAAAAAATAAAAATCAAAGGGGTGGGTCCTCCATCCCAACATGAAATAAAGGTCCCTCCTCCTGGAAGTTCTCCTCACTCCACTCCTTGGTCTCTTGGAATAACTATCTTATCTTTGGGCAGTCACGTTCTTCAACAAGGCCTTTAATCACTTCATCCTTTCAGAGTAGTTATTCTTCTAAGTACTGACTTTGCTCTAGAAAGTGATCACATCTTTTGCATTCTGGAAAAGAAATAGCTATAGGTGCAATCTCCAATTCTTCTATCTGATTTATGAGCTTAGCATTTTCTTCCATCACTCGAGTCATCTGCTCTCCGCGCTTCTGATCTTGCAATCTGACTTCAATAACTTGCCTTTCTAATTCTTTAACCTTTTCGCCGTGACATGCTTTTAACTTCTCTTCTGCTACTTGGAGATTCTTAATCCTTTGTTGACTTTTCAAAAGTGAATTATCTTGAAGATTAGTTAAGATGGAATTCTCAATCCTTGGCCTCTTTGACCATTTACATGATCCGCAACCCTCTAGTAGACGATCTTTCTCCCGATTCTCCCTCCAAAGTCTTTTCTTTTCTTGTAAACAAAGGAAAGTTCAATATTTTTATCTTCCATATCAAGTTGTAGCTTAATATTCTCAGCTTTGGCGTTTTTGAGGCACTCCATTGGTACAACTTTGGATTCTCCTAGCACGGATTTCTTAGGAGACGTCCTGCCATGAGAAATATTATCATCCTCCGGATCATACACAGGCTGCGTGTACAATGGTTCTTCCCTCTTATAAGGCAACAACAACACCTTTACCTGACTCTGAATCCATTTTAAATAAGTGTCAAGAGCCACACTGTTGTACCCCAATTTTCCCCCCAAAGATCCCTTCATCATACCATATTGATTCAATCACAACAAGATCACATTAGGGCTTTCGGTCCTCCCCCTATCTTTAGCTTTGCTCTTTGAGGAATCACCAAGCACCTTGACTTGTTTTTCTTTTGTGGTCATGCATGTTTTGTTTTGAATTTACTTTTAATTAATAAAATGCAATGTTGGTTTGTCTTACTTGTTAATAATGTAGGTAAAGGAAACATGGTTTTGCAAGTTACTCCATGGGTTCATGAGTTTATTTCCATGCTCTAGTCAATAAAGCATGAGAAGTTCAAACCTCACCATTGGATTTGTTTTGGAAGAAATGGCATGGCAATGTTATTTTGGTTCACCGTATTTTAAGGTTATCAAATTTGATTCAAAAGTACAAGGGGTTGATTGAAGAAGTTGTCATGCTTGGACAAGGCTTTGTTCCCATTGGTTACAAGTGCATATTTCTATAAATTCTCAAGATATGGAAGTGGTTTTGGTGGATATGAGTTATCATTTTCATCCTGAACAACTTCTATTTACAAAGCAATGGTGTTGGTATAAGAAGTTTGTTCAAAATTGTCAAAGTTCCTCAAAGCATTTTCTTGCTCTAGGAGCTAGGGTTTTAAACTTCAAAGAAGCATATCTTGCTCATCTTTTTGTATTTTTGAGTGATTCCAAAATCATCCTTCTCTTCAAAGGGTTATAACTAAATCACTTCAAAAGTTTCAAGGATTTTTCATGTGGAAGAAACTTGATGATGAAGAAAGATTACAAGTCCTCCAGATGAACCCCCAATTTCTCATATGTGACTTCAAATGATCATAACTTGGTCAATTTTTATCACCTTGAGCCCATTCTTTTTGCAAAATGATCTTGAGGATGTTAACTTTATGCCTTATTTTATGTGTAAAGTGTGAAATGGATGTACGATGCCCTAAGGATACATAAGATTATAGGTCATTTCATGATTTTTTTGCCAACTTCAACAATTCATAACTCTCTCAATTTTTAGATATTTTGAATGGTTCAAGTTTCAAAATGTCATTCAAGAGGTCTATTTAATTCCATCTTTTTTGGTCAAGAGAAAATTTCAAGTGGAAGGACATGTTTGGATGCAAAACATTATAGGTCACTTTTGAAGAAAAACTTAAAATATTTCTAAGCATGGAAAGTCAACTTCTTTTTCCCAACTTTGACTCAATGCAACTTTCAGCTCAAGCATCCATTTGATTCCATTCTTTTTCCATTGCAAATTTTGTAACCTCATCTTTCTAAAGCATCAAGAATCATGCCCTAAGACCCCTTGAGTTGAGAATGCCATTGATTTGAACTTGGTAACTTGGAACTGAAGTTTCTTCAAAATTTAGAATTTGAAATCATTGGTTTAGCTTTTAAACACTTTGTTTCGATGCATTTTTGCCTCTAAACTGTTAGAACATAGTTTGATTCTACAACCCTTAACTAGATTTTTGATGATAACAAACACAAAGAAAAAATATGCACTCTAAATTTGTGTTGTTTTGTATGCAGAAGTTCTAACTGAAACAACATCAGAAGTTAAGCCACAGAAGCTTTCAAGGTGAGCTAATCAGAATGTTCTAAAGAATGATGATCAGAATCTAAGTTAAAGTAAAAGATACTCTGACTCTGAACATAAGTCTAATATGCCATCATATCCTCACATCTCTGAGTCATCAAAGTTCTGATGTAAAAGCAACATGCAAGATCCTATAGTTCTAAAGCATTACTTTTTCAATTAAGACAGTATCATATGCAACAACTTCATTCAGACAAGAATCTTCTCAATATGGAAAGTGAATTGAGTGTCCATTATCACGATTTATTTTGGACAATATTTTCACGCCTATATAAACAAGCTTAAAGGACAAATCATTTACGATTTTCACCGACGACTGCTCATACATCCTAGACGCTGCAAATATTCATATTCTCTTATACTCTCAAATTGTGTAATACATCACAGTAGTGATACAGTTTTTGTAACTAAAAACAACAGTATACAGTAAATCATTTTCTTTTGATTAAGCTATTTTCCTTGAGATAAACCGGGTTGTGGTTGTACTCAAGAAGACTTTGACATTTGTTAAAGTACATTTGTAATCAATCTTGATTAGTGAGTTAAGTCCTCTTTGGAGAGAGGCAAAATCAGCTTGGCAGGTGGACTGGAGTAGTTTGAGATCAAACGAACTAGGATAAAAATATCGTGTCTACTGCTTTTGTTTTTAAGTTTCAATTCAACCCCCCCTTCTTGTGTTTTTCACTTCTGCAATTGGCATCAGAGCGCCTGGTTCTGAGTTCATACACTTAACCGTGTCAGTACAAGATCCAAGCTTTAGAAAAACACTATGGTGGGACCAAGCCAAAACATCAGCAATGACTATCATGAGGACAAGGACAGAATCAGCGACAAACCTCCAGTCTTTGATGGATAACGTTTTGACTACTGGAAAGACATAATTGAGATCTTCTTTCTGGCTCATGATGCTGATCTATGGGACAAGGTAATTGATGGATACACACATCCAGTGGATGAAAGTGGTCTGAAGATAGACAGAAAAAGGATGTCTGACCAGCAAAAGCGTGATTTCAGAAACCATCATAAAGCCAGAACAATACTTCTCAGTGCCATCTCATACTCAAAATATGAGAAGATCTCAATCAGAGAGAAAGCCAAAAACATGTTTTACTCTCTGAGAATGACGCATGAAGGCAACATACAAGTTAAAGAAACCAAGGACCTTACGCTCAATCAAAAATACGAAGCCTTCAAGATGGAAGACAATGAATCCATAGAAGCTATGTTTTCAAGATTCCAGATTCTTGTTTCCGGGATGAGAGTTCTTGACAAAGGGTATTCTACTGCTGATCACGTAAAAAAGATCATAAGAAGTCTACCAAAGCAATGGAGACCAATGGTCATTGCGCTTAAGCTGGCTAAAGATCTCAACAAGATATCTCTGGAGGAACTTGTTAGCTCCCTTAGAATCCATGAAATAGAGCTAGAAGATGACGAGCCTCAAAAGAAAGGTAAGCCTTTTGCATTAAAATCTAACAAAAAACTTGACTCTAAGTTTTTGCAGGCTATGGAAGAAACTTCTGATGGATCCTCATCAGAAGAAGACGAATTGTCTCTTCTCTCCAGAAGGGTCAATCAACTGTGGAAGCAGAGACAAAGAAAATTCAGACACTCGAGAAAAACAGAAAATCAGAATGAATCCTCCTCCAGATACAGAAAGTCTGTGTCCTCCTCTGGACACAGAAGATCTGAAGCTTCCTCCAGTCACAGAAAGTCAAATAACAAAGACATCATATTCTATGAGTGTAATGAACAAGGGCACCACAAAAGTGACTGTCCAAGGCCTTATAAGGAGAAGCCAAAAAAGAGGTTCTTCAAGGAGAAGAAGAAAAGCCTCATGGCAACATGGGACGATTCAGACACTTCTGATGCTGACTCAGAGTCAGATGATGAAAGAGCCAACATCGCTCTTATGGCAAATGTGATAGAAGACAATGAAGCTTCTGGTTTAGACTCAGAATCAGACACATAAGAGGTATTTCCTGATTTCACTGTTAATTGTACTGAAGCTGAACTTCCAGAAAGTCTGAGTGAAATTCTGGAAAGGTATCAGCAGATCAGAGTCAAATTCAAGAACCTGAAAAAGGATCTTGTCTCTGACTCTGAAGAAACTGAGAGTCTTAGATTAGAAAATTCTGATTTAAAAGAAAAGATTTTAAAATTAGAAATTGATTTACAAAACTCTCAGAAGGAAATAATCTCAGAGACTCCCAGTAATGCTGATAAGATCATCAAAGAGTATGATCACAACTTTCAGAAGTTTCTGGCTAAAAACATAGGTAGAAGCAAGATGGCTTCAATGATCTATTGAGTTAGTAGGAATGACAGAAAAGGAATAGGATACCAAGGTAAGGTATCTCCACCTAAGAAAGTCATGGACCTAGATATTAAACGCACACCACTAAAACCACACTTCACATATGGGCACACACATGACCTGAAATACACTAGCAATAATTATTCTGCTAAACCAAAATTCAAACAGAATTTTAGTAAAACTAACAAACCAGGACCCAAAAAGATATGGGTACCTAAGGACAAAATTATATATGTAGCAGATATCTTTAGCAGCAAGGCTAAAACACCAGTCATGGTACCTGGACTCTGGATGCTCTCGACACATGATGGGAAGAAAGAATATGTTCCAAAGCTTGGAACTTAAACCTGGAGTCTATGTGGGCTTTGGAGGCAACCAAAGAGGGAAGATCATTGGCTATGGAACAGTAGGTAATGGTAATCTTCCTTCTATTAATAATGTGCTTTTAGTTGATGGATTGATGCATAACCTGTTATCCATAAGTCAATTAAGTGATAACGGTTATGATATAATCTTTAATCAAAATTCATGCAAAGCTGTTAGTCAGAAAGATGGAACTATCCTGTTTAATGGAAAGAGGAAAAATAGCATTTATAAGATAAAACTTTCTGAACTAAAAAGTCAGAATGTAAAATGCCTTCTTTCTGTTAACAACTAGCAATGGGTCTTACACAAAAGATTGGGGCATGTTAGTATGAGAAGAATATCTCAGATTAACAAACTCAATATGGTCAGAGGACTTCCTAATCTGAAGTTCAGCTCAGATGCTCTGTGTGAAGCATGTCAGAAAGGAAAATTTGCAAAACCTACTTTCAAAGCTAAAAATGTTGTTTCCACCTCTAGGCCATTAGAACATCTACACATAGACTTATTTGGACTAGTGAAAAATGCGTCTGTTAGTGGCAAGAAGTATGGGTTAGTGATCGTAGATGACTATAGGAGATGGACATAGGTAAAGTTATTAAGACACAAGGACGAGTCACATTCTGTGTTTGTTGCCTTCTGTAACCAAGTTCAGAATGAAAAGGATCTTAGAATTGTTAAAGTCAGAAGTGGTCATGGTGGAGAATTTGAAAATAAAAAATTTGAAACATTTTTTAATGAAAAAGGCATTTCGCATGACTTCTCTTGTCCTAGAACTCTCCTACAAAATGGAGTTGTAGAATGAAAGAACAGAACATTGCAAGAAATGGCCAGAACCATGATCAATGAGACTAACATTGCTAATATATTCTGGGGAGAAGCAATTTACATAGTGTGTTATATTCAGAATAGAATCTGTATAAGACCTCTTCTAGAAAAAGACTCCATATGAATTGTGGAAGAACAGAAAGCCCAACATTTCTTATTTCCATCCTTTTGGATGCACATGTTTTATTTTGAATACTACAGATCATCTGAACAAGTTTGACTCTAAAGCACAGAAGTGTATTATGTTAGGATACTCTGAACGCTCAAGAGGGTACAAAGTATACAATACAGAAACACAGATTGTTGAAGAGTCAATCAGTGTTAGATTTGATGATAAGCTTGACCCTCAAAAGTCAAAGAAGAATAACTCTTTTGCAGATATAGAAGTTAAATTCACAGGTTCTGAAGACAACTCATCAGAAGTTTCCAACAGAGGCGCTCTAACAATTTCAGAAGAAAATGTCACGAGTGTTCCAGTACCTTCTGTTGATCAACTTCAGAAAAGGTTATCCAGAAGATAAGATCCTGGGAAAGAAGGATGATCCAATCAGAACAATATTAACATTCAGAAACTCTGAAGAATCCCTCATGGGACTGGTCTCACTGATTGAACCAACAACTATTGATGAAGCTCTTCTGGACAATGACTGGATTCTGGAAATGCAGGAGGAATTAAACCAGTTCACCATAAATGAAGTATGGGATCTGGTTCCCAAACCAAAAGGATTCAATGTAATCGGAACAAAGTGGGTGTTCAGAAACAAACTGAATGAGAAATGATAGGTCATCAGAAACAAGGCATGACTGGTGGCACAAGGTTATAGTCAGCAACATGGGATAGACTATACAAAAACCTTTTCTCCAGTCGCCAGGTTAGAATCTATCAGACTCCTAATCTCTTTTGCTGTAAATAATGGCATCACTCTGTATTAGATGGATGTCAAAAGTGCATTCTTAAATGGTTACATTGATGAAGAGGTATATATGCACCAACCCCCTGGGTTTGAAAATTCCAAACACCCAGAATATGTTTTCAAACTAAAGAAGTTACTCTATGGTCTGAAACAAGCTCCCAGAGCTTGGTATGAAAGGCTAAGTAATTTCCTGGTAGAAAAGGAATTCACCAGAGGGAAAGTGGACACAATCTTGTTCTGTAAGACACTTAAGAATGACATTTTAGTTTGTCATATTTACGTAGATATTATTTTTGGATCCACTAAACCTTCTCTGGGAAGAGAATTTCTGAAGATATTTGACCTCTCAAAATATAAGCCCTCAAAGACTCCAATGCATCCCACGTGCATTCTAGAAAAGGAAGAGGTAAGTAAAAAGGTAGAATAGAAGATCTACAGAGGTATGATTGAATCTCTCCTCTATCTGACGGCTTCAAGGCCTGATATTTTATTCAGTGTTTGCTTATATGCTAGATTCCAATCAGATCCTAAAGAATCTCACTTAATAGCAGTTAAGCGAATTTCTAAGTATCTTAAAGGTACTACTAACATGGGTTTTTTTTATAGAAAATCCAATGAATACAGCTTAGTAGGATACTGTGATGCTGACTTTGCTGAAGACAGAGTAGAGTGTAAAAGCACTTCTAGAAGCTGCCAGTTTCTGGGAGACAACCTGATCTCATGGACCAGCAAGAGACAGTCCACAATAGCGCTATCAACATCAGAAGCTAAATACATAGCAGCTGGTGGATGTAGCACTCAAATGCTCTGGATGAAAAGTCAACTTGAAGACTTCAACATATTTGAGAGTAACATCCTTATCTTCCGTGATAACACTTCTGCCATCTGTCTATCCAGAAATGCCATTTTGCATTCTAGGGCTAAGCATATAGAAATAAAACACCACTTTATTAGGGATTATATTCAGAAAGGAATTCTTACTTTAAAATTTATTGACACATACCATCAATGGGATGATGTGTTTACAAAACCCCTTTTTGAAGATAGATTCAATTTCATTCTGAAACATCTCAGTATGAAGGTATGTCCAGAATAAAATGTTTTATTTGCATATTCTAACCCTCAAAATTTTATTGTTTTCTGTGAACATCTGATCAACTTATCTTCAGAAGTTAGGAGTACAGTTGCCTCAGAATCTATCTATGAAGATATGAACTTTTCATTTCAAGGATAGAGGCGTGCAGTTCACACCATCAAACATCTGTCATCCTCTCATAAACTACCTTCTGAGGCTGAACCCACGTTCAAATTCTGAAGGCTCCAAGGCTCTGATTGGATGCATTGAGAAACTTGTCATTGGTAATTATTTAATATCTCACTAAATCCCCTAATTTCAGGTTTCATTAATTCAGTATAATAATTACTTAGTTTCTCTTTCTTACTTATTACGCTTTCAAAAGTGCTTATATAAACTCAATTTACTATTTCATTCATTCACGTTTTACCACCTTCAATACTCTCTCTTGCTATAGTTTTTCAAAACACCCTTTCTATCAGTTCTCTTTAAAGAATCCGTGTGAACAATGGCATCATCATCAAGTCTCAAGAATCTCAACAGTGCTCTTGGTTCTTCATCAACTGAACAATATGAGGAGCCCATTAGAACACTGCTCACTCTAGTCAACCTTAAAGTTCTCTGTGAATTGATCGTCGATTTTGAAAGTTTACAAGAAAATGGGTTTGATCTGTATGAATATGTAACTGCACCGGGATGGAACAGATACTTTGATCGTCTGTTGGGTCCAACTTTTCCCATTCTTGTTAAAGAGTTTTGGATTCATGCTACTTCATCCAACCACCAGGTCACGTCATATGTTATGGGGAAGAAGATAGTGATTACAGAAGATTTGATTGGGAAACTCATTGAATACAATGGCGGTGGAGTCAGATGCATTGATACGACTGATAAGTGTTCTGACCTAAAATCTATCGCTAGGGTCATTTTCACTTTTGGACAGCCATCCAGCAAGATCAGAGACTTGAAAGATCATTACAGAATCTCGGCTAGAATTATTCTAGGATCTATCAATCATAGGAAGCCTACAAGCTCTCCTGATTACATCAACATTGATCAGCAGTTTCTGTTATACTTCAGTGCAAAGAAGACCAAAATAAATCTCCCACATTTGCGCTTCAACCATCTCAGAAAAAGTGTGAAAGAGACAAGAGAAGAAGAAAGAACTAAGAGGGATTGGATTCCTCTAGGAAGATTGATTTCAGATATTCTGACGGAAAACATGGTTGATAGAACATCTGACAGATGCTCAAAAAATCAGCACTCTGGAAGCAACTGCTGGGAAACCAATGAATGCCAAGAATCTGAAGAAAATGAAGATTATTGAAAGCATTAAGAAGGAACCAACAATTGCTTCTCACGAGGTCATCACTTCTAGGAGAATCCCTCTGATGGATTTTCCACTATTCTCTGAGATAGATGCTTCTCCAGAGATTATAGTCAGATACCTTGAAGCATGCAAGGAAGATGAGACTATTCCAGAAATCAATATCCGTGACCTACACAAGCCAGCTCCCGAGGTTGTGCTAAAGAAATCCAGAAAGAGGAAGGCAGCAGGAGAAGGATCCTCTTAGAGGACACCCAAAGCTGTGAAAAAGAAAGGTAACACGTCTTTTGTTTCTGTTGTAGAATCAATAGTTGTTCCAACATCTGGAACTATTCCCCCTCAACCAACATAAAATCCTTCACCTTAAACATTTGAGGATTTTGACCTAGAGTTTGACCCATCTGTAACTCTTGGAAATTTCTTAAATGAACCTCACTCCCCCAATCCAAATCTAGAACAACATCAACCAGAACTTGCAAGAGTTCTCTCTGATATTGAACTATTTGATCAAGACTTTTCTTCACCAATCCCAGAAAATCCAAACACTCAATTTCAACAACCAGAAAATCCACAACCACACTCACCTAAACCAGAAAATGAAAACCCCCTCACTCCTCAATATGAAAATCCATCTTCTGAAACACCTGAACCAGAAATTCAACGCGCTACCGTAAACCAATCAGAAGACTCCCTTTCAGACTCTGATACCACTACCCTAATTCTTGGGACAACAAAACCTCTTATGATTCATTTACCTCTCTCCATTCATGATATTCTAGAAATAACTTCACCATATGAATCCACACCACCAAACACTCCTCACTCACCAATCCTGATTTCTGATTCTTCTACTCCCTCACCAATCAACCATCCAGCTGATCATCTCAGAACTGTCATTGATCTAGAAGCGCTAGACCATCTAGATTTCACCTCAAATAAAATAGCCATTCCAAAACCCAAACAAACCTTAACCAAATCAGATATTGGTAAGAACCTGTTGATTTTTGAAACAGAAATACAGGAATGGGTTACTTCTTTGAAGCAAGCAAGTCAAGAGAATTCTAATCCTGCTGCTTTTGATTCTCTGTGGGATAGATTCAGAAAATGGTTCAACTCTGAATTCCAGAAGCTGAAAGAATTGAGCTATGAGATGGCTCAGCAGAACTTCAGTGATCAGCTGAAAGCCTTCAAAGATCAAGTTCTAAGTCACTGGGACAAGAAAGAAATTCTTCTGCTAGAAAATGCTCCCTGGAAAGAGAACCAACCTTCAGAAGCCACTGAACCAGATTCTGATAGTCACCCTCTGACTACTACTCCAGAAAGATAAATTTCAACAGAAGAAGTTGTTCAATCAGAAGAGGCTACAGATTGTTCTGAATGACATGCAACCCCTGAAGACACACCAACTTCATCTCTAGTCATGAAAACTCTGGAAGAGTTGAAAAAGGAGAATGTTTTAATCCATGCCAGGTTAGATAAGCAAGAAGACACAAACAAAGAGATCAGGGATATATTGGACAAGCAAGAAGATACAATAAAATAAATCAAAGACATTCTGGGAAAGCAGGAAGAATCAAGCACTCAGATTAAGAGCTTCCTGGAAGCTTTGTTCACACGACTTCCCCCTCGTTCTTAGATTTTCTTTAACTTATTATCTGTATTCTTCATCTTATCCTCTTTGTTTCTGAAAATTGTCATTGCATTCTGTTTTCAATACAAATCGTCTTTTTGACTCTGATTATATTACTTTTTGATACTTGACAAAAAGGGGGAGAACGTAAGATACTTTCAATAACAGTATACCGAGACAAAGTCTCAAACATTCTGAATATCTTAACTTCTATGTTTTCTGAAAGCTTGAACAGGAACATATTATAATAAGGACAGAAGGAGATGCATCAAAAGCTCTAACGAGAAGGAACTTCAGGGAAGTAACACATCTCTATCTGAGTAATCAACTCAGGGGGAGACTCTCTTAAGCTTTTTGTTCTATACTTTTTATTGAAAATCCTAGTTTTTGTCATCATCAAAAAGGGGGAGATTGTTAAAACATAGTTTGATTCTACAACCCTTAACTAGAGTTTTGATGATAACAAACACAAATAACAAATATGCACTCTAAATTTGTGTTGTTTTGTATGCAGAAGTTCTGACTGAAACATCATCAGAAGTTAAGCCACAGAAGCTTTCAAGCTGAGCTAATCAGAATGTTCTGAAGAATAATGATCAGAATCTGCGTTAAAGTAAAAGATACTATGACTCTGAACAGAAGTCTAATATGCCATCAGATCCTCACATCTCTGAGTCATCAAAGTTATGAAGTAAAAGAAGCATGCAAGATCCTATAGTTTTGAAGCGTTACTTTTCAATTAAGACAATATCATATGCAACAGCTTCATTCAGACAAGAATCTTCTCAATATGTAAAGTGCATTGAGTGTCCATTATCACAATTTATTTTGGACACGATTTTCACACCTATATAAAGAAGCTTAAAGGACAAATCGTTTATGATTTTCATCGACGACTGCTCATACATCCTAAACGCTGCAAATATTCATATTCTCTTATACTCTCAAATTGTGTAATACATCACAGTAGTGATACAGTTTTTGTAATGAAAAACAACAGTACACAGTAAATCATTTTCTTTTGATTAAGCTATTTTCCTTGAGATAAACCAGGTTGTGGTTGTACTCAATAAGACTTTGGCAGTTGTCAAAGTAGATTTGTAATCAGTCTTGATTAGTTAATTAAGTCCTCGTTGGAGAGATGCGAAATCACCTTGGCGGGTGGAATGGAGTAGTTTGAGATCAAACGAACTAGGATAAGAATATCGTGTCTACTGCTTTTGTTTTTAAGTTTCAATTCAACCCCCCTTCTTGTGTTTTTCACTTCTTCATAAACATGTTTAGTGAACTTCCAGAAGTGATTAGCACAATAAAACGTGCATTTTGTATGAGTTTTGATCAAATTAGAAGTCACATTTTTCTTGTTTGCAACTTCACATGATTTTCCTCCAAACTTCATCATTTCACATGCTTGGACATTCCATTTGATTCCCTATAAATAAAGGGTCATCCCTCATTCATTTCCCCAAGCTTGGATAGCCAGAATCACCCTGCCAAACTTGTTCCATAACTCAAATTTCTGCAACTTCGAAATCTATTTTCAAGCCTTTTTCAATCCAATTTTTCTATCAATTTACCTTCCTTGATCTTCCCTAAAGCTAACCATATAATTACGTTCAAGAATCGTGCCCTATATTGCTCCATAGAAGTCTAGTTTCAGAGCTCTGCAACTCAACTTCAATAGGTAGATTCCTTCATCAATTCTTCAAAACTTTGATATCATTGTGATGCTCTCATTGCCCTGGTTCTATTCGCAACACTTACTTTTATCTGGAAACTTGTTTTGACCATGAAATTTTAAATCGCTTTTCAAAACATTCTTTCCAAATTGCTTGAGCTACAATTTATATAAATTTATCGCGAAGGTGTGGTTGTATTCGTCTTGAAGAGACGGAGTGAATGACATAGGTCTCATGCTATAATTTTACAGATTGAGAAACCTAGTTTTGGGACAGGCTGGAGGTTAAAGATGACCATGTGTCATCCTTCAACCAATGAAACAGCGCCATTTGGATTTTTTGAATTTCTGATTTACATTTGATTCAGTGCTTTATTCACTAATGAACATGAAATGCACAACGCGCCAGATCCCTTGGATTTGATTACTAACACGTTTTGACTCTCATCCTATGGTCCACATATTTTTGACTTTATTTTTCTTTTCTGATTTTTATATTTAATTGTTTTAAATTTCAAAAAATCATAGAAAATTCATCTTTAGTCAAAAAAATATGAAAAAAATTATGAATTTTTTTTTAATTTTTCTCTTTCTGATTTTTATTTTTTCGCAATTTTATTGTGTTTTGATATTTTTTATAAATTTCCACTTTATTTGAATTGTTTTAAATGTTTAAAAATACTTTTATGCATTTTTAAATTATGAAAAATTATGGATTGATCCAATGATATTGTGACAAATATTGGTGACCTCATTTATTTTTTATTTCTGACTTTGTTATTTTTTATCATTTTTGGTTTATTTTACTCATTTCATTTAATTTTAAAATAGTTTTTGACTTTTAAAATTACCAAAATTTTTATAAAATCATTTTAGTTCATTTCTGATTTTTATATGGTCTTACTTTTATTTTCTTGATTAATTTGAATATAATTGATATTTTTCTGTTTTATTTCTATTTTAAAACTTCTTATTTATGAATATATTAAATGCAATATTATTTTGTGATTATTTTCTGGCTGATCTTGGATTAAATTTTTGGTCATGAACTTTGTTAACATCATTGGATCCATGGTGTTGAGTCTAACTCCAGAAAAATGGATGAATGATTTTAATAATAATTTGATTTAAATTTAATTGAAATGTCGTTTGTATATTCTTTCCCACCCTCTTTATCTCATCCTTTTCTCATTGTACTAAGTGTTATTGGAGCATGATCTCTATATCATGTCTAAAAAAATGGTGCATAGATTGCTAATGACTAGCCTCAAAATAGGTGCGACTTCTATATGAGCCACCTACGATTGCTTAACATAGCGCTAAATTTTATCCCGATTCGAATAAATGATCATTCGTGGCCCAAACCTATGTTTGCAAGCCCAAGTATGTTAATTTGATCTCTTTGATCCAATAAACTTGGGATTTATTGTGTGGAGGCTTTGGTTCTACCAATCCTCTAATGGATCTACAACACTTTTGGTTAATGCGGATCACTTAAACATCGTTGATCATTAAATGGTACTTTTAACGATTCCAAATGGATGATATACTTTACAAAAAGCAAATTCAACTTGTTGTATGGAGGATTTGGTTCTACCAATCCTCTAATAAGTTCCAAATACAAGTTTCAAGATGGTCATCCAACTAACCACTAATTAATAAATTGTTTTTACTTTATGCCCTTTTATTTTTTATGCTTTACGTACCATTTACTTTAAGCATTATATTTCATGTCATTTATATTTTGCTCACTTGAGCCTTTTCTTTTCTCTTCTAAGACACCTAATAATCAACATGAACCATAAAAAACTTTAATGATACTTGGACTATTTGGTTATTATCCTTGGCATTATGGAGTATTGGACTTCTTGGACTTAGGATTAGAAACCTTGGCCTATGTTGGAGACCTTGTGACCTTAATTGATATTTTGTCTGGAGTTCTTGAGGTTTACCTCAAGACATTGGGTTGTTTGTTTGGTTTGTGTGCAGGTTATTGTGATTACATTCTTTGTTTGTAATCTGGAATTCACCCTTATACAATTGTTACTCTGCCTAATTTATTTATGAAGACTTAATATACTTGAAGTTTGGTTCTCACAAGAGGTCTAGTATCTTTGCTTGCTTGGTTTCAATCGAAAGAATGAGAATTCTATCTTAGCTTATAATGTCAAGTATTTGCTTCTTGTTGGTTAGATGGTTCTTATCCCTAGATTTTACCTTATGCTTTAGGATAACCTCTTCTTCTCCTCCCATCTTCTTAAATTTCAAAAAAATCTTCTCCCTCCTTTTGAAAACTCTTCTTATTTTTAAAATTTAACTACTTTCATAATAAACTTGGACTTAGGTCCATGCATTTTCAAAACATCTTTCAAAAATAAACTTCAATCAACCTTAATAAAACCTTGACATTTTTTTGTGAGAAGACTAGAAGTCAATTAATCTCATTACAAACCATTTTTCCACTTTGGATTTTTACTTTAAAACTTTTCTCAAAAGATTGGACTCTTGTCAATCCTTGTAGTGATGCAAACAACTATACTCCTATAATATGTAGTGAAGTGAGATATTTTCCACTTGGGTGTTGAGTGAGATATTGTTGATTTTAAAATCCAATCCATATCCTCCACTTTGAGATGATGCAAATTCTCCTTTCTCATGATTGTGAGTAGTAAGTATGTTTTCCACATGGGCAATGATGATGATGTCCTATCTCATAAAATTAACCAACACACTTGTTTTTTAAAACTTTTCAAAGGTGAACTACGTGTACCCTGATCCCCTATTACACGAAAGATGGTACATAGGCACTAAAGGTTCACAACTGCGGCGGGTGCAAAAATCATTAAAAAAATATATTTCTTCTCTCATCTCCACCATCTATTTTACATACAAAAGTTTATAGCCAAAATATACAGATTTTACAAAGAGGTTCCTGCGGAGTACCATAGATGTTTAGGATGCTAATACATTCCCTTTGCATAACCAACCCCCTTACCTAGAATCTTTCCCCCTATTTTTGGGTTATTCGCTCTTTTCCCATTCGTTTGGAAACAATAAAGCGCGGTGGTGATTTTTATTTTGATCTGTACAAGTCTAGTTAATCTAATGGCTTAGTCTTAAACATTTACACCGCTACAGAAAATATGGCGACTTCACTGGGGAAAGATTCACCTCTTGCTGGTTCATCCCTAAGTGGGTTGAGCCTATCTTTGTTTTTATTTGTATATGTGCTATTGTTGTTTATGTGTTATATGTTGTATATATGTTTGTCTGGATTTTCCTGGTTTTCAGGGTGCTTGGTGATTACTTATAAGTCCTATACCTGAACTTGAGCAAACATTAAGATAGGACGGGTGGTATAGTGATGTTAACTTTGAGGGAGTAATCCCAAAAAAGGAGGCATGAGATCCCCCACTCAGTGGAGGCCCCTTTGACTTTAGTGTTGTTTACCGAGTAACTGGGAAGACATACTACTTCGACCTGGGAGCCTGCTGAAGCTGAGGACCGTAGAATACCTAACCCATCTTGGCCTTTTAGGTGTAGTGCGGAAGCTATGACGGAGTAATACGGAAATAGTTGTCACGCGATACTATGCTCCGACGAGTCTTTCTTGAGAATATTACTAATTACCGAGTTAATCGAGAAGTTGGTAATATTCGAAGGAAGGATGTAGACTATGGGAACCTCTAGAACCTTGTTCGAAAGGTGATAACTTTTATACCAACACCTTATGGGTAGTACCTTCGACCTCATGCTCGTGACGTTGAACCTATGAGCCCTATATGTGTGATCTTGTGTGTGATTGTTGCATCATGCACCCATGCACTCATAAGCATCTTTTGAAGAAATCTTATTTCAAGGGACTTAAAAGTTGACCATTTGTGAATATCTCAGGTACTTTTTAACCATGGATTCTGGAAAAATAAAGATCGGGAAGTACCATTTCAAGGATCCCAAGATAGATGAGTTGATCAGTCGAATTCCCGAGATTTAGTGTTCTGCAGATTTTCGGAAGAAGTATAGATCCATCATTCCTCTTATGAAGCTTAGGATGAGGGAGGGTATTCTATTGACCTTGGTCTAGTTCTATGATATGATGTATCATTGCTTTACTTTTCCCGACTATCAGTTGATGCTTACACTGGAGGAGTATTCTTATCTGTTGGATTTACCTGTGACCAATCGTGTTCCTTTTACTGGTTTGGAGGGTGAGCCTAATCCACATGAGATTGCTGCTTTGATTCATCTGGGGAAGTCTAAGGTGGAAGCCCATATGACTACTAAAGGAGGGATTAGAGGATTATTGGCCCAGTTCTTATTGGAGAAAGCTCGTTACTTTGCCAGGATGAATAGTACAGTCGCTTTTGAGGCCATCTTTGCTCTACTTGCTTACGGGTTGTTCTTATTTTCTAATGTGGACAAGTTTGTTGACATTAATGCTATCAGGATCTTCATGATTGGAAACCCAGTTCCGACGTTGTTGGGTGATGCTTATTACTCTATTCATCTTCGGAATTCTTATCATGGCGGGATGATTATCTGTTGCACGCCTTTATTGTACTAGTGGTTTATCTCTCATATGCCTCAGTGTGATGCTTTCTGGGATGTCAGGAAGGAACCCCGATGGGCTCCTAAGATCATGGCACTTATTCACTCGGATATTGATTGGTATCATCGAGCTTACCAGGATAGTAATATTGTTGACAGTTGTGGTAGTTTCCCCAATGTACCTCTTCTTAGTACAAAGGGAGGAATTAACTATAACCTTGTTCTTTCACGATGACAGCTTGGTTATCCGATGAGGGATAAACCAAATAGTATTCATTTGAGTAGTTTCTTTCTGAAGGAGGGAGAAGACCATAAGGAAGCTAGGGAGCAGATTGCAAAGGCCTGGCATCACATTCATAGGAAGAGTAGGAAAGACTTGGGACCTAGGGGTGTTGTTTCTTTGGAGCCATATCTTCAGTGGGTCTAAGCGAGGGCTATTCAGTTGAAAATGCCATATTCCAAGGAAACACCAATGCCTAATTTGTTTGGGAATACCACTCCTCCTTTATTGGATGATCTAGAAGAGCTGCAACTTGATTTGGTCAAAATGCAACAAGAAAAGGATGCTTGGAAGAACAAGTGCCAAATTTTTAGATTTCCTTTAGAGCAGACTTGAAGGAGAAAGACGACTTGATTGAGATACTTGAGAGTCGAGCGGTAGAGACTATGGAGAGGCAAGGTTATTTATTTTCTCCTAAGCCTCAATCAGATGCTGATTACTCACTTCCTGATTCAGGTGATTGGAAGGAGGTTGCCACCAGGTATGTGGAAGAAAATCAGAGGTTGAAGGCATAGATTGTCAGGCTTACGGGGAAGCGCCAACGTATAGAGTGATCTTCAACAAATTTACTTCTCAGGGTTTTAGACTTTATTTTCATCTTGTACTTGGGATTTTTGAGACTTGTAACCTATTTCGAAGTTATTATAATAAAAAATTTCAGTATTTCAAATGCGTTATTACTTTGATATTTGCAATGTGTCTATAAAACTTTAAATCCCTTGAAATATTAAATAACAAAATAAAATCATGTGAATTGCATATCATGCATCATATTGCACATATTTCTTGCATTTGTTATGCATATCCAGGTGTCTTACCAAGCTTCTTTACTTCGTTCAGAAAGTTGTCTCACCACTACAACATTCGGGCTAATTTCAGAAGGAAGATGGATAACTTAGAACAAGAGAATTGCGAGCTGCGCGAGGAGGTTTCTGCTTTGAAGGCCAACATGGCCAATCTTAATGCTATGATGGAATCTCTGGAGGCTACTCAGAATCAGCCACCGAGTGTTCAACCTCAACCGACAAGGGCTACCGTTGAAGCTCCGACTGTTCCTATATCCGCTACTCCAGCTGTTGTTCAGAATCACATGCCTCAAGGTTACCCATGGGGAATTCCAGAGAACTTTGCGCCTGAAGGTTTCAATCTTGGTCCTCAAGATACTCTAGTTTTTCAGACTATCGTTACTCCTGCACCTCTTGTGGTGCATGCTGCTCCTGCTGCACCTTCTTCGGTGAATATGGTTCCATTTGTTAATGATGATGTGTGTCGTCCTTTTCCTCCACCAAGTGAAGACTTGGGTCTCTATGACAGAATGGATGATTTTCAAGAGCAGTTTGACAAGATGAAGGCCCTTAGGGGAAAAGAGTTATTCGGGAAAAATGTGAATGAATTATGCTTGGTCCCAAATGTTAAGATACCTGCAAAGTTTAAGGTCCCGGAGTTTGAGAAGTACAAGGGCAACACTTGCCCTCGTGCTCATCTGGTAATGTATGTAAGGAGAATGTCTACCCATACTGATGATCAGCGTCTGCTGATTCACTTTTTTCAGGATAGTTTGACCGGTGCTGCGCTGAAGTGGTATATGAGTTTGGACAACATCAACATCCATACTTTCAATGACTTGGGAGAAACATTTATCAGACAATACAAGTATAACATGGACATGGTTCAGAAAGATAGGGAATCATTCAAATAATATGCGCAGAGATGGCGTGAGGTAGCCGCCCAAGTGATTCCTCCCATGGAAGAGAAGGAGATGACTAATATTTTCTTGAAGACTCTGGGTGCTTTCTACTATGAAAGGATGGTAGCAAGTGTGCCAAGTGACTTTACTGAAATGGTAGGCATGGGTATCCATTTAAAAGAGGCTGTAAGAGAGGGCCATTTAACAAAGAGTGAAGGATCTGGAGGTGCAAAGAAGCCATCTTATGGGTTTACCAAGAAGAAGTAAGGGGATGCAAATGCTGTTATGCAAGAGAGGAGGGTTAACCCTCCTAGAAGAAATTACCAGTGTCATCAGCAAATCGCCTCCGTTACTCCAGTTGTTGGTGTAACTCCAACCACCGTTGCTTATCAGAGGCCGTCCCAATAGGGGAATCAATAGTATAATCAGAGAAGGGAGAGTTATGACCCTATTCCTATGAGTTATACAGAGTTACTACCAGCATTAATTTATAAGAAGTTGGTACAGACCCGACCACCGGCCGCTGTACCATCACCATTGCCTTGGTATTACAAAGCAGACCAAACATGTGCTTTCCATCAGGGAGCACCAAGGCATAATGTTGAGAATTATTATCCTTTGAAGACTGAGGTGCAGAAATTGGTGAATTCTGGCATTCTATCTTTCAAGGATGTGGGTCCTAATGTGAAACACAATCCTTTACCCAAGCATGAAGGAGAAAATGCTATGAATATGGTGGTCGGTTGTCCAGGCGACTTCCGGATTTTTGATATTCATCTAGTTAGAGGAGATTTAGTGAAAATGCATGCAGACCTTTGTGAATTTGGCTACTATATGCATGACCATTCCAGTTGTGCTATTTGTAATACAAACATACAAGGTTGGGACAAGATAAAGGCTGATTTACAAGAGATGATGAATGAGGGCCTCATCCACAAAATCAGGCCTAGGGCAGAGTATGAAGAGGAGGTGAATATGGTTTCTGGATATCCTGGAGAATTCAAAATTTTTTATGTGGAGCACATGAATGAAGACCTTGTGCAATTTCATGCTACTTTCTGCCACTTGGCTGGTCAGGTGGAACATCAGTATGGATCTTGCCGAATTTGCTGTCGAGACTCCCGAGGATGTTCAATCGTAAAGAAAGGTGTTTAGTTGTTGTTGGACAATGGAACTATCAAGGTTACAGGTCAAAGAGATGATTACTATGAAGTTGATATGATTGAAGTTTGTTTGGCTTAAGAAGAGTCAGATGATGAGTATGCCTCTGCGGATGAGTATTTCTCCTCAGATTAGGATTTGTTTTCCAGAGATGACTCAATAATGATTGATTGCATTGAAGAAGGGGTAAACTTCATTGTGCCTTGTTTTGGTGCACCCGCCCATTTTGAAGTTGAGTATTATAGAAAGCCAGCTGTTACCCCATTGGTGATTATTTTGCTGGTTCTTGTCCCCTACATGTCAGATAAGGTTGTACCCTACAAATATAACGTTACAATCTTAGAGGATGGTGTGGAAATTCCCATCCAGCCAATGCCTGATGTTAGAAATATTGTTGAGACTAGCAGAGTGACCCGTAGTGGTCGTGTATTTGCACCAGTTTGTGTACTTGTATATTATTATTTGTACATAACATCATGTCATCATACCAAGGCATTTTCACTAACCATTTCATGGACCTAGAGATTTTTCTTTGTTTTGTTTTGTAGGACATGGCTTCCACTCGCAGAAATACTATCCAAATCAACCTCGTAAGAGTGCCTCCTCAACTCAAAGAGTTAGCGTCAAGGGTGAAACAACCGACCAAACCGTCATCTGGTGTAAAATTCAATGAAGTCGCCATCGAACGTCTTTTATCCCACCGAAAGGTAAAGGTAAACATCGAAAAAACCTGAAGAGGGAAAAATCATGATCTTGCGACCAAGAGATCAGGTAAGGGAGTCTGTTATGCGAGGGGAAGGTATTAGCACCCCACACACCCATAGTACTCTATGGTATCCACTCTTGTTTGTTCTAGTCTAAGGGTGTCTTTAATCTATGCTTACTGTTTACTACTGAGGAAGAATGCATGCAAAAGAAAGGATAAAATAATATAGGGAAAATAAAAGTTGTGCTCATTTGGGCAATACCCCAATGTCTACGTATCCCTTTTAAGGAATTAGAGCAGCCGTAATTTGGCTCATATATTTTGGTTGGTTTGTGTTTTTTTAGTTAAGACAAAAGAAACAATCAAGATGGCAAAACATCAGATAAAATTATAAAACATCAACAACAATGATAAAGTAACAAAAAGGGATGACAATACATCGCATGGTAACACAAACTCAGATAAGATGATAAAATATCAGCATGATAATAATAATATCAGACAAGATGATGAAACATTACACCTAACAATGATATCGACAATCAAAGTAGGATGACAAACATAGGCGATGGCGAAACATCGACAATAAACATATGCGATGGTGAAACATCGACAAAAAGATAACAAGATAGCATGGCAAAGATGGAGAAACATCAACAATCCATATGATAAAACATCACACCTAACAATGATATTGAGAATCAAGGTAGGATAACAAATATGTGCGATGGAGAAACATCGGCAACAAACATATGCGATGGCGAAACATCGGCTAAAAGATGGAAAGATAACATGGTAAAGATGGCGAGACATCACAATTCAGATGATAAAATATCACATCTAACAATGATATTGAGAATCAAAGTAGGATAACAAACACATGCGATGGCGAAACATCGACAACAGACATATGCGATGGTGAAACATCGGCTAAAAGATAGAAAGATAACATGGCAAAGATGGAAAAACATCAATAAATCAGATGATAAAACATCACACCTAACAATGATATTAAGAATCAAAGTAGGATAACAAACATGTGCGATGGCGAAACATCAGCAACAAACATATGCGATGGCAAAACATCAATAACTCAGATGATAAAACATCACACCTAACAGTGATATTGAGAACCAAAGTAGGATAACAAACATGTGCGATGGCAAAACATCGACAACAAACATATGCGATGGTGAAACATCGGCTTAAAGATAGAAAGATATCATGACAAAGATGGTGAAACATCAATTTGATAGGTTTTAAAATAAATCCAAAAGGTGCACAAACAATTAAGATTGGTTTGTATTTATTACCTTGAAGAAGGATTGAAGTTCATTAGAGATGTTTTATGATTTGCCAAGAAGAGGTTTTAGTTTTAAGAAGCAATATGCAAAGAAAAGAAAACAACTAAGGGAGACTACCCTAATCTCTAGCCCTAATGTTATCATACAATGATTGAACCTAAGGTCGAGCATGAAGAGGGGAAGTTTCTACCCTATGCTAGCATGCATGGTGTGATGTGGTGGGAGAACTGACTTGAGGTTTTGCGTTTGTGTTTGCAAATGTCGTGGTTAGCAAGAGTCGCCACCGACTTTTCTTTTATCCAAAAGGAAAGGTAAAAAAGCACAAGAAAGACCTTTGAGATGTTTTCTTGAGTTCGGGGGGTAGATTATGAAAAGGGAAGGTACTAGCACCCTTTTCATCCATGGTTTTCCATGGGCTCTTAGTTACTTGTTTAGATCACTTGCTTTGCTTTTGAAATTGTTTGAAATGGTGCTTTGTGTGGTTTTTGAAAAATGTTTCAATGTTTTGAAGGGTGTTTGAAAATGTTTTGAAATGTGTGTGTGTTTTGAAAATAGCAAGGATTGTTTGGAAGAGAGCAAGTAACTAGGAACTATCTACCCTACTCAAATGTCTTTCCTATGCATTTTTATTCCATTGACATTGTTGATTTACCATTGCTTTGGTAAACAACCCTATCTTTGGATGTTAAACGGGACGGGCGTGGGTCATCGTATGACCATGATAGCAATGTTGCCAAGTATCTTTAGCAAGTTTTGAGGGACCAAGATCATTTTGTTTAAGGCAACCTTTTGATAGCATCATCGAGGGACTATGATCTTTTGTTTTGTTTTGTTTTGCTTTTCCAAGATACTTTGCATGCATACCATGGCCATTTTGTTTAGACAACCAAGTGGGTGAAACCATAGGGGTGTTTGTGTGCAATGTGTGTTATTTTCATGCATTTTGATTGTCTTGGATTAGTTCATTCTATTTGTTTGATTTTTGTCTTATCATGCAAAACCCTAATTTACTACACATGTATATAATGCGATAAATTGCGTAAAATAAATCTAAGTTATTACAACAATTATTATGGGAGGGGGGATACAAATTTTGAATGGGGATATTTCCACAAAATAAAACCCTAAAATACTATTACAACCCAATTGAATCATTGTACAAGATAAATAAATATACAAATATTTAAATATGCAAATAAAATGTATTTATGCAAAAATGTTTTGTATTAATTTTATGTATGGAAAAAATAAAATTATTTAAGTCCTAAAAATAAGAAAAATAATATTATTATTTTTGAAAGGGTGAAATCCTAGTTTTTTTTTATTAAAAGAAAAATATGTTCTATATTTTTTATTTTTTCTATTTTTGTTTGTATAAGAAAATATAAATAATATTATATGCAATATTAAAAATTAAATATGTGTGAAATCAAAAACTTGTAACATGAAAAATGTAGCATTTCATCTCACGATTCCAATGATATAAAATTTGTAAACTAACTCTCAAAGATCAGAGAGAATTTAATCACCCCTAATTTCTGACCTAGTTTTTTCAGCATGTTCAACAATCAAATTCTCTTAGCTCAGTTAATATAAATGAGAACTATGCATATGTACAACTTCACCATGTTAAGGACTACATCTTTGCTTCACAAATCAAAGCTTGAGGATTCCTAAATAGAGAGATAGAGTTTTGAAAAATACCTTGTTCAGCTGGATTTGGATATGGCAATGTGGGGACTTTGAGTGAGGCCTGAGGATCGTGTGAGCTTCCTTGAAGTTCCCTCAAGCTATTCCAATGCTTAGCTGGCCTTGTGGATGGCTGAAACTCCCTGTAGAAGTCAACCTGCAACCTTCAAGTTTGAAAATGGTGATGTCTGAAATAGAGCTCACAGTTGCAGTGCAAAGGCTTGGATAGTTTGTATGTGATGTATGGAAGGTGTTTGAAGTGTTACAAGGCAAAACGCACGAGCAAATATTGAGTTGGCAAGAGTTTTGCAGAAGCTGCCATGTTTGGGTAAAAATATGTGTTTTTTGTATTTGGGAGAGTTTCAGATGTTGTACATTCGTGTTCTATCTTGAGATAAGTTTGTGAATTTGTTTTGAATTAAGCCAAGTCCACCCTTTATCAGATGTACAAGTTCTCTTGACTTTTGCAACTTTTCTTACTTTTGAAGAAAAGTGACAAGACTTATGCCAACCTGCTTGTCCTTGTTTGCTTGCTAGCTGCAAAAGGTTGGTATGCTTTGCCTGATACCTGTGGACCTTGCTTGTGACAAAAGAACAGGTCCAAGACTCAAGGATAGCAAAGTTGCAAAAAGCTTGCTTTATGAAAATGGCAATGTGCCCTTTATGCCATTTATGGATTTATTCTTTGTATAATGCTTCAAAAGCCAAAATAAAGGCATTATACAATGAATTTGCATTTAATTATGGAGTGTAGAAGGGATTTAGGACCTGTAATGCAAGGTACAAGCATGCTAGGATCTGATTTGCAACTTGGTGCATTGTGAAAATGGCTTGAACAAAAGTGATAAAATGCCATTTTCTCTTCTTCGATTCTCCCTAACCACAAATGATCTTGGAGAGTTCTTGGACATTTTGGAAAGCTTGCAACATGATATACAATCCATATTTGAAATGAATTTTGAGATACCTCTTGGAACTAGGTGACAAATGTCCATGAAGTTGGGTCAAAACCTGCCTAAATTAGGGCAAATTTTCACTAAGTTATTTAGTTCATGGACCCCTATTCACAAATTCATAACTTGATATCCAAGCATCTTTTGGGAAACATTTGTGAATAAAAGTTGTAGATTTCATGGAGGACTACAACTTTCATGTTGGAAGTTTTCCTTGAATCCAATTGCATCATGGTGAAAAAGTTGGGAAAAAATCAGAAATTTTCCATACTTAAAAAAATTTTAAGTTATGAAAATTTTCAAATTCAAAACTCTAATTTGCAAAATTAGGTTTCTTGGTCAACAAGTTTCACATTTTGACATATCTTGATGAATTATGACCCTTGGCACTTGATTTTGACTAAAAAGTCAAAGTTTGACTTTTCAGTGCATAGTTGACTTTTGATCAGTTGACTGCAAAATTCATCTATCAATCCTATGCATTTGAGATATTTTGAATTTTGTGATTAGGTCAAGATGAAGCTATTGAGTCCTTGAAATCATGCTTGAACCCAATTGGTCATTGGCTAGGTCAAAAATCAGAAATTGCCCTTTCCTAGTCAAAACCCTAATTTTGACCATTTTGCCCTTTTGATGATCTAATCAAATTTCTTTAGGAGTTGTGATCCAAACTCGATCAAATGATTCATATGAGTCTAAAATGTTGTTGTGGATAAAAAATTATGAAGTTTGACTGTAAATTGGCCATGGTTGACTTTTTCCCTAATACAGCTGATTTTTAGGTCAATTGTCCAATTGACTGGGCAAAAATGTGATTCAAGGCTTGAAACTTAGCATGAGCAATATTAGGGGTACAAGATGGTGTATGAAAGTCACATGAAGCATTGATGGTCCAAAATTCCTTGTGCAAACTCAAACCCTAATTTTTAGGTCATCAATGCAAGATGAGATCTTGAGCTGAGCAAACCCTAATCTTGTCTTGAGTCCAAGAAGTCTTGTGAGGAAAATCTTGATAAATGAGAGGGCAAATTTTGGGGTACAATAGCTGCCCCTGTTCAATCTTCTTGAACCTGAAGAGTTAGATTGGCGAATTTTGCCGTTCGTGACTCGAAGGTAAAAGATGATTGGACACTAGAGTGCCCGTAAATTTGCACTCGACAAAATGTAGTTGAGGGAATGGGCTTAAAGATGCCATTTGGAGAAGTGATAAAATCTTGTTGGAGATGGGCTTAAAGATGCCATCCAGAAATGTTTGTTAAACTGTAAGTTGTAAGTCGAAAGAATAAGTGTCAGAATGGTGTCCGTGTCTGGGACATATCTGAGTTGTATCTGGAGACTTGCATTCTAAATAAGTGACAGAATGGCAACCGTGTATGGAGTGTATCTAAGCTGGGGAAAATCAGAATAAGTGATAGAATGGCAACCGTGTCTGGAGCGTATCTGGACTGTATCTGACGTTTGAATCTGAATGAGTAATAGAATAGCATCCGCGTCTGGAGCGTATCTAAATTGTATATGAGATCTGAGTCTGAATGAGCAACAGAATGACTTATGTGTCTGGAGTGTATCTGTACTGTATCTGAAGGTTTGATTGGAACGAGAAATAGAATGGCTTCCGCGTCTGGAGCGTATCTGAACTAGAATCTGAATAAGTGACAGAATGACTTCCGTATCTGGAGTGTATCTGAACTGTATCTGATAGTTGAAATCTGAATAAGTATCAGGATGGCATCTGTATCTGGAGCAAATCTGAACTTTATCTGAAATTTGAATCTGAATGAGCAACAAAATGACTTTCGTGTCTGGAGTGTATCTGTACTGTATCATGATTGTATACCGTTAACGGTAGCTTGTTAATATTATCCTGAAAAGGGTAAAATGTTAGTTGAAACATAAAGTTATGTTGCATGAAATGTATGATGCAATATATGTATTTTGTCAATGTTTATGATATATGGATGTAATGTATGCGCATGTAAGCTGATTTGCTGTATTACTGAGGAGAATGAATCCTTGACAGCTAGGGATAATAAAATCCTTGACTGCTGCCGGGGAAAATAAATCCTTGGTGACTGTTGGGGATAAGAAATCCTTGACAACTTCTGTGGGGATGTGAGGATCCTTTATGTCTTGAAGTTGGATTATTGACAAAAATTCCATTGTGAGGGTAATGCCAAGTACTGCTTGAATAATCTGCTTGGGGAATCTAGAGAATTCTGATGACTTCCACTGGGGGTTACATAATGGGAAACCTTGATCTGCTGGAGAATAAGGGAAACTTTGATGACTTCTGCGGGGAAATAAGAATGTGAATCTTCGTTCTGTTGAGGAGTAATGAAAACTTTGGCGACTTCACTGGGGAATTAAGAATGAGAATCTTTATTCTGTTGAAAAAAAATAAAAACTGTGTGGGGAAGAAGGCTTACTGCTGGAGAGTATGTTCAGGAGTTTGGGTTGTCTGCCACTCTACTGGGGAATTAACCTAGGTTGGGGAGAGACAAAAGTTAACTGTTATCTGGTTGATTTCCAGGCTTCAAGATAACTTACTGGGGAATTCAGAGAAACTGGATGGTTTCCGCTGGGGATTGATAGTTTGAAACTTTGACTCCGCTGGGGATTGGGAGTTTGAAGTTTTAACTCTGATGGGGGTTAAGGGTTTGAAATTTTAGCTCCACTGGGGATCTAGATGATGTACTGTAGGGATTGCTCGTGCAATAGCCTAAAGACGTTTTCCTGTCCTTTCAGTCTGTCAGTAATTGTTCTCTTCCATCCTGTTTATTTGTAAACAGTAATTATGTTCAAATGCATATGTTCATTAATGAATCATTGGACATTATTGCAAATAAAACACAAGTGTAAAGAAAAGACAAATAGTTTTCTGCACTTTAAAGAGGTATCTTTGTATTTACTTTGAATAAGTATTTTGTACAAAGGAGACAGACATCCTAGAAAGATGATGGTGTCATAAAAATGAGAAAAATTTATACAAAGAAATATAGCTATGTGTAAAAGAAATCCCATGGGGTTCCCATTCTGCTATAGCCTTCGTATCTTCGAATATCTTGTTTGTCCGTTGCTTCGTCCGAAGATGATTGAGTTGATCAGAAGCTCAGAGTTTGTCAGTGAAGAGATTGTCCTTAAAGTGATCCGATGAGACATAGTCATACACTTTAATTCCCTAACTTTTGCCTGGACCGCCCTTTCGGGTTTTCATCCCACCGGGAAACCCTTTTTTGCCCAAGTCTCCCTTTCGGGTTTTCAACTTGCCGGGTGTACAAATTTTTTTATTTATCCCTAATTTTTGCCTGAACCACCCTTTCGGGTTTACAATTCACCAGGATGCCCTTTTTTGCCTAGGTGTGTCAACCTAGCGGGTCTCTTATGCGTAGTATCTTTTGACAATGTCTACGTTCGCAAGGTGTGGTAGGTCGTCGTCGTCCATGGTGGTTAAGATCATTGCCCCACCAGAAAAGATGTTCTTGATTACAAATGGTCCTTCGTAGGTAGGAGTCCATTTGCCCCTGGGATCACTTTTTGGAAAAATGATGCGCTTGATCACTAGATCTCCAACTTGATATACCTGGCATTTGACTTTCTTGTTGAAAGCTTTGATCATTCGTTTTTGATACGTCTGACCGTGGAAAACAGCAGTAAGTCTCTTCTCGTCAATTAAGTTCAACTGATTATGTTGGGTCAGGATCCAATCGTCTTCAATCAAACCAGCATTCTTCATGATTCTCAAGGAGGGAATCTGAACCTCGATAGGTAAAACAGCTTCCATGCCATATACCAAAGAATAGGGTGTTACCCCAGTTGATGTGCGAGCCGTGGTACGGTACCCGTGGAGAGAAAACGGTAACATTTCATGCCAGTCCTTGTAGGTGACTGTCATTTTTTGTATGATCTTCTTAATATTTTTGTTAGCAGCTTCGACTGCATCATTCATCTTTGGCCGGTAGGGAGATGAATTGTGATGTTGAATTTTAAACTACTCGCACAAAGCGATGATCATAGTATTGTTAAGGTTTGTACCGTTATCAGTGATGATCCTTTCGGGGATACCGTACCGACAAATAAGGTTCTGCGTGATGAAGCGGGCAACAACATTCTTAGTAACAGATGCGAAGGAAGCTGCTTCAACCCACTTGGTGAAGTAATCAATGGCCACCAGAATGAAGTGGTGTCCATTGGATGTTGTAGGCTTAATCTCTCCAATCATGTCGATTCCCCACATAGCGAAGGGCCAAGGAGCTGTTAAGACATTTAGAGGAACTGGAGGCACGTGGACCTTGTCTGCATAGATTTGACATTTGTGGCAAGTCCGGGAATATTGATAGCAGTCAGCTTCCATGGTAGACCAATAATAGCCTTCCCGTAGAATCTTCTTAGCCATCGTATGCCCGCTAGAGTGAGTGCCGAAGGTACCTTCATGCAATTCAGCCATGATCTTTTCAGCTTCAAGCTTGTCCACACAACAGAGCAGAATAGAATCATGATTGCGCTTGTACAGGATGCCGTTACTTAGGAAGAACTTAGCTGAGAATCTCCTTAAGAACTTTTTGTCGTTGACTGAAGCTCCTTCAGGGTATTCTTGCGCCTCGAGATACCTTTTAACTTCATGAAACCACGGATGGTCCACTACTTCTTTGGTGGTAATCTCGTGATAATGTGTCGGTTCGTCCATCCGTTCAATGGTAATTTAGGGAGCCACATTATCCCAGTTAAGTTTAAACAGGGATGACATTGTAGCTAGTGCATCTGCTAGCTGATTTTCTTCTCGCGGGAAGTGCTTGAAGGTAATCTGCTCAAAATGCGGTAACAATGTCAAGACATGTTCTTTGTAAGGGATGAGGTTAGGATGCTTAGTGTCCTACTCTCCTTTGATCTGGCTGATGACCAAAGCTGAGTCCCCAAACACATCTAAGGATTTGATTCCCAAGTCTATGGCAGCCTTGAGTCTAAAGATGCATGCTTCATACTCTGCCATGTTGTTCGTATAGTTGAAGCAAAGTCTAGCAGTGAAAGGAGTATGGCATCCTTCTAGAGATATAAGCACAACACTGATACTGTTACCAAGTGCATTGGAGGCCCCATCAAAGTACAGGGTCCATCGGGATCCTTGTTCAGGTCCGTCATATGGTCTGATATCTTCAACATTGTCCAATGTCATGATGTCTTCGTCAGGGAAGTCGAACCTCATGGATTGGTAATCTTCAACAGCTTGATGAGCCAGATGGTCAGCTAGCACACTTCCCTTTATAGATTTTTGGGTCGTGTATTGTATTTCGTATTCCGTTAGGATCATCTGCCATCTAGCTATTCTTCCAGACAAAGCAGGCTTCTCAAAGATGTACTTTATCGGATCCATCTTAGATATCAGCAAAGTGGTATGAGTCAAAATATACTGCCTTAGCTGGCGAGCAGCTTATACCAAAGCGCAACAAGTTTTCTCGAGCATTGAATATCTGGTTCCATAGTCGGTAAACTTTTTGCAAAGGTAATAAATGGCATGCTCTTTTCGGCTAGACTCGTCATGCTGCCCCAGTACGCACCCCATTGAATTCTCTAAGACGGTTAAATACATGAAGAGCGGTCTTCCCTCAACGGGTGGCATCAGGACAGGAGGTTCCAGCAAATACTCCTTGATTCTATCGAAAGCAGCTTGACATTCGTCGTTCCATATGACTACCTGATCTTTCTTCAACAGCTTGAAGATTGGTTCACAAGTAGACGTTAGGTGAGAAATGAACCTAGAAATGTAGTTTAGGCGTCCCAAGAAACCTCTGACCTCCTTCTCAGTGCGAGGAGCAGGCATTTCTTGTATAGCTTTGACTTTGGCAGGATCAACCTCGATGCCTTTGTTGCTGACAATGAAACCTAGAAGTTTACCGGACCGGACTCCGAATGTACACTTGTTTGGGTTCAGTCTGAGCTTGTACTCCTTCAACCTGACAAACAGCTTTTGTAAGTGATCAAGGTGTTCTTCTTCAGTTTGTGATCGGGCTATCATGTCATCTACGTAGACCTCTATCTCATGATGTATCATATCATGAAACAAAGCTACCATGGCACGTTGATACGTTGCTCCGGCATTCTTCAGTCCGAATGGCATCACTTTTTAGTAGAACGTACCCCACTGTGTGACAAATGTAGTTTTCTCCATGTCCTCAGGTGCCATTTTGATCTGGTTATAGCCTGAGAATCTGTCCATGAAAGAAAATACTTTGTGTTGAGCTGTGTTGTCAACCAGGATGTCGATGTACGAAAGTGGAAAGTCATCTTTAAGGCTGGCCCTGTTTAAATCTCTGTAATCCACGCACATTCTCACTTTGTCGTCCTTCTTAGGCACGGGCACAATGTTAGCAACCCATTATGGATAGGAAGTAACATCCATAAATCCAGCATTGAATTGTTTCATCACCTCCGCTTTGATCTTCTCTGACATGCCAGGTCTCATGCCGCGGACCTTTTGTTTCACTGGTGGACAGTCTTCTCTTGTGGGTAGATGGTGTACCACAATATCTGTATCGAGTCCCGACATGTCTTCGTATGACCAGGAAAAGATCTCAACATAATCATGCAAAAACTGAATTAGGAGCTCCTTGACACTCGGCTCTAGATTGGCACCTATCTTGATTTCCTTTTTATCATCCTTAATACCCAAGTTGATTGTATCCAACTGCTCCTCATGAGGCTGAATTGCTCTTTCCTCTTGCTGTAGTAATCTGGCCAATTCCCCTGGCACCTCACAATCTTCCTCACCTTCGTATTCGGCTTGGTAGATCAGATCTTTACTGAAGGCTATAGCAGTATCGTTACCCATGGGATCCGGAATGGAAGGGTGCCTGCATTTGTGAGTGTGGGTGTGTGTAAGGGATAGACATCTTAAAACAACAAAATGTAAAAGAAAGACAATGAGCATAAAAGGTTTAAATATGAAAAGCGTCCATGATTCATTAAATGACATATGAAAATGAAATAAGAACCCTTACAAATGGACCTATGTGCTCGGGTAAGACACAAGGTTGAAAAAGTATGAATTGTTTTGTGAATTATTACAGTCCAATAGAAATGGAAAAGATAAATTATTGAGTTATGAAAGTAATTGGAACAAAGTCTTTTACTTCCCAGTTGCACAGTCCTCCGCTGACAGTAGGAAATATACAATCTTCCAGGCTTCCCTATTCTTCATTATCCTCAAGTGCATTAACCCCTCGGTGGCTGATCTTCACAGGTGGCCCTCCGGCACGGGAGCGGCGCACAGCCTTCTGATCAGTCGAAGTACACCCCAAGCCGAACTTGTCTGATTTGAAAGGAAAGTCTGGAAGATGCCCCCAGATGGTGGATCCTCCTTCTTCCACTACTGCCCTAGCATCCTTGAGAGATGAAATTCAAGGTGGTGGTCTTGTGATCATAGGAGTTGAGGATACCGCCTTGGGCGCCGCTATTTCTTCAGAGACTTCTTCAAAATGTTGGAAATGGGTCAAAAAAAATTCGTCGTCTAACTCCACATAACGGAAGGAATTCAGATGACTAATCATATATTACTCTTCCCTATAGACGGATATGATCTTCCCTTGGACGGGGTACTTGAGCATCTAGTGCAAGGTGGAGGTGATAGCTCCGACATTGTGGATCCAGGGGTGTCCCAACAGACAGGAATAAGAAGCACGGATGTCCATCACATAGAATGTTGAATTGAACACCTGAGTTCCCACCTTGATTGGGATGTCCACCTCCCCGTGGACCATCCTCTTAGAGCCGTCAAATGCTCTCACAATTATGTTGCTGGGTTTTAAAGTTAGCCCCTCACAATCCAACCTATCAAGGGATTTCTTTGGAAAGACGTTTAAAGATGATCCAATATCAACCAATACATGAGCTAGGGTTGTTCCTCTGCACTCCACTGAGACATGTAATGCATCATTGTGTTTTCTCCCTCTGGGTGTCAAGTCAGCATCAGAGAAACCCAGGCCATTGTCAGCTGTCAGACTAGCTACACACTCTTGGAATTGGTCGGCAGACGTCTCTTGCGGCACGTGCGCTGTCTTCAGAAACTTGACCAAAGCTTTAGCATGTGCCTCAGAGCAAAGCATCAATGCTAACATAGAGATTTTTGAGGGGGTCTGCCCCAGTTGTTCTACCACATCATAATCACTTTTCTTAATGATCCTCAGGATTTCTTCCATTTTCTTTTTGGATGTCTCAGGAATAGCTAGTGATTGAACCTTCGTCAAGACATGATCCTCTTGAACATTCTTTCCTTTATTCTCAGCAGCGGAAACAGGGATAGGAATTGTATTGTCTTTGTTGGCGGGTACACTTGTAGGTACAATCAGGGGTACAGATGTAATCTTAGGAACGGCCACGGGTCCAAAGACTGCTGTTGGAGGAGCAATCTCTAGAGAAAAGATCCTTCCATTGTGGGTGATCTTGCTTGTTCCAGCAATGTTACTGATGTCGAGATTATCATCTTCAGAGCTTTCGTCTTCGGCAGTCTGTTCAATCTGTTTAATACCATGATAATAGATTTCTCCATCATAGTTCCATGGTACTGATCTATCTGATTTGTATGGGGTTGGCCCGGGCATTGTTATCTTCAATGGAGTAGTCATAGGAGCAGATGTAATCCTAACGGGTTTTTAAGGAACCCTGGAAGGATTGGCGTATATTGTTATTATAGAAACTTCTGGAACTGGAATGGGTGAAATAGGAGCTTTATCAAACAAGATTTCTTGGTTATCAATCAATTGTTGGATTCCTTTCTTCAACAGAGGGCAGTCAAATGGTGAGGACAGGCAAGCATGGCAATCTTGGTCACAACCTGGGAACACCCCAGCTTTTAACAAATTCAACTTGATAGTTAGGAGAGGAGTTAACAGTTTATCCACAGTAGCAACAAACAAATCTTATTCAATAGCATTGGCATTATGGCCATGCCTAGGCATTGGGGCGGAAATAACATTCGGTTTCTCAGGCGCTTCAAACTCAACTTCCTCGGTGTCTATCAGATCTTGAATCTTGTTCTTCAGAGCCCAACAATTGTTGATGTCGTGCCCTGGACTTTCAGAATGGTACGCGCATCTGGCGTTGGGATGGTAATATGGAGAAGTAGTATTAGGATTTTTAGGGGCCTCTTTCAAAGTGGCCAGGTTCAACTTCAAGAGATGTAGTAGGACTTGAGCGGGAGTCATGTTTATCTTGGTGAATTTCCGTACAGGCCTTTCCACCCTTTGCTAGCTATTTCTCGGCTAATCATTTCTCGGCTGGTTGTGTCTTGGCTGGTCTGATGCAGACTTTTGAATCATAACGGCCCCCACAGTTGGTCGACGCTCGGTTCTTCCCTGATTCCTCTGTGCATAGACATCAGACACTTCCTTCTTTCTAGTGAAGGGCTTTTCTAACAGCAGCAGAGGTAGATACGTCTTTCTAAATTTTCCCGCTTCTAATACCGGCCTCCACTCTTTCGCCAGTTAGAATCAATTCGGTGAAACCTGCAGAGGAGCTTCCAATTAGATGATTAAAGAAAGGACTTGACAGAGTTCCCAGGAACATGTCCTCTAGCTCCCTCTCAGATAATGGTGGTTGCACCCTTCCGGCTAAATCCCTCCACTTTTGGGCGTAGTCTTTGAAGCCCTCATTGGTAGCCATAGCCATACTCTGTAGTTGAGTACGGGTTGGCACCAAGTCAGCGTTATATTGATACTGTTTATAGAAGGCTGCTGCCAAGTCTTCCCAATTATGAACATCTGCTCTCTCCAACTGGTAGAACCAATCAAGCTGTGTTCCCGATAAACTGTCCTGGAAAAAGTGGATCCACAGGTCTTTGTCAGAAGAATGTGGCTGAATTTTCCTGACATAGGATCTGAGGTGCATCTTAGGACAAGACACCCCATCGTACTTAGCAAACAGTGGCACTTTAAACTTAGGAGGGATTACTATTCCAGAAACCAACCCTAACTCCTCAAAATCCAGCCCCGGTACTCTTTGTATCTCCATAGAAGCTAGACGTTCTTCCATGTTTTTGTATTTGTCATCGACCGGAGGGTATTGCTGTTCAGAGTAGTCCTCTTCTTCCTCTTCCTCTGCTTCAGAATCTGATGGCACTTCCGTTCCTTTTCCTTTTCCTTCCCCCTCTTCATATGTTGATGGGAATTCCAAAGTCCTTTTGGCTTGTCCTTCAAACCTTCTGCCCATGATAACCACACCGGCTCGCATCTTTTTCTTTTTCTCTTTCTCTTTCTCTAGCAGAGTCTTGAGCTCCTCCTTCCCCTTGGATAAGGTCAAGAGTAGCTGTTGAAATTGTGAATTCTGAGCTTGCAAATCTTTGACCATTTGTTCAATATCCATCTTGCTAAAATAAACAACAGAGATATCAGGAAACTTGGTGTGAAGACCTGTTTATGCATATGATGAATGATATGTATTCATGTAATGCTTTCAAGGATTCAAAAATTCAAATTTGTTTTAAAAAAAAAGGAACACACGTCATATTAATAAGATAGAATTGTTAGTACATCAATGCCCCTTGGGCAAAATAATACAAAATTCTAAGGTAAAAAGACGTTGCGCATCCTCTTTGTTGCAATGTAGGTGTTGAGAGTCTGCTCTTCGTGAAGTAGCCGAGTGAGTTCTAAAACCTTCTTCTCGCTGGCGTAGAATTGGCCTTCAAAGGTATCGCGTTCTCCCTTGAGCTGTATCCAACTCCTTTGCAAGTCTTCGAGTTATGTTGGCATGTCAGGATGTAGGATGGTGTATGGAACCTCTCCTTCCTTAACAGGCTCTATAATCACTGGGAGAATGGAGGGATAAGGCATCATAAGACTTTGGGTGCGGGTTCGTACCCACTTGAGGTAAGGCTCAAGAGGGATGGAATTATTGTGTCCCAAGGTCTTACTGTCTACCTTGTTGGGCATCCTCCAAGCTCTGATGAATCTCTGACGGAGTCCTTGGTCGTCATTGTCGAAGTCGAAAACCAAACCTTGAATCAGCATGTCATGTGGGCCATCCCTTCGGGCATAACCAAACTGTCTTAGAGCCAATCTCGGGTTGTAGGTGATGCCTCCCCTAATGCCAAGTAGAGGGACATTAGGGAATTCCCCACAACGGTCGACGATGATGACATTCTCTCTGGATCGAGAACACCAATGGATATCTGAATGTGTAAGAGTCCTCAATCGTTGTGACCACCTCTAACCTTGCTCATTCTTCAAGGCTGATTGGGGAAGATGAGAAATAAACCATCTTGTTAGGAGAGGAGTACAACACATAAGGACACCTCTTTTCCTCATTGTACGAGTGTGAAAAGAGTGAAGGATATCCCCAAGCAAAGTAGGTACCGTGTTACGAGACATGAAGATTTTGACAGCGCTCACATCTATGAGTTGATTAGGGTTAGGGAACAAGACCATCCCATAGATGAGAAGAGCTACAATCTCCTCAAAAGCTTGCAAGTTTAGAGAATTCCAACAGCTTTGGGCCTTCTCAAACAGAAACTTTGACAAGAAGCCTTTGACACCACTTCTAGTTTCCCAATGTGTTGTGACATCAGATGAGTGCAAGTGCAGGGCTTGAGAAATCTCTTCTGGCTTTGGATCTCTTTCCGTACCGTTGAAGGGTAGTTGATTGAGAATAGGAATCCTCAAGAGTTGAGAAAATTCCTCCAAAGTGGGCACAAGTTGGTAGTCAGGAAATGTGAAGCAATGATGCAAAGGATCAAAGAACTGGAAGAGAACTTTCAGCATATCCTCCTCTGTGTTGGTGGTGACCAAGTTGAGTAGACGACCATGTCTCTTGGTGAACGGAGAATTCTCAGGAATCCTTGAAGATAGCTCCTTGAGTTGTGGAGGAATTCTTACAAGGTTGACTTGGATAGTTTTCATGCGAAGTGAATCCATAACCTACAAAACAAGAACAAAGATGAATCTCCAAAATCCTTGAAATGGTTAGTGGATGCATATGATGCTTCATGATGTTCATGATGTTATGCACAAGTATATATGTACAAGAAAATCACACAAGTTCCTAGTTTAGGCTTGCATGGGGTTTCATAGGTAAGTACCCTATTGAAGTTTAGTTGGCTCAACCTGTCCTAGAAATAGTAACCGGGTTCTAAGGAGCTCAATATCACTGGATTGTTTCCTTGTTCATTGTTTCAATTCAGCCTCTTTACTGGCGACCGAAATATTCCAAGGAACCAACCCTCAATGAGTGTAGTATCGAGTATCTACCAACCTCGGACTGCACCAAAGCCGGTCATCTCACTACATCCTAAAAAGGCCAAGTTGGTTAAGTAAAGGTTCTAGAAGTCCATTAGTGCTTCATGACATCACTTAGCGGCCCCGTATTCTCTTTGATTGACTCAAAGGCTACCGGTACCCACAAATATGTCGCACTAATATAGCTATTGCTTAGACCATGTTGGTATACCCCCACACAGTTTCCACAATGTATTGCTATTTACCTATAATGTTTCCCAAATCCGGGTAGAAGATTCAAACCCAAACAATAGAACCAAATGTAAAGCAAACAAGTCAAACAAGATAAGCATGTAAAGGTGATCTAAAACCCTAAGGTAACCCCACTTTTATATTATTTTCCCCAGCAGAGTTGCCAGTTCTGTGATGCGGTGGGAGAACTGACTTGAGGTTTTGCGTTTGTGTTTGCAAATGTCGCGGTTATCAAGAGTCGCCACCGACTTTTCTTTTATCCAAAAGGAAAGGTAAAAAAGCACAGGAAAGACCTTTGAGATGTTTTCTTGAGTTCAGGGGGTAGATTATGAAAAGGGAAGGTACTAGCACCCTTTTCATCCATGGTTTTCCATGGGCTCTTAGTTACTAGTTTAGATCACTTGCTTTGCTTTTGAAATTGTTTGAAATGGTGCTTTGTGTGGTTTTTGAAAGTATTTTGAAAAGAGGCCATCGTTTAGGCAATTTTTGTAATGATTCTCGTTCGTAAGAATGTATACAAAGATGTTTGTCTTTTGAAAAATGTTTCAATGTTTTGAAGGGTGTTTGAAATTTTTTTGAAATGTGTGTGTGTTTTGAAAATAACAAGGATTGTTTGGAAGAGAGCAAGTAACCAGGAACTATCTACCCTACTCAAATGTCTTTCCTATGCATTTTTATTCCTTTGACATTGTTGATTTACCATTGCTTTGGTAAACAACCCTATCTTTGGATGTTAAACGGGACGGGCGTGGGTCATCGTATGACCATGATAGCAATGCTGCCAAGTATCTTTAGCAAGTTTTGAGGGACCAAGATCATTTTGTTTTAGGCAACCTTTTGATAGCGTCATCGAGGGACTATGATCTTTTGTTTTGTTTTGTTTTGCTTTGCCAAGATACTTTACATGCATACCATGGCAATTTTGTTTAGGCAACCAAGTGGGTGAAACCCTAGGGGTGCTTGTGTGCAATGTGTGTTATTTTCATGCATTTTGATTGACTTGGATTAGGTCATTCTATTTGTTTGATATTTGTCTTATCATGCAAAACCCTAATTTATTACACATGTATATAATGCGATAAATTGCGTAAAATAAATCTAAGCTATTACAACAATTATTATGGGAGGGGGGATACAAATTTTGAATGGGGATATTTGCACAAAATAAAACCCAAAAATACTATTACAACCCAATTGAATCATTGTACAAGATAAATAAATATACAAATATTTAAATATGCAAATAAAATGTATTTATGCAAAAATATTTTGTATTAATTTTATGTATGGAAAAAATAAAATTATTTAAGTCCTAAAAATAAGAAAAATAATATTATTATTTTTGAAAGGGTGAAACCCTAGTTTTTTTTATTAAAAGAAAAATATGTTCTATATTTTTGATTTTGTCTATTTTTGTTTGTATAAGAAAATATAAATAATATTATATGCAATATTAAAAATTAAATATGTGTGAAAATAATTATTTATATGTGTATGAATAAAAATAAAAATGTATGATATTTTTAAATGTGTTTACTATTTATTTTAAGAAAATAGATTCTATTTATTCTAATAAATCAATATTTTATGCAAAAAATAAGATAAAAATAAAATAAAATGCAAAAAATAAATAAAATATTTTTCATGATTTTTTGATGTTCAGAAAAAAATATTAAAATTAATAAACATAAAAAATGAGAAAATATGCAAAAAAATATAAAATATGAAGCAAGGGGGTGCAAAAGTAAACTGGGGGGTGTGAATAGCAAAACCAAAAAAGGCCAGAAGCAAAAAAGCCCTAGACAACAGCTTCATCCCTGTCCTTGGTTCCCTCTCCTTCGCGTGTTCTGAGTTCAAACTTGTAACTTGCTATTCTTTGCATAAAATCAAAAACTTGTAACATGAAAAATATAGCATTTCATCTCACGATTCCAATGATATAAAATTTGTAAACTAACTCTCAAAGATCAGAGAGAATTTAATCACCCCTAATTTCTTACCTAGTTTTTTCAGCATGTTCAACAATCAAATTCTCTTAGCTCAGTTAATATAAATGATAACTATGCATATGTACAGCTTCACCATGTTAAGGACTACATCTTTGCTTCACAAATCAAAGCTTGAGGATTCCTAAATAGAGAGATAGAGTTTTGAAAAATACCTTGTTCAGCTGGATTTGGATATGGCAATGTGGGGACTTTGAGTGATGCTTGAGGATCGTGTGAGGTTCCTTGAAGTTCCCTCAAGCTATTCCAATGCTTAGCTGGCCTTGTGGAAGGCTGAAACTCCCTGTAGAAGTCAACCTGCAACCTTCAAGTTTGAAAATGGTGATGTCTGAAATAGAGCTCACAGTTGCAGTGCAAAGGCTTGGATAGTTTGGATGTGATATATGGAAGGTGTTTAAAGTGTTACAAGGCAAAACGCACGAGCAAATATTGAGTTGGAAAGAGTTTTGCAGAAGCTGCCCTGTTTGGGTAGAAATATGTGTTTTTGGTATTTGGGATGGTTTCAGATGTTGTACATTCGTGTTCTAGCTTGAGAAAAGTTTGTGAAGTTGTTTTGAATTAAGCCAAGTCCACCCTTTATCAGATGTACAAGTTCTCTTGACTTTTGCGACTTTTCTTGCTTTTGAAGAAAAGTGACAAAACTTATGCCAACCTCCATGTCCTTGTTTGCTTGCTAGCTGCAGAGGGTTGGTATGCTTTGCCTGATATCTGTGGACCTTTCTTGTGACAAAAGAACAGGTCCAAGACTCAAGGATAGCATAGTTGCAAAAAGCTTGCTTTATGAAAATGGCAATGTGCCCTTTATGCCATTTATGGATTTATTCTTTGTACAATGCTTCAAAATCCAAAATAAAGCCATTATCCAATGAATTAACATTTAATTATGGAGTGTAGAAGGGATTTAAGACATGTAATGCAAGGTACAAGCATGCTAGGATCTGATTTGCAACTTGGTGCATTGTGAAAATGGCTAGAACAAAAGTGACAAAATGCCATTTTCATTTCTTCGATTCTCCCTAACCACAAATGATCTTGGAGAGTTCTTGGACATTTTGGAAAGCTTGCAACATGATCTACAATCCATATTTTAAATGCATTTTGAGATACCTCTTGGAACTAGGTGAAAAATGTCCATGAAGTTGGGTCAAAAACCTGCCTAAATTAGGGCAAATTTTCACTAAGTTATTTAGTTCATGGACCCCTATTCACAAATTCATAACTTGAGATCCAAGAATCTTTTGGGAAATCTTTGTGAATAAAAGTTGTATATTTCATGTTGGAAGTTTTCTTTGAATCCAATTGCATCATGGTGAAAAAGTTGTGAAAAGTTGGGAAAAAATCAGAAATTTTCCATTTTGACATATCTTGATGAATTATGACCCTTGGCACTTGATTTTACCTAAAAAGTCAAAGTTTGACTTTTCAGTGCACAGTTGACTTTCGATCAGTTGACTGCAAAATTCATTTATCAATCCTATGCATTTGAGATCTTTTGAATTATGTGATTAGGCCAAGATGATGCTATTGAGTCCTTGGAATCATGCTTGAACCCAATTGGTCATTGGCTAGGTCAAAAATCAGAAATTGCCCTTTCCCAGTCAAAACCCTAATTTTGACCCTTTTGCCCTTTTGATGATCTGATCAAATTTCTTGAGGAGTTGTGATCCAAACTTGATAAAATGATTCATATGAGTCTAAAATGTTGTTGTGGATAAAAAATTATGAAGTTTGATATAAATTGGCCATGGTTGACTTTTTCCCCAATACAGCTGATTTTTAGGTCAACTGTCCAATTGACTGAGCAAAAATGTGATTCAAGGCTTGAAACTTAGCATGAGCAATCTTAGGGGTCCAAGATGGTGTATGAAAGTCACATGAAGCATTGATGGTCCAAAATTACTTGTGCAAACTCAAACCCTAATTTTTAGGTCATCGGTGCAAGATGAGGTCTTGAGTTGAGCAAACCCTAATCCTGTCTTGAGTCCAAGAAGTCTTGTGAGGTAAATCTTGATAAATGAGAGGGAAAATTTTGGGGTACAACACATGGATTCCTATCCTAAGGTCTAGCTCAAAAGCTACTTTAATCGAGAAATCCTAAGGGAGCACGGTAAATACCAACCAAGTAAACAAACAAGTGTATAAACATGAGTAGCAAGCAAGGCACATATGCGGAATCTCCTTAAACAGGTATTTAAATAAACCAGAGGGACTCCTGACATATATTAGAAACAGAGGTCCCATCATGCAATAGAAAGCAATAAAGAGCAGAAACAATAGAAAGGAAATAGTTCAATACCAAACAGATAATTATCTGTAGAAAATGAGTAAGAAAAAGAAACCCAGAGAACTTCAAGCAAGCTAGCATCAGTAAATAAATCAGGTCAGAAATCACGCCATCAAATATATGCACCGAGGCTTCAGATATGAACATATCCCACAGGTAATGTATAACAATTACAATTATATATCTATATTTATATATATATATATATATATATATATATATATATATATATATATATATATATATATATATATATATATATATATATATATATATATATATATATATATATATATATATATATATATATATATATATATATATATATATATATATATATATATATATATATATATAATTGTAATTGTTATACATTACCTGTGGGATATGTTCATATCTGAAGCCTCGGTGCATATATTTGATGGCGTGATTTCTGACCTGATTTATTTACTGATGCTAGCTTGCTTGAAGTTCTCTGGGTTTCTTTTTCTTACTCATTTTCTACAGATAATTATCTGTTTGGTATTGAACTATTTCCTTTCTATTGTTTCTGCTCTTTATTGCTTTCTATTGCATGATGGGACCTCTGTTTCTAATATATGTCAGGAGTCCCTCTGGATATATCCTGCAAAAGAACAAAAAAATACAAAGCACAAGAATGGTGCAAGAACAAACAATTATGTTCCACAAATAAAGTGGAACATTACAACATCAAGTCAAAATGGAAAACTTTCCTCAGAGTACCTCGCACATTCAGCATACAAATTAGTGATGATGAACCAATAAGGGATGGATGATGATATGACAAAGCAATGGAAGAACATGATATAAAAACATCCAAATAGTAGATATAAGAAGCATCAAGTAGGCACATATAACAATTAGGTCAAAACTAAAGAACTGTTGCTCCTTTCTTGTCACCGTGTTGAATTGACAAGTAAATATCAATCAAGGATAAAAGGAACAAAAGAAGAATACAAACAAAGACCTTGGAGGTCAGTATAAAAAAACTATACATCCATACTCATTCACTTCATTATGATTCACAAGCATAACAAAAGAGGGTTACCACAAAATGTATCACAAAGCTTGGATCATAAGTTAACAAGGAAAGGAATTTAAACAAAGACAAAGTTAGAAGACTTAAACCATTAAAATAATTAAAATCAAGCTTCTAACATGCCATGAGGATATGATCAAGAGTTTACAATGCTGATTCTAAAGCATGTTGCACAAGTGCATTCAATGTACCTCAAAGATTCTAAAGAAAAGAAAAGATTGAACACCAAATTCATAATAAGATGAGATGGTTCAAAAATTAGAGGTCAAGTGATCTCAAGTATTTATGAGACTATCCTTGATGTATCATTCCCAAACATGTCATCATTGGTCATTTGATGACCTCAAACTCTAAGCAAAAAATTCAAAATTTAAAGCAAAATTCACACAAGAACATCACTTAAGAGGTATGGATCAAAAAGTGCTCATCAACCAATTATGAGAAGTCAAGAGGATTGACTTGAATTGATGTGAGAAAACAGAAGCAATATGATCATTAAGTTCCAAACTACAGGCCTCACACAAGTTCATTGGCCATCAAACAAATTGCAACAAAGAATGTAACATCAATTGGTCATCTTCACTTCAAAAATACATCAAAAATAGAAAATGATTTCCATAATTCAAAAAAAAAAAATCTTAGCATCTTTGAGATGTATAGAAGTCAGCAAACAAGTTTGAAGTTCATGGATAGTAGAGGAAAGGATCGATCAGGCTTCAAACATCCAAACTAGTTGGTGAAACCACCAATCTAGACAAGTTTTCAAAATAAACCAATGGAAAATACAAACCTGATCAATTAATTCAAGAAAAAAATATTTTTAAGATCCTCAATCCATCTATGAACCTTAAACAAGAGCTAACTTCAATTGAAGCTCAGGGCAAGTCGGTTTTTGGAATCAAAACAAACAAGGGAGTTATCAAAACCCTAACTATTTAGAAAATAAACTCAATTATTGATTAATCAAGTTACAATTATAAGCAATTCAAAAAAAAATCATACAAAAATAGAAAAAACTATAAAGATCAGAAAACTTATTTTTTCATATTTTTTAGATTTAAAGAAGAGTCAAAAGTAAAATCAAAATTCAAACCATTAAACAATTAAACCAATATTCACATGTCAAAACAAAATTCTAATCAAAAGTCATAAAAATATCTAAACAAAATTATATTTAAATATTAGCATTAAAAAAACATCCATGATTTTTTGTGGAATTTCTGGATCAATAGGAAATATCAAAATAAAATTGAAAATCAAACAAACAATTAATTAATCACACGAATTTTTAAACAAATCAAAGCGTTTCCAAAATTCTAAAAAAAATACACAAGGTCAGAAATATTATTTTAAAGTTTCATGATTTTTTTTAGAATTTTTCAACTATTTTTTAGCAAGAACTAAAATCTGGAAGATCAATGGTATAAAACAAACAATTAATTAATCACACGAATTTTTAAACCAATCAAAGCGTTCCAAAAATTCTGAAAAAAATATGCAAGTTTAGAAATATTATTTTGGAGTTTCATGAATTTTTTTCGAATTTTTCAACCATTTTGAGCAAGAGATAAAATCAGGAAAATCAATGATATAGAATAAAATTCAAATAATTCAAAAAACAAAACAGCCAACCAAAGGAGGCCACACCATCATCTTTAACCTCTGGCTAGGGCAAAAAACGCGCGCAAAAACAGATTTGTAAGCCATGTTTAGATTAATACAACTCAAGCAATTCTCAACCAAAATTAATGAAATCAAGTGCAAATTAAGGCTTAACTAACAAGTTACATCATGATATTCTCAAATTTTCATATAGATCCAAGATCAGAGAGAAACAAGCATGAGAAAACAACACAAAGTACTGAAACACACAAGTTGCAGAGATCTCTGATGCACGATTCAAGCTTCAACAAGGCATCAAATATACACCAGACCTAAAGTCTGGCCAACTAAACCACAATACACACGATTTACATTATCAACTCAAGCTTAATCATAAGAATCGAGGTCCATGAAAACCTACCTCAAGGAAAAATAAATCTAATGACTCCTTCTCTCCAGATGCAAACTAAGCTTGACTTCTTCTTCCTCAGCACTTGAGGATGAAGAATCAACAAGAAAATTGAGGAAAGATCAAGCAATAAGAGAAATTCGAAGAAATTGATTTTTGAGAGAAAAGTGATTTCAAATATGAGTTTCCTCCAATGCAGCCTCTTCATTTCTTTTGAATGAGCGATGCAATGTTTACATATCCACTTTGGAGTGAGGGCAAGAGTGGTATTTCAGGCTGAGAGCGGTTGGAGGGAAAAAATTAATTTTCTTCCAAAACAAAAAAGTATGATGGTCAAACGCATTTTGTGTTGCCGTTATGCATATTCTCTTGCGTTTTGATGAGCTCAGAGGTTAATGAAATGAGGTGAGGGAAGCGTGAGAGAGTGAGGTGGAAGTATGAGCACATGGTGTGATTTTTCTTGAGGTGAAAGTTACCAATTTTGGAAAAAAAATGTAAAATCATGGGAAGGCAGGGAAAGTGTGATTGCTTGGCCAAAAGAAGTAAGAAATGAGGTGTCCAATCCATGCCAAGCATGTGCAATATCAACTTAAAACCAAACAGAATCGAAGGGTACACAAAATCTGCAATTTGCAACGCATTTATGCACCAAAAGTCAGTTGACTTCCAACTGAGGCCATAGAAAATTGGCCTGTGCGTTCTCAAATTTTCCTTGAGCCAATTAAAGAACATGCCTTAAGCTTCGAAGAAAATCGATGTTCGAAAGAAATGATGGGGAGATAAGTAAGATATGAGGCTTAGGATTCTTGGGCAACTCAAGCCAACTTGCCCAAGACTGCGCGCGTGTTGGCCTGCCCATAAGGTAACACTTCGATTGGTCCAAATTGAGGGAAATCAAAGAGAGTAGGAGGAAGCTTCGACCAGCCCACAAAGGCACTTCAATTTGTCCAAGCTGAAGGAGATCAAAGAGAGTAGGAGGAAGCTTTGACCAGCCCACAAAGTCACTTCGATTGGTCCAAGCTAAAGGAAATCAAAGAGAGCAAGAGGAAGCTTTGACCAACCCACAAAGTCACTTCGACTGGTCCAAGCTTAAGGAAATAAAAGAGAGCATGAGGATGCTTCGACCAGCCCACAAAGTCACTTCGACTGGTCCAAGATGAAGGAAATCAAAAAGAGCAGGTGGAAGCTTTGACCAGCCCACAAAGTCACTTCGATTGGTCCAACCTGAAGGAAATCAAAGAGAGCAGGAGGAAGCTTCGACCATCCCACAAAGTCACTTCGATTGGTCCAAGTTGAAGGAAATCAAAGAGAACAGGAGGAAGCTTCGACCAGCCCACAAAGTCACTTCGACTGGTCCAAGCTGAAGGAAATCAAAGAGAGCAGAAGAAAGCTTCGACCAACCCACAAAGTCACTTCGACGGGTCCAAGATGAAGGAAATCAAAGAGAGAAGGAGGAAGCTTCGACCAGCCCATAAAGTCACTTCGACTGGTCCAAACTGAAGGAAATCAAAGAGAGCAGGAGGAAGCTTCGACCAGCCCACAAAGTGACTTCAATTGATCCAAGCTGAAGGAAATCAAAGAGAGAAGGAGGAAGCTTCAACCTGCCCACAAAGTCACTTCGATTGGTCCAAGCTGAAGGAAGTCAAAGAGAGCCGGAGGAAGCTTCAACCAGCTCACAAAGTCACTTCGACTGGTCCAAGCTGAAGGAAATCAAAGAGAGAAGGAGGAAGCTTTTACCAGCCCACAAAGTCCCTTCGACTGGTCCAAGCTGAAGGAAATCAAAGAGAGCCATTCAAATTTCCGGTTTCGACACCCAACTTCCTCAAATCACCACTTCTTTGATTTTAAACCAAATTTAGCGATTCCAAGTTTAATGAGAAGCTTTCATAGCCCTCTTTAAAATGCACGAGGAAGATTTTTGAATTATTCCTTGAATCAACAATTACAGGCATGTCACCAACTTTTTGATGAATTGCCTAGGCCAAATGTTTTGCCTTGCCTTGCCAGATGCCAAAGATGCCTCAGAAAATGCCCAACTTGCCCTAAACTTCAAAGACACATAACTTTTGATTTTGATTAAGAATTGTTTTTTTTGTCCCCTATGGGCCCTTGTAGATCTCTTTCCCTTCTTCAATTGGAAAAAAGAACCACCAAATTTCACTGAAAAACGAGAAAGTTATGCCCTTGCAAAGTCAGGCCAAAATCAAGAATACTTAGTGAAATTTTCAATCACCAAGATAACTTCAAATCCAAGTAACTTCTCAAACTTGAATTTCTCATCAAAATCAATCATCAATGATCATCCTACATGAAAATACATGTCAAATTCTTCATGTTGACCAAAAGTTCACTTGGTCAACTTTGACTTTGTTGACTTTTAAGTAAAATGTCTGTTTTGCCCCTTTGATTCAATTGAACCACTTCTCATCAATGATCATTCCACTCAAAATTCCAAAGAATCCCTTATTAAAACTCAAACACTAGTTTTGCACTCTACATTAGGAGATAGCTAATCAAGCTTCAAAACCCTAATTCCACTAGGCATCATGAGAGACTCCTTAAACAAAATTGATTCCAATGATGATAATGCTTCAATACTTGGCTCATCTAGACCCAAATTACTCCAATTTTGGAAAAACCCTAATTTTGACTGATGAATCCAAAGGATGTGATTCTCATTATAAACAACACAATACTCAATCTTCTAACGATCCAATGAGGTGGATAAGATATCTTGAGATATGTGATACTTTTGGGCTTTAAAGATCCATAGGTTTAGATAATAAGGCTCCACTTGAGCAACTTGTCAATATAATAAACTTCTAAAGCTTGAGGAAAACTTGATAACCAAGATGATTTGATCCCATCACAATGTATGAATGCAATGCAACATGAAATTTATGATGAAACATAAGCCTAAAAATTCTGAATCAAGAGGATAAATTTTGGGGTGCAACAAAGGGTTCCTTAGAATTCTTCATTCACCAAAAGACATGGTCGACTTCTCAATCTGGTTATATCAAGCCTTGATGAAGACATGATGAAAGTGCTCTTTCAGTTCTTTGACCTTCTACACCATTGTTTTACATTTTCTGATTACCAATTAGTGCCTACTATGGAGGAGTTTTCTCAACTCTTAGGAGTGCCTATTCTTGATCAATTACCCTTCACCGATATTAAGAGATAACCAAGACCTGAGGAGATTGTTCGAGCTTTACATCTGCAACGGTCCAACATTGTGGCAAATTGGGAAACAAGAAGTGGTGTTAAGGGTTTTCTAGCCAAGTTTATGTTTGAGAAGGCTTAACTTTTCTTGGATGCTCTGGATTTACAAGCTCTTGAAGAGGTTTTGACTCTTATAATCTATGGGATGGTTCTGTTTCCTAACCCGGACCAACTCATAGATATAAACACGGTCAAGATTTTTCTATCTCGTAACCTGATGCCTACCTTAATTGGAGACATATTGCACTCTCTTCACACCCAAACCATGAAGAGAATATGAATACTTATGTGTTGCACTCCTTTGTTGGCTAGGTGGTTTATTTCGCACCTACCTCAATCTGTTTTAAAGAATGAGCAAGGCATGAGATGGTCTAATAGGTTGATGTCACTCACGCATTTGGATATTCATTGGTGTTCTCGATCTTTGGAGGGTGTTATCATCATTGAACAATATGGGGAATTCCCTAATGTCCCTCTCCTTGGAATTAGGGGAGGAATCACCTATAATCCTTGTTTGGCTTTGCGATAGTTTGGGTATGCTAGGAGGGATGGTCCTCATGATGCACTCGTCAAAGGAATTGAATTTGACTATGAGAACGATGTCCAACGTTATCGTTAGAGATTCATACAAGCTTGGGCATGGTGAACAAAGTTGATAGCAAGACATTGGGGCATAAGAACTCCATTACTTTAGAGCCTTATCTCAAGTGGGTGCGAGATCGTGCTTAAAACCTCATGATACCTTATGAAGCCATTCTACCTATCATGATGGAGCCTATTGTCGAGGGAGAAGTTCCCTACACTATTATGCATCCTGACATGTCGACTACTCTTGAGGAGTTGCAAAGATCATGTATTCAACTCAAAGGGGAGCGGGACACCTTTGAAACCCAATTCAACGCAAGCGAGAAGGAGGTTTTAGAGCTCAGGAGACAACTTCATGAAGAGCAGAGTTTAAATTACTATGTTGCACCGAATAGGATGCGCTCATGGGAAGCTTGAGTCCTTTTTTGTTTTAGGAGTTTATTTTGCATTATCTTTGTTTTTCCCATTGTAAGCCCAAGAGGAATCTTGTAACTGTTTAAATTTATTAATGCAATTAATGTTTGTTCTCTCTTTGTCTAAACAAATTTAAATCTTAAAAGACCTTGAAATCATTTGCATACGCATTTCATGCATCATAACGTAAGCAGGTTTTCAGACACAAATTTCCTCATCTTTCTACAGTTTATTTCAATAAGATGGATATTGAGCAGACCGTGAAAGACTTGACGAAGAAAAATTCTCAATTTCAAGAAACTTGGCTCACCTTGGCCAAAGGACAACAAGAGCTGATGTCACTCCTGGTGGCCAAAAAGAAGACCAAGAAGAAGGCACTGATCAAAATGGGGAAAAGGTTTAAAGGCCCTGCCCGTCAAGTACAAGCAGTTGAAGAGTCATCCGAGGAGGATGAGAATCAGAATGAAGATGCAAGGAGCACCCGTTCTAGGGGTGCAAATGATTAAGCTTCTGAGGATGAAGATTACTTTGATGAACAGTAACCACCGACTGATGATAAGTACAAGCAACTGGAAGATAGGTTGAAAGTTGTGGAAATTTAAGTTGTACCTACCTTGGATTTTTGTGATTTGGGCTTAGTTCCTGGGGTTGTTATTCCCCACAAATTCAAAATTCCAATCTTTTCTAAGTACAATGGCATTTTGTGCCCAACACTTCACTTAAGGTCCTATGTCTGTAAAATACAACTGCATACCACAGACAAGAAGTTCTGGGTACACTTCTTTCAAGAGAGTCTATCTGGGACTCAGTTAGAATGGTTTTACCAGTTGGAGGGTTCCAACATTCATACTTGGGAAGATCTAGCCATCACTTTCTATCGTCAATATCGATACTACACTGGTTTAGCACTGACTAGAGTTCAATTGCAAGGAATGACAATGGGATCCAATGAAGGTTTTAAAGAATATGTGCAGAAATGGAGAGACCTTGCTAGTAGAGTACAACCACCATTGATTGATAGGGATCTGGTGGATATGTTCATGGGAACAGTAACTGGACCATTCTTTAATTTGTTAATTGGGAGCTCATTATCTGGTTTCATTGAGTTAATCCTGACTTGTGAAAGGGTTGAGAGTTGTATCAAAAGTGGAAAAATTCCCATGGCCCCTGCCTCTACATCAAATAATGTGAAGAAACCTTTTACTAACAAAAAAGAAACTAATGTCGTATATGGGTCAAGGGGCCATATCAAGAAAGACCATCGCCAATCTGTTAATGTTGTTTTGATCTCCAACCCCCCTCTACTCAAAAACAACAACAAGCCTACCATCAAAGACCTGAGGTTCAAATAAGACAATTCACAAGGATTAACATGTCATTATATCAAGCCTTGCAACACCTTTTGAAGGCTAATTTGGTAACATTGCGTTTGATCCACCATCAAATCCCAATGTTTCATCTTAGAAATACAATCCTAATGCCAAATGCACCTATCACTCCAATAACCCCGGGCATGATACTGATCAATGTTGGGCTTTAAAAAACAAGATTCAAGACCTTATCGATAAAAATACCATTGAGTTTGATCCACCTACAACTCTGAATGTAATAATGGAACCAATGCCAAATCATGGAAAATATGTCAATGCAATTGAAGACACTGTTTTTGTTTCCTCTGTTGAAGACTTAACTACTCCACTGACCATTGTAAAAGAAATTTTTTTAAGAGCTGGGGTCTTCCCTGGTTGTTTAAAAGAATGTTATTGTTGTGCCAAGCAAGTCAATGGATGCGAATGGATGAAAGATGGTGTCCAACACTTAATGGATAGCCACGAGATTTTGTTCGAAATAACTCCGGCCATAAAAAGTTTGACTGATAAAGCTGAAGACGTTTCCATCATCACAATACCCAACAAGCCTATTAGGATCATTTCAAAAGGTCCTATTAGGATTTCCAACAAACCAAAATTTCTCCCTTGATAATTACCTTTCCTAGGCCAATTCCTTATTCTTCTGATAAGGCAGTCCCGTGGAATTACTGTGCCAAAGTATACTACCATGGAATTAAGCAAGACTCATGGATTGATGAAAACAAGACTGATGACGTCACTAATATTATTGGTTCTAGAAAGGTTACTAGGACGGGGAGAATCTTCTCTCCTAACATTTCACCTCCAACTACCACAACTACACCTGTTCGTATTACCACTTACAAACCTAGCGCTGATGCTAGGGGCAAAGACAAGATGAATGAGCCTGCCAGGATGGAGGCGCCTGCCAAAGACATTACTACTGAGGAACCCTCCACTCGAGAAATGGAGGAAATATTGAAGATTATAAAGAAGAGTGATTTCAAGATAGTAGAGAAGTTAGGGAAAAACCCCTCCAAGATCTTTATGCTATCTTTGTTACTTTGTTCTGACACGCATGCATAAGCCTTGATCAAATTTTTGAAGAAAGCACATGTTCCTGAAGATACAACAATCGATCAATTTGAAAATTGTGTGGCCAGCTTGATTGCCGATAATGGATTAGGGTTCTCTGATGCTGGCTTGACTCCAGTTGGAAGAAATCATCATAAGGATTTGCATGTCTCCATTAAATGCAAAGGAACTACTCTGGCACATGTATTGGTAGATACTCGATCCTCTCTAAATTTCTTACCCAAAGGTGCCTTAGATCAGTTGGATTACGATGGTTTGGTGTTGAAGCCAAGCGACATAGTTGTAAGGGCTTTTGATGGATCCAAGAGGATGGTAATTGGAAAAGTTGATCTCCCCATTAAAGTTAGTTCACAAGTTTTCAATTCTACTTTCTACGTGATGGATATATGTCCCGGCTACTCTTGTTTACTTGGACGCCCCTGGATATGTGGGGCAGCAGCGGTGACTTTCACTTTGCATCAAAAATTGAAATATCCAGTCAAGGGAAAGATCATTACTGTCTGTGGTGAAGAAGAATTTATGGTGAGTCACCTCAATTCCTTCAAGTATGTCGAGATGGGTGGTGAGTTTATACAGACTCCTTTCCAAGCCTTCGAAGTAGTCCCTCCTATGGTTTCCACCACCAAAATCTCTTATGACATTCCAAAATATGATAAAGTTATGCCGAGGATGGTTTCACTCAAAGATGCTCGTGCTGATTGAAGACATAAGTAGTACAATTTGGGGACAACTCCCTGACATTCCTTTCAAAGCAGACATGTTTGGGTTGGGTTTCACTGCCAAAGATCAAGAAGAGGTCAGACGTGCTCGCATAGGAAAACCATATCTTCGCATCAACGATCATGAAGTGAATGCTATTGAAGACTCTGAGGATGACTGCGACTTTGATCAATGGATCTATCTGACTGCCGTAGAAGAGCTCAACAACTGGCGTGCCAAGGATTTCATTCCCATCTCCTTCAGCGAGGAGTAATTACTATTTACTGTTTTGTCAATTCAAGAACTTTTGTCTGTAATTTTAATTCTAAATAATGACTTTAAGCCATATGCCTTACCCGGGGCACTATGGTCCATTTGTTAAGGGTTTGTTCATTTTCATATGGCATATGATCATTTAACGAAAAACATTGGACCTTTTGCATTCAAATTTTGCACTCATTGTCTTTCTTTTTCTTCATTGCATTTTTTAAAATAGCCATGTATCTTACACGCACACGCACACACACACACGCTTGCAGAGCCTCATCCACTCCGAATCTCATTGCCAATGACTCTGCTATTGCCAACTATGACTTTGAAAATCCAATCAACCAAGCCAAAGAAGAAGGCGAAGAAGATTGTGAAATACCTAGGGAATTAGCAAGACTTCTGATGCAAGAGGAGAAATCCATTCAATCTCATGAGGAGCCAGTTGAAGTAATCAACCTAGGTACTGAGACAAATAAGAAAGAGGTCAAGATCGGTTCTAACTTAGAAGACGGTATCAAAGACAGATTAGTTAAGATGTTGCATGACTATGTTGAAGTGTTTGCTTGGTCATATGAAGATATGTCGGGGCTGGATACTGATATTATGGTTCATCGTCTACCAACAAAAGAAGATTATCCTCCAGTCAAGCAAAAAGTGCGTCGTATGCGGCCAGACATGTCTGAAAAGAAAAACTGAGGTAATGAAGCAATTCAATGCAGGTTTCTTGGAAGTGACATCATATCCGCAGTGGGTTACAAATGTGGTCCCAGTACCGAAGAAAGATGGAAAAGTCCGTATGTGTGTAGACTATAGGGATTTGAATAGGGCAAGCCCCAAAGATGATTTCCCACTACCACATATTGACGTCTTAGTCGACAACACAACTCAACACAAAGTCTTCTCCTTTATGGGTGTTTTCTCTGGCTACAATCAAATCAAACTGGCTCCCGAAGACATGGATAAAACCACTTTTGTTACACAATGGGGAACCTTTTGTTACAAAGTCACGCCATTAAGTCTGAAGAATGCAGGGGCAACCTATCAACGAGCTATGGTAGCTCTGTTTCATGACATGATCCATCATGAGATAGAAGTCTATGTGGATGATATGATTTCAAGATTGTATACTAAGGAAGAACACATTGATCACTTACACAAGCTATTTGAAAGGATGAAAGAATACAAGCTGAGGCTAAACCCCAACAAGTGCACCTTCAGGGTAAGATCTGGAAAACTCCTGGGCTTTGTCGTTAGTGGAAAAGGTATTGAAGTTGATCCTGCGAAAGTCAAAGCCATCCAAGAAATTCTAGCTCCTCGTACTAAGAAGGAGGTCAGAGGTGTATTAGGTCGACTCAATTACATCGCCCGATTCATATCTCACTTAACTGCTACTTGTGAGCCACTCTTCAAGCTGCTGAAGAAAGATCAAGTAATTAGATGGAATAATGACTGCTAAGTAGCCTTTGACAAGATCAAGGAATACTTGCAAGAACCTCCAACATTGATGCCTCCAGTTGAAGGAAGACCTCTGATTATGTACTTGACTATATTAGAGATTTCAATGAGGTGTATGTTGGGCCAACATGATGAGTCTGGATGAAAAGAGCATGCAATATACTACCTGAGCAAAAAGTTTACCGGTTGTGAAACAAGATATTCACTGCTCAAGAAAACTTTCTGCGCTCTGGAATGGGCTGCTCGCCGGCTAAGACAGTATATATTGACTCACACCACTTTATTTATTTCTAAGATGGACCCTATCAAGTATATCTTCGAGAAGCCATCTCTCTCCAAACGAATAAATAGATGGCAAATGATCTTGACTGAATATGATATCCAATACACTACACAAAAGGCCATCAAAGGAAGTGTACTGGCGGATCATTTGTCACATCAAGCTAGTGACGACTACCAGTCCATGAACTTTGAATTCCCGGACGAGAATATCATGCTAGTAACTGACTGTGAAAAGCCTGGACCGTATGACAGACCTGAACAAGGATCTCGATGGACTATGGTTTTTGATGGGGCTTCCAACTCTTTGGGTAATGGAATTGGCGCTGCGATTATATCTCCCGAAGGTTTCCATACACCTTTCACTACTAGATTGTGATTCGAATGTATAAATAACATGGCTGAGTACGAGGCGTGCTTCTTGGGTCTAAAGACTGACATTGACCTAAGGATTAAGTTCTTGGACGTATACGGAGATTCTGCTCTAGTAATCATTCAAGTTAAGGGAGATTAGGACACCAAGCACCCTAATCTGATTCCTTACAAAGAGCTTGTGTTGACTATGATCCCATACTTTGAGGAGGTCACCTTTTAACACTTCCGAAGGGAAGAAAATTAGTTGACAGATGCCTTAACAACAATGTCATCTATGTTCAAGGTCAATTGGGATAACGAGCCCCCTAGGATTACAATTGAACGATTTGATGAACCTTCACATTGTTACGAGATTGACACCGATGAAGAAAAGTCGTGGTATCCTGAAGCTAAAAGATATCTTGAAGCACAAGAATATCATGTGGGAGCTTCAATCAACGACAAGAAACTCCTGCGAAGGTTCTCAGCAAAATTCTTCCTAAGTAATGGAATCCTGTACAAATGCAACCATCACTCTACTTTGATCCGGTGTGTAGATAAGAAGTAGGCAGAGAAGATCATGGAAGATATGCATAATGGTATCTTTGGGACTCACTCTAGTGGATATAATATGGCCATGAATATTCTAAGGGTTGGTTACTATTGGTCGACAATGGAAATAGACTGTCACCATCACTCAAGGACTTGCCATAAGTGTCATATTTATGCCGACAAGGTTCACGTGCCTCTGATACCTTTAAATGTCATGATTGCTCTGTGGCCATTTGTAATGTGGGGGATTGACATGATTGGAGAAATCAAGCCCACTGCCTCTAATGGACATTGTTTCATCCTTGTTGCCATTGATTATTTCACCAAATGGATCGAATTTGCCTCATTTCCTCAGTCACAAAGAATGTTGTAGCCAGGTTTATCAAGCACAACCTCATCTGCCGCTACGGTATCCCCGAAAGGATCATCACTGACAATGGAACCAACCTCAACAATGCTATGATTATTGAACTCTGCATGGAGTTCAAAATCAAATAACTTCAACTATCTCAGAAAGTTGCTGCGAAGCCTAGAATCCGACCAGATAACAATTAACTTCATCTATCTCAGAAAGTTGTTGTGAAGCCTAGAATCCGACCAGATAACAGTTAACCTCAAAAAGTTTCTATAAAGCCTGGAATCTGACTAGATAACAGTTAATTTCATTTAATTTGTTGCAAAGCCTTGAATCCGACCAGATAACCGTTTAACTTTAATTTTCTGTGAAGCTTGGAATCCGACCAGATAACAGTTAATTTCATCTAAGTTGCTGCGGAGCCTGGAATGCGACCAGATAACAGTTTAACTTCAATTTTCTGCGAAGCCTAGAATCCGACCAGATAACAGTTAATTTCATCTAAGTTACCGTGAAGCCTGGAATCCGACCAGATAATAGTTTAACTTCAATTTTCTATGAAGCCTGGAATCTGACCAGATAACAATTGACTTTATTATCCCTAGCAAGTTGATGTGAAGCCTGGATTTCGACCAGATAACAATTAACATTCATTCTCCCCAGTCAATTATAATTCCTCAGTAGAGTAGTGGACAACCAAAGCTCCTGAATTATATTCCCCAAGAAGAAATCAACACTCCTCGCAGAGTTTCCTCAATCAAAGAGCCAAAATCAATGTTCCCCCAGCGGATTTCTCCTCAAACAACAAATTAGGAATACCAAACAGAAGCATTATAAACAAGGTTTGAATATGTGCATACTCTTCATCCCCAACAGTAGTCTGGGATTTAGCTTCCCAAAACTCCTCAACATTTGTCAAAGATTTATTTTCCAAGACAAAGATACATTTCAACAATATTTCACATTCATACATCATATTACATACATGAAAAATGAATACAACGTCATCTCATTTATTTTGAGAACATCATTACACCGTGCATACATCTACATGCAACTAACCCTCTTCCTTGTAGGAAAAATCAATCAACAAAAACATCAGTCCTCTTCTGGATAGATTTATTCCTTCCAGTTAATAATAGGAAATCAACAAACCTCTTCTGGTTAACATTATTTCTCTAGTGAATTCGCCAAATAACAGACCTCTTCTCGTTAGATTTATCTCTTCTAGTTAAAAATAGGCAAAAGACATCTACTGTTTCAGTATAAATCAGCCAAAGATTTATTCAGATACTTCTTCCAATTTTTACCAACAGTCACTCTGGATGGAATCTGTAAGCCCATCTCTGACAAACTCTTCATTACTTCTCCAAATGGAATCTTTAAGCCCATTCTCGACACAATCAACCAACACATCACCGAGTGCAAATTTCTGGGCACTCTAGTGTTCAATCATCTTCCACCTTCAAGTCACGAATGGTGGACCCGCTAATCTAATTCTTCAGGTTTAAGAAGATTGAACAGGGGAAACTGTTGTACCCCAAATTCTGCCCTCCCTTTTCTCAAGATGTTTCCCACAAAGATCTCCAATGATTCAAGCTTGCACAAGTATTGACTAGGTCAAGTCGTCTCCTCAACACTAATGCCTCAAATTAGGATTTGAGTTTGCACAAGGACAATTGGATTTCTAATATTTAAAATGACTTTCATGGATCATTATGGACCCTCAAGATTGCTCCTATAAAGTTTCAAGTCTTGGATCACAAAATTGCTCAGTCGATTGATCAAATGGCCTAAAATCAACTATATTAGATAAAAGTCAATTGTGGTCGACCTACAATCAAACTTCAAGATTTTGGACCAATATTAACATTTTAAAGTCATATGTATCATTTAATCAATATTGGATCACAATTCTCCAAGAAAATTGTTCAAATCATCAAAAGGGCAAAAGGGTCAAAATTAGGGTTTTGATTGAGAATGACTAATCTTTGACTTAATACATGACTTATTGATTTGAAACATGATCTCAAGGATTCAAGTAAATCATTTTGACCTAATCACATATTTCAATTCCTCTCCCAAGATCAGTGGATTGATAAATGAAATTTGGTCAACTGATAAAAAAAGTCAATTGTACACTGAAAAGTCAAACTTTGATTTTTTGATCAAATTTGAGTTTCAAAGATCACATTCATCAAGACATTCAAAATATGAAATTTGATCATCAATAAATCAAGAAAGTCAAAAGTCATTTTGAAAAGTAAAACTTTGCAAGACTTAGAAATTTTTCTAAGTGTTTTTTTATACATGTTAATTTCATTACTTCATGACATCTTCTCACCACAATTCAAAATAATTCAAGTTGTTACAAGTTTTCAAATAAACAACAAGGCTGCATTTTTAAGTTAAAAATTGCAAGTTGCAAATCCTAAGCTTTGTCTTGTTTGAACTTTTCCCTTTGACTCAATCTTAAAACTTTGCCACTATGTTGTCCATAAATATGCCTAGTCTTTGTTACAAGCTGCATAAATCTGTCCACAAAACCAGACCTCCATCATGCTGCATATCCTGCTGTCAAAACACTGCATAGTAATGCCAATAACACTGTCACAACCTGCTCCAAATTCTACAATTCTACTCTGAAAAATCTGCATCATAACAGTCCCATATTTGCACAAACTTACCACATAAGAGCTGCATCTAAAAAGCAATGAAACAGGATACCCAAACAATTCAAAAACTTATCTATTTCCCTCCCAAATTTCAGTCAGGTTCATATATTAATAAGTTGTTTCAAAACACACAAGAGGGATGGGGTTTTTGAACAAAAGAGAGGGGTTTTTGAACAAAAAGAAAGACATTTTTAGAAAGAGAGAAGAGAGAGTTTTGAAAAATCTAACAGAACTTTTTGTAACCTCTACCCATCTTCAGCTCTATCTTCATTCACAAAAACAAAACCTCAACCCACTGTTCCAACTTGCAAGCTTTCCCATAAACCAACTATCCAGACACTTCACATCACATAGAAATTGTTAAAACACTAGAACAATTTATGTCATACCAATATAACCATCTTCCAAACTCAAAAAGAAAACAATATTGTACAACTTAACTGGGATGGATTGATTCAGCAGCTTTCAATACAAAGTAAGGATTTGAGCAACTTCCTGGAGGTTCACTGAAGCCATTCTGATCATCACAGCATCTTGAAAGGTGTTCAAACTCAAAACAGGAATTTCAGTTTCAAGGTAAGTCTTCTTGACTTTGAACTATTCATACAAGCATCATCAATGGTCCATTTGTGAAGCTAAAATGTAGATATTATAGCCTTGAAATTAACTATATGTTTATTTTTTTTCATTTTTTACCAACCATATGTTAAGAACTAACTTATGTGTGTGACAGAACAATGCTAGAAGTGAAAAATCAGGTTATGATTCGATACATATCTCTATGTGTCGACATATATATGGTATAAAATGGGTTATGTATCGACACAAAACACGATTGAGTTGACACTAAACAGAAATGTGTCGACACAAACCATTATGTGTCGACTCATACTAAGTTAATTTTGATTTCCAGAGAAATAAAATGAGTATGAGTCGATACAAGACACACATGAGTCAATACAAAACAGGTTTTTAGTCGATACAAACCATTATGTGTCGACTCATATCGAGTTGGTTTGGACTTCCAGGGGCAGGAAAAGACATGTATCGATGCAAACCACCATGTGTCAATACATAAAAAAAATTTAATTCTTTTTTTTTAAAGAATTTTTTTAATATATTTATCTTTACATTCTTGTATATTATTTATTCATTTAATACGGTTGTAATAGTAAAATTAGGTTTTATTTGCTTTTACCTCCCCATTTGTAAATCTGTACCCCCATCCCCAAATGATGTAATAGCGTAGGATTTTAATTTTCGCAATTTATCGCTTTTAATATAATTCCTAGTAATTAATGTGTGTATGGCAAGATAAAATCAATTTTATAGAACCCTAATCTCACAGACACAAATGCATGCAATCAAACACTTTTCACATGCACACCTCTAGGGTAACCTCGCTTGTTGCCTACTAATAAATAGTCATGTCCCTTGAATATGGGACACTTTAGCAAATACCCTCGATAAAAAAGATCGTAGTCCCTCAATGACCCTTCAACGTTGCCTTCGGTAAAACGATCTTAGTCCCTTACGACAATTGATAAAGCGTCTCATAGGTTGCCTTCTATGACTATACAACGACCCACGTCCATCCCTTCACATCCAATAATAGGGCTTCTTATCAATCAATGGTAATATAGCAATATCTAAAGGAGGAGGAAAAGAACAAAGACTTCTTTTGAGTAGGTAGAACATTTATAGTTGCTTGCTCACAAACATTTCAAAATATCTTTTAAAACACACCAACACTTTGAAAAGAAATATTTTCAAAAGTCAACACTTTGTATACATTCTTATAGAGACGAGAATCATTACAAAGTTCGCCTAAACAAAGGATCTTTCAAAAATACTTTCAAAACAATCACAAGCACATTTCAAACAAAGCATTTCAAAGTGAGCTAGGGACTAAGAGCCCGTAGATAACTACAGATGAAAAGGGTGATAACACCTTCCCTTTTCATAACATACCCCCGAACTCAAGAAAATATCTCAAAAGGTCTTTCCCGTTCTTTTCACCCTTTCCTTTATTAGATAAAAGAAAAGTCGATGGCGACTCTTGCTATCCGCAACAATTGCGATAAAACACAAAACACCCGAATCAATTCTCCCACCGTATTACACATATGTTATGATATTTTTGTAAATGATGTATGGGTGAAATGTGTTATTGGAGCGTATCAATAGCCTTGTATAGTAATGTCTAATGGGGAAAATAAATCCATGATTTTTGCTGGGGATGAAGCAATTGTTCTTCAACTTGACTTTATTGAGGATTTCTGCTTTCTGTTTGAGGACACTATGCTGGGGATCTTCGACTTCTGCTTGGGGATAGAAGCACTCAAGGAGAGTCGGTCATTCACCATTTTTCTGAACAATTGATATTTAGACTGGAGATGAAATTCTTATAATTATTTGTTTGTCCAGGTCTCGGATATGAGTATTGACTCTTTTGGGGAGGACAACATTGAATGTCATCCGGTCCAATAGGAGAATCTTGTTGAGGAATAACAATACTGGAGAAATAAAATCTGTTGGGGAAATAAACCATGTAGACCGTGTTAAGGAGATAATCTCTAACGGGGATCATCTTATGAAAATAGCTCTGCAGGGATTTATGGTCAACTTCGAACGTTATCCCGATCCTGGAGTCTTTTGAAAATGCTAATCATGTTTTCATTCATATATTTGTAAACGGTAATCGTATTCAAATGCATATGTTCATTCAATATAATCATTGGACGTTTTTTGCAAACAAAATAGAGAACATAAAAATAGTTTTTGAATTTGAAACTGATTGCATTGATTTGAAAAGTTTGCCCATAAATAGACAGTTTTATACAAAGAGACAGAAATCCTAGTAAGATGAAATCGTCATAAAAGAAAAGGTGTACAAAGAGAAACAAAGAAAAACAACTATGTGTGTTGTACCCCAAAATTTTCCCTCCCATTTCTCGAAGATTCATCTTGGACTCTCAGTTTTGCTTATATCAAGTTCCAAGTCTTGAATCATCACTTTTCAACGAAATCATCCATAAGGAAAAAATGGTCAAAAGCACACTGAAAAAGTCAAACTTTGACTTTTAAATCAAAATCAAGTTCCAAGAATCATATTTCATTAAGGCATGAAATTGGTTCATCAAAAATCAGAAGTCAGAAGTTACTTTGAAAAAAATCAAATTTTCTAAACATTTAGAAAATTTTCTAAGTGTCTAGAGAATATGATACTTTAGAACTTCTGAGCCAGCCTCTATGCAAATGCAGTCAGAAGTTGCAAACACGGTCCAGAACATGACGCTTCAATCAGAACATGCAGAAGCACTGCTCTTTGGTCAGAACATAACACTTCAATCAGAACATGCAGAAGCGTTGCTCTTTGGTTAGAACATAACGCTTCAATCAGAACATGCAGAAGTGTTGCTCTTTGGTCAGAACATAATGCTTCAGTAAGAACATAATTCTTCAGCATATGGAGGCTATGTTCAACGCTCTGGTCAGAAGATGCCCCTTCAGCATTTGGAGGTTACGTTTTTGATCTTCTGCAATCAGAACATCACTAAATCCCAAACCCTCGTTTAAGTAACCTGCTGCCCTGCTATGGCACAGTCCTGCAACCAGCTGCCACAACGCTCCAAATTGCTGCTGACCCAGTCCACGCCTGCACTTTCTCAAACCCCATATTTGCATCAAATTGGCATACGAAAACTGTGACTAAAAAGCAATGGAACAATATACCAAAAAGGTTTGAATCCCTTTTGTTTTCCCCCCCAAAACCACAACAAATTCATCTATAAATAAGTTGCTCCATCGCACTTGCAAGGGGCTGGCTTTTGGAGAGAGAATCGTGAAAAAAGAGAGAAAAGAAATATGTGGAACCCCTTTGTAAAAATCCAGAAATCTCAAACAGAAAACCAAAGCCTTTGTTCTTCCTTTTGAATCAAAGAGCTTGGAATTTCCTCTTCTGTTTCTCTTGCTGACTCAAAACATCCAAAGGCAGCCACTCAAAGCTCCATGCCCATGCTCCAGATTCAAGGTAAGTCTTTCTGACTTTGCTTGTTTTTCATTCTGAACATCATTAACATGTAAATATCATAGTATTAATGTTGTACATATCATTGCTTAAGTAGAAAAACTGTGGATCAGAACTTATTGATTAGGGCTAGACTCAAATTTAGGATTAAAACTTCTATAAGTTGTTGTGTTGTTATCCTTCTGATTTGTTGTTTAATAAGAACTGAATGAATTGTTAATGTGCTGATTAAGAGTTGAAATATAGAACTTCTGATGTTCACTCACAGCTTTAAGCACAACACAGAACTTCTGAGTTCTCCTCACTGTTTAAACACACTGAACTTCTGATATTTACTCACTGCTAATGCACACTGAACTTCTGATGTCCACTCACTGTTTTAACACTTAGAAATTATGATTTTCATACGCTGTTAACACACATAAAACTTTTATGATTCACTCAGTATTCTAACACACACAAAACTTCTATGATTCACTCACTGTTCTAACACAGCACAGAACTTTTGAGTTCTCCTTACTTGTCAAATACATTGAACTTTTGATTTTCATGGGCTAATAACATGCTGAACTGCTGATTGTTCTTTCACTGTCTTAGCACTATACAGAACTTCTGAGTTCTTCCTACTATTTTGACACGCACAGAGCTTCTGAGGTTTTCTCACTGTTCTAAAATTCAGAAGTTCAGCATATAGCAATCTAGAACTTCATTGTTTTTCCACTAATGTGTCTTGCAGGACCTCAGAGTGTGCCAACTCAGAACTTCTGATACCCATTGACGCTTCCTTCTGAGTCACCACGCGCCTGACTTCAGAACTTCTGATCCCTGTTTGTTTTGCTTGCAGTAGCACGCTGTTTCTATCTTTCATTTATTTTCCTTTTCATCATTTTTTAATATTAACATAAAAGACAAAAAATATTTTCTTAAACAAAACTTATATATTTTCTTAAATAAATAAGCATTTTACATTTCCTGTACATTCTTATCCATTTCAATATGGTTGTAATAGTAACTTAGGACTTATTTTTACTTGCAACCCCCATTCATAAATATGTACCCCCATCCCCTAAATATTGTAATAGCGTAGGACTTTACATTTCTGTAATTTATCGCTTTTGAATGTAAATGCTAGTAATTAGGGTGTGTATGGCAAGATACGAAAATCAACAAATAGATCACCTAATCAAGACTAAATGCATGCAATCAAACACACTTTGCACATGTGCATCCTTAGGGTAATCTCACTTGTTGCCTATCAAAAAATAGTCATGTGCCTCGAACATGGGACGTTTTAGCAAAGACCTTCGATAAAAAAGATCGTAGTCACTCGATGACCCTTGTTGTTGCCTTCGGTAAATGATCTAGTCCCTAAACAACATTGCTAAAACGTCACATAGGTTGCCTTCTCTGACTATACAAACGTCCCCACGTCCGTCCCTTCACATCCAACGATGAAGCTTCTTACCAAATCAATGGTAAGATAGAAACATCTAAAGGAAGGAGGAAAAGTACATCTAAGTTCTTTTGAGTAGGTAGGTTCGCTCTTAGTTACTCGCTTGCTCATAACAAAAACATTTTATACACCAACACTCTCATTTTGAAACACTTTTGATAACAACACTTTGAAGATGTGAAAAACACAAGAAGGGGGGTTGAATTGTAAATCTTAAAATCAAAAGCTTAATCCACACGGTATTTTTATCCTGGTTCATTTGATCTCAAACTACTCCAGTCCACCCGTCAAGGTGATTTCGCCTCTCTCCAACGAGGTCTTAATCCACTATAATCAACTGATTACACAACTACTTTAACAACTGTTAAAGCCTTCTTGAGTCTAACCACATACCGGTTTATCTCAAGGAAATTCTCTTACAGATAATTGAACAAAAGTGTGTTTGATGTTTTCTAATAAAACTATATATCACAACTGTGATAATACACAATATTAAGCTTAGAATGAAACTGGACTGCTAATGCTTTTGAGTAGGCGTGGTTGAAAGCTTTAGCAAATTGTATGAGTGAGTTCGTTTTCGTAGGCGTGTATATGCGTGAAGATTATTAGCCCTTTCTTTTCTCACACTTACTTGTTTATATAGCCAAGGCAAAGATACGTTGTTGTCCATAAATCACTTTCAATGATAATAATGTTCTTTCCTTTTTGAGAAGATCTTGTCTTGGAATAAAGCCGTTGGTAATTAATTTGTCTTGAATGCTTAGTAACGCTTCAGAGTGTTCTGCTAATGATAATCAGAGTGTTCTTTCCTTTAACTTATTCTGACGCTTCTGAGTGTTGATGACTTGGTGAGGATCTTGATCAGAGCCAGAGTATTTTATGCGCAAATTCTGGTCATCAGGCTTCAGCGTATGATCTGGTAACTTCAGTGTGTAGCACATGCTATTGATCTTTTGATGCTGACATATCTTCTGATGCTGATGTTGATATTGATCTTCTGATGTTGATTCCATCAGAGTTTCTGTAAATACACAACATAATTTTAAGTAGCATATATGTCTTGTATATAAATCTTACAATTTATTTATTCTTGTATTTTGTTATCATCAAAACTCTAATTGAGGGTTGTAGAATCAAACTATGTTCTAACAATCTCCCCCTTTTTGATGATGACAAAAACCGGTTTTTTTCAATTAAAATTAAAGAATAAAAAGTATCAAAGATTAAGGATAAAGAATAAAAGGTATCAGAGATAAACAAATAACGAATAAAAGGTATCAGAGATAAGAAGAGAAAACTCCCCCTGAGTTGATTACTTCCCTTTAATTCCATGAGACCTTGAGCATCAGAACTTTACTTTATCAGAGTTCATCAGATTCATCAGAGTTTTGTACCTGTAAGCTTTTCAGAAGAGAGAAAATTAAGTAGATCAGAATGTTTGAGACTTATGTCTCAATAATCCGTTATTGAAAAATATCATTCTTTCTCCCCCTTTTTGTCAGTTATCAAAAAGCACAAATAATCAGAGTTAAAATGATAAGAGCTAAAAGGCGTTTATATTAAAAATAGAAGCAATGATAAGTTCAGAACATGTAAGAAAAATATTACAGATAAACAAGTTATAAAACAACAAGGAAATTCTAAGAAGGAGGAGGAAGTCATGTGAACAGAGCTTCCAACATGCTCTTGATTTGGGTGCTGGTTTCCTGTTGCTGAGATAACATGTTCGCTATTGCATCAATTTTGGTGTCCTGCTTATCCATTATTTCATTCATTAGCATATCAGATCTTTTCAGATCTTCAAGAGTTTGCCTGTCAAGGGAGGAAGCTTGAGGATCTTCTGAAACAGGATGCTCCTCAGAGCTTGCAGCAATATCTTCTTCTTGACCCAAGCCTTCAGCTGGAATCATCTATTCTTCTGACTTTGGTTGACGATGTTCAGACCAAGTAGCATTGTCCAGCGGAAGTACTTCTTCCTTGAGCAGCTTGCTCAGAACTGAACCTTCAATTTCCTTCAGCAGATTGCTGAAGTTCTGTTGAGCTTGTCCATAGCTCTGTTCTTGCAACTTAAAGGTTTCAGAGCATACCCATCTTCTGAACTTTGTCCAGAGGTAGTCTGATGCCACAGGATCAACCAGTTCCAGACTTTCTTGTTTCAAAGAAGTGATGCACTTCTGTATTTCTGTTTCAAAGTTCAATATGCTGGAACCAACATCTGGATGTTTAGGTTTTGGGATAGCAGTTTTGTTGGTTATTGCAGCAAGGTGTTCAAGGACTGTTAAGTTAATGACAGTCTTGCTGTGGTCATCTGAATTTTTCCTAGGTGATGGAGTGGGAGAGTCAGGAATTATGATTGGACTTGATGGGGAATTTTGTGGAGTTATTTCTGGTGAAGAGGGAAGTTGAGGAATATTCACAATGGTTCCAGAGGGTAATTGAATGGCCAAAGGTTGTGGTCAGGGGATTCAGAGGGTTGAGCCTCAGAGGTTTGAGTCTCAGGTTGTGGAGATTGTTCAGGTTGAGGAGAGGGTGGATTAATTTCTGGTTGAGGAGATGAAGGTTGTGGGATTTCTGGTTCTGGAGAGAGTGGAATTTCTGGTATTGGTGAGAGGGGAATTTCTGGTTGTGGTAAGATGGGAATTTCTGTGTTTGGATTTGGATTTTCTGTTTCGGGAGCAGAAGTGTGTTGGTCTATATCAGAAAGAACTTGTGCGAGTTCTTGTTCTGGTATGGCTTCAGTATTTAGATTTTGTGGTTGGTAGCGAGATCTTCTGAGGGTTAATGATTCAGAAGGGTCAAAGTCAAGGTCAAAATCATCGAAAGTTTGAGGTGTTGGGTTTTCAGATGGAGTTGGAATTGGAATTGGAATAGATGTTGATACAGCAGTTGAATCTAAAACAGTTACAGAAGAAGGATTACTTCTCTTCTTGGGAGTCTGTTGAGATGATCCTTCTGCAGCAGCTTTTCTTTTCTTTGTCTTCTTCAGAACAACCTCTGGAGCCTTCTGCTGAAGATCTTGAATATTCAGATTTGGTGCTGTACCATCAGCTTTGCAAGCATCCAGATATCTCAGAATGATTTCAGGTTTAGAGTCAATTTCTGAGAACAGAGGGAAGTTGTCCAGAGGGACTCTTCTGTTGGAGATTTCAACAAAAGGAGTGACGCTGGGCTCCTTCTTGATGTTCTCTATCAACTTCATCTTCTTCAGATTTTTGGCATTCAGCTGCTTGCCAACAGTAGGTTCCAGAGTGCTGATTTCTTGAGCCTCTGTCAGATGATCAATCAGCTTATTCTCTGTCAGAATATCTGATATCAGTCTTCCTAAGGGTATTCAATCCCTTTTTGTACGTTTCTCTTCTCTTGTTTCCTTAACACTTGTTCTGAGATGGTTGAACAGAAGATGAGCCAGATTTATCTTGACCTTCTGAGAGATGAAATAGATCAGAAACTGCTGATCAATATTAATGTAATCAGGAGAGCTGGTAGGCTTCCTGTAGTTGAAGCAACCCAAAATGATCTTGGCCCAAATCCTGTGTTTGTCCTTCAAATCCCTTATCTTGCTGGAGGGAAGCCCTAGAGTGAATATTTCCCTTGCAATTAGGGCAGCATCTGCATATCTTTCTGCCATATCAATGCAACGAACACCACCACCATTGTAGCCTATTAAGCGTGCAATGAGGTCTTCAGTGATCACAATCTTCTTCCCCATGATGTAAGATGTAACGATGATTTGAAGAAGAAGCGTGAATCCAAAATTCCTTTACCAGAATAGGAAATGTTGGACCCACCAGCCTGTCAAAATACTTTTCCCAACCTTGAGCTTTAACCTCTTCAGATAGATCAAATCCATTCTCCTTAAGACTGTTGAAATCCACTATTAATTCTGACAGAACCTCTAGGTTTTTGACTGGTGTTAGAAGCGTTCTGAAGGGTACTTCATATTGTTCAGATGAAACGGTTTTCTGGGAACCTGAAGAAGGAATGCTGGAAGAAGCCATGTTCACACGAGGTTTTTGTGAAAAAGATTGAAAGGGTTTCTTGAGAAAGAAGAACACTGAAATCAGTAAGTTTGAGAGAAAATGAAAGTGAAGGTAAAACGTGTAAATGGTGTGAAGTGTGTTTAAATAGATTTCTAAAAAGGTTTCGAAAACATAAACGTTAAGAGAGAGAAATTAATAATGATTATTAGCATTTAATGATAGCTGATTTTAGGGGATTCAGAAAGATATTTGGAACGGTTACCCATGACATGTGTCTCAATGCATCCAATCAGCGCTTTGCCTTTTCAGAAACGTGAACACGTGTTCAGCCTCAGAAAATGGCTGATGACTGGATGACACTTGTTTGCTTGAGTGAACAGCACATTTCTATCCTTGAAATGAAGCGCTCATATCTTCATGGATAGATTCTGATACAATCTGCACTTCTAAAGATCTGAAGAAAGATTGATCAGTAGTTCACAGAAAAATAAACAAAGTTCTGAAGGTTAATATATAGAATCAAAACAATTTTATTCTGGGCAGAGCTTCATGCTGAGATGTTTCAGAATGAAGTTGAACCTATCTTCAAAAAGTGGTTTTGTAAAAATATCAACCCATTGATGGTCTGTGTTAATAAATTTAAAATTTAAAATCCCTTTCTGAATATAGTCCCTAATAAAATGATGTTTTATTTCTATATGCTTAGCCCTAGAATGTAAAATTGGATTTTTGCTGAGACAAATAGCAGAAGTATTATCACAGAGGATATGAATGTTACTCTCAAATATCTAGAAGTCCTCAAGTTGACTTTTCATCCAGAGCATTTGTGTGCTGCATCCAGCTGCTGCTATGTATTCAGCTTCTGCTGTTGATAGAGCAATTGTGGATTGTCTTTTGCTGGACCAAGAGATCAGATTTTCTCCCAGAAAATGGCAGCTTCCAGAAGTACTTTTACGTTCTACTCTGTCTCCAGCAAAATCAGCATCACAGTATCCTACTAAGCTGTAATCACTTGATTTTCTATAAAACAAACCCAGATTAGTAGTACCTTTCAGATACTTGAAAATTCACTTAACTGCTGTTAAGTGAGATTCTCTAGGATCTGATTGGAATCTAGCACAAATGCAAACACTGAATAAAATGTCAGGCCTTGAAGCCGTCAGATAGAGAAGAGAACCAATCATACCTCTTTAGACCTTCTGTTCTACCTTTTTACTTACCTCTTCTCTTTCCAGAATGCACGTGGGATGCATTGGAATCTTTGATGGCTTACATTCTGAGAGATCAAATTTCTTCATAAGTTCTCTGATATATTTGCTCTGATGAATGTAAGTTCCTTCTGGGGTTTGATTGATCTGAATGCCCAGAAAGAATTTCAGTTCCCCCATTAGGCTCATCTCAAATTATGCCTGCATACACTTAGCAAACTTTCTTCCCAGAGAAGGTTTAGTAGATCCAAATATGATATCATCAACATAAATCTGACATACTAAAATGTCATTCTTAACTGTCTTACAGAATAGAGTTGTGTCCACTTTCACTTTGGTGAATTCCTTTTCTAACAGGAAGTTACTTAGTCTTTCATACCAAGCTCTGGGAGCTTGTTTCAGACCATAGAGTGACTTCTTTAGTTTGAAAACATATTCTGGATTTTTGGAACTTTTAAAACCAGGGGGTTGGTGCACATATACCTCTTCTTCTATATAGCCATTTAAGAATGCACTCTTAACATCCATCTGATACAGAGTGATGCCTTTATTAACAACAAATGAAATTAAGAGTCTGATAGATTCTAACCTGGAGACTGGAGAAAAGGTTTCTGTATAGTCTATCCCCTCTTGCTGACTATAACCTTGTGCTACCAATCATGCTTTGTTTTTTATGACTTCACCTTGTTCAATCAGTTTTTTTCTGAACACCCATTTTGTTCCAATGACGTTGAATCCTTTTGGTTTGGGAACTAGATCCCATACATCATTTCTTGTGAATTGATTCAGCTCCTCTTGCATTGCTAGAATCCAGTCATTGTCCAGAAGTGCTTCATCAATTGTTGATGGTTCAATTAGAGAAACAAGTCCCATGAGGGATTCTTCAGAGTTTCTGAAGCTAGATCTTGTTCTGATTGGATCTTCCTTTCTTCCTAGGATTGTTTCTTCTGGGTGATCCATGCTGCTTCTGGATAGTCTTTTCTGAAGTTGATCAACAGAAGATGCTGCATTGCTTGCAATGCTTCTTTCTGATGTTGAGGGAGTGTCTCTATTGAGAGCTTCTGATGACTTGTCTTCAGTACCTGTGAATTCAACTTCCATACCTGCAAATACTTCATTCTGCTTTGACTTTTGAGAGTCAAGCTTATCATCAAAACGAACACTAATTGATTCTTCCACAATCTGTGTTTCTGTATTGTATACTCTGTACCCTCTTGAGCGTTCAGAGTATCCTAACATAATACACTTTTGTGCTTCAGAGTCAAACTTGTTTAAATAATTCTTTGTATTCAGAATAAAACAAGTACATCCAAATGGATGAAAATATGAAATGTTGGGCTTTCTTTTCTTCCACAATTCATATGGAGTCTTTTCTAGAATAGGTCTTATGGAGATTCTATTCTGAATGTAATACGCTGTGTTTATTGCCTCTGCCCAGAAGATCTTAGCAACGTTAGTCTCGTTGATCATGGTTCTGGCCATTTCTTGCAATGTTATGTTCTTTCGTTCTACAACTCCATTTTGCTGGGGAGTTCTAGGACAAGAGAAATCATGCAGAATGCCTTTGTCATTAAAGAATGATTTAAAATCTTTGTTTTCAAACTCTCCACCATGATCACTTCTGACTTTGACGATTCTAAGATCCTTTTCATTCTGAACTTGGTTGCAGAAGGTGACAAACACTGAGTGTGACTCGTCCTTGTGTCTTAAGAACTTTACCCATGTCCATCTGCTATAGTCATCTACAATTACTAACCCATACTTCTTGCCACTGACTGAAGCAGTTTTAACTGGTCCAAATAAGTCAATGTGAAGAAGTTCTAATGGCTTAGAGGTGGAAACAACGTTTTTAGATTTGAAAGTTGGTTTTGCAAACTTGCCTTTCTGACATGCTTCACACAGAGCATCTGAATTGAACTTCAGGTTAGGAATTCCTCTGACCAGATTGAGTTTGTTAATCTGAGATATTCTTCTCATACTAACATGTCCCAATCTTCTGTGCCAGATCCATTGCTCGTTGTTAACAGACATAAGACATTTTACATTCTGACTTTTCAGTTCAGAAAGTTTGATTTTATAAATGTTGTTTCTCCTCTTTCCATTAAATAGGATAGTCCCATCTTTCTGACTAACAGCTTTGCATGAATTTTGATTAAAGATTATATCATAACCGTTATCACTTAATTGACTTATGAATAACAGGTTATGCATTAATCCATCTACTAATAAAACATTACTTATAGAGGGAAGATTTCCATTACCTACTATTCCAGAGCCAATGATCTTTCCCCTCTGATTGCCTCCAAAGCCTACGTGGCCTCCAGGCTTAAGTTCCAGGCTTTGGAACATATGCCTTCTTCCCGTCATGTGTCGTGAGTAGCTAGAGTCCAGGTACCATGACTGGTGTTTCTGCTTTGCTGCTAAAGATATCTGCCACATGTATTATTTTATCCTTAGGTACGCATATTTTCTTGGGTCCTGATTTGTTAGTTTTACCAAAACTCTGGTTGAATTTTGGTTTGACAGAATAATTACTACTAGTATATTTGATATCATGTGTGTGCCCATATGCAAAGTGTGAATCAAGTGAAGTGCGTTTTATAACTAAATCCATGGCATTTTTTGGTGTAGGTACCTTACCTTGGTATCTTATTCCTTTTCTGCCATTTCTGCTAACTCCATAGATCATTGAAGCCATTTTTCTTCTATCTATGTTTTTAGCTAGAAACTTCTGAAAGCTGTGATCATACTCCTTGATGATCTTATCAGCACTGCTGGGAGTTTCAGGGATTGTTTCCTTCTGAGAGTTTTGCAATAGATTTTCTAATTTTGAAATTTTATCTTTTAACTCAGAATTCTCCAATTTGAGACTCTTAGTCTTATCAGAGTCAGAAGCAAGATTCCTTTTCAGGTTTTTGAATTTGACTCTGATCTGCTGATATCTTTCAGGAATTTCATTAAGGTTTTCAGCTAGTTCAGCCTTAGTAAAGTTTATAGCAAAGTCAGGAAATACCTCTTCTGTATCTGATTCAAAGTCTGACTCAGAAGCTTCATTGTCTTCTGTTATGTTTGACATGAGAGCTATGTTTTCTCTTTCATCATTTGATTCTGAGTCAGCTTCAGATGTGTCAGAATCATCCCATGTAGCCATGAGGTTTTTCTTCTTTTCCTTGCCAAACTTCTTTTTGGGCTTTTCCTTCTGAAGCTTTGGGAAATCACTTTTATAGTGTCCTTGCTCGTTACATTCATAGCAGATGATGTCTTTGTTGTTTGGCTTTCTGCTTCCTGAAGAGCCTTCAGATCTTCTATGTCCAGAGGAGGATTCTGACCTTCTGTATCTGGAGAAAGATTCATTCAGATTTTCTGATCTTCTGGGATTCCTGAACTTCCTTTGCCTCTGCTTCCATAATTGGTTCACCCTTCTGGAGAGGAGAGATAGTTCATCTTCTTCTAATGAGGACCCATCAGAGGTTTCTTCAATAGCCTGCAAAACTTTGGAGTCAGATTTTCTGTTAGATTTTAAAGCTAATGGCTTACCTTGCTTTTGAGGTTCATCTGCTTCTAGCTCTATCTCGTGACTTCTGATGGAGCTGAAAAGTTCCTCCATAGAGATTTTGTTGAGATCCTTGGCTAGCTTAAGCGCTGTGACCATTGGCCTCCATTGTTTTGGAAAGCTTCTGATGATCTTCTTAACATGATCAGCAGTGGAATACCCTTTGTCAAGAACTTTGAGACCAACAACCAGAATTTGAAATCTTAAGAACATAGTCTCTATTGATTCACTCTCTTCCATCTTGAATGCCTCATACTTCTGAATGAGTGCATGAGCTTTGGTTTCTTTGACTTGAATGTTGCCTTCATGCGTCATTCTCAGAGAGTCAAACATATTCTTTGTAGTGTCTCTATTTGATATCTTTTCATATTCTGAATAAGAGATGGCGCTTAGAAGAATAGTTCTGGCCTTGTGATGATTTCTGAAATCACGCTTTTGCTGATCAGACATTGCTTTCCTGTCAATCTTCTGACCACTTCCATCCACTGGGTGCGTGTATCCATCAGTCACCATGTCCCACAGATCAACATCATGGGCCAGAAAGAAGCTTTCAATTCTGTCTTTCCAGTAGTCAAAGTTCTCTCCATCAAAGAATGGAGGTTTGCCACTGAATCTGTCTCTTTCTTCATTGTTGTCATTGCTGATGTTTTGATGTGGTCCAGCCATTGTGTTTTTCTGACGCTGGATCTTGTACTGACACGGTTAAGTGTTATAAGCTCAGAACCAGGTGCTCTGATGCCAATTGAAGATGTGAAAAACACAAGAAGGGGGTTGAATTGTAAATCTTAAAATCAAAAGCTTAATCCACACGGTATTTTTATCCTGGTTCGTTTGATCTCAAAATACTCCAGTCCACCCGTCAAGGTGATTTCGCCTTTCTCCAACGAGGTCTTAATCCACTATAATCAACTGATTACACAACTACTTTAACAATTGTTAAAGCCTTCTTGAGTCTAACCACATACCGGTTTATCTCAAGGAAATTCTCTTACAGATAATTGAACAAAAGTGTGTTTGATGTTTTCTAATAAAACTATATATCATAACTGTGATAATACACAATATTAAGCTTAGAATGAAACTGGACTGCTAATGCTTTTGAGTAGGCGTGGTTTAAAGCTTTAGCAAATTGTATCAGTGAGTTTGTTTTCATAGGCGTGTATATGCATGAAGATTATTAGCCCTTTCTTTTCTCACATTGACTTGTTTATATAGCCAAGGCAAAGATACGTTGTTGTCCATAAATCACTTTCAATGATAATAACGTTCTTTCCTTTTTGAGAAGATCTTGTCTTGGAATAAAGTTGTTGGTAATTAATCTGTCTTGAATGCTTAGTAACGCTTCAGAGTGTTCTGCTAATGATAATCAGAGTGTTCTTTCCTTTAACTTATTCTGACGCTTCTGAGTGCTGATGACTTAGTGAGGATCTTAATCAGAGTCAAATTATTTTATGCGCAGATTCTGGTCATCAGGCTTCAGCGTATGATCTGGTAACTTCAGTGTGTAGCACATGCTATTGATCTTCTGATGCTGACATATCTTCTGATGCTGATGTTGATATTGATCTTCTGATGTTGATTCCATCAGAGTTTCTGTAAATACACAGCATAATTTTAAGTAGCATATATGTCCTGTATATAAATCTTACAATTTATTTATTCTTGTATTTTGTTATCATCAAAACTCTAATTGAGGGTTGTAGAATCAAACTATGTTCTAACACACTTTGTACGCGTTCTTATAGAAATGAGAGCCATTACAAAGGAAACCCTTTTCAAAATCATTTTCAAAAACTTATCTCACAAACACCTCTTTGAACTATTTTCAAAACAACACTTTGTACGCATTCTCATAGAAACGAGAATCATTACAAAGTTATATTTTCAAAATACTTTCAAAAACTACAACACAAGCGCATTCAAACAAAAGCAAGTGATCTAGCAAGAAATTAAGAGCCCATGGAAAACCATGGATGAAAAGGGTGCTAATACCTTCCCTTTTCATAATCTACTCTCCGAACTCAAGAAAACATCTCTAAAGGTCTTTCCTGTGCTTTTTCACCTTTCCTTTTGGATAAAAGAAAATTCGGTGGCGACTCTTACTAAACCTCAACATTTGCAAACACAAACGCAAAAACAACCAAGTCAGTTCTCCCACCGTATCACAGAACTGGCGACTATGCTGGGGATTTACTAAAAGTGGGGTTACCTTAGGGTTAGATCACATTTACTTGCTTACATTGTTTGATTTGTATGCTTTACATTTTGGTTCCTTGTTTGGGTTTGTTTTAAATCCTATACCCGGATTTGGGGACACCTTTTAGGTAAGTAGCAATAGACTGTGAGGGAACTGTGCGGGGTATACCGACACAGTTATAGCAGTAGCTACGTTGATGTGGCACTTTGGTTGGTATCGGTAACCCTTGAGTTGAATCAAGGAGAGTACGAGGCCGCCGCGTGGTGTCGTGAAGCATCATTTGACCTTAGAACCTTACTCGACCAACTTGGCCATTAGGAAGTAGTGAGATAGCCGATTTTGGTGTAAAGCTTAAAATTGGTTGATACTCGATGCTACACTCATTGAGACTTGACTCCTGAGTTTTGTTTGGTTGCGAGTCAATCGCCTATTGAACGAAGCTGGGAGAAAGGTCGGTGATATTGAGATCCCTTAGAACCCGATTACTATTAACTAGGACAGGTTGAGCCAACTAAACTTCAAGAGGGTACTACCTTAAAACCCATGCAAGCCTAAAACTAAGGTTGTTTGTGTGATTTATGTGCTTTCAACTTGAACTACTTGTAGGGTTTTATCATCTAACGACATGAGTTCCTTGCAGGTTTTATTTACAGTCATTATCTAATAACTTGGATTTCTTGCAGGGCTTACTTGCTTACATCACTTCGCACCTTTGCTTAAACGCATAGCATACACATCATAACATCATACCATACCATTTCCTTAACCATTTCAAGGATCTCAAGGGCCTGTGGTGCAGGTTATGATGAACCAAATATCTAGCAAGGGGCATGGGGATTTATTTTCCTATAGCCAATGCCGTCAAAAGATCAAAACACGATAACTTGTGTCAGGGGCTATGACCCACTTGATATGGTGAGCTTGACTCTCGTAGAAGGACATTCGACGATACGAAGTTTTTCAATCAACGCTGTAAATCTCAACTTCTGACATTTTCTTGTTTACCCCGCGAGATCCTTGAAAACGTTGCATACATATATCATACATTTCGTTGCATAAACGGGTTTCAAAGTAGGTCTCTCATGTTCTCGCTGTTTATTTCAAGCAATGGCTCTCAAACAAGACAACAGAGATCTCCAAATTCAAGAGGCTCAGTTCATGGAAATGCTCCTAAGCCTTTACAAGGGGCAGGAAGAGTTGAAAGCACTCCTCGCTAGGAACCTGGCCAGGAAAAATCTTGAAGACAATAAGGACGAATGGTTGGAACAACTGCAAGCTGAGGTTGAAGCAATGAGAACCCAGATGCTAGGGCAGATGGCTCTTATTCAAGGCCTAGCCCGGGGACAAGAAGAGTTGAGAACCATTATCAACAAACTTCACCAAGATGGATACAACCGTATGAAGCAAGCAGCCGAGGTTGGGGACCAAGTCATTGATCAACCTCCAAGAAGACAAGAGTTTGGTTTGGTGAAGAGTGGACATTTCCAAATTTCTACTACCTCACGGGTCCAACAACAACCTCACCAAAAACAGCGGGTTAATCAGAGTAAGCTGGATATACCCAAAAGGCAGTTTACCAAACTCAACATGTCGTTGTTTCAAGCTTTGCAACACTTGTTAAGGATGAATCTGATTACGTTGATAGGACCTCATCTAAATCCCAAGACTTCGTCCCGTAACTACAATCCTGATGCAAGGTGTGCATACCACTCCAACAGCCCGGGGCATGATACTAACGACTGTTGGAGGTTGAAATATGAAGTTCAAAACTTGATTGATGAAGGGGTGTTGGAGTTTATACAAGATGGTCAGGCTGAGTTCTTCTACCTTCCCTCAAAGACACACCATCTGAAGTGACAAATTCAGGCAAAAAGGCTTTTGTTCATTAGAATTTTCAATTTGTAATTTTCTTTTGATTGTTCGAACATCTATTCATGTCAAACTTTGTTACTTTATCAATGCATTGCATATGTCTATTTTGAATCAATTCATTCATATTCACTATATTTAAACTGCTTCCCTTTTTGTGATATTCAACTCTCGATCAAAAGCTCTAAGCCTTTAGAGGGAGGATGACGAAAACGATACCACAATCTCTAGAGTATGCTTTTGAACAGACCTTGCTGACGATGTACAGACGTTGTTTCAAATCCCAAACAGTGGAGTTATCAGGAAGATAATCTCTAGTCAACCCCTTTGAGCCAAAGAAGTAGGAGTTTTTCTTTTACACAAATTAAAACCCTTAATCACAACCTGGGGCAGGGTAGTTTTCTCAGTCAATTCAGACGCACATTCAGTCGCAATCTTCCGCTTCGTACACAATGAATGGCATCAAAGACGTACTTCCAAATCAAAAGACGGTGATGGTTCCACATGATTTTCAAGACAGGCAGTCATTATCTCTCCAAATAAAAGCCCGCTAAGTCAAAACCTATGAAGGAGACCTAAGGGAAAAAAACGGGGGCATCCTGCAGACTTTAATAAAAAAGAAACAGTTCAGGCAAAAGACAGGGATAGTAAAATAAAAAAGAAAGAGGTCATATAAATCCTCGACAAAAAAGATGTCTGCCTATTCAAAATAAACTGTCAGTATCTGAACCATCACCGGAACATCAAGGACAATATTCCAGAACTCAAATGGGATTCTAAACGTGCAATTAACTAAGCATAGGACTGAAGAATATCACGAAGAGCGGGTGGGTACAAATAAATTTTGAGCGTTTATCCTTTGTTTCTTGAACCATGAACCAGGCCACGTTATAACCCTTAAAAGTCCTAGCTGAAGCATGGGTTAGTTCGAAAGCATATTGTTACAAAAGGTATCCTGACTCCTGTAGGGTCCGCTATAAATCTCGAGTTGATATCACACTTTTATAAAATTTGTTTGTTCTACTAAAAAATGAATTATCAAACTTCAAGACAGACATAGGCTTTGCATTCTTTAAATGACATTGTTTGCATATGACTAGTTGTTTGACAACAGAGAAATCTGCACAATGGATATTCAATGAACATACATCCTCTCAATGGACAGAATCACCTCAGCAGGAAAGACACTTCCAACAACAGGTCTTCCATAAGCAAGGGGCATGACATGATGTCTAACACAGCTGGGGCAGTCTCTCCAAAAGTGCCAAATAACCAGGGGCAGATATCCATCTGAATCACTTGGGGCATTACGCACGCATCCCAGCAACGAATCATGTGCCATCAAGAAAACATCTTGACAGTACTACAACACAACACTATGGACAGTGACAACAGCCTACATCCTGAGAACTTGGACAAAGTCGGAAAAGACCATGCATGAAAAAGACCCGCTAGGTTGACTGGCCTAGGCAAAAATAAGGGCATCCCGTTGAACCAAAAAAAGTTCGGGCAAAAATTAGGGATAAAAACAAAAAAAAAATATTTACACCCGGCAAGTCGAAAACCTGAAAAGGCGGCTTGGGCAAAAAAGGGGTATCCTGGTGGACTGAAAACCCGAAAGGACGGTCCAGGAAAAAGTTAGGGATCAAAGCGTACGACTATGTCCCGTCATCTTGTCACTTGCCTATCAGTAGAAGACTTATCATTCTGATCGGCAGTTACCAAGCACCTCATAAGTTGGGATAACACTCGATCTACAAAGCCTCCGTAAGCACTTTCTCCAGTAGGTACAGGGGCAGAAAAGTCCTGATACGAAGTCATTGTTATTTCCTCAGAATGCGACCCCGTGACGTCTATGTCTCCCCACATAGTAGGGGAAATCAAAGCTTTGATATCGGCTTCCCCAAACAGAAGTTACTTTCCCTAGCCAAGTTCCTTCAGAGAACTGACATCTATGTTCCCCAGCCAAATTTTGTAATCGCAAGCGTTTACTACTATGGATACAAGAGCTCAATCCCCGACAAAAGTACAGCCACTTCCATTCATCATCCCCAGCGGAAGTAGAAGAGCCATATTTCTCTACAACAGTCAGGAATTCTATTTTCTCCAGCAACGTTCAGGGATTTATTTTCCCAGATTCAGATGTGTCACAACTAGCATCTCGTGTTCATACATCATGACGTACGCGCATATCACATACAGCATAATCTCATTTATTTTGAGAACATCATCTCACCCTGAATTTCATGCATCGCATATAACTAACCTCGATATCTTTTCAAGAAAACGCGATTAGATTCAATGATTCCAGCAGTTGTACAGATCACATCTACAGACAACTAATGGAAACTCAGTCCCCGAAATCAAACGGGTCAACTAATCTACATGATCAAGCGAAGTAACCCTGCTTCCCAGGTTCCTTCACAAAGCCCTATTATCCAGGCTTTTATCTCGAAGTAACCCCACTACCCAGGTTCCTTCACCAAGCCCTACTATCCAGGCTTTCATCTCGCAGTAACCCTACTACCTAGGTTCCTTCACCAAGCCCTACTATCCAGGCTTTCATTTCGAAGTAACCCTACTATTCAGGTTCCTTCCCACAAGCCCTACTATCCAGGCTTTCATTTAGAAGTAACCATACTATCCAGGTTCCTTCCCACAAGCCCTACTATCCAGGATTTCATTTCGAAGTAACCCTACTACCCAGGTTCCTTCACCAAGCCCTACTATCCAGGCTTTCATTTCGAAGTAACCCTACTATCCAAGTTCCTTCCCACAAGCCCTACTATCCAGGCTTTCATTTAGAAGTAACCCTACTATCCAGGTTCCTTCCCATAAGCCCTAATATCCAGGCTTTCATCTCGAAGTAACCCTACTATCCAGGTTCCTTCCCACATCCCTACTATCCAAGCTTTCATTCCGAAATAACCCTACTATCCAGGTTCCTTCGCACAAGCCCTATTATCCAGGCTTTCATTTCGAAGTAACCCTACTATCCAGGTTCCTTCCCACAAGCCCTACTATCCAGGCTTTCATTTCGATGTAACGCTACTACTCAGGTTCCTTCACCAAGCCCTACTATCCAGGCTTTCATTTCGAAGTAACCCTACTATCCAGGTTCCTTCCCACAAGCCCTATTGTCCAGGCTTTAATTTCGAAGTAACCCTACTATCCAGGTTCCTTCCCACAAGCCCTACTATCCAGGCTTTCATTTCAAAGTAACCCTACTATCCAGGTTCCTTTCCACAAGCCCTACTATCCAGACTTTCATTTCAAAGTAACCCTACTATCCAGGTTCCTTCCCACAAGCCCTACTATCCAGGCTTTCATTTCGAAGTAACCATACTATCCAGGTTCCTTCCCACAAGCCCTAATATCCAGGCTTTCATCTCGAAGTAACCCTACTATCCAGGTTCCTTCCCAAAGCCCTACTATCCAGGCTTTCATTCCGAAGTAACCCTACTATCCAGGATCCTTCTCACAGCCCTACTATCCAGGCTTTCATTCTGAAGTAACCATACTATCCAGGTTCCTTCTCACAGCCCTACTATCCAGGATTTCATTCCGAAGTAACCCTACTATACAGGTTCCTTCTCACAGCCCTACTATCCAGGCTTTAATTTCGATGTAACCCTACTACCCAGGTTCCTTCACCAAGCCCTACTATCCAGGCTTTCATTTCGAAGTAACCCTACTATCCAGGTTCCTTCCCAAAAGCCCTACTGTCCAGGCTTTCATTTCAAAGTAACCCTACTATCTAGGTTCCTTCCCACAAGCCCTACTATCCAGGCTTTCATTTTGAAGTAACCCTATTATCCTGGTTCCTTCCCACAAGCCTTACTATCCAGGCTTTCATTTCGAAGTAACCCTACTATCCAGGTTCCTTCCCGCAAGCCCTACTATCCAGGATTTCATTTCGAAGTAAACGTACTATCCAGGTTCCTTCCCACAAGCCCTGATATCCAGGCTTTCATCTCAAAGTAACCCTACTATCTAGGTTCCTTCCCATAGCCCTACTATCCAGGCTTTCATTCCGAAGTAACCCTACTATCCAGGTTCCTTCTTACAGCCCTACTATCCAGGCTTTCATTCCGAAGTAACCCTACTATCCAGGTTCCTTCTCACAACCCTACTATCCAGGTTCCTTCTCACAACCCTACTATCCAGGCTTTCATTCCGAAGTAACCCTACTATCCAAGTTCTATCTCACAGCCCTACTATCAAGGCTTTCATTTCGAAGTAACCCTACTATCCAGGTTCCTTCTCACAACCCTACTATCCAGGCTTTCATTTCGAAGTAACCCTACTACCCAGGTTCCTTCACGAAGCCCTACTATCCAGGCTTTCATTTCGAAGTAACCCTACTATCCAGGTTCCTTCCCACACGCCCGACTGTCCAGGCTTTCATTTCGAAGTAACCCTACTATCCAGGTTCCTTCCTACAAGCCCTACTATCCAGGCTTTCATTTTGAAGTAACCCTATTATCCCGGTTCCTTTCTACAAGCCCTACTATCCAAGGTTTCATTTCGAAGTAACCCTACTATCCTGGTTCCTTCCCACAAGCCCTACTATCCAGGCTTTCATTTCGATGTAACCCTACTATCCAGGTTCCTTCCCACAAGCCCTAATATCCAAGCTTTCATCTCGAAGTAACCCTACTATCCAGGTTCCTTCCCACATCCCCACTATCCAAGCTTTCATTCCGAAATAACCCTACTATCCAAGTTCCTTCTCACAAGCCCTACTATCCAGGCTTTCATTTCGAAGTAACCCTACTATCCAGTTTCCTTCCCACAAGCCCTACTATCCAGGCTTTCATTTCGAAGTAACCCTACTACCCAGGTTCCTTCACCAAGCCCTACTATCAAGGCTTTCATTTCGAAGTAACCCTACTATCCAGGTTCCTTCCCACAAGCCCTACTATCCAGGCTTTCATTTCGAAGTAACCCTACTATCCAGGTTCCTTTCCACAAGCCCTACGATCCAGGCTTTCATTTCAAAGTAACCCTCCTATCCAGGTTCCTTCCCACAAGCCCTACTATCCAGGCTTTCATTTCGAAGTAACCCTACTATCCAGGTTCCTTCCCACAAGCCCTAATATCCAGGCTTTCATCTCGAAGTAACCCTACTATCCAGGTTCCTTCCCACAACCCTACTATCCAGGCTTTCATTACGAAGTAACCCTACTATCCAGGATCCTTCTCACAACCCTACTATCCAGGCTTTCATTCCGAAGTAACCCTACTATCCAGGTTCCTTCTCACAACCCTACTATCCAGGATTTCATTCCGAAGTAACCCTACTATACAGGTTCCTTCTCACAGCCCTACTATCCAGGCTTTAATTTCGAAGTAACCCTACAACCCAGGTTCCTTCACCAAGCCCTACTATCCAGGCTTTTATTTCGAAATAACCATACTATCCAGGTTCCTTCCCACAAGCCCTACTGTCCATGCTTTCATTTCAATGTAACCCTACTATCCAGGTACCTTTCTATAAGCCCTACAATCCAGGCTTTCATTTTGAAGTAACCCTATTATCCTGGTTCCTTCCTACAAGCCCTACTATCCAGGCTTTCATTTCGAAGTAACCCTACTATCTAGGATCTCTCTCACAAGCCCTACTATCCAGGCTTTCATTTCGAAGTAAACGTACTATCCAGGTTCCTTCCCACAAGCCCTGATATCCAGGCTTTCATCTCGAAGTAACCCTACTATCTAGGTTCCTTCCCACAACCCTACTATCCAAGCTTTAATTCCGAAGTAACCCTACTATCCAGGTTCCTTCTTACAGCCCTACTATCCAGGCTTTCATTCCGAAGTAACCCTACTATCCAGGTTCCTTCTCACAACCCTAATATCCAGGTTCCTTCTCACAACCCTACTATCCAGGCTTTTATTCCGAAGTAACCCTGCTATCCAGGTTTTATCTCACAGCCCTACTATCAAGGCTTTCATTTCGAAGTAACCCTACTATCCATATTCCTTCTCACAACCCTACTATCCAGGCTTTCATTTCGAAGTAACCCTACTATCCAGGTTCCTTACCACACGCCCTACTGTCCTGGCTTTCATTTCGAAGTAACTCTACTATCCAGGTTCCTTCGTACAAGCCCTACTATCCAGGCTTTAATTTTGAAGTAACCCTATTATTCGGGTTCCTTCCCACAAGCCCTACTATCCAAGGTTTCATTTCGAAGTAACCCTACTATCCAGGTTCCTTCCCACAAGCCCTACTATCCAGGCTTTCATTTCGAAGTAACCCTACTATCCAGGTTCCTTCCCCCAGCCCTACTATCCAGGCTTTCATTCCGAAGTAACCCTACTATCCAGGATCCTTCTTATAGCCCTACTATCCAGTCTTTCATTCTGAAGTAACCCTAGTATCCAGGTTCCTTCTCACAGGCCTACTATCCAGGATTTCATTCCGAAGTAACCCTACTATCCAGGTTCCTTCTCACAGCCCTACTATCCAGGCTTTCATTTCGAAGTAACCCTACTACCCAGGTTCCTTCACCAAGCCCTACTATCCAGGCTTTCATTTCGAAGTAACCCTACTATCCAGGTTCCTTCCCACAAGCCCTACTGTCCAGATGTTCATTTCGAAGTAACCCTACTATCCAGGTTCCTTCCCACACGCCCTACTGTCCAGGCTTTCATTTCGATGTAACTCTACTATCCAGGTTGCTTCCTACAAGCCCTACTATCCAGACTTTCATTTTGAAGTAACCCTATTATCCCGGTTCCTTCCCACAAGCCCTACTATCCAAGGTTTCATTTCAAAGTAACCCTACTATCCAGATTCCTTCCCACAAGCCCTACTATCTAGGCTTTCATTTTGAAGTAAACGTACTATCCAGGTTCCTTCCCACAAGCCCTGATATCCAGGCTTTCATCTCGAAGTAACCATATTATCTAGGTTCCTTCCCATAGCCCTACTATCCAGGCTTTCATTCCGAAGTAACCCTACTATCCAGGTTCCTTCTTACTGCCCTACTATCCAGGCTTTCATTCCGAAGTAACCCTACTATCCAGGTTCCTTCTCACAACCCTACTATCCAGGTTCCTTCTCACAACCCTACTATCCAGGCTTTCATTCCGAAGTAACCCTATTATCCAAGTTCTATCTCACAGCCCTACTATCAAGGCTTTCATTTCAAAGTAACCCTACTATCCAGGTTCCTTCTCACAACCCTACTATCCAGACTTTCATTTCGAAGTAACCCTACTACCCAGGTTCCTTCACCAAGCCCTACTATACAGGCTTTCATTTCGAAGTAACCCTACTATCCAGGTTCCTTCCCACACGCCCTACTGTCCAGGCTTTCATTTCGAAGTAACCCTACTATCCAGGTTCCTTCCTACAAGCCCTACTATCCAGGCTTTCATTTTTAAGTAACCCTATTATCCCGGTTCCTTTCCACAAGCCCTACTATCCAAGGTTTCATTTCGAAGTAACCCTACTATCCTGGTTCCTTCCCACAAGCCCTACTATCCAGGCTTTCATTTCGATGTAACCCTACTATCCAGGTTCCTTTCCACAAGCCCTAATATCCAAGCTTTCATCTCGAAGTAACCCTACTATCCAGGTTCCTTCCCACATCCCCACTATCCAAGCTTTCATTCCGAAATAACCCTACTATCCAAGTTCCTTCTCACAAGCCCTACTATCCAGGCTTTCATTTCGAAGTAACCCTACTATCCAGGTTCCTTCCCACAAGCCCTACTATCCAGGCTTTCATTTCGAAGTAACCCTACTACCCAGGTTCTTTCACCAAGCCCTACTATCCAGGCTTTCATTTCGAAGTAACCCTACTATTCAGGTTCCTTCCCACAAGCCCTACTGTCCAGGCTTTCATTTCGAAGTAACCCTACTATCCAGGTTCCTTCCCACAAGCCCTACTATCCAGGCTTTCATTTCGAAGTAACCCTACTATCCAGGTTCCTTTCCACAAGCCCTACGATCCAGGCTTTCATTTCAAAGTAACCCTCCTATCCAGGTTCCTTCCCACAAGCCCTACTATCCAGGCTTTCATTTCGAAGTAACCCTACTATCCAGGTTCCTTCCCACAAGCCCTAATATCCAGGCTTTCATCTCGAAGTAACCCTACTATCCAGGTTCCTTCCCACAACCCTACTATCCAGGCTTTCATTCCGAAGTAACCCTACTATCCAGGATCCTTCTCACAACCCTACTATCCAGGCTTTCATTCCGAAGTAACCCTACTATCCAGGTTCCTTCTCAAAACCCTACTATCCAGGATTTCATTCCGAAGTAACCCTACTATACAGGTTCCTTCTCACAGCCATACTATCCAGGCTTTAATTTCAAAGTAACCCTACAACCCAGGTTCCTTCACCAAGCCCTACTATCCAGGCTTTTATTTCGAAGTAACCATACTATCCAGGTTCCTTCCCACAAGCCCTACTGTCAAGGCTTTCATTTCAATGTAACCCTACTATCCAGGTACCTTTCTATAAGCCCTACAATCTAGGCTTTCATTTTAAAGTAACCCTATTATCCTGGTTCCTTCCTACTAGCCCTATTATCAAGGCTTTCATTTCGAAGTAACCCTACTATCCAAGATCCTTCCCACAAGCCCTACTATCCAGGCTTTCATTTCGAAGTAAACGTACTATCCAGGTTCCTTCCCACAAGCCCTGATATCCAGGCTTTCATCTCGAAGTAACCCTACTATCTAGGTTCCTTCCCAGAACTCTACTATCCAAGCTTTAATTCCGAAGTAACCCTACTATCCAGGTTCCTTCTTACAGCCCTACTATCCAGGCTTTCATTCCGAAGTAACCCTACTATCCAGGTTCCTTCTCACAACCCTAATATCCAGGTTCCTTCTCACAACCCTACTATCCAGGCTTTTATTCCGAAGTAACCCTGCTATCCAGGTTCTATCTCACAGCCCTACTATCAAGGCTTTCATTTCGAAGTAACCCTACTATCCAGGTTCCTTTTCACAACCCTACTATCCAGGCTTTCATTTCGAAGTAACCCTACTATCCAGGTACCTTACCACACGCCCTACTGTCCAGGCTTTCATTTCGAAGTAACTCTACTATCCAGGTTCCTTCCTACAAGCCCTACTATCCAGGCTTTAATTTTGAAGTAACCCTATTATCCGGGTTCCTTCCCACAAGCCCTACTATCCAAGGTTTCATTTCGAAGTAACCCTACTATCCATATTCCTTCCCACAAGCCCTACTATCCAGGCTTTCATTTCGAAGTAACCCTACTATCCAGGTTCCTTCCCCCAGCCCTACTATCCAGGCTTTCATTCCGAAGTAACCCTACTATCCAGGATCCTTCTTATAGCCCTACTATCCAGGCTTTCATTCTGAAGTAACCCTAGTATCCAGGTTCCTTCTTACAGCCCTACTATCCAGGATTTCATTCCGAAGTAACCCTACTATCCAGGTTCCTTCTCACAGCCCTACTATCCAGGCTTTCATTTCGAAGTAACCCTACTACCCAGGTTCCTTCACCAAGCCCTACTATCCAGGCTTTCATTTCGAAGTAACCCTACTATCCAGGTTCCTTCCCACAAGCCCTACTGTCCAGATTTTCATTTCGAAGTAACCCTACTATCCAGGTTCCTTCCCACACGCCCTATTGTCCAGGCTTTCATTTCGATGTAACTCTACTATCCAGGTTCCTTCCTACAATCCCTACTATCCAGGCTTTCATTTTGAAGTAACCCTATTATCCCGGTTCCTTCCCACAAGCCCTTCTATCCAAGGTTTCATTTCAAAGTAACCCTACTATCCAGGTTCCTTCCCACAAGCCCTACTATCTAGGCTTTCATTTTGAAGTAAACGTACTATCCAGGTTCCTTCCCACAAGCCCTGATATCCAGGCTTTCATCTCGAAGTAACCCTACTATCTAGGTTCCTTACCATAGCCCTACTATCCAGGCTTTCATTCTGAAGTAACCCTACTATCCAGGTTCCTTCTTACAGCCCTACTATCCAGGCTTTCATTCCGAAGTAACCCTACTATCCAGGTTCCTTCTCACACCCCTACTATCCAGGTTCCTTCTCACAACCCTACTATCTAGGCTTTCATTACGAAGTAACCCTACTATCCAAGTTCTATCTCACAGCCCTACTATCAAGGCTTTCATTTCGAAGTAACCCTACTATCCAGGTTCCTTCTCACAACCCTACTATCCAGACTTTCATTTCGAAGTAACCCTACTACCCAGGTTCCTTCACCAAGCCCTACTATCCAGGCTTTCATTTCGAAGTAACCCTACTATCCAGGTTCCTTCCCACACGCCCTACTGTCCAGGCTTTCATTTCGAAGTAACCCTACTATCCAGGTTCCTTCCTACAAGCCCTACTATCCAGGCTTTCATTTTTAAGTAACCCTATTATCCCGGTTCCTTTCCACAAGCCCTACTATCCAAGATTTCATTTCGAAGTAACCCTACTATCCTGGTTCCTTCCCACAAGCCCTACTATCCAGGCTTTCATTTCGATGTAACCCTACTATCCAGGTTCCTTCCCACAAGCCATAATATCCAAGCTTTCATCTCGAAGTAACCCTACTATCCAGGTTCCTTCCCACATCCCCACTATCCAAGCTTTCATTCCGAAATAACCCTACTATCCAAGTTCCTTCTCACAAGCCCTACTATCCAGGCTTTCATTTCGATGTAACCCTACTATCCAGGTTCCTTCCCACAAGCCCTACTATCCAGGCTTTCATTTCGAAGTAACCCTACTACCCAGGTTCCTTCACCAAGCCCTACTATCCAGGCTTTCATTTCGAAGTAACCCTACTATCCAGGTTCCTTCCCACAAGCCCTACTGTCCAGGCTTTCATTTCGAAGTAACCCTACTATCCAGGTTCCTTCCCACAAGCCCTACTATCCAGGCTTTCATTTCGAAGTAACCCTACTATCCAGGTTCCTTTCCACAAGCCCTACGATCCAGGCTTTCATTTCAAAGTAACCCTCCTATCCAGGTTCCTTCCCACAAGCCCTACTATCCAGGCTTTCATTTCGAAGTAACCCTACTATCCAGGTTCCTTCCCACAAGCCCTAATATCCAGGCTTTCATCTCGAAGTAACCCTACTATCCAGGTTCCTTCCCACAACCCTACTATCCAGGCTTTCATTCCGAAGTAACCCTACTATCCAGGATCCTTCTCACAACCCTGCTATCCAGGCTTTTATTCCGAAGTAACCATACTATCCAGGTTCCTTCTCACAACCCTACTATCCAGGATTTCATTCCGAAGTAACCCTACTATACAGGTTCCTTCTCACAGCCATACTATCCAGGCTTTAATTTCGAAGTAACCCTACAACCCAGGTTCCTTCACCAAGCCCTACTATCCAGGCTTTTATTTCGAAGTAACCATACTATCCAGGTTCCTTCCCACAAGCCCTACTGTCAAGGCTTTCATTTCAATGTAACCCTACTATCCAAGTACCTTTCTATAAGCTCTACAATCCAGGCTTTCATTTTGAAGTAACCCTATTATCCTGGTTCCTTCCTACAAGCCCTACTATCCAGGCTTTCATTTCGAAGTAACCCTACTATCTAGGATCCTTCCCACAAGCCCTACTATCCAGGCTTTCATTTCGAAGTAAACGTACTATCCAGGTTCCTTCCCACAAGCCCTGATATCCAGGCTTTCATCTCGAAGTAACCCTACTATCTAGGTTCCTTCCCACAACCCTACTATCCAAGCTTTAATTCTGAAGTAACCCTACTATCCAGGTTCCTTCTTACAGCCCTACTATCCAGGCTTTCATTCCGAAGTAACCCTACTATCCAGGTTCCTTCTCACAACCCTAATATCCAGGTTCCTTCTCACAACCCTACTATCCAGGCTTTTATTCCGAAGTAACCCTGCTATCCAGGTTCTATCTCACAGCCCTACTATCATGGCTTTCATTTCGAAGTAACCCTACTATCCAGGTTCCTTCTCACAACCCTACTATCCAGGCTTTCATTTCGAAGTAACCCTACTATCCAGGTTCCTTACCACACGCCCTACTTTCCAGGCTTTCATTTCGAAGTAACTCTACTATCCAGGTTCCTTCCTACAAGCCCTACTATCCAGGCTTTAATTTTGAAGTAACCCTATTATTCGGGTTCCTTCCCACAAGCCCTACTATCCAAGGTTTCATTTCGAAGTCACCCTACTATCCAGGTTCCTTCCCACAAGCCCTACTATCCAGGCTTTCATTTCGAAGTAACCCTACTATCCAGGTTCCTTCCCCCAGCCCTACTATCCAGGCTTTCATTCCGAAGTAACCCTACTATCCAGGATCCTTCTTATAGCCCTACTATCCAGGCTTTCATTCTGAAGTAACCCTAGTATCCAGGTTCCTTCTCACAGCCCTACTATCCAGGATTTCATTCCGAAGCAACCCTACTATCCAGGTTCCTTCTGACAGCCCTACTATCCAGGCTTTCATTTCGAAGTAACCCTACTACCCAGGTTCCTTCACCAAGCCCTACTATCCAGGCTTTCATTTCGAAGTAACCCTACTATCCAGGTTCCTTCCCACAAGCCCTACTGTCCAGATTTTCATTTCGAAGTAACCCTACTATCCAGGTTCCTTCCCACACGCCCTACTGTCCAGGCTTTCATTTCGATGTAACTCTACTATCCAGGTTCCTTCCTACAAGCCCTACTAGCCAGGCTTTCATTTTGAAGTAACCCTATTATCCCGGTTCCTTCCCACAAGCCCTACTATCCAAGGTTTCATTTCGAAGAAACCCTACTATCTAGGTTCCTTCCCACAAGCCCTACTATCTAGGCTTTCATTTTGAAGTAACCCTACTATCCAGGTTCCTTCCCACAAGCCCTAATATCCAAGCTTTCATCTCGAAGTAACCCTACTATCCAGGTTCCTTCCCACATCCCCACTATCCAAGCTTTCATTCCAAAATAACCCTACTATCCAGGTTCCTTCTCACAAGCCCTACTATCCAGGCTTTCATTTAGAAGTAACCCTACTATCCAGGTTCCTTCCCACAAGCCCTACTATCCAGGCTTTCATTTCGAAGTAACCCTACTACCCAGGTTCCTTCACCAAGCCCTACTATCCAGGCTTTCATTTCGAAGTAACCCTACTATCCAGGTTCCTTCCCACAAGCCCTACTGTCCAGGCTTTCATTTCGAAGTAACCCTACTATCCAAGATCCTTCCCACAAGCCCTACTATCCAGGCTTTCATTTCGAAGTAACCCTACTATCCAGGTTCCTTTCCACAAGCCCTATGATCCAGGCTTTCATTTCAAAGTAACCCTCCTATCCAGGTTCCTTCCCACAAGCCCTACTATCCAGGCTTTCATTTCGAAGTAACCCTACTATCCAGGTTCCTTCCCACAAGCCCTAATATCCAGGCTTTCATCTCGAAGTAACCCTACTATCCAGGTTCCTTCCCACAACCCTACTATCCAGGCTTTCATTCCGAAGTAACCCTACTATCCAGGATCCTTCTCACAACCCTACTATCCAGGCTTTCATTCCGAAGTAACCCTACTATACAGGTTCCTTCTCACAGCCCTACTATCCAGGCTTTAATTTCGAAGTAACCCTACAACCCAGGTTCCTTCACCAAGCCCTACTATCCAGGCTTTTATTTCGAAGTAACCCTACTATCCAGGTTCCTTCCCACAAGCCCTACTGTCCAGGCTTTCATTTCAATGTAACCCTACTATCCAGGTACCTTTCTATAAGTCCTACTATCCAGGCTTTCATTTTGAAGTAAACCTATTATCCTGGTTCCTTCCTACAAGCCCTACTATCCAGGCTTTCATTTCGAAGTAACCATACTATCCAGGATCCTTCCCACAAGCCCTACTATCCAGGCTTTCATTTCGAAGTAAACGTACTATCCAGGTTCCTTCCCACAAGCCCTGATATCCAGGCTTTCATCTCGAAGTAACCCTACTATCTAGGTTCCTTCCCACAACCCTACTATCCAAGCTTTAATTCCGAAGTAACCCTACTATCCAGGTTCCTTCTTACAGCCCTACTATCCAGGCTTTCATTCCGAAGTAACCCTACTATCCAGGTTCCTTCTCACAACCCTAATATCCAGGTTCCTTCTCACAACCCTACTATCCAGGCTTTTATTCCGAAGTAACCCTTCTATCCAGGTTCTATCTCACAGCCCTACTATCAAGGCTTTCATTTCGAAGTAACCCTACTATCCAGGTTCCTTCTCACAACCCTACTATCCAGGCTTTCATTTCGAAGTAACCCTACTATCCAGGTTCTATCTCACAGCCCTACTATCAAGGCTTTCATTCTGAAGTAACCCTACTATCCAGGTTCCTTTTCACAGCCCTACTATCCAGGATTTCATTCCGAAGTAACCCTACTATCCAGGTTCCTTCTCACAGCCCTACTATCCAGGCTTTCATTTCGAAGTAACCCTACTACCCAGGTTCCTTCACCAAGCCCTACTATCCAGGCTTTCATTTCGAAGTAACCCTACTATCCAGGTTCCTTCCCACAAGCCCTACTGTTCAGGCTTTCATTTCGAAGTAACCCTACTATCCAGGTTCCTTCCCACAAGCCCTACTATCCAGGCTTTCATTTCGAAGTAACCCTACTATCCAGGTTCCTTTCCACAAGCCCTACGATCCAGGGTTTCATTTCAAAGTAACCATCCTATCCAGGTTCCTTCCCACAAGCCCTACTATCCAGGCTTTCATTTCGAAGTAACCCTACTATCCAGGTTCCTTCCCACAAGCCCTAATATCCAGGCTTTCATCTCGAAGTAACCCTACTATCCAGGTTCCTTCCCACAACCCTACTATCCAGGCTTTCATTCCGAAGTAACACTACTATCCAGGATCCTTCTCACAACCCTACTATCCAGGCTTTCATTCCGAAGTAACCCTACTATACAGGTTCCTTCTCACAGCCCTACTATCCAGGCTTTAATTTCGAAGTAACCCTACAACCCAGGTTCCTTCACCAAGCCCTACTATCCAGGCTTTTATTTCGAAGTAACCCTACTATCCAGGTTCCTTCCCACAAGCCCGACTGTCCAGGCTTTCATTTCGATGTAACCCTACTATCCAGGTACCTTTCTATAAGTCCTACTATCCAGGCTTTCATTTTGAAGTAAACCTATTATCCTGGTTCCTTCCTACAAGCCCTACTATCCAGGCTTTCCTTTCGAAGTAACCATACTATCCAGGATCCTTCCCACAAGCCCTACTATCAAGGCTTTCATTTCGAAGTAAACGTACTATCCAGGTTCCTTCCCACAAGCCCTGATATCCAGGCTTTCATCTCGAAGTAACCCTACTATCTAGGTTCCTTCCCACAACCCTACTATCCAAGCTTTAATTCCGAAGTAACCCTACTATCCAGGTTCCTTCTTACAGCCCTACTATCCAGGCTTTCATTCCGAAGTAACCCTACTATCCAGGTTCCTTCTCACAACCCTAATATCCAGGTTCCTTCTCACAACCCTACTATCCAGGCTTTTATTCCGAAGTAACCCTTCTATCCAGGTTCTATCTCACAGCCCTACTATCAAGGCTTTCATTTCGAAGTAACCCTACTATCCAGGTTCCTTCTCACAACCCTACTATCCAGGCTTTCATTTCGAAGTAACCCTACTATCCAGGTTCTATCTCACAGCCCTACTATCAAGGCTTTCATTCTGAAGTAACCCTACTATCCAGGTTCCTTTTCACAGCCCTACTATCCAGGATTTCATTCCGAAGTAACCCTACTATCCAGGTTCCTTCTCACAGCCCTACTATCCAGGCTTTCATTTCGAAGTAACCCTACTACCTAGGTTCCTTCACCAAGCCCTACTATCCAGGCTTTCATTTCGAAGTAACCCTACTATCCAGGTTCCTTCCCACAAGCCCTACTGTCCAGATTTTCATTTCGAAGTAACCCTACTATCCAGGTTCCTTCCCACACGCCCTACTGTCCAGGCTTTCATTTCGATGTAACTCTACTATCCAGGTTCCTTCCTACAAGCCCTACTATCCAGGCTTTCATTTTGAAGTAACCCTATTATCCCGGTTCCTTCCCACAAGCCCTACTATCCAAGGTTTCATTTCGAAGTAAACCCTACTATCCAGGTTCCTTCCCACAAGCCCTACTATCTAGGCTTTCATTTCGAAGTAACCCTACTATCCAGGTTCCTTCCCACAAGCCCTAATATCCAAGCTTTCATCTCGAAGATACCCTACTATCCAGGTTCCTTCCCACATCCCCATAATCCAAGCTTTCATTCCGAAATAACCCTACTATCCAGGTTCCTTCTCACAAGCCCTACTATCCAGGCTTTCATTTCGAAGTAACCCTACTATCCAGGTTCCTTCCCACAAGCCCTACTATCCAGGCTTTCATTTCGAAGTAACCCTACTACCCAGATTCCTTCACCAAGCCCTACTATCCAGGCTTTCATTTCGAAGTAACCCTACTATCCAGGTTCCTTCCCACAAGCCCTACTGTCCAGGCTTTCATTTCAAAGTAACCCTACTATCCAGGTTGCTTCCCACAAGCCCTACTATCCAGGCTTTCATTTCGAAGTAACCCTACTCTCCAGGTTCCTTTCCACAAGCCCTACGATCCAGGCTTTCATTTCAAAGTAACCCTCCTATCCAGGTTCCTTCCCACAAGCCCTACTATCCAGGCTTTCATTTCGAAGTAACCCTACTATCCAGGTTCCTTCCCACAAGCCCTAATATCCAGGCTTTCATCTCGAAGTAACCCTACTATCCAGGTTCCTTCCCACAACCCTACTATCCAGGCTTTCTTTCCGAAGTAACCCTACTATCCAGGATCCTTCTCACAACCCTACTATCCAAGCTTTCATTCCGAAGTAACCCTACTATCCAGGTTCCTTCTCACAGCCCTACTCTCCAGGATTTCATTCTGAAGTAACCCTACTATACAGGTTCCTTCTCACAGCCCTACTATCCAGGCTTTAATTTCGAAGTAACCCTACAACCCAGGTTCCTTCACCAAGCCCTACTATCCAGGCTTTTATTTCGAAGTAACCCTACTATCCAGGTTCCTTCCCACAAGCCCTACTGTCCAGGCTTTCATTTCGATGTAACCCTACTATCCAGGTACCTTTCTATAAGTCCTACTATCCAGGCTTTCATTTTAAAGTAAACCTATTATCCTGGTTCCTTCCTACAAGCCCTACTATCCAGGCTTTCATTTCGAAGTAACCATACTATCCAGGATCCTTCCCACAAGCCCTACTATCAAGGCTTTCATTTCGAAGTAAACGTACTATCCAGGTTCCTTCCCACAAGCCCTGATATCCAGGCTTTCATCTCGAAGTAACCCTACTATCTAGGTTTCTTCCCACAACCCTACTATCCAAGCTTTAATTCCGAAGTAACCCTACTCTCCAGGTTCCTTCTTACAGCCCTACTATCCAGGCTTTCATTCCGAAGTAACCCTACTATCCAGGTTCCTTCTCACAACCCTAATATCCAGGTTCCTTCTCACAACCCTACTATCCAGGCTTTTATTCCGAAGTAACCCTGCTATCCAGGTTCTATCTCATAGCCCTACTATCAATGCTTTCATTTCGAAGTAACCCTACTCTCCAGGTTCCTTCTCACAACCCTATTATCCAGGCTTTCATTCCGAAGTAACCCTGCTATCCAGGTTCTATCTCACAGCCCTACTATCAAGGCTTTCATTTGGAAGTAACCCTACTATCCAGGTTCCTTCTCACAACCCTACTATCCAGGCTTTCATTTCGAAGTAACCCTACTATCCAGGTTCCTTCCTACAAGTCCTACTATCCAGGCTTTAATTTTGAAGTAACCCTATTATTCCGGTTCCTTCCCACAAGCCCTACTATCCAAGGTTTCATTTCGAAGTAACCCTACTATCCAGGTTCCTTCCCACAAGCCCTACTATCCAGGCTTTCATTTCGAAGTAACCCTACTATCCAGGTTCCTTCCCCCAACCCTACTATCCAGGCTTTCATTCCGTAGTAACCCTACTATCCAGGATCCTTCTTATAGCCCTACTATCCAGGCTTTCATTCTGAAGTAACCCTACTATCCAGGTTCCTTCTCACAGCCCTACTATCCAGGATTTCATTCCGAAGTAACCCTACTATCCAGGTTCCTTCTCACAGCCCTACTATCCAGGCTTTCATTTCGAAGTAACCCTACTACCCAGGTTCCTTCACCAAGCCCTACTATCCAGGCTTTCATTTCGAAGTAACCCTACTATCCAGGTTCCTTCCCACAAGCCCTACTGTCCAGATTTTCATTTCGAAGTAACCCTACTATCCAGGTTCCTTCCCACACGCCCTACTGTCCAGGCTTTCATTTCGATGTAACCCTACTATCCAGGTTCCTTCCTACAAGCCCTACTATCCAGGATTTCATTTTGAAGTAACCCTATTATCCCGGTTCCTTCCCACAAGCCCTACTATCCAAGGTTTCATTTCGAAGTAACCCTACTATTCAGGTTCCTTCCCACAAGCCCTACTATCTAGGCTTTCATTTCGAAGTAACCCTACTAACCAGGTTCCTTCCCACAAGCCCTAATATCCAAGCTTTCATCTCGAAGTAACCCTACTATCCAGGTTCTTTCCCACATCCCCACTATCCATGCTTTCATTCCGAAATAACCCTACTATCCAGGTTCCTTCTCACAAGCCCTACTATCCAGGCTTTCATTTCGAAGTAACCCTACTATCCAGGTTCCTTCCCACAAGCCCTACTATCCAGGCTTTCATTTCGAAGTAACCTTACTACCCAGGTTCCTTCACCAAGCCCTACTATCCAGGCTTTCATTTCGAAGTAACCCTACTATCCAGGTTCCTTCCCACAATCCCTACTATCCAGGCTTTCATTTCGAAGTAACCCTACTACCCAGGTTCCTTCCCACAAGCCCTATTATCCAGGCTTTCATTTCGAAGTAACCCTACTATCCAGGTTCCTTTCCACAAGCCCTACTATACAGGCTTTCATTTCAAAGTAACCCTACTATCCAGGTTCCTTCCCACAAGCCCTACTATCCAGGCTTTCATTTCGAAGTAACCTTACTATCCAGGTTCCTTCCCACAAGCCCTAATTTCCAGGCTTTCATCTCGAAGTAACCCTACTATCCAGGTTCCTTCCCACAGCCCTACTATCCAGGCTTTCATTCCGAAGTAACCCTACTATCCAGGATCCATCTCACAGCCCTACTATCCAGGCTTTCATTCCGAAGTAACCCTACTATCCAGGTTCCTTCTCACAGCCCTACTATCCAGGATTTCTTTCCGAAGTAACCCTACTATACAGATTCCTTCTCACAGCCCTACTATCCAGGATTTAATTTCGAAGTAACCCTACTACCCAGGTTCCTTCACCAAGCCCTACTATCCAGGCTATCATTTCGAAGTAACCCTACTATCCAGGTTCCTTACGAGAAGCCCTACTGTCCAGGCTTTCATTTCGAAGTAACCCTACTATCCAGGTTCCTTCCCACAAGCCCTACTATCCAGGCTTTCATTTCGAAGTAAACGTACTATCCAGGTTCCTTCCCACAAGCCTTGATATCCAGGCTTTCATCTCGAAGTAACCCTACTATCTAGGTTTCTTCCCACAACCCTACTATCCAGGCTTTCATTCCGAAGTAACCCTACTATCCAGGTTCCTTCTTACAACCCTACTATCCAGGCTTTCATTCCGAAGTAACCCTACTATCCAGGTTCCTTCCCACACGCCCTACTGTCCAGGCTTTAATTTCGAAGTAACCCTACTATCCAGGTTCCTTCCTACAAGCCCTACTATCCAGGTTTCATTTTGAAGTAACCCTATTATCCCGGTTCCTTCCCACAAGCCCTACTATTCAAGGTTTCATTTCGAAGTAACCCTACTATCCAGGTTCCTTCCCACAAGCCCTACTATTCAGGCTTTCATTTCGAAGTAACCCTACTATCCAGGTTCCTTCCCCCAGCCCTACTATCCAGTCTTTCATTCCGAAGTAACCCTACTATCCAGGATCCTTCTCATAGCCCTATTATCCAAGCTTTCATTCCGAAGTAACCCTACTACCCAGGTTCCTTCACCAAGCCCTACTATCCAGGCCTTCATTTCGAAGTAACCCTACTATCCAGGTTCCTTCCCACAAGCCCTACTGTCCAGGCTTTCATTCCGAAGTAACCCTATTATCCAGGTTCCTTCTCACAGCCCTACTATCCAGGCTTTCATTTCGAAGTAACCCTACTACCCAGGCTCCTTCACCAAGCCCTACTATCCAGGCTTTCATTTCGAAGTAACCCTACTATTCAGGTTCCTTCCCACAAGCCCTACTATCCAGGCTTTCATTTCGAAGTAACCCTACTATCCAGGTTCCTTCCTACAAGCCCTACTATCCAGACTTTCATTTTGAAGTAACCTTATTATCCTGGTTCCTTCCCACAAGCCCTTCCATCCAGGCTTTCATTTCGAAGTAACCCTACTATCCAAGTTCCTTCCCACAAGCCATACTATCCAGGCTTTCATTTCGAAGTAAACGTACTATCAAGGTTCCTTCCGACAACCCTACTATCCAGGCTTTCATTCCGAAGTAACCCTACTATCCAGGTTCCTTCTTACAGCCCTACTATCCAGGCTTTCATTCCGAAGTAACCCTATTATCCAGGTTCCTTCTCACAACCCTATTATCCAGGTTCCTTCTCACAACCCTACTATCCAGGCTTTCATTCCGAAGTAACCCTACAATCCAGGTTCTATCTCACAACCCTACTATCAAGGCTTTCATTTCGAAGTAACCCTACTATCCAGGTTCCTTCTCACAACCCTACTATCCAGGATTTCATTTCGAAGTAACCCTACTACCCAGGTTCCTTCACCAATCCCTACTATCCAGGCTTTCATTTTGAAGTAACCCTACTATCCAGGTTCCTTCCCACACGCCCTACTGTCCAGGCTTTCCTTTCGAAGTAACCCTACTATCCAGGTTCCTTCCCAGAAGCCCTACTATCCAGGCTTTCATTTTGAAGTAACCCTATTATCCCGGTTCCTTCCCACAAGCCCTACTATCCAAGCTTTCATTTCGAAGTATCCCTAATATCCAGTTTCCATCCCACAAGCCCTATTATCCAGGATTTCATTTCAAAGTAACCCTACTATCCAGGTTCCTTCCCCCAGCCCTACTATCCAGGCTTTCATTCTGAAGTAACCCTACTATCCAGGATCCTTCTCATAACCCTACTATCCAGACTTTCATTCCGAAGTAACCTTACTATCCAGGTTCCCTCTCACATCCCTACTATCCAGGATTTCATTCCGAAGTAACCCTACTATCCAGGTTCCTTCTCACAGCCCTACTATCCAGGCTTTCATTTCGAAGTAACCCTACTACCCAGGTTCCTTCACCAAGCCCTATTATCCAGGCTCTCATTTCGAAGTAACCCTACTATCCAGGTTCCTTCCCACAAGCCCTACTGTCCAGGCTTTCATTTCGAAGTAACCCTACTATCCAGGTTCCTTCCCACAAGCCCTACTATCCAGGCTTTCATTTTGAAGTAACTTTATTATCCCGGTTCCTTCCCACAAGCCCTTTTATCTAGGCTTTCATTTCGAAGTAACCCTACTATCGAGGTTCCTTCCCACAATCCCTACTATCCAGGCTTTCATTTCGAAGTAAACGTACTATCCAGGTTCCTTCCCACAAGCCCTGATATCCAGGCTTTCATCTCGAAGTCACCCTACTATCTAGGTTCCTTCCCACAACCCTACTATCCAGGCTTTCATTCCGAAGTAACCCTACTATCCAGGTTCCTTCTTACAACCCTACCATCCAAGCTTTCATCTCGAAGTAACCCTACTATCCAGTTTCCTTCCCACATCCCCACTATCCAAGCTTTCATTCCGAAATAACCCTACTATCCAGGTTCCTTCTCACAAGCCCTACTATCCAGGCTTTCATTTCGAAGTAACCCTACTATTCAGGTTCCTTCCCACAAGCCCTACTATCCAGGCTTTCATTTCGAAGTAACCCTACTACCCAGGTTCCTTCACCAAGCCCTACTATCCAGGCTTTCATTTCGAAGTAACCCTACTATCCAGGTTCCTTCCCACAAGCTCTACTATCCAGGCTTTCATTTCGAAGTAACCCTACTACCCAGGTTCCTTCCCACAAGCCCTATTATCTAGGATTTCATTTCGAAGTAACCCTACTATCCAGGTTCCTTTCCACAAGCCCTACTATCCAGGCTTTCATTTCAAAGTAACCCTACTATCCAGGTTCCTTCCCACAAGCCCTACTATCCAGGCTTTCATTTCGAAGTAACCCTACTATCCAGGTTCCTTCCCACAAGCCCTAATATCCAGGCTTTCATCTTGAAGTAACCCTACTATCCAGGTTCCTTCCCACAGCCCTACTATCCAGGCTTTCATTCCGAAGTAACCCTACTATCCAGGATCCTTCTCACAGCCCTACTATCCAGGCTTTCATTCCGAAGTAACCCTACTATCGAGGTTCCTTCTCACAACCCTACTATCCAGGATTTCTTTCCGAAGTAACCCTACTATACAGGTTCCTTCTCACAGCCCTACTATCCATGATTTAATTTCGAAGTAACCCTACTACCCAGGTTCCTTCACCAAGCCCTACTATCCAGGCTATCATTTCGAAGTAACCCTACTATCCAGGTTCCTTCCCAGAAGCCCTACTGTCCAGGCTTTCATTTCGAAGTAACCCTACTATCCAGGTTCCTTCCCACAAGCCCTACTATCCAGGCTTTCATTTTGAAGTAACCCTATTATCCTGGTTCCTTCCTACAAGCCCTACTATCCAGGCTTTCATTTTGAAGTAACTTTATTATCCCGGTTCCTTCCCACAAGCCCTTCTATCTAGGCTTTCATTTCGAAGTAACCCTACTATCCAGGTTCCTTCCCACAATCCCTACTATCTAGGGTTTCATTTCGAAGTAAACGTACTATCCAGGTTCCTTCCCACAAGCCCTGATATCCAGGCTTTCATCTCGAAGTCACCCTACTATCTAGGTTCCTTCCCACAGCCCTACTATCCAGGCTTTCATTCCGAAGTAACCCTACTATCCAGGTTCCTTCTTACAACCCTACCATCCAGGCTTTCATCTCGAAGTAACCCTACTATCCAGGTTCTTTCCCACATCCCCACTATCCAAGCTTTCATTCCGAAATAACCCTACTATCCAGGTTCCTTCTCACAAGCCCTACTATCCAGGCTTTCATTTCGAAGTAACCCTACTATCCAGGTTCCTTCCCACAAGCCCTACTATCCAGGCTTTCATTTAGAAGTAACCCTACTACCCAGGTTCCTTCACCAAGCCCTACTATCCAGGCTTTCATTTCGAAGTAACCCTACTATCCAGGTTCCTTCCCACAAGCTCTACTATCCAGGCTTTCATTTCGAAGTAACCCTACTACCCAGGTTCCTTTCCACAAGCCCTACTATCCAGGCTTTCATTTCAAAGTAACCCTACTATCCAGGTTCCTTCCCACAAGCCCTACTATCCAGGCTTTCATTTCGAAGTAACCCTACTATCCAGGTTCCTTCCCACAAGCCCTAATATCCAGGCTTTCATCTCGAAGTAACCCTACTATCCAGGTTCCTTCCCACAGCCCTACTATCCAGGCTTTCATTCCGAAGTAACCCTACTATCCAGGATCCTTCTCACAGCCCTACTATCCAGGCTTTCATTCCGAAGTAACCCTACTATCCAGGTTCCTTCTCACAACCCTACTATCCAGGATTTCTTTCCGAAGTAACCCTACTATACAGGTTCCTTCTCACAGCCCTACTATCCAGGATTTAATTTCGAAGTAACCCTACTACCCAGGTTCCTTCACCAAGCCCTACTATCCAGGCTATCATTTCGAAGTAACCCTACTATCCAGGTTCCTTCCCAGAAGCCCTACTGTCCAGGCTTTCATTTCGAAGTAACCCTACTATCCAGGTTCCTTCCCACAAGCCCTACTATCCAGGCTTTCATTTTGAAGTAACCCTATTATCCTGGTTCCTTCCTACAAGCCGTACTATCAAGGCTTTCATTTCGAAGTAACCCTACTATCCAGGTTCCTTCCCACAAGCCCTACTATCCAGGCTTTCATTTCGAAGTAAACGTACTATCCAGGTTCCTTCCCACAAGCCCTAATATCCAGGATTTCAACTCGAAGTAACCATACTATCTAGGTTTCTTCCCACAGCCCTACTATCCAGGCTTTCATTCCGAAGTAACCCTACTATCCAGGTTCCTTCTTACAGCCCTACTATCCAGGCTTTCATTCCGAAGTAACCCAACTATCTAGGTTCCTTCTCACAACCCTACTATCCAGGTTCCTTCTCACAACCCTACTATCCAGGCTTTCATTCCGAAGTAACCCTACTATCCAGGTTCTATCTCACAGCCCTACTATCAAGGCTTTCATTTCGAAGTAACCTTACTATCCAGGTTCCTTCTCACAACCCTACTATCCAGGCTTTCATTTCGAAGTAGCCCTACTACCCAGGTTCCTTCACTAAGCCCTACTATCCAGGCTTTCATTTCGAAGAAACCCTACTATCCAGGTCCCTTCCCACACGCCCTACTGTCCAGGCTTTAATTTCGAAGTAACCCTACTATCCAGGTTCCTTTCTACAAGCCCCACTATCCAGGTTTCATTTTGAAGTAACCCTATTATCCCGGTTCCTTCCCACAAGCCCTACTATCCAAGGTTTCATTTCGAAGTAACCCTACTATCCAAATTCCTTCCCACAAGCCCTACTATTCAGGCTTTCATTTCGAAGTAACCCTACTATCTAGGTTCCTTCCCACAAGCCCTACTATCCAGGCTTTCATTCCGAAGTAACCCTACTATCCAGGTTCCTTCTCACAGCCCTACTATCCAGGCTTTCATTTCGAAGTAACCCTACTAACCAGGTTCCTTCACCAAGCCCTACTATCCAGGCTTTCATTTCGAAGTAACCCTACTATTCAGGTTCCTTCCCACAAGCCCTACTATCCAGGCTTTCATTTCGAAGTAACCTTGCTATCCAGGTTCCTTCCCACAAGCCCTACTATCCAGGCTTTCATTTTGAAGTAACCTTATTATCCTGGTTCCTTCCCACAAGCCCTTCTATCCAGGCTTTCATTTCGAAGTAACCCTACTATCCAAGTTCCTTCCCACAAGCCATACTATCCAGGCTTTCATTTCGAAGTAAACGTACTATCCAGGTTCCTTCCCACAACCCTACTATCCAGGCTTTCATTCCGAAGTAACCCTACTATCCAGGTTCCTTCTTACAGCACTACTATCCAGGCTTTCATTCCGAAGTAACCCTACTATCCAGGTTCCTACTCACAACCCTACTATCCAGGTTCCTTCTCACAACCCTACTATCAAGGCTTTCATTCCGAAGTAACCCTACTATCCAGGTTCTATCTCAGAGCCCTACTATCAAGGCTTTCATTTCAAAGTAACCCTACTATCCATGTTCCTTCTCACAACCCTACTATCCAGGATTTCATTTCGAAGTAACCCTACTACCCAGGTTCCTTCACCAAGCCCTACTATCCAGGATTTCATTTCGAAGTAACCCTACTATCCAGGTTCCTTCCCACACGCCCTACTGTCCAGGCTTTCCTTTCGAAGTAACCCTACTATCCAGGTTCCTTCCCACAAGCCCTACTATCCAGGCTTTCATTTTGAAGTAACCCTATTATCCCGGTTACTTCCTACAAGCCCTACTATCCAAGCTTTCATTTCGAAGTATCCCTAATATCCAGTTTCCTTCCCACAAGCCCTACTATCCAGGATTTCATTCCAAAGTAACCCTACTATCCAGGTTCCTTCCCCCAGCCCTACTATCCAGGCTTTCATTCCGAAGTAACCCTACTATCTAGGATCCTTCTCATAACCCTACTATCCAGACTTTCATTCCGAAGTAACCCTACTATACAGGTTCCTTCTCACAGCCCTACTATCCAGGATTTCATTCCAAAGTAACCCTACTATCCAGGTTCCTTCTCATAGCCCTACTATCCAGGCTTTCATTTCGAAGTAACCCTACTACCCAGGTTCCTTCACCAAGCCCTACTATCCAGGCTCTCATTTCGAAGTAACCCTACTATCCAGGTTCCTTCCCACAAGCCCTACTGTCCAGGCTTTCATTTCGAAGTAACCCTACTATCCAGGTTCCTTCCCACAAGCCCTACTATCCAGGCTTTCATTTTGAAGTAACTTTATTATCCCGGTTCCTTCCCACAAGCCCTTCTATCTAGGCTTTCATTTCGAAGTAACCCTACTATCCAGGTTCCTTCCCACAATCCCTACTATCCAGGCTTTCATTTCGAAGTAAACATACTATCCAGGTTCCTTCCCACAAGCCCTTATATCCAGGCTTTCATCTCGAAGTCACCCTACTATCTAGGTTCCTTCCCACAGCCCTACTATCCAGGCTTTCATTCCGAAGTAACCCTACTATCCAGGTTCCTTCTTACAGCCCTACCATCCAGGCTTTCATCTCGAAGTAACCCTACTATCCAGGTTCCTTCCCACATCCCCACTATCCAAGCTTTCATTCCGAAATAACCCTACTATCCAGGTTCCTTCTCACAAGCCCTACTATCCAGGCTTTCATTTCGAAGTAACCCTACTATCCAGGTTCCTTCCCACAAGCCCTACTATCCAGGTTTCATTTCGAAGTAACCCTACTACCCAGGTTCCTTCACCAAGCCCTACTATCCAGGCTTTCATTTCGAAGTAACCCTACTATCCAGGTTCCTTTCCACAAGCCCTAATATCCAGGCTTTCATCTCGAAGTAACCCTACTATCCAGGTTCCTTCCCACAGCCCTACTATCTAGGCTTTCATTCCGAAGTAACCCTACTATCCAGGATCCTTCTCACAGCCCTACTATCCAGGATTTCATTCCGAAGTAACCATACTATCCAGGTTCCTTTCCACAAGCCCTACTATCCAGGCTTTCATTTCAAAGTAACCCTACTATCCAGGTTCCTTCCCACAAGCCCTACTATCCAGGCTTTCATTTCGAAGTAACCCTACTATCCAGGTTCCTTCCCACAAGCCCTAATATCCAGGCTTTCATCTCGAAGTAACCCTACTATCCAGGTTCCTTCCCACAGCCCTACTATCTAGGCTTTCATTCTGAAGTAACCCTAATATCCAGGATCCTTCTCACAGCCCTACTATCCAGGCTTTCATTCCGAAGTAACCATACTATCCAGGTTCCTTCTCACAACCCTACTATCCAGGATTTCTTTCCGAAGTAACCCTACTATACAGATTCCTTCTCACAGCCTTACTATCCAGGATTTAATTTCGAAGTAACCCTACTACCCAGGTTCCTTCACCAAGCCCTACTATCCAGGCTATCATTTCGAAGTGACCCTACTATCCAGGTTCCTTCAAAGAAGCCCTACTGTCCAGGCTTTCATTTCGAAGTAACCATACTATCCAGGTTCCTTCCCACAAACCCTACTATCCAGGCTTTCATTTTGAAGTAACCCTATTATCCTGGTTCCTTCCTACAAGCCCTACTATCCAGGCTTTCATTTCGAAGTAACCCTACTATCCAGGTTCCTTCCCACAAGCCCTACTATCCAGGCTTTCATTTCGAAGTAAACGTACTATCCAGGTTCCTTCCCACAAGCCCTGATCTCCAGGATTTCATCTCGAAGTAACTATACTATCTAGGTTTCTTCCCACAGCCCTACTATCCAGGCTTTCATTCCGAAGTAACCCTACTATCCAGGTTCCTTCTTACAGCCCTACTATCCAGGCTTTCATTCCGAAGTAACCCAACTATCCAGGTTCCTTCTCACAACCCTACTATCCAGGTTCCTTCTCACAACCCTACTATCCAGGCTTTCATACTGAAGTAACCCTACTATCCAGGTTCTATCTCACAGCCCTACTATCAAGGCTTTCATTTCGAAGTAACCTTACTATCCAGGTTCCTTCTCACAACCCTACTACCCAGGTTCCTTCACCAAGCCCTACTATCCAGGCTTTCATTTCGAAGAAACCCTACTATCCAGGTCCCTTCCCACACGCCCTACTGTCCAGGCTTTAATTTCGAAGTTACCCTACTATCCAGGTTCCTTCCTACAAGCCCTACTATCCAGGTTTCATTTTGAAGTAACCCTATTATCCCGGTTCCTTCCCACAAGCCCTACTATCCAAGGTTTCATTTCGAAGTAACCCTACTATCCAGGTTCCTTCCCACAAGCCCTACTATTCAGGCTTTCATTTCGAAGTAACCCTACTATCTAGGTTCCTTCCCCCAGCCCTACTATCCAGTCTTTCATTCCGAAGTAACCCTACTATCCAGGATCCTTCTCATAGCCCTATTATCCAAGCTTTCATTCCGAAGTAACCCTACTACCCAGGTTCCTTCACCAAGCCCTATTATCCAAGCTTTCATTTCGAAGTAACCCTACTATCCAGGTTCCTTCCCACAAGCCCTACTGTCCAGGCTTTCATTCCGAAGTAACCCTACTATCCAGGTTCCTTCTTACAGCCATACTATCCAGGCTTTCATCTCGAAGTAACCCTACTATCCAGGTTCCTTCCCACAACCCTACTATCTAGGCTTTCATTCCGAAGTAACCCTACTATCCAGGATCCTTCTCACAGCCCTACTATCCAGGCTTTCATTCCGAAGTAACCATACTATCCAGGTTCCTTTCCACAAGCCCTACTATCCAGGCTTTCATTTCAAAGTAACCCTACTATCCAGGTTCCTTCCCACAAGCCCTACTATCCAGGCTTTCATTTCGAAGTAACCCTACTATCCAGGTTCCTTCCCACAAGCCCTAATATCCAGGCTTTCATCTCGAAGTAACCCTACTATCCAGGTTCCTTCCCACAGCCCTACTATCTAGGCTTTCATTCCGAAGTAACCCTACTATCCAGGATCCTTCTCACAGCCCTACTATCCAGGCTTTCATTCCGAAGTAACCATACTATCCAGGTTCCTTCTCACAGCCCTACTATCCAGGATTTCTTTCCGAAGTAACCCTACTATACAGGTTCCTTCTCACAGCCCTACTATCCAGGATTTAATTTCGAAGTAACCCTACTACCCAGGTTCCTTCACCAAGCCCTACTATCCAGGCTATCATTTCGAAGTGACCCTACTATCCAGGTTCCTTCACAGAAGCCCTATTGTCCAGGCTTTCATTTCGAAGTAACCCTACTATCCAGGTTCCTTCCCACAAGCCCTATTATCCAGGCTTTCATTTTGAAGTAACCCTATTATCCTGGTTCCTTCCTACAAGCCCTACTATCCAGGCTTTTATTTCGAAGTAACCTTACTATCCAGGTTCCTTCCCACAAGTCCTACTATCCAGGCTTTCATTTCGAAGTAAACGTACTATCCAGGTTCCTTCCCACAAGCCCTGATCTCCAGGATTTCATCTCGAAGTAACCATACTATCTAGGTTTCTTCCCACAGCCCTACTATCCAGGCTTTCTTTCCGAAGTAACCCTACTATCCAGGTTCCTTCTTGCAGCCCTACTATCCAGGCTTTCATTCCGAAGTAACCCAACTATCCAGGTTCCTTCTCACAACCCTACTATCCAGGTTCCTTCTCACAACCCTACTATCCAGGCTTTCATTCTGAAGTAACCCTACTATCCAGGTTCTATCTCACAGCCCTACTATCAAGGCTTTCATTTCGAAGTAACCTTACTATCCAGGTTCCTTCTCACAACCCTACTACCCAGGTTCCTTCACCAAGCCCTACTATCCAGGCTTTCATTTCGAAGAAACCCTACTATCCAGGTCCCTTCCCACACGCCCTACTGTCCAGGCTTTAATTTCGAAGTTACCCTACTATCCAGGTTCCTTCCTACAAGCCCTACTATCCAGGTTTCATTTTGAAGTAACCCTATTATCCCGGTTCCTTCCCACAAGCCCTACTATCCAAGGTTTCATTTCGAAGTAACCCTACTATCCAGGTTCCTTCCCACAAGCCCTACTATTCAGGCTTTCATTTCGAAGTAACCCTACTATCTAGGTTCCTTCCCCCAGCCCTACTATCCAGTCTTTCATTCCGAAGTAACCCTACTATCCAGGATCCTTCTCATAGCCCTATTATCCAAGCTTTCATTCCGAAGTAACCCTACTACCCAGGTTCCTTCACCAAGCCCTATTATCCAGGCTTTCATTTCGAAGTAACCCTACTATCCAGGTTCCTTCCCACAAGCCCTACTGTCCAGGCTTTCATTCCGAAGTAACCCTACTATCCAGGTTCCTTCTTACAGCCCTACTATCCAGGCTTTCATTTCGAAGTAACCCTACTACCCAGGTTCCTTCACCAAGCCCTACTATCCAGGCTTTCAATTCGAAGTAACCCTAGTATTCAGGTTCCTTCCCACAAGCCCTACTATCCAGGCTTTCATTTCGAAGTAACCCTACTATCCAGGTTCCTTCCCACAAGCCCTACTATCCAGGCTTTCATTTTGAAGTAACCTTATTATCCCGGTTCCTTCCCACAAGCCCTTCTATCCAGGCTTTCATTTCGAAGTAACTCTACTATCCAAGTTCCTTCCCACAAGCCATACTATCCAGGCTTTCATTTCAAAGTAAACATACTATCCAGGTTCCTTCCCACAGCCCTACTATCCAGGCTTTCATTCCGAAGTAACCCTACTATCCAGGTTCCTTCTTACAGCCCTACTATCCAGGCTTTCATTCCGAAGTAACCCTACTATCCAGGTTCCTTCTCACAACCCTACTATCCAGGTTCCTTCTCACAACCCTACTATCCAGGCTTTCATTCCGAAGTAACCCTACTATCCAGGTTCTATCTCACAGCCCTACTATCAAGGCTTTCATTTCAAAGTAACCCTACTATCCAGGATCCTTCTCATAACCCTACTATCCAGACTTTCATTCCGAAGTAACCCTACTATACAGGTTCCTTCTCACAGCCCTACTATCCAGGATTTCATTCCGAAGTAACCCTACTATCCAGGTTCCTTCTCACAGCCCTACTATCCAGGCTTTCATTTCGAAGTAACCCTACTACCCAGGTTCCTTCACCAAGCCCTACTATCCAGGCTCTCATTTCGAAGTAACCCTACTATCCAGGTTCCTTCCCACAAGCCCTACTGTCCAGGCTTTCATTTTGAAGTAACTTTATTATCCCGGTTCCTTCCCACAAGCCCTTCTATCTAGGCTTTCATTTCAAAGTAACCCTACTATCCAGGTTCCTTCCCACAATCCCTACTATCTAGGCTTTCATTTCGAAGTAAACGTACTATCCAGGTTCCTTCCCACAAGCCCTGATATCCAGGCTTTCATCTCGAAGTCACCCTACTATCTAGGTTCCTTCCCACAGCCCTACTATCCAGGCTTTCATTCCGAAGTAACCCTACTATCCAGGTTCCTTCTTACAGCCCTACCATCCAGGCTTTCATCTCGAAGTAACCCTACTATCCAAGTTCCTTCCCACATCCCCACTATCCAAGCTTTCATTCTGAAATAACCCTACTATCCAGGTTCCTTCTCACAAGCCCTACTATCCAGGCTTTCATTTCGAAGTAACCCTACTATCCAGGTTCCTTCCCACAAGCCCTACTCTCCAGGCTTTCATTTCGAAGTAACCCTACTACCCAGGTTCCTTCACCAAGCCCTACTATCCAGGCTTTCATTTCGAAGTAACCCTACTATCCAGGTTCCTTCCCACAAGCCCTACTATCCAGGCTTTCATTTCGAAGTAACCCTACTACCCAGGTACCTTCCCACAAGCCCTATTATCCAGGCTTTCATTTCGAAGTAACCCTACTATCCAGGTTCCTTTCCACAAGCCCTACTATCCAGGCTTTCATTTCAAAGTAACCCTACTATCCAGGTTCCTTCCCACAAGCCCGACTATCCAGGCTTTCATTTCGAAGTAACCTTACTATCCAGGTTCCTTCCCACAAGCCCTAATATCCAGGCTTTCATCTCGAAGTAACCCTACTATCCAGGTTCCTTCCCACAGCCCTACTATCCAGGCTTTCATTCCGAAGTAACCCTACTATCCAGGATCCTTCTCACAGCCCTACTATCCAGGCTTTCATTTCGAAGTAACCCTACTATCCAGGTTCCTTCTCACAGCCCTACTATCCAGGATTTCTTTCCGAAGTAACCCTACTATACAGGTTCCTTCTCACAGCCCTACTATCCAGGATTTAATTTCGAAGTAACCCTACTACCCAGGTTCCTTCACCAAGCCCTACTATCCAGGCTATCATTTCGAAGTGACCCTACTATCCAGGTTCCTTCCCAGAAGCCCTACTGTCCAGGCTTTCATTTTGAAGTAACCCTACTATCCAGGTTCCTTCCCACAAGCCCTACTATCCAGGCTTTCATTTTGAAGTAACCCTATGATCCTTGTTCCTTCCTACAAGCCCTACTATCCAGGCTTTCATTTCGAAGTAACCCTACTATCCAGGTTCCTTCCCACAAGCCCTACTATCCAAACTTTCATTTCGAAGTAAACGTACTATCCAGGTTCCTTCCCACAAGCCCTGATATCCAGGATTTCATCTCGAAGTAACCCTACTATCTAGGTTTCTTCCCACAGCCCTACTATCCAGGATTTCATTCCGAAGTAACCCTACTATCCAGGTTCCTTCTTACAACCCTACTATCTAGGCTTTCATTCCGAAGTAACCCAACTATCCAGGTTCCTTCTCACAACCCTACTATCCAGGTTCCTTCTCACAACCCTACTATCCAGGCTTTCATTCCGAAGTAACCCTACTATCCAGGTTCTATCTCACAGCCCTACTATCAAGGCTTTCATTTCGAAGTAACCTTACTATCCAGGTTCCTTCTCACAACCCTACTATCCAGGCTTTCATTTCGAAGTAACCCTACTACCCAGGTTCCTTCACCAAGCCCTACTATCCAGGCTTTCATTCCGAAGAAACCCTACTATCCAGGTTCCTTCCCACACGCCCTACTGTCCAGGCTTTAATTTCGAAGTAACCCTACTATCTAGGTTCCTTCCTACAAGCCCTACTATCCAGGTTTCATTTTGAAGTAACCCTATTATCCTGGTTCCCTCCCACAAGCCCTACTATCCAAGGTTTCATTTCGAAGTAACCCTACTATCCAGGTTCCTTCCCACAAGCCCTACTATTCAGGCTTTCATTTCGAAGTAACCCTACTATCCAGGTTCCTTCCCCCAGCCCTACTATCCAGTCTTTCATTCCGAAGTAACCCTACTATCCAGGATCCTTCTTATAGCCCTATTATCCAAGCTTTCATTCCGAAGTAACCCTACTACCCAGGTTCCTTCACCAAGCCCTACTATCCAGGCTTTCATTTCGAAGTGACCCTACTATCCAGGTTCCTTCCCACAAGCCCTATTGTCCAGGCTTTCATTCTGAAGTAACCCTACTATCCAGGTTCCTTCTCACAGCCCTACTATCCAGGCTTTCATTTCGAAGTAACCCTACTACCCAGGTTCCTTCACCAAGCCCTACTATCCAGGCTTTCATTTCGAAGTAACCCTACTATTCAGGTTCCTTCCCACAATCCCTACTATCCAGGCTTTCATTTAGAAGTAACCCTACTATCCAGGTTCCTTTCCACAAGCCCTACTATCCAGGCTTTAATTTCAAAGTAACCCTACTATCCAGGTTCCTTCCCACAAGCCCTACTATCCAGGCTTTCATTTCGAAGTAACACTACTATCCAGGTTCCTTCCCACAAGCCCTAATATCCAGGCTTTCATCTCGAAGTAACCCTACTATCCAGGTTCCTTCCCACAGCCTTACTATCCAGGCTTTCATTCCGAAGTAACCCTACTATCCAGGATCCTTCTCACAGCCCTACTATCCAGGCTTTCATTCCGAAGTAACCCTACTATCCAGGTTCCTTCTCACAGCCCTACTATCCAGGATTTCTTTCCGAAGTAACCCTACTATACAGGTTCCTTCTCACAACCCTACTATCCAGGATTTAATTTCGAAGTAACCCTACTACCCAGGTTCCTTCACCAAGCCCTACTTTCCAGGCTATCATTTCGAAGTGACCCTACTATCCAGGTTCCTTCCCAGAAGCCCTACTGTCCAGGCTTTCATTTTGAAGTAACCCTACTATCCAGGTTCCTTCCCACAACCCTACTATCCAGGCTTTCATTTTGAAGTAACCCTATGATCCTGGTTCCTTCCTACAAGCCCTACTATCCAGGCTTTCATTTCGAAGTAACCCTACTATCCAGGTTCCTTCCCACAAGCCCTACTATCCAAACTTTCATTTCGAAGTAAACGTACTATCCAGGTTCCTTCCCACAAGCCCTGATATCCAGGATTTCATCTCGAAGTAACCCTACTATCTAGGTTTCTTCCCACAGCCCTACTATCCAGGCTTTCATTCCGAAGTAACCCTACTATCCAGGTTCCTTCTTACAACCCTACTATCTAGGCTTTCATTCCGAAGTAATCCAACTATCCAGGTTCCTTCTCACAACCCTACTATCCAGGTTCCTTCTCACAACCCTACTATCCAGGCTTTCATTCCGAAGTAACCCTACTATCCAGGTTCTATCTCACAGCCCTACTATCAAGGCTTTCATTTCGAAGTAACCTTACTATCCAGGTTCCTTCTCACAACCCTACTATCCAGGCTTTCATTTCGAAGTAACCCTACTACCCAGGTTCCTTCACCAAGTCCTACTATCCAGGCTTTCATTTCGAAGAAACCCTACTATCCAGGTTCCTTCCCACACGCCCTACTGTCCAGGCTTTAATTTCGAAGTAACCCTACTATCTAGGTTCCTTCCTACAAGCCCTACTATCCAGGTTTCATTTTGAAGTAACCCTATTATCCTGGTTCCCTCCCACAAGCCCTACTATCCAAGGTTTCATTTCGAAGTAACCCTACTATCCAGGTTCCTTCCCACAAGCCCTACTATTCAGGCTTTCATTTCGAAGTAACCCTACTATCCAGGTTCCTTCCCCCAGCCCTACTATCCAGTCTTTCATTCCGAAGTAACCCTACTATCCAGGATCCTTCTTATAGCCCTATTATCCAAGCTTTCATTCCGAAGTAACCCTACTACCCAGGTTCCTTCACCAAGCCCTACTATCCAGGCTTTCATTTCGAAGTGACCCTACTATCCAGGTTCCTTCCCACAAGCCCTATTGTCCAGGCTTTCATTATGAAGTAACCCTACTATCCAGGTTCCTTCTCACAGCCCTACTATCCAGGCTTTCATTTCGAAGTAACCCTACTACCCAGGTTCCTTCACCAAGCACTACTATCCAGGCTTTCATTTCGAAGTAACCCTACTATTCAGGTTCCTTCCCACAATCCCTACTATCCAGGCTTTCATTTAGAAGTAACCCTACTATCCAGGTTCCTTTCCACAAGCCCTACTATCCAGGCTTTAATTTCAAAGTAACCCTACTATCCAGGTTCCTTCCCACAAGCCCTACTATCCAGGCTTTCATTTCGAAGTAACACTACTATCCAGGTTCCTTCCCACAAGCCCTAATATCCAGGCTTTCATCTCGAAGTAACCCTACTATCCAGGTTCCTTCCCACAGCCTTACTATCCAGGATTTCATTCCGAAGTAACCCTACTATCCAGGATCCTTCTCACAGCCCTACTATCCAGGCTTTCATTCCGAAGTAACCCTACTATCCAGGTTCCTTCTCACAGCCCTACTATCCAGGATTTCTTTCCGAAGTAACCCTACTATACAGGTTCCTTCTCACAGCCCTACTATCCAGGATTTAATTTCGAAGTAACCCTACTACCCAGGTTTCTTCACCAAGCCCTACTATCCAGGCTATCATTTCGAAGTGACCCTACTATCCAGGTTCCTTCCCAGAAGCCCTACTGTCCAGGCTTTCATTTCGAAGTAACCCTACTATCCAGGTTCCTTCCCACAAGCCCTATTATCCAGGCTTTCATTTTGAAGTAACCCTATTATCCTGGTTCCTTCCTACAAGCCCTACTATCCAGGCTTTCATTTCGAAGTAACCCTACTATCCAGGTTCCTTCCCACAAGCCCTACTATCCAGACTTTCATTTCGAAGTAAACGTACTATCCAGGTTCCTTCCCACAAGCCCTGATATCCAGGATTTCATCTCGAAGTAACCCTACTATCTAGGTTTCTTCCCACAGCCCTACTATCCAGGCTTTCATTCCGAAGTAACCCTACTATCCAGGTTCCTTCTTACAACCCTACTATCTAGGCTTTCATTCCGAAGTAACCCAACTATCCAGGTTCCTTCTCACAACCCTACTATCCAGGTTCCTTCTCACAACCCTACTATCCAGGCTTTCATTCCGAAGTAACCCTACTATCCAGGTTCTATCTCACAGCCCTACTATCAAGGCTTTCATTTCGAAGTAACCTTACTATCCAGGTTCCTTCTCACAACCCTACTATCCAGGCTTTCATTTCGAAGTAACCCTACTACCCAGGTTCCTTCACCAAGTCCTACTATCCAGGCTTTCATTTCGAAGAAACCCTACTATCCAGGTTCCTTCCCACACGCCCTACTGTCCAGGCTTTAATTTCGAAGTAACCCTACTATCTAGGTTCCTTCCTACAAGCCCTACTATCCAGGTTTCATTTTGAAGTAACCCTATTATCCTGGTTCCCTCCCACAAGCCCTACTATCCAAGGTTTCATTTCGAAGTAACCCTACTATCCAGGTTCCTTCCCACAAGCCCTACTATTCAGGCTTTCATTTCGAAGTAACCCTACTATCCAGGTTCCTTCCCCCAGCCCTACTATCCAGTCTTTCATTCCGAAGTAACCCTACTATCCAGGATCCTTCTTATAGCCCTATTATCCAAGCTTTCATTCCGAAGTAACCCTACTACCCAGGTTCCTTCACCAAGCCCTACTATCCAGGCTTTCATTTCGAAGTGACCCTACTATCCAGGTTCCTTCCCACAAGCCCTATTGTCCAGGCTTTCATTATGAAGTAACCCTACTATCCAGGTTCCTTCTCACAGCCCTACTATCCAGGCTTTCATTTCGAAGTAACCCTACTACCCAGGTTCCTTCACCAAGCACTACTATCCAGGCTTTCATTTCGAAGTAACCCTACTATTCAGGTTCCTTCCCACAATCCCTACTATCCAGGCTTTCATTTAGAAGTAACCCTACTATCCAGGTTCCTTTCCACAAGCCCTACTATCCAGGCTTTAATTTCAAAGTAACCCTACTATCCAGGTTCCTTCCCACAAGCCCTACTATCCAGGCTTTCATTTCGAAGTAACACTACTATCCAGGTTCCTTCCCACAAGCCCTAATATCCAGGCTTTCATCTCGAAGTAACCCTACTATCCAGGTTCCTTCCCACAGCCTTACTATCCAGGATTTCATTCCGAAGTAACCCTACTATCCAGGATCCTTCTCACAGCCCTACTATCCAGGCTTTCATTCCGAAGTAACCCTACTATCCAGGTTCCTTCTCACAGCCCTACTATCCAGGATTTCTTTCCGAAGTAACCCTACTATACAGGTTCCTTCTCACAGCCCTACTATCCAGGATTTAATTTCGAAGTAACCCTACTACCCAGGTTTCTTCACCAAGCCCTACTATCCAGGCTATCATTTCGAAGTGACCCTACTATCCAGGTTCCTTCCCAGAAGCCCTACTGTCCAGGCTTTCATTTCGAAGTAACCCTACTATCCAGGTTCCTTCCCACAAGCCCTATTATCCAGGCTTTCATTTTGAAGTAACCCTATTATCCTGGTTCCTTCCTACAAGCCCTACTATCCAGGCTTTCATTTCGAAGTAACCCTACTATCCAGGTTCCTTCCCACAAGCCCTACTATCCAGACTTTCATTTCGAAGTAAGCGTACTATCCAGGTTCCTTCCCACAAGCCCTGATATCCAGGATTTCATCTCGAAGTAACCCTACTATCTAGGTTTCTTCCCACAGCCCTACTATCCAGGCTTTCATTCCGAAGTAACCCTACTATCCAGGTTCCTTCTTACAACCCTACTATCCAGGCTTTCATTCCGAAGTAACCCAACTATCCAGGTTCCTTCTCACAACCCTACTATCCAGGTTCCTTCTCACAACCCTACTATCCAGGCTTTCATTCCAAAGTAACCCTACTATCCAGGTTCTATCTCACAGCCCTACTATCAAGGGTTTCATTTCGAAGTAACCTTACTATCCAGGTTCCTTCTCACAACCCTATTATCCAGGCTTTCTTTTCGAAGTAACCCTACTACCCAGGTTCCTTCACCAAGCCCTACTATCCAGGCTTTCATTTCGAAGAAACCCTACTATCCAGGTTCCTTCCCACACGCCCTACTGTCCAGGCTTTAATTTCGAAGTAACCCTACTATCTAGGTTCCTTCCTACAAGCCCTACTATCCAGGTTTCATTTTGAAGTAACCCTATTATCCCGGTTCCCTCCCACAAGCCCTACTATCCAAGGTTTCATTTCGAAGTAACCCTACTATCCAGGTTCCTTCCCACAAGCCCTACTATTCAGGCTTTCATTTCGAAGTAACCCTACTATCCAGGTTCCTTCCCCCAGCCCTACTATCCAGTCTTTCATTCCGAAGTAACCCTACTATCCAGGATCCTTCTTATAGCCCTATCATCCAAGCTTTCATTCTGAAGTAACCCTACTACCCAGGTTCCTTCACCAAGCCCTACTATCCAGGCTTTCATTTCGAAGTGACCCTACTATCCAGGTTCCTTCCCACAAGCCCTATTGTCCAGGCTTTCATTCCGAAGTAACCCTACTATCCAGGTTCCTTCTCACAGCCCTACTATCCAGGCTTTCATTTCGAAGTAACCCTACTACCCAGGTTCCTTCACCAAGCCCTACTATCAAGGCTTTCATTTCGAAGTAACCCTACTATTCAGGTTCCTTCCCACAATCCCTACTATCCAGGCTTTCATTTCGAAGTAACCCTACTATCCAGGTTCCTTCCCACAAGCCCTACTATCCAGGCTTTCATTTTGAAGTAACCTTATTATCCTGGTTCCTTCCCACAAGCCCTTCTATCCAGGATTTCATTTCGAAGTAACCCTACTATCCAAGTTCCTTCCCACAAGCCATACTATCCAGGCTTTCATTTCGAAGTAAACGTACTATCCAGGTTCCTTCCCACAACCCTACTATCCAGGCTTTCATTCAGAAGTAACCCTACTATCCAGGTTCCTTCTTACAGCCCTACTATCCAGGCTTTCATTCCGAAGTAACCCTACTATCCAGGTTCCTTCTCACAACCCTACTATCCAGGTTCCTTCTCACAACCCTACTATCCAGGCTTTCATTCCGAAGTAACCCTACTATCCAGGTTCTATCTCACAGCCCTACTATCAAGGCTTTCATTTCGAAGTAACCCTACTATCCAGGTTCCTTCTCACAACCCTACTATCCAGGATTTCATTTCGAAGTAACCCTACTACCCAGGTTCCTTCACCAAGCCCTACTATCCAGGCTTTCATTTCGAAGTAACCCTACTATTCAGGTTCCTTCCCACACGCCCTACTGTCCAGACTTTCCTTTCGAAGTAACCCTACTATCCAGGTTCCTTCCCACAAGCCCTACTATCCAGGCTTTCATTTTGAAGTAACCCTATTATCCCGGTTCCTTCCCACAAGCCCTACTATCTAAGCTTTCATTTCGAAGTATCCCTAATATCCAGTTTCCTTCCCACAAGCCCTACTTTCCAGAATTTCATTTTAAAGTAACCCTACTATCCAGGTTCCTTCCCCCAGCCCTACTATCCAGGCTTTCATTCCGAAGTAACCCTACTATCCAGGATCCTTCTCATAACCCTACTATCCAGACTTTCATTCCGAAGTAACCCTACTATCCAGGTTCCTTCTCACAGCCCTACTATCCAGGATTTCATTCCGAAGTAACCCTACTATCCAGGTTCCTTCTCACAGCCCTACTATCCAGGCTTTCATTTTGAAGTAACCCTACTACCCAGGTTCCTTCACCAAGCCCTACTATCCAGGCTCTCATTTCGAAGTAACCCTACTATCCAGGTTCCTTCCTACAAGCCCTAATGTCCAGGCTTTCATTTCGAAGTAACCCTACTATCCAGGTTCCTTCCCACAAGCCCTACTATCCAGGATTTCATTTTGAAGTAACTTTATTATCCCGGTTCCTTCCAACAAGCCCTTCTATCTAGGCTTTCATTTCGAAGTAACCCTACTATCCAGGTTCCTTCCCACAATCCCTACTATCCAGACTTTCATTTCGAAGTAAACATACTATCCAGGTTCCTTCCCACAAGCCCTGATATCCAGGCTTTCATCTCGATGTCACCCTATTATCTAGGTTCCTTCCCACAACCCTACTATCCAGGCTTTCATTCCGAAGTAACCCTACTATCCAGGTTCCTTCTTACAGCCCTACCATCTAGGCTTTCATTCCGAAGTAACCCTACTATCCAGGTTCCTTCTCACAACCCTACCATCCAGGCTTTCATTCCGAAGTAACCCTACTATCCAGGTTCTTTCTCACAACCCTACTATCCAGGTTCCTTCTCACAACCCTACTATCCAGGCTTTCATTTCGAAGTAACCCTACTATCCAGGTTCCTTCTCACAACCCTACTATCCAGGCTTTCATTTTGAAGTAACCCTACTAACCAGGTTCCTTCACCAAGCCCTACTATCCAGGATTTCATTTCCAAGTAACCCTACTATCCAGGTTCCTTCCCACATGCCCTACTGTCCAGGCTTTCATTTCGAAGTAACCCTACTATCCAGGTTCCTTCCCACAAGCCCTATTATCCAGGCTTTCATTTCGAAGTAACCCTATTATCCTGCTTCCTTCCTACAAGCCCTACTATCCAGGCTTTCATTTCGAAGTAACCCTACTATCCAGGTTCCTTCCCACAAGCCCTACTATCCAAGCTTTCATTTCGAAGTAACCCTACTATCCAGGTTCCTTCCCACAAGCCCTAATATCCAGGCTTTCATCTCGAATTAACCCTACTATCCAGGTTCCTTCCCACAACCCTACTTCATTCCGAAGTAACCCTACTATCCAGGTTCCTTCTTACAGCCCTACTATCCAGGCTTTCATTCCAAAGTAACCCTACTATCCAGGTTCCTTCTCACAACCCTACTATCCAGGTTCCTTCTTACAACCCTACTATCCAGGATTTCATTCTGAAGTAACCCTACTATCCAGGTTCCTTCTCACAGCCCTACTATCCAAGCTTTCATTTCAAAGTAACCATACTATCCAAGTTCCTTCTCCATTATCTCCAGACAATAGGTTACAACACTGTAAAGCCTGGACCCGATCAAATACGGTCGATTTCACAGTTCCCCAGCGAGTTGCTGTATAGCCTGGACCTTGACTAGGTATACAGTCTACTTTCACCTCTTCAATCAAGATTTAATTCCCCAGTAGAGTAATGGACAACCAAAAGCTCCTAGTGCATAAATCAACATTCCCCGGCAAAGTTCCCCTTGACAGTAGGTACAGTAATTTTCACCCAGGAATCTCTTGTGCAACCAATCTTTTCTGGATGGAATCTTTAAGCCCATCTCCTAATTTACCTTCGCTTTCCAAATGGCATATGTAAGCCCATTCCCGACATCACCAATCAGTATTACTTTATGCGAGTGCAAATTTCTGGGCACTCTAACGTTCAATCATATTCCGCCTTCAGAGCACAAAAGGCAGATCAACCAATCTACATCCTCAGGCTTAAGAAGATTGAATAGGGGAAACTACTGTACCCCAAAATTTTCCCTCCCGTTTCTCAAAGATTCATCCTGGACTCTCAGTTTTGCTTCTATCAAGTTCCAAGTCTTGAATCATCACTTTTCAAGGAAATCATCCATAAGGGCAAAATGGTCAAAAGCACACTGAAAAAGTCAAACTTTGACTTTTAAATCAAAATCAAGTTCCAAGAATCATATTTCATCAAGGCATGAAATTGGTTCATCAAAAATCAGAAGTCAGAAGTTACTTTGAAAAAATCAAATTTTCTAAACATTTAGAAAATTTTCTAAGTGTCTAGAGAATATGATACTTCAGAACTTCTAAGCCAGCCTCTATGCAAGTGCAGTCAGAAGTTGCAAACATGGTCCAGAACATGACGCTTCAATCAGAACATGCAGAAGCGCTGCTCTTTGGTCAGAACATAACGCTTCAATCAGAACATGCAGAAGCGCTGCTCTTTGGTCAGAACATAACGCTTCAATCAGAACATACAAAAGCATTGCTCTTTGGTCAGAACATAATGCTTCAGTCAGAATATGATTCTCCAGCATATGGAGGCTATGTTCAACGCTCTGGTCAGAAGATGCCCCTTCAACATTTAGAGGTTACGTTTCTGATCTTCTGCAATCATAACATCACCAAATCCCAAACCCTAGTTTAAGTAACCTGCTCCCCTGCTATGGCACAGTCCTGCACCCAGCTGCCACAACGCTCAAAATTGCTGCTGACCCAGTCCATGCCTGCACTTTCTCAAACCCAATATTTGCATCAAATTGGCATACGAAAACTGTGACTAAAAAGCAATGGAACAATATACCAAAAAGGTTTTAATCCCTTTTGTTTTTCCCCCCAAAACCACAACAAATTCATCTATAAATAAGTTGCTCCATCGCACTTGCAAGGGGCTGGCTTTTGGAGAGAGAATCGTGAAAAAAGAGAGAAAAGAAATATGTGGAACCCCTTTGTAAAAATCCAGAAATCCCAAACAGAAAACCAAAACCTTTGATCTTCCTTTTGAATCAAAGAGCTTGACATTTCCTCTTTCATTTCTCTTGCTGACTCAGAACATCCAAAGGCAGCCACTCAAAGCTCCAGGCCCACGCTCCAGATTCAAGGTAAGTCTTTCTGACTTTGCTTGTTTTTCATTCTGAACATCATTAACATGTAAACATCATAGTATTAATGGTGTATACATCATTTCTTTAGTAGAAAAACTGTGGATCAGAACTTCTTGATTAGGGCTAGACTCAGATTTAGGATTATAACTTCTATAAGCTCTTGTGCCGTTATCCTTCTGATTTGTTGTTTAATAAGAACTGAATGAATTAGTAATGTGCTGATTAAGAGTTGAAATATAGAACTTTTGATGTTCACTCACAGCTTTAAGCACAACACATAACTTTTGAATTCTCCTCACTGTTTAAACACACTGAACTTCTGATATTGACTCACTGCTAGTGCACACTGAACTTCTGATGTTCACTCACTGTTTTAACACTTAGAAATTATGATTTTCATACACTGTTAACACACACAAAACTTCTATGATTCACTCATTGTTCTAACACACACAGAACTTCTATGATTCACTCACTGTTCTAACACAACATAGAACTTTTGAGTTCTCCTTACATGTCAAATACATTGAACTTCTGATTTTCATGCGTTGATAACATGCTGAACTGCTGATTGTTCGTTCATTGTCTTAGCACTATACAGAACTTCTGAGTTCTTCCTACTGTTTTGACACGCACAGAGCTTCTGTGGTTTTCTCACTGTTCTAACATTCAGAAGTTCAGCATATAGCAATCCAGAACTTCGTTGTTTTTCCACTAACGTGTCTTGCAGGACCTTAGAGTGTGCCAACTCAGAACTTATGATACCCACTGACGCTTCCTTCTGAGTCACCACGCGCCTGACTTCAGAACTTCTGATCCTTGTTTGTTTTGCTTGCAGTAGCACGTTGTTTCTATCTTTCATTTATTTTCCTTTTCATCATTTTTTAATATTAACATAAAAGACAAAAAAAAAATTCTTAAACAAAACTTATTTCTTTTCTTAAATAAATAAGCATTTTACATTTCCTGTACATTCTTATCCATTTCAATATGGTTGTAATAGTAACTTAGGACTTATTTTTACTTGCAACCCCCATTCATAAATATGTACCCCCATCCCCTAAATATTGTAATAGCGTAGGACTTTACATTTCTGCAATTTATCGCTTTTGAATGTAAATGCTAGTAATTAGGGTGTGTATGGCAAGATACGAAAATCAACAAATAGATCACCTAATCAAGACTAAATGCATGCACTCAAACACACTTTGCACACGTGCACCCTTAGGGTAATCTCACTTGTTGCCTATCGAAAAATAGTCATGTCCCTCGAACATGGGACGTTTTAGCAAAGACCTTCGATAAAAAAGATCGTAGTCCCTCGATGACCCTCGATGTTGCCTTTGGTAAACGATATAGTCCCTAAATAACATTGCTAAAATGTCACATAGGTTGCCTTCTATGACTATACAAACGTTCCCACGTCCGTCCCTTCACATCCAACAATGAAGCTTCTTACCAAATCAATGGTAAGATAGCAACATCTAAAGGAAGGAGGAAAAGTACATCTAAGACCTTTTGAGTAGGTAGGTTCGCTCTTAGTTACTCGCTTGCTCATAACAAAAACATTTTATACACCAACACTCTCATTTTGAAACACTTTTGAAAACAACACTTTGTAGCGTTCTTATAGAAACAAGAGCCATTACAAAGGAAACCCTTTTCAAAATCATTTTCAAAAACATATCTCACAAACACCTCTTTGAACTATTTTCAAAACAACACTTTGTACGCATTCTCATAGAAACGAGAATCATTACAAAGTTACATTTTCAAAATACTTTCAAAAACCACACCACAAGCACATTCAAACAAAAGCAAGTGATCTAGCTAGTAAATAAGAGCCCATGGAAAACCATGGATGAAAGGGTGGTAATACCTTCCCTTTTCATAATCTACCCCCCGAACTCAAGAAAACATCTCTAAAGGTCTTTCCTGTGCTTTTTCACCTTTCCTTTTGGATAAAAGAAAAGCCGGTGGCGGCTCTTGCAAAACCACAACATTTGTGAACACAAACGCAAAAACAACCAAGTCAATTCTCCCACCGTATCACAGAACTGGCGACTCTGCTGAGGATTTACTAAAAGTGGGGTTACCTTAGGGTTAGATCACATTTAATTGCTTACATTGTTTGATTTGTATGCTTTACATTTTGGTTCCTTGTTTGGGTTTGTTTTAAATCCTATACCCGGATTTGGGGACACCTTTTAGGTAAGTAGCAATAGACTGTGAGGGAACTGTGCAGGGTATACCGACACAGTTGAAGCAGTAGCTACATTGATGTGGCACTTTGGTTGGTACCGGTAACCCTTAAGTTGAATCAAGGAGAGTACGGGGCCGCCGCGTGGTGTCGTGAAGCATCAACTGACCTTAGAACCTTACTCGACCAACTTGGCCATTAGGAAGTAGTGAGATAGCCGGTTTTTGTGTAAAGCTGAAAATTGGTTGATACTAGATGTTACACTCATTGAGACTTGACTCCTGAGATTTGTTTGGTTGCGAGTCAATCGCCTATTGAACGGAGCTGGGAGAATGGTCGGTGATATTGAGATCCCTTAGAACCCGGTTACTATTAACTAGGACAGGTTGAGCTAACTAAACTTCAAGAGGGCACTACTTTAAAACCCATGCAAGCCTAAAACTAAGGCTGTTTGTATGACTTGTGTGCTTTCAACTTGAACTACTTGAAGGGTTTTATCATCTGACGACATGAGTTCCTTGCAGGTTTTATTTACAGTCATTATCCAATAACTTGGATTTCATGCAGGGTTTATTTGCTTACATCACTTTGCACCTTTGCTTAAACGTGTAGCATACACATCATAACATCATACCATATCATTTACTTAACCATTTCAAGGATCTCAAGGGCATGTGGTTCAGGTTATGATGAACCAAACGTCTAGCAAGGGGCAGGGGGATTTATTTTCCTCTAGCCAACATCGTCAAAAGATCAAAACACGATAACTTGAGTCAGGGGCTATGACCCACTTGATATGGTGAGCTTGAATCTCGTAGAAGGACATTCGACGATACGAAGTTTTTCAATCAAGACTGCAAATCTCAACTTCTAACATTTTGTTGTTTACCCTGCGAGATCCTTGAAAACATTTCATACATATATCATACATATCATTGCATAAACAGGTTTCAAAGTAGGTCTCTCATGTTCTCGCTGTTTATTTCAAGTAATGGCTCTCAAACAAGACAACAGAGATCTCCAAGTTTCAAGAGGCTCAGTTCATGGAAATGCTCTTAAGCCTATACAAGGGGCAGAAAGAGTTGAAAGCACTCCTCGCTGGGAACCTGGCCAGGAAAAATCCTGAAGACAATAAGGACGAACGGTTGGAACAACTGCAAGCTGAGGTTGAAGCAATGAGAACCTAGATGCTAGGGAAGATGGCTCTTATCCAAGGCCTAGCCCGGGGACAAGAAGAGCTGAGAACCATTATCAACAAACTTCATCAAGATGGATACAACCGTATGAATCAAGCAGCTGAGGTTGAGGACCAAGTCATTGATCAACCTCCAAGAAGACAAGAGTTTGGTTTGGTGAAGGGTGGACATTTCCAAATTGCTACCACCTCACGGGTCCAACAACAACCTCACCAAAAACAGTGGGTTAATCAGAGTAAGCTGGATATACCTAAAAGGCAGTTTACCAAACTAAACATGTCGTTGTCTCAATCTTTGCAACACCTGTTAAGGATGAATCTGATTATGTTGATAGGACCTCATCCGAATCCCAAGACTTTGTCCCCTAACTACATCCTGATGCAAGGTGTGCATACCACTCCAACAGCCCGGGGCATGATACTGACGACTGTTGGAGGTTGAAATATGAATTTCAAAACTTGATTGATGAAGGGGTGTTGGAGTTTACAAAAGATGGTCAGGCTGAGTTCTTCTACCTTCCCTCAAAGACACACCATCTAAAGTGAAAAATTCAGGCAAAAAGGCTTTTGTTCATTAGCATTTTCAAAAGACTCCAGGAGTCGGGATAATGTTCGAAGTTGACCATAAATCCCCGCAGAGGTGATACAACCTCCATATCGTAGATGAGAAAGAATGGGGCCTTCCCAAATGATGTACGTGCTGAAGTGCGATAACCATGAAAATAAAATGGTAACATCTCATGCCAATCTTTGTATGTCACCGCCGTCTTCTGCAAAATATTCTTGATGATCTTATTAGCGGCTTCCACTGCGCCATTCATCTTTGGTCGATATATAGAAGAATTATGGTGCTTAATCTTGAAGTGCATGCAAAGTTATATGATCATAGTATTGTTAAGATTGGTACCATTGTCTGTGATGATCCTTTCAGGTATGCCATACCGACATATGATATTTTTCTTAATAAAATGGGCCACCACATTCTTGGTAACGGAGGAAAACAAGGCTTCTTCAACCCACTTCGTTAAATAATCAATAGCGACCAGGATGAAATGATGCCCATTAGATGCAGTAGGCTTAATGTCTCCAATCATATCAATTCCCCACATTGCAAACAACCAAGGAGCAGTCAAGACATTTAGAGGAACTGAAGGGACATGAACTTTGTCAGCATAGATCTGGCATTTGTTACAAGTTCTAGAATGACTATGGCAATTAGTTTCCACGGTCGACCAATAATAACCCCTCTCAGAATTTTCTCATCCATCATATGCCCACTGGAGTGAGTACCAAAGACTACTCCATGCATATCTTCCATAATCCTCCCAACTTCCTTTTTGTCTACACAACGAAGCAGAGTCGAATCGTGATTGCACTTGTACAAAATTTTGTTACTCTGAAAGAACTTGGCTGATAACCTCTATAAGAATTTCTTATCATTAATATATGCCCCTTCGGGATACTCTTGAGTCTCGAGGTATCTTTTTTACTTAGTAGTACCAAGGCTTGTCCTCTACTTTGTCAGTATTAACTTCGTAGCAATGTGTTGGTTCATCTAGTCTCTCAATAGTAATTCGAGTAGTTTCATTGTCCCATATGACTTTGATCATAGACGACATGGTAGCTAATGCGTCTGCCAATTGATTCTCATCTCGTGGAATGTGTTCAAAAGTGATTTCTTTGAAGTATGGAACTAATGTTAACACATGCTCTCGATAAGGAATGAGATTCAGATGCTTCATATCCCATTCTCCCTTAATTTGACTAATTAGCAGGGCTGAATCCCCATATACATTCAAGATTTTAATTCACATATCGATGACGGCCTCGAGGCACATAATGCATGCTTCGTATTTGGCCATGTTATTGGTACAGTCAAAATATAATCTGGAGGTGAAGGGCGTATGGCAACCCTTGGGAGAGACAATCACAACACCAATTCCATTACCGAGCGCGTTGGAAGCTCCATCAAAAACCAGAGTCCATCACGATCCAGGCTCAGGTCCTTCATATGGTCCAGGTTCTTTATAATCAGTAACTAACATGATATTCTCATCCAGGAACTCAAAATTCATAGACTAGTAGTCATCTACAGCCTGATGAGCCAAATTATCTGCCAATACACTTCCTTTGATTGCTTTCTGAATGGTGTACTGAATGTTGTATTCTGTAAAGACCATTTTCCATCTTGTTATTCTTTCGGAGAGAGCGGACTTCTCGAATATGTATTTTATTGGATCCACCTTAGAGATCAACAAAGTAGTATGAGTCAACATATACTGTCCTAGTCTGCGAGTAGCCCATGCCAAAGCACAACAAGTATCTCGAGCAGTGAGTATCTTGTTTCACAATTGGTAAACTTTTTGCTAAGGTAGTATATTGCATGCTCTTTTGGACCAGACTCGTCATATTTCCCCAATACACACCCCATTGAGTTCTCTAATACTGTCAAGTATATTATTAGAGGTCTTCCTTCAATCGGTGGCATCAGAATTGGAGGTTCCTAAAGATATTCTTTGATTTTATCGAAGGCTATCTGACAATCGTCATTTCACTTCACTACTTGATCTTTCTTTAGTAACTTGAATATTGGCTCACAAGTAGCAGTCAACTAGGAAATAAATCTGGCAATGTAGTTCAATCGTTCTAGGAAACCTCTAACTTATTTTTCGGTATGGGGAGTTGGCATTTCTTGAATAGCTTTAACCTTGGCGGGATCAACTTCAATACCTTTGCTACTGACAACAAAACCTAAGAGCTTACCAGATCTTACCCCAAAGGTGAACTTGTTTGGATTCAACCTCAACTTGTATTTCTTTAATCTTTCAAACACCTTGTGCAGGTGGTCGAGATAATCTTCTTCAGTCTGGGATCTGGCTATCATGTCATCCACATAAACCTCTATCTCATGATAGATCATATCATGGAACAAAGCTACCATAACATGCTGATATATTGCACCGGTGTTCTTCAACCTAAAAGGCATAACTTTGTAACAAAAAGTGCCCCACTGTGTGACAAAAGTAGTCTTCTCGATGTCTTCAGGTGCCATCTTGATCTGATTATACCCCGAGAGACCATCCATGAAAGAAAATACTTTATGCTGAGCGGTGTTGTCAACCAGAGCGTCAATATATGTAAGCCGAAAGTCATCTTTTGGGCTTGCCCTATTCAAATCTCTATAGTCGACACACATATGCACCTTACCGTCCTTCTTGGACACTGACACCACATTTACAACCCATTGCGGATAGGACGTAACAGTTAAGAAACCCGCATTGAACTGCTTCATAACCTCAACCTTGATCTTTTCAGACATCTCAGGATGCATACGACGAACCTTCTGTTTTATAGGGGGACAACCTTGCTTCATCGGTAGATGATGAACCAAAATATTATTATCGATCCCTGGCATGTCTTCGTACGACCAAACAAAGATCTCAACATAGTCATGCAACATTTGGATTAATCTATTCTTGATACTGTCTTCTAGGATGCCACCTATCTTGATTTCTTTCTTGTCTTCTTCAGTACCCAAGTTCACAACATCAAAGGGCTTTTCATGTGGCCGTATGGCTCTATGATACGGTGGGAGAACTGACTTGGGTGTTTTGCGTTTGATCGCAATTGTTGCGGATAGCAAGAGTCGCCACTGAATTTTCTTTTATCCAATAAAGGAAAGGGTGAAAAGAACAGGAAAGAGCTTTAGAGATATTTTCTTGAGTTCGGGGGGTAGGTTATGAAAAGGGAAGGTATTATCACCCTTTTAATCTGTAGTTATCTACGGGCTCTTAGTTGCTTGCTAGATCATCGAAAAATGCTTTGTTTGAAAATGGGTTTTGTGGTGGGTGTAAGTTTGAAAATGATTCTTGTCTCTATAAGAATGCATACAAAGTGTTGGTTTTGAAAATAGTTCAAAGAGATGTTTGTCTTTTGAAGATGTTCTTGAAAATGTAAATGTGGAAATGGTTTTTATTTACGAGCAAGCAACTATGAGCGTCCTACCTACTCAAAAGGTCTATGTTCTTTTCCTCATCCTTTAGATGTTTCTATCTTACCATTGATTGGTAATAAACCACATTGTTGGATGTGAAGGGATGGGCGTGGATCATCGTATAGTCATTGAAGGCAACTTTATGAGACGTTTTAGCAATTTTCTTAAGGGACTAGATCGTTTACCAAAGGCAACATCGAGGGACTACGATCTTTTTTCATCGAGGGTCTTTGCTAAAATGCCTATATTCGAGGGACATGACTATTTTCCGTGGAAAAAAGTGAGGTTACCCTAGAGGTGCATGTGTGTGAATAGTGTGTTTGATTGCATGCATTTAGTCTTGAATTTGGGTTGTCTACTTGTTGATTTTAACTCTTTCCATACACGCTCTAATTACTAGCATATTATAGTAAAGCCGTAAATTATGGAAATTAAAACCCTAAGCTATTACATAACTTTAGGGGATGGGGGATACAAGGGTACAAATCGGGGTGAAAAGCAACAAAAGTTCTAATTATTACAACCATATTGAATAGCAATGAAAGAAAATGTATAAAGAGAGAAAGAAAAGAAATTTTGGATCGAAGCATGTGTCCTTTGATTCACACCCTTTTTTCCTTCATTCGTTTGGGATTGTAAGTCAGTGTGTATCGAAGCATAAACCCTTTGATTCACACACCCTTTCCTTTCGTTTGGGCTTGCAAATCAGTGTGTATCGAAGCACACACCCTTCGATTCACACACCTTTTTTTGTTTTCTTTCGTTTGGGACTGGATAGCAATATGGGTCGAAGCCATCCTAATATTGTTTCATGGTCTATACAGGTTAGTCTCTAACATATATTTAGACAAGAAAAGAAAACAAATGAAAGGGTAGAAACGAAAAATAAGCAAAAGGTTATTTACATGCTTGAAATGAAAGGTTTAAAGTTAGGAAGACTTACCTTGAATCTGGAGTTGGTGTTTTGAACTTTGAGTTAATGCCCTGGATATTCTTGAATTCGAAAGCAAAGACCGGGGGTATTGTGTTTTCTTGATTCTGGATTCGAAAGCAAAGAAAAAATAGTTATGTTTCTTTGGTTCAGGATTCAAAGGAAAAGAAACAAGTGTTTTGTTTCTTTAGTTCTGGATTCGAAAGAACAAAAACAAAGGTGTGGTTTTTTTTATTCTGGGTTTGAGAGTGTGTTAAGTGTTCTCTCCTTTCTTTTCCTTGCCAACAAATCTCTCTCCAGCAACTAAAAAGCCACCCTTAGATGTGTTATGAAACATATTATTTATAGAAGAGTTTGGCTGAGATTTGGGGGGGAAAACAAATGAAATTTGAACAAATTGGGTATGTTGTCATCATAGCCTTCGAGGTGCATCTCTTGTATGCCAATTTGGTGCAAATATGGGAGCAGCATAGCAGGACTGCTTTGTAGCAGTTTTGGAGTGTTGTGGCAGGTTGGTGCAGGACTATTTCATAGCAGTGCAACAGACTTGGACTTGGCAGCACATATGACTTTGTCCAGCAGTCTTCGACCAGACTCATCAAGAGACAAAACATCAATTGTGTGTTCTTCGAACGGACCCATTATATGTCCTTCGAATGGACCAATTGAACGTTCTTCTAATGGACCATATTATATGTCTTTCGAATGAACCATATTGTAGGTTCTTCGAATCCACCAATTGTGTGTTCTTTGAATGGACCAAATATGTGTTCTTCGAATCCAAAAAATCCATGTTCTTTGAATAGACCATCAAATACGTGTTCTTCGAATCCAACAAATTCATATTCTTCGAATGGGCCACCAAATATGTGTTCTTCGAATCCAACCATTGTGTGTCATAGTGTAGAAACTATGTGTGTTGAAGTGTTTAAAGGTGGAATCGAAGCAAGCATGAGGGGAGTCATTTCCTTGTACATGCTAGCATGAGAGAAGTCCTTGCCTTGTGAATTGAAGCATGAGGGGAGCCCTTACCTTATGAATCAAAGCGAGCAGGAAAGAGGCAACTGCTCTGTGGGTGCTAGCATGAAGGAAGTCATTGCCTTGTGGCTGCTTGGTGAAATCAAAACAAGATTGAAGGAGGCCAAAGTCCATTCGAAGCACGGGAAATTGAAGCTTGCTCGAAGGAGGCCAAATGCTCAATCGAAACTTGTGAACCAAAACTTTCTCAAAGGAGGCCAAATACTCAATCGAAGCCTCTGAACCAAGCCTGCTCGAAGGAAGCTAGATGCCTAATCGAAGCTTATGAATCAAAGTAAACTTTCTCTTCTTTGATTTGATGCTTAAGAGCCCAATATGATCCATGGAAACTACATGGGGCATCAAAAATCCAATTGTACTTGTGCGAACTTGAACTTTTGAAAATCCTTGTGAGAAAATGTCTTGAGAAAAGAGAGGGAAAATTTTGGGGTGCAACAGGCTCTTTCTTCTTGCATTAACAGCATAGCAAGCTCTCCAGGTATTTCACAATATTCCTCGCCTTCTTCCTTAGCTTGGTAGATCGGATTTTCGAAGTCATAATGGGCAATAACATAATTATTATCAATGGGATCCATAGTGGATATGGATTTGTAATTTATTGTGTGGGTGTGTGTAAGAACACAACTATTTTGAAAGCAATAAAGTAAAAGAAAGACAAAGAGAGCAAAATTTGAATGCAAACGTCCAATGATTTATTAAATGAAAATATGCTAATGAATAATGACAACCCTAACAAATGGACCATTGTGTCCCGGGTAAGGCACAAGGCTTAAAGTTCATTGTTTAAATTACATAACCAAAAAACTTAAAAGTAAGAAAAGATAAAATAACATTTACTCCTGACTAAAGAAGATAAGTATAAATTCTTCAGCCTTCCAATTGTTTAGCCCACTGTCGGTAGTAGGGAATATCAACTGTCTATGTCGCAGTCACTATCAGCGTCTTCCATAACATTAACATGATTATTGTGAACTCCATTACTATTGATGCAGAATGGTGGTCTCTCAAAATTAGCATGAGCACGACGGACAACCCTCTGAACCTGAGAAGTGAAACCCAAACCAAACATGTCAGATTTATAAGGAATATCGGGAAGCCAACCCCAAACAGTGCAACCACCTTCTTCAACCACAACGCTAGCATCTTTCAGAGAATCCATTTTTGATGGAGTTTTAGGAACAACAGAAGCAACTTTATCAACCTAGGTTGTATGAGAAACAACTTCAAAGGTATGGCAAGGAGTCTCAACGAATTCACCATCTACCTCGACATACTTGAAAGAATTCAAATGGCTCGCCATATATTCTTCTTCACCGCAAACTCTAACGATATTTCCCCTCATGGGATACTTCAACTTCTGGTGTAAATTAGAAGTAACAACACTTGACCCATGAATCCAAGGGCATTCCAGCAAACAAGAATAGGTTGTTTGAATATCCATCACATAGAATGTAGATTCGAAGACCTAGGATCCCAATTTGATTGAAGATCAACCTCTCCATGCACCGTTCTCTTCAAACCATAAAAAACTCTTACCATAATATCATTGGGTTTTAGGATAATCCCTTCATAATCAAGTTTTTCTAAAGCAGCTTTTGGTAATAAATTCAGTGAGGAACCGTGTCTACCATCACATGAGATAACGTAGTTTCCCTACACTCAATAGAGACATGCTGGGCCTTATTATGATTCCTTCCTATGGGAGTTAAGTCTGCGTCAGAAAAGCCTAGTCCATTATCTATTATCAGGCTAGCAATATGATTTTTAAACTGATCAACAGAGATTTCTGTTGGTACATGAGCATATTTTAGGAATTTCACTAAAGCTTGAGCATGAGGTTCAGAGCAAAATAACATGGATAGCATAGATATTTTGGAGGGGGTCTGCCCCAGCTGTTCAACAATCTTGTAGTCACTTTTCGAATAATATTTAATATTTCCTCCATTTCTTGCTTGGAGGGGTCTCTGACAGTAACTTCTTTTGGTGCCTCCGTCTGGGCCGGCTTGGTCATATGTTCTTTATCTTGAATTTCAGTAGTGGTGATACGAATTGGTGTAGTAACAACCTTCAGAGAGATCTTTGGAGAGAAAACCCTTCCACTTCTGGTAACCTTACTAGTCCAAGCAATATTGCCAACATCGAGATTAGTAACTTCAGCATTTTCATCTTCGTCAGCCAATGGTTCCTGCTTGACTCTATGGTAGTAGACATCAGCTCCATAATTCCAAGGGATAGCCTTATCATGGGAATATGGAACTGACCTAGGTGTAGTAATAACCAAAAGAGCAACTCTAGGTTCAGCAGTAATCTTAACAGGCCCCTTAGAAGTGATCCTTACAAAAGTACCGAAAATTGTAGACACGTCTTCCAGATTCAGGTCTTGGGATGTACTCTCCACAGAAGGATCCTTCTCAAAAGGAAACTTCTCAAATAGAATCTCATGGTCATCCATCAAACACTGAATACCTTTTTCAGCAATGCACGACCATTGGATTGGGGTGCACAATAGTAGCAGTTTTCAGCATAACTCGGAAATAAACTAGCTTGCAGCAGATTCTCCTTAACAATCATCAGAGGAGTAGTCAAATCATTCACAGTAGAAACATAAGAAACATCTTTAATAACATTAATTCCCTTGTCATGATTGGGCATAGGCGCAGTAATCACATTAGGAGTCTCAGGAGGATCAAATTTAATTTCTTTAGCATCAATCGTATCTTGGATCTTATTCTTTAGGGCCCAACAATTGCTAGTGTCATGCCCGGGGCAGTCGAAGTGATACACACACCTTTCATTGGGATTGTATTGGGGAGAAGAAGTGTTGGAATTCTGCGAAAGCTCTCTCAATGCAACCAACCCTGCCTTCAACATGTGTTATGATGCTTGCGCCAATGGCATGTTGATCTTTGTAAACTGTCTCCTTGGCGCCTCCTGCCTACGCTGATTATTTTGTTGTTGTTGCACCAGTGCAGAATTGAAGATCAATACTGCCCCCACAGATTGGTTGCGATCATTCATATTACGACTATTGTACCCCAAAATTTTCCCTCCCATTTCTCAATACATTTCCCACAAGATCTTCAATAGCTCAAACTTGCACAAAGATTGACTAGGTCAAGACATCTCCTTAACACTTATGCCTCAAATTAGGGTTTGAGTTTTCACAAGGACAATTGGATTTTTAATGCCTCATATGACTTTCATGGATCATTATGGACTTTCAATATTGCTCATGTCAAGTTTCAAGTCTTGCAGTTCAAGTTTGCTCAGTCAATTGATTAGATGACATTAAAATAAGATATATTGGGTAAAAAGTCAGTTATGGTCAACCTACAATCAAACTTCAATATTTTGGACCAATATCAACATTTTGAAGTCATATGTATCAATTGATCAATTTTGGATCACATTTCCCCAGGAAAATTGTTCAAATCACCAAAAGGGAAATGGTCAAAATTAGGGTTTTTGACTAAGAAGGCTTGATTTTTGACTTTTTACCTAATACATTTCTTATTGGTTTGAAACATGATATCAATAATTCAAATGAATTATATTAACCTAATTGCATGGTTTATATCATTTCCCAAGATCAATTGATTGATAGTTGAAATTTGGTCAACTGATGAAAAAGTCAACTATACACTGAAAATTCAAATTTTGACTTTCTGATCAAAATTAAGTTTCAAAGATAACATTTCATCAAGACATGAAAAAACATGAAACTTGACCATCAAGAAAGTCAAAATTCAGTTTGAAAAGTCAAAAGTGTTTTTTATACATGATAATTTCATTACTTCATGTCAACCTTTCACCAAGATGCAAGATGATTCAAGAAAAACTTCCAACATGAAAGTTATAGAGCTTGATGAATTCTACAACCTTTATTTTTATGGTGATGTCAAAAATTATTATATTTGAAGATATGAGCTCATGAAGTCATGACATTTTTGTATAAACACTTAGAGAAATTTCCCACAGATTTTGGTCAATTTTTATCTCAACTTCTTGGCAGTTCCAGTTTGATTTAACAAAAGTCGAAAACATGAAAGTTTTAGAGGATGTTTCAAGCTTTCCAAAACATCCAAGAGCGTGAATTTATCATACTTGAGGTAGGAGATTCAAGGGCCTGAAGTTAGGCATCCATTCTTGGATTACAAGTCATTTTGTGGAAGAACATATAACAAAATCCTTATGCCATGCTGCATAATCTTACTTTGCAGGCCTTTTGACTTGAAAATCTATCCATAATAAGACGTTTACATAATTTATTGAACCATTATCCAAGTGATTCAAGTATTGTCCATTGCAACATTCTATTTATGGCACAAAGACAGCATTGCCATTCACATGAAGCATGCTTTATACAAAGTCAGCTCTCCTTGAGCCTCTCAAGTTTTTTTCTGCACAAACAATGTCAAAGCAAGAAGAAACATGCCTAAAAACTCCTAGCCACTTCAGATCCATTTTGTACCATGCATTAGGACATCAAATTTCACATAACTTGGTTGTTTCATCTCAACCAAACCAGAATTTTGACAGCTTATAAAACAAACTCTCTCATCCTCTCAAACCTCCTCCATAAATAGAGAGGCCATTTTCAATCTAAGGGCAGAAGTTTTTTTTGTGTAGACAAGTTTCTCATAACCCTTCATACTCTCAAAAAACCATAACTGTCCATAAAACCTCCACTTTTGAGCTTTGAAGTCCAAATCTTTGAACCTCTCACACCTTGCAAGTTCTGTCTAAACAAACCATCCAAACAGTCCACATACATCATATAGAAGTTGTCCAAACTCAATAACAACTTCTGTAACATCACTACTTTCTAAACTCAAAAACAGCTACCTGCAAATTGACTTCTCCAACTCAAAATCAAAACACAAATTTCAGTTTCAAGGTAAGTTTTCTTGACTTTGAACTCTTCATACAAACATCATTAGTGATTCATTTGTGAAGATAAAATGTAGATATCATTTTCTTGAAGGTAACCATATGCTTGCTTTTCATTTTCACTAACCATGTGTTGAGAACTGACTTTTACATGTAGTAGAAAAATGTTAGAAGTAAAAAACAACAGTATGAGTCGATGCATAACTCTATGAGTCAATACATATTATGTACAAAACAAGTTATGAGTCGATAAAAAAGGCGCATGTGTCGATAAAAAATAGAAATGAGTCGATACAAACCATTATGTGTCGACTCATACTGAGTTGTTTTTTACTTCCAGGGGCAAGAAATAAGTATGAGTCGATACAAAACGTGCATGTGTCGATACAAAACAGAAATGAGTCGATACAAACCCTTATATGTCGACTCATACTGAGTTGTTTATGATGACCAGGAGCAAGAAATGATATGTATCAATGCATAAAAGTTTTTGTATCAATACATAAGTGCATGCGGCAATACATAAAAAATTTTGTATCAATACATAAGTATATGTCTCAATACATAAAAAAAAAATTTTTAAAAATTTTCTTTTTTTATTTATATTTACATTCTTGTACATTATTTATTTATTCAATATGGTTGTAATAGCAAATTAGGATTTATTTTCTTTCATTCCCCATTTGTAAATTTATATCCCCATCCCCTAAATAATGTAATAGCGTAGGACTTTAAAATTCCATAATTTATGGCTTTCGAATATAAATGCTAGTAATTAGGGTATGTATGGCAAGACTAAAAATCAAACAATAGAGAACCCTAATCTCAAGACAAAAAAGCATGAAAAACAAACACTTTGCACACTTTCACCTCTAGGGTTAACCTCACTTGTTGCCTTGAGAAAAATAGTCATGTCCCTCGAACGTGGGATGATTTAGCAAAGACCCTCGAATACAAGATCATAGTCCCTCGATGACCCTTCGATGTTGCCTTTGGAAAAAGATCTTAGACCCTTACTGTGATACGGTGTCAGAACCGACTGTTTAATATTGGTTTGCATTTTGTATTTGCAAATGTGCGGTAAGTAAGAGTCGCCACCGAATTTTTTTTTATCCAACAAAGGAAAGGGTGAAAAGAACAGAAAAAGACCTTTTTCGAGATTTTCTGAGTAAGGGGGTAGATTATGGAAAGGGAAGGTGTTAGCACCCTTTCCATCCGTGGTTTTCCACGGGCTCTTACGTACTTTCTCATTTTTGAAAATTGCTTTGTGCTTGTGTGTTTTGAAAATGTTTTTTGTTTTCTTTATGATAACTCTTGTATTAGTCCTCAAGAGTGTGATAAAGTGTTTTTGAAAGTAGTTTTGAAAGTGTGGTGTGAGTATGGATTAAATTTGAGCAAGTACTTAAGAACTATCTACCTACTCGAAAAGGGAGTTCTTTTCCTCCTTTCCTTTAGATAGTGCTATTATACTATTAATGAGTAGGTAGCCCTATCTTTGGATGTTTGAGGGACTATCGTAAGGGACGTCTATGGTCATTGAAGGCAACATGTAGAGATACCTTAGTATTTCGAAGGGACTTGTCATCATATATTCGTAGGCAACATCGAGGGACAAGATCATTTCTCGTAAGCAACTCGAGGGACATTTAGGGACTATGATCTTTATGATGACTTAAAATTGAGGGTCATTCCTAAGATATCCCTATGTTCGAGGGACATGACCATTTCCGAAGGCAACCAAACTGGGAGATAGCCTAGGGGTGCAAGTGTGCAATAATGTGCTTTTTTCAGGGATTTTTATCTTGATGTTAGTGATCTAATATTGAGTATTTAGTTCATGCCATACATACCTAATTTACTAGCAGTTTATATACATGCATATGATATAGTGCGGAAAGTAAAACCTACAGCTATTACAAGGCTTCGGGGCGATAACAATTATATCTGACTAAAAATGTAAAATGCGGAAAATAAAACGCTAATTAAGCTATTACAAACCGGACACTGTTACAATAATAAAAAAATATGAAAGTAAATAAACGCGCGCATGAATTGAAAATGCGTCTAAAATACTAAGTGAAAGGATTTTTTTGTTTGTTTTTGTTATTAACAGAAATTGAATTAAAAATCCTAAGTCTACTCAATTTTAGTTTTTTTAGAAAATGTTAAAGAAATAAATTAATTAATTTAAAAAATTAATTTAATATAAAAAACTAAGCCTAATGTTTTTGTGCTTTTTTTAATGTTAATTAAAGCTTAGAAGAAGTAAGGACAAACAACCAAAAGAAGGATAAAATCGAAAGAAAAATAAATAAATGTCAAGAGTGCATTCTTGGAAGTAAGGCCTGGATCGAATAGGCTTGGGTTTCCTTTCGATCTAATGAGATATCTTGATCGAAGGGGCCTGGGAGACTGCGCGTCTGGGGCGTTCGATTTGGATGTGTCATCCTTCGATCTGGGATACTGGATCTGCAAGGAAGTTTGTTAGAAAAACACAAAATGTATGACATGGGTGTCTAACCCAGGTCCTTTTTGTTGCAGCGCATCTTCCTCACCAACCTGGTCAAAAGATTTCCATTCATTGGTACAAACAAAACAATAATATTACGTTAGAAACAAAAAACACAGTATTAACTTAAATATCAAATATGCACGTTCAGTGGGACCCTATTGTGTTTACCCATCGAAGATAAACTAAAGTTGTAAGAATCGAAGGTAAGCTCAGATTGTGCCCCAACAATGGCGTGATCTCAATCCTGCATCTTTGCTCACATGTAACACACTCAAACAAACATGAACATTAGCAGCAATATGTATGAATTTAAATCATGTTTAACAAGTTTGAGATCAAAGATGAAATTACCAACAGAGGGATTGTATGAGGGATGCTTCTGCGTGAATCCCAGGAAAATGATTCAGGTGTTAGTCTGGATGGAGGTTGCTTGCAAAATCAGCTTCGAGTTTGACAGTCTTTGGAAATTTTGTGCAACTTTATGGAATCTCGGGGGGCACGCTGCGTTTTTGCGAGGCAATCTATGTGTGTCTCCGTGTGTCTTTTCTCTGAGATCATGAGGTTTATATAGACAAGGGAATTTAGGTCAACATTTGTGTATCAAATCTTGGTCCATTATGAGGAAGAGATTTGATTTAATTTCTTTATAAAGACTTGGTATATTTGATTCAATTTGGTGCCAATCTATTTTCATGTGTTACTTCTAGCCTGTTATGAGTTGTTTGGGCCTCCAATATGATGAAAATCGAAAGCTGGCCTGCCGCTGCAGATCTATTTCCCTTCGATTTTGCTCTCTTCGAAGTCTCTAAGCTCTAATTCAAATTACTCAGAGCTTTCCTCATCAGAGCATTGTTTCCTTCGAAAGCTCTGAACTCTAATTCAAATTGCACCGGCTCAATGTCATAGCTCCTTCGATTGAGCCACCCTCTGCTTCGATTGCTTGATTTGAAGAGGATCTCCCTGGTCGAATCATCTCCTTTGGAGTTGTGAACAAACAAGGAAAGAATCTGGCCTTTAACTCAGGAATTGAATCCACGATCAACATTGAATGCTTTCCATATTTGTAAGGAAAACATGCCATTTTGAACTTTAGGTGAACCTGGACAAGTTAGGATAGATGTTTTTTGTTCGAATTTGGCTTAAGTCTTTCATCATGGTTCCTTCGATTAAGTCTCAAGTTTTTCTCTCTTCGATGGCTTTGAACTTGATTCGAATTGCTCATATCCTCAGCATTAGAGCTTCTACGTTTGAACCATAGTCTGCAGGAAGGATCAGAGTTATCCTGCATGAATTCGAATATCCATCATCAGAGCTTCTGGAACCCTCTTATTTGTTTCCATTTTTGATCGCATCTTCTCTAACTTGAACAATCAGAATATCGCCCTGTTGATATGCCAATTGAAACATCACTTGGTTAACATGCCTGTCGAAAGGCACTTTGTACGTTCTAACGAAAAACAACCTTATTTAAGATGCCCGTCGAAGCTGCCTTGTTGGAAATTCCAATAGAAAGGCCCTATACCAATCGAAGAATCTTTTGCAGATTCCAATAGAAGGACCTTCTGTAGATGCCAATCAAAGGACCTTCTGTAGATGCCAATCGAAGGTCCTTTTGCAGATGCCAACCGAAGGAACTTCTGTAGATGCCAATTGAAGGACCTTTTGTAGGTGCCAATCGAAGGACCTTTTGCAGATGCTTGTCAAAGGATACTTTCCCATCATTTGAAAATTTTCCTTTTCTTTATACAAAGGTTTGTTACCACCTATGCAAGAGGAAATTTTGGAAAAACATGAGAGGGAAAATTTTGGGGTACAACAACTGCCCCTGTTCAATCTTCTTAAACCTGAGGATATAGATTGGCTTGTCTGTCTTTCGTGATCTGAAGGTGGAAGATGATTGAACACTATAGTGCCCAGAAATTTGTACTCGTCTGGGATGATGCTTGACTGTGTAGATAGTATCGGGAATGGGCTTATAGATACCATTTGGATCAGATGACGAAAGATCGTCGGAGATGGGCTTAAAGATGCCATCCAGAACAATGTTGACTTCATGAGATATTCCTTTGTGGGAATCCCTATTCCTGTTGTTGAGGAGGATTCTGCTGAGGAGTGTTAGTCTTTGTTCGGGAAGTAGAGTTTAGGAGCTTCAATTGTCCATCACTCTACTGGGGAGTATCTCTTGATTGAAGAGGCGGAAGTGAACTGCTATCTGGTCAGGATCCAGGCTTCACAGTGACTTGCTAAGGATAATAAGGCTGCCTGTTATCTGGTCGTATTCCAGGCTTCACAGTGACTTACTGGGGGAACATGAAATTAGCTGCTATCTGGTCGGACTCCAGGCTTTGCATTATCTTCAACTGGAATAGAAATCAGAAAAATCTTAGTATCGATTTAACTGAACCATAGGAATGTCTTAGGTTGTCTTCCACTGGAATAGAAATCAGGAAAATGTTAGTATCGATTTAACCGAACCAGACAAGAGTCTTGGATTAACTTTGACTGGAATGGAAATCAGAAAAATCTTAGTATCGATTTAACCGAACCAGACAAGAGTCTTGGATTAACTTTGACTGGAATGGAAATCAGAAAAATCTTAGTATCGATTTAACTGAACTAGACAAAAGTCTTAAATTAACTTTAACTGGAATGGAAATCAGAAAAATCTTAGTATCGATTTAACTGAACCAGACAAGAGTCTTGGATTATCTTCAACTAAAATAGAAATCAGAGAGATCTTAGTATCGATCTAACTAAACCAGAGAAGGTCTTGAATTAACTTTGATTGGAATGGAAATCAGAAAAATCTTAGTATCAATTTAACTGAACCATCAAAAGTCTTGGATTATCTTCAACTAGAATAGAAATCAGAGATATCTTAGTATCGATCTAACTGAAGCAGAGAAGGTCTTGAATTAACTTTGACTGGAATGGAAATCAAAAAAATCTCTGTATCAGTTTAACTGAACTAGACAAAAGTCTTGGATTATGTTCAACTGGAATAGAAATCAGAGAGATCTTAGTATCGATCTAACTAAACCAAAGAAGGTCTTCATCAAACATAGCTTTTGATAAGACTATCAGGTCACGTAAGCAGTTAATGGTGTTTGTTGATTTGATCTTTCCTGAAAACAGTAAATATTTAGTCGTATGCAATGTCATGATGTACGAAATACATTGTGATGATGGTCTCAAAATAAATGAGATTATGTTGTATGTGATGTGTATGCGCATGCCATAATGTATGAATATGTGACATTGTTGCGATATTTCTTAGTCTGGGAAAGTGAATTCCCGACTGCTACTGAAGAGTATTGGGAAGCTGAATCCTTCATTTCCGCTGGATATGATGAATGGAGATGATTTGCTGGGGATTTCCTCTTTCCGTTTGATAAAATTCTGCCGGGGATTCTTAACTCCTTCTTGAGAATAACTCTATGAGGGGAGGATGCCCTGTTGGAAGATTTTACTGATGTGGAGAAATAACTCTTAGGGAATAAACTTCCGCAGTCAGAGAAATAAACTATGTTGGGAAAGGAAAGCTTTGGGAACTGAACTGTTGCTAGAAGATAGTCTGAATAAGTATCAGGATGACATCCGTCTCTGAATCGTACCTGTACTGTTTCTAGGAGAGAATCTAGAGTAAGTGTCAGGATGACATCCGTCTTTGGATCGTACCTAAACCGTACTTGAAACATGTGTTGAATGAGTGTCAGAATGACACCGGTCTCTGGATCGTATATGAACTGTACTTGAAACATGTGTTGAGTGAGTGTCAGAATGACATCCGTCTCTGGATCGTATCTGCATGGTACTTGAAACATGTGTTGAATGAGTGTCAGGATGACATCTGTCTCTGGATCGTATCTGAAATGTACTTCAAACATGTGTTGAATGAGTGTCAGAATGAAATTCGTCTCTGGATTGTATCTGAACTGTAATTGAAACATGTGTTGAATGAGTGTCCGAATGACATCCGTCTCTGGATCATATCTGAACTATACTTGAAACACGTGTTGAATGAGTGTCAGAATGACATCCGTCTCTAGACTGTATCTGAATTGTACTTGAAACATGTGTTGAATGATTATCAGAATGACATCCGTCTCTGCATCGTATCTGAACTGTACTTGAAATACGTGTTAAATGAGTGTCAGAATGACGTCCATCTTTGGATCATATCTGAACTGTACTTGAAACATGTGTTGAATGAGTGTTAGAATGACATCCGTCTCTGGATCGTATCTGAATTATTTCTAGATGATGTGTTAAAATAAGTTCTAGAATAACATCCGTGTCTGGATCGTATCTGCACCATTTCTAGAGAGAATCTGGAGTAGGTGTCAGGATGACATCCATTTTTGGATCGTACCTGAACCGTTTCTAGATGAGAATCTTGTTTATTTAGAATGTTTCCGTTGGGAATTCCTGTACAATTGCTTTTGAGAAGAAATCCACTGAGGAACATTTATTTTTCTTGATTGTACGTGATTCATTGCTAGAATTCATGTATAATGCCCCAAATGATTCAGATGGAGATCTTCCCCTGGCTGTTTGGCATTTTGAGAGATTCCTTGAATCTTGACTTGACTGCCCCAGATGATGGACAATGATAGTGCTGTGCCCCTTAGTTGGAAGTTTTTTTCCACTTGAGGTGAAACTTTTTATTGAGAAAGTTGTTGTTCACTAGATATTCTTCATGTGAATTTCTATGTTGTCGAACAGATAACTATATGCAAACAATGATATTCAAATAATGCAAAGTTTATGCTTTTCTTGAAGTTTGAAAATTCATTTTTTAGTAAAACATTTTGCAAGAGGGCGATATCAACTCATGATTTATAGCAGGCCGTATGGGAGTCAGGATACCTTTTGTAACAGTATGCTTCCGAACTAACCTATGCTTTAGTTAAGACTTTTAAGGATTGTAGCGTGGCCTGGTTCACGATTTAAGAAACAAAGGATAAAGGCTTAAAGTTTCTTTGTACCCACCTGTTCTTCGTGATGTTCTTCAGTCCTATGCTCAGTTAATTGTATATTTCAAATCCCAGTTTAGTTTTGGAATGTCCTTGATGTTCCAGCGATGGTTTGGAAATTGATTGTTTGTTTGAGAAGGCAGTCATTTTTGTGACCTTTATTTTTTTTTGAGTATTTGTAGGACCTCTTTTTATTTTATTTTGTTATCCCTTCTTTTTCCTGAATTGTTACTTTTGTGATTACAGTCAGCAGGATGTCCCAGTTTTTCTTAAGTCTCCTTCACAGGTTTTGACTTAATGGGCTTTTATTTTGAGAGATAATGACTTCCGCTTCTTATTGATTATGTGGAACCATCACCATCTTCTAATTTGGAAGGACGTCTTCGATGCCATACATTGTGTTTGAAGCGGAAGATTGGGCTGAATACGCGTCTGAATTGACTGAGAAACTACCCTGCCCCAGGTTATGATTAAGGGTTTTAATTTGTGTGAAAAGAAAACTCCTACTTATTAGACTAAAATGGGTTGACTAGGGATTACCTTCCTTATAACTCCACTGTTTGGGATTTGAAACAACGCATGTACATCGTCAGCAAGGTCTGTTCAAAAGCACACTGTGTGAGATTATGGTATCGTTTTCATCATCCTCCCTCTAAAGGATTAGAGCTTTTAATCAAGAGTTGAATATCACAAAAGGGAAGTAAGAAAATAGCTTAAATAAAATGACAATGAAATGATTCAAGACAAACATATGTGATGCATTAATGGGAAAACCAAAGTTCGACATGACAGTAAAAAATGAACTGGACGTTCTCAATGATTTGGCCTAGGAGCAGTAATCACTTTGTGAGTTTCTGGAGGGTCGAATTTAATCTCTTTGGCGTCAATCATATCCTGAATTTTGTTCTTTAGAGCCCAGCAGCCGTTTGTATCATGTCTAGGACTATGAGAATGGTATGCACACCTTTCGTCGGGGTGGTAACTAGGAGCAGAAGTATTGGGATTTCGCAGAGGATCCTTTAACGTAATCAATCCTACTTTCAACATGTGTTGTAACGCTTGAGTTAGTGACTTGTTGATTTTGGTGAGTTATCTCTTAGGCATGACCTCTTTATGCTGGTTCCCCTGTTGGTGTCGTTGCATAGGCGTAGGATTAGAGACCAGTATTTCCCCCATGGATTGTCTTAGCTTATCAATCTTTTCTTGTGGCTGAAACATCCCGAAAGTCTGACCTTAATGAGTGTAGTATCAAGTATCAACCAATTCCCAACTTTACACCGAGATCGACTATCTCACTACTTTCTAATGGCCAAGTTTGTTTAACTAAGGTTCTAAGGTTCATTAGTGCTTCACGACACCACACAAAGGCCCCGTATTCTCCTCGATTCAACACGAGAGATACTGTTACCAACCAAAATGTCACACCAACACTGCTATCTCTTCAACCATACCGGTCTACGCCATACAGTCTCCACGATCTATTGCTGTTTACCTAAAAAGTGTCCCCGGATCCGTGTATAAGATCTATACAAAAGTACCCCAACAAACCCTCAAAGATAAACCAGTCAAGGAAAACAAAGAAAACAATTTTGAAATGATCTAGACCCTAAGGTAAACCCCACTTTATAAAGTTTCCCCAACAGAGTCGCCGGTTCTGTGATACAGTGGCAAAACCTATTGTTTAATACTGGTTTGCATTTTGTATTCGCAAATGTGCGGTAAGCAAGAGTTGCCACCGACTTTTCTTTTATCCAACAAAGAAATGGTGAAAAGAACATAAAAAGACCTTTTTAGAGATTTTTTGATTAAGGGGGTAGATTATAGAAAGGGAAGGTGTTAGCACCCTTTCCATCCATGGTTTTCCATGGGCTCTTAGGTACTTGCTCATTTTTGGGAAAAAATTCGTGCTTGTGTATTTTGAAAAGGTTTTTTGTTTTATTTATGATAACTCTTGTATCAATCCTCAAGAGTGTGATAAAGCGTTTTTGAAAGTAGTTTTGAAAGTGTGGTGTGAATATGGATTAAATTTGAGCAAGTACTTAAGAACTATCTACCTACTCGAAAAAGGGCGTTCTTTTCCTCCTTTCCTTTAGATAGTGTTGTCCTACTATTAATGAGTAGGTAGCCCTATCGTTGGATGTTTGAGGGACTATCGTAAGGGACGTATATGGTCGTTGAAGGCAAAATGTAGAGATACCTTAGCATTTCGAAGGGACTTGTCATCATATATTCGTAGGCAACATCGAGGGACAAGATCATTTCTTGTAAGCAAATTGAGGGACTTTTAGGGACTATGATATTTATGATGACTTAAAACTGAGGGTCTTTTCTAAGATATCCCTATGTTTGTGGGACATGACCATTTCCGAAGGCAACCAAAGTGGGAGATACCCTAGGGGTGCAAGTGTGCAATAGTGTGCTATTTTCAGGTATTTTTATCTTGATGTTAGTGATCTAAGACTGAGTATTTTGTTCTTGCCATACACACCTAATTTACTAGCACTTTATATACAAGCATATAATATAGTGCGGAAAGTAAAACCTACAGCTATTACAAGGCTTCGGGGCGATTACAAATATATCTGACTGAAAATGTAAAATGCGAAAAATAAAACCCTAATTAAGCTATTACAAACCGGGTACAGTTACAATAATCAAAAAATATGAAAGTAAATAAACACGCGCATGAAATGAAAATACGTCTAAAATCCTAAGTGAAAGTAATTTTTTTGTTTATTTTTGTTATGAACAGAAATTGAATTAAAAGTCCTAAGTCTATTCAATTTTAGTTTTTTTTAGAAAATATTAAAGTAATTAATTAATTAATTGACAAAATTAATTTAATATAAAAAACTAAGCCTAATGTTTTTGTGGTTTTTTTTAATGTGAATTAAAGCTTAGAAGAAGTAAGGACAAACAACCAAAAGAAGGATAAAATCGAAAGACAAAAACACTAAATGTAAAGAGTGTATTCTTGGAAGTAAGGCCTGGATCAAAGAGACTTGGGTTTCCTTTCGACCCAAAAAGGAATCTTGATCGAAGGTGCCTGAGAGACTGCACGTCTGGGGCATTCGATCTGGATGCGTCATCCTTCGATCTGGGATACTGGATCTGCAAGGAAGTTTGTTAGAAAAACACAAAATGTATGACCTGGGTGTCGAACCCAGGTCCTTTTCGTTGCAACTCATCTTCCTCACCAACTTGGTCGAAAGATTTCCATTCATTGGTACAAACGAAACTGAAATATTACGAAAGATTTCCAATATGATGAAAACCGAAAGCTGACCTACCCCTGCAGATGTGTTTCCCTTAGAGTTTGCTCTCTTTGAAGGCTCTAAGCTCCAATTCAAATTAATAAGAGCTTTTCTCATCAGAGCATTGTTTCCTTCGAAAGCTCTGAACTCTAATTTGAATTGCATTAACTTTGATGTCATAGCTCCTTCGATTGATCCACCCTCTGCTTCAATTGCTTGATTTAAAGAGAATCACCCTGGTCGAATCAGCTCCTATGGATTTGTGAACAAACAAGGCAAGAATCTGGAAATTAACTCAAGAATTGAATCCATGATCAACATTGACTGCTTTCCATTTTTGTAAGGAAAACATGCCATTTTGAACTTTGGGTGAACCTAGACAGGTTAGGATAGATGTTTTTTGTTCGAATTTGGCTTAAGGCTTTCATCATGGTTCCTTCGATTAAGTCTCAAGTTTTGATCTCTTCAATGGCTTTGAACTTGATTCGAATTTCTTATATTCTCAACATCAGAGCTTCTACATTTGAACCATAGTCTGCAAAAAGGCTCAGAGTTATCCTGCATGAATTTAAATGTCCATCATCAGAGCTTCTGGAACCATCTTATTTGTTTCCCTTTTTGATCTCATCTTCTCTAACTTGAACAATCAGAATATCGCCCTATTGATATGCCAATCGAAACATCACTTGGTTAACATGCCTGTCGAAAGGAACTTTGTACGTCCTAATGAAAAACAACCTTATTTAAGATGCCCGTCGAAGCTGCCTTGTTGGAAATTCCCATAGAAAGGACCTATACCAATTGAAGGATCTTTTGCAGATTCCAATAGAAGGACCTTCTTTAGATGCCAATCAAAGGACCTTCTATAGATGCCAATCGAAGGACCTTTTGCAGATGCCAACCGAAGGACCTTCTGTAGATGCCAATCGAAGGACCTTTTGTAGGTGCCAATCGAAAGACCTTTTGCAGATGCTTATCAAAGGATACTTAACCATCATTTGAAAAATTTCCTTTTCTTTAGACAAAGGTTTGTAATCACCTATGCAAGAGGAAATTTTGGAAAAACATGAGAAGGAAAATTTTGGGGTACAACACTTACAAAAATTGATAAGGTATCCTACAATGTTGCCTTCTATGACTACACGACGACCCACGCCCATCTCTTCACATCCAATGATAGGGCTTCTTATCAATTAATGGTAAGGTAGAAATATATAAAGGATGAGTAAAATAACTAATACTTTTTGAGTAGGTAGAACGCTCGTAGTTGCTTGCTCACAACATTTCAAAACATCTTTCAAATACACCAACACTTTTCCATGAAATATTTTCAAAAGTCACCACTTTGTATGAATTCTTATAGAGACGAGAATCATTACAAAGTTCGCCTAAACGAAGGCACTTTCAAAAATACTTTCAAAAACATCACAAACACATTTCAAACAAAGCATTTCAAAGTGAGTAGCAACTAAGAGCCTGTAGATAACTACAGATGACAAGGGTGTTAACACCTTCCCTTTTCATAACCTACCCCCCGAACTCAAGAAAATTCTCAAAAGATCTTTCCTATTCTTTTCACCCTTTCCTTTATTGGATAAAAGAAAAGTCGATGGTGACTATTGCTATCCGCAATAATTGCAATCAAACACAAAACACCCAAGTCAGTTCTCCCACCGTATTATAGAACTGGCGACTCTGTTGTGGACATACTTAAAAGTGGGGTTACCTTAGAGACTAGATCACTTTTAAAATGCTTTCATTGTGTAACTTATTTTCTTTACATTTTAGGTCCTTGTTTGGGTTTTGTATTAATCCTCTACCCGGATCAGGGAACATTATTAGTTAAGTAGCAATAGATCATGGGGACTGTACGGGGTATACCGACATGGATGAAGTAATGGCTACGTTAGTGTGACACATTTGTTGGTACTAGTATCTCTTGTGTTGAATTGAGGAGAATGCGGGGCCGATGTGTAGTGTCATGAAGCACTAACTGACAGTAGAACCTTCAATTGAACAACTTGGCCATTAGGAAGTAGTGAGATAGTCAGCTTTGGTGCAGTCCGATGTTGGTTGATACTCGATGCTACGCTCATTGAGATTGGACTTTCGGGATATTTTGGTCACCAATAAAGAGGCTTGTGCTGAAATAATGACTGATGAAGAAAGATCAATGATATTGAGATTCCCTAGAATACGATTACTTTCTAGGACAGGTTAAACCAACTAAACTTAAAGAGGGTACTTACCTATAAACCCCATGCAAGCCTAAACTTAAGGACTTGTTTTCTTTTCTTGTATATTATTATTTGTACATAACATCATGACATCATGTCATAGTATGATACGGTGGGAGAACTGACTTGGATATTTTGCGTTTTATTGCAATTGTTGCAGATAGCAAGAGTCTCCACTGAATTTTATTTTATCCAATAAAGGAAAGGGTGAAAAGAACATGAAAGACCTTTTGAGAATTTTCTTGAGTTCGGGGGGTAGGTTATGAAAAGGGAAGGTGTTAGCACCCTTTTCATCCATAGTTATCTACGGGCTCTTAGTTGTTAGCTCGCTTTGAAATGCTTTGTTTGAAATGTGTTTGTGGTGGGTTTTGAAAGTATTTTTGAAAAGCGCCTTCGTTTAGGTAAACTTTGTATTGATTCTCGTCTCTATAAGAATGCATACAAAGTGTTGGACTTTTTGAAAATATTTCATGTTTTGAAAGTGTTTGGTGTGTTTGAAAAGATGTTTGTTTTTTAATATGGATTGTGAGCAAGCAACTAAGAACGTTCTACCTACTCAAAAGTCTTTTGTTCATTTCTATCTTCCTTTGACATTGCTATCTTACCATTGATTGGTAACAAGCCCTGTCATTAGATACAAAGGGACATGCGTGGGTCGATTGCATAGTCATAGAAAGCAACTTGTAAGACGCTTTAGCAATTTTCATAAGGGACTAATATCGTTTTACCAAAGGAAACGTCGAAGGCTCATCGAGGGACTACGATCTTTTCATTCGAGGGTCTTTGTTAAAGCATCCCACATTCGAGGGACACGACTATTTTCCGAGGCAACGAGCGAGGTTACCCTAGAGGTGTGCGTGTGAAAAGTGTGTTTGATTGCATGCATTTTTGTCTTTGAGATTAGGGTTTTCTAAGTATTAATTTTGTATCTTTCCATACATACCCTAATTACTAGCATTTATATAAAAGCGATAAATTGTGGAAAATTAATGTCCTACGCTATTACATCATTTGGGGATGGGATATACAAATTTACAAATGGGGATGAAGTAGAAGCCTAATTATTACAACCATATTGAATAGCAATGAAGAAAAATACATATAAAATATAAAAATAGTGTAAAAAGAAAGGAATTTTTTTAACCATTATGTGTCGACACATGCATCTATTTATCGACATATAACCCTTCTTATTCATATAAAACCAAAATCAACTCAGTATGAGTCGATACATAAGGGTATGTGTCGACTCATTTCTTGTTTGTGTTGAAGCATACATGTTTGGTGTCGACTTATACACCTTTTGTATTTCTATTTTGGGTCTGGATAGCAGTATGTATCGATGCATAAGGCCTTATGTCGACTCATACTCTGTCATGTCACTAAAATGTGTCGACTCATGTGAGTATGTGTCGACTCATGCTGCAGCTTTTTAGCTCTAACATCATTCTATTTTCTGTACAAGTCAGTTCTCAACATATAATTGATAAAAATAAACAGTAAGCGTGTGATTAGCTTTAATGACAAAGATATCTATATTTTATCTTCAAAAATTAACCATTAATGATGATTTGTATGAAGAGTTCAAATTCAAGAAAACTTACCTTGAAACTGAAATTTGTGCTTTGATTTAGAGTTGCAGAAGCTAAGTTGCTGGTGGCTGTTTTTTCGTAAATGGTGATTGTGATGCGGTGGGAGAGAACTGACTGTTTTTCGGAATGCTGGTTTGTGTTTTGCGTTTGTAATCGCAAAATGTCGCGGTAAGCAAGAGTCGCCACCGTCTTTTATTTTATCTAACAAGGAAAGGAAAAAATCACAGAAAAATTCCTTTTTCGAGATGTTTCTCGGGTCTGGGGGGTAGATTATAGAAAGGAAAGGTGTTAGCACCCTTTCTATCTGTGGTTATCCACGGGCTCTTAGGTACTTGCTCAAAGTGTTTTCAAAATTTGCTTTTCTTTGTGTTTGTGGGTTTGAAAAGAGTTTTTGTTTGAAATGTGTAAGTGCGAAAAGTTTTGTTTTGTTTTGAAAGAGCAAGTACTTAAGAACCATCTACCTACTCGAAAAAGGAATCAATCTGTGCTAATGTCCTTTAGACAATGCTATCCCACTATGAATGAGTAGGTAGCACCGTCGTTGGAGTTTAAGGGTCAATTCAATTAAGGGATGTGCGGTCACTAAAGCAATGTTAGGATGCCTTAGCGGTAACCCTAATGTCTTAGATCATTTTTCCGAGGAAACCGTTTCGAGGCAACTATGATCTTTGGACAAGAGGGCGACCCCTAAAACTTCCTATACTCAATGACCACGTTCAAAGGCAACCAAGTGAGGTGTACCCTAAGAGTGTGCATGTGCGAGTGTGTCGTTTTTAGTCAATTTTATCTTTGCACATGTCAATGGTTATCTATGTTGATTTTAAGTTCATACATTCGATCTTGTCATGCATTCCCTATTACCAAACATCTAACAGTTTATAAGTTGCGGAAATTAAATTGCGGAAATTAAATCTAACTATTACAAGGCGTCGGGTATTTAGATCGCCAAAAGAAACCCTTGAATTTAAAATGCGGAAAATAAATAAAGCGATAAATAAATTAAATAGTCCTAATTAAAGCTATTACATTCCGGGAAACAATTACATCAATATGGTAAAATGGATTGCGTGCGGAAAATTAAATCGAATGCGAAATTTTTTAGGGTTTTGACCCTTTTTTGAAAGAAAAGATTTTTTTGGTTCATTTTTAGATTAAGAGAGATTAAATTAAGTTAACAATTAAATTAATAAACTAATTAATTAATTAAAACATTTTTTTGAGATTTTTGATAATTAAAGAAATAAATAAATTAATCAAAGTTAATGAAACCTAATTATCTAAATTAATTTTAATTATTTGCAAAAGATATTAAAAATTATACCTAATTAAAACTAAGTTAATTCAATTAATATTTATTTACAAAAATAAAGTGCTGAATTTAATTTTAACAAATAAAATATATTTTTTGGTTTTTTGATTTTATGAGGAAAAAGTTTTGATTGGTTAATTAAAAATAATAACAGTAAATAAATAAATAAAAGAAAGAAAGAAAAAGAAATAACCAAGGGGTTTTGGGCCCAAATTGGAGGTGAGGTTAGCAATTTTGGTGGCCCAATACAAGCCACCCTGATTGACTTTTCTAATTCCACGTATGCACTTTGACTAGGCACCATGGTGGATCTCCCATCTGGACCCTCAGATTTTGCCTGGAGGCCATCTGTCCACTGATTACGTGAGGGTGTATGGTGAACCACACGTTGAAACTTGCACTGCAATACTTGGAAGAAAATAATAACAAATATGTGGGGGACCTGGGATTCGAACCCAGGTCCTGTTATCCAATGCACATGCTCCACTACCACTCAGCCAGCGCCTTTTATTTGTTAGTGGAATAGTTAATGATTATTATAAGAGAAAACACAATAATTATGCTAGAAAAAAAAAAGCGCGAATTTTTTTGAATGGGAGAATTGGAACAGGCCACGTCTTCGTCTTCCCCACTGGACCTGGTTCTTTTACCTGCGGATTTACATCCATATCTAAATCCATAGCTGCATCTTAAAATTAGTTCTAGGCTATAAAAATACAAACCAAGACCATGGACATGTTCGTCTGGACATCCTGAGCACATTTATGTCCATTAATGGCCCTGATTTTGCCTGAAACTAAAACTCCCAAAAACAAGAACCAAGAACCCTAGATTCGGGTATGGCACTACAGTTCATATAAACACAATCAAATATTGCAGAAAGCTTCTAAATGGAACGATAAGCATGATTATGTAAAGATTTTGCCAAAAAACTGCAAGAATATGAGGATGCGATTTCAACTGAAAAGTGATTTTCAGAGAGACTTACAGCGCTTTGGAACGTGTATGGGGGTTGGTTTTGAGTTGGTTTCCCTTCAAGTATGGTCCAGCAATTCATTAGTGTGGAGATTTGGTTCTGAATTGGCCTCTATGCACGATTTCAGTTTCACACTTTTTCCAAGTTTTCTCAAGTTTGGTTCTTGTGATTTTGCAGCTTCTAACCTCTCAAACTCGTGCCTTTGCCTTGTATATGTAACATGGAGTGAATTAGGTTAACTTTCTTGGGCCGAATCCTTATGCATTGATGTTTGGAGATATGATTTGATCCTCCATTGAAAAGCTTCCAAATTTGTCCAAAATCCAATATTTTTGTGCATGAAAAGGTGAGATACGAGTTTGATCATGTTCAAGATGACAATTAAGACCTATGATAATCAAAAAGATTCCAAGTGATCAATATTTGGATTTTATTTGATTTTAATTGATTTAAAATGAATTAATTCAATAAAAAATCAAATAAAATAGAAAAACTAATAAATGGACACAAGGCTGAAGTTAGGACACGTGTGTAGTGTTACAAGACCAAATCAAGTGAAAAGGAATGGGCCCATTTAACAAAATTTGAAGTTTTGGGGATAGTTGACTTTTGGCAATTTTGCAAAAATGCCCAACTTCAACAATGGATAACTTCTTCAATTTTGAACTTTTGGAGGTGTTCGTGGAATTTTTAGAAAGATTGAGATGTCCTCTAACCAACCCTTTTGGTATCGGCTCATTTTGATATTCCTTGTGCAAGTTATAAGCTTTGGCAAAAAAGGTGTTTTTGTTGACTTTGAAAAATGACCTATAATGTCCAAATTTGTAACCTTTTGTGAGTGCATTTATTGATCTTGGGGTATGAATATGGATTGTAGGAAATTGCATCCTCTTCCAAATGAGCTTTGGATGGGTCATTTCTCATAAAGTATGAGAAAGTTATGCTTGGTCAAAGTTGAATTGACTTTTCCTACAAAACCCTAATTTAGCAACTTTTGAGTCTTGATGAATTTTGAGCAATCCTTGATGAATCATGATCAACCCTTGATCAAATGTTGAAATAACCTTCAAAATGAGAATGTTGACAAAAAATCTCGAGGTTTGACTGTATTTGTGTCACAGTTGACTTTTACCATAGCACAGTAGATTTTTGGACCCTTTGAGCAATTGACTGACCAAACTTCCTCTGCAAGGCTTGAAATTTGACATGGATGAGCTTGAGAACATATTAGGACATTAGGGAGCACTTGAGGTCATTTGGATGCAAGGACCTTGATGCAACACAAAATCCTAATTTGAGATTGACTGCCTTAGGAGATGATTTGACTGTCCAACTCTTGAGCAATCTTGAGCCACTTGGAGATTAGTTTTGCAATGTCTTGAGAAATATGGGAGGGAAAATTTTAGGGTACAACAGCTTCCCCTGTTCAATTTTCTTAAACCTGAGGATGTAGATTGGCTTTCGGGCCTTTCGTGATCCGAAGGTGGAAGATGATTGAACACTAGAGTGCCCAGAAATTTGCACTCGCATGAAGTGGTATCAGCATGGTGATGTCGGGAATGGGTTTTACAGATGCCATTTGGAGACTACTGGTAGGTGGTCTGAACTTCGACTGGACTACGAATCAGGGAGATCTTATCGGCGATCTGACTGAACCAGAGGAGGTCTTGGATTAACTTTGACTGGATCGGCATCAGAAAAATCTTTAGGAATCGATTTGACTGGACCAGACAAGGTCTTGGGATAACTTTGACTGGATCGGCATCAGAAAAATCTTTAGGAATCGATTTAACTGGACCAGACAAGGTCTTGGAGTAACTTCAACTGGATCGGCATCAGAAAAATCCTTAGGAATCGACTTAACTGGACCAGAGAAGATCTTGGAATAACTTTGACTGGATCAGCATCAGAAAAATATTTAGGAATCGATTTAACTGGACCAGACAAGGTCTTGGAATAACTTCAACTGGATCGGCATCAGAAAAATCTTTAGGAATCAACTTAACTGGACCAGAGGAGGTCTTGGAATAACTTTGACTGGATCGGCATCAGAAAAATCTTTAGGAATCGATTTAACTGGACCAGATAAGGTCTTGGAATAACTTCAACTGGATCGGCATCAGAAAAATCTTTATGAATCGATTTAACTGGACCAGAGAAAGTCTTGGGATAACTTTGACTGGATCGGCATCAGAAAAATCTTTAGGAATCGATTTAATTGGACCAGACAAGGTCTTAGAATAACTTCAACTGGATCGGCATCAGAAAAATCTTTATGAATCGACTTAACTAGACCAGAGAAGGTCTTGGGATAACTTTGACTGGATCGACATCAGAAAAATCTTTAGGAATCGATTTAACTGGACCAGACAAGGTCTTTTGACATAGCTGAGAATTTAACTGCAACTTTCCTGAAAGGTAAAGGTCAGTCATATGCAATGCATGATATGGATCAAGCAATGATGTTCTCAACATAAATGAGATTGTATGGTATGATGCGTTTATGCATGTATCATGATGTATGGAAATGTAATGCTTTAGCTGGGGGAAAATAAATCCCGGATAACTGCTGGAGAATAGAGTTGAATTCTTCGTTTCCATTGGGGATGGTGAACGAAGGTGACTGCGAGAATAAACCTGCAGGAGAAGATAACTCCGTTGGGGAATAAATTGATGAGGAGATTACTCTGTGGGGAAGAGATGTTCTGCTGAGGATTCCACTAATAAATTCCGCTGGGGATGAATTATTGTTACTGGTGATACTGAATCTGTTGAGGATTGAATTCCTGTTTGTGAAAGGAAAGAACTTCGCTGGGGATGATCTTTCAGTTGCGATTTGCTGGGGATAACCCTGTTAACTTGGCTGGGGGGAGTATTTTGTACTCCGCTGGGGATAAACTTCCAGAGTTTACTGGGGATGATGATTCAACTTCGTTGGGGAAGCTTTTTAGACCGTGCTGGGGAAATTTTAACTCCACTGGGGGTATCTTGTATTCTGTCGGGGAATATTCGTATACTCCGTTGGGGAATATTAAGATTGCCGGGGATATCAAGCCTTTTCAGTGTTGATGGTAGATAAACTCTGCTTGGGGAAGAATATTATTGATTCATCATTCACAGTTGCAAGTCTCAGCTGGGGAGAGATATCGTTACTGTTGTCATACCCCAAATTTTGACCGAAGATACCACCTCCCATCTGTATTATTACATAGCAAGTGTTCACAAGCAATTTGACCTATTTTTGCCATTTCTCGGGTCAGATTTCAAAAATTCATAACTTCTTCGAATTTCGACATTTTTTTTAGTGGTTCTTTTACATATGATTCTCCTTGACAACAACTAAAACTTTCCTTTAGAAGTCAAGAGCTGATTATTTTTTGAAATGCCACAAAAGAATGAAAACGTTAGAAGTCGCTTTATGAATTTAATGAAATTTGATCATGTCTTGTCCAACCTTTACCAAATCGTGCATATCACAAATTTTTCTCGTCTTTTATTTATCATTTTTGTCTTATTTGAAAAAAATCTAAAAAATATGTATTTTAGTTCATGTCACTTTTTACTATCGCATTATTAGAAAAATCACAAAAATATTTATAATTAGCATTATAGTATTTTAAATTCGCAATTCTTAATTCAAAAAAAAAATAAAAAAATTATTATAGTTTTATTGGTTTCATTTAGATTTTTATTTTAGTATAGATTTTAATCAAAAAAATTTCAAAAATATAGTTAATATCTTCTTCTTTTATTTTACATTTTTTGATTCTTTTTGGTCATTATAGTTTTAGCTTCTTCTAATCCAATATTGATTTTGATTTGATTCTAATTTTAATTCGATTTTAAAATTGAATTAATATTAAAATTAAAATAAAATTAATTTTGTTTGCATCCTATTTTTATTATTATTATTATTATTATTATTCTGTTTTATATTACTAACAAATTGCCTTTTATCTTTATTATTACTATTATCTTTGTTTTATTGTTTTATGTCCAATAAAGTTGTGGTCCCAAAACCAGATTATTTTGTACTTGCAAAACCAGTACATATCCCTGAGCCTGCTATAATTTTGTTGCTGCCCATAGTCTGCCAATCTGCATAAAACATGCCAAAAAATAGTCCAAAACAAAGCTAAAAATGTTGATATCCAAAACTGATCCGCACCCTACTGTTGTTGCTGTTACAAACAATTCAAAGAGTCCAAAATAGCCTGTAAAAACCTGCACCGAAACAGCCAAATATTACACTAATTTAGCAAGACCAAAACCTGTATCAAAAAGCCATAAATCAGATCATCATATTTGTTCAAAAGCCATTCAAAATTCCCCCCTAAAACTCTATCATCTGTCTATATAACATTTCATACACAACAAAAGGGAAGGGGGGGAACTGATATAAAAAATTTAACAGAAACTCTGCATAAAAACTTCACCAATATTTTTTTTCTCCAATTTTAATCAATCCCCAAAGTTGTTCTAAGTTATCTCCAATACTGTAAAACTACCATTACAAACCTCAAATAACAGCAACAACCTTCATAGCTGTGGGAAGAAAATCAAGAGTTCAAAGCTTCACACCATTAATAACCACCTCTAAGCTGCCTGCAACAGAATACCAACAACAACAGAGCAAAAACTCAGACGTAACGATCAAACGCGTTCATCCGCAACATACAACAAGTGAGAGGAATTGATTTTCAGAAAATAAAGAGAGTGTCGAAATTGTACCTGAGAATTTGAAGGCCCGTCGGAGGAGCTCCGACTCGGTAAATTTGCTTTCCCTTTATTCGAATCTTGTTTTGTGTTGCTTTTTTCTCTTTAGAGTCATTGTTTTTTTTTAAGTTCCACAACTGTGATAAAATATTTGTTGTTGTTGATGTGTTGTTGTTGTTTCTGTAAGCAAGGGTTTTTGGTTGGAAACACGAACTGAAAATGCAACACTCCCTTCCTCTTCTGCTGGGTATATTCTTCCCATCACTTCCACCAACATACTCTCTTAACTTTAGCATCCATCTTCGATTCTCCTTCTATTACCGTTTATGAACCATCTCCGCTGCCATTACAACACAAACAACCTCCACCGATTCAACCTCTCACCAAGTTCCATCACCATCTTCGTTTCCCCTTCTCCACCGTCCCTGTTACCAACCGTTTCGCTGAACATAACAGACTCTCCCTCTCTCGAAACTTGATGAAACAACAACAAAAACTCCTTCAATCTCTCGATTTGGTGCATTGGTTCTCATGATAACAATAAAAAAAAACCATCGATCCAAACTTTCTTGCCTCTCCCAGAACAACAAACACTCAACTCCGTTTTCAACTCCTTCGGTTTCTCTCACTTCCTTCGCCGACAACCCTCTCTACATCCTCAACACCGTCGGTGCTAGAACCACTGTTCGCCGCCGATTCACTGCCGCTAATGGACCAAACTGCGACACCGGCATTTGTAACACGATCAGAATCGCGTTGTACTCTATTCCTCCATCTCAGGTTGTTAGAGAAGCATTGCGAAGAAGTAGCATTGATGTTCTGGAAATGGTTCCCGATCGTGTCACTGTGCAGACTCGACCTATCACTAAACTCCATTTGTTTAACTTGGATGATAGGGTTTCCAACAAAGATAGTCATCTCTTGTTCTTGGAAGAGGGTGTGCTGGAAATGTTTTCCATTCATGATGATCAGTTTGTGAAATCAAAAGGAACAACATAGAAAGAAGCGTTTAACAACAATAATAATAAAAATATGTTGTCTTTATTCCCAATTAACACTAACAGCGGCGCCTTTGTTTTTTAGTTTAGGGTTTCCCAATTTTTCTTTGTCTCTTCCTAAAAACCGGGTCAGTCCAATGGGCTATTGGCCCAATAACTCAACCATTTTCCTTTATGTTTTAAAAGAACTTAATAATTAATGAATAAGTGAAACAGTTCGAATGGCTAGGCATTGTGTACAACAACTTTAAAACACGAGTTCAATTCCGTGCTGGACATTTTTTTATTTCGTTTTCAGCTCTTTAGTCTTATTTCCCAAAGATATTGATTTAGCTTATATTAGATATGGTTTAGTAATTTAGAATTAATTTACTTTAGATTAAATTTAGTAACTTTTAAAATTTTAATTTTAATAAATCTTAGAACTTTAACTTAGTCTAGATGTAATTTAGAAATTTCATGATCTTAATTTTAATTTTTTTGTTTAGAATTAATTTAGTAATTTATCTTCTTTAGAAAATTGGTTATCTTCTCTCTATTTTTTTAATCGTCTTAATCTTTTCGAATTAAATATTTCATTGCCTTTCTTGTTATTAATTTGTTCGTTTAAATTTATCTTCTTGCAAATTCTTGATTACATATATTGTGATGTTCATCTTATTTTTAATTTGTTTGCTTCTAATCCAAGGGAAATATTTTTGTTAACTTTATAAGTAGTACGATCGTGCGAATTCCTTCATTCATTTTGTTTTTACTATTTTTTTCTAAACTTAAGTTAATATTCCTAAAAAGTCAATTTTAAAACTCACACCCCTTTTATGCCAAAACTTCGACACTAGATCGTCGTATCTTCAAAATATTTTCCAAACAAATCATTTTTACCAAACAAACAATTTTAACCAAAAAACAGATATTTCAAAAGGTTCCTATAGAATACTATAGATACATTGGGTGCTAATACCTTCCCATTGTATAACCAGTCCCCGAACTCTAGACCTCTTTTCAAAAACGCCTTGTATTTTCATTACTTTTAAAGTATTATTTTACATTGCATATTTTAGGGTTTTATTTCGCTCTTTTCCCTTTTCCCTTGGAAATAATAAAGCGCGGTGGCGACTCTTGCTTTTGTGAGACGAATTAATTAATAGTTCGATCTCCGATTTACCCCGCAACATTTTTTTATCGCTGCAGAATTGGCGACTCTGCTGGGGAAAGATTGACCTCTTGCTGGTCCATCCCTAAGTGGGTTAAGCCTAGTTTGTTTTATCTGTTTTATTATTATTTGTTTTGTTTGATTATGTGTTTATATTAGGCTTGTTTGGGTTTTTGCAAAGGACGAATCCTATATCCGGATTAAGTTACACTTAAGAATAGGACGGGCGGTATAGTCATGTTAACTTTGAGGGAGTAATCCCGAAGAAGGAGGCATGAAATCCCCCACTCAGTGGAAGGCCCTTTTGAACGTAATATTTGTTTACCAAGTAATCGGGAAGACATTATTATTTTCGACCTGGGAGCCAGAGAAGCTGAGAACCGTAGAACCCTAACCCATCTTGGCCTTTTAGGTGTAGCGCGGAGACTATAATGGAGTAATCCGGAAGTAGTTGTCACGCGATGCTACGCTCGGATGAGTTTCTCTTGAGAATATTGCTAATTATTGAGTAATCAAGACTTTGGTAATATCCGAAGGAGGAATGTAGACTCTGGGAACTCTTAGAACCTTGTCTTACAGGTGTGATTAAACCGTAGTACATACCTTGGGGTGGGCTTTACCTTTGACTCCATGCTCAAAACGTTGAACCTTTGAACCCCATATTTGTGAACTTGTGTGTAATTGTTGCATTATCATTCATCCATGCATCCATCAACATTTTTTTTGTAAAAAAAAACTTGTTTTTCAAGGAACTTAAGAATGATTTTTGCAGATATCTCAGGTACTATTAGTATGGAGTTTGGAAGAAGAAACACTCGAAGTTGATTCTAAATGATCTTTAGTTCTTAGTTTTATTTTTTGCTGATGTCATTTTGTAAAACTCTGTAAAAGGGCTTCATATTCCAAAGTTGTAATTTACTGCTTTATTATGGGCTTCATGTTCCAAAGTTGTAATTTACTGCTTTTATTATTGGGTTGTTATCCCAAAGTTGTAATTTATTGCTTTGTTGTTCCAAAGTTGTAAGTTGTAATTTACCGCTTTTGATTAATGAAATGAGTTTTTGTTGTTCCAAATTCCTTTACCATTGATGTGTGCAAAATTATCGAAGTTCCTTGAAAAACTATCAAAATGAACGATCATTTGCATCGCATATCATGCATCATCCAGCATTCCACTTCACATGTTTTCTAGAGTCTTATCTTTGTTTCTTTTTCCACTCCGATAGATTGCCAAGTTGTCTCATCGATATGATACCCGAGCCAATCGTCAGAGGAAGATGGAAGATCTAGAACAGGAAAACCACGAGCTTCGCGGGGAGGTTGTTACCCTTCGTATCGAGATGGAAAAGTTAACTGCGCTAGTGGAAAGTTTGATGGCTGCTCAGAATCAGCCATCGACTGCAGCTGCTGAGATTCAGACTTCAACTACTGTGGTTTCTGAGATTGTCACCGTTCCAACATTTGTGACTCAAATCAACTCTCCGCTTCAACATCAGATGCCAAAAGGTTTTCTGTGGGGAATGCCTTATAACTTTGTGCCAGAAGGGTATCAGCCTGTTGTACAGCCTTTGGTTCAACCTACTATGTCTTTTCCTCAACCAGAGACAACTACTATGCCGCCTGTAATCCCGTCTGTGGCACCTTTCCCTCAACTAGTGATGACAACTCTCGCTCCTGTGGTTCATTCTATGCCATACATGAATGAACCTGCTTATCATGCTGAGCCTGCTGAAAGTCTGGGTCTTTTCGATAGAATGGAGGAATTTCAAGACCAGTTTCAAGAGATGCAGAGGGAGATCAGAGCGTTAAAGGGGAAAGATTTGTTTGGAAAGAATGCTCATGACCTGTGTTTAGTTCCAAATGTAAATATTCCAGCCAAATTCAAAGTGTCGGCCTTTGAAAGGTATAAAGGTGATTCGTGTCCGCGGAGTCATTTAATTATGTATGTGAGAAAGATGTCTACATATTCTGATGATCATAACTTATTAGTTCACTACTTTCAAGACAGTTTGACTGGTGCCGCTTTAAAGTGGTATATGGGTTTGGACAGCACTCGGGCGATGTCCTAGAGAGAGTCCTTTAAAAAATATGCCCAGAGGTGGCGCGAGATTGCTGCTCAGATTTATCCCCCTCTTGAGGAGAAAGAAATGACAAAGATATTCCTGAAGACTTTAGGTTCCTTTTATTAAGAAAGAATGATTGCCAGCGCACCCAGTGACTTCACCGAGATGGTAAGTATGGGCATGCGGTTGGAAGAAGGGATTCGTGAGGGACATTTGGTTAAGGAAGGAAGTCCATCTAGCAGTATCAAGAAGTTTGGAAGTGTTTTCCCTAAAAGGAAAGAACAAGATGTCAGTGTAATTTTCCCTGGGAGACCAAGGAGAGGTTATTCACATGTTGCGGCAGTCACTCCGGTTGTCCACCCAACAATGGTGACCCCAACTCATCAAACCCCACCAATTCAGCAACGGCCATTTCAGCAGCAGCCTCGACAACAGGCTTATCAATTTAACAACCAGAATCGTTCACCAAGGAAACCGCAATTTGATGCCATTCCCATGACTTACACTGAGTTGTTCCCCACTTTGATCAGAAAAAACCTCATAACGACGAAGCCTCCTCCTGTCGCACCAAATAGTACTTCTCCATGGTACAAGGCAGATCAGTTTTGTGAATATCATCAAGGGTCACCGGGGCACAACATTGAAAATTGTTTTGCTTTAAAGGCGAATGTGCAGAGGTTGATTAAGAACGGTATCTTGTCTTTCAAGGATGTTAACCCAAATGTTAGAGGTAATCCTTTGCCTCGACATGGGGCAGCATCAGTGAATATGGTGGAAGGTTGTCCAGGAAAGTTTCGAGTTTTTCAAGTTGAACACATAAGAGATTCGTTGATCAGGTTACATCAGAGCTTAAGAAGACTTGCCTTTTTTAGGCATCAGCGTGATTATGATGTTTGTGAATTTTGTTCAAGAGAGGTTGATTGCCCTATTGTGAAGGAGGACATTCAAAAATTATTAGACCAGAGGGTTATCACTATTACACATGATAGAGATCCAGTTAATGAAGTGAATGTTATAATACCGCAATTCAACTTGCCTGAACCAATAGAGATCGTTTACTACAGTCAGACTGCACCTGTTGCTCCTTTGATCATTTATCCACCTGGTCCTGTGCCTTACAACTCAGACCAAGCTATACCGTATAAGTATAATGCCACAATGATTGAGAATGGGGTAGAAGTCCCTATACCAACAATGCCATCTTTTGTTAACATCGCTGATGTGAGCAGAGTTACGAGAAGCGGACGTGTCTTTGCAGCAGTACCTTTGAAGAGACCAGAAGTTCAAGTCAGGAGGCCCATACCGGCAGAAGTTCCAGCGAGAAATGTTGAACCAAGGGTTGAGATAGGCCGATCCTTTGAACCTATCCCACATCCCGATGATGATGAGATTCTGAAGCTCATCAAGAGAAGTGAATATAAGATTGTGGACCAACTATTGCAAACTCCTTCCAAGATTTCTTTGCTTGCTTTGCTGAGAGATTCTGGTGCCCATAGAGAAGCTTTGATGAAGGTCTTGGACCAGGCATTCGTGGATCATGATGTGACGGTTGACCAATTTGATGGAATTGTGGGAAATATTACTTCGTGTAACAATCTTGGTTTCAGTGATGAAGAGCTTCCGGAGGAGGGAAGGAACCATAATATGGCTTTGCATATCTCAATAAGTTGTGGAAATGATACTTTATCAAGTGTGTTGGTAGATACAGGTTCTTCGTTAAATGTAATGCCCAAAACTACATTATCTCGACTCTCATATCATGGTGCTCCCATGAGACCTAGTGGGGTAATTGTCAAAGCGTTTGATGGTTCTAGGAAGACTGTCATTGGTGAAGTGGATCTTCCTATAATAATTGGTCCTCATACTTTTCAAATCACTTTTCAAGTAATGGATATTCGTGCCGCCTACAGTTGCCTATTGGGTCGTCCATGGATCCATGATGCAGGGGCAGTCACTTCCACGATCCATCAAAGATTGAAGTTTGTAAGGCATGGAAAGCTGGTAATGATTGGTGGAGAGCAGGCTATGGTGGTAAGCCATTTGTCATCTTTCTCTTTTATTGATGCTGATGAGGATGTTGGAACCCAATTCCAAGCTCTATATGTTGCTAATAATGAAGTGAAGAAGCAAGGGACATCTATTTCTTCTTTTGAGGATGCGCGACGAGTGGTTGAAATTGGTTCGGCTGAAGGTTGGGGCCAGGTGTTGACTTTGCCCGAGAACAAGTCTGGAGAAGGTCTTGGTTTTCATCCCGTGTCTACAAGAGTCAAGCAGGAAATAGTTACTCGTCCGATACAAGAAGTTTTCCGAAGCGCAAGTTTTATCCATCCGACTCCTCCTGAAGTTGATGCTATAATAGGAGACGATTCTGAAGAGGATTTACCCGATTTTGTAACGCATGGAGTGGTTTGCCAGAACTGGATTGCTGTTGATGTTCCTGTTGTGATGCACATTTCTGAGTAATGTTTTGTTTTATTTTTGAAAAAAAAATTCGCTCTGCCCAAGGCGAAAAGTATTTGTGTCGGGCTATATGAAAATAAATCCTTTTGCTCTGCCCAAGGCAAAAGAGAAAATGTCTGGGCTCTTTGTTTCAAGTATTTCCCCTCATGAATAAAAATGTTATTTTGTCCACTATTGTTTTATTTTTTCACTTTTTCTGGGAAATAGTAATGAAAATTAATTGGTAGTAATAGGAAAATATAATAACCTTTTGTTTTATTTGTACAAATCAATTTCTAAAATAAAGCATAATCATATGTGCAGATTAATCCATGACTTAACCATTGAAAACAATGATCCTATGCCCCCTCCCAACTTTGAATTCCCTGTGTTTGGAGCCGAGGAAGAAGATAGCGAAGAAGTTCCTGATGAAATTTCCCGTTTGCTTGAGCACGATGAAAAGATTATTCAGCCGTTTGAAGAACCTATAGAGATGATCAATTTGGGTGATGAAGAAGATAAAAAGGAAGTCAAAGTCGGAGCTTTGCTTATCCCAGAGGTCAAAGAGAAAATGTTGGAGCTTCTCAAAGAGTATGTTGATGTGTTTGCTTGGTCCTACCAAGATATGTCAGGTTTGGACAACAATATTGTGGAGCATCGTTTACCGTTGAGACCTGAATGTCCGCCGATTAAGCAGAAGTTGAGAAGGACTCGTCCCGATATGGCTGACAAGATCAAAGAAGAAGTTCGAAAACAAATTAATGCAGGTTTCCTTGCTACATCGGTCTATCCTCAATGGTTAGCCAATATAGTGCATGTTGCTAAGAAAGATGGCAAAGTTCGAATGTGTGTACACTATATAGATCTGAATAGAGCTAGCCCAAAGGATGACTTCCCATTACCGCACATTGACGTATTGGTCGACAGTACCGCAAAGTTCAAAGTCTTTTCTTTCATGGATGGTTTCTTTGGTTACAATCAAATCAAGATGGCACCAGAAGATATGGAGAAGACAGCTTTCATTACACCTTGGGGAACATTTTGTTATCGGGTTATGCCGTTTGGTTTGAGGAATGCTGGTGCAACATACCAAAGGGCCATGACTGCTTTGTTCCATGATATGATGCATAAAGAGATAGAAGTGTATGTAGATGACATGATTGCCAAATCGCAAACTGAAGAAGATCATTTGGACCATTTATTGAAATTATTCCAGCGTTTGAGAAAGTATAAACTCCGTCTGAATCCCAACAAGTGCACTTTTGGTGTTCGTTCTGGAAGACTTCTGGGTTTCATTGTCAGTCAGAAAGGTATCGAGGTAGATCCTGATAAAGTCAAAGCTATTCGGGAAATGCCCGCACCCGAGATGGAAAAACAAGTAAGAGGATTCCTTGGGAGACTGAACTATATTTATAGATTTATATCTCATATGACGGCTACCTGCGGGCCAATTTTCAAGCTTCTCCGAAAGAACCAAGGATGTGTGTGGACAGAGGATTGTCAGAAATCTTTTGATAGCATCAAAGAATATTTACTTGAACCTCCCATATTGATTCCTCCGGTGGAAGGAAGACCTTTGATTATGTACCTGACTATATTGGAAGATTCCATGGGATGTGTGCTTGGTCAACAAGATGAGACTGGAAGAAAGGAACATGCCATATATTACCTGAGTAAGAAATTCACAGACTGTGAGTCTAGATACTCAATGCTAGAGAAAACCTGTTGTGCTTTAGCTTGGGCTGCTTGCCGTCTGCGCCAGTATATGATTAACCACACCACTTGGTTGATCTCCAAAATGGATCTGATCAAGTATATATTTGAGAAGCCCGCCTTATCTGGAAGAATAGCCCGTTGGCAGATGTTGTTATCCGAATATGACATTGAGTATCACACTCAGAAAGCAATCAAAGGGAGTATTTTAGCCGACCATTTGGCTCACCAACCAATTGACGATTATCAATCCATCAAGTTTGATTTCCCAGATGAAGATGTTATGTACTTGAAAGCTAAAGATTGTGAAGAGCCATTACCTGAAGAAAGACCTGATCCCGAATCCCATTGGGGTTTAATATTTGACGGAGCTGTGAACTCTTATGGAAATGGAATTGGGGCAATCATCGTCACTCCCCGAGGTACTCATATCCCGTTCACGGCGAGATTGAAGTTTGACTGCACGAACAACATGGATGAATATGAGGCATGTATTATGGGTCTCGAAGAAGCAGTGGATCTAAGGATTAAGATTCTTGATATTTACGGAGATTCGGCATTGGTAATTAATCAAATCAAAGGAGAATGGGAGACTCGTCATCCTGGTTTGATCCATTACAGAGACTATGCTAGAAGATTGTTAACTTTCTTCAACAAAGTGGAATTACATCATATCCCTAGAGATGAAAACAAAATGGCTGATGCTTTAGCTACTTTGTCTTCAATGGTTCAAGTGAATGGTTGGAACGATGTGCCTACAATCCGGGTTATGCGCCTCGATAGACCTGCTCATGTGTTCTCAGTAGAAGAGGTTACCGACGACAAACCATGGTTCTATGACATTAAACGTGTTCTTCAAACTCAAGAGTACCTGCATGGGGCATCCAATAAAGATAGGAAGACGTTGAGGAAATTGGCAAGCAGTTTCTTCCTCAATGAAGAAGTATTATATAAGAGGAATTATGACATGGTCCTACTCAGATGTGTAGACAGACATGAAGCAGACATGCTAATGCAAGAAGTACATGAAGGATCCTTTGGCACACATGCCAACGGACATGCAATGGCTAAAAAGATGTTGAGAGCTGGTTACTATTGGATGACAATGGAATCTGATTGCTGCAAATATGTGAAGAAATGTCATAAATGCCAGATTTATGCGGACAAGATACATGTGCCATCGACCCTCCTAAATGTTATCTCTTCACCTTGGCCTTTCTATATGTGGGGCATTGATATGATTGGAATGATTGAACCCAAAGCTTCAAATGGTCATCGTTTCATCTTGGTAGCGATCGATTATTTTACTAAATGGGTGGAAGAAACATCTTATGCTAATGTAACCAGACAGGTGGTAGTCAGATTTACAAGAATCAGATCATTTGTCGATACGGCATCCCGAGCAAGATTATCACTGATAATGGTTCGAATTTGAATAACAAGATGATGAAAGAGCTTTGTGAGGAGTTCAAGATCGAACATCATAATTCTTCTCCTTACAGACCGAAGATGAATGGGGCTGTTGAAGCTGCTAACAAGAACATCAAAAAGATTGTCTAGAAGATGGTGGTAACTTATAAAGATTGGCATGAAATGCTTCCGTTTGCTCTGCATGGATATCGTACTTCAGTTCAAACTTCAACAGGCGCAACCCCATTTTCCCTAGTTTATGGAATGGAAGCAGTACTCCTCGTGGAGGTTGAGATTCCGTCTATGAGAGTGTCGATGGAAGCTAAACTTTTTGAGGCTGAATGGTGTCAAAATAGATATGATCAGTTGAATTTAATTAAAGAAAAGAGATTGACAGCGTTGTGTCATGGTCAATTATATCAGCAGAGAATGAAGAAGGCTTTTGATAAGAAGGTTCGACCATGCGAGTTCAGAGAAGGTGACCTTGTGCTCAAAAAGATATTATCTTTCCAACCTGATTCTAGGGGTAAGTGGGCTCCGAATTATGAAGGACCGTATGTCGTTAAGAAAATTTTCTCTGGAGGTGCCATGATTCTCACAAATATGGACGGTGAAGAGATCCCGCGCTCCATGAACGCCGACGCAGTCAAGAAGTATTTCGCCTAGGTTTGAGTTGACAATTCGCTAAGTTGAAAACCCGAAGGGGCGGCTTAGGCAGGCTTTTGGTCAGACCGGCTGTGGCATTCGAGCACATTTCGGAATTCGAAGTTGTTAGGGAGAATAGTGATCATTGTTTTTGTGTAACCCTTTCTTTCATGTACTATTTCCCAAACTTTTGTAAACCGTTGGAGTCGCGTTGTTAGTGAACTACCATCTTATTAATGAAATTTGAGCATTTACCTTTTGTGGGCAAAATTTTAATTTTACGACAATATTTGAAACAAAGTTATTTAAAGTATTCTTATTTTAAAAAAAAATGTGTTGTGAATAATGAAAGGAATATTAACAGTTGTTCCGAGGATGGTCAAGCCATGAAATGCAAAACAATACAGTAATTTATCCTGGCATGATGAACATGTTTTCTTCCAAAATCGTCACGAGGTGTTGGTTGTGTAAACTTTTGTTTCTAGTGGTACTAAGTTTGGTGACTCCCCAGTTTTTCCAGTTAAGCGTTGTTTTGGTTATCTTTATTTGAGCAGATTTCTGAAGTGTGGTATGCTTTGTCTCATGCCAGTAGTCTATTGGTGTTAGAAGATTGGATTCGAATACTTTTCTCCCAGAAGACTTGAGCCTTGTAGCGTGATACGCTCTGACGTTGCTTTGTGGTTCCAGTTCCAGTTATTTTCCGTCTTTTTAAGATTGGCCGAGTATCTATTATTTCGTGACATCTTATCGTCTTCAAGATATTCCATCTGTTCGTTTTGTCAGCATAACATTCATTTACTCATTTACACTTATATCACGCATGCATATTCACATTTGTCGTTGATTTTGGGTTGTATAATTTGTTTATTCAAACAGCGTACATGTTTCTTTCCAAGTAGAATGTTAACTTAGGCAGAAAATGTGCTTCCTTTCTAAATTCACCAACTGAGCTAATCCTCGTAGATGAATTTTTGATTTAGCCTTCCTTGTCCATTTCTGGATAGGATGAATCCCCAATTAAGTTATTTTCTCATTGGGTGGAGTCTTGTTTGACTGTCTTCTCTCTGGTTTATTCCTGGAGGGAGTTTTTTGTCTCTTGCATAGGCTATCTCGTGGTTTTCTCCATGCTAAACAACCTAGATGAATCGTGCATTTATTTTTGCGCATTTAAGTATTTGACCTCCTCAGGAAGGATCTATTCATGATTCCCTTTGAAAAAGAATTTTATTCTCTTGCAGTGTTATCACAACTTTCTTCTGAAATATTTTTGGGAAACGACAAGCGGCGGTCTCTTCATGAGCAACTTGTGCGTTATTATTATTTTTGGAAAACGACAAGCGGCGGTCTCTTCATGAGCAACTTGTGCGTTATTATTATATTTGGAAAATGACAAGCGGCGGTCTCTTCATGAGCAACTTGTACGTTATAGACATCGTTAGAAAACGACAAGCGGCGGTCTCTTCATGAGCAACTTGTGCGTTATTATTATCTTTGGAAAACGACAAGTGGCGGTCTCTTCATGAGCAACTTGTGCGTTATTATTATTTTTGGAAAACGACAAGCGGCGGTCTCTTCATGAGCAACTTGTACGTTATTATTTTTTGGAAAAACGGCAAGCGGCGGTCTCTTCATGAGCAACTTGCGCGTTATTGATATTTTTTCTGGAATACAGCAAGTGGCGGCTTCTTTATTTGAGCAGCTTGTATGTTATTGGTATTTTTTTGGAAAACAGCAAGTGGCGGCTTCTTTATTTGAGTAGCTTGTATGTTATTGACATCCCTGGACGATAGCAAGTGACAGCTTCTTTATTTGAGCAGCTTGTATGTCATAGTATTTTTGGAAGACAGCAAGTGGCGGCTTCTTTATTTGAGCAGCTTGTATGATATTGACATCTTTGAACGACAGCAAGTGGAAGCTTCTTTATTTGAGCAGCTTGTGTATCTACAACCATATTATTATTTCAGCATTAATTGGTATCCCTCTGGAAAAATCTCGCAGAGAGGCTCGTTATGAAATCTTTGCCTTCATAAGTTGGTAGTCCATTATCAGCAAAATTGATACATCTTTTGTCTATCGTTGACCTTGAGATGTGAACTCACCATTATTTTGGGTCCATAATCTGTTTGTGGCCTATGCAAGATGCCTTCTTTGTTAGGGTCAGAGGTCGTATTCTCTCAAATTTTTATTCGCCGTCAAGAGTCTATCATTTGAAGTCGATGGCTCATTTCCCCAGTACTGTATAATCTATGTTCCTGTGTTTTGTTGGTGTTTGGTTTCTCCAGCATTATCTTGTCTCATACAATATCATTCTCTGTGAATTTAAATACTACATTCATATCACAAACATAATGGCGGTATCTTAGGGCAAAAATTGCGTATTATGTATTTAAGTACCTTCAATCTCGTCGAGACGAAGATTTTAATCTTCATATCTCCGAATAGAAGAAACTTAAATAGGGGCAGCTGTCATACCCCAAATTTTGACCTAAGATACCACCTCCCATCTGCATTATTACATAGCAAGTGTTCACAAGCAATTTGACCTATTTTTTCCATTTCTCAGGTCAGATTTCAAAAATTCATAACTTCTTCGAATTTCGACATTTTTTTTAGTGGTTCTTTTACATATGATTCTCCTTGACAACAACTACAACTTTCCTTTAGAAGTCAAGAGCTGATTATTTTTTGAAATGCCACAAAAGAATGAAAACGTTAGAAGTCGCTTTATGAATTTAATGAAATTTGATCATGTCTTGTCCAACCTTTACCAAATCGTGCATATCACAAATTTTTTTTCGTCTTTTATTTATCATTCTTGTCTTATTTGAAAAAAATCTAAAAAATATGTATTTTAGTTCATGTCACTTTTTACTATCGCATTATTAGAAAAATCACAAAAATATTTATAATTAGCATTATAGTATTTTAAATTCGCAATTCTTAATTCAAAAAAAATAAAAAAATTATTATAGTTTTATTGGTTTCATTTAGATTTTTATTTTAGTATAGATTTTAATCAAAAAAATTTCAAAAATATAGTTAATATCTTCTTCTTTTATTTTACATTTTTTGATTCTTTTTGGTCATTATAGTTTTATCTTCTTCTAATCCAATATTGATTTTGATTTGATTCTAATTTTAATTCTATTTTAAAATTGAATTAATATTAAAATTAAAATAAAATTAATTTTGTTTGCATCCTATTTTTATTATTATTATTATTATTCTGTTTTATATTACTAACAAATTGCCTTTTATCTTTATTATTACTATTATCTTTGTTTTATTGTTTTATGTCCAATAAAGTTGTGGTCCCAAAACCAGATTTTTTTGAACTTGCAAAACCAGTACATATCCCTGAGCCTGCTATAATTTTGTTGCTGCCCATAGTCTGCCAATCTGCATAAAACATGCCAAAAAAATAGTCCAAAACAAAGCTAAAAATGTTGATATCCAAAACTGATCCGCACCCTACTGTTGTTGCTGTTACAAACAATTCAAAGAGTCCAAAATAGCCTGTAAAAACCTGCACCGAAACAGCCAAATATTACACTAATTTAGCAAGACCAAAACCTGTATCAAAAAGCCATAAATCAGATCATCATATTTGTTCAAAAGCCATTCAAAATTCCCCCCTAAAACTCTATCATCTCTCTATATAACATTTCATACACAACAAAAGGGAAGGGGGGGAACTGATATAAAAAATTTAACAGAAACTCTGCATAAAAACTTCACCAATATTTTTTTTCTCCAATTTTAATCAATCCACAAAGTTGTTCTAAGTTATCTCCAATACTGTAAAACTACCATTACAAACCTCAAATAACAGCAACAACCTTCATAGCTGTGGGAAGAAAATCAAGAGTTCAAAGCTTCACACCATTAATAACCACCTCTAAGCTGCCTGCAACAGAATACCAACAACAACAGAGCAAAAACTCAGACGTAACGATCAAACGCGTTCATCCGCAACATACAACAAGTGAGAGGAATTGATTTTCAGAAAATAAAGAGAGTGTCGAAATTGTACCTGAGAATTTGAAGGCCCGTCGGAGGAGCTCCGACTCGGTAAATTTGCTTTCCCTTTATTCGAATCTTGTTTTGTGTTGCTTTTTGCTCTTTAGAGTCATTGTTTTTTTTTAAGTTCCACAACTGTGATAAAATATTTGTTGTTGTTGATGTGTTGTTGTTGTTTCTGTAAGCAAGGGTTTTCGGTTGGAAACACGAACTAAAAATGCAACACTCCCTTCCTCTTCTGCTGGGTATACTCTTCCCATCACTTCCACCAACATACTCTCTTAACTTTAGCATCCATCTTCGATTCTCCTTCTATTACCGTTTATGAACCATCTCCGCTGCCATTACAACACAAACAACCTCCACCAATTCAACCTCTCACCAAGTTCCATCACCATCTTCGTTTCCCCTTCTCCACCGTCCCTGTTACCAACCGTTTCGCTGAACATAACAGACTCTCCCTCTCTCGAAACTTGATGAAACAACAACAAAAACTCCTTCAATCTCTCGATTTGGTGCATTGGTTCTCATGATAACAATAAAAAAAAACCATCGATCCAAACTTTCTTGCCTCTCCCAGAACAACAAACACTCAACTCCGTTTTCAATTCCTTCGGTTTCTCTCACTTCCTTCGCCGACAACCCTCTCTACATCCTCAACACCGTCGGTGCTAGAACCACTGTTCGCCGCCGATTCACTGCCGCTAATGGACCAAACTGCGACACCGGCATTTGTAACACGATCAGAATCGCGTTGTACTCTATTCCTCCATCTCAGGTTGTTAGAGAAGCATTGCGAAGAAGTAGCATTGATGTTCCGGAAATGGTTCCCGATCGTGTCACTGTGCAGACTCGACCTATCACTAAACTCCATTTGTTTAACTTGGATGATAGGGTTTCCAACAAAGATAGTCATCTCTTGTTCTTGGAAGAGGGTGTGCTGGAAAGGTTTTCCATTCATGATGATCAGTTTGTGAAATCAAAAGGAACAACATAGAAAGAAGCGTTTAACAATAATAATAATAAAAATTTGTTGTCTTTATTCCCAATTAACACTAACAGCGGCGCCTTTGTTTTTTAGTTTAGGGTTTCCCAATTTTTCTTTGTCTCTTCCTAAAAACCGGGTCAGTCCAATGGGCTATTGGCCCAATAACTCAACCATTTTCCTTTATGTTTTAAAAGAACATAATAATTAATGAATAAGTGAAACAGTTCGAATGGCTAGGCATTGTGTACAACAACTTTAAAACACGAGTTCAATTTCGTGCTGGACATTTTTTTATTTCGTTTTCAGCTCTTTAGTCTTATTTCCCAAAGATATTGATTTAGCTTATATTAGATATGGTTTAGTAATTTAGAATTAATTTACTTTAGATTAAATTTAGTAACTTTTAAAATTTTAATTTTAATAAATCTTAGAACTTTAACTTAGTCTAGATGTAATTTAGAAATTTCATGATCTTAATTTTAATTTTTTTGTTTAGAATTAATTTAGTAATTTATCTTCTTTAGAAAATTGGTTATCTTCTCTCTATTTTTTTAATCGTCTTAATCTTTTCGAATTAAATATTTCATTGCCTTTCTTGTTATTAATTTGTTCGTTTAAATTTATCTTCTTGCAAATTCTTGATTACATATATTGTGATGTTCATCTTATTTTTAATTTGTTTGCTTCTAATCCAAGGGAAATATTTTGTTAACTTTATAAGTAGTACGATCGTGCGAATTCCTTCATTCATTTTGGTTTTACTATTTTTTTCTAAACTTAAGTTAATATTCCTAAAAAGTCAATTTTAAAACTCACACCCCTTTTATGCCAAAACTTCGACACTAGGTCGTCGTATCTTCAAAATATTTTCCAAACAAATCATTTTTACCAAACAAACAATTTTAACCAAAAAACAGATATTTCAAAAGGTTCCTATAGAATATTATAGATACATTGGGTGCTAATACCTTCCCATTGTATAACCAACCCCCGAACTCTAGACCTCTTTTCAAAAACGCCTTGTATTTTCATTACTTTTAAAGTATTATTTTACATTGCATATTTTAGGGTTTTATTTCGCTCTTTTACCTTTTCCCTTGGAAATAATAAAGCGCGGTGGCGACTCTTGCTTTTGTGAGACGAATTAATTAATAGTTCGATCTCTGATTTACCCCGCTACATTTTTTTTATCGCTACAACTGTCTTACTATGCAGAGAGTGAAGATACCTTGGTCATATTCTTCAGTTGAATTTACCTTGTACCTGATGGACAGAGTAACTGTACAGTTTGGACAATTCTTATTTGCCCCTGTTTTTGCGGGAGAAGGTGCCTGCGGAGGCCCTGTGGATCGAGTATTATCCCCACCTATGAGGTGCTTGGTATCTTTCGGTCAAAATGACAAGTATTCTTCTAGTAGGCCAGTGACGTGATGGCGAGACATAGTCGTACGCTTTGATCCCTAATTTTTGCCTGGACCGCCCTTTCGGGTTTTCAGTCCATCGGGATACCCTTTTTTGCCCAAGCCGCCTTTTCAGGTTTTCGACTTGCCGGGGGTACAGATTTTTTTCCATTTTTATCCCTAATTTTTTTTGCCCGAACCCTTTTGGTTCGCCGGGAAGCCCTTATTTTTGCCTAGGCCAGTCAACCTAGCGGGTCTTTGATTATGCGTAGTACTTTTTTACTATGTCCACGCTCTCAGGATGTAGGGAGGTGTCACTGTCGGTAGTGTTGTGTTGCCATACTACCAGAAGATCTTCGTTTGATCATGCAAGATTCGTTGCTGGAATTCATGTCCAATCCCCCAATTGATTCAGATGGAGATTTGCCCCTGGCTATTTGGCATTTTGAGAGATTCCTTGAATCTTGACTTAACTTCCCCAGATGATGGACAATGCTCATGTCGTGCCCCTTGGTTGGAGGTGTTTTTTCCACTTGAGGTAACCCTTTTTATTGAGAAGGTTTTTTGTTCACTAGATATTCGTCGTGCGAATTTCTCTGCTGTTGAACAAATAGTCATATGCAAACAATATTATTTTAAGAATGCAAAGCTTATGTCTGTTTTGAAATTTTTGAAAATGCATTTTTCCAGTAAAACAAGCAATTTTTTTGTAAAATGTGATGTCAACTCAGGATTTATAGCAAGCCCTATAGGAGTCAGGATACCTTTTGTAACAGTATGCTTTCGGACTAACCCATGCTTCAACTAGGACTTTTAAGGGTTATAACGTGGTCTGGTTCACGGTTTAAGAAACAAAGGATAAAGGCTCAAATTTTATTTGTACCTACCCGTTCTTCGTGATGTTCTTCGATCCTAAACTCAGCTAATCATGCATTAGATCCCGTTTGAGTCTTTTCTCTGATATTCCAGTGATGGTTCAGATACTGACAATTTATTTTGAACAGGCAGTCATTTTTGTTGAGAGTTTGTAGGATCTCTTTCTTTTTGATTTTATTATCCCTGTCTTTTGCCTGAACTGTTTCTTTTGTAATTACAGTCAGCGGGATGCCCCAGTTTTGTAAGTCTCCTTCATAGGTTTTGACTTGACGGGCTTTTATTTCGAGAGATAATGACTGCCTGTCCTTACGATTATATAGAACCATCATCGTCTTTTGTTTCGGAAGGACTTCTTTGATGCCATTCATTGTGCACCTGGATCAACTGAGAAAACTACCCTGCCCCAGGTTATAATTAAGGGTTTTAATTTGTGAAAAGAAAAACTCCAACTTCTTTGGCTCAAAGGGGATGACTAGGGATTATCTTCCTTATAACTCCACTGTTTAGGATTTGAAACAATGCCTGTACCTCGTCAGCGGGGTCTGTTCAAAAGCATACTGTAGAGATTTTGATATCATTTTCGTCATCCTCCCTCTAAAGGCTTAGAATTTTTTAATCGAGAGTTGAACATCACAAAAATGAAAGCAATTTGAATATAGTGAAATACGAATGGATTGATTCAAAACAGACATATGCAATGCATTGATAATGACATGAATAAATGTTCGAACAATCAAAAGAAAATTACAACTTGAAAATTCTAATGAGCAAAAAGTCTTCTCGTCTCAGTACTTGTCACTTCAAATGGTGAACCTTGGGGGGATGGAAAAAGAATTCAATCTGACCGTCTTGTGAGTTCCAATGCTCCTTCATCAATCAGGTCTTGAATTTTGTTTCTGAACGCCCAACAGATGTTAGTATCATGCCCCGGGCTGTTGGAGTGATATGCACACCTTGCACCAGGATTGTACCTTGGGGAGGCTTTGTTGGGATTCTTAGGAGGGTCCCTTAACGTCACCAGATTCAATCTCAATAGGTGTTGTAAAGCCTGAGACAACGACATGTTGAGCTTGGTAAATTTCCTCTTGGGCATATTTGGCTTACTATGATCAACCCGTTGTTTATGGCAAGGTTGTTGTTGGACCCGTGAGGTAGTAGCAACTTAGAGAAGTCTATTCTTCATCAAACCAAACCTTTAATTTCTCGGAATTTGATTAATGACTTGGTCCCCGGCCTTGACTGTTTGCTTCATGTTGTTGTATCTGTCTTGATGAAGCTGGTTGATAATGGTTCTCAGCTCTTCTTGTTCCCGAGCTAAGCCTTGGATAAGAGCCATCTGCCCCAGCATCTGGGTTTTCATGGCACTGAACTCAGCTTGCAGTTGTTCCAGCCGTTCGTCCTTATTGTCTTCAGGACTTTTCTTGACCAAGTTCCCCACGAGGAGTGTTTTCAACTCTTCCTGCCCCTTGGATAGGTTTAGGAATACGTCCCTGAACTGAGCTTCTCGAGTTTGAAGATCTTGGTTGTCTGGTTGGAAAGCCATTGCTGAAATAAACAGCGAGAACATCAGAGACCTGTATTGGGAGACTTGTTATGCAATGATATGTATGATATATGTATGCAATGTTTTCAAGGATCTCGTAGGGTAAACAAGAAACTTGTTAGAATTTGAATTTTGCAGCTTTGATTGAAGAAAATTCGGGTTATTAAGAGTCCTTCTTCAAGATTCAAGCTCACCATATCGAGTGGGTCATAGCCCCTGACTCAAGTTATCGTGTTTTGATTTCTAGACAACCTTGGCTAGAGGAAAATAAATCCCCTTTTCCCCTTGCTAGACATTTGATTTACCATAACCTGCATCACAAACCCTTGAGATCCTTGAAATGGTTAAGGAAATGTTAAGGCATGATGTTATGATGTGTATGCTATGCGTTTAAGCAAAAGTGTGAAGTGATGTAAGTAAACCCTGCAATAAATCCAAATTATTGGATAAGGACTGTAAACAAAACATGCAAGGAACTCATGTTGTCAGATAACAAGAATGTGCAAGTATTTCAAGTTTGAAGGCACACAAGTCACACAAACAGCCTTAAGTTTAGGCTGGCATGGAGTTTAGGTATTATCCTCTTTCAATTTAGTTGGTTCAAACCTATCCTAAAAATAGTAACCGGGTTCTAGAGGATCTCAATATCACTGACTACCCTCAATCGGTCATAATTCCAGTTTAGCAACCTTTATTTGCGGCCGGAATCATCGCGAGAGTTTAGTCTCAATGAGTGTAGCATACTGCTACTGTTCTATGGCCAAGTTGGTCAATTTAAAGTTTCTAAGGTCAGTTGGTGCTTAATGACCCCTTAGCAGACCCATATTCTCTTCGTTTCGCCACAAGGGATATCGGTACATACTAAAGTGCCACACCAACGTAGCTAATGCTTCAACCGTATCGGTATACGCCGTACAGTTCCCTCACAGTTTATTGCTACTTACCTAAAGGGTATCCCCCAGATCCGGGTTAGGATCTATAGTAACTCTGATACAAGCCCACAAATATAAAGCATACAAGTCAAGCAATTGAAAACAATATGAACTATTCCTAAGGTACACCCCACTTATAAGATTTCCCCAACAGATTCGCCAGTTCTGTGATGCGGTGGGAGAGAACTGACTGTTTTTCGGAATGTTGGTTTGTGTTTTGCGTTTTTATTCGCAAAATGTCGCGGTAAGCAAGAGTCTTCACCGTCTTTTATTTTATCCAACAAGGAAAGGAAAAAAGCACAAAAAAATTCCTTTTTCGAGATGTTTCTCGGGTCCGGGGGGTAGATTATAGAAAGGGAAGGTGTTAGCACCCTTTCTATCCTTGGTTATCCACGGGCTCTTAGGTACTTGCTCAAAGTGTTTTCAAAATTTTCTTTTCTTTGTGTTTGTGGGTTTGAAAAGAGTTTTTGTTTGAAAGGTGTAAGTGCGAAAAGTTTTGTTTTGTTTTGAAAGAGAAAGTACTTAAGAACCATCTACCTACTCGAAAAAGGAATCAATCTGTGCTAATGTCCTTTAGACAATGCTATCCTACTATGAATGAGTAGGTAGCACCATCGTTGGAGTTTAAGGGTCAATTCGATTAAGGGACGTGTGGTCACTAAAGCAATGTTAGGACGCCTTAGCGGTAACCCTAATGTCTTAGATCATTTTTCCGAGGCAACCGTTTCGAGGCAACTATGATGTTTGGACAAGAGAGCGACCGCTAAAACTTCCTATACTCAATGACCACGTTCAAAGGCAACCAAGTGAGGTGTACCCTAAGAGTGCGCATGTGCGAGTGTGTCGTTTTCAGTCAATTTTATCTTTGCACATGTCAATGGTTATCTATGTTGATTTTAAGTTCATACATTCGATCTTGTCATGCATTCCCTATTACCAAACATCTAACAGTTTATAAGTTGCGGAAATTAAATTGTGGAAATTAAATCTAACTATTACAAGGCGTCGGGTATTTACATCGCCAAAAGCAACCCTTGAATTTAAAATGCGGAAAATAAATAAAGCGATAAATAAATTAAATAGTCCTAATTAAAGCTATTACATTCCGGGAAACAATTACATCAATATGGTAAAATGGATCGCGTGCGGAAAATTAAATCGAATGCGAAATTTTTTAGGGTTTTGACCCTTTTTTGAAAGAAAAGATTTTTTTGGTTCATTTTTGGATTGAAAGAGATTAAATTAAGTTAACAATTAAATTAATAAACTAATTAATTAATTAAAACATTTTTTGGGATTTTTGATATTTAAAGAAATAAAATAAATTAATCAAAGTTAATGAAACCTAATTATCTAAATTAATTTTAATTATTTGCAAAAGATATTAAAAATTATACCTAATTAAAACTAAGTTAATTCAATTAATATTTATTTACAAAAATAAAGTGCTGAATTTAATTTTAACAAATAAAATATATTTTTTGGTTTTTTAATTTTATGAGGAAAAAGTTTTGATTGGTTAATTAAAAATAATAACAATAAATAAATAAATAAATAAAAGAAAGAAAAAGAAATAACCAAGGGTTTTTGGGCCCAAATTGGAGGTGAGGTTAGCAATTTTGGTGGCCCAATACAAGCCAGCCTGATTGACTTTTCTAATTCCACGTATGCACTTTGACTAGGCACCATGGTGGATCTCCCATTTGGACCCTCAGATTTGGCCTGGAGGCCATCTGTCCACTGATTGCATGAGGGTGTATGGTGAACCACGCGTTGAAGCTTGCACTAGAATACCTGGAAAAAATAATAACAAATATGTGGGGGACCTGGGATTCGAACCCAGGTCCTGTTAGCCAATGCATATGCTCCACTACCACTCAGCCAGTGCCTTTTATTTGTTAGTGGAATAGATAATGATTATTATAAGAGAAAAAACAATAATTATGCTAGAAATAAAAAAAAAGCGCGAATTTTTTTAATGGGCGAATTGGAACAGGCCACGTCTTCGTCTTCCCCACTGGACCTGGTTCTTTTACCTGCGAATTTACATCCGCAGCTAAATCCATAGCTGCATCTTAAAATTAGTTCTAGGCTATAAAAATACAAAACAAGAACATGGACATGTTCGTCTAGACATCCTGAGCACATTTATGTCCATTAATGGCCCTGATTTTGCCTGAAAGTAAAACGCCCCAAAACAAGAACCAAGAACCCTAGATTCGGGTATGGCACTACAGGTCATATAAACACAATCAAATATTGCAGAAAGCTTCTAAATGGAACGATAAGCATGATTATGTAAAGATTTTGCCAAAAAAGTGCAAGAATATGAGGATGCGATTTCAACTGAAAAGTGATTTTCAGAGAGACTTACAGCGCTTTGGAACGTGTATTGGGGTTGGTTTTGAGTTGGTTTCCCTTCAAGGATGGTCCAGCAATTGATTTGTGTGGAGATTTGGTTCTGAATTGGCCTCTATGCACGATTTCAGTTTCACACTTTTTCCAAGTTTTCTCAAGTTTAGTTCTTGTGATTTTGCAGCTTCTAACCTCTCAAACCCGTGCCTTTGCCTTATATATGTAACATGGAGTGAATTAGGTTAACTTTCCTGTGCTGAATCCTTATGCATTGATGTTTGGAGATATGATTTGATCCTCCATTGAAAAGCTTCCAAATTTGTCCAAAATCCAATATTTTTGTGCATGAAAAGGTGAGATACGAGTTTGATCATGTTCATGATGACAATTAAGACCTATAATAATCAAAAAGATTCCAAGTGATCAATATTTGGATTTTATTTTATTTTAATTGATTTAAAATGAATTAATTCAATAAAAAATAAAATAAAATAGAAAAATTAATAAATGGACACAAGGCTGAATTTAGGACACGTGTGTAGTGTGACAAGACCAAATCAAGTGAAAAGGAATGGGCCCATTTGACAAAATTTGAAGTTTTGGGGATAGTTGACTTTTGGCAATTTTGCAAAAATGCCCAACTTCAACAATGCATAACTTCTTCAATTTTGAACTTTTGGAGGTGTTCATGGACTTTTTAGAAATCTTGAGATGTCCTCTAACCAACCCTTTTGATCTCATCTCATTTTGATATTCCAAGCGCAAGTTATAAGATTTGGCAAAAAAGGTGTTTTTGTTGACTTTGAAAAATGACCTATAATGTCCAAATTTGTAACCTTTTGTGAGTGCATTTATTCATCTTGGGGTATGAAGATGGATTGTAGGAAATTGCATCCTATTTAGAATGAGATTTGGATGGGTCATTTCTCATAAATTATGAGAAAGTTATGTTTGGTCAAAGTTGAGTTGACTTTTCCTACAAAACCCTAATTTAGCAACTTTTGAGTCTTGATGAATTTTGAGCAATCCTTGATGAATCATGATCAACCCTTGATAAAATAATGAAATAACCTTCAAAATGAGAATGTTGACAAAAAATCTTGAGGTTTGATTGTATTTGGGTCACAGTTGACTTTTGCCCTAGCACAATCGATTTTTGGACCCTTTGAGCAATTGACTGACCAAACTTCCTCTGCAAGGCTTTAAATTTGACATGGATGAGCTTGAGAAAATATTAGGACATTGGGGATCACTAGAGGTCATTTGGATGCAAGGACCTTGATGCAACACAAAATCCTAATTTGATATTGACTTCCTTAGGAGATGATTTGACTGTCCAACTCTTGAGCAATCTTGAGCCACTTGGAGATTATTTTTGCAATGTCTTGAGAAATATGGGAGGGAAAATTTTGGGGTACAACAGTGATGATGATGTAACAGAAGTTTTTCTTGTGTTTGAACAACTTCTATATGAGGTATATGAAGTATGTGAATGGTTTATTTAGACAGAACATGCAAGGTGTGAGAGGTTCAAAGATTTGGACTTCAAAGTTGGGCGTTTTGTGGACAATTATGGATTTTTGAGAGTATGAGATTTTAAGGGCTTGTCTACACAACAAAAATTTTGGCCCTTTATCTTGTAAATGGCCTCTATATTTATAGAAAAAGTTTGAGACTTGAAACAACTCAGATTTTGAAATCACATGTTATGTCTATCTTGCTTGTTTTTTAAGCAAGCATGAAGAACATGCTTCCAATGTTTGTACCAAGTTATCTAAAGTGACTGATCACTTTAAACATGTTTGTTCTAACTTTTAGGATTTAAGTGTGATCAGAACAACAAGTTTGAGGCTCAAGAAATTGTCTTTGTAATTAACGTGAACTTTACAAGAATAAATATGTTACTTTCTTCCAAAAATGGAATGATCAATTGGAAAAAGGCTTGAACACTTGGATCATAGTTTAATCAGTTGTGTAAGCATTCAATTAAGGATTTATATACAAGTTTGAGGCCTATAAAGTGAAGATTATGCAGCATAGTAGGGTTTTGGTTCATTATTCATCACAAATCTGCCTTGTAAATCAAGTTTGAAACCCTAACTTCTTGCCTTTGTTTCTCTTAGGTCAAGTATGATCTCAATGAGTTCTGGGACATTTTTGAAAGCTTGTAACATACTCTTCAACCTTCATGTTTTCTATTTTTTATGAATCCAATTGGAACTTGATGAAAATTGGCCAAGAAGTTGGGATAAAAACCTGACAAAACCTGCTGAAAATTTCTCTAAGTGTTTATACAAAAATGCCATGACATCATGAATTTATAACTCAAAATTCAAGCACTTCTAGGACTTGATCAGCAAAGAAAAGTTGTAGATATCATCAAGATCTACAACTTTAATGTTGAAAGTTTTCTTTGAATCATCTTGCATCTTGGTGAAAGAATGGCATGAAGTAATGAAATTATCATGTATAAAAACACTTAGAAAAATTTCTAAGTCTTGAAAAGTTTGGATTTTCACATTGACTTTTGACTTTCTTGATTTCTTGATGATCAAACTTTGTATTTTGAATGTATTAATGAATTATGATCTTTGAAATCAAATTTTGACTGAAAATTCAAAGTTTGACTTTTGGTGTATCAGTTGACGTTTCATCAGTTGACTTTTCATCAGTTGACCAAATTTCAACTATCAATCCACTGATCTTGATAAATGATTTAAGTCATGGAATTGGGTCAACGTGTTATGTTTGAGTCTTTGAGATTATGCTTCAAACCATTAGGTCATGTATTAGGTCAAAGGTCAATGATCAATCGTTCTTAGTCAAAACCCTAATTTGTGGTCTCAGTGTTTCAGAGGTGATTTTATCTGATCAATTCTTTGAGAATCCTTGAGCATTGGAGGTCCTTTGTGAAATATCTTTAGAAAAGATAGGGTAAATTTTGGGGTACAACAACTGCCCCAGTTCAATCTTCTTAAACCTAAAGAGGTAGATTGGTGAGTCCGCCATTCGTGACTTGAAGGTGGAAGATGATTGAACACTTAAGTGCCCAGAAATTTGCACTCGCTTGTGCATGAGGTGAATTGTTTGTTGATTATCAAGAATGGACTTAGAGATTCCATTTGGAGAAGTGATGAAGAGTTTTTCGGAGATGGGCTTATAGATGCCATCCGGAGTGACTATTGAGGAAGAAGTATCATAATAAATCTTTGGTCGATTTATACTGAAATTGTGGATGTCTTTTGCCTGTTTTTAACTAGAAGAGGTAAATCTAAACCAGAAGAGGTATTTTCTTGGTGAATTCACTGGGGAAATAACTCTAACCAGAAGAGGCCTATTGATTTCCTATTATTAACTAGTAGAAGTAAATCCATCCAAAAGAAGACTTTTTGTTTTGTTGACTGAATTTTTCCTGCAAGGAAAAGGGTTAGTTGCATGCAGATGTATGAATGGAGTAATGATGTCCTCAAAGTAAATGATATTATTCCATATGAATTTGTCATGATGTATGAACGTGATATGTTTTATTGAAGTGTATCTTTGACAAACGATGGGGAGCTTTGGGAAGTTAAATCCCATACTGCTTGTTGGAGATGAAGAGTATGTGTATCTTCGAACTTTGTTTTAGAATGCTTCCCCTGGGGGATTCCTGTTTTGTTAAGGAGAAATCCTCTTGGGAAAATTGACTTTGCTTGAGGAAACTCTACGGGGAGCATTGATTTCAGCTTGGGGAATAGAATTCAGGAGTTTTAGTTGTCCATTTCACTACTGGGGAGTTATCTCTTGATTGGGAAGGAAAAAAGTTTAGTTGTTATCTAGTCGGATTCCACGCTTCACAATAACTTGTTGGGGATAAAGAAGTTAATTGTTATCGGGTCAGATTCCATGCTTCACAACAACTTGTTGGGGATAAAGAAGTTAACTGTTATTTGGTCGGATTCCAGGATTTGTAGCAACTCACCAAGGATAGTGGCAAACTCTATTGGGAAAGAGGGGTTTTGTTAGTGATTTAAAGAAGTTAAACTATTATCTGGCTGGGTTCGGGTTTTGTAGTAATTCAAACGGTTATCATGTTGGGTCCAGGTTTCAGCAACTCGAACTATTATCTGGTTGGGTCCAGGTTTCAACAATTTGATCTTAAGGTTAACTTGTATCTGGTCGGGTCTAGGTTTCAGCAACTCGAATTGTTATCTGGTCGGGTCCAGGTTTCAGCAATTTGATCTTGAGGTTAACTGTTATCTGGTCGGGTCCAGGTTTCAGCAACTTGAACTGTTATCTGGTCATGTCCAGGTTTCAACGATTTGAACTTAAGGTTAACTGTTATCTGGTCGGGTCCAGGTTTCAGCAATTTGATCTTGATGTTAACTAGTATCTAGTCGGGTCTAGGTTTCAGCAACTCGAACTGTTATCTGGTCAGGTCTAGGTTTCAGCAATTTGATCTTGAGGTTAACTGTTATCTAGTCGAGTCCAGGTTTCAGCAACTTGAACTGTTATCTGGCCGTGTCCATGTTTCAGCAATTTGAACTTGAGGTTAACTGTTATCTTGTTGGGTCTAGGTTCCAATAATTGAAGAAGTTAAACTATCATCTGGTCCGGTCCATGCTTTAGTGATTTAAAATTAAGATTTAATGTTATTTGGTCGGGTCCAGGTTTTAGCAACTCAAACTGTTTCTGGTCGGGTCCAGGTTTCACAGTAATTTGTTTGGATGCGATGAAGTTGAACTAGTATCTGGTCGGGTCCAGTCTTTATAGCAACTTGCTTGAAAGGATGAAGTTGAGCTGTTATCTGGTTAGATTTCGGGCTTCGCAGTAACTTGCGTTGATAGTAACGACTTCGTTGAGGATTGTAATGATTTTGCCGAGGATTAGGGGTTTTGGTCCCTTGATATTAGTCTGAGAGGTAAACTCGAGCTGGGGAATTTGTAGTTTATTAGGGAAATAAACCCGATTAAAGAGAATATTTTGACGACCTTCTAGGGAAGTGACTTCTTTTAGGTAGAACTCCATAAGGCTTCTTTCTAAGACCAACTCAACTGGGGAGAGGGTTTTTTGAGAGACCTGAATTATGGCTGGGGATTGCATGAATCCGTCTCTGTGGGGATAATCTTATCTTTGTGGCGATAATATTATCTTTGTGGGGGTATCCCAAATCCTTAAGGAGATGCTTGTTACTGTTTTTATGTATACATTTGTTAATAGTTTAATCATTTTCATATGCATATGTTTATTCAATTTTAGTCATTGGATACTTTTACACTCAAAATAGAAAAAACAAAAAGTTTGCCCTTCAAAGTATATTTGTATTGATGTTTGCCTATAAATAGGAATTTTTGTACAAGTAGACAGAGATCCTAGTAAGAGGAAATCGTCGAAAGAGTGAAAGGAATACAAAGTGAAAACACAAATAATAGCCATGTGGAAACGATCTCATTGGGTTCCAACTCTGCTATTTCTTCTATGTCTTCGAACATCATCCCTTGCTGTTGAAAGAGGTTGATTGGATTGATCTTGGATCATTTGAACTTGGACCTTGGTAATAAAGCTGGTTGTAGAGATTCCACGGGACATAGTTATACGCTTTAATCCTTAACTTTTTCCTGGACTGCCCTTTCGGAATTTTAGCCCACCAGGATACCTTTTTTTACCCAAGCCACCCTTTCCGGTTTTCAACTATTCGGGTGTACAATATTTTTCATATATCCCTAACTTTTTCCAGAACCTTTTTGGTTCGCCGGGATGCCCTTATTTTTGCCTAGGTGTGTCAACCTAGTGGGTCATTTTATGCGTAGTATTTTTTAACCATGTCCACGTTCACAGGATGTGGGAAGTCTTCGCCATCCATAGTAGTCAGCATCATGGCTCCACCAGTGAAAACTTTCTTTACAATAAATGGTCATTTGTAAGTGGGAGTCCATTTACCCCTGGGGTCGCCTTGTGGGAGAATGATGTGCTTTATTACCAAGTCACCAGTCTAATACACTCGAGGATTGATCTTTTTATTGGACGTCTTGATCATACGCTTTTGATATATCTGACCATGACAAACAGCAGACAGTCGCTTCTCATCGATCAAGTTTAGTTGATCCAACCTAGTCTGCACTCCCTCGTCTTCGCCTAGATCTGCATCTTTCATAATCCTTAGGGAAGGAATTTGAACTTCTATAGGCAAGACAGCTTCCATGCCATAGACCAAAGAGAAAGGAATTTCCCTAGTTGACGTTTGAGATGAAGTACGGTAGCCGTGGAGAGAAAATGGGAACATCTCATGCCAGTCTTTATATGTTACCACTATCTTTTGTAAAATCTTCTTGATATTTTTATTGGCAGCTTCCACTGCACCATTCATCTTGGGTCTATATGGAGAAGAATTGTGATGCTTGATTTTGAACTGAGTACAAAGTTCTGTAATCATAACATTGTTGAGATTGGTTCCATTTTTAGTGATGATCCTTTCGAGGATACCGTAACAGTAGATAAGGTTATGCTTGATAAACCTGGCTATAATGTTCTTGGTAACTGAGGCATATGAGGAAGCTTTGACCCACTTGGTAAAATAATCAACGGAAACAAGGATGAAACGGTGTCCATTGGAAGAAGTAGGTTTGATCTCTCCAATCATGTCAATGCCCCACATTGAAAACGACCACGAAGCGGTCATGACATTCAGAGGAATTGGGGGCACATGGACCTTGTCAGCATAGATTTGACACTTGTGACAAGTCCTTGAGTGATGATGACAATAAGTTTCCATTATGGACCAATAGTCACCAACCTTCAGGATTTTCTTGGCCATGGTGTGCCCACTAGAGCGAGTCCTAAAGATTCCATCATACATGTCTTCCATAATTTTCTCTGCCTCCTTCTTGTCCACACACCGGAGTAAAGTAGAGTCATGATTTCGCTTATACATAATTCCATTTCTTAGGAAGAATTTGGATAAGAGTCTTGACGAGAAATTCTTATCATTGATGGAAGCTCCTTCAGGATACTCTTGTGCTTCAAGATATCTCTTTACTTCATGGTACCATGGTTTCTCTTCGTCAGTGTCGAGCTCATAGTAGTGTGCAGATTCATCAAATATTTCGATTGTAATCATAGGAGATTCATTGTCCCATTTGACCTTGAACATGTAAGACATTGTTGCCAATGCATCAGCCAACTGATTTTCTTCTCCAGGGAAATGTTCAAAGGTGATCTTCTTGAAGTATGGTATCAGGGTTAACACAAGCTCCTTGTAAGGAATAAGGTTAGGATGCTTAGTGTCCCATTCTCCTTTGACTTGACCGATCACTAGAGCAGAATCTCCGAATACGTTCAAGAACTTGATCCTTAAGTCAATGGCAGCCTTTAGACCCAAGAAGCATGCTTCGTACTCAGACATGTTATTCATACAGTCGAAACACAGTCTAGAAGTGAAAGGTGTATGGAAACCCTCAAGATAAACGATCACAACACCAATTCTGTTACCCAAATCATTGGATGCCCCATCAAAAACCATAGTCCATCGGGATCCTTGTTCAGGTCAGTCATGCGGTCCAGGCTTTTCACAGCCAGTTATCAGCATGATATTCTCGTCTGAGAAATCAAAGTTCATGGATTGGTAATCATCAACAGCTTTATGGTCCAAATGATCTGCTACCACACTTATTTTGATGGCCTTTTGTATAGTGTACTGGATATCATATTCAGTCAAAATCATTTGCCATCTAGCTATCCGTTCGGAGAGAGCTGGCTTCTTGAAGATGTACTTGATAGGGTCCATCTTAGAAATCAATAAAGTGGTATGACTCAACATATACTGTCTTAGCCAGCGAACAACCCATGCCAGAGCGCAGCAAGTTTTCTCGAGCAGTGAATATCTAGCTTCACAGTCGGTAAAATTTTTGCTCAGGTAGTATATTGCATGCTCTTTTTGGCCAAACTCGTCATGTTGGCCTAACACACCCCATAGAATTCTCTAGCACGGTCAAATACATGGTCAAGGTTCTTCCTTCAATTGGAGGCATAAGGATAGGAGGCTCTTGCAAATATTCCTTGATTATGTCGAAGGCAGCTTGGCAGTCGTTGTTCCATTTGACTACTTGGTCTTTCTTCAAGAGTTTGAAGATTGGCTCACAAGTAGCACTTAGGTGGGATATGAAGCGCACAATGTAGTTAAGACGACCCAAGAATCCTCTAACTTCTTTCTCAGAATGCGGAACGAGCATTTCTTGAACGACTTTAACCTTTGCAGGATCAACTTCGATGCCTTTATCACTGACCACAAAACCTAGAAGTTTTCCAGACCTTACTCCGAAAGTGCACTTGTTAGGATTCAGCCTTAACTTGTACTTCTTCAACCTCTCAAACAGCTTGTGTAGGTGATCGAAGTGCTCTTCTTCAGTTTGTGACCTTACAATCATATCATCCACATAGACCTCTATTTCATGATAGATCATATCATGAAATAAAGATAGCTCTTTGATATTTCGTCCCTACATTCTTCAATCCGAACGACATGAATTTGTAACAAAAGGTGTCCCATTGCGTAACAAAGATGGTCTTCTCCATGTCTTTGAGAGCCATCTTGATTTGGTTGTAGCCAGAAAATCCATCCATGAAGGAGAAGACTTTATGTTGAGTAGTGTTGTCAACCAAGACGTTGATATGAGGTAGAGGGAAATCATCTTAGGGGCTTGCCCTATTTAAATCCCTATAGTCTACACACATACGAACTTTCCCATCCTTCTTCGGCATGGGGACCACGTTTGCAAGCCATTGAGGATAAGATGTCACAATTAGGAATCTTGTATCGAATTACTTCATCACTTCCGCTTTTATCTTTTCAGACATGTCAGGCCGCACTCGATGAACCTTTTGTTTGACAGGAGGGAAATCTTACTTTGTCGGTAGACGATGAACCACAATGTCAGTATCCAACCTGTAATGTCTTCATACGACCAAGCAAACACTTTAACATAGTCATGTAGCGTCTGAACTAACCTGCTCTTGATACCGTCTTCTAAGTTGGCGCCGATCTTGACCTCTTTCTTGTCTGTCTCAATACCTAGGTTGATAACTTCGACTCGCTCTTCATGAGGTTGAATAGATTTCTCCTCTTGCATTAGAAGTCTGGCTAGTTCCCCTAGTATTTCACAATCTTCTTCGCCTTCGTCTTCGGCTTGGTTGATTGGATGTTCAAAGTGATAGATGGAAATAGAAGAGTCTTTGGCAATGAGATCTAGAATGGATGAGGATTTGCAATCGTGTGTGTGTGTGTGTGTGTGTGTGTGTGTGTGTGTGTGTGTGTGTTTGTGCATGTAAGATACATGGCTATTTTGAAAATGCAATAAAAATGAAAGAAAGACAATGAGCTCAAAATTTGAATGCAAAAGAGTCCAATGTTTTTCATTAAATGGTCATATGGCATATGAAAATGAACAAACCCTTAACAAAATGACCATGGTGCCCCGGGTAAAGCACATGGTTGAAGTCATTGTTTGAAATTAAATTACAGGCAAAGTTCATGAATTGATAAAAACAGTAAATGGTAATTACTCCTCGTTGAAGAATATGAGAATGAAATCCTTTACATGCCAGTTGTTAAGCCCTTCTCCGGCAGTCGGGTAGATCCATTCATCAAACTCGCAGTCATCCTCAGAGTATTCAATAGCATTCACTCCATGATTACCAATGCGAACATGTGGTTTTCCTATGTGAGCACGTCTGACCTCCTTTTGAGCTTTCACAGTGAAACCCAAACCGAACTTGTCTGGTTTGAAAGGAATGTCAAGGAGTTTTCCCCAATTTAAACTACTTCCGTCTTTAATCATAACACGGGCATCTTTGAGTGAAACCATCCTCGGCACGACTTCATCAGCTTTTGGAATGTCAGAAGAGATTTTGGTGGTGGCAACCATAGGAGGAACCACTTCAAAGGCTTGGCACGGAGTCTATAAACTCACTATCCATTTCCATATACTTGAACGAATTCAGGTGGCTAACCATGAATTCTTCTTCACCCTAAATAGTAACAATCTTTCCCTTGACTGGATATTTCAAATTTTGGTGAAGGGTGGACGTCACTACTCCTGCCCCGTGTATCCAAGGGAGCCCAAGTAAACAAGAGTAAGCGGGACGTATGTCCATCACGTAGAAAGTAGAATTTAAAACATGTGAACTAACTTTAATGGGGGAGATCCACCTCTCCATGCACCATCCTTTTGAACCCATCAAAAGCTCTCACAACTATGTCACTTGGTTTTAACACCAGACCTTCGCAATCTAATCGGTCCAGGGCACCTTTGGGTAGAACATTTAGAGAGGAACCAGTATCAACCAAGACATGGGCCAGGGTAGTTCCTTTGCATTCAATAAAGACATGCAAGGCCTTGTTATGATTTCTTCCAACAAGACTTAAGTCAACATCAGAGAACCCCAACCCATTGTCAGAAGTCAAACTCGCCACACAATTTTTGAATTGATCGGTTGTGGTCTCTTGAGGAACATGTGCTTTCTTTAAAAATTTGATCAATGCTCGAGCATGAGCATTGGAACAAAGCAATAAAGACAACATAGAGATTTTGGAGGGGGTTTACCCCAGTTGTTCTACTATCTTGAAATCACTCTTTTTATGATCTTCAAGATTTCCTCCATTTTTTGAGTGGAAGGTTCCTCAACAGCAGTGTCTTTAGTTGGCACCTATATCCCAATAGGTTCAAATACTTTCTCTTTACACCTAGTGTCGGTACTAGGCTTATCAATGGTAATGCAGACAGGTGTCGTTGTAGTAGTCAAAGGTGAAATGTTAGGAGAGAAAATCCTCCCCTTTCTTGTTACCTTGCTAGAACCAGCAATATTTGTAACATCGCCAGTCTTGTCTTCATTGATCCAGTAATCTTGCTTAATTCCATGATAGTAAACTTCAACACCGTAATTCCAAGGGATTGCTTTGTTGGAGGAGGAAGGAATCGGCCCAGGAGCAGTAATTATCAAGGGAGAAATCGTTGGTTGGTTGGAAATCCTAATAGGACCCTTTGAAGAGATCCTAAAAGGCTTGTTGGAAATTGTTATGATGGAAATGTCTTCAGCCTTATCGGTCAAACTTTTGATGGTAGGAATTCTTTCAAACAGGATCTCATGACTATCTATCAGGGGTTGAACACCTTCTTTCAGCCACTTGCATCCATTTATTTGTTCAGCACAACAATCATAGTCTTTTAAACAGCCAAGGGACACCCCAACTCTCAGCAAATCTCCCTTCACAGTAGTCAATGGAGTAGTCAAATCCTCAACGGAGGAAACAAAAGTAGTGTCATCAATCGCATTGACACCTTTGCCATGGTTTGGCATTGGTGTAGTTATCACATTTGGAGTTGTAAGTGGATCAAACTCAATAGTTTTTTTGTTAATAAGATCTTTAATGTTATTTTTTAGAGCCCAACATTGATCAGTATCATGCCAAGGGCTATTTGAGTGATAGGCGCATTTGGCGCTAGGATTGTATTTCGGAGATAAAACATTGGGATTTGATGGTGAATCACGTAATGTAACCAAGTTAGCCTTTAATAGGTGTTGCAAGGCTTGGGTCAGTGACATGTTAATCCTCGTGAACTGTCTTCTTGGAATTTCAGGTATTTGATTGTTGGCTTGATGTGGTTGTCTTTGAGCAGATGGAGGATTGGAAATCAAAAGAGCATTAACAGATGGATGATGATCCTTCTTGGTATGGGCCCTTGACTCATATACAACATTGGTTTCTTTCTTGCTAGTAAATAGCTTCTTTACAGTGTTTGATATAGAAGCAGATGCCATGGGAATTTTTCCACTCTTGATACCACTCTCGACCCTTTCACCAGTCAGAATTAACTAAGTGAAACCGGACGATGAGCTCCCAATTAACAAGTTTAAAAATGGGCCAGTTAATGTTCCCGTGAACATGTCCACCAGCTCCCTATCAGTCAGTGGTGGTTGAACTCTACCAGCAAGGTCCCTCCCTTTTTGCGCGTACTCTTTAAACCCTTCATTAGTACCCATTGTCATTCCTTGAAGTTAAACTCTAGTCAGTGCCAAATCAGCATTGTATTGATATTGATTGTAGAAAGCGGTGGCTAGATCTTCCCAAGTATGAATGTTAGAATCCTCCAACAGGTAAAACCATTCTAACTGAGTCCCAGATAGACTCTCTTGAAATAAGTGTACCCAGAGCTTCTTGTCAGTGGTATGCGGTTGTATTTTGTGGACGTAGTAGGACCTCAAATGAAGCTTTGGGCATGAAATGCCGTTATACCTAGAAAAGATTGGAATTTTGAATTTTTGGGGGATAATAACCCCATGTACTAAGCCCAAATCACCCAAATCCAAGCCAGGTACAACTTGAATTTCCATAACTTTCAACCTATCTTCCAGTTGCTTGTACTTATCCTCAGTCGGTGGATACTGTTCATCAAAGTAATCTTCATCCTTAGAACCTTGATTATTTGCACCCCCATCACGGGTACTCCTTGCATCTTCATTTTAGTTTTCATCCTCCTCGGACGACTCTTCAACCACTTGTACTTGACAGACATGGCCTTTAAACCTTTTAATCGTGTTGATCAGGGCTTTCTTCTTTATCTTCTTTTTGGCAACCAGGAGTGTCATCAGCTCTTGTTGTCCTTTGGCCAAGGTGAGCAAAGTTTCTTGAAGCTGAGAGTTTTGAGTCTGTAAGTCTTTCGTAGTCTTCTCGAGATCTATCTTAATGAAATAAACAGCAAAAAGATGAGGAAACCTATGTCGAAAAACCTGCTTATGATATGATGCATGTAATGAGAATGCAAATCTTTTCAAGGATTTAAGGAAATTTAAAATTGCTAAACAAAGAGAAAATAACAAACATGAACTTCATTAATAAAGATAGGAATTACAAATGCCTCTCGGGCTTACAATGTAGGAAACAAAAATAATGCAAAATAAACTCCTAAAACATAGAAGAATCAGGCTTCCCAAGAGTGCATCCTTTTTGGTGCAATGTAGGCGTTCAAACTTCTATCTTCATGAAGCTGTTTCGTAAGCTCCAAAACCTTCTTCTCGCTTGCGTAGAACTGGGTTTCAAATACGTCTCGCTCTCCTTTGAGTTGAATCCATGATCTTTGTAATTCCTAAAGAGTATTTGTCATGTTAGGATGAAGAAGAGTGTAAGGGGTGTCTCCCTCCGTAACGGGCTCCATAATCACAGGTAGGATGGAGGGGTAAGGCATCACGAGACTTTGAGCACAAGTTCGTACCCATCTAAGGTAAGGCTTAAGGAGGGTAGAATTTTTATGCCCTAATGTCTCATTATCCACTTTGTTTACCATTCTCCAAGCTCGTATGATCCTTTGATGATGGCCTTGGTCCTCGACCTCGTAATCAAATACCAGACCTTGGACGAGTGCATCATGGGGACCATCTCTTCGTGCATATCCAAACTGTCGTAATGCAAGTGAAGGGTTATAGGTGATACCTCCCCTAATTCCTAAGAGTGGGACATTAGGGAATTCCCCATAATGGTCAATGATGGTAATATCCTTCAAAGATCGAGAACACCAATGGATATCCGAGTGTGAGAGTGACATCATCCTTTGAGACCATGTCAAGCCTTGCTCATTCTTCAACGTTGATTGAGGTAGGTGTGAAATAAACCACCTAGACACTAATGGAATGCAACATAAAATAGTACCCATTTTCTTCATGGTGCGAGTGTGGAAACAATGTAGAATGTCTCCACGCAAGGTAGGTATCAGATTATGAGAGAGAGAAACCTTAACGGTATTCACATCTATGAGTTAGTTCGAATTTGGAAATAGAACCAAACCATAGGTTAGAAGGGCCAAGACATCCTCAAAAGCTTGAAAACCCTTAACTCCACTTCTTGTCTCCCAATTTGTCCCAATGTCAGATCTCTTCAAATGCAAGGCTTTGGCAATAACTTCAGGCTTTGGAGTCTCCTCTAAACCAGTGAATGGTATTTGATCAAGCACTGGCACTCCTAATAATTGAGATAATTCTTCTAATGTAGGCACCAATTGGTAATCGGGAAAGGTGAAGCAATGATGTATAGGATCAAAGAATTGGAAAAGCACACACATCATTTCTTCTTGGAAGTTTAAGGTAGCCAAGTTGAGAAGTCAACCATATTTCTTGGTGAAGGTATAATCTCCAGGCACTCTTGATGCTAACTCTTGAAGTTGAGGATGCACTTTCACGAAGTTAACTCGGATGGTATTCCTACGAGTGGAAGTCATGACCTACAAAACAGAACAAAGATAAATTCTTAAATCCTTGAAATGGTTAGTGAGAATGCTTATGATGTTATGATGTTTATGATGTCATGAATAATAATCCCAAACAAAGCACGCAAAGACCGTAGGTTTAGGCTTTCATGGGTTTCATAGGTAGGTACCCTCTTGAAGTTTAGTTGGTCCAGCCTGTCCTACAAAGTAATCGGTGTGATCGGTGGAAATAGAACTGACTGTTTTTTAAGCTGGTTTTGTGAAATGTCACGGTAAGCAAGAGTCGCCACCGTCTTTTATGTTCTCCAACATGGAAAGGACAAAAGCACAGCAAAATTCCTTATTCGAGATGTTTCTCGGTTCGGGGGGTAGATTTATAGAAAGGGAAGGTGTTAGCACCCTTTCTATCCGTGGTTATCCACGGGCTCTTAGGTACTTGCTCTATGTTTTCAAAAATGTTTGCTTTTCTTGTGTTTGTGGGTTTTGAAAAAGTTTCGTTTGAAAAATTTCTAAGTAACTCTTGTATCTGTCCTCAAGAGTGTATGAAATATTTGTTTGAAAACTTTTTGAAAGTGTAGGTGCGAAAACGATGTTTTTGTTTTTGAAAAGAGCAAGTACCCAGGAGAAATCTACCTACTCTAAGGAATTAGGCTGTGTAAGAGTCCTTTAGACAGTACTATCCCACTATTGAGAAGTAGGTAGCACCGTCGTTGGAGGTATTCGGGTCAATTCTTAAGGGACAATGTGTGGTCACCAAAGCAATAGTAGGACGCCTTAGCGATAACCCTAATGTCCTAGATCCTTTTTATCCGAGGCAACCGTTTCGAGGCAACTGGAACTTTAGACAGAAGGGCGACCTCTAAAACACCCTATACTTGACGACCACCTCGAGGCAACCGAGTGAGGCATACCCTAGGAGTGGCATGTGCATGTGTGTTGTTTCAGTTTATGTTTATCTTTGAACATGCATTTGTGAGCTACGGATTGATTTTATTTGTCATACAAGTCTTTCATGCTTATTAACAGTTAAGAGTGCGGAAAATAAATTGCGGAAAGGTAAATCTATGTTATTACAAGGCGCGGGTCTATACATCGCCAAAAACAAAACCCCTTTGGAAAATAAATGCGAGAAAAGTAAATAAAGCGATAAAAGCCTAATTAACTATTACATTTTCGGAGCAGATACATAAGTAATGATCAAAAGGAATTAAAGCGCGAAAACAAATAAATCGGGACGTCCTTAGGGTTTTGACCCTTTTTGAGAAAAGAATTGAAATTGTCCTTTTTGCAGTTAAATTAACCATTAAACCAAATTTACTAATTAATTAATTATTTACAAGAAAAAGTATTTTTTTTTTTTGTGTTTTTTAATGTTTTAACGAAATAAAATAAAAAAATAAATTAAAAGCGTCAAAAGAAAAACCTAATTCTAGATTTGATTTTTATTTAATGTGAAAAAGATTACAATTAACCTAATTAAACAACTAAATTAATTAATGAATTTATTTACAAAAAAGTAATTGGAATTAATAAAAATGTTTTTTGGTTTTCTGAATTTTATTGTGAAAAATGTTAATTTGTTAATTAATTAAATAATAATAATAATAGTTATTAAAGAAAATAAAAGGAAAAAAGAATTAAAAAAAAGAATAGTAAACCAGGGGGATTGATGAACCCAATTAGGAGGTTTTGCTGGAAATTTTAGGCCCATTAAGCCAAGCCTGCGTTGACTTTCTAGATAGCCTAGAGCGTGGATTGATTAGGAGCATGGTGTTCCTTCCCTTGTAGCCATTGGATTTGTGTTAGGAGACACATGGCTGGCTGATACGTGGGATGCATGATAGAACCCTTCTTTGAAGCCTCCATGAGATTATATAAGAAAAAATATGAAACAAAGGTTTGGGGGACCTGGGAATCGAACCCAGGTCCCAATTATGACCAGCCATATCATCCTCCACTAAGCCAAACGCCTGTCTTTGTTATTATAGATGTCAATAAATATAATATAGAAAAACAAACGCATATGCTGGAAAGAGAAAAACGCGCGTTATTTTGAATCCAGCCAATCACGTCTCCACACGTATTGTCTTCTTCCTCGTTTCCCTGTAAAACAAAAACAATTAGCGGGGGTTTTTAACCCCCACAATATGGAACGTCCAATAATAGCGATTAGGCGTGGAAGTTATATAAATAGGGCGCGACATGTCCATTGAATTCGTCTGGTTTCAACGAGTTTAACCATGGTCATGAGAGGTTCTGATTTTACTTGATGTGGAAAGCCCCAATTCAAAACCTCAAGAACCCTAAAATACGTTAATGGCAAGTCACGATTCTGCGTGTTATAATGCAATTAAACCATGCCAAAAGTTTCTTGTGGGTTCATACAATACAAAACAAACAACAAATTGTGTTAATGATGAATGGAATATGGATTTCGATTCTAAAAAAAAATTTGACAAACCGTGGGACTGTTTGGTGTGATTTCTCAAGCTTCAGCCCTTGATTTTGATTCCAAAAGATTCCTGAGGGTTCCAGCAATATGTTTGAATCGTTCTAAGGCTTTGAATTGGTCTGGAAGTGAGAAAACAGTTTTGACTTTGTTCTTGATTTTTTGGAATTGGTTTATGGCTTTCAGCAGCAGTTTGCACGTTAATGGCATTAGGGTTGGCTTGCTTGCATATATGGGAATAGAATTAGGTCAAAGTTTGGGCCAATGATCCATGGAATTAAGTTTTGGAGATTTGGTTGACCACCATTGAAGAACTTTCCAAATTTGAAGCAAATCTTGGATTTTATGCATAAAAAGCCCCTAGCACGAATTTGTGAGTTGGCACATGACATATGAAAGTTGTTCAAATCCAAAAGATGCTATTCCATTAATTTTTAGATTTTATTTGAATTATTATGGATTTAAAATGAATTAAATCAATAAAAATTAAATAAAATGGAAAAATAAATGTTTGATCTTGAAATTAATCATGGGACACGTGGGTGGCATGACAAGGCTGAATCAAGTGGAAGAAAGTGGGCCCTTTTGTCAAAAATTGAAGTTTTAAGGATAGTTGACTTTTGCAAATTCATGAAAATTTCCCAACTTCTCCAATGCATATCTTGCTCAATTTTGATCATATGAACATGTTCTTGGACATTTTGGAAAGGTCATGAAGTCCTCTAACCAATTCCTTGGGTCCCATGTCATTTGAATTTACCAATCGCAAGTTATGGTCATTGACTTAAAATGCCTTTTTTTTGACTTTTGAAATTGACCTATAATGTAGAAATTGATAACTTTTTGTGAGTGCATTTCTTGGACTTGGAATGTGAATATGAGTTGTAGGAAATGTCACCCCCTTCAAAATGAGCATTGGATGGGATTTTTCTGATGAACCATGAAAAAGTTATGCCTTGGTCAAGTTACAGTTGACTTTTTTAACTGTCCAAAAATGGAAACTTTTGCATCTTGATGATTTTTGAGCCATGCTTGTGGAATCATGATCAAGACTTGATCAAATGATGATTGTGGCCTCAAAATAAGATTTTGACAAATTTTTTTGACTTTTGACTGCCAAATGACCATTTTACCCCTGCAGTTGATTGTGAAGCAAATGAAGCTTTTGACTGTGCAATTTGACCTCTGTGAGTCTTGAGACTTGGCATGTAGATGCTTGACAATGTATATGGGCACATAGGACTTGATTGAACCATTGAAAACCTCAAATTCTTTGAAGGAACCAAAACCCTAGGTTTGACTGGCTTAGGAGGATGTTTGACTGTGCAATCCTTGAGCAAATCTTGAACCATTTGAAGATGATTCTTGATAAACCTTGAAGAATATGGGAGGGCAAATTTTGGGGTACAACAATCGGGTTCTAAGGAATCTCAATACAATTGATGTTTCTTCATTAGTTATTGTTTTAGCATAATCAATCTTTTCTTGCTACCAAAATATCCCAAAAGTTCAATCTCAATGAGCGTAGTATCGAGTATGAACCAATCTTCAGCTTTACACCAAAGTCGGCTATCTCACTACTTCCTAATGGCCAATTTGTTCAACTAAAGGTTCTACGGTCAGTTAGTACTTCATGACACCGCTCAGCGCCCCCGTATTCTCCTTAATTCAACACAAGGGATACCGGTACCAAAAAATATGTCACACTAACGTAGCCATTGCTTCAACCATATCGGTCTATGCCGTATAGTTTCCGCAATCTATTGCTACTTACCTAATGATGTTCCCAATTCCTGGTAGAGGATCAAAGAAAACCCAAACAAGGACACATAAATGTAAAGCAAACAAATCAAACAAATAAAGCATTTAAAGGTGATCTAGATCTAAGGTAACCCCACTTTTAAGTATGTCCCCGGCAGAGTCGCCAGTTTTGTGATATGGTGGGAGAACTGACTTGGGTATTTTATGTTTTATCGCAATTGTTGCGGATAGCAAGAGTCTCCACCGACTTTTATTTTATCCAATAAAGGAAAGGGTGAAAAGAACATGAAAGACCTTTTGAGAATTTTCTTGAGTTCGAGGGGTAGGTTATGAAAAGGTAAGGTGTTAGCACCCTTTTCATCCGTAGTTATCTACGGGCTCTTAGTTGCTAGCTCACTTTGAAAATTCTTTGTTTGAAATGTGTTTGTGATGGGTTTTAGAAGTATTTTTGAAAGCTCCCTCGTTTAGGAAAACTTTGTAATGATTCTCGTCTCTATAAGAATGCATATAAAGTGTTGGACTTTTTGAAAATATTTCATGTTTTGAAAGTGTTTGGTGTGTTTGAAAATATGTTTGTTTTTGAAGATGGATTGTGAGCAAGCAACTAAGAACGTTCTACCTACTCAAAATTATTTTGTTCATTTCTCTCTTCTTTTGAAATTGCTATCTTAGCATTAATTAGTAAGAAGCCATATCAGTGGATGCGAAGGGACAGGCGCGGGTCATTCATATAGTCATAGAAAGCAACTTGTAAGATGCTTTAGCAATTTTCGTAAGGGACTAAGATCGTTTTACCAAAGGCAACTTCGAAGGGTCATCGAGGGACTACGATCTTTTCATTCGAGGGTCTTTGCTAAAGCGTCCCACATTTGAGGGACGTGACTATTTTCCGAGGAAACAAGCGAGGTTACCCTAGAGGTGTGCCTGTGAAAAGTGTGTTTGATTGCATGCATTTTTGTCTTTCAGATTAGGGTTTTCTAAGTATTGATTTATTATCTTTCCATACAAACCCTAATTACTAGCATTTATATAAAAGTGATAAATTGCGGAAAATAAATATCCTACGCTATTACATCATTTGGGGATGGGGTATACAAATTTACAAATGGGGATGAAGTAGAAGCCTAATTATTACAACCATATTGAATAGCAATGAAGAAAAATATATAGAAAATATAAAAACAGTGTAAAAAGAATGGAATATTTTTTAACCATTATGTGTCGACACATGCATCTATGCATCAACACATGCATCTATGCATCGACACATAACCCTTCTAGTTCCTGTAAAACCAAAATCAACTCAGTATGAGTTGATACATAAGGGTATGTCTCGACTCATTTCTTGTTTGTGTCGATGCATTCGTGTTTGGTGTCGACTCATACACCTTTTGTCTTTCTGTTTTGGGTATGGATAGCAGTATGTATCAATGTTTAAGGCCTTGTGTCGACTCATACTTTGTTCTCTCACTAAAATGTGTCGACTCGTTTAAGTATGTGTCGACTCATGCTGCATTTTTTTAGCTCGAACATCGTTCTATTGTCTGTACAAGTCAGTTCTCAACATATAATTGATAAAAATAAACAGTAAGCATGTGATTAGCTTCAATGACAAATATATCGACATTTTATCTTCACAAATGAACCATTAATGATGCTTTGTATGAAGAGTTCAAAGTCAAGAAAACTTACTTTGAAACTGAAATTTGTGCTTTGATTTAGACTTGCAGAAGTTAAGTTACAGGTGGCTGTTTTTTTGGTAAATGGTGATGATGATGTAACAGGAGTTGTTCTTATGTTTGAACAACTTATATATGAGGTATATGAAGTATGTGAATGGTTTATTTTGACAGATCTTGCAAGGTGTGAGAAGTTCAAAGATTTGGACTTCAAAGCTCAAGAGTGGGGGTTTTGTGGACAGTTATTGCTTTTTGAAAGTATGAGATTTTGAGGGCTTGTCTACACAATAAAACTTCTGGCCCTTTATCATACAAATGGCCTCTCTATTTATAGAGAAGGTTTGAGACTTGAAACAACTCAGATTTTGAAATCACATGTTATGGCTATCTTGCTTGTTTTTGAAGCAAGCATGAAGAACATGTTTCCAATGTTTGTACCAAGCTATCTAAAGTGATTGATCACTTTAAACATGTTTGTTTTGACTTGTAGGAGTTGAGTGTGATCAAAACAACAAGTTAGAGGCTCAAGAAATTGACTTTGTGATTAAAGTAAACTTTTTAAGAATGGATATGTTACTTTCTTCCATAAACGAAATGATCAACTGGACAAAGGCTCAAACACTTGGATCATAGTTTAATCAGTTGTGTAAGCATTCAATTAAGGAGTAATATAGAAGTTGGAGGCCTGTAAAGTGAAGATTATGCAGCATAGCTAGGGTTTTGGTTCATTATTCATCACAAATCTGCCTTGTAAATCAAGTTTGAAACCCTAACTTCTTGCCTTTGATTCTCTTAGCTCAAGTATGATCTCATTGAGTTCTTAGACATTTTGGAAAGCTTCTAACATCCTCTAGAACCTTCATGTTTTCTATTTTTGAAGAATCCAATTGGAACCTGATGAAAATTGGCCAAGAAGTTAGGATAAAAACCTGACCAAACCTACTGAAAATTTCTCTAAGTGTTTATACAAAAATGCCATGACTTCATGAATTTATAACTCAAAATCCAAGAACTTCTAGGACTTGATCAACAAAGCAAAGTTTTAGATATCATCAAGAGCTACAACTTTCATGTTGAAAGTTTTCTTTGAATCATCTTGTATCTTTGTGAAAGAATGGCATGATGTAATGAAATTATCATGTATAAAAAATACTTAGAAAAATTTCTAAGTCTTGAAAAGTTTGACTTTTCACATTGACTTTTGACTTTCTTGATTTCTTGATGATAAAGCTTTGTATTTTGAATGTCTTCATGAATTGTGATCTTTGAAATCAAATTTTGACTGAAAAGTCAAAGTTTGACTTTTGGTGTATCAGTTGACTTTTCATCAATTGACTTTTCATCAGTTGACCAAACTCCAACTATCAATCCACTGATCTTGAGAAATGATTTAAGCCATGGAATTGGGTAAACATGTTATGTTTGACTCTTTGAGATTATGCTTTAAACCATTAGGCCATGTATTAGGTCAAAGGTCAATGATCAGTCGTTCTTAGTCAAAACCCTAATTTGTGGTCTCAGTGTTTCAAAGGTGATTTTGTCTGATCAATTCCTTGAGAATCCTTGAGCATTGGAGGTTCTTTGTGAAATGTCTTGAGAAAAGAGAGGTAAAATTTTAGGGTACAACACATAGCATTTTCAATAACCATTTCAAGGGTCTCAAGGGCCTGTGATGCAGGGTTATACTGAACCAGGCGCCTATCAAGGGGCAATAGGATTTATTTTCCTCTAACCAAATGTTGTTAAAAAAGACAAAGAGTCAAGGGCTATGACCCACTTGACATGGTGAACTTGATTCTCATAGAAGGACATTCAACGATACGAAGTTCTTCAATCAAAGATGTAGTCAAAATTTAACTTGTAACATCTTCTTGTGTTTACCCTACGAGATCCATGAAAACATTGCATCCACATACCATGCATCATATCATGACAGGTTTTCCCCATATAGGTTTCCTCATCCGCTTACTGTTTATTTCAGTAAAATGGCCCTCGAGCAGACTATCCAAGATCTTCAGACCCAAAATGATTAGCTTCATGAGTAGTTCCTGAATCTATCCAAGGGGCAAGAAGAAGTGAAAGCACTTCTCATTGAGAGCATGACCAATAACAATCTTGAAGACGACAAGGAGGGCAAGATAATACAATTGCAAGCGGAGATAGCAATAATGAGAATCCAGATGTTGGGACAGATCATTCTTATCTAAAACTTAGCTCGGGGACAAGAAGAGTTGAGAATTCTCGTCAACAAGCTTCATCAAGACGGATGAAACTGTATGAAACAAACAACTAATATTAGGGATCAAGTCATTAATCAGCTCCAGTTAAGACAAGAAGTTGGCTTGGTGGAGTGTAGACCTTTCCATATTGCTGCTACACGAGCCTAACAACGACCTTGCCAACAACGACAAGGTAGTCGGCGTAAGCAGGATACATCCAATAGGCAATATACCAAACTCAACATGCTGATGTCGCAAGCCTTGCAACACATGTTAAATATGAATTTGGTCACATTGAAGGATCCTCCTTGGAATGCTAATACTTCCGCTATTTGCATAGGGCCAATTGTTTGAATACCACTATTTGCATAGGGCCAATTGTTTGACAACAGAGAAATTTGTACCATGAATATCCAATGGACGAAAGCTCTCTCAATAAATAGAGTCACTTCAAAGGGAAATACGCCTCCAATGACAAATCTATCATAGTCAAGGGGCATGACATGACCATCTAGGGCAGTTAAGTCGAGATTCAAAGAATCTCTCAAGAAGTGCTGAATAGCAAGGCGCTTGAACAAAATCCACTATGAAGACCTTTGATACCACCAATTTTCTTGTTTGTGCCAGTAGTATCAGATGGTGTCAGTATCATGTCTTCGGGTTCTTCCATGACAGTTCTTAGAAAAAGATATCTAGGATGTTCAAGACTACAAGAAATGTGACCAAAACTTCAGACGTCGAAGTGCACCAGACTAACCCTAGGGGAAAACAGGCTCCCAAATATGGAAAGTCATACGTGATCGAGCAAATAATTTCTGGCATTACTATAACACTTACTACGATAAACAGTAACAATTCTCCACACCCTGTGAACATGGACATAGTCGGATAATACTACACATGAAAAGAGACACTCTAGGTTGACATACCTAGGCAAAAATAAGGGCATCTTGGCGAACCAAAAGGTTCTGGAAAAAAATTAAGGATATGTACAAAATATTGTACACCCAACAAGTCGAAAACCTGAAAAGGCGGCCTGGGCAAAAAAAAAGGGTTTCCCGTTGGACTGAAAATCTGAAAAGACGGTCCAGGCAAAAGTTAGGGATTAAAATGTACAACTATCGTTTTGTCTATCAGTAAAAGATTTGTCACTCTGATCAACATTTACTAAGGACTCTAGGAGAAGACAGAGTTCAAGCTGTCCATAAATCCCCACAAGACCAAATTCATGGATATCCTCACAGAGTTACTTCAACAAAATTATCCCCACATAATGGAATTCGTACAGTCTCCATCTAAAGTTCCTCTCCCCAACTGAGGGTGGCCTTAACTGAAAAAATGAACCTTGTATGGAAAAATTCATGTCCCCAGTAAGGTCTCAAAAATATCCTTCTCAAAAGGGTTTATTTTCCCAATAGACTACAAATTCCACAACTCGAGTTCTTTTCTCAGACTATTACAAATCAACAGATAAAACCCCTTGTAACTATCCTCAGTAAGTTATTGCGAAGCCTGGAATCCTACCAAATAACAGTTAACTTCAATAAGTTGTTGCAAAGCCTGGAATCCGACCATATAACAATTAACTTCATCTATCTCAGAAAGTTTCTGCGAAGCATGGAATCTGACCAGATAACAGTTAACCTCAGAAAGTTGTTGCGAAGCCTCAAATCCGACCCGATAACAGTTAATTTCATCTAAGTTGCTGTGAAGCCTTGAATCTGACCAGATAACAGTTTAACTTAAATTTTTTATGAAGCCTGGAATCCGACCAGATAATAGTTAATTTCATCTAAGTTACTGTGAATCCTGGAATCCGACCAGATAACAGTTAACTTCAATTTTCTGTGAAGCTTGGAATCTAACCATATAACAGTTAATTTCATCTAAGTTCCTGCGAAGCCTGAAACCCGACCAGATAACAGTTTAACTTCAATTTTCTGTGAAGCCTGGAATCCGACCAGATAACAGTTAATTTCATCTAAGTTGCTGCGAAGCCTGGATTCCGACTAGATAACAATTAACTTCAATTTTCTGTGAAGCCTAGAATCCAACCAGATAATAGTTAATTTCATCTAAGTTGTTGCGAAGCTTGGAATCCGACCAGATAATAGTTAACTTCAATTTTCTTCGAAGCCTGGAATCTGACCAGATAACACTCAATTTCATCTAAGTTGTTGCGAAGCCTGGAATCCGACCAGATAACAATTAACTTCAATTTTCTGCGAAGCCTGGAATCTGACCAGATAACATTTAATTTCATCTAGGTTGTTATGAAGCCTAGAATCATACCAGATAACAGTTGTTGTACCCCAAAATTTTCCCTCTCATATTTCTCAAAACATTGCAAGAAAAAAATCTCCAAGTTGCTTAAGTTTGCTCAAGAGTGGGTCAGACAAATCATCTCCTAAGGCAGTCAACCCCAAATTAGGGTTTTGTGTTGCATCAAGATCCTTGGGTCCAAATGACTTCAAATGCTACCTAATGTCCTAATATCTTCTCAAGGTCACCCATGTCAAATTTCAAGCCTTGCAGAGGAAGTTTGCTCAGTCAATTGCTCCAAGGGTCCAAAAATCGACTATGCTAGGGCAAAAGTCAACTATGACCCAAATACAGTCAAACCTCAAGATTTTTTGTCACCATTCTCATTTTGAAGGATATTTCATCATTTTATCAAGGGTTGATCATGATTCATCAAGGATTGCTCAAAATTCATCAAGACTCAAAAGTTGCTAAATTAGGGTTTTATAGGAAAGTCAACTCAACTTTAACAAAGCATAACTTTCTCATACTTTATGAGAAATGACCCATCCAAAGCTCATTTTGAAGCGGATGCAATTTCCTACAATCCATCTTCATACCCCAAGATCAGAAAATGCACTCACAAGAAGTTATAAATTTGGACATTACAGGTCATTTTTGAAAGTCAACAAAAACACCTTTTTTTCCAAAGCTTATAACTTGAGCATGGAATATCAAAATGCGATGAGACAAAAAAGGTTGGTTATATGACATCTCAAGTTTTCTAAAAAGTCCAAGAACACTTCCAAATGTTCAAAATTGAAGAAGTTATGCATTGTTGAAGTTGGGCATTTTTGCAAAATTGCCAAAAGTCAACTATCCCCAAAACATAAAATTTTTTCAAATGGGCCCACTATTTTCCACTTGATTTGATCTTGCCACATTACACACGTGTCCTAGCTTCAGCCTTGTGTCCATTTATCAATTTTATTATTTTATTTTATGTTTTATTGAATTATTTCATTTTAAATAAATTTAAATCAAATAAAATCGCAAAACTTGATTACATGAGATCTTTTTCTATTTTTAGGACTTAATCATCATCAATATCATGATCAAACTCGTATCAAGTATTCCATGTGCAAAAAGATTGAGTTTTTGACAAAATTGGCAAGTCTTCAATGGTGGATCAAATCAAATCCCATGGCATTGATGTGCAAGGATTAAATCCACAAATGTTAACCTAATGCTTTGCATATTACATATACAAGTCAAGGCATACGAAATTGAGACCTAGAGGCTGCAAGAACACTGAGAACCAAACTTGCAAAATTGACAAAAAAGTGTGAAATTGAAATCATCCTTGGAGGCAAATTCAGAAGCAAAACTCAACATCAATCAATTGCTGGAGGTTCACTGAGTCAGAACCAACCCCTAGCAAGCTCCCATACACGCTCAAAAGCTTTGTAAGTGTCTCAAAAAACCGCTTTTCGTTTGAATTCGTGGATCCTGATTCTTGCACCTTTCTTACAAAATCTTTGCATATTCATAATTATCATCAAATTTCCAAGCTTTCTATATCATCCAATTGCATTTATCTGATCTGTAACCCCATTGCTGAATCTAGGGTTTTGTGGTTTGTTTTTTGGGCGTTTCTTTTACAGGCAAAATTAGCTCCATTGATGGCCATGGACATGACCGGAAGGGAAGGACGAACTCAACCATGCGCTTGGATTTAATTTTCATGGCTTAGAATTGATTTTGGGAATGTCCTGCGAATTTAGCTGCGGATCTAAATCCGCGGGTAAATTTACAGGGTTTGAAGGTCAGGGACGACAAACGTGTCTCCCTCTGAGTGGACCATTCAAACTTGGTGCGTTTTTATTTTTTGTTTTGGCATATTAATCCATTATCCCATATTATTATTATTGATTAATATATTGACAAGCAGAGCAAAGTGGCTGAGTGGTGGGCGTGTACATCCAATGACCAACAGGACCTGGGTTCGAATCCCAGATCCTCCAAACGCTTTGTTATATTTTTTCTACAGGTTATCTAGTGCAGATTCAAGCGCGTGGTGTATCATGTTCCCTCACACATCAAAGTGCCAGATGGCCCTAGGGCCAAATCTGGTGGTCCAGGATGATGGTCCACCATGGGGTCCAGTCAACCAGCGCATATGGGATCCCAAAAGTCAACCAGGCCAGCGCCAATTGGGCCATGGAATTGCTAATCAGACCCCTCAAACAGGCCCAAACCTCTTCTTTTTACTATTTTGTTTATTTTGTTTTAATTGCTATTTTTATTATTTTCTTTAAATGACTAACCAATCAAATCTTTTTCTTCATAAAATTAAAAACCAAAAATATTTTCTTTATTAAATTAAATTTCAGTATTTTATTTTTGTTAACAATGTCAATTAATTAATTTAGTTTTAATTAGGAATAACTTTAATATATTTTTTTACAATAATTAAAATTAACTTAGACATAATTAGGTTTTTGTTAACTTTGATTAAATTTATTTTTATTCCTTTAAATACCAAAAACCCAAAAATATTTTTATTAATTAATTAATTTATTAATTTATTTTAATTTCTTTCTTAATTCACAAATAACCAAAAAATCTTTTCTTTAATAACAAAGGGTCAAAACCCTACCTTGTGCCCGATTTAATTTCTCGCACGCGATCCATTTTATTTCAATATTGTATTTGTTTCCGGAATGTAATAGATAATTAGGACTATTTTTATCGCTTTATTTGTTTTCCGCATTTAAATTTCAAAGGGTTGCTTTTGGCGATGTAAATAACCGACGCCTTGTAATTAAATTTCCGCAATTTATTTTCCGCAACTTATAAACTGTTAGATGTTTGATAATAGGGATGCATGACAAGAATGAATATTTAACCTAAAATCAACATAGATAACCATTGACATGTACAAAGACAAAATAACTGAAAACAACACACTCGCACATGCGCACTCTTAGGGTATGCCCCACTTGGTTGCCTTCGTACGCGGTCATTGAGTATAGGTCACTTTAGAGGTCGTCCTCTTGTCCAAAGATCATAGTCGCCTTGAAACGGTTGCCTCGGATATTGTTTCCTCAAAACAAATGATCTAAGACATTAGGGTTACCGCTAAGGCATTCTAACATTGCTTTGGTGACCATAAGTCCTGCATTCGAATTGACTCTTAAACTCCAACGACGGTGCTACCTGCTCATCAATAGTAGGATAGCATTGTCTAAAGGACATTAGCATAGAACGATTCTTTTTTCGAGTAGGTAGATGGTTCTTAAGTACTTGCTCTTTCAAAACAAAACCCTTTCACACTTACACTCCTTTTCAAACAAAGACTTTTTCAAACCCACAAACACAAAGAAAGCAAAATTTTGAAAACAATATAAGCAAGTACCTAAGAGCCTGTGGATAACCACAGATAGAAAGGGTGCTAATACCTTCCCTTTCTATAATATACCCCCGAACCCGAGAATCATCTCGAAAAAGGAATTTTTTTGTGCTTTTTTTCTTACCTTGTTGGATAAAATAAAAGACGGTGGCAACTCTTGCTTACCGCGACATTTTGCGAAAACATACGCAAAACGCAAACCAGCATACCAAAAAACAGTCAGTTCTCTCCCACCGTATCACAACAGTTAAATTCAATTTTCTGTGAAGCCTGGAATCCAACCAGATAATAGTTAATTTCATCTAAGTTGCTGTGAAGCCTGGAATCCGACCAGATAACAGTTAATTTCATCTAAGTTGCTATAAATCCTGGAATCCGACCAGATAACAGTTAACTTTAATTTTCTATGTAGCCTAGAATCCGACCAGATAACAGTTTAACTTCAATTTTCTGCAAAGCCTGGAATCCAACCAAATAACAGTTAATTTCATCTAAGTTGCTGCGAAGCCTGGAATCTGGCCAGATAACAATTAACTTCAATTTGATGTGAATCCTGGAATCCGACTAGATAACCGTTTAACTTCAATTTTCTGCGAAGCCTGGAATCTGACAAGATAATAGTTAATTTCATCTAAGTTGCTGCGAAGCCTAGAATCCGACCAGATAACAGTTAACTTCAATTTTTTGCGAATCATGGAATTCGACCAAATAACGGTTAATTTCATCTTCCCCAGCAAGTTGCTGTGAAGCCTGGATTTCGACCAGATAACAGCTAACTTTTATTCTCCCCAATCAAGAAGTAACTCCCCAGTAGAGAAATGTACAACTAAAACTCCTGAACTCTATTCCGCAAACAGAAACCAACATTCCCCGCAGAGTTTCCTCAAGCAAAGAGCCAAAGTCAGTGTTCCCCAACGGGTTTCTCCTCAAACAACAAAACAGGAATCCCAGCAGAAACACTCTAAACAAAGTTTGAAGATACACATACTCTTCATCTCCAACGGTAGTCCGGGATTCAGCTTCCCAATACTCCCCCAACAATTTGTCAAGGATTTATTTGCCAGACAGAGATGCACTTCAATGTTTCATATTCATACATCATACTACATACATGACAAATGCATATAGCATAATCTCATTTATTTTGAGAACATCATTACGCCATGCATATATCTCCATGCAACTAACCCGCTTCCTTGAAGGAAAAATCAATCAACAAAACAAAAGACCTCTTTTGGTTAGATTTATTTCTTCCAAATTAAAGACAGGCAGACGAAGACCTCTTCTGGTTAGATTTATTTCTTCCATATTAAAGACAGGAAGACAAAGACCTTTTCTGGTTAGATTTATTTTTTCAAGATTAAAGACATGTGAACAAAGACCTCTTCTGGTTGGATTTATTTCCTCCAGATTAAAGACAGGCGAACGAAGACCTCTTCTGGTTAGATTTATTTCTTCCAGATTAAAGACAGGCAAACAAAGACCTTTTTTGGTTAGATTCACTTCTTCCAATTAAATATAGGCAAATGACATACCTCTTCTGGTTAGGATTATTTCCCCAGTGAAGTCTCCAAACAACATAACTCTTCTGGTTAGATTTATCTCTTCCAGTTAAAAACGGGAAAAAGACATCTATTGTTTCAGTATAAATCGACTAAAGATTTATTCTGATGCTTCTTCCAAACAGTAACCTTGGATGGCATCTATAAGCCCATCTTTGATAACTCTTTATCAACTCTCTAAATGGCATATGTTAAGCCCATTTCTGATGCAATCAACTAACACATTAATTTGTGCATCAACGAGTGCAAATTTTTGGGCACTCTAGTGTTCAATCATCTTCCACCTTCAAGTCACGAATGGAGGACTCGCCAATCTAAACCTTCAGGTTTAAGAAGATTGAACAGGGGCAGCTATTTTACACAAAATTTTTCCCTCTCATTTCTTAATACATTTCCCACAAGATCTTCAATAGCTCAAGCTTGCACAAAGATTGACTAGGTCAAGACATCTCCTCAACACTGATGCCTCAAATTAGGGTTTGAGTTTTCATAAGGGAAATTGGACTTTTAATTCCTCATATGACTTTCATGGATCATTATGGACTTTCACGATTACTCATGTCAAGTTTCAAGTCTTGCAGTTCAAGTTTGCTCAGTCAATTGATCAAATGACATAAAATCAGCTATATTGGGTAAAAAGTCAATTATGGTCAACCTACAATCAAACTTAAAGATTTTGGACCAATATCAACATTTTGAAGTCATATCTATCAATTGATCAAGTTTTTATCACATTTCCCTAGGAAAATTGTTCAAATCACCAAAAGGGCTAAATGGTCAAAATTAGGGTTTTTGACTTAGAAGGCTTGATTTTTAACTTTTGACCTAATACATGACTTATTGGTTTGAAACATGATATCAAGGACTCAAATGAATCATATTGACCTAATTTCAAGGTTCAATTCATTTCCCAAGATCAATTGATTGATAGTTGAATTTTGGTCAACTGATGAAAAAGTCAATTGTACACTAAAAAGTCAAAATTTGACTTTCTGATCAAAATTAAGTTTCAAAGATCACATTTCTTCAAGACTAGAAAAAATATGAGACTTTACCATCAAGAAATCAACAAAGTCAAAAGTCTAACTTTTCAAAACTTAGAAATTTTTCTAAGTGTTTTTTATACATGATAATTTCATTACCTCATGCCAATCTTTCAACAAGGTGCAAGATGATTCAAGAAAAACTTCCAACATGAAAGTTGTAGAGCTTGATAAATTCTAGAACTTATCTTTTTATGGGGATGTTAAAAAATGCTTAGATTTGAAGATATGATCATATGAAGTCATGATATTTTTGTATAAACACTTAGAGAAATTTCCAACAGATTTTGGTCAGTTTTCATCTCAACTTCTTGGCCAATTTTCATCAAGTTCCATTTTGATTTAAAAAAAAGTGGAAAAAATGAAAGTTGTAGAGTATGTTTCAAGCTTTCCAAAACATCCAAGAGCGTGAATTTATCATACTTGAGCTAGGAGATTCAAGGGCTTGAAGTTAAGCATCCATTCTTGAATTACAAGTCATTTTGTTGAAAAACATATAACAAAATCCTTATTGCATGCTGCATAATCTTACTTTGCAGGCCTTTTGACTTGCAAATATATCTAAAATCAGATGTTTACACAATTTATTGAACCATTATCCAAGTGATTCAAGTATTGTCCATCGCATCATTCCATTTATGGCACAAAGGCACCCTTGCCATTCACATAAAGCATGCTTTATACAAAGTCTGCTCTCCTTGAACCTCTCAATTGTTTTTCTTCACACACTTTGTCAAAGCAATAATCAACATGCCTAAAAACTCCTAGCCACTTCAGATCCCTTTTGTACCATGCATTGGGACATCAAATTCCACATAACTTGGTTGATTCATCTAAACCAAACCAGAATTTTGACAGCTTGTAAAACAAACTCTCTCATGCTCTCAAACCTCCTCTATAAATAGAGAGCTCGTTTTCAATCTAATGACTGAAATTTTTGTTGTGTAGACAAGTTTCTCAAAACCCTTCATATTCTCAAAAAACCATAATTGTCCACAAAACCTCCACTTTTGAGCTTTGAAGTCCAAATCTTTGAACCTCTCACACCTTGCAAGTTCTGTCCAAAAAAACCATCCAAACACTCCACATACATCATATAGAAGTTGTCTAAACTCAAGAATAACTTCTGTAACATCACTATTTTCGAAACTAAAAAAATAGCCACATGTAACTTGACTTCTCCAACTCAAAGTCAAAACACAAGTTTCAGTTTCAAGGTAAGTTTTCTTGAATTTGAACTCTTCATACAAACATCATTAGTGGTTCATTTGTGAAGATAACATGTAGATATCATTTCCTTGAAGCTAACCATATGCTTTCTTTTCATTTTCACTAACTATGTGTTGAGAATTGACTTTTACATGTAGCAGAACAATGTTAGAAGTAAAAAACAACAGTATGAGTCGATGCATAACACTATGAGTCGTCACATATCATGTACAAAACAAGTTATGAGTCGATACAAAATAGGTTATGAGTCAATACAAAATGCGCATGTGTCGATATAAACCATTATGTGTCGACTCATATTGAGTTGTTTTTGACTTCCAGGGGAAAGAAATGAGTATGAGTCGATACAAAACGTGCATGTGTTGATACAAAATAGAAATGAGTCAATACAAACCCTTATGTGTCGACTCATACTGAGTTGTTTTTGAATTCCAGGAGCAAGGAATGATATGTATCAATTCATAAAAGTTTTCGTATCAATACATAAGTGCATGCGTCAATACATAAAAAATTTCGTATCAATACATAACTATATGTGTCAATACATAAAAGTTTTTTTTTAAAATTTTCTTTTTTTATTTATCTTTACATTCTTGTACATTATTTATTCGTTTAATATGGTTGTAATAGGAAATTAGGATTTTTATGCTTTCATTCCACATTTGTAAATTTATATCCCCATCCCCTAAATGATGTAATAGCGTAGGACTTTAAAATTCCACAATTTATCCCTTTCGAATATAAATGCTAGTAATTAGGGTGTGTATGGCAAGACTAAAAATCAAACAATAGAGAACCCTAATCTCAAGACAAAAAAACATGAAAAACAAACATTTTTCACACTTGCACCTCTAGGGTTAACCTCACTTGTTGCCTTTAGAAAAATAGTCATGTCCCTCGAATGTGGGATGCTTTAGCAAAGACCCTAGAATACAAGATTGTAGTCCCTCGATGACCCTTCGATGTTGTCTTTGGTAAACGATCTTAAACCCTTACAAAAATTTCTAAGGTATCCTACAACGTTACCTTCTATGACTACACAACAACCCACGCCCATCCTTTCACATCCAATGATAGGGCTTCTTATCAATAAATGGTAAGGTATCAATATCTAAAGGTGGAGGAAAAGAACTAAGACTTTTTTAGTAGGTAGAACGCTCGTAGATGCTTGCTCACAACATTTCAAAACATATTTCAAATACACCAACATTTTTCCATGAAATAATTTTAAAAGTCAACACTTTGTATGCATTCTTATAGAGACGAGAATCATTACAAAGTTCGTCTAAACGAAGGCACTTTTCAAAAATACTTTCAAACAATCACAAACACATTTCAAACAAAGCATTTTCAAAGTGAGCTAGCAACTAAGAGCCTGTAGATAACTATAGATGAAAAGGGTGCTAACACCTTCCCTTTTGATCCCTACCCCCCGAACTCAAGAAAATTCTCAAAAGGTTTTTCCTGTTCTTTTCACCCTTTCCTTTATTGGATAAAAGAAAAGTCAGTGGCGACTCTTGCTATCCGCAACAATTGTGATCAAATGCAAAACACCTAAGTCTGTTCTCTCACGGTATTACAACGACCCTTCTGGTCGTACACAACATTGGATTCCCTCTTACCATTATAAGGATTTTTAATAGCATTTGAAGATGTATCCACTTGGATTTTTTCGCTTATGATTCCATTTTCCACACGTTCCCCTGTCAAAATTAGTTCAGTGAAACCAACTGTAGAACTTCCTAGAAAATGATTATAGAAAGGACTTGCCAGTGTGCTCATGAACATATCAACCAACTCTCTATTAGCCAAAGGGGGTTGGACTCTGCTTGCAAGATCTCTCCATTTTTGGGCATACTCTTTAAAGCCTTCATTAGATCCCATGGACATGCTCTGTAATTGCACGCGGGTTGGTGCCAGATCAGAATTATATTGATATTGTTTGTATAAGGCGGCAACAAATCTTCCCAAGACTGAATGTTGGTTCCTTCTAATTGATAAAACCATTACAACTGGGTTCCAGACAGACTCTCTTGAAAGAAATGAACCCATAACTTCTTGTCAGCAGTTTGCGGTTGGATTTTCCAAACATAAGACCTCAAATGCAGCTTTAGAGAAGAAATGCCATCATATTTATCAAAGTAAGGAGTTTTGAATTTAGGAGGGATGACAACTCCTGAGACCAAACCTAAATCATCGAAGTTTAATCCAGGAACTTTCTGGATCTCCATAGCTCTCAAACACTCTTCTAGCAGTTTGTATCTCCTCAGTAGAGATATATTGTTCATCTAAGTAATCATCTTCCTCTTCATCAGGACATTTGTTAGAACCATGATTGCTTCTTTCAGTCTTCACTCGTTTACTATCTTTATCCTGCTTGTCATCTTTATCAGATGGGATGTTAAGATCTCGAGCTTGCTTGATAGGACCTCTGAACCTTCATCCCAAGATAAGAACACCAATTGGTTTATTTTCTTTCTTCTTTTTGTCACTGGTGATAAGTACTTTCAGTTCTTTCTGCCCCTTGGCTAAGTTCAGGACATCTGTTGGAATTGGGCATTCTGAGCTTGGGGATCTTTAACTGTTTGTTCAAGATCTATTTTTTCTACTAAAATAAACAACAAGAAGATGAGAAAACCTGTCTTGAGAATACCTTTTATGATATGCATGACATGTAGATGTATATGCAATGTTTCCAAGGATCTTATGGGACTGCACCAAAGCCTACCATCTCACTACCTTCTAATGGCCAAGATGGGTCAATTAAGGTTCTAAAAGTTAGTTAGTGCTAATGACACCACGCGAAAGCCTAATGTTATCCTCGACTGACTCAAGGAACATTAGTACAATCTAAAGTTTCTCATTAACAGTAGCCATCACTTAAACCATATTGGTCTATGCAATACAATTTTCATGATCTATTGCTGCTTACCTAAGGCATCCCTAGATCCGGGTGTAGGACCTTACAAGTAATAAACCTAAGAAAACCCTTAAATTTAAAGCAGACAAAGCAAACACTAAAGTAAGTAAAGGTGGTCTAACCCTAAGGCGATCCCTCTTTTTTAAGTACTCCCCAGCAAAGTCGTCAGATTTGTAATACGATGAGAGAACTGACTTTTGCATTTTATCGCAAATGTGCGGATAGCTAGAGTCGCCACCGACTTTTCTTTTATCCAATATTTAGGAAAGGTGAAAAGAACAGGAAAGACCTTGAATATTTTGAGTCCGGGGGGTAAGTTATGAAAAGGGAAGGTGTTAGCACCATTTTCTTCCATAGTTATCTACGGACTCTTAATTGCTAGCTCACTTTTGAAAATTTGCTTTTTTGTGTATGTGATTTGAAATATATTTTAAAAACCCAAAATACGGCTATCTTTGTAATGGTCCTTGTATCAGTCCTCAAGAACGCATAAAAAGTGTTTTAGAAAATATTTTGAAAGTGTGATGTGTAAAAATGTTTTTTAGAAAAAGCTTGTGAGCGAGCGATTAACAGTTCTTACCCACTCAAGGTCGTTCTTGTTATTTTCCTTATTTATTAGAGATAGTATTATCCATACCATTAATTGATAGGTAATCCCATCTATTGGATGTGAAGGGACAGTCGTAGGATCATCGTATGGTCATCGAAGGCAACACATGGAGATACTTTAGCAACTTATCGGGGGGACTACATCATTTTTGTAGGCAACGTCGAAGGGTCATCGAGGGACTATGATATTTATTCAAAGGGACTATGCTAAAGTATCCCTATTTTCTAGGGACATGACTATTTATTCGAAGGCAATGAATAGGGGGTACCCTAGAGGTGTAAGTGTGTAAAGTGTGTTAGTTTCAGTTATTTAGTCTTTAAAATAAGGGTTTTGCTACGATTGTTTTTAATCTTGCCATACAAACCCTAGTTACTAGCCGTATAAAATATACCAGGAAAAGTAAAGTGGGGAATGTAAACCTAAGCTATTACAAGGCTTCGGGGCAGTTACATAAGTATAAAAATGCGGGAAAGTAAACCCTAAAACTATTACATCCTGTGAGCAGTTACATAATAGAGAAAAATGCAGAAAGAAATATACGCTATTACATCGATAGTTGTAACTTATACAATTGATCTAGGAATATAAATAAATGAAGGAAAATAAATAAGAAAAAAAAAAGAAGTTTGAATGTTTTTTGTGAAAATAGTTAGAGTTAATAATTAATCAAAACCTAATATTCTAATTAATTTTAGTATTGAAAAAAAATAATGGTTAATTAATTTATTAATTAAATGTTAATTAAAAAAACAACGTAAATTAAATTTGTGAGTGTTAAGAAAATATTAGGTTAATGGTTAGTTAAAAAAGAAATTAGGGTTAGGGGAAGAAAAATAAAGGAAAAGGTTAAAAACCAAGAAAAAGGCAAAATGCATGGGATGGGTGTTGAACCCACGCCCTCATGCTTCGCAGTTGCATAGTGTTGTACCCCAAAATTTTCTCTCTCATTTCATTAAAAAATATCCCTTCATACTCCTAGGGTTTCTAATTGCTTTAAGCTACCAAGGCTTCTCATACCTCAAGATATCTCAAACATCTCATTAATTCTTTGTGTCATCAAAGAATTGAAGATTTGCGAGTATTGTGAAGAGAACCACATTTCTCCTATCCATTGGTTTTGTATTAGGGTTTTGACTATTGAGTGTGTGACACCTGTTGTGGTCAAGATTCATGAAGCATTATCTTCTTTTCATCATACAAGTCATCTTTGTTCAATGGTTTCTCCCTCATGTCTTGTGGAATTAAGGTTCTGAGGTTGGGACGTCATTGGTCAGAATTAGGGTATATGTGGGCTTTGAGGATTTCCTCTTCTATCAAGGGATGTTCAGTGTATTCTTCATTAATCTTGTGCTGAGAAATTAGGGTTTTGTGTTCATGTTCATTGAGGTTTCCTTCTTCTATAAAGCTTCTTCAATATGCCTCTTAATCAAGTGGATTTTTGGTTACTTGTTGATTCAATTTTTGAGTTCTAATAATGAAGTTGTGATGCAAAGTCTAGTGAAGATCTTTTGGGCTTTTAGAGTGAATCATTGTTGGGCACGTGGGAATTCGAGTTTTCAAGTTTTGTATTCATTCCTTTTCAAGAGTTATATTGAGGAACAAATTGATGTTACTTCATTTGATTCTCAAAATTTGCTTTCATTATTTGAACTTTAAAGAGAAATAAAGATGATTCAAATTTCAATTCATTCAAGCTTCACTCAAGAAATGTCCATTGAAATTTAATCTTGTAAATTGGAAAGTTGCGGTTCCAAGGTTGGTTTTTAAGGAACAAATATGATTCAAGTCTCTATGACTTAGATTCCATGTTTTGTCATGGAAAATGCAAGAATTCCAAACTTATTTTGTTTAAATCATCATATCATTATTGTTCCAAACAAGGTAGAACTCTCGGATTTGCTTTTAACATTACGGTTACCAATTCAAAATTCAATAGGTTTTAAAGTTTCAAAGTCGAATTGAAGTTATAAAGGCTAAGTATTGCATTAATTTGCAAGAAGAATACAAGTTACTTATTAAAGTTCCAAGTTCTCAAGCTTTACAAGTTTAATTACAAATTTAGATCATAAATCCACAACTTTCTTATTTGTGAATTCTTCTTCAATATTCAAATTCTCCAAGTCTTCTTGCATCATCTTCAATATTTTTGTTCTCACACCTTGCCACGGCTTCCTCTTCAAGTCCTTTCACCTATTTCTTTCTCTCCCTCAAGCTTTCCTTTGCTAATCCTCATTGTCCATGAAAATAAGAAAAGAAAATTTAAAGCGACACCAAAACTTAAACAACAAACAAGGAATTTTCACAAAGAGCTATTTCATCATTAGGGTCTTGAGATAAGAATAAAAAAAAGGTTGTTTCTCATTCATGTTCAAGCATACATTAAAGCCTCATAAAATAAGAATTTCAAGGTTTAAACATGGGCAACAATTCATCTATTGCAAGTCACAAATGAATATTGGTTCACAAGAGACAAATTGAAAAGAGACAAAGATTAAAATCAGAATTCCATCACAGTTACAACCCAATGGCAAAGTACAAAACATCACACTTTCAAACCCAACAAGCATATCAGAAAAGATAACAAAATTATATCAGCAAATATAGAATAACAGTCCAACTCAACATAAGCCTCATATTGTTTATCTCATGCAAAAATCAGTAAGTACAATGATAATCATGTGCCAGCAATTCACTTTACTACAAATCACAAACAAAGTTTGGTTTATAGTAATGGTTGGAATCAAAAGAAACAAGTTACTGCAAGTTCTGGTCACAACATCACAGTTACATAGTAGTAAAAACATGACAGTGAAAAATTTGCATCTGAGCCAAATCAAACAACATTTTCACTATAGTAATATATCACAAACCGAGAAGAACAAACAATAATAAGAAAATCAAAAAGCCCAATACGAATTGGAAGAGATGATTAGGCCTGTTAAACAAATCATAGGATCCAAACAGAAAACCCTAATTTCACAGCATATAAGGAATCAATGCACAAATTTCAAAGGAGAGGCTATTGTTCATACTTTATAGCCACAAAACTCACAAACCCTAAATCTGAAATTCATAATCTTCCATTGAAATCCTCCAGAAATATACGAAAATCATTCACACAAATCAGAGAAAAACTGCATATGCCAAACCCTAGATATATTCATCATTTTCCTCAATACCACAAAACCCGTCAGAAAAATGTAAAAAAAAATCGCAAGATCTGAATCACATAAAAGAAGAAGAGGAAAAGTATTTCGTAACTACAAACGCAAGGATCTAATAAATATCTCACTAGAAATCTCAAGGTTCCATCATATAAGAGCGCTAGGGTTTCAAAACCCCCTTTCAAGATCTAGGCCAAATCCCTCACTTCCTTCAAAATCAAGCCTCAGATTAGTAATTAGAAGAGAAAGGTGATTCAGAATATGTAAGAAAATTGGGGTTCAGAGATAGTTTGCAGCACCGCCACCACGAAGCTCTTGGGCGCCTATGTTAGTCATCATTGATCTTCATCGTCTCCAGTGCGTATTCATACGTGCCACCGCCTATGTTCTTCATTCCCAACCGCGTAGATCTTTCAGTACCTTTTTTTTATTTTTTATTTTGTTGTTCTATTTGAAATAAGGACGGAGAGTGAAATAATATTAGAGATAGAGTGAGAGATTAATGAGATAGGTCCCTTTTGATTTCATTAACTTTTCTAACTAATGTGTCATTTTTTTAGCTTAACAACTGTGTGGGAGGCCTAATTCGGCGGTGACACATGTCACTGTCCGATTGTTTATTCAGGAGAGATTCAACGCTACATCCCACTGAAGTCCACCGTGCACCCTCAGTTGCAGCCAATGGATCATCGTCATATCATCATCAGCCAATATCTAACACCCAAGATTGTGCATCCCCACTACATCCTCACTGGCTGACCGCACAGGATCACATGGACCCTCAGCCAGCGTTTAGGCCTTTGTCATTGGGCCTGGATGAATTTCAATTTCTGCACACCCCAGATTGCTGTTTTCAGGCCCATTTCTAAATTTTCTCTATTTCATTTTAATTCTTTTACATATTGTTTATTCTTGTTTTGCTTATTAATTTATTTTGATATTATAGTTAAATTTGTAAATAGATTAATATTGTTTTAAATAATTATTAATTTAAAAAAAAAAATGTTTGATATTATTAATTAAATTATTAATTAATTTAATCAAATGAAAAGAGTTTTAACTTAAATAATTATTTAATTTTTTGGGCTTGTATTGTGTGATTTCATTATAGCTTGGGTGTTTATTTCTTATGTCATCCCTCATTCATAAATTTGTACCCCCATTCCCGAAGCATTGTAATAGCGTAGAACTTTATTTTCCGCACTTTACCGCTTTTACTTATCATTGTATAGTAATTAAGCATGTATGGAAAGATTTAAAGTCAACCGCTAGATAACCCTAATCAAGACAAATTAACTGAAATCAAAACACTATTCACACACGCACCTCTAGGGTAACCTTGCTTGTTGCTTTCGGATAAAACAGTCATGTCCCTCGAACGTGGGACACTTTAGCAAAGTCCCTCGGTTAAAAAAGATCGTAGTCCCTCGTTGACCCTTCGATATTGCCTTCGGTAAACGATCTTAGTCCCTTACGAAAATTGCTAAAACGTCCTACAAGTTGCCTCCTATGACGGTACGATGACCCGTGCTTGTCCCTCACATCCAATGATAGGGCTTCCTACTAACTAATGATAGGATAGCACTATCTAAAGGAGGAGGAAAAGAACAAAGACTTTTTGAGTAGGTAGATCGCTTGTAATCGCTTTCTCATAAACTAAAACAATTTTCACACCGCACACTTTCAAAAACAACCACCTTCAAAAAAGTCTTTATAAACACTCTTGAGGATTGGTACAAGGGTTATTATAAAGCAAATTGCCTTACATTGGCATTTTCAAAAACACTTTCAAAAACAACACTTCCTTTCAACAAATATTTTTAAAACAAACATTTTGTATATATTATCAACGATACGAGAATCATTACAAAATTGTCGTACTTAGGCATTTTCAAAATATTTTCAAAATATTTTCAAACATACACATTCACAAAGAATTTTCAAAATTGAGCTAGCAATTAAGAGCCCGTAGATAACTACGGATGAAAAGGATGCTAATACCTTCCCTTTTCATAACCTACCCCCCATACTCAGAAAATTCTCAAAAGGTATTTCATGTTCTTTTCACCCTTTCCTTTATTGGATAAAAGAAAATTCGGCGGCAACTATTTCTATCCGCAACACTTACGATAAAATGCAAAACCAAAAGTCAGTTCTCCCACCTTATTACAGAACCGGAGACTCTGCTGGGGAAACTTAATAAAGTGGGGTTACCTTAAGAGCTAGATCACCTTTATTGCTTTACTTGTTTGCCTTGTATGCTTTAATATTTTGGGATATGCTTGGGTTATTCCTGTATAGGTCCTATACCTAAATCTGAGGGCATTTTAGGTAAGTAATTATAGATCGTGGAAATTGTACGGTATAGACCGATATGGTTGAAGCGATGGCTATGTTAGTGCGACACATTGGTTGGTGTCGGTGTTTGTTGAGTCAGTCAAGGAGAGTGTTGGGCTGTTGCGTGGTGTCATAAGCACTAACTGACCTTAGAACCTTAGTTGACACAACTTAGCCATTAGAAAGTAGTGAGATGGTCGACTTTGGTGCAAAATGAAGTTGTTTGATACTCGATGCTACACTCATTGAGATCAGACTCTCGGGATATTTTGGTCGCAAATCAGATGCTTGTGCTGAAACAATGCCTGAGAGAAAGATTGGTGATATTGAGATTCCTAGAACCCGATTACTTCTTTTAAGAGAGGTTGAGCCAACTAAACTCAAGAGGGTACTTACCTGTAAACTCCATGCAAGCCTGAACCTAAGGCTACTTATGTGACTTGTTTGTATCCATTATCTAACAACTTGAACTCCTTGCAGGGCTTATTTGTATCCATTATCTAACAACTTGAACTCCTTGCAAGACTTGTTTGTATTCATTATCCAATAACTTGGACTTCTTGCAAAGACTTACTTGTTTTCGTTGCCTTATGCTTTTGCTTGGTGTATTGCATACACATTATAACATCATACCATATCATTTTCACTGACCATTTCTAGGATCTCAAGGGCCTGTGATGCAGTTTTATTATATATGAACCAAACGTCTAGCAAGGGGAAGGAGGATTTATTTTCCTCTAATTGAATTTTTCCGAAGTATCATGAACCAGGAGTATAGCAAGGGGCAAAGGGGTTTGTTTTCCTCTAACCAATGATGTCAAAGACCGAAGCGTGTTAACTCGAGTTAAAGGCTAAGATTCATTTGACATGGTGAGCTTGATACTCATAGAAGGAAGTTCAACGACGCGAAGTTCTTCATTCAAAGTTGCAGCCAAACTCAACTTCTAATGTTTCACTTTTGTTTACCCCGCAAGATCCTTGAAAATGTTGCATCTACATATGATGCATCATGTCATAATAGGATTTCCCCATATAGGTTTTCTCATCCGCTTACTATTTATTTCAGTAAAGATGGATCTCAAACAAACCGTCAGAGATCTCCAAGTTCAATATGCTCAGTTCAAAGAAATTTTTATGAACCTATCCAAGGGGAAAGAGGTATTGAAAGCACTCCTCACTGAGAGCATGACCAAGAAGAATCCTGAAGACAACAGGGATGATCAGTTGGAACAGTTGCAAGCTGAGATGGCAACGATGAGGATCCAGATGATGGGTCAAATGGCCCTTATCCAAAATCTAGCTCGGGGGCAAGAAGAGTTAAGAATTCTCATCAACAAACTTCATCAGGACAAATACAACCATATGGGACGAGCGGCTAGAATTGGGGATCAAATCATTAATCAACCTCCGATGAGACAGGAAGTTGGCTTGGTTAAAAGTAGGCCTTTCCAGATTTCTACTATATCGTAAGCCCAACAACGACCTTGCCAATAACAACAGGGTAATCAGTGTAAGAAGAATACACCCAAAAGACGATTTACCGAAATCAACATGTCATTGGCTCAAGCATTGTAACACATGTTTAAGACCAAGCTGGTGACATTGAAGGGTCCTCTTCATAAGCCCAATACTTCTTCCCGATACAATCCTAATGTAAGGTGCATGTACCACTCCAACAATCCTGGGCATGACACTCACAATTGTTGGGAGTTAAAACATAAGATCCGGGACCTGATTGACGAAGGAATTATCAAGTTCATGCGAGATGGTCAGATCAAGTTCTTCTGTTATCCCCCGAATGTCGAGGCTGCATGGCCCACCATCTAAAGTGACAAATTTAGGTGGAGAACCTTTTTGTTCATTGAAATTTTTGTTTGTAATTTCTCTAGTTGATTCAAACACTTATCTTTATGTCAGACGTTGGTTATCCCCATTAATGCATTGCATATGTTTGTCTTGAATTAATCCATTCATTTTCACTATACTGAAACTAGGCTTTTACTTCCTTTTTGTGATATTCAACTCTCGATTAAAAGCTATAAGCCTTTAGAGGGAGGATGACGAAAAAAACACCATAATCTCTACAATATGCTTTTGAATAGACCTTGCTGACACAGTGGAGTTATAAGGAAGATAATCCATAGTCAACCCCTTTGAGCCTAAGAAGTAGGATTTTTCTTTTTCACGCAAATTGAAACCTTTAAATAATAACCCGGGGCAGGGTAGTTTCTCAGTTAATTCAAATGCGCATTCGATCGCAAGATTTCACTTTGCACACATCAAATATTATCTAAGATGTCCTTCCCAATCAATAGACGGTGATGGTTTCCCGTAAAATAGGCAGTCATTATCTCTCAAAAGAAAAACATGCTAAATCAAAACCTATGAAGAAGACTTAAGAAAGAAAAAAAACTGGGGCATCCCGCTGACTGTAATCACAGAATAAACAGTTCAGGCAAAAGGTAGGGATGATAAAATCAAAAAGAGGTCTCTACAAATCCTCAAAAGCAGAAAAATGTTACAAAAAATGACTGCCTTCTCAAATAAACTTCCAGTAGCCGGACCATCTCCAAAATATCATTCCAGACTCAATTGGAATCTAAACACACAGTTAATTGAGTATAGGGCTGAATAACATCACGGAGAAAGGGTTGGGTACAAATAAAGTTTGGGCCTTTATCCTTTGTTTCTTAAACCGTGAACCAGGCTACGCTACAACCCTTAAAAGTCCTAACTGAAGCATAGGTTAGTTCAAAAGCATACTATTACAAAAGATATCCTGACTCCTGTAAGGCTTACTATAAATCTTGAGTTGAATTCATATTCTTACAAAATTTTGTAATTTATTAGAAATGCATTTTCGAAAACTTCAAGACAGACACAAGCTTTGCATTTTTAAATACCACTGTTTGTATATGAGTAATTGTTCGACAACAGAGAAATTCGTGCGACGAATATTCAATGAATGGAAATCCTCTCAATGAACAGAATCATCTCAGATGGAAAGACATTTCCAGTAACAGTCCTCTCAATTGGTTATAAATCAAGGGGCATGACATGTTATTGTCCAACTCATCTGTAGCAGTCAAGTCGAGATTCAAAGAATCTCTCATAAAGTCCTGAATAGCCAGGGGCAGATCTCCATCTGAATCACTTGGGGAATTGAACATGAATTCCAGCAAAGGGTCACATACGATCAAGCAAACATTTTCTGGAAGTGCCACAACACTTACTACTATGGACAGTGACAATTCTCCGCACCCTGTGAACAGGACATAGTCGGAAGATATTACACATAAGTGAGACCCGCTAGGTTGACATGCCTAGGAAAAAGTAAGGGCAACACGGTGAACCAAAAAAGTTTGGGGAAAAATTAGGAATATATAAAAAAAATTGTACACCCGGTAAGTCGAAAACCTGAAAAGGCGGCTTGGGCAAGAAGGGGTATCCCGGTGGGCTGAAAACCTGAAAGGACGGTCCAGGAAAAAGTTATAGATTAAAGCGCACGACTATGTCCCAGTGTCTCATTACTTGTCTATCAGTAGAAGACTTATCACTTTGATCAACATTTACCAAGGGCTCTAGAAGCTGAGATAATGTTCAAGTCATCCACCTCCACCATAGGATTATCCCCACAAAGCAGTTTCCACGAAATTATCTCTACAGAGCTATCTGCACAAGCTAATCTTCAACAGAGATACATTCCCTGCAAGTCTAATATGACTTCAAGACAAAAATTGGGGCATCTTCTAGCTGTTAACCTAATCATGCTCACCAGGAGATTCCCCTAGTAGCGGATAGAGGAGTATGATCTTTTCCCCGACAATATCGCTAACCTACGGAGCCCCAATCCTCATTAGAAATCATATCATCAGCACAGCGCATATGAATTCTCTTCCCCCAACAAACTTTATTCCTCCAAGACTGTAAAAACCCCTGCAAATTTCTTTTCTCCATCAGGCTCATCTCCTCAGTAGAGTATTCCTCAGTAGATTGTTTCTTCAGAAGGGTTTATTTCCCCAACAGGGTTTATTTCCCCAACAAAATCCAGTCTCCCTAGCTTGAGTCTATTTCTCTGACTACTACAAATCACCAGAAAAATCCCTTTCTCCAGCAAAGGGTATTCCAGGCTGCTATCCTAAAAGAGTTGTTACTCAACCTGAAATCCGACCAAATATTCATTCCACATTTTTCTCCCTATACGAGTCGGTATCCATATCACAAGCTCGGTCAGATAGCACCTCGAAAGGTTGTCCATCTCTTTTATCCCCAGTCAGGGTATATAAGAATTAAATTCCCCAGTAGAGCGACAAACGACCAATGTTCTTGAGCTCTTCTCCTCAAGCAGAAATCAACATTCCCCGACAGAATATCCTCAAACAGAAAACAGGAATCCCTAGCGACAACATTCCATACGAGATTGAAGATTACACATATTCTTCATCCCAGCACTATTCAGGGATTTATTTTCCCCAGCGAGATGTTATACGGAGCTACACTTCAACGACATTTCACATTCATCCATCATTTACAAACGTCATGGCACATGCATATGAAACGCATATAACACAATCTCATTTATTTTGAGAACATCATTATGCAATGCATTTCATACATAATGACATTGCATACAACTAACTTTTTATCTTTTCAGGTAAAGTCTACAAACAGACGAAAATCATCAACAATTTTAAAACAGGTTCAAGATTAATTCCCGAAACAAGACGGGCCAACTATCTATATGACTAGGTCAGATATTAATTCCCGAAACAAGAAGGGGAAACTATCTCTATGGCCAACAAAAAGCAGGTTCCAGATTAATTCCCGAAAAAAGGTGGGGCAACTATCTGGATGACCAGCCACCGATTAATACCTGAAACAGAATAGGGAAACTATCTATGAAATAAATTATAGATCAATTCTCGAAACAATACGGGGCGACTATCTACATGAATAGGTTGAAGATTAAATCCTAAAACAAGACGGGACAACTATCTCTACGGTCTATAAAAAGCAGGTTCCATATTAATTCCCGAAAAAAGATGGGGCAACTATCTCTACGACCATCAAAAAGCAGGTTCCAGATTAATTCCTGAAACAAGACAGGGCAACTGTCTGGATGACCAGCCACATATTAATACTTGAAACAGGACAAGGCAACTATCTATGAAAAGTATATTGTAGATCAATTCTCGAAACAGAACTGGGCGACTATCTACATGATGAGGATTTCCTTTGAAGACTTAATTCCGACAAGCATTTCGTTGGAGACTAAATTCTGATAAGCATTTCCTCGGAGACTGAATTCCGATAAGCATTTCCTCAGAGACTGAATTCCGACAAGCATCCTTCCTTAGAGACTGGATTCCGAAAAGCACTTACCTTAGAAATTTATTCTGAAAAGCGTTTTGTAACACCCCAATTCTACCCCAAGCAATTTATGGAAAATCAGAGTATAAAAATTTCCAGAATAATCAGGATGCTACACAACTCATGAATAAAGTCTTCATAACATAAACCAACTTTAATTAATCGCGCAGCAGATTCATGATAATTCTCCATATGAGACATAGCATCTTTTGAATCATAAAACAACATCAATACGATAACTCCTCAAATAACAACATAAGGTTCGATAAATAAACAACAAAATAAGACAAGGGTTCATTTCCCCCCGAGTGCTATGTATCAGAGCAAATGACACCAAACTCGAACTAACAACGCTAACAACTACTCCTCTTGGTTACATGCACGTTACCAACAAAGGGTAACATTCAAACAGAAGGGGTGAGATACCAAATACTATAATAGAACATATGATAAATAATATATTGAAATCAATTTATGTAAAATCACCACTTCATACCAAATCAACATAAAGCAATACCATTCTCCAACACCTCAATTCAGCTTATAACATTACCGTGCATAAACAACACCTCAAATAAGTAACAAATCAATGACTCCAAATGCGACTCAACTATGCAAATGCATGTGGTACCATTGGAGCAGAACTCCCAACTTAGAAAATGCCAATTTACCAAGGCATAAGGCATAAGCCCTCAACATAAATCTTGCCAATAAAGGCCAACGTGGTGAGCATTCGCTCCAACTTAGAACATACCAATCCAGGCCAACTTTAATGTTTGGCTATGCTATGCAATGATATAAACACCCACAATTTGGCAACGCAACAACGACAACAACATATTAAAGGTCAACATAACAACAATTCAAACCTTCAACATTGACCAAAGGCCTATATCACTGTTATTACCAATTAATCAAGGGTAAATCACAACATTTACTTACTACAGAGATATCGAAACAAAACGACATTTCGAACAATTCACAAAATACATCAATATACCAACATACCGAATTAATCAACTCGTCTCCAATTATTTACCAACTTAATCAATTAATCACATTGCTAAATTATTTTTCATCACTAATAAAATACTAATTCAACCATTTAAAATATATATAGTCCACTGTTATTTGTCTCCCTAAAATTGCTAACTTATTATACAACTAATGGGTGTGCCCTTCTTCTATATAAAACTAGCTTCTAACAACTAAATTTAATTTACTGCTGCTAAAAATAGTGGCATTCATATATACTACTAATAGCTATTACTGATATTATTTGAGAATTATGCATCATAGTGCCTTAGAAGGACAAGCAGAAAAACAGAGAAAATAGAGAAAACAAGTGCCCCTACCTCACAGTTCCAAAGTGGAACTTCCCTCCACCTACTACACTAGTGCCGATCGGCACTTCTCTCCCCTACCAAGGTTGCCGAACGGCAACCCCCATAACACAAGTGTCGGGCGGAACTTCCACTTCCAGTTTCGTTTTCAGTAATTCTTCTGTCTCCTAATCCAACTCAACCCAGACAATAACACAACAACCCACATATTTTCCTTGACCATTCTATAATTAAAACAATATTAATCTTTATTATCACAACAACACAAGCCAAGCACAAGTCAATAAAACAGTAACAATTTCACATACAAATTCCCACATACAAAATATCATACACCCCATTATAGTATAAGAAACCCACCCTTACCTGGTTTGATTTCGAAACTATCAAGGAAGCTTCAATGGTATTTTGAAACCCACCCTTATTTTGTTTTTCCTGATAACACCTCTTTCTCTCCTTTCTTCTATTTTCTAATAAAATATTATTATTTAACCCTTAGTAACTTAAATGGGCCTAAACAAAATACCCCCCTTATTACTTTGCGACACCATACATAAACCCAACATCAATTCTAAGCTTACTAGTAAAATGATACCTCAACTTATTTATGTTAGAACATAGTTTGATTCTACAACCCTCAATTAGAGTTTTGATGATAAAAAAATACAAGAATAAATAAATTGTAAGATTTATATATAAGACATATATGCTACTTAAAATTATGTTGTGTATTTACAGAAACTCTGATGGAATCAGCATCAGAAGATCAGTATCAACATCATCATCATCAGAAGATATGTCAGCATCAGAAGATCAATAACATGTGGTACACGCTGAAGTTTCCAGATCATACGCTGAAGCCTGATGACCAGAATCTGCGCATAAAATACTCTGACTCTGATCAAGATCTTCACCGAGTCATCAGCACTCAGAAGCGTCAGCATAAGCTAAAGCAAAGAACACTCTGATTATCATAAAGAAAACTCTAAAGCGTTATTAAGCATTCAAGACAGATTAATTACCAACGGCTTTATCCAAGACAAGATCTTCTCAAAAAGGAAAGAACATTACTATCATTGAAAGTGATTTATGGACACCAACGTATCTTTGCCTTGGCTATATATACAAGTCAGTGTGAGAAAAGAAAAGGCTAATAATCTTCACGCATATACACGCCTACAAAAACGAACACACTCATACAATTTGCTAAAGCTTTCAACCACGCCTACTCAAAAGCATTAGCAGTCCAGTTTCATTCTAAGCTTAATATTGTGTATTATCATAGTTGTGATATATAGTTTTATTAGAAAACATCAAACACACTTTTGTTCAATTATCTGTAAGAGAATTTCCTTGAGATAAATCGATATGTGGTTAGACTCAAGAAGGCTTTAACAGTTGTTAAAGTAGTTGTGTAATCAGTTGATTATAGTGGATTAAGACCTCGTTGGAGAGAGGCGAAATCACCTTGACGGGTGGACTGGAGTAGTTTGAGATCAAACGAACCAGGATAAAAATACCGTGTTGTTAAAGCTTTCGTTTTAAGATTTACAATTCAACCCCCTTCTTGTGTTTTTGACATCTTCAATTGGCATCAGAGCGCCTGGTTCTGAGCTTATAACACTTAACCGTGTCAGTACAAGATCCAGCGTCAGAAAAACACAATGGCAGGACCACATCAAAACATCAGCAATGACAACAATGAAGAAAGAGATAGATTCAGTGGAAAACCTCCAGTCTTTGATGGAGATAACTTTGACTACTGGAAAGACAGAATTGAAAGTTTCTTTCTGGCCCATGATGCTGATCTGTGGGACATGGTGACTGATGGATACATGCACCCAGTGGATGGAAGTGGTCAGAAGATTGACAGGAAAGCAATGTCTGATCAACAAAAGCGTGATTTCAGAAATCATCACAAGGCTAGAACAATTCTTCTTAGCGCCATCTCTTATTCTGAATATGAAAAGATATCAAACAGAGACACTGCAAAGAATATGTTTGACTCTCTGAGAATGGCGCATGAAGGCAACATTCAAGTCAAAGAAACCAAAGCCCTTGCGCTTATTCAGAAGTATGCGGCATTCAAGATGGAAGAAAGTGAATCAATAGAGACTATGTTTTCAAGATTTAAAATTCTGGTTGTTGGTCTCAAAGTTCTTGACAAAGGGTATTCCACTGCTGATCATGTTAAGAAGATCATCAGAAGCTTGCCAAAACAGTCGAGGCCAATGGTCACAGCGCTTAAGATAGCCAAGGATCACAACAAAATCTCTCTGGAGGAACTTGTCAGCTCCCTCAGAAGTCACGAGATAGAGCTAGAAGCAGATGAACCTCAAAAGCAAGGTAAGCCATTAGCTTTAAAATCTAACAGAAAATCTGACTCCAAAGTTTTGCAGGCTATTGAAGAAACCTCTGATGGGTCCTCATCAGAAGAAGATGAACTATCTCTCCTCTCCAGAAGGGTGAACCAATTATGGAAGCAGAGGCAAAGGAAGTTCAGGAATCCCAGAAGATCAGAAAATCAGAATGAATCTTTCTCCAGATACAGAAGGTCAGAATCCTCCTCTGGACACAGAAGATCTGAAGGCTCTTCAGGAAGCAGAAAGCCAAACAATAAAGATATTATCTGCTATGAATGTAACGAGCAAGGACACTACAAAAGTGATTGCCCAAAGCTTCAGAAGGAAAAGCCCAAAAAGAAGTTTGGCAAGGAAAAGAAGAAAAGTCTCATGGCTACATGGGATGATTCTGACTCATCTGAAGCTGACTCAGAATCAGATGATGAAAGAGAAAACATAGCTCTCATGGAAAACATAACAGAAGACAGTGAAGCTTCTGAATCAGACTCTGAATCAGATACAGAAGAGGTATTTCCTGACTTTGCTATAAACTTTACTAAGGCTGAACTAGCTGAAAGCCTTAATGAAATTCTGGAAAGATATCAACAGATCAGAGTCAAATTCAGAAACCTGAAAAGGAATCTTGCTTCTGACTCTGATAAGACTGAGAGTCTCAAATTGGAGAATTCTGAGTTAAAAGATAAAATTTCAAAATTAGAAAATCTATTACAAAACTCTCAGAAGGAAACAATCCCTGAAACTCCTAGCAGTGCTGATGAGATCATCAAGGAGTATGATCACAGCTTTCAGAAGTTTCTAAGTAAAAACATAGATAGAAGCAAAATGGCTTCAATGATCTATGGAGTTAGCAGAAATGGCAGAAGAGGGATAGGATATCAAGGTAAGGTACCTACACAAAAAAATGCCATGGATTTAGTTATAAAACGTACTCCACTTGATTCACACTTTGTATATGGGCACACACATGACATCAAATATACAAGTAGTAATTATTCTGTCAAACCAAAATTCAACCAGAATTTTGGTAAAACTAACAAATCAGGACCTAAGAAAATATGGGTACCTAAGGATAAAATAATACATGTGGCAGATATCTTTAGCAGCAAAGCAGAAACACCAGTCATGGTACCTGGACTCTGGCTGCTCACGACACATGACGGGAAGAAGGCATATGTTCCAAAGCCTGGAACTTAAGCCTGGAGGCCACGTAGGTTTTGGAGGCAATCAGAGAGGAAAAATCATTGGCTCTGGAACTGTAGGTAATGGAAATCTTCCCTCTATAAGCAATGTTTTATTAGTAGATGGATTAATGCATAACCTGTTATCCATAAGTCAATTAAGTGATAACGGTTATGATATAATCTTTAATCAAAATTCATGCAAAGTTGTTAGTTAGAAAGATGGGACTATCCTGTTTAATGGAAAGAGGAGAAACAACATTTATAAAATAAAACTTTCTGAACTGAAAAGTCAGAATGTAAAGTGTCTTCTGTCTGTTAACAACGAGCAATGGATCTGGCACAGAAGATTGGGACATGTTAGTATGAGAAGAATATCTCAGATTAACAAACTCAATCTGGTCAGAGGACTTCCTAACCTGAAGTTCAATTCAGATGCTCTGTGTGAAGCATGTCAGAAAGGCAAGTTTGCAAAACCAGCTTTTAAATCCAAAAACGTTGTTTCCACCTCTAAGCCATTAGAACTTCTGCACATTGACTTATTTGGACCAGTTAAAACTGCTTCAATCAGTGGCAAGAAGTATGGGTTAGTAATCGTAGATGACTATAGCAGATGGACATGGGTAAAGTTCTTAAGACACAAGGACGAGTCACACACTGTATTTGTCACCTTCTGCAACCAAGTTCAGAATGAAAAGGATCTTAGAATTTTCAAAGTCAGAAGTGATCATGGTGAAGAGTTTGAAAACAAAGATTTTGAGTCATTCTTTAATGACAAAGGCATTTTGCATGATTTCTCTTGTCCTAGAACTCCCCAGCAAAATGGAGTTGTAGAACGAAAGAATAGAACATTGCAAGAAATGGCCAGAACCATGATCAACGAGACTAACATTGCTAAGATCTTCTGGGCAAAGGCAATAAACACAGTGTGTTATATTCAGAATAGAATCTCTATAAGACCTATTCTGGAAAAGACTCCATATGAATTGTGGAAGAACAGAAAGCCCAACATTTCCTATTTTCATCCATTTGGATGTACTTGCTTTATTTTGAACACAAAAAATTATTTGAACAAGTTTGACTCTAAAGCACAAAAGTGTATTATGTTAGGATACTCTGAACGCTCAAGAGGGTACAAAGTATACAATACAGAAACACGGATTGTGGAAGAATCAATCAGTGTTCATTTTGATGATAAGCTTGACTATCAAAAGTCAAAGCAAAATGAATTCATTGCAGGTATGGAAGTTGAATTCACAGGTACTGAAGACAAGTCATCAGAAGCTCTTAACAGAGACACTCCCTCAACATAAGAAAGAGGCACTACAAGCAATCAAGCACCTTATGTTGATCAACTTCAGAAAAGACCATCCAGAAGCAGCATGGATCACCTAGAAGAAACAATCTTAGGAAGAAAGGAAGATCCAATCAGAACAAGATCTAGCTTCAGAAACTCTGAAGAATCCCTCATGGGACTCGTTTCTCTAATTGAACCATCAACAATTGATGAAGCACTTCTGGACAATGACAGGATTCTAGCAATGCAAGAGGAGCTAAATCAGTTCACAAGAAATGATGTATGAGATCTAGTTCCCAAACCAAAAGGATTCAACGTCATTGGAACAAAATGGGTGTTCAGAAATAAACTGAATGAACAAGGTGAAGTCATCAGAAACAAGGCACAATTGGTAGCACAAGGTTATAGTCAGCAAGAGGGGATAGACTATACAGAAACCTTTGCCCCAGTCGCCAGTTTGCTAAGTGTATGCAGGCAGAATTTGAGATGCGCCTAATGGGGGAACTGAAATTCTTTCTGGGCATTCAGATTAATCAAACCCCAGAAGGAACTTACATTCATCAGAGCAAATATGTCAGAGAACTTATGAAGAAATTTGATCTCTCAGAATGTAAGCCATCAAAGATTCCAATGCATCCCACGTGCATTCTGGAAAGAGAAGAGGTAAGTAAAAAGGTAGAACAGAAGGTCTATAGAGGTATGATTGGTTCTCTTCTCTATCTGACGGCTTCAAGGCCTGACATTTTATTCAGTGTTTGCATTTGTGCTAGATTCCAATCAGATCCTAGAGAATCTCACTTAACAGCAGTTAAGTGAATTTTCAAGTATCTGAAAGGTACTACTAATCTGGGTTTGTTTTATAGAAAATCAAGTGATTACAGCTTAGTAAGATACTGTGATGCTGATTTTGCTGGAGACAGAGTAGAACGTAAAAGTACTTCTGGAAGCTGTCATTTTCTAGGAGAAAATCTGATCTCTTGGTCCAGCAAAAGACAATCCACAATTGCTCTATCAACAGTAGAAGCTGAATACATAGCAGCAGCTGGATGCAGCACACAAATGCTCTGGATGAAAAGTCAACTTGAGGACTTCCAGATATTTGAGAGTAACATTCATATCCTCTGTGACAATACTTCTGCTATTTGTCTCAGCAAAAATCCAATTTTACATTCTAGGGCTAAGCATATAGAAATAAAACATCATTTTATTAGGGACTATATTCAGAAAGGGATTTTAAATTTAAAATTTATTAACACGGACCATCAATGGGCTGATAATTTTACAAAACCACTTTCTGAAGATAGGTTCAACTTCATTCTGAAACATCTCAGCATGAAACTCTGCCCAGAATAAAATTGTTTTAATTCTATATATTAACCTTCAGAACTTTGTTTATTTTTCTGTGAACTTCTGATCAATCTTCTTTCAGAATTTTAGAAGTGCAGATTGTATCAGAATCTATCCATGAAGATCTGAGCGCTTCATTTCCAAGATAGAGATGTGTTGTTCACTCAAGCAAACAAGTGTCATCCAGTCATCAGCTATTTTCTGAGGTTGAACACGCGTTCACGTTTCTGAAAAGGCAAAGCGCTGATTGGATGCATTGAAACACATGTCATGGCATTCCTTCTTCAGGTTCCCAGAAAACAGTTTCATCTGAACAATACGAAGAACCTTACAGAATGCTTCTTACTCCAATCAAGAATCTTGAAGTTCTGTCAGAATTAATCGTGGATTTCAACAGTCTTCAGGAGAATGGGTTTGATCTTTCTAAAGAGGTTAAAGCTCAAGGTTGGGAAAAGTATTTTGACAGACTGGTGGGTCCAACATTTCCTATTCTGGTAAAGGAATTTTGGATTCACGCTTCTGCTTCAAACCATCAGGTCACGTCTTATATCATGGGGAAGAAGATTGTTATTACTGAAGACCTCATTGTACGCTTAATAGGTTACAATGGTGGTGGTGTTCGTTGCATTGATATGGCATAAAGGTGTGCTGATGCTGCCCTAATTGCAATCGAAATCTTTACTCTGGGGCTTCCCTCCAGCAAGATAAAGGATTTAAAGGACAAACATAGAATTTGGGCCAAGATCATTCTGGACTGCTTCAATCACAGGAAGCCTACCAGCTCTCCTGATTACATTAATATTGATCAGCAGTTTCTGATCTATTTCATCTCTCAGAAGGTCAAGATAAATTTGGCTCATCTTCTGTTCAACCATCTCAGAACAAGTGTCAAAGAAACAAGAGAAGAGGAGCGAACAAAAAGTGATTGGATACCCTTAGGAAGACTGATATCAGATATTCTGACAGAGAATAGGCTGATTGATCATCTGACAGAGGCTCAAGAAATCAGCACTCTGGAAGCTTCTGTTGGCAAGCAGCTGAATGCCAAAAATCTGAAGAAAATGAAGTTGATAGAGAACATTAAAAAGGAGCCCAATGTCACTCCTTTTGCTGAAATCTCCAGCAGAAGAGTCCCTCTGGACAACTTCCCTCTGTTCTCAGAAATTGACTCTAAACCTGAAATCATTCTAAGATATCTGGATGCTTGTAAAGCTGATGGTACAGTACCAAATCTGAATATTCAAGATCTTCAGCAGAAGGCTCCAGAGGTTGTTCTGAAGAAGACAAAGAAAAGAAAAGCTGCTGCAGAAGGATCATCTCAGCAGACTCCTAAGAAGAGAGGTAATCTTTCTTCTGTAACCGTTTTAGATTCAACTGCTGTATCAACATCTATCCCAATTCCAACTCCATCTGAAAACCCAACACCTCAAACTTTTGATGATTTTGACTTAGATTTTGACCCTTCTGAATCATTAACCCTCAGAAGATCTCGCTCCCAACCACAAAATCCAAATACTGAAGCCATACCAGAACAAGAACTTGAAAAAGTTCTTTCTGATATAGACCAACATACTTTTGCTCCCACTCCACACAATCCAAATCCTGAAACCATCACAGAACCACAACCAGAAATTCCCCTCTCACCAATACCAGAAATTCCACTCTCTCCAGAACCAGAAATCCCACTACCTTCATCTCCTCAACCAGAAATTAATCCACCCTGTCCTCAACCTGAACAATCTCCACAACCTGAGACTCAAACCTTTGAGGCTCAACCCTCTGAATCCCCTGAACCACAACCTCTAGCCATTCAATTGCCCTTTGGCACCATAGTGAATATTCCTCAACTTCCCTCTTCACCAGAATTAACTCCACCAAATTCCCCATCAAGTCCAATCATAATTCCTGACTCTCCCACTCCCTCACCAAAAGACAATTCAGATAACCACAGCAAGACTGTCATTGATTTAACAGTCCTTGAACGCCTTGCTGCAATGAACCACAAAACTGCTATCCCTAAACCAAAACATCCAAATGTTGGTTCCAGCATATTGAACTTTGAAACAGAAGTACAGAAGTGGATCACTTCTCTGAAACAAGAAAGTCTGGAACTGGTTGACCCTGCTGCTTCTGACTACCTTTGGACAAAGTTCAAAAGATGGGTATGCTCTGAAACCTTTAAGCTGCAAGAACAGAGCTATGGACAGGCTCAACAGAACTTCAGCAATCTGCTGAAAGAAATTTAAGGTCCAGTTCTAAGCAAGATGCTTAAGGAAGAAGTTCTCCCACTGGACAATGCTCCTTGGTCTGAACATCGTCAACCAAAGTCAGAAGAACAGATGATTCCAGCTGAAGAACAGGGTCAAGAAGAAGATACTGCTGAAAGCTCTGAGAAGTATCTTGTTTCTGAAGATCCTCAAGCTTCCTCCCTTGACAGGCAGACTCTTGAAGACTTGAAAAGATCTGATATGCTGATGAATGAAAGAATGGATAAGTAGGACACCAAAATTGATGCAATAGCAAGCATGTTAACTCAGCAACAGGAAACCAACACCCAAATCAAGAGCATGTTGGAAGCTCTGTTCACACGACTTCCTCCTCCCTCTTAGAAATTTCCTTGTTGTTTTTATAACTTGTTTATCTGTAATATTTTTTACATGTTCTGAACTTATCATTGCTTCTGTTTTTTAAAATATAAACGCATTTAAAGCTCTGATCTTTTTAGCTATGATTATTTGTGCTTTTTGATAACTGACAAAAAGGGGGAGAAAGAATGATATTTTTCAATAACGGATTACTGAGACATACATCTCAAACATTTTGACATTCTGATCTATTTGAATTTCTTTCTTCTGAAAAGCTTGAACAGGTACAAAATTATGACGAAAGATACATTAAAGTACAGTACAGTTCTGATGCTCAAAGACTCTTGGAATGAAAGGGAAGTAATCAACTCAGGGGGAGTTTTTCTCTTCGTTGCTCTGATACCTTTTATTCGTTATTTTTAATCTCTGATACCTTTTATTCCTTAATTTTAATTGAAAAAAATCTGGTTTTTGTCATCATAAAAAAGGGGGAGATTGTTAGAACATAGTTTGATTCTACAACCCTCAATTAGAGTTTTGATGATAACAAAATACAAGAATAAATAAATTGTAAGATTTATATATAAGACATATATGCTACTTAAAATTATGTTGTGTATTTACAGAAACTCTGATGGAATCAGCATCAGAAGATCAGTATCAACATCAGCATCAAAAGATATGTCAGCATCAGAAGATCAATAACATGTGCTACACGCTGAAGTTACCAGATCATATGTTGAAGCCTGATGACCAAAATCTGCGCATAAAATACTCTGACTCTGATCAAGATCTTCACCAAGTCAACAACACTCATAAGCGTCAGCATAAGCTAAAGCAAAGAACACTCTGATTATCATAAAGAAAACTCTGAAGCGTTACTAAGCATTCAAGACAGATTCATTACCAACGGCTTTATCCAAGGAAAGATCTTCTCAAAAAGGAAAGAACGTTACTATCATTGAAAGTGATTTATAGACACCAACGTATCTTTGCCTTGGCTATATATACAAGTCAGTGTGAGAAAAGAAAAGGCTAATAATCTTCACGCATATACACGCCTACGAAAACGAACACACTCATACAATTTGCTAAAGCTTTCAACCACGCCTACTCAAAAGCATTAGCAGTCCAGTTTCATTCTAAGCTTAATATTGTGTATTATCACAGTTGTGATATATAGTTTTATTAGAAAACATCAAACACACTTTTGTTCAATTATCTGTAAGAGAATTTCCTTGAGATAAATCGATCTGTGGTTAGACTCAAGAAGGCTTTAACAGTTGTTAAAGTAGTTGTGTAATCAGTTGATTATAGTGGATTAAGACCTCATTAGGGAGAGGCGAAATCACCTTGACGGGTGGACTGGAGTAGTTTGAGATCAAACGAACCAGGATAAAAATACCGTGTTGTTAAAGCTTTCGTTTTAAGATTTACAATTCAACCCCCCTTCTTGTGTTTTTCACATCTTCAATTTATACCTATATAAACCTGATTAAACTATTATTCCAACTTAATAAAATAATCCCGACTTCAACGATAAAAATTCGAATTAAAAATAAAATAATCAAAACAATATTTAATTAAATAAATAATTAAATATCGGGGCGTTACAACTCTCCCCAACTTAGAATATTTTTGTCCTTGAAAACAAAAGTTTACCTGGTTCAAAAAACTCGGGATAGGAGTCTCGCATCTTGCTCTCCAACTCCCAGGTCATACTCTCTTCAGCAGCTCCTAACCAGACAACTTTCACCAATGCAATCTCCTTCCCCCTTAGAATCTTCATCTCGCGATCCGCGACTCGCACAAGCATCGTCTCCACCATGAAACTATCCCGTACTTGCACATCGTCCATCTGAATCACATGAGATTGATCGGGAATATACTTCCAAAGTTGCGATACATGAAACACGTCATGCAAATTAGCAAGGTTTAGCGGTAACGCCACTCGGTAATAAACCTTCCCAACTCGATCCGATATCTGATACGGACCAATAAAACGGGGAGTGAGCTTCTTAGACTTCAGAGCTTTCCCAATACCAGTCACAGGTGTGACTCTTAAAAACACATGATCACCAGCTTGGAATTATAAATCTTTCCTTCTCTTGTAATGGTAAATTTTTTGTCTACTTTGAGAAACCTTAATCTTCTCTAGGATAAGCTTCACTTTCTCAGTAGTCTCTCGAACAATCTCAGGTCCAAGTACCACACTTTCACCAGATTCGTGCCAACACAATGGAGTCCTACACCTCCGACCATACAACGCCTCAAAAGGTGCCATCCCAATACTATAATGGTAACTATTATTATAAGTGAACTCAATCAACGGAAGATAAGTATCCCATGAACCTCCATGTTCAAGAACACATTCTCTCAACAGATCCTCCAACGACTGAATAGTCCTCTCGGTCTGACCATATGTCTGGGGATGATATGTCGAACTCAATCTCAACTTAGATCCCAACGCCTCTTGCAAATTTTTCCAGAAATCAGAAGTAAATCTCAGATTTCTATCCGACACAATACACAAAGGAACACCGTGCAACTTGACAATTATTATGGTGTAAATCTCTGCCAACTTCGAAATCAGATATGTGATGTTAATAGGTATAAAGTGTGCCGACTTCGTAAGCCCATCAACAACCACCCATATCGAGTCATGTCCTCTCAAGGTACTAGGTAATCCTGTTACAAAGTCCATCGAAATGTTGTCCCATTTCCATTCTGGAATCTCTAACGGTTGCATCAACCCCGCAGGCTTCTGATGCTCAACCTTCGACTTCTGACAAGTCAATTAAGCATACACAAACTGTGCCACATCTCGCTTCATACCAGGCCACCAAAACAAACCTTTCAAATCTTGATACATTTTAGTAGCTCCTGGATGAATACTCAAACTACTTCAGTGACTTTCCTCAAGAATCACTTTCTTAATCTCTTCATCATCAGGAATGCAAATACGATCTCGGAATCTCAACACACCTTGCGCATCTATCTTGAAATCATCATTCTTAGATCGATCAATTCCCATCATCTTATCCACCAACTTCACATCTAACTTTTGAGCCTTGCTGATACTGTTAAGAAAGTCATTATTAATATTTAACATTCCCAACATAACACTCTACGGTGTCACTTCACAAACTAGACTCAAATCTCAGAATTGCTCAATCAACTCCAACTCTCTAACCATCATTGTCGACATGTGCAACGTCTTTCGGCTTAAAGCATCGACCATAACATTAGCTTTTCCTAGATGATAATTCAAACCGAAATCATAATCCTTCAGCAATTCTAACCACCCTCGCTGCCTCATATTCAACTCTTTCTGATCAAAAAGATACTTCAAACTCTTATGGTCACTAAATACTTCAAATCTAGAACCATAGAGATAATGCCTCCAGATTTTCAACACAAAGACAACTGTAGCCAATTCTAAATCATGTGTAGGATAATTCTTTTCATGAGTCCTCAATTGCCCTGTCCCATAAGCAACCATCTTACCATTATGCATGAGTATTCCACCTAACCACATCAGACAAGCATCACAATACACAATAAAAGGTTCCCCCGAATTAGGCAAGGTCAAAACTAGAGCCGATGTCAACCTCTTCTTCAACTTGGTAAAACTTTCTTCACATCGACTATCCCACACAAAGGCTTTATACTTACAAGTCAGCTTTGTCAACGGAAGTGCCAACTTAGAAAAACCTTCTATAAACGGTCTATAGTAACCGGCTAATCCCAAGAAACTTCTAATCTCAGTAACCGACTTTGGAGCTTCCCATTGCAACACAACATCAACTTTAGAAGAATCCACAGTGATGCCACTACCAGAAATGACATGACCAAGGAAACTAACCTCATGCAACCAAAATTCACACTTGGAAAACTTCGCATACAACTTCTTCTCTTTCAAAACTTACAATACAACTCTTAGGTGATTTTCATGTTCCTCTTCTGACTTAAGTAAATCAAAATGTCATCAATGAATACCACCACAAACCGATCCAAATAAGTATGAAAGATACGATTCATGTACTCCATAAATACTCTTGTTGCATTGGTTACACCGAAAGGCATCACTGAATACTCGTAGTGTCCATACCGAGTCCTGAACGCGGTCTTCTGAATATCATCTTCTTTCACTCTAATCTGGTGATATCCTGACCTCAAATCAATATTATAAAACACACTTGCACCCACAAATTGATCCATCAACTCATCAATCCTCAGAAGTGGATACTTGTTCTTAATCGTCACTTTATTCAACTGCCTGTAATCAACACAAAGCCTCATACTTCCATCTTTCTTCTTTACTAACAACACATGCGATCCCCACGGAGATACACTGGGTCTTACAAACTTTTTCTCAAGTAGCTCTTCTAACTGCTTCTTCAATTCAGATAATTCAGATGTATACATCCTATACGGTGCCATAGAAACAGGTCTGGTACCAGGTACAAGATCAATCGCAAATTCAACCTCTCTCTCTCTGGCGGTACATCAGGAATTTTATCAGGAAACACTTTAGGAAATTCTCATACCACCTGCAACTCATCAATCCTAACTTGGTTCTCCATTGATAGCGACACTATCAACGTGAACACCAGCGCTTCGTCTTGCATCAGCTACCTCAACTATTTACTGATTAACAAACCAACTCTTTCCTCTTGAGGAGTAGAAAACCTCACAGACTTGTTATAGAAATTGATATGAACATAGTTATACTCTAACCAATTCATACCCAAGATCACCCGTAACCCGCTTAACGGAAAACAAATCAAATAAACAGCAAAGTCTTTACCGAAGATCGATAAAGGACAATTCAAACATGCACGAGAAGTAGTCACCGATCCCTTAGCCGGGGTCTCGACGACCATTTCTCCATCCATAGAAGACAACACAAGACCTAATATTTCAACACAATCAGCAGCAATAAAACAATGAGTAGCACCAGTATCAATAATAGTAATTAAAGGAGTATTATTAATGAAACATGTACCTATGATGAGTCTGTCCTCACTAGTTGTCGAAGTCCCAGCCAAAGAAAACACCTTGCCACCAGTTTGTGCCTTCTTTGGTTTCGGACAATTACTACCAATGTGACCTTCTCCACCATAGTTGAAACAGATCATCTCCCTATGCTTGCAGTCAGATATCGTATGCCCAGTCTTACCATAACAGAAACACCTCTTCTCATCAGCAGTAGTGCACACATTACTCTTGTGACCAGGTTGCCCAGATTTGAAACATACAACCCTAGCAAGAGCATCTCCCCCACTAGTCCTCTGACCATGAGCAACTCTTTGTTTACCTCTACCATCATCATAAGGCTTGCCACGATTCTGTTCATTCTTGCCTCTCTTATCACTACAATCTTGTGATGATCATTTCTATCCTCTTCAAATATCCTGCAACTATCAACCAAATCGGAAAAGACGCGAATCTTTTGATATCCAACAACCTTCTTGATTTACGAGCGCAACCCATTCTCAAACTTGATGCACTTATAAAATTCAGCACCTTCACCATCAAAATGTGGATAGCACTTAGCTAGCTCAATGAACTTAGCAGCATACTCAGTGACAGATTTGTTCCCTTGCTTTAACTCGAGGAACTCAATCTCTTTCTTACCCCGAACATATTTAGGATAATACTTCCTCAGAAACTCCCTATGGAACATAACCCAAGTGATTTCCTCACCTGCAACTTCCAACCTTGCACGCATTTCTAGCCACCAGTCATCAGCTTCAACTGCTAGCAGGTGAGTTCCATATCGAACCTTCTGTGCCAGCATGCAATCTATCACACGGAAAATGCTCTCGATTTCCTTCAACCAATCTAGTGCTCCATCAGGATCATGCCTACCCTTGAACACTGGTGGATTCTCCCTTTGGAAAGTTTCCAAGCTATGAGATCTAGCATTCTCGTCCGTAATTGGTTGATTCTGCATAGCCTGAACCATCGCATGCAGAGCAGCAACAATCGCAGTATCGTTCCTCCCAACCATCTTATCTTATCACTGCAACACAAACAACGGTTAAGAAAACTAACAATACTCAATTGTTACACAACTACGACTCGATAACTTGACCGAACAGACCGATCGTCTCTTATACCACTAATGTAACACCCCAATTCTACCCCAAGCAATTTACAGAAAATCAGAGTATAAAAATATCTAGAATAATTAGGATGTTACACATTCAACAAATACACATAAATCTGTCATGCTTTTAGAATAGATACATAACACTTAAATAAAACGGAATGAACACAACTCATGAATAAAGTCTTCATAACATAAACCAACTTTGATTAATCACGCGGCAGATTCATGATAATTCTCCATATGAGACATAGCATCTTTTGAATCATAAAACAACATCAATACGATAACTCCTCAAATAACAACATAAGGTTCGATAAATAAACAAAAAAATAAGACAAGCGTTCATTTGCCCCTGAGTGCTACGTATCAGAGCAAATGACACCAAACTCGAACTATCAATGCTAACGGCTACTCCTCTTGGTTACCTACACGTTACCAACAAAGGGTAACATTGAAACAGAAGGGGTGAGATATCGAATACTATAATAAAACATATGATAAATAATATATCGAAATCAGTTTATGTAAAATCACCACTTCATACCAAATCAACATAAAGCAATACCATTCTCCAACACCTCAAATCAACTTATAACATTACGGTGCATAAACAACACTTCAAATAAGCAACAAATCAATGACTCCAAATGCCACTCAACTATGTAAATGCATGTGGTACCATTGGAGCAGAACTCCCAACTTAGAAAATGCCAATTTACCGAGGCATAAGGCATAAGCCCTTAACATAAATCTTGTCAATAAAGGCCAACATGGTGAGAATTCGCTCCAACTTAGAACATGCCAATCCAGGCCAACTTTAATGTTATGCGATGATATAAACACCCACAACTTGGCAATGCAACAACGACAACAACATAATTAAGGTCAACATAACAATAATTCACACCTTCAACATTGGCCAAAGGCCTATATCATTGTTATTATCAATTAATCAAGGGTAAATCACAACATTTACTTACTACGGAGATATCGAAACAAAATGACATTTCGGTCAATTCGCAAAATATATCAATTTGCCAATATACCGAATTAATTAACTCGTCTCCAATTATTTACCAACTTAATCAATTAATCTCATTGCTAAATTATTCTCATCAATAATAAAATACTAATTCAACCATTTAAAATATATATAGTCCAATGTTATTTGTTCTCCCTAAAATTGCTAACTTATTATACAACTAATGTGTGTTCCATTCTTCCATATAAAACTAGCTTATAGCAATGAAATTTAATTTACTGCTACTGAAAATAGTGACATTCATATATACTGCTACTAGTTATTACTGATATTATTTGAGAATTATGCAACATAGTGCCTTAGATGGACAAGCAGAAAAACAAAGAAAATAGAGAAAACAAGTGCCCCTGCCTCACAGTGCCAAAGTGGCACTTCCCTCCACCTATTACACTAGTGCCGATCGGCACTTCTCTCCCTACAAAGGTTGCCGAACGGTAACCCCCATAACACAAGTGCCGGGCGGCACTTCCACTTCCAGTTTCGTTTTCATTTCTTCTTCTTATTTCCTATACTTAATTTCTTTGTGTAGTTTCCATAATGCTTCAGTAATTCTTCTGTCTCCTAATCCAACTCAATCCAGAAAATAACACAGCAACCCACATATTTTCCTTGACAGTTCTATAACTAAAACAATATTAATCTTTATTATCACAACAACACAAGCCAAACACAAGTCAATAAAACAGTAACAATTTCACATACAAATTCCCACATACAAAATATCATACACTCCATTATAGTATAAGAAACCCACCCTAGCAGCAGCTTCCTCGTTCTTCTCCTCTTCTCACAAAACCCTATTCTCTTTTCTCTTCTTATTTTGTTCTCCTTTCTTCTATTTTCTAATAAAATATTATTATTTAACCCTTAATAACTTAAATGGGCCTAAACAAAACACCCCCCTTATTACTTCGCGACACTATACTTAAGCCCAACATCAATTCTAAGTTTACTAGTAAAATGATACCTCAACTTATTTATACCTATATAAACCTGATTAAATTATTATTCCAACTTAATAAAATAATCCCGACTTCAACGATAAAAATTCGAATTAAAAATAAAATAATAAAAACAATATTTAATTAAATAAATATTTAAATATTGGGGTGTTACACGTTTCCTTCAGAGATTTAATCTGACAAGCATCTCCTTCAGAGACTGAATTCTAAAAAATAGTTCCTTCGAAGACTCATTACAATACATCTTCTAGTTCGAATTAAATAAAACATAGATTTATTCTGATACTTCTTCCAGTTGAAGTCGTTCATAGACATCTTCTGGCTCAGATTAAATCAATCATAGATTTATTTTGATACTCCTTTAGAAAAGTCATGCATAGACTCTTTCCAACATATTTTCCAGTTGAAGTCAGACGCGGACATCTTCTGGCTCAGATTAGATCGAGCGTAGATCTATCCTGATACTTCTTCTAGTTGAAAATGGTCGTGAGCATCTTTTGGATCAGATTAAATAGAGCGTAGATTTATTCTGATGCTTCTTCCAGTCGAAGACGATCGTAGGCATTTTCTGACTCAGATTAAATCAAACATAGATTTATTCTGATACTTCTTCCAGTTAAAGTCGAGCATAAACATCTTCTGGCTCAGATTAGATCAAGCGTAAATCTATTCTGATAGTGTCATACCCCAATTTTTGACCTAAGATCACATTTTTATTTTGCATTTTATACAAAAGTAAAGGTCACGAAATACAGTCGGTTTTAACCACTCACCTTCGAGCATTGACTATGCAGAGATTGTCAAGTATTTTGAACATTTTTATCCTATTTATAACTAACTTCTAATCGCATATAAAGGTGTATGTTCGTGTTTTATTTTGTTTCATGTTGTTGTACCCTAAAATTTGCCCTCTCATTCTACTTAAGACATGTCTATTGAGGTCTCCAACTTGCCCTAGGATGACTAAGAATTGACCAGGCAAACTCTCCCCCTAAAGGCAATAAACCTCAACTAGGGTTTCAATTTAAATCAAGAGGTGTGAGGTCCAAGAGTCTAAAATTTTCCCCATTGTCCTAATGTGTCTTCAAGATCATCTATGCCAAATTTCATGCCTTGCATAACAAGTTTGCTCAGTCAACTGCTCAAATGCTTGAAAATCAACTGTACTAGGTCAAAAGTCAACTGTGGCCCAAATACAGTCAAACTTCAAGAATTTTGGTCAACATAAACATTTTGAAGTGATATACATCATTTGATGAAGGATTGATCATGATTCCTTAAGAAATGCTCCTAAATCATCAAAAGTCAAAAATGACAAATTAGGGTTTATATAGGAAAAGTCAACGAAACTTTGACCAGGCATAACTTTCTCATACTTTATCAGAAATTTTTCCACCAAGGCTCATTGTAAATAGAATCCAATTCCCTACAACTTCTCTACATTCTTCAAGATCAAGAAATGCCCCAGTCAAAAGATACAAGCTCAGACATTATAGGTCCTTTCAAAAAGTCAACAAAAACACCATTTGGGTTAAAGCTCCTTACATGAACAAGGAAGATCCAATTGAGATGAAACCAAAAGTGTTATTTAGAGGACATCCTAAGCTCTCTAAAAATTCCAAGAACACCCTCTTAGGGTTGGAAATGAGAGAGATATGCATTGCTAAACTTGACCCATTTTTTTGAAAAAATGCACAAAAGTCAATGTGAGCAAATTGGATCTTTTGAACTAATAGGCGTGGGTTTTGGGTCTCAGACATATGCATGGACTTATTCAAGATAATTAAATCCATTATTTTATTTTTATCATATTTGATTTTATTTATTTTAATTTTTATTCATTTAAATCTTAATAAATCAAATAAAATAGTAAAATGATGAATTAAATCCAAAGATTTGCTTTATGATCAAATCATGAACCTAGCATCAGAAGATTGAATCCAAATTTCGTACAAGGGATGATTGGAGAGAAAAAAAGCAAGTTTTGGCCAAATTTAGAAACATATAATTCTAAGATTCAAATCAAATCTTTTTCATTCAATCTTCATGATTCTAACCATTTTTGTTGCCCTAATACATCCCAATATATAAACACAACATGGCCAGACAAAAAGAAGGAGGGTTGGCCGCACAAAACTGATGTTCAAAACTCCAAATTTTCAAGAGAAAAGTGTCAATCGAATTTGGAGTTACAGAAGGATTCAAGGCATTCTGAAGCTCGCAATCAATTCCTGGAGGCATTTTGAGGCTAGCTGTATCACTCCAAAGCGCCAAAGCTCCAAAAATCGTGCCCAATACAATCACGGTTTGTTCATTCTTTTTTGAAAACGATCATGGTCATATGTGCATTATAAATGGATTTGGATCATGCATTCTTGCTTGTATGAATGATTAGAACATATTTGAATTGTTAATTGCCTGTTTTGATGAATATATGACAATATGCCACTGTTAGGGTTTTGACCTTTGATTTAGGGATTTCAGATACAGGCAAAATTGGGCTTAAAGAGGAGTACCATCATGCTCAGAGGATCAAACCCAGTTGATCCATGGCCTTAAACTAAATTTATATTGCATGTTGTAGATTTTGGAAATTGCAGGCGATTTAGTGACGGACACTGTCCGTAGGTAAAGATCCATAGGCTAATACGACGGAGGATTGGGGAAGACGACTACGTGGCACAACCTGGTTGGCCAGTTTGAAATAGCGTGTGTTTTTTTTTAAAAGAAATTCTGACCATTATTTTGAATATATTGTTTTGTGTTTATTTTATATAACGAATGACAAGGTGACTTGGTGGTAAGGAAGAACGCGCATGAAGTGGAAGACCTGGGTTTGATTCCCAGGTTTGGAGTTTTATTTTTCCAACAGGGTTCACATGGATCCAGTGTACCCAGATACAAGGTGTTCATCATAAGCCATTGCACCATCACCATCAGATCCGAGTGACCTGAATCCAACGCTTCCAAGGATGCTTCCCCATGGTGGACCTCCCTAACAAAGCAACACCAAACCACACGCTTGCATTGGGCTGCTGGGTTTCTGGGCCTAGCAAAAATTCAGCAGCATACCCCCCAATTTGGGTTTCTCGCCCCTCAGGCCCATCTTATTTAATTACTTTGTTTTCTTTTTTAATTAGTTTATATTTTTATTTATTCATTTTTTAAAAAAAATCATAAAATCATAAAATCATAAAAATAAGACTTAGAGTTTTTTAAGAAAAATTAATTTTTGCAAATTAATTTAATTTAATTAACTTTGATTTGTTTTCGTTAATTTAAAGTTAATTAGAGATTAGGTTAAATTTCAAAAAAAAATTCATAAAAAACATCCAAATATTTTTAATAGGCAATTACATTTTTAGGGTTTAGAACTTATTCTCGTCTCAATTTTTGCGCGTTATTTTCCATACGATTATTTTTTGTTTAATTATGTAAATGTGCCACGTTTGTAATAGCTAAATTAGGGTTTTTAATTTCCGGACTTTACCTTTCAGTCACATATAATTGTAATTTCCCCGAAGCCATGTAATAGCTTAGGAGTTTGTTTTTATTTCTTGCAATTTATTTTCCGCACTATATTATATGCTTGTATATAAATTGTTAGTAAATTAGGCGTGCATGACAAGAATTAATTAATCAATCTTAGATCACTAACATCAAGATAAAAATACCTGGAAAAAACACATTATTGCACACTTGCATTCCTAGGGTATTTCCCACTTTGGTTGCCTTCAGAAATGGTCATGTCCCTCGAACATAGGGATACTCTTAGAAAAGACCCTCGGTTTAAAATTCATCATAAAGATCATGGTCCCTTAATGTCCCTCGAGTTGCCTACGAGAAATGATCTTGTCCCTCGATGTTGCCTATATGATGACAGTCCCATCGAACTGCTAAGGTATCTCTACATGTTGCCTTCAATGACCATAAATGTCCCTTTCGATAGTCCCTCAACATCCAACAATAGGGCTACCTACTCACTAATAGTAGGATAGCATTATCTAAAGGAAAGGAGGAAAAGAATGCTTTTTTTGAGTAGGTAGATAGTTCTTAAGTACTTGCTCAAATCTGATTCCTTTTTACACTTACACACTTTCAAAATTCTTTCCAAAAAATGCTTTATCACACTCTTGAGGACTGATACAAGAGTTATCATAAAGTAAACAAAATCTTTCAAAACACACAAAATCTTTCAAAACACACAAACACGAAAACAGTTTTTAAAAATGAGCAAGTACCTAAGAGCCCATATAAAAACTACGGATGGAAAAGGTGCTAACACCTTCCCTTTCCATAATCTACCCCCCTTACTCAGAAAACTCTTGAAAGGTCTTTTTTCTGTTCTTTTCACCCTTTCCTTTATTGGATAAAAGAAAAGTCGGTGGCGACTCTTGCTTACCGCATATTTACGAATACAAAACGCAAACCAGTATAACAGTCGGTTCTGCCACTGTATCACAAAATTGGCGACTATGCTTGGGAATATAATAAAAGTGGGGTTTACCTTAGGGTCTGGTTCATTTATAATCTATTTCCTTTGTCTGTTTTGATTTCTTTACTTTAATGGGTATTATTTGGGTTACTATAGATCCTACACCCGGATCTAGGGAAACCTTTTAGGTAAGTAGAAATAGATCGTGGAAGTTGTGTGGGGTATACCGACACGGTTGAAGCGATAGCTACGTTGATGCAACACTTTGGTTGGTACCGATAGCCCTAGAGTTAATCAAGGAGAATACGGGGCCTTTGCGTGGTGTCATGAAGCGTCAACTGACCTTAGAACCTTAATTGAACAACTTGGCTATTAGGACGTAGTGAGATAGCCGTCTTTGGTGTATCCCTAAAGTCAGTTGATACTCGATACTACACTCATTGAGATTTGAATCTCGAGTTTTGTTTTGTGGCAAGTCAGTTGTCAATCGGAACGAAACTTGTGGGAAATATCAGTGATATTGAGATCCCTTAGAACCCAGTTACTATTTGTAGGACAAGTTGAACCAATAAAAACTTCAAGAGGGTATTACCTTAAAACCCATGCAAGCCTTAAACATAAGGTCTTTGTGTGATTTGCTTGTTCTTGCTATATCTGTGATTTCTTATCATAATCATGACATCATACATGGTATATCATACTAACCATTTCCAGGATTTTCTAGGGCTTATCTTTGTCTTATTTTGTAGGACATGACATATGCTCGTAGGAACACTATCCAAGTCAACCTTGTGAGGGTACCTCCTCAACTCAAGGAATTAGCATCAAGGATTCCTGAAAGCTCTCCCTTTGCTGAAAGACATGGTCGACTTCTCAACTTGGTCACTTCAAACCCTGATGAAGAAATGTTAAAGGTGCTCTTTCAATTATTTGACCCATTACATCACTGTTTCACTTTTCCTGATTACCAGTTAGTGCCTCCTATGGAGTTTTCTCAGTTATTGGGGGTACCTATCCTTAATTAGTTACCTTTCAACGGTATGGAAAGAGACCCAAAGCCTGAAGAGATTGCTCAAGCTCTGTCTTTGCAACAGTCTGATGTAGTGGCAAATTGGGAAACCAGAAGAGGTGTCCAAGGATTTCTAGCTAAGTTTTTATTTGAGAAAGCTCACCATTTTTGGGATACCCTGGATTTACAAGCTTTTGAAGAAGTGTTGGACCTTCTAATTTATGGGATGGTACTATTCCCTAAACCGGACCAACTAATAGATGTGAATGCGGTTAAGGTTTTTCTGTCTCATAATCCGGTGCCAGCTTGACTCGGGGATATTCTACACTCTCTCTATACTCGGACTCTAAAGAGAAGAGGGACCCATCTGTGTTACACTCCTTTGTTGGCTAGGTGGTTTATTTTGCACCTACCTCAGTATGTTTTGAAGAATGAGCAGGGTATAAGATGGTCTCATAGGTTGATGTCCCTTACACATTTGGATATTCATTGATGTTCTCGATCCTTGGAGAATGTTACCATCATTGATCAATGTGGAGAATTCCCTAATGTCCCTCTCTTAGGCATTAGGGGAGGAATCACTTATAATCCTTGTTTGGTGTTGTGAGATTTTGGTTATGCTAGAAGGGATAGTCCTCACGACACACTCGTCTAAGGATTCACATTTGACTATGAGAATGACGTCCATGGTTATCGTAAGAGGTTCATTCGAGCTTAGGGCATGGTCAATAGAGTTGATAGCAAGACATTGAGGCACAAGGATTCCATCCCTCTTGATCCTTACCTCAAATGGGTGTGAGCTCGTGTTCAATGTCTTATGATGCCTTACCCTGCCATCTTACCTGTGATTATGGAGCCAATTGTTGAGGGTGACACTCCTTACATTGTTCTCCATCCTGACATGCCAACTGATTTTGAGGAGGTACATAAATCCTGGATCCAACTCAAAGAAAAATGGGATACCTTCGAAACCCAATTCTACGCCAGTGAGAAGAAGGTTTTAGAGCTCACCAGGTTACTTCACGAAGACAAGAGTATAAATTCTTACATTGCACCAAAGAGGATACGCTTGTGGGAAGCTCGAGTCTTTCTTTTGTTGGAGAGTTTATTTTTTCTTTTTTACTTCCCTTGTAATCCCAAGAGGCATCATGGAGACCGATAAAATTTCTTAATGCAATTAACGTTTGTTCTCTTTCTGTTTAAGAAAATTTAAGTCTTAGAAATCCTTGAAAATATTGCATACATGTATTATACATATCATTGCATAAGCAGGTTTCATAGCAGGTCTCTCATGTTCTCGCTGTTTATTTCAACAATGGCTCTCAAACAAGACAACAGAGATCTCAAAACTCAAGAGGCTCAGTTTGTGGAAATGTTCCTAAACCTATCCAAGGGGCAGGAAGAGTTGAAAGCACTCCTCGCTGGGAACCTGACCAAGAAAAATCCTGAAGACAATAAGGACGAACGGTTGAAACAACTGCAAGCTGAGGTTGAAGCAGTAAGAACCCAGATGCTGGGCAGATGGCTCTTATCCAAGGCCTAGACCGGGGACAAGAAGAGCTGAGAGCCATTATCAACAAACTTCATCAAGACGGAGGCAACCGTATGAAGCAAACAATCGATGTTGGAGACCAAGTCATTGATCAACTTCTGAGAAGACAAAAGGTTGGTTTAGTGAAGAGTGGACCCTTCCAAATTGCTACTACATAACGGGTCCAACAACAACCTCGCCAAAAACAACGGGTTAATCAGAGTAAGCAGGATACATCCAACAAGCAATATACCAAACTCAACATGCCGTTGTCTCAAGCTTTACAACACATGTTGAGGATGAATCTGATTACGTTGATAGGGCCTCATCTGAATCCCAAGACTTCTTCCCCTAACTACAATCCTGATGCAAGATGTGCATATCACTCCAACAGTCTGGGGCATGATACTGATGATTGTTGGATGTTGAAATATAGAATTCAAAATTTGATTGATGAAGGAGTGCTGGAGTTTACACAAGATGGTCAAGTTGAGTTCTTCTTCCATTTCTCCAAGGCATGCCATCTGAAGTGACAAGATCAGACAAAGAGGCTTTTTATTCATTTGAATTCTTAATTTGTAATTTTCTTTTGATTGTTCGAACATTTGTTTCATGTCAAACTTTGTAATTTTATCAATGTATTGCATATGTCTGTTTTGAATCAATTCATTCGTATTTACTATATTTAAACTGCTTTCCTTTTTGTGATATTCAACTCTCGATCAAAAACTCTGAGCCTTTAGAGGGAGGATGACAAAAATGATACCACAATCTTTACAATATGTTTTTGAACAAACTCCTCTAATGATGTACATGTGTTGTTTCAAATCCTAAATTGTGGAGTTATAAGGAAGATAAACCCTAGTCAACCCCTTTGAGCCAAGGAAGTAGGAGTCTTTCTTTTCACACAAATTAAAACCCTTAATTATAACCTGGGGCAGGGTAGCTTTCTCAGTTAATTCAGAGGTGCATTCAGTCGCAAGCTCATCCTTCATACATGACAAATAGTGTAGAAGATACCTTCCAAAAGATGGTGATGGTTTTGCATAATCATCAAAGCGGGCAGTCATTATTTTTCAAAAGAAAATCCCGCTAAGTCAAAACCTATTGTTGTACCCCTAAATTTTCCCTCTCATTTCACTCAAGACATGCCTCTAGAGGTCCTCAATTGCTCAAGGATGACTAAGGATTGACCTGACAAATCTTCCTCCTAAGGCAACAAGCTTTAAACTAGGGTTTCACTCCTCATCAAGATGGTTGAATTCCAAAGGTCCCAAATTCCTTCCATGGTCACAATATGTTTTCAAGATCATCCATGTCAAGTTTCATGCCTTGCACAAGAAGTTTGCTTAGTCAATTGCCCAGATTCCTAAAAATCAACTATACTAGGTCAAAAGTCAATTGTGGCCTACATATATTCAAACTTCAAGATTTTTGGTCAACATCAACATTTTGAAGAGATATCCGTCATTTGATCAAGGGTTGATCATGATTCCTCAAGGAATTCCCCCAAATTCATCAAAACCCAAAATTTGCTAAATTAGGCATAACTTCTTCATACTTTATCAAACAAATTCCATCCAAGGCTCATTTTGAAGAGGATGCAATTCCTTACAACTCATCTTCAGCCCACAAGTTCAAAATATGCACTCATCAAAAGATATGAATTTCTACATTATAGGTCCTTTTGAAAAGTCAACAAAAACACTTTTTGGATCAAAGCTTCTTACATGAATATGGAAGACCCAATTGAGGTGAAACCAAAAGGTTTGTTTAAGGGACATCCTGTGCTTTCTAAAAAAGTCTAAGAACACCCCTTTAGGGTTAAAATTGGAAGAGATATGCATTGTCAAATTTGGCCATTTTTGGAAAATTGTCAAAAGTCAAATGTGCTCAAAAATACATTTTTTGTCAAATGGGCCTAGCTTCTCATGATTTCATATTTTTAGAGACATGGTCCACGATCCAAATCAGCATCCACACAATATTTGCTTAATCATTTATTTTATTTTGATTTTTTATTATTTAAAATTCAAATTAAATCAAATAAATGGCAAAAAATACAAAAGATGGAATTTGATTTGATTTTTTTGTAGGAATCAAATCTATTCAAGTTGGATTAATCAGAACAAATCAAATCAAGGCAAATTGAATCAAAATTGGCATGATTTGGAGGCATTTAAAAAGATATGATACAAGAGAAAAATCAAATCCAATCTCCATGATTTACCAAGATACAAATTGTTTTTGTTGACCTAATATGCTCTAGTACAAATACAATGCGCAACCAAGGCAAGAAAACAAGGATTGCAGACGTGAGAACCCCAAACAAAACTCAAATTTTTGAAGAAAAAGTGTGGATCGGTTTCAAGCTTAGAGGACGACTCAAAGCAATTCAAAGCCACAAATCCATTCATGGACATCTCCAGAACATTTTCCAATCGGTTGCACGCCTCCACGAGCCCAAAATAGCCTACACGATCCTCACGGTTTGGCTTATTTCTCGAATCTGAGTTTGCTTATTTACGCATGATTAATCAATTTTAAGCATAGAATTACATTGGTATCATCATTTGGAATGTTTTGGTTTAAGTAATTTTACGTTTTGATAACTTCTTTGCCAACTGCCATTGTTAGGGTTTACCTTGTCGTTTTAAGGTTTTTCTATACAGGTTAAATTGGAGAAAGAAAAGGGTACCATGATGCTCGTGGCATCAAGAAGAATTGATCTATGTACTCACAATTGATTTATCATGCTTGCTGTGATTTTTGAAACTTACAGGGTTATAGTTATAGGAGTTTGTCCATAGGTAAAGGTATCACACCTAAAACGACGGACAGGGGAAGAAGAAGCTAACGTGGTTGACCACCATTGGCTTGTTTGAATCATGCGCGCGCTTTTTATTTTTTCCATTTTATCCACTTTGTTTTATATAATATATATTGTTATTATTATATTCACAACTGAACAATATAGCCCAGTGGTGAAGCGCGCGTTGGAAAGTGGAGAAGACATGGGTTCGATCTTAGGTCCCAGCGTTTTCTCTATTTTCTTAACATTTAAATGCAGATTCCATGCATACACGTTTCAAGCGTCCACCATGCGCTCCAACCATCCATCCATTGGATCATCACCATCACCAATCCAGCGCCTCAGGATGCGTCCCTATGGTACATCTCCAAGCTTGAACAACACTGAGTCTCACGCATGGAGTGGGCTGAACAAAGAATGGGCCCAGATAATTCAGTAATACACCCCCTGGGTTGCTTATAAAGGTCCATCTCTTTTCCTTTTTTTATTTTAATTCTTTTTATGATTTTCTAATTATTTTCTTTTTTTTACAAAATAACACAAAAATCAGTTTTTTTTATTAAATAAAAAATCACAAAAAACATCAAAAATTATTCTTTTCATAAAATATTCTATTTATTTATTTAATTAGTTTAATTAAAATTAGGGAAATTTAATTCTTTTGTCATAATTTAAAATAATTAGACTTAGGGTTTAATTTTGTACATAACCTAATTAATTTTTTCTCAAAAAATAACCTAAATATTTTTCAATTAGATTTTTAGGTTTCTCAATTTATTCTCGTATTTAATTCGCCGCGCGCATTTTTAATTCCTTTTTCTATTATTGTAACTGCTCCAAGTTTGTAATAGTAATTAGGGTTTAAATTCCGGATCTTTATTTTCAGTCCAAAATACTTATGTATCTGCAAAAGCCCTGTAATAGCTAGGACTTTAACTTTCTCGCTTTAATTTCCACAAACTATAAACTGCTTATATGTATGTTAATAGGATTGTATGGAAAGACAAACTGGAAATTAATACGGTAGAAAACCCTAAATGTGCAAAGATAAATTAACTGAAAATTACACTCGCACATGCTCACTCCTAATGTTTACTCCACTTCGGTTGCCTTCGGTAAACGGTCATGAAGTATAGGGTTTGTTAGTGGTTGTCCTCTAGCCCCGAAAGATCTAAAATGACTCATTCGAATGTTGCCTCGGAAAAAGATCTTTAAGGCTTTAGGATGATTACTAACATTTTCTAACATTGCTTTTGTGATCGTATTTGTCCCTTCGAATGTCCCTAAAAAACTCCAATGACAATGCTACCTATTTCTCAATAATGGGATAGAATTGTCTAAAAGGAAAACGAACAGACCTTTTTCGAGTAGGTAGATTAGTTCCTAGGTACTTGCTCAAACAAACAAATTTTTTTCACACAAACACTTTTCAAACAATGTTTTCAAATACAACTTCGTAACACTCTTGAGGACAGAAACAAGGGTTAACACGAAGTAAAACAAAACTTCTCAAAACAAGCACACACAAGCAGTTTTCAAAATGAGCAAGTACCTAAGAGCCCGTGGAAAATCACGGATAGAAAGGGTGCTAACACCTTCCCTTTCTATAATCTACCCCCCGTACTCAGAAACACCTCGAAAAAGGTTTTTTCTGTTCTTTTTCCTTTTCCTGATTGGATAAAATAAAAGTCGGTGGTGACTCTTTCTTACCACGACATTTGCAAACAAAAAACGCAAACCAGTATTAACAGTCGATTCTGCCACCGTATCATAGAATTGGCGACTCTGCTGGGGAGTAAAATATAAAGTGGGGTAAACCTTGGGATCTAGGTCATATTTAATTTATTTCTCTTGATTGTCTTGCTTGCTTTATATTTATGGGAACAATTTGGGTTATTTGATCCTACACCCGGATCGGGAAACACCTTTTAGGTAAGTAGCAATAAACTGTGAGGGAGTTGTGTTGGGGCATACTGACATAGTTGAAGCAGTAGCTACGTTGATGTGGCACTTTGGTTGGTACCCGTAACCCTTGAGTTAATCAGGGAGATGTACGGGGCTGCCGGGTGGTGTCATAAAACATCAACTGACCTTAGAACCTTTAATTGCACAACTTGGCAAGTAGGACATAGCGAGATGGCCGGCTTTGGTGTATGCCCAAGGTCGACAGATACTCGATGTTACACTCATTGAGGTTTGACTTTTGAGTTTTGTTTGATTACGAGTCAATCGTCGATTAAACAAGGCTTGGGGGAAAGATCGGTGATATTGAGATCTCTTTAGAACCCGGTTACATATTTATAGGACAGGTTGAACCAATCCAGCTTCAAGAGGGTATGACCTTAAAACTCAAGCAGGCCTTAAACCTAAGGACTTGGTGTGATTTGTTTGTGTTTGCTATACCTGTGATTTATCATGACATCATAAACATCATACCATAGCATATCATACTAATTGTTTCAAGGGTTTCTAGGGCTCATCTTTGCTCTATTTTGTAGGATATGGAATCCGCCCGCAGGAACACTATTCAGATTAACCTAGTGAAAGTATCTCCCTAATTAAGGGACTTGGCAGTAAGGATTCCCGAAAGCTCTCCTTTCACTGAAAAGCATGGTCGGTTGCTCAACTTGGTCACTACAAAACCTAACGAAGAAATGTTGAAAGTGCGGTTTTAGTTCTTCGATCCTCTGCATCACTATTTCACATTCCCGGATTACCAGTTAGTGCCTACTATGGAGGAATTTTCTCAGTTATTAGGGATACCCATTCTTGATTAGCTACCTTTCAGCGGTAGAGAAATACATCCCAAACCTGAAGAAATTGCTAAACCTCTATCCTTACAATGGTCCGACATAGTGACAAATTGGGAAACCAGAGGGAGTGTTCAAGGAATTCCGGTTAAATTTATGTTCAAGAAGGCTTACTATTTTTGGGATACCCTGGATCTACAAGCTTTTAAAAAGGTTTTAGTGCTCCTTGCCTACGGGATGGTATTTTTTCCTAATGCGGATCAACTCGTAGATGTGAGCATAATCCAGGTTTTTCTGTCTCGGAATCCGGTACCTACATTACTCGGGGATATTCTACACTCTCTGCATGCTCACACTCTAAAAAGAAGGGGTACCCTCCAATGTTGCACTCCTCTATTAGCTAGGTGGTTTATTTTGCACTTACCCAAATCTACTTTGAAGAATGAACAGGGTAAAAGATGGTCTCATCGCCTGATGTCCCTTAAGCATTCAGACATTCATTGGTGTTCACGGTTCTCGGAAGATATTACTATCATCGATCGTTGTGGTGAATTCCCTAATGTCCCTCTCTTATGCATTAGGGGAGGAATCACTTATAACCCTTGCTTAGCATTACGACAGTTTGGTTATGCGAGAAGGGATGGTCCTCATGATACACTTATTCAAGGAATCGCCTTCAACTATGAGAATGATGTTCAGGGTTACCGCAAAAGGTTAATACAAGCTTGGAGTATGGTACATAGGGTTGACAGCAAGACACTTGGGCATAAGAATTCCATACCTCTCGAGCCTTATCTCAGATGGGTACGAGCCCGCGCTCAAACTCTTATGATGCCTTATCCCACTATCCGACCTATGATTATGGAACCAGTTGCCGAGGGAGACACTCCTCGTCTTGTTCTTCATCCATACATGCCAACTGATCATGAAGAGTTACAAAAGTCCTGGGTTCAGCTTAAAGAGGAGTGGGATACATTTGAAGCCCAATCCTACGCCAGCAAGAAGAAGGTCTTGGAACTCACTAGGATACTTCATGAAGAGAGGAATATCAACGCCTACATCGCGCCAAAGAGGATGCGCTCATGGGAAACCTAGTCTTCTTTTTGTTTTATTTTTCTTAATTGTACTCTCAAAATACATTCTTTGTAACAATTCAAGTTTACTAATATAATTCGCGTTTGTTCCTTTTTGTTTAAGAAAATTTGAGCCTTTAAGAACCCTTGAAAACATTGCATACATATCATACATATCATTGCATAACAGGATTCATAACAGGTTTCTCATCTCCTCCGCTGTTTATTTCAGCAATGGCTCTTGAACAAACTGTGAAAGATCTTCAGACTCAGAACACGCAGTTCCAGCAAATGATTGTGGCTCTGGCCAAAGGACAGGAAGAGCTGAAGGCTCTGATTGTTAAGAAGAACACTAAGAAGACCAAGAGGACAGCCGGTGTGGCACATATGAGCAGAAGGTTCAGAGGGCCACCAAGACGGGTTGTTGATTTAGCTTCTTCATCTAAAGAGGGAGAGAATCAAGAGGGTGAAGTTAGAGAAGAGGGCCCTAGTCCTAAAGAGTCTGACAATGAAACTGGTTATAATGAGGAGCAGTACCCTCTGGCTGATGAAATGTATAAGCAGTTAGAAGAGCGTCTGAGTGCTATGGAAATCCAGAAGGTTCCTGGGCTTGATTTTGAAGAGTTGGGTCTAGTCTCCAGGGTTGTGATCCCCTATTTGCTAAGTATGATGGGGTCTCTTGTCCTAAAATGCATCTCCGTTCCTATGTGAGGAAGATACAACCTCATACTGCTGATAAAAACTTGTGGGTTCACTTCTTCCAAGACAGTCTGTCTGGAATACAACTGGATTGGTTCTATCAGCTGGAAAGAGCCAATGTTCGTAACTGGGAAGACCTTGCTGCTGCATTTTATAAGCAATATTAGTATAATGCAGACCTTGCTCCCACCTGTACACAACTCCAAAATCTGTCGATGGGTTCGAACGAGGGTTTCAAGGATTATACTCAGAAGTGGAGAGATTTGGCTGGAAGAGTTCAACCTCCCTTGGCTGACAGGGAGCTCGTGGATATGTTTATGTGAACTTTGACTGGGCCATTCTTCAACCATCTGATTGGAAGTTCATCGGCGGGTTTTACTGAATTGATCTTAACAGGAGAAAGAGTGGAAGCTGGAATCCTAAGTGGAAAAATTCAGAAGGATTCCTCTTCTAGTGATGCAAGGAAGCCGTTTACAGGTAAAAAGGAAGTCAGTACCGTCTATAACCAAAAGAATTAGAATCGAACCGAGCGTTGTCCAATGGTAGGGGATGTTATGAGTTCCAAACCTGCACCTGCTCAGTAAAGAAACAATCAGCCAAGAGCAGAAAGACCAGCTAGACAATTCACTCAGATCAACATGACGCTGTTTCAGGTTTTACCTCATTTGCTGAAGTCCAATCTGGTTACTCTGAGGGAAGCTCCAAAGAATCTGAACACCACCTATCCCTACTATAAACCAAATGCTCGTTGTGCTTACCATTCAGAAAGTCCATGCCATGATACCAATGACTGCTGGGCTTTGAAGAACAAAGTACAGGATCTGATTAATGCTAAGGAGATTGAATTTGATCCCCCGGAGACTCCCAAAGTTATCACTTCCCCTATGCCGAAACATGGTCGGGTTGTTAATACCGTTGAAGAAGATGTGTTTGTGACCTCTATGGAAGAATTGGTGACCCCACTTATGACTATCAAAGGGAATTTGCTGAAGGCCGGTTTATTTCCGAGATGTGATGAAGGTTTCCACCTTTGTTCATTTCTACCGACTGGATGCCCTTTGTTGAGGACAGGTGTTCAGCGCCTGATGGATGACAAAGAGATTCTATTTGAGAAGACTCATGTTCCGACTGTTTCCTGTGAAGACGTTGCTATCATAACCATTTCCGCCAATCCTCCCAGGGCCTCCGCTAAGAGACCCGTCAGGATTACATCAGTTCCAAAGGTGACTCTGTTGATCATAACCATGCCATGGACAATCCCATACTCCTCGGACAAAGTTGTTCCTTGGAACTATGGGGCCGACGTCTATTACCATGGCGTAAAGTAGGACATACTAGCCATTGAAGACAAGATTGCTGAAAATGTTAATTCCGACATCGTCAATATTGCCGGAACCACTAAAATAACAAGAAGTGGAAGAGTGTTCTCCCCTAAAATTTCTCCCTCGAAGACTGTTACCGGACCTGTGATCATTCCTGTTGTGGTTCCACCCAAGACTACTACTGTAATTCCAGTAATCACTCCTGTTGACCCTCCCATCACCGAGTCGGTCGAGACTCAAGGCAAAGACATACTGATTGAGCCTGTCCTGACAAAGGCCAATTCAGTAAATATACCAGAAGCTTCCAAAAAAGAAATGGAAGAAATTTTGAAGATAATAAAGAAGAGCAACTACAACATGGTCGAGTAGCTGCGGCAGACCCCATCCAAAATTTCTATGTTGGCTTTGTTGATGTGTTCTGAGGCCCATGCGAAGGCTTTGGTTAAGTTTCTGAAGACGGCTCATGTGCTACAAGAGACATCTGCTGATCATTTTAAAGATTGAGTGGCTAGTCTGACTGCCGATAATGGTTTGGGTTTTTCCAATCCGGATTTGACACCAAATGGGAGGAAGCATAATGATGCTCTTCATATTTCCATTTAATGCAGGGGCATGACTTTGGCCCATGTTTTGGTAGATATTGGATCCTCGTTGAATGTGCTACCTAAAAAAGCACTGGACATATTGGACTGCAAAGGGTTGACCTTGAAGCCTAGCAATATAGTAGTGAGAGCTTTCGATGGTTCGAAGAGGATGGTGCACGGGGAAGTGGATGTCCCTATCAAAGCTAGTTCCCAGACCTTCGACTCCACTTTCTACATAATGGATATCAAACCATCATATTCTTGCTTATTGGGACGCCCTTGGATACATAGGGCTGGGGCTATTACTTCTACCCTCCACCAAATGTTGAAGTACCCAGTAAGAGGAAAGATTGTCACTGTGCATGGTGAAGAGGAGTATATGATCAATCACTTGAACTCCTTCAAGTACGTGGAAATGGATGGCGAGTTCATCGAGACTCCTTGCTAGAACATTGAAGAGGTACTTCAGATTATGGCTACAATAGAAACTACCGACAATCCTCCAAAGGTCACCAAATCTCCCTCGAAGATGGCTTCTCTCAAGGATGCGCGAGCAGTGGTTGAAGAAGGTGGGTCTACCATTTGGGGTCAGCTCCTGGTTATTCATTACAAGTCTGACAAATATGGTTTGGGCTTTACTACAGGTGATCAAAAAGCTGTTCGTTGCGCTCAGGCTGGAGGACCTCCCCTATGCATCAACAATCCTGGGTTTAATGCGCTTGAAGACAATGATGGTGATTCTGACATTGACAGCTGGATCTTCCCGACTACCAACGACGGACTCAGTAACTAGACTGCCAAGGACTTTGTATCGATTACTTTTGTTCAGGAGTAATTGCCTTTCTGATTTTTCGGATATGTAATTTAAAAACAATATAATCTCTATAGCCATGTGTCTTACCCGGGGCACAATGGTTCTATTTGTGAGGGTTATCATGTTTCATTTTCATATGACATCAATAAAGAATTGGACGTTTGCATACAAATTTTGCGCTCTATGTCTTTCTTTTCTTTTATTTTGTCTATACAGTTATGCTCTTACACACACTCATGTATCCAAATGCAGATCCATATCCACTCTGGATCCCATTGATAACAGTTCTGCTACTGCTCATAATGACTTTGAAAATACAATCAACTAAGCCGAAGACGAAGGTGAGGAAGATTGTGAGGTACCAGGAGAACTTGCTAGACTATTACAGCAAGAAGAAAGGGCCATATAGCCTCATGAAGAGCCGGTTGAGACAGTGAACTTGGGTACAGAGGAAGACAGAAAAGAGGTTAAGATAGGTGCAAATATGGAGCTTAGTGTCAAACAGCCGTTGGTACAGATGTTCGTGAGTATATTGAAATCTTCGCCTGGTCATATGAAGACATGTCGGGACTAGACACGGATATAGTGGTTCATCGTCTACCGACTAAAGAAGACTGCCCTCCGGTAAAGCAAAAGGTCCGTCGTATGCACCCTGAGATGTCAGAGAAGATTAAAGCAGAGGTTATGAAGCAGTTCAACACAGGGTTCTTAGATGTCACCTCATATCCTCAGTGGGTTGCTAATGTGGTTCCAGTACCTAAGAAAGATGGTAAAGTATGAATGTGTGTGGATTATAGAGACCTGAACAGGGCAAGCCCTAAGGATGACTTCCCGCTTCCCCACATTGATGTTCTGGTTGACGACACCGCACAACACAAAGTCTTTTCCTTCATGGACGGTTTCTCTGGCTACAATCAGATCAAGATCGCACCTGAAGACATAGAGAAGACAACCTTTGTTACACAGTGGGGCACTTTCTTCTACAAGGAGATGCCGTTTGGGTTGAAGAATACTGGGGTAACTTATCAGTGAGCTATGGTAGCTATGTTCCATGACATGATTCACCATGAGATAGAGGTTTACGTTGATGACATGATAGCTAGGTCTCAAACTGAGGAAGAACATCTTGATCATCTAAAAAAGTTGTTTGATAGCTTGAAGACGTACAAGTTGTGGTTAAATCCGAACAAGTGCACCATCGGGGTAAGGTCTGGTAAGCTTCTGGGATTCATCGTCAGTGACAAAGGTATTCAAGTAGACCCTGCAAAGGTGAAGGCCATACAAGAGATGCCAGCTCCCCGTACTGAGAAGGAAGTTAGAGGTTTCTTGGGACGCCTAAATTACATTGCCCGATTCATTTCACATCTGACTGCTACTTGTTAGCCAATTTCAAGCTTCTGAAGAAAGATCAAGTGTTAAAGTGGAATAACGAATGTCAGGTCGCCTTTGACAGAATCAAGCAATACCTCAAAGAAACTCCTATTATGATGCCTCCGACTAGAAGAAGACCTTTGATAATGTACTTAACAATGCTAGATAGTTTAATGGGGTGTGTGATGGGGCAGCATGACGAGTCTGGTCGAAAAGAGCACGCAATATACTACTTTAGCAAAAAGTTTAGCGACTGTGAAACACGATACTCACTGCTCGAGAAAACTTGCTGCACTTTGGCATGGGCTGCTCGCCAACTGAGATAGTATATGTTGAACCACACTACTTTATTGATATCTAAGATGGATCCGATCAAGTACATTTTCGAGAAGCCCGCTCTCTCCGGAAGAATAACAAGATGGAAAATGATCTTAACCGAGTACGACATCTAATACACAACCCAAAAAGCAATCAAGGGAAGTGTGTTACCTGATCATTTGGCACATCAAGCCGTGGATGACTACCAGTCCATGAATTTTGAGTTCCCGGATGAGAACATCATGTTAGTAACCGACTCTGAAGAACCTGGACCGGATGAAGGTCCTGAGAAAGGATCCCGATGGTCTATGTTTTTTGATGGAGCCTCAAACGCACTGGGTAACGGCATTGGCGCTGTAATCATATCTCCCGAGGGCTGTCATACTCCGTTCACTTCCCGATTATGTTTCAATTGTACCAACAACATGGAAGAGTATGAAGCGTGTATCATGGGTCTTAGAGATTCTATTGACCTAAGGATCAAGTTCTTGAGTGTATTCGGGGATTCCTCTTTGGTGATAAGTCTGATCAAAGGCAAGTGGGATACGAAACACCTGAACCTTATCCCTTACAGCGAACATGTACTGACACTGCTGTCGCATTTTGAAGAGATCACCTTTGAACATTTCCCACGAGAAAAGAATCAGTTAGCAGACGTGCTAGCTACCATGTCATCAATGTTCAAATTCAGGTAGGACAATGAAGCTCCCCGAATCACTATTGAGAGGTTGGATGAACCGGCATACTGCTGTGAGATCGATACTGAGGAGGTAGCCGACAAACCTTGGTTTCATGAGGTGAAAAGGTATCTCGAGGCTCAAGAATACCCCGAAGGGGCATCTGTCAATGACAAGAAATTTCTGAGAAGGTTTGCTACAAAGTTCTTCCTCATCAATGGAATCCTCTATAAGCGTAATCATGACTCTACCTTACTGCGGTGTGTAGACAAGAGAGAAGCAGAGAGGATCATGGAAGACCTACACGAAGGTACCTTTGGCACTCATTCTAGTGGACATACCATGGCAAAGAAGATCCTACGGGCAGGATACTACTGGTCAACTATGGAAGCCGACTGTTATCAGCATTCTCGAACCTGTCACAAGTGCCAAATATATGCTGATAAGGTGTGTGTACCTCCAGTTCCCTTGAATGTCTTGACAGCTCCCTGACCCTTCGCAATGTGGGGAATTGACATGATCAGCGAGATCAAACCTACCGCGTCCAACGGGCATCGCTTCATCCTAGTGGCCATTGATTACTTCACGAAGTTGGTTAAGGTTGCCTCCTTAGCTACGGTTACCAAGAATGTGGTGGCATGGTTCATCAAGCATAACTTGGTTTATCGTTATGGTATCCCTGAGAGAATCATCACGGATAATGGTATTAATCTCAACAACTCGATGATCACTGAACTCTGTAAACAGTTCAAGATTCATCATCACAACTCTTCTCCTTACCGGCCGAAGATGAACGGGGTTGTCGAAGCTGCTAATAAGAATATTAAAAAGATCATACAGAAGATGACGGTGACATACAAATACTGGCACGAGATGTTATCGTTTGTTCTTCACGGGTACCGTACTTCAGCACGTATGTCGACAGGGGAAACACCCTATTCTCTGGTATATGGCATGGAGGTTGTCCTACCCATGGAGGTCCAGATCCCTTCTCTATGGATTATGAAGGATGCGGGTTTGCGCGAAGACGATTGGATCCAGAATCCACTTGATCAATTGAACTTAATCGACAAGAAAAGACTTACTGTTGTTTGCCATGGTCAAATGTATCAGAAACGAATGATCAATGCCTTCAACAAGAAAGTCAGACAACAAGTGTATCAAGTACGGGATCTGGTAATCAAGTGCATCATACTGCCGCAAGGTGATCCTAAGGGCAAATGGACTCCCACCTATGAGGGACCATTTGTAGTCAAGAACATATTTTTCGGTGGAGCCATGATTCTGACCACCATGGATAGTGACGACCTTCGACACCCTGTCAATACGGACATAGTGAAAAGATACTACACATAATAAAGACCCGCTAGGTTGACATACCTAGGCAAAAATAAGGGCATCCCGGCAAACCGAAAGGGTTCGGGCAAAAATTAGGGATAAAAAATGAAAAAAATTTGTACACCCGGCAAGTCGAAAACCCGAAAGGGCGGCTTGGGCAAAAAAGGGTATCCCGGTGGACTGAAACCCCGAAAGGGCGGTCCAGGAAAAAATTATGGATTAAAGCGTATCATTATATCCTATTAAATCACATTGCGATCAGACCTCAGTAATCAGATATCAAGCTCAAACGGTACTAATCAATCCATTCAGCTTCGGACAAGCAGCAAAGTGATGAGATGCTCGAAGACATAGGGGTAATAGTAGAATTGAAACCCAATGGGATCCCTACACATAGTTGTTTCCTTTTTGTACACAATTTCTGTAATAATTTCCATTTTTACGGCGGCGTTCTCTTACTAGAGCGTCAGCCTCCTTGTAAAAAACGCCTGTTATAGGCAAATTTCAAATCAATACAAAGCGTCTTTTGAGTACAAAACTTTGTGTTTGTTTTTTCCATTTTCTGTTTTGTTTTGCAAAAAAAATGTCCAATGTTTTATTCTTGACATATGCATTTGAATATGATTACTGTTCACAAATATCTGTATATAAAAGAGAAAGACAGTTATTAAGAACTCAAAGAAACTGGTACAAATCCTAAATACCGACAGTTACCCCGTCCATCATGGTACAAGGAGCAGAGACATTTGGAAGCAAAGTCATTATCACATACAAGCCAGTGATACCTATATTCCCCACAGAGCCGAGACAACCAAGGTCCGACCTCCGTATCCCCAAGCAGGAATTCCTTCCCCAGCAAGTTCTTTCAGAAAGCTGATATTTGCATTCCCCAGTCGAGTTTTATAACCATGAGCAGTTTATAAAGCCATCTCCCGAGCAGAGTTTATTTCTATGACAACGGAAGCTCAATCTCCAACAGAGCTCTTCTCTCCAGCAATGGAAGTTCATCCCCAGCTGAGTTTATTTCTCCAAATCAGCAGATCTTCCAAAAAAGTATCTCTCTTCCCCATATAGTCATTCCCCCGCAGGATTATTCTCAGACATAGTCTCCTCTAGCAGAATGTTCTCAAGCAGAATGGATGTAAATCCCAAGCTAATCATCTTCGGTCACTATCCCTAGCGGAAATGAAGAACTCAACTCCTTATACTCTCCAGCAGCAGTCCAGGATTTATTTTCCCCAGCTAGAGAATATCACAATAGCATTGCATATCCATACATCATGTCATGTGCATACATATTATACAGCACAATCTCATTTATTTTGAGAACATCATTACTCAATACATTTCATACATCATGACATTACATACGACTAACTCTTTACCTTTCAGGGAAAGATACAATCAAGTTCTCACATGTTCTCTCTGGTTCAGTCAAACCGACACCAAGGTTTCTATTCCAGTTGAAGATATTCCAACACTTTTCAAGATTTTCTCTGGTTCAATTAAACCGACACTAAGGTTTCTATTCTAGTTTAAGATGTTCTAAGACTTTCATCTGGGTCAGCCGAATCGCTGCTAAGATTCCCCTGATTTCTATGCCAGTCATAGTTAATTCAAGACCTCTCTTGGTTTCAATAAAATTGATACTAAGATTTATCTCCCAGTTGAAGACAACTCAAGACCTTTCCCGGGTTTAGTCAACTCGATACTAAGATTTCTATTCCAGTTAAAAAATCTATGAAGCCCAGAAACTGACCGGACAATAACTTGATTTCCCCAAATTACTGAAGCCTGGAGCACGACCAGATAACGGTAGAAGACACTAAAACCTGGAGCACGATCAGATAATAGTATAAGGTACTAAGAAGCTTGGAATCCGACCAGATAGCAGTTTACTCGGCCAATTACTATTGAAGCCAAGAAACGACCGGATGTTAGTATGCCTTAAATTCATGTTAAAACCCGGATGCGACCGGATAACCACTTAATTCCTTCTAAAGCCTCGAGCACGACCAAATAATAGTTTTTGAGATTGCAAAGCCTATAGCACGACCAGATAGCAAGTTTAATATAATCTCCCCAGTAAGTCACTATAAAACCTGGAGCACGACCAGATAGCAGTCATTCTTATTATCCTCAGCAAATCACTGTAAGGCCTGGATCACGACCAGATAGCAGTTCATTTTCATCTCCTCGACTAAGAGATGATTCCCCAGTAGAGTAACGGACAACTGAAGTTCCTAAAATTCCATTTCTCCCAAGACAAAGACCAACATTCCTCAACAAGTTCCTCCTCAACGACAGGAACAAGAATTCTCATCAAAGGAATATCTCAGGAAATCAACATCCTCTAGATGGCATCTTTAAGCCCATCTCCGACGATTCTCCGTCACATCTTCCGGATGGAATCTTTAAGCCCATCTTCGGTGACCTTCTGTCATCTCCTCCAAATGGCATCTGTAAGCCCATTCCCGATACTACCTACACAGTCCAGCACTATCTCAGACGAGTGCAAATTTCTGGGCACTCTAGTGTTCAATCATCTTCCACCTTCAGATTTTGAAAGGTAGACAGCCAATCTACATCCTCAGGTTTAAGAAGATTGAACAGGGGCAGCTGTTGTACCCCAAAATTTCCCCTCTCATTTCACTCAAGACATGCCTCTAGAGGTCCTCAATTGCTCAAGGATGACTAAGGAATGACCATACAAATCTTCCTCCTAAGGCAACAAGCTTCAAACTAGGGTTTCACTCCTCATCAAGATGGTTGAAGTCCAAAGGTCCCAAATGCCTTCCATGGTACCAATATGTTCTCAAGATCATCCATGTCAAGTTTCATGCCTTGCACAAGAAGTTTTCTCAGTCAATTGCCCAGATGCCTGAAAATCAACTATACTAGGTCAAAAGTCAATTGTGGCCCACATACAGTCAAACTTCAAGATTTTTGGTAAACATCATCATTTTGAAGAGATATCCATAATTTTATCAAGGTTTAATCATGATTCCTCAAGGAATGCCCCCAAATTCATCAAAACCCAAAAGTTGCTAAATTAGGGTTTCACAGGAAAAGTCAACCAAACTTTGACGAGGCATAACTTCTTCATACTTTATCATAAATTTTCCATCCAAGGCTCATATTGAAGATGATGCAATTCCTTACAACTCATCTTCATCCCACAAGTTCAAAATATGCACTCATCAAAATATATGAATTTCTACATTATAGGTCCTTTTGAAAATTCAAGAAAAACACTTTTTGGGTCAAAGCTTCTTACATGAATATGGAAGATCCAATTGAGATGAAACCAAAAGGATTGTTAAGGGAACATCCTAAGATTTCTAAAAAGGCCAAGAACACCCCTCTAGGGTTAAAATTGGAGTAGATATGCATTGTCAAAAGTTGGCCATTTTTGGAAAATTGTCAAAAGTCAAATGTGCTCAAAAATACATTTTTTGTCAAATGGGCCTAGCTTCTCATGATTGCATCTTATTAGAGACATGATCCACGACCCAAATAAGCATCCACACATTATTTGCTTCATTATTTATTTTATTTTGATTTTTTTATTATTTAAAATTCAAATTAAATCAAATAAATGGCAAAAAATAAAAAAGATTGAATTTGATTTGATTTTTTTGTTAGAATTAAATCTATTCAAGTTGGATTAATCAGACCAAATCAAATCAAGGAAAATTGAATCAAAATTGGAATTATTTGGAGGCATTTAGAAAGATATGATACAAGAGAAAAATCAAATTAAATCTCCATGATTTACCAAGATACAAATTGTTTTTGTTGACCTAATATGCTCTAGTACAAATACAATGCGCAGCCAAGGCAAGAAAAGAAGGATTGCAGTCGTGAGAACCCCAAACAAAACTCAAATTTTTTAAGAAAAAGTGTGGATTGGTTTCAAGCTTAGAGGACGATTCAAAGCAATTCAAAGCCACAAATCCATTCCTAGATATCTCCAGAATGTTTTCCAATCAGTTGCACGCCTCCACGAGCCCGGAATCAGCCTACACGATCCTCACAGTTTGGCTTATTTTTTGAATCTGAGTTTGCTTATTTACGCATGATTAATCACTTTTAAGCATAGCATTACATTGGTATCATCATTTGGAATGTTTTTATTCACGTAATTTTTCATTTTGATAACTGCTTTGCCAACTGCCACTGTTAGGGTTTACCTTGTTGTTTTAGGGTTTTTCTATACAGGTTAAATTGAGCCAAGAAAAGGGTACCATGATGCTCGTGGCATCAAGACGAATTGATATATGTACTCACAATTGATTTATCATGCTTGCTGTGATTTTTGAAACTTACAGGGTTATAGTTACAGGAGTTTGTCCGTAGATAAAGGTATCACACCTAAAACGACAGACACGGGAAGAAGAAGCTAACGTGGCTGACCACCACTTGCTTGTTTGAACCACACGCGCACTTTTTATTTTTTTCCATTTTATCCAATTTGTTTTATATAATATATATTGTTATTATTATATTCACAACTAAACAATATAGCCCAGTGGTGAAGCGCGCGTTGGAAAGTGGAGAGAACCTAGGTTCGATCCCAGGTCCTAGCGTTTTCTCTATTTTCTTAACATTTAAATGCATATTCCATGCATACACGTTTCAAGCGTCCACCATGCGCTCCAACCATCCAGCCATTGGATCATCACCAATCCAGCGCCTCGGGATGCATCCCTATGGAACATCTCCAAGCTTGAACAACACTGAATCTCACGCATGGAGTGGGCTGAACAAAGAATGGGCCCAGACAATTCAGCAATACACCCCCTTGGTTGCTTATACAGGCCCATCTCTTTTCCTTTTTTTATTTTAATTCTTTTTATTATTTTTTAATTATTTTCTTTTTTTACAAAATAACACAAAATCAGTTTTTTTTATTAAATCAAAACTCACAAAAAACATCAAAAATTATTCTTTTCATAAAATATTCTATTTATCTAATTAATTAGTTTAATTAAAATTAGGGAAATTTAATTCTTTTGTCATAATTTAAAATAATTAGACTTAGGGTTTAATTTTGTACATAACCTAATTAATTTTTTCTCAAAAAATAACCTAAATATTTTTCAATTAGATTTTTAGGTTTCTCAATTCATTCTTGTATTTAATTCACCGTGCGCATTTTTAATTCCTTTTTCTATTATTGTAACTGCTCCGAGTTTGTAATAGTAATTGGGGTTTAAATTTCGCATCTTTATTTTCAGTCCAAAATAATTATGTGTCTGCAAAAGCCCTGTAATAGCTAGGAATTTAACTTTCTCGCTTTAGTTTCTGCAAACTATAAACTGCTTAGATGTATGGAAAGACAAATTGAAAATTAATACGGTAGAAAACCCTAAATGTGCAAAGATAAATTAACTGAAAATTACACTGGCACATGCTCACTCCTAGGGTTTACTCCACTCCGGTTGCCTTCGGTAAACGGTCATGAAGTATAGGGTTTGTTAGTGGTTGTCCTCTAGCCCCGAAAGATCTAAAATGACCTATTTGGATGTTGCCTCGTCAAAAGATCTTTAAGGCTTTAGGATGATTACTAACATTTCCTAACATTTCTTTTGTGATCGTATTTGTCCCTTCGAATGTCCCTAAAAAACTCCAACGACGATGCTACCTATTTCTCAATAATGGGATAGCATTGTGTAAAAGGAAAACAAACAGACTTTTTTCGAGTAGGTAGATTAGTTCCTAGGTACTTGCTCAAACAAACAAATTTTTTTCACACAAACACTTTTCAAACAAAGTTTTCAAAAACAACTTCGTAACACTCTTGAGGACAGAAACAAGGGTTAACACGAAGTAAAAAAAAACTTTTCAAAATAAGCACACACAAGCAATTTTCAAAATGAGCAAGTACCTAAGAGCCCGTGGAAAACCACAGATAGAAAGGGTGCTAACACCTTCCCTTTCTATAATATACCCCCCGTACTAAGAAACATCTTGAAAAAGGTTTTTTATGTTCTTTTTTCTTTTCCTAATTGAATAAAATAAAAGTCAGTGGCAACTCTTACTTACCGCAACATTTGCAAATAAAAAATGCAAACCAGTATTAACAGTCGGTCCTGCCACCGTATCACACCTATGAAGGAGACTTAAGAAAAAAACGGGGGCATCCCGCTGACTGTAATCACAAAAGAAACAGTTCAGGAAAAAATAGGGATAATAAAAAAAAAGTGGTCGCTACAAATCCTCAACAAAAAGAAAATGTTATAAAAATGACTCCCTTCTCAAACAAACGTTCAATTTATGAACCATCACCAAGTATCAGAGAAAAAATTCCAGACTCAATTGGGATCTAAACACACAATTAACTAAGCATAGGGCTGAAGAACATCATGAAGAGCGGATTGGTACAACTAAAATTTGAGCCTTTATCCTTTGTTTCTTGAGCCGTGAACCAGACCACGTTATAACCCTTAAAAGTCCTAGCTGAAGCATGGGTTAGTTCGAAAGCATACTGTTACAAAAGGTATCCTGACTCCTGTAGGGTTCGCTATAAATCTTGAGCTGACATCACGCTTTTACAAAATTTGTTTGTTTTACTAAAAAATGAAATTTCAAACTTCAAGACAGCCATAAGCTTTGCATTCTTAAAATACCATTATTTGCACATGACTATTTGTTCAACAACAGAGAAATTCGCACGACGGATATTCGATGAACAGAAATCTTCTCAATGGACAGAATCACCTCAGATGGAAATACACTCAAGTGATATGCCTTTCATAATCAAGGGGCACAATAGGATGTCCATCTGATCTGGGGCAGTCAAGTCAAGGTTCAAGGAATCTCTCAAATGCCAAATAGCCATGGGCAGATCTCCATCTGAGTCACTGGGGACATTGGACATGAATTCCAGCAACAAATCTTGTACGATCAAACAAACATCTTCTGGCAGTGTGGCAACGCTTACTATTATGGACAACGGCAATTCTCTGCACCTGATGAACATGGACATAGTCGGAAAATACTACGCATGAACAAACACTCGCTAGGTTGACTGGCCTAGGCAAAAATTAGGGATAAATACAAAAAATCTGTACACCTGGAAAGTCGAAAACCTGAAAAGGCGGCTTGGGAAAAAAAGGGTATCCCGGTGGATTGAAAACCTGAAAGGACGGTCCAGGAAAAAGTTAGGGATTAAAGCATACGACTATGTCCCGTCATCTTGTCACTTGTCTATCAGTAGAAGACTTGTTATCACGATCAGCATTTACCAAGCACCCCATGAGTTGGGATGATACTCAAACCATCCATAAAGTCTCTGCATGTACTTTCTCTGGTAGATATAGGGGCAGAAACGTCATGATGCAAACTCACCGCTACTTCCTCACATACGACCCCGTGACATCTATGTTCCCCAAAGAGTAGAAACAACCAAAGTTTTGATCTCTTCTTCCCCAAGCAGGAATTACCTCCTCCAGCAAAGTTCCTTCAGAGAGCTGAAATCTGTATTCCCCAGTTGAGTTTTATAATTTCAAACAGTTTATAAAACCTCCTTCCAGGAAGAGTTTATTTCTCTAACTGCAAAAGTTTATTCCCCAACAGAGTTTATTTCTCTACATCGTCAAAACCTTTCAACAAAGAATTATCTCTCTCCATAGAGTTATTCTCAAACAGGAGTTAAGAATCCCCGGTAGAATATCCTCAAATGGAAAGAGGAAATCCCCGACAAATCATCTCCATTCATCATCCCTAGCGGAAATGAGGGATTCAGCTTCCCAATACTCTTCAGCAGCAATCAGGGATTTATTTTCCCAGACTAGGAAATATCGCAACAACATCCCATATTCATACATCATGACACGCGCATACACATCGCATACGGCATAATCTCATTTATTTTAAGAACATTATCACACAATGCATTTCATACATCATGACATTGCATACGACTAACTCTTTACTATTTTTCAGGGAAAGATCAAATCAACAAACACCGTTGACTACTTACGTGACATGGTGGTCTTCTCCAAAGCTACGTCTAATGAAGGGCTATTTCAGCATTTTCCTCAGAAAGATGTTCTCAAAAGACCTTCTCTGGTTTAGTTAGATCGATACTAAGATCTCTCTTATTTCTATTCTAGTGGAGGATAATCCAAGACTTTTGTCTGGTTCAATTAAATCGATACTAAGATTTTTCTGATTTTCATTCCAGTCAAAGTTAATTCAAGACCTTCTCTGGTTCAGTTAGATCGACACTAAGATCTCTCTGATTTCTATTCCGGTTGAAGATATTCCAAGACTTTTGTCTGGTTCAGTCAAATCGATACTAAGATTTTTATGATTTCCATTCCAGTCAAAGTTAATTCAAGACCTTCTCTATTTTAGTTAGATCGATACTAAGATATCTTTGATTTCTATTCCAGTTGAAGAAACTGCAAAGCCTAGAGTCCGACCAGATAACAGTTAATTTCATGTTTCCCCAGTAAGTTGCTACGAAGCTTGGAATTCGACCAGAGAGTAGTTAATTTCTTCAATTACTGTGAAGCCTGGATCTCGACCAGATAACAGTTTAAGTTACCGTGAAGCCTGCAATCTGGCCAGATAGCAGTTCACCACACTATGAAGCCTGGACCCAACCAGATAAAAGTTAAAATCATTTATGAAGCCCAGGATCTGATCGGATAATAGTCAATCAACAATTCAAGACCCTGTGAATCCTGGAATTCGACCAGATAGCAGTTTACTCTGTCACTTACTATGAAGTCTGGACTCGACCAGATAATAGTATACCTCAAATTCAAGTTGAAGCCTGGATCCGACAAGATAACATCTTAATCTTTTTGAATCACTGAAGCCTGGACACGACCAGATAACAGTTCATGTCACTGAAGCCTGGATTCTGACCAGATAACAGTTTAAGTTACTATAAAGCCTAGAGTACGACCAGATAACAGTTTAATTTCATATTCCCGAATAGATTATTTTGAAGCCTGGAATACGACCAGATAGCAGTTAGCCTTATTATCCTCAGCAAGTCACTATGAAGCCTAGATCCTGAACAGATAGCAGTTCACTTCTGTCTCTTCAATCAAGAGATGACTCCTCAATAGAGTAATTGACAATTGAAGCTCCTAAACTCTATTTCCTAAGACAAAGACAAATATTCCTCAGCGGAGTCCTCCCCAACAACAGGCATAGGAATTCCCACAAAGGAATATCTCATGAAATCAACATTGTTCTAGAAGGCATCTTTAAGCCCATCTCCGACGACTCTCCGTCATATTCTCTGGATGGAATCTTTAAGCCCATCTCCGACGATCTTCCGTCATCTTCTCCAAATGGAATCTGTAATCCCATTCCCGATATTATCTACACAGTCAAGTATCGTTTTAGACGACTGCAAATTTCTGGGCACTCTAGTGTTTAATCATCTTCCACCTTCAGATCACGAAAGGCAGACCAGCCAATCTACATCTTCAGGTTTAAGAAGATTGAACAGGGGCAGCTGTTTTACCCCAAAATTTCCCCTCTCATTCTACTCAAGACATGCCCATTGAGGTCCCCAACTTTCTCTAGGATGAATAAGAATTGACCAGGCAAACTCTCCCCCTAAAGGCAATAAACCTCAACTAGGGTTTCAATTTTAATCAAGAGGTGTGATCTCCAAGAGTCTCAAATGTTCTCCATTGTCCTAATGTGTCTTCAAGATTATCCAATTTCCAAATTTCATGCCTTGCATAACAAGTTTTCTCGGTTAACTGCTCAAATGCCTGAAAATCAACTATACTAGGTCAAAAGACAATTGTGGCCCAAATATAGTCAAACTTCAAGATTTTTAGTCAACATCAACATTTTGAAGTTATTTCCATCATTTGATCAAGGATTGATCATGATTCCTCAAGAAATGCTCCTAACTCATCAAAAGTCAAAAATGGCAAATTAGGGTTTCTATAGGAAAAGTCAACCAAACTTTGACTAGGCATAACTTTCTCATACTTTATCAGAAATTTTTACAAGAAGGCTCATTGTGAAGATAATCCAATTCCCTACAACTTTTATTCAGCCCTCAAGATCAAGAAATTCCCCAGTCAAAAGATATAAGCTCATACATTATAGGCCCTTTCAAAAAGTCAACAAAAACACCTTTTGGGTCAAAGCTCCTTACATGAACATGGAAGATCCAATTGAGATGAAACCAAAAGGGTTGTTATCAAAACATCCTAAGCATTCTAAAAAGTCCAAGAACACCCTCTTAGGGTTGGAAATGAGAGAGATATGCATTGCTAAAGTTGACCCATTTTTGAAAAAATGCACAAAAGTCAATGTGAGCAAATTGGATCTTTTGAACTAATAGGCGTGGGTTTTGGGTCTCAAACATATCCATGGACTTATTCAAGATAATTAAATCCATTATTTTATTTTTATGAGATTTGTTTTTATTTATTTGAATTTTCATTCATTTAAATCTTAATAAATCAAATAAAATAGTAAACTTATGAATTAAATCCAAAGATTTGTTTTAAGATCAGATCATGAGCCTAGCATCAGAAGATTGAATACAAATTTCGTGCAAGGGTTGATTGGAGAGAAAAAGAGCAGGTTTTGGACAAATTTAGAAACATATAATTCTAAGATTCAAATCAAATCTTTTCCATTCAATCTTCATGATTCTAACCATTTTTGTTTCCCTAATACATCCCAATATATAAACACAACATGGCCAGACAAAAAGAAGGAGGGTTGGCCGCACAAAACTGATGTTCAAAACTCCAAATTTTCAAGAGAAAAGTGTCAATCGGATTTGGAGTTGCAGAAGGATTCAAGGCATTCTGAAGCTCGCAATCAATTCCTGGAGGCATTTTGAAGCTAGCTGCATCACTCCGAAGCGCCAAAGCTCCAAGAATCGTGCCCAAAACAGTCACGGTTTGTTCATTCTTTTTTGAAAGTGATCATGTCATATGTGCATTATAAATGGATTTGATCATGCATTCCTTCTTGTATGAATGATTAGAGCATATTTGAATAGTTAATTGCCTATTTTGATGAATATATGACAATATGCCATTGTTGGGGTTTTGACCTTTGATTTAGGGTTTTCAGATACAAGCAAAATTAGGCCTAAAGAGGAGTACCATCATGCTCAGAGGATCAAACCCAGTTGATCCATGGCCTTAAACTGAATTTGTATTGCATGCTGTAGATTTTGGAAATTACAGGTGATTTAGTGACGGACACTGCTCGTAGGTAAAGATCCATAGGCTAATACGACGGAGGATTGGGGAAGACGACTGCGTGGCGCAGCCTGGTTGGCAAGTTTGAAATAGCGCACGTTTTAAAAAAAAGAAAATAAATTCTGACCATTATTTTGAATATATTGTTTTGTGTTTATTTTATATAACGAATGACAAGGTGGCTTGGTGGTAAGAAAGAACGCGCATGAAGTGGAAGACCTGGGTTCAATTGCCATGTATGGAGTTTTATTTTTCCAACAGGGTTCACATGGATCCAGTGTGCCCAGATATAAGGTGTTCATCATAAGCCCTTGCACCATCACCATCAGATCCAAGTGACCTGAATCCAATGCTTCCAAGGATGCCTCCCCATGGTGAACCTCCATAACACAGCAACACCAAACGACACGCTTGCATTAGGCTGCTGAGTTTCTGGGCCTAGCAAAAATTCAACATCATACCCCTCAATTTGGGTTTCTCACCCCTCAGGCCCATCTTTTTTAATTACTTTGTTTTCTTTTTTAATTAGTTTATATTTTATTTATTCATTTTTTTTTAAATCATAAAATCAGAAAATCATAAAAATAGGACTTAGAGTTTTTTAAGGAAAATTAATTTTTGCAAATTAATTTAATTTAATTAACTTTGATTTGTTTTCCTTAATTTAAAATTTATTTGAGATTAGGTTAAATTTCAAATTTTTTTTCATAAAAACCTTCCAAATATTTTTAATTGGCAATTAGATTTTTAGGGTTTAGAACTTATTCTTGTCTCAATTTTTGTGCGTTATTTTCCATATGATTATTTTTTGTTTAATTATGTAATTGTTCCCGGTTTGTAATAGCAAAATTAGGGTTTTTAATTTCCGCACTTTACCTTTCAGTCACATATAATTGTAATTGCCACGAAGCCATGTAATAGCTTAGGAGTTTGTTTTTATTTCCCGCAATTTATTTTCCGCACTATATTATATGCCTGTATATAAACTGTTAGTAAATTAGGCGTGCATGACAAGAATTAATTAATCAATCTTAGATCACTAACATTAAGATAAAAATAACTGAAAAAAGCACACTATTGCACACTTGCACTCCTAGGGTATTTCCCACTTTAGTTGCCTTTGGAAATGGTCATGTCCCTCGAACATAGGGATACTCTTAACAAAGACCCTCAGTTTAAAAGTCATCATAAAGATCATAGTCCCTTAATGTCCCTCGATTTACCTACAAGAAATGATCTTGTCCCTCGATATTGCCTATATGATGACAGTCTCATCGAATTGCTAAGGTATCTCTACATGTTGCCTTCAATGACCATAAACGTCCCTTTCGATAGTCCCTCAACATCCAACGATAGGGCTACCTACTCACTAATAGTAGGATAGCATTATCTAAAGGAAACGATGAAAAGAACGCTTTTTTCGAGTAGGTAGATAGTACTTAAGTACTTTCTCAAATCTGATTCCTTTTTACACTTACACACTTTCAAAATTCTTTCCAAAAAATGCTTTATCACATTCTTGAGGACTGATACAAGAGTTATCATAAAAGCAAACAAAATCTTTCAAAACACACAAACACGAAAACAATTTTCAAAAGTGAGCAAGTACTTAAGAGCCCGTAGAAAACTACGGATGGAAAGGGTGCTAACACCTTCCCATTCCATAATCTACCCCCCTTACTCAGAAAACTCTCAAAAATGTCTTTTTTATTCTCTTTTCACCCTTTCCTTTATTGGATAAAAGAAAAGTCGGTGATGACTCTTTCTTACCGCACATTTGCAAATACAAAACGCAAACCAGTATAACAGTCGGTTCTACCACCGTATCACACATGTGTAGAGATAGGTCTAAATCAAGAGCATCAGGAGTCGCGCCTCAATTAGGATTTTGAGTCTCCCAAGCTAGAAGTACGATTGATTATGGATTCTCAAAGATTGATTCATCAAAGAGCAATCTCCAATCTCAGAGCATAGAGTCTCAAGCATCGTTCAATCTCATTTTGATCAAAGATGTCTTATGGAACTTTAGAGGATCATTTGTTTATTTACACGCCTTGTTCGACAAGTGGTCTCAAGCTTCTCTATAACTTCATCAGAGCACAAACAAGATTTCATCATCACTAGTTCACATGTGCTTCAATACGTCTTGGAATGCAAGAAAAGATCAGGCTATGTGAGACGATTTAAAGCACTTCGACCAAAAGTTAACTTTTTGCAAGATCAAGTTCAAACGATCATAACTTTTTCAATTCTCAATGTCCTGAGATGATTCTTTTTGCAAAACATCACAAATAGTGTTGTCTATGAGATTACTTCAAATATCGAGGTCAAATTGTGATTGGTTCAATTTATGCCACAAATGTTTTCTCAAAGGGCGTTTGATTCTTATATTGGGATAATTCATGAAACTAGAGTTCTAGTTCCGGGATTCATTGATTGCTTATCTCCTGCTTCAAGTCATTTGCAATTGAACATTAGTGATCATTGGATTAAGGTGGGTTGTTGATTAAATCTCTTAAATGCACAATTTGGATTATTGGCTCGTATTGCAAGTTACCACGAATTGGAGATATGGGTTTTAAAGGAGAAGATTTGAGGATCAATTCGAATAATTATTTTTTATTTTAAATCGATTCAAGTGTTCGAGGCGCAATTCATCCATATGAATTTGATTTTGGATTCGAGATATACAAAAGAACTAATTTCTCATGATGCAAGTTTGCTCAATTTTGAAGATCAATTCATGTAATTTGTTTGGAATTCTAGAAGAAAATACAAGATGTTCATTCATCATTCAAAATTCATTCAAGAAGTCTCAAATTCATTCAAGGATGAAGTTATAATTCAATATTAACCATTCAAGTTCGATTCAATTTCATCCAAGTCACAAAGAAGCATTATTCAAGACCTTTCTCAAAATTCAACTTCATTCATCATTCATGTGTTTCGAATTCAAAGACAACTTTCGATACAAATTTTAATTGGAATAAATTCTAAATTTTAGTGGTTTTCTCTTGATATTTCAAGATTGACCTTTAAAGGATTACAAAACTACAAGAACCATCCAAGTTATTTGATCAATTCCAAATCATCACTATTACAACTTTAATGTTACATAAAAACATGCAAAAAATAACACAAACCAAGGCCATCCTCCTTGTGTGCTTCATGCAGAATTTTCCATGCCTTGTTAAGCCTTGTTGTTGTCCATTGCTTCTGCAAAAAAATAGCCCTACTCCAATAGTCCAAAACCCTGCTGCAATGCTGCCAAAAAACTGCATAATAATGCCAAAAGCCCCTGCCAAAACAGTTAAAAAGGCACATCCAAATAACATTACAAAATCTGTATCAGAAAGGAAATAAAACAGATCACCAAAGTTCTTCAAACTTATCAAAATATCCCTCTAATTCTATGAGGGATTGGCTATAAAGAAGAGACATAAACACAAAAAAAAGAGGACCTCATTTTTTCAAGTCTGCAGAAACGATATACATAGCAAAAACATAAAAAAGGAAGAGAGGAAGTATCGGCAAAATATTACATAAAAATCCTTCTATCTTCTCAGATACTCTGATACCCACCAAGCCTCTATCATTCCAAATTCACTCAAATTACTGCTTACACACGGTTCAAAGAAGAAAGGGTTAAAGAACAGCTTATTACCTCTGGTTTTCTATCTTTCGCCTCTATGTCAGCTTTTGAGGTAAGTCATTTTTGCAGAATGAATTTACTGATTCACCTTATTGTTGGAATGTCTATTTGAGACCATGTTACTATGATATTTGCTTGTTTAAAATGCTTATGTCTACAACGCGTCATCATTAAAACGGTTTGCTCCTACAAAATAACTGGAAAAAATGTGTTATTATTTGAACCAAAAATACAAAGAAGTAGATAAGAGTTATAAATCATTTACCGGCGAGTGAGTGAAACTGGGAGCCTGAGAGATCGAGAGTTAACAATATTTTCTCCTTTCTTTTCTTCTTTTGTTTATCTTTTCATCTGCTTCTTCATCGACTATTGTCAATTTTCACCAACCTTTTCCTATTGTTAAACCTGATCCCGATCATACAAAGCTCCGTCTTTCACCAGAAGGCTTGGAGGTTATTGAGAAAATAACAAACCACATTGCATATGTGGCTGTAATTGGACCTTACCACTCGGGAAAGTCTTTTTTTGATGAATCCACTTCTCTCTCTTTCTTGTTATAAAGGGTTTGGTGCGGGGCACATGCGTTATACAAAACAAAAGGAATTTAGATTTGGGGAACTCCGATAGACTTAGAAATTGATGGAGTAAAAACCTCTATGTTTTACATAGATACAGAAGGTTTCAAAAGCATCGGGAAGTCGAATGTATATGATGATCGAATATTTTCTCTGGAAACTGTAATAAGTTTCGTGCTTATCAATAATCTGCCTGAGACGAAACGTGAATCTAACATCTCTAGACTCTCTTTTGTGGTTGAGCTTGCTGAAGAATTTTACAGAAGAAGGAAGTCCGAAAGATGAACAAAAGATGTAGATATTGGTGATGATGAGAGAGGAAGATGGAATAGAGTGGTAGAATAAGGATGATGATATTACAGATGAGAGAATGAGAGGATCATTTTCTTATTTGTCTCAAAACTTTACTTTTATTGTTTTATTGGAATTTATAACAATAATATTTAATTTGTTTTCCTTCCCCGTGTAAACATAAGCAGCGACACCTCTCTATCTTGTCTACGGTTTTTCCCAAACTTTTCGTTGTTCTTCCCAACTGGGTCAGTCCATTGGGCTAGTTGGCCCAATTTCATAATCTTATTCGCCCTTTTGTTTTAATAGAAACATAGTAATAACAGATAATTAGCTTAGTTCAATTGGTAAAGCACACCACTAATAACCTTAGGAAACCCGAGTTCAACTCTTGCTGGGGCATTTTTTTTGTTAGCTCTTTTTAGCCTTATTTCCCAAAACAAATATTGGTAAATCTTATAATTAATTTAGTTTAGTCTTAAATTAGTATTAACTTAGAATGCTTTAATTAGTTTAGATTTATTTTATAGCTTTAAAACGTTTACTTAGTTTAGAATCATAATTAGTAACTTTCAAATTTTATTTGGTTTAGATTTAATTTTGTAATTGTAGAATTTCATAATTTTTATTTGGTTTAGATTTTATTTGGTTTAAATTTTATTTGGTTAATATTTAATTTAGTAATTTTAGACTTTTTAAAAAAAAATTAATTTGATTTAGATTTAACTTGATAACTTTAGAATTTTACTTTAATTTAGAGCTAATTTAATAACTTTATAATTTTTATTTGATTTAGACTCAGTTTAATAATTTTAGAATTTATATTTAATTTAGTAAACTTAGAAATTTTTAGTTAGTTTAGATTTAGTTTAGACTTTAGAACTCTGTTTTTTTAGATTTGGTTCAGTAATTTTTAAAAAAATTATTTGTCTTAGATTTAATTTAGTAAATTTAGAATTTTTTAGTTAGTTTATAAATATTTGGACAAATTTAGAATTTTGATTTAGTTTAGGTTTAATTTAATAATTTAAGAATTTTAATTTAGTAACTTTAAAATTAATTTAATTTATATTTAATTTAGTAATTTTAAAATTTTAATTTTTTATATAACCTTAAAATTTTAATTTAGTTTAGATAACCTTTTAGTTACATCTCTATTTTACATTTTACTTTCTTTGCCCTCATAAAATTCCCTAAAAATTTTGTTAGTTTAATTTTGTCTTTCTTTTATTCTGTTTATTTAATTATTTAATCATTTAAATTGTTTACACCAATTCTAAGAGAAATATTTTAACTTCGTTGACTTCACGTCATCAAATATATTTGTTACAATTGCGCGAATCCTTTCATTCATTTTTTTGGTAAACTTAAGTTAATTTTCCTACAAATCAATTTTTAAACTCACACACATTTTTAAGTCAAAACTTCGACACTAGATCGTCGTATCTTCAAAATCTCGTCCACACCAATTGTGACCATACAAACCATTTTTTAACCAAACAAACGATTCTAACCAAAAACAGATATTTCAAAAGGTTCCTGCAGAGTACCGCAGATGCATTGGGTGCTAATACCTTCCCATTGCATAATCAACCCCCGAACATTAGGTCTCTTTCAAAAACACATTGTATTTTCATTACTTTTTAAAATATTACTTTACATTACATATTTATGTGTTTTATTTTTAACTTTTCCCTTTTCCCTTGGAAATAATAAAGCGCAGTGGCGACTTTTGCTTATTTGTGAGTTAAATTAATTAATAGCTTGATCTCCGATTTTCACCACTACAGATACTTCTTCCAGTTGAAGACGGTCATGAGTATTTTCTGGATCAGATTAAATCGAGCGTAGATCTATTTTGATACTTCTTCCAGTCGAAGATGATCGTAGATATTTCTGTCTCAGATTAAATCAAACATAGATTTATTCTGATACTTCTTTCAGTTAAAGTCGAGCACAAACATCTTCTGGCACAGATTAAATCAATTACAGATTTATTCTGATACTTCTTCCAGTAAACATCCTCTGGCTCAGATTAAATCAAGCATAGATTTATTCTGATACTTCATCCAGTAGGTATTTTTTGGCTCAGATTAAATCGGGCGTAGATTTATTCTGATACTTCTTCCAATTAAAGACAGATGCAGTCATCTTCTGGCTCAGATTAAATCGAGTGTAAATTTATTCTGATACTTCTCCCAGTTGAAGTCGGGCGTAGACATATTTTAGCTCAGATGAAATCAAGCGTAGATTTTATTCTGATACTCTTGTGGAAAAATTCAAGCGTACACTCATTCCAATGTCTTTTCTAGTTGAAGTCGGGAGTAGACATCCTCTAGTATATCATTCAGACAAAATTGAGCGTAGATTTATTCTGATACTTCTTCTAGTTGAAGACGGTGGTAGATTGCTTCTGGCTCAGATTAAATCGATCATAAATTTATTCTGATACTTCTTCCAGTTGAAGACGGTCGTAGATAGCTTCTGGCTCATATTAAATCAAACGTAGATTTATTCTGATACTTCTTCCAGTAGATATCTTCTTGCTCAGATTAAATCAAGCATAGATTTATTCTGATACTTCTTCCACTAGACATCTTCTGGATCAGATTAAATCAAGTGTAGATTTATTATCATACTTCTTCCAGTTGCATAGTGTTGTACCCCAAAATTATCTCTCTCATTTCATTAAAAAATATCCCTTCACACTCCTAGGGTTTCTAATCGCTTTAAGCTACCAAGGCTTCTCATACCTCAAGACATTTCAAACATGTCATTAATTCTTTCTGTGATCAAAGAATTGAAGATTTGCGAGTACTGTGAAGAGAATCACATTTCTCCTATCAATTGGTTTTGTACTAGGGTCTTGACTTTTGAGTGTGTAACACCTGTTGTTGTCAAGATTCATGAAGCATTATCTTCTTTTCATCATACAAGTCATCTTTTCTTAAGGGTTTATATCTCATGTCTTGAGGAATTAAGGTTTTGAGCTTGGGACGTCATTTGTCAGAATTAGGGTCTATGTGGGCTTTGAGGATTTCCTCTTCTATCAAGAGATGTTCTGTGTATTCTTCATTAATCTTGGGCTGAGAAATTAGGGTTTTGTGTTCATGTTCATTGAGGTTTCCTTCTTCTGTAAAGCTTCTTCAATATGCCTCTTAAAAGATAAGCCCATTAGCCCAAAAATTCAAAATTATTCAATTGAGGTTTCATGCGATTTCACAAAATTACCCAACTTGTGCAACTCATAACTTGCTCAAATTTTTTCATACGAAGATGATCTTTGACTTTTTAGAAAGCTCAAGATGTCTCCTGCAACTCTCATGATAACCATTTTTCCATTTAAAGACTTTGTCTTGATGTAAATTGCTTTGACAAAAAGTGTCTTTTTGTTGACTTTTAAAATGACCTATAATGTTTTGGCCAATATCTCTCAAATGAAGCATTTTTGGCCTTGAGCTTAGAGATACAAAGTTGTAGAGAATTGAATTTCCTTCAAAATCAGCTTTGGTTGAGAAAAATATGATGAAGTATGTGAAAGTTGTGCTTGGTCAAAGTTCAGTTGACTTCTCCTAAAGAAAACCCTAATTTAGCAACTCTTGACTTTTGATGAATCTTGAGTTTTCTTGATAAGTTATGATCAATCCTTGGTCAAATGATGAATGTGACTTCAAAATGTTGATGTTGACCAAAAATATTGAGGTTTGACTGTAAGTTGACCATATTTGACTTTTTACCCAATATAGTTGATTCTCAATCACCTGAGCAATTGACTGAGCAAATTTGTGATGTAAAGCTTGAAACTTGACATGAGTATTCTTTGAAGCATATGAGGAACCATGAAACTCATTTGAGACATTAGAAGCTCAATTTCCTATGAGAAAACCAAAACCCTAGTTATAGGCAACTACTTAGGAGGAGGACTCATCTGATCATTCTTGAGCAGTCTTGAATACTTGATAACCTTATAAGCATGAGAAAGTATTTTGAAAATGAGAGGGGAAATTTTGGGATACAACAACAAGCATTTGTAAATATTGGGAAGCATTGTTAAATGCATCGATGTCCACCAAAATCGACCGTAAAATAGCGTTTAACGCGCAAAATCATCGAGCATCAATACTTGGAACTTTGTCGAAATTCACAAATAAATTGCAAACATTAAATCACCATCAGTGCTCCGGTTTCCAAAAATCAAAACAAAAATTATTCACGCATCAATATAAAAAAACCAACTAGAAAATAATCAGCAACTCATGAAATTCAACAATTATCAACAATATCAAATCGGAATCAAGCTTCAACGCGTAAAATTAATAATCAACAACAATTATCACGTCGATGCTCATGAGATTCAATCAATTAACAAATGTTCATCTGATTCCAGAATTTTCCATAATTATTAATCTTAAGAATCAATTAGTCTCACAATTCAATTCAATTCAACTCATGCAAACTTCTCAAATAAGCATTTAATCCAAAATCAATTAAATCAAGAATCAATTAAATCAAGCTCGAAGAATTACCAAATTCGACGTTGTTGTACCCCAAAATTTTCCCTCTCAATTCTTGACGTACATGGTTTGTTGTTTCCACATATGCGTTCACTTGATGACGGTCAGTCCAAGATTGATCTCATATCCTACTGATTTTAGCTGCTAAGACCTCTAAGGCTTCGTGACATCTCAAGTTGAATCCTTGCATCGTCAAGAGAATTTTAAGTCGGCATTGGTTTAGAAGGGGTAGGTGTTTCGAGTTCAAGATTACTGAAGATTTTCTGATTCATGAAGCTACAAGGCTTTCATACTCAAACTCCTTCCAAAATAAGAATCAGCATTTTATTTGCAAAGCTAAAGCATTACTGTTTAAAAATAGGTAAATGCAAAGCGCGATACAAGCGATGAAAATTGTTGGATTAATATTGTAGTCAAGACACATATGGTCGTGATTCCTAAAAAAATACAATTGGACTTTTCTCACCAATCAAAGTTTATGGATGTTATCGTGCGAAATACTTGGCGCAGTCAATTCTAGCATTTTTCGTGCAAGTTTCTTTGGATTTCATTTCAAAAAAAACCTAAAGTTCAAAATTAAAGTATTCTTATGGAAGATTAAGTTTTTATATTAAGATCAAACGAGTTCAAGGAATTTTAAGAATTTGAGAAAAATGGAAATTAGACTTTGTTTCATGAACCATTCTTAAAGCAATTCTAATACACCATTCAAGATTTGTTACAATTTTTGCAAATTCATTTTGGGTTATTAAAGATTCAAGAAGTTATAGGTTTGTGATTAAGATTGGAAATTAGAGTTTCATTTTAATTGTGTGCCATTCAAAGTTCTAAAGATCCAATTCCAAAACTCAAGGGTTCAAAGCCCATATCATTTCTTTCATCATCCTTTTCAATTTTCATGTAAATCAACAGTTGCTACCAATTTGTCTTACCATTCTCAAATCAAAACCATACATTCCTCAAATTATTATTCAAGATACATCCCACAAATTGTTACAAATTCTAAAGTCACAAATATTATACATTCCTCAAATTATACAAATATAATATTTTGTCCTTTTAGTCACAAATTATTATAAATTGTTCAAAATGCATTCCTAAAGTCCTAAACTCTATTTGTCTTCAAAATCTCTAAGTCCTTGTAGCAAGTCACGACTTCACCACCTCTCCAACCCTTTGACATCTTCACCCACTCCTCATTGATCATACATGAAACAAAATCAAGAAAAAAGTTAGTGATCAAGCAAATTCAAAAAAGAACAAATTGTAAGCAAATCACAACTCATCATTAGGGTGGTTTCAAGAAACATAAAGAGTTTGTTTTTTGTGTGCTAAGGCCTCAAACATTTAATTCTATCATAAGCCATACTATTGTAAATCACAACCCATTGTTTGTTCACAATAGAGAAAAGATGCCAAACAGAATTTCAAGCCCAACGGGATTTCAATCCCAATAGGATTTCAAGCCCAATAGAATTCCAAGCCGAAAAATCAAGCCTCATACATGTTGTTTCACAAAAATCAGAATCATACATCATTGGCTTAGAAAAATTTACTGTTTTGCAAATCACAAAAGTAGATTTTTGTTCACTAAAAAGAAAAAGAAAAAGAGAAATCAGATTTATCGTCATTCCCCGCAAATAAAATCATGTTCCCAAGTTTACTGCAAAAGCAAGTTCTGTTCACAGTAAAGGAATGAAGCAATTCAGGAAAAGTACAACATTCAAAAAGCAAGCTAGTACAACAAGTACTAAAAAAATCAGCTTTCATCACAAATAACTTGCACAAGCATTCAACAAGCAACAAGTACAAAATAATACCATAATCTCATACAATATGCTTTTGGACATACTTTTCTGACGATGTACAGGCGTTGTTTCAAATCCCAAAACAGTGGAGTTATGAGGAAGATAATCCCTAGTCAACCCCTTTGAGCAAAAATAAGTGGGAGTTTTCTTTTTCGCACAAAATGAAACCTTTTAATCATAACATGGGGCAGGGTAGTTTCTTAGTTGATTCAAACGTGCATTCAGTCGTAAGCTGTCACTTCACAACAAAAATATTTTTCTAAATCAAAAGATGGTGTTGGTTCCTCATAAGTAAGGCAGTCTTTAGAAAAACCCACTAGATCAAAACCTATGAAGGAGACTTAAGAAAATTGGGGGATCCCGCTGGCTGCAATCTCCAAACGAGAGCAGTCAAACACAAAAAAAAATTAGGGATAGTAAATAAATAAAATAAGTCACTACAGATCCTCGACAGTATGAAAAATGTCACAATAATGACTGCCTTCCCAAATGAACTTCCAGTATCTGAACCATCACCAAAATATTATTTCAGATTCTAGTAGGAGATAAATGCATGATCGACTGAGTTTAGGATTGGAGAACATTATGGAGAACAAGTTAGGTACAAATAAACTTTGAGCCTTATCCTTTGTTTCTTAAACCGTGAACTAGACCATGTTACAACCCTTTAAAATTCCTAATTGAAGCATAGGTTAGTTCGAAAGCATGTTGTTACAAAAGGTATCTTGACTCCTATAAGGTTTACTATAGATCCCGAGTTGAATTCATATTCTTACAAATTTTTGTTGCTCTTTAAGAGTGCAGTTTTCAAAATATTTCTCAAGACAGACATAAACTTTCCATTATTTGAATACCACTGTTTGCATATGGATAATTGTTTGACAACAGAGAAATTCACATGACGGATATCCAGTGAAAAATAACTCTCTCAATAAACAAGAATCACTTCAAAGGGAAAGACACCTCCAATGACAAATCACTCACAATCAAGGGGCACGACATGATCATTGTCCAACACACCTGGGGCAGTCAAGTCGAGATTCAAAGAATCTCTCAAAGAAATGTTGAATAATCAGGGGCAAATCTCCATCTGAATCACTCAAGAGGCAATGTTACGTTGATCATGTGCTTGAACAAAATCCACTATGAAGACTTTCGGTACCACCAAATTGCTTGTTTGTGCCAGTAGTGTCAGATGGTGTCAGCATCATGTCTTTGGATCCTTCCATGATATTTCTTAGAGACTTGATCAAAATATATTCGGTATCACCAAATTGATTGTATGTTCCAATAGTATCAAATAGGGTCAGTATCATGTCTTTGGATTCTTCCATGACAGTTCTTAGAAAAGATACACAGGAAGTTCAAGACTAGCAGAAATGTGATCAAAACTTCAAACATCAAGTGCACCAGACTAACTCTGGGGGAAAATAGGCTCCCACATATGAAAGATCACGTACGATCAAACAATTAATTTCTGGCATTTCTATAAAACTTGCTACCACAGACAGTGACAATCCTCCACACCCTATGAACACAGACATAGTCAGAAAATATTACGCATGAAAAGAGACCCGCTAGATTGACATACCTAGGTAAAAATAAGGGTATCCCGACGAACCAAAGAGGTTCGGGTAAAAGTTAGGGATTAAACTGTACGACTATGTCTCATTATCTCATCATTTTGTCTATCAGTAAAAGATTTGTCACTCTAATAGAGTTCAAACTGTCTACGAATCCCCACAAGGCCAATTTCATGGATGTCCCACAAGAGTTACATCAATCACATGATCCCCGCAAATTCGGATTCATGAAATCCTCAGCCAGAGTTTCAATCTCCGGAAAACTCTCTCCCCGACTAAGTTGGTCCAAAAAATAAGTCTTATGGAGTTCCTTTCTAGAAAATACCTCCCCTGCAGATCGTCAAATATTCTCTTCAATAGGGGTTATTTCCATAACAAAACCACAAACTCCCTAGTTTGAGTTTGCCTCTCAGATTACTGCAAATTAACAGACAAGACCCCTTAACCTCTAGTTAAGTCATTACAACCCCCAACGGAGTCGTTACTATCCCTAAAAGTTACTATGAAGCCTTAACCCGACAAGACACTATTTTAACATCATCTCTTTCAAAGCACAATTACTACAAAGCCTAGACCAGACCAGATAATAGTTCAACTTCATTCTTATATAAGCAAGTTACTACAAAACTTGGACCCGACCAAATAACAGTTCAGCTCCATTCTACCCTCAAATTGCTTAAACCTAGACCAGTAAAAAGCTCAAGCTACTAAAGCCTGAACCTGACCATATTACAGTTGACCTCAATTTTCAAGTTACAAAAGCCTGGACCCGACCATATAATATTTTAAATTCCTCAAATTACTGCAAAGCTTGGACTCGACCAGAAAATAATTTTAAGTTACTAAAGCCTGGACTCGACCAGATAATAGTTTTACTTCTTCAATTACTGAAACCTCGACCCGACTAGATAACATTTTGAGTTTCAGAAACCTGGACCAGACCAGATAACAGTTAATCTCAATTTTAAGTTACTAAAGCCTGGACCCGACCAAATAATAGTTTAACTTCTTCAATTACTGAAACCTGGACCCGACCAGATAACAATTTGAGTTTCTGAAACCTGGACCCGACCATATAACAATTAATCTCAATTTTAAGTTACTAAAGCCTGGACCCGACTAGATAAAAGTTTGACTTCTTCAATTGTTGAATCCTGGACCCGACCAGTTAACAATTTAAGTTACTGAAGCCTGGACCCGACCAGATACCAGTTAACCTCAAGTTCAAAATTTCTGAAGCCTGGACCCGACCAGATAGTAGTTTAATTCCTACAAAATCACTAGAAAAACTCCTCTTCCCTAGTAGAGTTTGCCACTATCACTAATGAGTTGCTGTAAAGCCTGGAATCTGACCAGAAAACAGTTAACTTCCTTATCCCTAGCAAGCTGGTGTGAAACCTTGAATCCAATCAGATAACAGCTAACTTTCAAGAGGTAATTTCCTACTAGAGCAACGGACGACTAGAAATCCTAAACTCTTTCCCCAAGCAGAAATAAACACTCTCCAACTGAGTATTCTCAAACAAAGTAAATATTCCCCAACGAAGTTCTCCTCGAAAAAGCAGGAATCCCCAGCGGAAGCATTTTTAATAAAGTCTGAAGATATGTATATTTTTCATCTCCAACAGCAATCAAGGATTTGACTTCCCGAAGCTCCTCAACATTTATCAAAGATACACTTCGATAACATTCTGCATTCATACATCACATTACATACATGACAAATGCATACAATATGGTCTCATTTATTTTGAGAACATCATGCATACATCTGCATGCAAGTAATCCTTTCTCCTTGCAGGGTAAAAGTCAATCATCAATCAAGACTGCTTCTGGTTAGATTTATTTCTTCTAGATTAAAGACATGACAACTATCTACATGAGCAGATTGAAGATTAACTCCCGAAGCAGGACATGGAATCTATCTTTCTTTCTCTTTGGTTAGACAAAGATCAATTCCCGAAATAGGACGGGGCGACCATCTTTATCACCAATGGTATGAACTCCCGAAATAGAACGGGTTTACCAACAAATTGATTGTATATCAATTCCCGAAATAAGACAGGGTGACTATCTACATGACAAACACTTCCTTCAAGACATATGTTGTTTCAGTTTAAATCGGACATTGGTTTATCCTGATTTCGTTCCAGTATGCACTTTCCCTGGTTCAGTTAAATCGCTCCAAAGATTTATACTGATTCGCTATCTAGTGAAAATTTATTCAAGACATTTGTTATTTCTGTATAAGCCGATCAAAGATTTATTCTGATATTCCTTCCAATCTCTACATACAGTCACTTTGGATGACATCCATAAGCCCATCTCCGATAATTCGCTGTTACCTTTGGGTGGCATCTATAAACTCATCTCCAATAGTTCTTCATTGCCTCTCCAAATGGCATTTTTAAACCCATTCCTGACACAATTAACTAATACAGTAGCGAGTGCAAATTTTTGGGCACTTTAGTGTTCAATTATCTTCCACCTTCAAACTACGAATGGCAACGTGCCATTCTCGCTTTTCAGGTTTAAGAAGATTAAATAGGGGCAGCTGTTGTACCCCAAAATTTTCCCTCTCAATTCTTATTGTACATGGTTTGTTGTTATATGCGTTTACTTGATAACGGTCAGTCTAAGATAGATCTCATGTCCTACTGATTTTAGCTGCTTAGACCTCTGAGGCTTTGTGACATCTCAAGTTGAATCCTTGCGTCGTCAAGAGAATTTTAAGTCTGCATTGGTTTAGAAGGTGCAAGTGTTTGGAGTTCAAGATGACGGAAGATTTTTTGATTCATGGATCTACAAGGCTTTCATACTAAAACTCCTTCCAAAAAAAGAATCAGGGTTTTATTTGCAAAGCTAAAGCATTACTGTTTAAAAATAGGTAAATGCAAAGCGCGATACAAGCGATGAAAATTGTTGGATTAATATTGTAGTCAAAGCATATACGGTCGTGATTCCTAAAAAAATACAATTGGACTTTTCTCACCAATCAAAGTTTATGGACGTTATCATGCGAAATACTTGGCGCAATCAATTCTAGCATTTGTCGCGCGAGTTTCTTTGGATTTCATTTCAAAAACAACCTAAAGTTCAAAATCAAAGTATTCTTATGGGAGATTAGGTTTTTATCTGAAGATCAAACGAGTTCAAGGAATTTTGAGAATTTATGAAAGATGGAAATTGGACTTTGTTTCATGCACCATTCTTAAAGCAATTCTAATACACCATTCAACATTTGTTACAATTTTTGCAAATTTATTTTGGGTTATTAAAGATTCAAGAAGTTGTAGGTTTGTGATTAAGATTGGAAATTAGAATTTCATTTTAATTGTGTGCCATCAAAAGTTATAAAGAGCCAATTCCAAAACTCAAGGGTTCAAAGCCCATATCATTTCTTTCATCATACTTTTCAATTTTCATGTAAATTAACAATTCCTACCAATTTGTCTTACCATTCTCAAATCAAAACCATACATTCCTCAAATTATTGTTCAAGATACATCCCACAAATTGTTACAAATTCTAAAGTCACAAATATTATACATTCCTCAAATTATACAAATATAATATTTTGTTCTTTTAGTCACAAAATATTACAAATTGTTCAAAATACATTCCTAAAGTCCTAAACTCTATTTGTCTTCAAATTCTCTAAGTCCCTGTAGCAAGCCACGGCTTCACTACCTCTCCAACGCTTTGACATCTTCACCCACTCCTCATCGATCATACAAGAAACAAAATCAAGAAAAAAGTTAGTGATTAAGCAAATTCAAAAAAAGAATAAATTGCAAGAAAATCACAACTCATCATTAGGGTGGTTTCAAGAATTAGAAAGAGTTTTTTTTTTGTGTGCTAAGGCTTCAAACATTTAATTCTATCATAGGCCATACTATTGCAAATTACAACTCATTGTTGGTTCACAATAGAGAAAAGATTCCAAACAGAATTTCAAGCCCAACTGGATTTCAAGCCCAACAGGTTTTCAACCCCAACAGAATTTCAAGCCCAAAAAGCAAGCCTGATACATGTTGTTTCACAAAAATCAGAATCATACATCATTGGCTTAGAAAAAGTTGTTGTTTTGCAAATCATAAAATTGGGTTTTGGTTCACAAAAAAGCAAAAGAAAAAGAGAAATCAGATTTATCATCATTCCACAAAAAGAATATAATGTTCCTAAGTTTACTGCAAAAGCAAGTTCTGTTCACAGTAAAGGAAATAAGCAATTCAGAAAAGTACAACATTCAACAAGCAATCTAGTACAATAAGTACTAAAAAAACCAGCTTTCATCACAAATAACTTGCACAAGCATTCAACAAGAAATAATACAAAGTTGAGGCCATCAAATCTAATTGAAACTCACAAAATCAGTAGAAACATATCACATAAAAACAAGCAAAGTCGGCCAGTAATAAGCAACAAGTCCCAATAGCCATCATAGTATAAAGCCAGCAACAACGCAGAACCATACAGAAGGCTGAACCACAGCAAAAAGATTTTCATTCATTGTTTTGCTGTAACACAACAATTGTTCATAAATATACAGAGACCGAGCCCCAAACAGCAACATTACCTTCTCTATCAAAAAATTCTTTTCACAAAAATTATATGAAGGACAAGCCCTAAAAACTAAGAAATATTATCTCCTCCATCAAAAAATCAGAAAACACAAATATCACTAAACCGAACCATCATAAAACTCCTTCATTCATCCACAAATATATAGAAGCGAAACAGAGCCACCAAAACCCTTTCAAAATTAGTTTACACATAGGTATACCAAAACCCTAAAATTTCTTCATCATATTTTGAAGCTCAAAACCCTTCAAAGTCAAAAAGAGAAAGGAAGAGGAAAGATCTCACCCAAAACAAGCATCAGAAGCCAAATCGGATCCCTTAGGGTTTCGTACTTTCCCTTTTAGATCTCAGAAAAAACAATCACTGTCTGCAAAAATAAACCCCAGATTAGTGATTAGGAGGAAGAAAGGAAGAGATTGGTATAAAAAAAATCATGGTTTGGACTTGCGCCGCCGCCGTCACTGCCGTAAGGAGATTTAAGGCGCGGCCAAGTCGTCCTCCCCAGTGAAGAATTATTTGAGATAACAAGAGAGAAATAAAAAACAGAGAGAGAGAGAGAGAGAGTGAGTGATGAAATGATTTTTTTTTTGTTTTGTTTTACCATTTTGTTTCTGATTCCTAATTGGGCCTTACAAACTTCCAGCCCAGCCTCAATTTGTTTTTACCTTAACATACCCCCCATATTTCTTTGTCCACAACCCTCATTGGGCCTCAATCAAAACTCATTCCACACTATCCCAATTCCCTCCTTCGGGGCACACCCCCATATATTACTTTTGTTCATATCTTTTTCTGGGCCATATCTAAAACCCTTCAGCCCAATCTCTTTCTATTCACGCACCCCATGTTTACTCATGCTTCACAAGTCCGTTACTTATTTTTATTTTTTGTTTTGACTATAAAGAAAAAATACTTGGGCCTCTAACACACAAAAATTGTTTTTCTCTCACACTCCCTATATTATCTTTTACACGTTCCCGACTTTAATTTTAATTTTATTTCATTTTCCTTTTATTATTATTATTATTATTATTAATCAAAAATACCAAAAATATATTATATTTATTATTTATATATTAATATACTTTTATTTCATTAAGACAAAAGACAAAAAACATTTTCTTATTAAGTTTAACTTAACTTCTTTTCTTAAATGAATTAATAGTAGAACTAGGTTTAGGAATTCAATTAATTTTTCTATTTACTAGTTTAATCAATTTAAAACTACTTTCTACAAAATCCTAAAAATGCTTTCTTGATTAATTTTATTTCTTTTCTATTTTAGACTTAGATTTATTTCTTTAAAATTAATTTAGACTAGTTAATTGTTTCCTTTTAGCCAATTAGGTAAAAAAAACTCTTTCTTAACAAAAATCAATTTTATTTTCCATTTACTTTCTTGTACATTTATTCATTCTCGTACATTTATTCATTCTTTTACATTATTATTCATTCAATATGTTTGTAATAGTAATTAGGTTTAATTAGTTGCTCCCCATTTGTAAATTTATATCCCCATCCCCAAATGATGTAATAGTGTGGGACATTTACATTCCACAATTTATCACTTTCAAATATAAATGCTAGTAATTAGGGTTTGTATGGAAAGATAAAATCAATACTAAGAAAACCCTAATCCAAGATAAATCGAGCATAAAATATAAAAGTGTCAGTTCTCTTGTTTTAGGATTGGCTTAATGTTTGTAAAACAAATAATAGCAGCAATAATGTAATGTAGAATGGGATGTATAAACTTGCTAAGAAGAACAGGTACAACAAGAAGTCCTATTACGATATCAGAACATGTTGTGTTGAACTTTTTCAACAACTGGAACAACATGTCGAAGAAGATGTCTTGACATCGCGCCTGCTGAGCTGGATTAATGAGATTCAGTTTTCTCTTAACATAAGTAGAATATTCAGGAGAATATTATGCATCCTATGTGGCGCATATTTAAAGGTCCAAAAAATTCAATCAGGAATCAACTAGAATGAAGAATTTCTAAATAAGGAGATTATTTAGGAAAGTAAAGATTGAAGACCTTTCTTGGAGAAGAAGTTTCTGCAGTTTGTTACAGTTGATTTGTTGTGATTGAAGGCCCAAAATTAGTTGGTTAACAGGTTATAAATAGAAGGGTTTGTAACCCAGAAAAGATACAGCTCAAGATGTAAAAGTCTAGGGTTTGTTAAGGTAAACCTCCCGGGTTGTGGGAAGGTTACGAAGTTCACCTCAAAGCCTGTAGGTAAGAGGTGTATTATTCTTGGAGGAAGCTTTGAAGCAACTCTGGGATGTGTTCTTAGTTAGGAGCAGAGATAATAAATAGTGTAGTTATGCTTGGCGACTTAGCTAAGTTATCATGGAAGTATGTCTTCCAAAACTCTATTAGTGTGATCAGAATTTTGGTGAAGGGTCGTTGATACAGTGACTGAGGTTTTGACCGCTAGACATCATTGAGATGATTGGAAGTGGGATGGGGATATTCCATATCTAGGGAGGACCTAGGTAGAAGGGTCATTGGGTAGTGATTAAGTGTGTAGATCGTCAATGGGTGTGTTGGCTGTAGGATCTACAAATTGATACTATTGATAGTGGACTTCATTCATGGCTTAGTAGACCCCAAAGTAGGTGTTGCTGTACACTGAACTGGGTAAACAATTTGGGTGTGTTCTTTATCTTTTCAGTATTGTTTTGCCTGTGTGTTTATGTCAGATCAGATGTCTCGACATCCTTGTATGACATCTGAGTCTGTTGTACCAAAATTTCAATTGGTATCAGAGCAGGCATTTTGTTCTGCTCTGGGTGAGATCCTGGGAAGGTACTTTCTGGTCATGGGCAAGGAAGAAAGTATTTACTGAAAAGAGGTATGAACTTGGACAGTTCATACTATTGTTTGGATGATCTCTTGGAAAGGATCATTGGTTACATGTGACAGGTATTGTTCCTAGTTGTTGCCATCAGGCCTGCAACTTAGTGGGAAGTTATTGTATGTAGGGTTTATTTTTCAATCCTAGGTTGTCATGCTTGTACTTGGATAGTGGTGTAAGCATTGTGTCTGAATATTGTTGAGGAGTTATTTATATTCCACTGCATGGTTTCTGATATAACCCTGAAAGTATGAGAAGAATACTAGGGTTGTTACCCTCAACATAATATATGCTAACATTTTCAACCGTATTAAAAGTGTCAAAGATACTTGAGATTTTCCTCAAGTACACTCATAAAGACATTTATCAATAAGGTTGATGAGAATCAATTTATCAATGATGCTCATATACTTCTGCATATTGACCTTGAAGACTGTCAAGGATGGTGTGTTCCAAGAAGAAGGAACTGATGTTCTATAGGATGTTAGAACATTATGCAACTACCAGTTGAAGAACAGATGCTTTGGGTACTGAATAAAAAAAAATTGAATACTTTTTATTTGGAACCTACTTCTGATCCGGAAGAGGAGGCATCTGGTTTGTGCAGGTTGATTAAGACACGATCAACAGTTTATCTACTCCATGTGTCAGTTTATTTCTAACCAAGGATTATGAGAGTATAGAGGTTGAGTTCCATGCTCTTGAGAAGAACTCATAAAGGAATCTCCACCAGACCCTTTATGTATATGAGATGAGCTCGTATTTGGAAGATCCTTCTGATCAAAGGAACCAGATTCATGGAATCCTATTTGTGGCCTTAGAACAGATTATGTTTGAAGAGGAGTATTGTGATCCAACTATAATGTTTGATGCTCCTGAATATTGTTTTGATTTCCCTTGAGGAAAAGAATTGGTGATTCTCTTTGTGTATCCTCATAATTTGTTGAAAAAGATTCCCCTGTCAAGGGTAGATATGATATCATACAGAATGTCATGAAATATTTGAAGATGTTAAAATTTGAAGGGAATTGTTTTTTAAGAATCAAGGGAGACAGATGCTCTGAAAAGTCTTTTTGTCATGCCTAGCAGAGTTTGTTCCAGAGACCTAATAGAGGAAACTTTCTCTGTAGGTACAGACAATGGCATCCATCATCTCAAAGTCAGACATGAGGTCTAAAGAAAAGCTTATTGATATGTGGCTTGTGAAATCCCCTGCATATGTTAATAGTTTGATCCTGAAGATTGATCAGTTGTTGTTGTTGGTTTGTTTCCTTGTGTTAACCCCCACAATACTTGATTATAAGTTACTATGGAAGTTACCCCCAAAACCATAGTAGGAATGGATGCTATCATATCTGATGTCAGGACATTATCTCTAGGTGAGTGCTTCCTCTAAAAAGGAAGTTATTGTGTAGATCATGAGGTGAGTATTGTTGTTCACCTGTTAAGTTCAAAGTTGGAATACTTGATCATGATGGAGTTGAAGACCATTCTCTAACCAAGTATAGAATATTGAAAGGATCCTCTTGTGTTGAACGATGAAGAAGAAGGATGCCAGCTCAAGTGCTCTAACATCTGTTGAAAAGGAGTATCATCTACAGTTGTGTGTGGGGGGAATTTTTTCCTCTGATGACAAATATCTTATCGGGAGCTAAGTATAAGTCTGATCTTGTGAAAATGTGCATGTTACTGATGATAAATACCTTGTCAGGAGCTAAGTACTTATCTGAGGTATGGATGAAAATCTACTACCTGAACTGATGATTCAGATATTATTGAGAGTTCATTTCTCTTTATAGTGTTCAGGTGGATGTATCAACCTAAATGAGTCGCAAAAGATGTAATCTTTTGTGATCTTTTCTTAAAAATACTATCAATATTAATAATCTCTTTGGTTAATAAATCAAGAACTGAATTATTGGGATCTGTGAAGAAAGGTTGATGTCCCAAATGATGTTGTAACATCATTTTGTAAAGGAAGGTTTGAGATTATGATTATGGAAGATTGAGGATCAACATGGTTGTCAAAAGAAGGAGTTCCGACTTTGTGGACTAGAAGATGCAGATCCTAATCCTGTCCTTAGTATTATGCTTGGTGACTACATAACTATTATGTTGAAGACTTCATTAGTACCAGCAATTGCTAGTGATTGTTAGAACAAAGGAATATGAATAAGGTGGTTTTCCTCTATTGCAAGTATGCTTAAAATAAGCTATTTGAGGGATTGTGTTTGTATGATGTCTAAGTATGTGTTCACGATATCTTCGCTATCCAAAGTGGTATGGATATTTGTATGGTTATGTAGGGCCACATATCAAACATGACCTTGTTAAAGTATGAAGATCTGGAGTTGGTACATCAGATTCAGGATGAGTTATTTTCACAAGAGTGTTGATATGTTTTAGTGAGTGCGTGAAGTCTCTTGTTTGTCTTCTGGTGTCCAAGTGTTTATCCTCAGCAAAAGCCTTGTTTGTCCATGATAGGGGGAGCTTAGAACCTATCTATGGTTATTGTTGTAGTAGTTATGGAGCTTGCGTGTAATTCAAGCTTGTGAAAATTACAGGCAACATGTTGTGACATGTGTCTATTAGGTGTAGCTATTTATGCCCTTATTGGGTCTATGTGGTTCTAGTTAGGAGAAGATAGTATACTCTATTTTCTCCAAAATTTGAGCTTAAGGTCAAGTCACTGACCTAACCTGGAATGTTTTAGCTGCCAGGATTAGATGTCATGTCAAAGATTCAGAAAGTATCACAGGTGTGAAGAAGAAGGATGTCAGATTAAATTCCTACCTAGTGTGAGAAGGTAACCCTATCTGACTAACTGATAAGTACTTTGACGGGAGACTGAGTATTTTTTAGGATTATGCATGAAAGTTGAATACAAATACCTTGATGGGAGTTGAGTGTTTGTCTGATGATTGAGTGTAAACCTGATTTCTGAACATGTCTTTCAGAAAATATTTGAGAGGTTATGTCTCTTAAATTATGTTCTGATTTGTGGTAGATACTGAAGATGAGATCTATTGGGATCCTATTGTGTAGATTGGGAGGTTTGTAAATGGAATGTATGGAAATAAGTCCCTTGGATGATGATTCTAGAACCAAAGCAGATAAGCTTTGTGGTAATGTTGTTGATGTCTCAAATGATGTTGGAACATCATTTTTGATGATAGTCTATTAAAGATACTTGGAACTATGAATCTAAATATTCAAACTCCACACTCATTAGTGGCAGTTCTGTCTATGGTGTTGAATAAGGAGATTCTGATTGAAGGAGAAGTATGCTCAAGTAATGTCATCAAATACTAGTAATTTGCAGTAGGAGGATTTAATCAACACATTGGATAAGGGGTACTCCTTATGTTTGAGAGTCTGAATCTTAGTAAATATTTTAAGCACACTAAGAAATGGTTGGAAGTTGGTTTCAAACTATGGTTGCATGACATCTTAGCCATCCAAAGATTCATTATAATATGTGTGAAGATGCAAGGGAATGAATCAAAGGTGTGCTTGTTATGTGACTAGTTCAGGGTACTTGGAGTTATTCCCAGTGAACTAATGGGCGTTGAGTGTTGTGTTTTCTCCATAATGAAGTTTTGATTGTCCATGACAGGAGGAGTCAATGGACAAATTGGTTTGTTTGGAGCTTGTAATTTTCAAGCATGTAGATTTATTTCCCTACAATGAGGATGATGTTGGTTAACATGTTGAGACATTTTGCTACAAGATGTAGTTGTTTATGTACTTATGAGTCTATGAAGACTCTAGCCAAATGTTACTAGAGTATACCATCCTTCTCCAAGAAGATGTGTTGGTTCTGCGAGAATTTATTTTTCTCTACAGTAGTGAATGGGATAAAGAAGACTATCCTGCTGGTTGTTAGAAGATGTTAAATTTGGTTATGATGTCGATGATGATGTCAAGGACATCTCTCCTTTGAAGAAGTCTGCAAGCAAGAAGCTTTCTGTCAAGGTGCCTGATGCTCCTCTCGACAACATTTCCTTCCATTCTATTGGTAATGTTGAAAAGTGGAAACATGTGTCTCAAAGAAGAATTGCCCTTGAAAGAGAATTGGGAGCAGGTGCACTGGAGTACAAAGAGATTATGAAGCTGATTTCTATTCTTGGTTTGTGCTTATCACAAAAGTAAAGAATATAGGAAGGTGTTTGTATTGAATTTTCCCTTGATGTCATCAATAGTTATCAGGGTGGGTCTAAAGATGATTATTGTGAGTTGGATGTGACCGATACACATGTGTGCAAAGCCATTACTACAAACTAGACTGTAAAACATACATGAACTTGTGCACCAGTTGTATGTTCTAATGGGAGCTTCTTAAAGAATTTCTATGCATAATGAGTCCTTTAAATGATTGAGAACCAGTTTGATTAGGTTCTTTTGTTATGAACTTGATGTACCACATGATGTCTTAACATCTTTATTGTTGATGGCTGTTTTGTTTAATGCTTGGGATTGTTCATGTGAAGTTGGATGCCTAAGAATTATTGTGAGAAGTGGCATTTCTGACTATGTGGATTAGAATATGGAGAGTATAATCTTGTATACAGTAGCATGCTTGATGAATGCATGACTATTTTGTTGAAGACTCCACTAGTATCAGTAACTACTAGTGGATATAAAGGCAGAAGGCCGCTAACAGATACTTAAGGGGTATTTTTTTTGCTGCAAGTCACTCCAGAAAAGGTTTGGTGATCTGGAGAAACTAAGAGTTTTTATAGTTTGTGAGTGACTTCACACCTAGTATGCATGACATCTTTCCTATTCAAAAGGTCATGATACAGAGTGTGGTTATGATAAGACAATGATCAAATGTATCCTTGTGTTGTGAAGAAGTCAGGGTTCTTGGAAGTATTCTCAAGGAGTTAGAATATCTGACTCTGGTTTGACTCTACTGCGGGAGTCAAGGTTCAGCATATGCAGGAAGTGGTGAAGTTTCTCATCTAGTCTTCATCTTCAGCTGCAACATTAGTTACTCATGACAAAGGGAGTCATGTTGATATCTGTAAATTATTGCTGCAATGATACAGGTATTATCAAGCCAGAATATTGTTCACTTTTGTAAAGGTTCTATGAGGAAATGATGTCGAAATAACATGTTGTGACATTTAAAGTTATCGATAAACTTAACAAGACATGGTGGTTTCTAATTATGAAAAGCCCGATGAAGATCAGAAGATCACATATCTCTTAAAAGTTTATTGGGAAGTGTTGTACCCCAAAATTCGCCCTCTCGTTTCTCAAAGGATCGTCCTGGACCCTCAAGTTTGCTTCTATCAAGTTTCAAGTCTTGGACTACAATTTTCCAAGAAATTCATTCACAAGGGCAAAATGGTCAAATGCACACTGAAAAGTCAAACTTTGACTTTTGGATCAAAAATTAAGTTTCAACAATCATATTTCATCAAGACATGAAATTGGTTCCTCAAGAAATCATAAGTCAGAAATTACTTTGAAAAATCAAATTTCTAAACATTTAGAAAATTTTCTAAGTGTTAAGAGAATATGATACTTCAGAACTTCTGGGCCAGCCTCCATGCGAGTACAGTCATAACTTGCAAACTTGGTTCAGAATATCACCCTTCAATCAGAACATTTAGAAACTGCGTTCTTTGATCAGAACATGTCTCTTCAGCATATGGAGGCTATGTTCTATGCTTCGATCAGAGCCTCACCCTTCGAATATCACTCTGGTCATCTGCGATCAAAAAATCACCAAATCCCAAAACCTTGTTTGAGCAGCCTGCTGCACTTCTATAGCACAATCCTGCATGCAGCTACCACAACCCTCCAAAATGTTGTTGATCCAGTCCACGCCTGCACTTTCTCAAACCCCATGTTTGCACCAAATTAGCATATGAAAGCTGTGTTTGAAAAGCAATGGAACAGTATGCCAAAAAGGTTTAAATCCCATTTGTTTTTCCCCCCAAAACCATAGCAAACTCACCTATAAATAAGTTATTCCATCACACGTTCAAGGGGGTTGGCTTTTGGAAAGAGAGAATCATCAAAGAGAGAAAAGAAAACAGTAAAACATTCGTAAACCCAGAATTCCCAAACAAAATCAAACCCTTGTTCTTCCCTTTGAATCAAAGAACATAACATTTTGTTCCATTCCTTGCTAACCCCAGAACATCTGAAGGTAGCAGTTCAAGTCCCAAAAACACGCTTCAGGTTCAAGGTAAGTCTTTCTGACTTTGAATTTTCCATTCAGAACATCATTAAATATGTAAATGTCATAGTGTTGATGTTGTCCATATCATTGCATAATTGGAAAAAATGTGGATCAGAACTTCTTGAATAGAGCTAGGCTCAAAATTAGGATTAGAACTTCTATAAAGTGTTGTGATTTTATCTTTTTAATTTATTGTTATTAAGAACTGAATAAGTTGCAGATGTTCTGACTAATATAAGGAAGGAGGTGAAGTGTAACACCGAACTTCTGGGTTTTCTTTCCCACTGTTTTAGCACAACACAGAACTTCTGAGTTCTTCTCACTGTTTTAACACACCAGAACTTCTAGGATTTTTCTCACTATTTTAACACACACAGAAATTCTAGAATTTTTCTCACTATTTTAACACACACAAAACTTCTGAGTTTTCCTCACTGTTTTAACATACAGAACTTCTAGGCTTTCTTACTGTTTTAACTCACACGGAACTTCTAGGATTTTTCTCACTGCTTTAACACTCGGAACTTCAGCACGTAGCAACCCAAAATTCTATTTTCCCATCTAATGTTTCTTTCAGGACCTCAGCGTGCATCAACCCAGAACTTCTGATTTCCTCTGACGCTTTCCTTCTAAACCACAGCGCGCCTGGCATCAGAACTTATGGTCCCATTTATTTCGCTTTCAGCAACATGCTGATCCTATTTCTCATTATTTCTCCTTTCTCTCTCTTATTTTCATTATTTTTAGCATTAGCACTATTTTTATTAATATAAAAAAGGCTTAAAAAACACTTTTCTTTTATTAACTAATTATTCTTTTTTTTTCTTTTAACTTATTAAGACAAAAAAAAAACCATTTTCAAAACAAGTCTTTTCCTTTTCTTATGTTGTACAATTCAATATGGTTGTCATAGATGATTAGGATTTAAATTCTTGAAAATCCTCATTTGTAAATTTTTACCCCCATCCCTAAATGATGTAATAGCGTAGGACTTTACATTACTGTAATTTATCTCTTTCAAATATAAATGCTAGTAATTAGGGTTTTGTATGGCAAGACATAAAATCAACAAAGAGATAACCATAATCAAGACTGAATGCATGTAAATCAAACACACCGTTCACACTTGCACCCTTAGGGTAATCCCGCTTTGTTGAGTTTCAGAAAATAGTCATGTCCCTCGAATATGGGCGTTTTAGCAAAGACCCTCGATAAAAGGTCATAGTCCCTCGTTAACCCTCAATGCTGCCTTCGGTAAACGATCTAGTCCCTAAACGACATTGCCAAAACATCCCATAGGTTACCTTCTATGACTATATAAATATCCCACACCCGTCCCTTCACATCCAACGATGGGGCTTCTTACCAAAGCAATGGTAAGATAGAAACATCTAAAGGAGGAGGAAAAGAACATTTAAGACCTTTTCAGTAGGTAGGTTGCTCCTAGTTGTTCGCTTTCTCACAATAAAAACTTTTTATACACCAACACTTTCATTTTGAAACATTTTCAAAAGAAAAACACTTTGTACGCGTTCTTATAGAAACTAGAACCATTACAAAGACACCTTTTCAAAATCGCTTTCAAAAACACATTCCACAAACACTTCTTTAAACTATTTTTCAAACAACACTTTATACGCATTCTTATAGAAACGAGAACCATTACAAAGACACTCCTTTTCAAAATACTTTCCAAATTCACACCACAAACACATTTTCAAACAAAAGTAAGTGATCTAGAAAGCAACTAAGAGCCCGTAGATAACTACGGATGGAAAGGGTGCTAATACCTTCCCTTTTCATAACCTACCCCCCGAACTCAAGAAATATCTCGAAAGGTCTTTCCTGTTCTTTTCAACCTTTCCTTATTAGATAAAAGAAAAGTCAATGGTGACTCTTGATATGCGCATAATTGCGATCAAACGCAAACATCCAAGTCATTTCTCCCACCATGTTATAGAATTGGCGACTTTGCTGGGGATTTACTTAAAAGTGGGGTTACCTTAGGGCTAGATCGCCTTTACTTGCTTTCCTTGTTTGACTTGCTTGCTTTACATTTTGGGTCTTTGTTTGGGTTTTTGTTAAAAATCCTATACCCGGATCTGGGGAACCTATTAGGTAAGTAGAAATAAGTTGTGCAAACTGTGCGGGGTGTACCGATATGGTCTAAGCAATAGCTATATTAGTGTGACACATTTGTTGGTACCGGTAGCCCTTGAGTAGTCAAGAAGAATACGGGGCCGCTGAGTGGTGTCATGAAGCACTAACTGGATTTAGAACCTTTACTTGAACAACTTGGCCATTAGGAAGTAGTGAGGTAGCCATATTTGGTGTAGTCTGAAGTTGGTTGATACTCGATACTACGCTCATTGAGATTGGACTTTTGGGATATTACGGTCGCCATTAAAGAGGCTTGCGCTAAAATAATGCCCGATGAAGAAAGATTAGTGATATTGAGATCCCTAGAACGCATTAATTCCTAGGACAGGTTGAACCAACCAATCTTCAAGAGGTTACTTACCTACAAGCTCCATGCAAGCCTAAACCTAAAGATTTGTTTGATTTAGCTTGTGCATATGCTTGTACATAACATCATGACATAGCATTCTTGACTAAACATTTCAAGGGTTTTGAGATTCATCTTTGTTGTGTTTTGTAGGATATGACTCTCACTCATAGGAACACAATTCAAGTCAACCTCGTACGAGTACCTTTTCAGCTCAAAGAGTTAGCATCAAGGGTCCCTGAGAATTCTCCGTTCACCAAAAGACATGGACGGCTTCTCAACTTGGTTACCTCAAGCTTTTATGAGGATATGATGAAGGTGCTTTTCCAGTTCTTTGACCCTTTGCACCATTACTTTATCTTCCCCGATTACCAACTTGTACCGACTATGGAAGAGTTCTCTCAACTCTTGGGAATTCCTATTCTCGATCAACTACCTTTCAACGGTACCGAAAGAGACCCAAGACCTGAAGAGGTTTCCCGAGCTTTATACTTGCAACAATCCGATGTTACGGCTAATTGGGAAATAAGAAGTGGTGTAAAAGGGTTCTTAGCCAAATTCTTATTGGAAAAAGCTCAAGACTGTTGGAACAATCTGGATTTATGAGATTTCGAAGAAATTTTGGCTCTTCTCATCTATGGGTTGGTACTATTTCCAAATCCTGACTAACTTATAGATGTGAATTCTGTCAAAATCTTTTTATCTCACAATCCAGTGCCTACTTTGTTTGGAGATATCTTGCATTCTCTCCACTCTCTCACTATAAGGAGAAGAGGAACCCTCATGTGTTGTACTCCTCTTTTGTCTAGATAGTTTGCTTCGCGTCTCCCCCGATCCATTTTGAAGAACGAGCAAGGTTTGAGGTAGTCCAATAGGCTGATGTCACTGAGACATTTGGATATCCACTGGTGTTCTCGATCCTTAGAGGACATTACTATCATTGACCGTTATGGGGAATTCCCTAACGTCCCTCCGCTTGGCATCAGAGGAGGTATCACTTATAACCCTTGCTTAGCTTTACGACAGTTTAAGTACGCACGAAGAGATGGTCCATATAATGCGCTCATCCAATGTGTGGTATTCTTCTACGAGAGTGATGATCAAGGTTACCGTCAGAGGTTTATACGAGCTTGGAGGATGGTAAAAAAAGTGGATAGTAGGACATTGGTACACAAGAATTCCATTCCCCTTGAGCCTTACCTTAGGTGGGTGCGGGCTCGTGCTCAGAGTCTCGCAATGCCTTACCCCTCCATCCTCCCTATCATCATAGAGCCTGTGGTTGAAGGAGATGTCCCGTATATTGTCCTTCATCCTAACATGCCTACCTCTCTCAAAGACTTGCAAAGAAATTGGGTTCATCTAAAGGAAGAACGACACACTTTCGAAGCTCAATTTTACGCCAGTGAGAAGAAAGTTCTGGAACTCACCAAGTAGCTTCATGAAGAGCGGAGTCTGAACGCCTACATCGCACCGAAGAGGATGCGTTCAACCTTTTTGCCTTATGAGTTTTTGTATTTTTATTTCTTCCTTTGTAAGCCCAAAAAGGCATGATGTACTCAAACTTGGATTTATTAATGCAACGTGTGTTCCTTTTTATCTAAAGCAAACTTAAATCTCTAATCTCCTTGAAATCTTTTGCATATGCATTTTCATTCATCATAACACAAACAGGTTTCTTACAACAGGTCTCTCATCTGCTTACTTTTAATTTCAGTAGAGATGGCTCTAGAACATACTATCAAAGATATTAAAACTTAAAACACTCATCTTCAGGAAATGTTTTTGAACCTGTCCAAGAGACAAGAAGAGGTGAAAGCACTCCTCACTAGGGGCATGATCATGGGGAATCCTGGGGACAACAAGGATGACCAGTTGGAACGGATACAAACTGAAATGGCAACAATTAAGATCTAGAAGATGGGACAACTGGTGGGCCAGATGGCTCTTATCCAAAACTTAACTCAGGGACAAGAGGAGCTAAGGACCCTCGTCAACAAACTTCATCAAGAAATTTGCAACTTTATGAAGAAAACAATTGAGATTGGGGATCAAGTCATCATTCAGCCTCCCATGAGACAAGAAACCGGTTTGAGGGAGAGTATACCTTCCCAGATTGCTGCCACTTCACGAGCCCACTAATAACCTCAATAATAACAACAGGGTAATCAGCGTAAACGGGTTCCATCCGATAGGCAGTTTACCAAACTCAATATGCCAATATCGCAAGATTTGCGACACATGCTGGAGATGAACTTATTTACATTAAGGGATCCTCCTCAGAATCCTAATACTGCTTCTCCCCATTACAATCATGGAGAAAGGTGTGCATATCATTCCAACAGTCTAGGGCACAATACTGATAACTGTTTGACGTTGAAAAACTAGATCCAAGACCTGATCGACGAAGGGGAGTTGGAGTTCACACAAGACGATTAACTGTAGCTTTTTTAGCACCCCTCAAGGGCATCCATATGAAGTGGCGTTCTGGGCGAGGAAATTTTATGTTTATTCGAATTTTCAGTTGTAATTTCTTTGTTTTCTTAAACAACTATCCTTATGTCAGACTTTGGTTACTTTATTAATGTATTAAATATGTTTGTCTTGAATTAATCCATTCATTTTCATTCTATTTAAACTATGATTTTTACTCCCTTTATGATATTCAACTCTCGTTTCAAAAAATTGCAAGCCTTTAGAGGGAGGATGACGAAAACAATGCCATAATCTCATACAGTATGCTTTTGGACAGACGTTCTTGACGATGTACATGTGTTCTTTAAATTCCTAAACACTGGAGTTATAAGGAGGATAATCCCTAGTCAACCCCTTTGAGCCAAAGAAGCATGAATTTCCTTTTTACACAAACTGAAACCTTTAATCAAAACTCGGGGTAGGGTAGTCTCTCAGTTAATTCAAACGCGTGTTTAGTCGCAAACCTTCACTTCGTATACAACGAATGACATCAAAAACATTCCCCTGGAATCAAAAGACGGTGATGGTTCCCTATCAAATAGTCAGTCATTATCTCTCAAAAGAAAAGCCCACTAAGTCAAAACCTACGAAGGAGACTTAATAAAAACTGGGGCATCTCGATGGCTGTAATCTCAAAACAAAGAACAGTCAAGCGAAAAAATCAGGGATAATAAATCAAAAAGAGGTCACTAAAAATCCTCAACAACATAGAAATATGGCAAAAATGACTGCCTTCCAAAAAATAAACTCCCAAATTTCTGAAACATCACCAAAAGTTATTCCAGACTCAATTGGAGTTCAAACTCACAATTAACTGAGTTTAGGGACTGAAGAACATCACGAAGAATGGGCGGATATAAAATACACTTTGAGCATTATCCTTTGTTTCTTAAACCTTGAACCAAGCCATGCTACAACCTTCAAAAGTCCTAATTGAAGCACGTGTTAGTTCGAAAGCATACTGTTACATAAGGTATCATGACTCCTGTAAGGCTTTACTCCAAATCCTGTGTTGAATTTTCATACAAAATTCTTTTATCTACCAAAACGCATTTTCAAAATTTCAAGACAAGCACGACAAAATTATTTGAATATCGTTGTTTGCATATGGCTAATTGTTTGATAATAGAGAAACTCACACGACGAATACCCATAAAACCGAAATTCCCTCAGGAAACAAAATCACTTCAAATAGGATGACGCTTCCAATGACAGATCTCCTGTAAGCAAGGGGGCATCAGCATGATCACTGTCCTGGGGCAGGCAGGTCAAGATTCCGAGAAATCTCTCGAGAGGTGCTGAATAACCAGGGGAAAATCTCCATCTTAATCACTCAAGAGGAAATTTTACGTTGATCATGGATTTGAACAAAATCCGTTATGAAGACTTCTGGTACCATCAAATCGCTTGTCTGTGCCAATAGTATCAGATTGTGTCAGTATCATGTCTTCGGGTCCTCCCATAACAATTATTAGAAAATTCTGAGACTTGAACAAAGATCTTGGGAACCACCAATTTGTTTGTTTGTGCCAATAGTACCAGATGGTGTCAGTATCAAGTCTTTCACAACAATCTTGGAAAATATCCCTATGAAGTTCAAGGCTATCGGAAATGTGATCAAAATCTCAAACATCGAGGTGCACCAGATTAACTCTATGGACAAACAGGCTCCCACATATAAAGGGTCATGTGCGACCAAGCAAACATTTTCTGGCATTACTACGACACTTACTACCAGGGGCAGTGACAAATCTCCCACAAATTCCTTTTCATAGGGTGATCCCCAGTCAAGTCCCCACGGACTCATCTCTGTAAGGTTATCCCCACAGAATAATCTTCACGGATAAGGGTACAAACCCCTCAAGGCCAAATTCATGGATATCTCCATAAAATAGAATTCATGCAATCCCCAGCTAGAGTTTCATCCTCGGGAAAAACCACTCCCCTGCCAGAGTTTCAACCTCCGGAAAACTACTCCCCAGCTGAGTTAATCTCAAGAAACCTCGAGGAGTTCTGCCAAAAGAAAACACTTCTCCGGCAGATTGGCAATAGGGTTTATTTCCCAAACAAACTATAAATTCCCTGGCTTGAATTTGCCTTTTAGACTATCACAAGTCAAGGGACCACGACCCCTCTTCCCCAGTAGACTTTTCTATAATCCCCAGTGAGTTGCTGCAAAGCCTGGAAAACAACCATATAACAGTTAACTTCTATTTCCTAAACAAGTTGTTAACTCCCTTTCTCTTCTATCAAGAGATAACTCCCTAGTAAAGCAACATATAAGTAAAACTCTTGAACTCCTTTCCCCAAACAGGAATCAACACTCTCCACAAGATTTTTCTTCTCAAGCAAAATCAATATTCCCCAGCGGAGTTCTCCTCAAACGACAAAACAGGAATTCCCAGTGGAAACATTCTAAGCGAAGTTTGAATACACACATACTCTTCAACAGCAGTCCAGGATTTAATGACTCCCCAACACTTGTCAAGGATTTATTTTCCGAGGCAAAGATACATTTCAACAATACTTCACATTCATACAACATACATGATATATGCATACAGCACAACCTCATTTTTGAGAACATCATTGCATAATGCATTTTCATGCATCATGATGTTGCATACAACTAACCCTTTACCTTTTTAGGAAAGATAAATTGACTGATAATTATAATCAAAACAATTTTCAAGAGGTCCAAGATTAGTTCCTGAAACAAGACAGAGCAACTATCTGCACGACCAGATGAAGTAACCCTACCAAGGTTCCTTCTCAGACATTTCCAAATGCAATTTTACACTGACGCATCATGAAGAAACCCTACCCAGTTCAGATATGCTCCAGATCGGATGCCATTTTGATACTCATTCAGATTCAGCTTTCAGACACAGTTCAGATACGCTTCAGATACGGATGCCATTTTGATACTCATTCAGATTCAGCTTTCCGATACAGTTCAGATACGCTCCAGATACGAATGCCATTCTGATACTCATTCAGATCCAGCTTTCAGGTACAGTTCAGATACGCTCCAGATACGGATGCCATTCTGATACTCATTTAGATTCAGCTTTCAGATACAATTCAGCTTTGAAATACAGTTCAAATACGCTCCAGATACGGATTCCATTCTGATACTCATTCAGATTCAACTTTGAGATACAATTCAGATATGCTCCAGATACGGATGCCATTCTGATACTCATTCAGATTCAGCTTTTCGATACAGTTCAGATATGCTCCATATACCGATGCCATTCTGATACTCATTCAGATACAGCTTTCATATACAACTTTCATATACATTTCAGATACGCTCTAGATACAGATGTCATTCTAATACTCATTCAGATTCAGCTTTCTGATAGAGTTCAGATACGCTCCAGATTCATCTTTCAGATATAGTTTAGATATGCTCCAGATACGGATGCCATTCTGATACTCATTCAGATTCAACTTTCCGATACAGTTCAGATACGCTCCAGATATGGATGTCATTCTGATACTCATTCAGATTTAGCTTTCAGATACAGTTCAGATACGCTCCAGATACGGATGTCATTCTGATACTCATTCAGATTTAGCTTTCCGATACAGTTCAGATACACTCCAGATACAGATGCCATTTTGATACTTATTCATATACAGCTTTCAAATACAGTTCAAATACGCTCCAGATACGGATGCCATTATGATGCTCATTCAGATTCAGCTTTAAGATAGAGTTCAGATACGCTCTAGATACGGATGCCATTATGATACTCATTCAGATTCAGATTTTCGAACTAGTTCAGATACGCTCCAGATACGGATGTCATTCTGATAGTCATTCAGACTAATCTTTCAGATAGAGTTCAGATACGCTCTAGATACGGATGCCATTCTGATACTCATTCAGATTCAGCTTTCTGATACAATTCAGATATGCTCCAGATACGGATGCCATTCTGATACTCATTCTGATTCAGCTTTCTGATACAGTTTAGATATGCTCCAGATACTGATGCCATTCTGATACTCATTCAGATTCATCTTTCAAATACAATTCAGATACGCTCCAGATACGGATGTCACTCTGATACTCATTCAGATTCAACTTTCAGATACAGTTCAGATACGCTCCAGATACGGATGCCATTCTGATACTCATTTAGATTCAGCTTTTCGATACAGTTCAAATATGCTCCATATATCAATGCCATTCTGATACTCATTTAGCTTTCAGATACAGTTCAGATACGCTCTAGATACATATGCCATTCTGATACTCATTCAGATTCAACTTTCAGAAACAGTTCAGGTATGCTCTAGATACGTATGCCATTCTGATACTCATTCAGATTCATCTTTCAGATACGGTTCAGACACGCTCCAGATAGGGATTCCCTGTTGATACTCATTCAGATTCAGCTTTCAGATACAGTTTAGATACGCTCCAGATACGGATGCCATTCTGATACTCATTTAGATTCAGCTTTCCGATACAGTTAAGATATGCTCTAGATACATATTCCATTCTGATACTCATTCAGATTCTACTTTCAAATACTGTTCAGATACGCTCCAAATATGGATGCCATTCTGATACTCATTCAGATTTAGCTTTCCGATACAGTTCAGATACGCTCCAGATACGGATGCCATTCTGATACTCAGTCAGATTCAGCTTTCACATACAGTTCAGATACGCTCCAGATACGGATGCCATTCTGATACTCATTCAGATTCTACTTTTAGATACAGTTCAGATACGCTCCAGATATGGATGCCATTCTGATGCTCATTCAGCATATTTCTCAAATACAATCCAGATATGATCCAGATATAGATGTCATTCTGACGCTCATTCTGTACATCTTTCAGATGCGAGTCAGATACAATCCATTTATCGATATTTTTCTGTTACTCATCCCACTACATCTACTATTTCAGTATAAATTAACCAAAGATTTATTATGATACTTCTTCAAACTTTCGCCACCAATCACTTTTGGATGGCATCTGTAATCCCATCTGTTGTACCCTGAAATTTGCCCTCTCATTTCTCATGGATTTTCTCACAAGATATTCTATGACATCATGTTTGCCGCATTGATACATCAATTTAGGTTTGTAATTGGCACAAGGGCAAAATGTTCAATTGCACGCTGAAAAGTCAAACTTTTGACTTTTGGATCAAAATCAAGTTTCAAGAGTCATATTTCATCAGGACATGTTGGAATATAAAGTTTGTTTCATGAAGAAAATCAAAAGTCAAATTTGCTTCAGAAAAGTCAAAGTTTTGAACACTTAGAATTTTATCTAAGTGTTAACAAAATATGACAAGTTCATAACTTCTGGCCAGATTTTCACCGTGATGCAAGTTGATTCTAGAAGAATTTCTGACATAAGAATTGTAGATCTCAATGAGATCTAAAACATTGCATAACAGAACTTCTCCTGAAAATGCTGGGATTTCAAGTTATAAATCTTTGAAGACACGTCCATGAAACTGAAAGACTCAGTAAATTCTGGACATTTCCAAGACAAAATTTGGTTAGATCTTCTGGGCCAGTTTTCACGTAGGTTCAGCTAGAGTTTGCAAGAGTAATTCAAATAAAGACTACAAAGCATGTTACAAGCTTTCTGAAAAGTCTGAGAACTCCTTCAGAACATGCTGGAGCAGGGAGATCCAAAGATCATAAGTTGGATGTTTGTTCTAAGTTAGCTGATGCTGAACTTCTGATCCAGATTAAGCTATGACACATAATCTCATATTGCAGGATTCTGTTTTGACAAATCTCATCATCATTTAATGCTCACACCCACTTTTGAGTCTTTGTCCAAAGGATTTCCCCACGTGTGGCATAGAAGTACCATTGTTGTCCTTGAAAAGCAAACTTTTGTACAAGTTTATGTTGAGCCAATGCTTTGATTTTTCCTCTGAGGTTACTTTTACTTAATTCATGCTTACAAATCCATCTTAGGAATGGCTAAAAGCTTCTAACCACCATACTTGTTTAACTTGCTTCAAGAACAAGTCAGCACCCTAGCATGATGGTTGTACTCTTGACTTCTCCAAGCTACAAAATCCTTGCCTATAAATTGAACTACATTTACAACTGTTAAGAGGTCAAAAAATTGAAAAAAGCAAAAGCCTTGAAACCTTGCTAAAATATCTCATGAACTTGAAGCTGCAGCCTAAATACAAAACCTGCTAGTCTTTAATTTTTGCATTCAGATTCCAATTTTCCTCAAATGTTTCTCGACCAAATCATCAACATAGTTTCTGATACACATTTAGAAGTCATCCCAACTTCTATTTTCAGACTGCAATTCCATTTCCACCAACTTCCATTTCAAAATCAGAACTTTGCTTCTTGGCTGTTCCAGAACTTTCCAGCCATTCATAGCTCAAGTTAAAGGTTATCCCGACCTTCTGAGCATGTGAGGAAGCTGACCAGAAAATCACAGCAGTCAAAACCAGGCTCTAGCTCACAGAACATTTTCCAGCTGAAAGGTAAGCTTCTGCTGACTCTCATAACATTACTTAGACATTATTAGGCTTGCATGTTCAAAAATACAATGTAGACATCTTGGCTCTGATGTTGTACATATTCATAGATTTCATGTATTTTTGCTTAAGTATAGAAAGTTTCAGTTCAGAACTTCTTGAGGAACTTAGGATCCAGAATTAAGATCAGTAAAATCATGCTTGTTTCCCTTTTTATAGTTCTGATTGCTTTGTATTTCTAAAAACATGATGAAATCTGCCATAACTGCTATGTTTGCATTTTCATTTTTGTTGAGAAATAACTAAGTTGCAGAGGCTCTGATTGGCTTGAAGGAGAAGTTGAAGTTCATCATCAGAACTTACTATGTGATATATGTTTATGCTTATGCTTCTAATATCGGATGTACAACCACCCGAGTGGCAGAAAGCGTGCGCATAAGACATTAGTGCTACGGGTCCTGGGTTCTAGCCCCATAAGCATCTTTTTTAGGTTTATTTATTGACATTTTCACCCATTTATCTGTCAGGCAATATTCCTAGACCAGAACTTCTAGATATCCTCACCCAACAACATTATCACCTCACTCTCTCAACAACCAGAACTTCTAGGTCTCCAGTCGCATTAGAACTTCTAGGCTCTCCCAAACGACCAGAACTTCTGACCTGTCAGTGATATTAGAACTTCTAGATCCCCAGCTGCTCTAGAGTTTCTAGATTCCCTCAGTAATCAGAACATCTAGGCTTTCCTTTGTTCCCAACAACCATATAACTTCAGTGTATCCATACCCAGAACTTCTGACCTTTCCCATTTCTGCTAACATGTTATTTTTGATTTGCAACGCATCAGAGTCAGGGTTTCTGCCTCTTATTTCTGTCCTTTCAGCCACGCGCTGATTCTGACCCCCTTTTTCCCCTTATCATTTTTATCATCATTCTATTTTCATTAATCAAAAACACCACAAATATTTTATATTCACATATTTTATTTTATTTCTTTTTAAAACCAAAAGATCAAAAATATTTTCTTAAGAAAACTTATTTTCTTCTCTTAACAAAGACAAAACAAGTCCATTTCATTTCTTGTATATTATTTCAATATGGTTGTAATAGATAATTAGGACTTTAATTTCTTGCAATCCCCACTTGTAAATATGTACACCCCATCCCCCTAATGATTGTAATAGCGTAGAATATTTACTTTCTGCAATTTATCACTTTCATATAAATGTTAGTAATTAGGATTTGTATGGGAAGATAAAAATCAACAAGTAGACAACCCTCAATAAAAGACTAAATGCATGCAAATCAAACACATTATTCACACATGCACCCCTAGGGTAATTCCACTTGTTGCCTTATGAAAATGGTCATGTTATGCATGTGGGATATCTTAGCAAAAACAGTCAAAATATAAGATCATAGTCCCTCGATGACGCTTCAAATGTTTCCTTTTCAGATGATCTTAGTCCCTCAGAGAAATTCTAAGATATCTCACAACATTGCTATCATGACTATACGATGACCCACGCCCGTCCCTTTTTCAAAACAAACACACACCAAACACTTTCAAAACATTGAAATATTTTCAAAAGTCCAACACTTTGTATACGTTCTTACAAAGAACCATTATAAAGTTTGCCTAAACTAAGACGCCTTTTCAAAAATACTTTCAAAAACCACCAAAAAGCACATTTTCAAACAAAGGAAGTGATCTAGAAAGAAACTAAGAGCCCATAGATAACTATGGATGAAAAGGGTGCTAATACCTTCCCTTTTCATAATCTACCCCCCGAACTCAAGAAATAATCTCAAAGGTCTTTCCTGTTCTTTTCAGCCTTTCCTTTTTGGATAAAAGAAAAGTCAATGGCGACTCTTGCTAACCGCAACAATTATGATCAAACGTAAAACATCCCAAGTCAGTTCTTCCACGGTATTACAGAACTGGTGACTCTGCTGGGGAACATTGTAAAAGTGGGGTTACCTTAGGGTTAGATCATCTTTTACTTTCTTTCCTTGTTTGATTTGCTTGTTTTACATTTTTGGTTCCTTGTTTGGGCTTGCTTTGATCCTCTTCCTGGATCCGGGACACCTTTTAGGTAATTAGCAATAGATTGTGGAAACTATACAGCATAGACCGATATGGTTGAAACAATAGCTACATTAGTGTGACGCATTTGTTGGTACCAGTATCCCTTATGTTGAATCGAGGAGAATATGGGGCCGCTGAGCAGCGTCATGAAGCACTAACTGACCTTAGAACCTTAATTGAACAACTTGGCCATTAGGACGTAGTGAGATAACCAGTTTCAGTGGAAAGCTGAAAATTGGTTGATACTCGATACTACACTCATTGAGATTGGACTTTTGGGATATCTCAGCTGCAAGAAAAGATTTATTGTGCTGAGACAATGCCTAAAAGAAAGGTCGGTGATATTGAGATCCTTTAGAACTTGGTTACTATTACTAGGACAGGTTTGAGCCAACTAAAACTTCAAGAGGGTACTTACCTATAAACTCCATGCAATCCTAAACCTAAGGACTTGTTTGCTTTGTGTGTATATGATTACTTATAAATAACAAACTTGCTTACTTTGCATAATTGTACATAACATCATAAAATCCTGCCATAGAATTTTTCAATAACCATTTCAAGTGTATCAAGGGCCTATGATGCAGGGTCACGTTGAACAAGACATCTATCAAAGGGAAAGAGGATTTATTTTCCTCTAACTAAACACCGTCAAGACCAAAGCACGGTAACTTGAGTCAAGGGCTACGACCCACTTGACATGGTGAGCTTGATTCTTGTGGAAGGACATACATCGATACAAAGTTTTCCAATCAAAGTTGTTGATCAATGTTCAAATTCTAACATCTTCTTGTGTTTACCCTGCGAGATCCTTGAAAACATTGCATCCACATAACATGCATAAAAGGTCCAAGGGGCATGCTCAGCTAGCTCAAAGAGAAGATGCTTCTTCTAAAGACAGTCAAGAAGAGGAAGCTGGAAGCATTAGAGCTAACATAGCTACTGATGACGAAGACTCTTCTGAGGAGCGGTATCCACCAGTGGATGAAAAATACAAACAACTTAAAGACAGTCTAAAAGTTTTGGAGATCCAAGTTGTGCCTGGTTTGGACTTAGGAGACATGGGTTTGGTTTCTAGAGTGGTCATCCCACCAAAGTTAAAAGTCCCTACCTTTTCCCCATATGATGGAGTCTCTTGTCCTAAGATGCATCTAAAGTCTTATGTTCGCAAGATTCAACCATACACAACCGATCAGAAGCTTTGGATCCACTTCTTCTAAGAGAGTTTAACTGGGATGCAACTTGAGTGGTTCTATCATTTAGAGAGTTCCCACATTCACACTTAGGAAGATCTAGCTTTTTCCTTTTAGAAGTAATACCAATACAACGCTGACCTTGCACCAACTCGTGTGCAGTTGCAGAACATCACCATACGTTCCAACGAGGGCTTCAAAGAATACGCCCAAAAGAGGAGAGATCTAGCTGGTAGGGTGCAGCCCCTATTAACTGGCAGGGAGCTAATTGACATCTTCATGGGAACTTTGACAGGACCTTTCTTCAATCACTTAATCGAAATCTCCTCAGCCAGGTTCACTAAGATAATACTGACTGGCGAAAGGGTCGAAGCTGGCATCAAAAGTGGAAAGATCCAAGGAGCTACACCCTCTAATGCTCAGAAAAAGCCATACAATGGGAAGAAAGATTCCAATGATTTGTATGGTCAAAAGAGTCTTAATAAGATCAATCATAACCAACATGTAGGGGCAGTCCTGATCTCCGATCCTGCGTCGTAGCATCAACAACAAAGGGGAAGTCAACAAAGGCCATACGAGCCTAAAACACAGTTTACCAACATCAAGATGTCTTTGTTTCAAGCACTACAACACTTGTTGAGGATGAACCTGATTACGTTGATTGGACCTCATCCAAACCCTAAGACTTCTTCTCGTAACTAAAATCCTAATGCAACATGTGCTTATCATTCCGGCAGTCCCGGGCATGACACTAACGATTATTGGGTGCTGAAGTACAAGATTCAGAATATGATTGACACCAAGGAGATCGAGTTTGATCCTTCGGAGACACTAAACGTGATCACTGCTCCTATGCCAAATCATTGAGAGCGTCCTGTTCATTTTGAATTTTCAATTGTAATCTCTTTTGTTGTTCAAACAATTATCTATTAATGTTAAACTATGTTTCATTAATGCATTGCATATGTTTGTCTTGAATTCATCCATTCGTTTTCACTATATATAAACTATGCTTTTTACTCTCAACTCTTGCTAAAAGTTACAAGCCTTTAGAGGGAGGATGACGAAAACCATGCCTTAATCTCAAACAGTATGCTTTTGAATAGACTTTGCTGACGATGTACATGTGTTCTTTCAAATCCTAAACATTGGAGTTATAAGAAAGATAATCCCTAGTCAAACCCCTTTGAGCCAAAGAATTAGAAGTTTTTTTTTACACAAATTGAAACCTTTAATCAAAACCTGGGGCAGGGTAGTCTCTCAGTTAATTCAAGTGCGCGCTCAGTCGCAAACTTTCACTTTGAATGACATCAAAGACATTCCTCTGTAATCAAAATATGGTGATGATTCCCTATCAAATATACAGTTATTATCTATCAAAAAGCCCACTAAGTTAAAACCTACAAAGGAGATTTAAGAAATTTGAGGCATCCTGTTGACTGCAATCTCAAAACAGGAACAGTTAGGAAAAAATCAGGGATAATAAATATAAAAAAATAGGTCACTACAAATCCTCAACAACACGAAAAATGTTGCAAAAAATGACTACCTTCCCATAAACTAAACTTGTCTGAACCATCACCAAAACGTCATTGGAGTTCAAACGCACAATTAGCTGAGTTTAGGACTGAAGAACATCACGAACAACGGGTGGGTACAAATAAAATTTGAGCATTTATCCTTTGTTTCTATAATCGTGAACCAAGCCACATTACAACCCTTCAAAAGTCCTAATTGAAGCATGGGTTATTTCGAAAGCATACTGTTATAAAAGGTATCCTGTCTCCTGTAACGCTTACTCTAAATCCTTAGTTGAATTCATATTTGTAGCAGTAGAAATGTTTAAGACTAAGCCATTGGATTGACTAGACTTATACAGATCAAAATGAAAATGGCCATCGCGCTTTATTATTTCCAAAGGAGTGGGAAAAGAGAGAGTAACCCAAAAAAGAGGGGGAAAGATTCAAGGTAAGGGGGTTGGTTATGCAAAGAGAAGGTATTAGCACCCTATAGATCTATGGTACTCTGTAGGAACCTCTTTGTAAATCTGTGTTGTGATACGGTGGCCAGAACCGGGACGTGTTTCCCTATTTTTTAAGGAATTGCTGGTTTGTGTTTTGCGTTTGTATTCGCAAAATGTCGCGGTAAGCAAGAGTCGCCACCGTCTTTTATTTTATCCAACAAGGAAAGGAAAAAAGCACAGAAAAATTCCTTTTTTCGAGATATTTCTGAGTACTGGGGGTAGATTATAGAAAGGGAAGGTATTAGCCCCTTTCTATCCGTAGTTATCTACGGGCTCTTAGGTACTTGCGCATCATTTTCAAAATTGTTTTCTTTGTGTTTGCGTGATTTGAAAAGCTTTTGTTTTGACTTCGATTTAACTCTTGCTTCTGTCTTCAAGAGTGTAATGAAGTGTTTTGAAAACTTTGTTTGTAAAGGAGTGTAAGTGTGAAAAATTTGTTTTGATTGAGCAAGTACTTAAGAACTAATCTACCTACTCGAAAAAAGAATCGTTCCATGTTCATTTCCTTTAGACAATGCTATCCCACTATTAGTGAGTAGGTAGCATCGTCGTTGGAGTTTTGAGGGTCAATTCGAAAGGGACGTACGGTCATTAAGGCAATGTTAGGACGTCTTAGTAATAACCCTAATGTCTTAGATCAATTATTCGAGGCAACAATTCTGAGGCAACCATTTCGAGGCAACTTTTCCGAAACGGGACTTTGATCTTTGTTTAGACAAAAGGACGACCACTAAAGCATCATATACTCAATGACTGTTTACCGAAGGCAACCAAGTGGGAGTGTACCCTAGGAGTGCGCATGTGCGAGTGATTCAATTTCAGATTTTTTATCTTTGCACATTTAGGGTGATCTAACTGTTTTAAAATTAATCATATATTCTTGTCATGCATCCTAATATGATACATCTAACAGTTAATAATTTGTGGAATTTAAAATGCGGAAATTAAACTACGCTATTACAAGGCTTCGAGTATTTACATAGCCAAAAACAAACCCTTTGAAAAATAAAGCGGTAAATAGAAATAAACGCCCTAATTAGCTATTACAAACTGTAGGCAGTTACATCAATATGATAAAAATAATAATAAAGCGCGCGAGGAAAATTAAGATCGGGAAGAAATTAGGGTTTTGACCCTTCTAACCTAATTAAGAGAAAATATTTGTTTTTTTTTGTTGTTTTTAATAAAAGAAATAAGTTTTCTAAATTAAATATGAAATTAATTAGTTAATTAAATTAATTAATAAAAATAATTACATGACCTATTTTTGTGTTTTGGTTATTTTAGGAAAAAATAAAATATAATTAAGTTAGTAATAAAACCTATTTATTCTAATTAATTTTAATTATTTGCAAAAGAATTAAAATTGTCTAAAATTAATAACCTAATTAAATTAATTAATTTTTTAATAAAAATAAATATCTTAAATTTAATTGGATAGAAAAATATTTTTGTGATTTTTGATAAAAAGAAAATAATTTGGATTGGTTAGTAAATAAGTAAATTAAATTAAATGAAATAAATATAATAAAAAAAGAGAGAGAGAGAGAGAGAATGGGCCTACAATAAGGGGGTGTGAGGAGCAAATCTGGGCCCAACAATCTGAAGCCCATGTTGACTTGTGAGATCCTGTGCTACGCGCTTGACTTTCCTTTTGGTGTTCCTCCCATCATGGCCCTTGGATCTGGCCTCAGGACACTTGGCATGATAGATGATGAGGGAGCATGGTGGTCACTAGCTTTATGCATGCGCTGGAACCTGAAAGGCGAAATAATATAGAAATTGGGGGGACCTGGGATTTGAACCCAAGTCCTGGAGCAATTTCCCATGCTACGCTCACCACTGCACCACTTTGCAATTGTTGTACATGGAATACATAAAAATAATAATATACAAAAAAAAAGCATTAGTGGAGGATAAAAAAACTCGCGCAGAAAGTTTGAATGGGCCAATGGAATGGTGACACATAGGTCATCTACTTCCCCTCTCCGTGGGTAAAAGTCCCAGACTTTTACCTACGAACGTTTGTCCATTGTTATAAGCTTGGTCCGTTCCCAAATCTTCCATGGTCCATATAAATGACACCTAATGCTATGGTTAAATTCGTCTCATCCTTCTGAACATGATGGTACCTTTCATCAAGGCTAATTTTTCCTATAAACAAAAACCCTAAAACGGAATCCAAAACCCTAACAATGGTCAAATCTTGTATAGGCCATATAAATGCAATTAAACCATACAGCAAGCTTGCATATGTCTCATAGATCAAGAATATGTGGTTAATTCATGCTAACAATGCTTAAATCGTGCTAACCGATTTCAAGAATTCATGGATATCGTGATGGACTTACAGCGCGATACAGGGTCTGGAAACGCTTGCTTTGGATTGCTTTAGCTTGCTGAGGATCCCAGGAAGCAAGTGGAATGGCCAAGGAGTCTTGAATTGGCCTCTAAGTGTGAATTCGTGTTTTCACTTTTTCTTGATTTTTCAAGTTTTTGTTCTGCCTCTTACGTCTGCTTCCAACCTCGTTTTTGGTCTGCACACCTTCTATATGTATCAAGGAATGGATTAGGGTTGATAGGCTGTACTCAATCTTCTCCCATTATTGAATTTGATTGTGATTTGATTCTATTGAATATCATTCCAAAATTGGCCTAAAATCAATCTTTTTGTACACATATGCCTTCACACGAATTTGAATACTTGCTAGCTGTAATTTGAGACCTGAAAGAAGCACAAAATCTTTTGTTTTCAATATTTTGGATTTTATATGATTTGTTTTGATTTAAATTGAATTAATTTAAATAAAAATCAAAATAAATAATAAAAACATGATAAGGACAAGTGGCAAGGGCTAGACCTCGTGGACTATGCTGCCAACTCAAAACAAGTAAAAAAGATTGGGCCCATTTGGCAAAAATTGAAGTTTTGGGCATAGTTGACTTTTGGCAATTTTACAAAAAAGGTCAACTTCACCAATGCATAACTTCCTCAATTTTGACTCTTTGGAAGTGTTCTTGGACTTTTTAGAAAGCTTGAGATGTCCTCTAATCAACCCTTTTGGTCTCATATCAATTTGATATTCCATGCTCATGTATGAAGCTTTGACAAAAAGGGTGTTTTTCTTGACTTTTCAAAATGACCTATAATGTCCAAATTCATAACTTCTTGTGAGTGCATATTTTGAACTTGGGAGCTGAAGATGGATTGTAGGGAATTTCATCCTCTTCAAAATGAGCTTTGGATGGGTCATTTCTCATAAAGTATGAGAAATTTATGCTTGGTCAAAGTTGAGTTGACTTTTCCTGCAAAACCCTAATTTAGCAACGTTTGAGTCTTGATGAATTATGAGCAATCCTGGATGAATCATGATCAACCCTTGATCAAATGATGAAATATACTTCAAAATGAGGATTTTGACCAAAATTTTTGAAGTTTGTCTGTATGTGGGCCACAGTTGACTTTTGCCCTAGCATAGTCGATTTTCAGGCCTTTGAGCAATTGACTGAGCAAATTTCCTCTGTAGGGCTTGAAACTTGACATGGATAATCTTGAGAACATATTAGGACAATGTTTAGCATTTGGGGTCCCTTGGAATCAAGTATCTTGATGCAACATGAAACCCTAATTTGAGGTAGACTGCCTTAGGAGAGAGCTTGTCTGGCCAACCCTTGGACTACCTTGAGCAACTTGAGTATCATTCTTGAAATGTTTTGAGAAATATGGGAGGGAAAATTTTGGGGTACAACATGTGTATTTTGGATATAAAATGTTGTATAAGAATGAATGGTGGAGGTGAGAGAAGAAATATATTTTTATGGTTTTTGCACCCGCCGCGGTTGCGAGCCTTTAGTGCCTACGTACCACCTTTCGTGTAATAGAGGATCAGGGTACACATAGTTCCTATTTTAAAAATTTAAAACACAAGTGTGTTGGTTAATTTTATGAGATAAAAAATCATCATCATTGTCCGTGTGGAAAAACATACTCACTACCCATAATCATGAGAAAGGAGAATTTGCATCATCTCAAAGTGGAGGATATGGCTTGGATTTAAAATCAACATTGCCTAACTCAACACCCAAGTGGAAAATATCTCTCTCCACTATATATTATAGAAGTATATTTTTTTGTATCACTACGAAGATTGACAAGAGTCTAATCTTTTGAGAAAGGTTTTAAAATAAAAAGCCAAAGTGGCAAAATGGTTTGAAATGAGATTGATTGACTTTTAGTCTTTGCAAAAAAAAAATCAAGGTATCATTAAGTTGATTGAAGTTTATTTATGAATGGTCTTGAAAAAATGCGTGGACCTAAGTCCAAGTTTATTATGAAAGTGGTTCAAGTTTAGAAACAAGAAGGGTTTTCAAAAGGAGGGAGAAGATTTTTGAAATTAAAGAAGATGGGAGGAGAAGAAGAGACTATCCTAAATCATAAGGTAAAAGATAGGGTTAAGAACCATCTAACCAACAAGAAGGAAACACTTGACATTATGAGCCAAGATAGAATTCCCACTCTTTGGATTGAAACCAAACAAGCAAAGATACTAGACCTCTTGAGAGAACCAAACTTCAAGTGTATTAAGTCTTCACAAAAATTGGGCAGAGTAACGGCTGTATACGGGTGAATTCCATATTACAAACAAAGTATGTAATCACAATAACCTTCATACAAAATAAACAAACAACCAATGTCTTGAGGTAAACCTAAAGAACTCTAGAAAAAATATAAATTAATATCACAAGGTCTCCAACATAGGCCAAGGTTTCTAATCCTAAGTCCAAGAAGTCCAATGCTCCATAATGCCAAGGATAGTATCCAAATAATCCAAGTATTATTAAAGGTTTTTATGGTTCATGTTGATTATTAGGTGTCTTAGAAGAGAAAAGAAAAGGCTCAGGTGAGCAAAATAAAAATGACATGAAATGTAATGCTTAAAGTAAATGGTACATAAAGCATAAAAAATAAAAGACACAAAGTAAAAACAATTTAATAATTAGTGGTTAGTTGGACGACCATCTTGAAACTTGCATTTAGAACTCATTAGAGGATTGGTAGAACCAAAGCCTCCACATAACAAGTTGCATTTGCTTTTTGTCAAGTATATCATCCATTTGGAATCCTCAAAAGTATCATTTAATGATCAACGATGTTTAAGTGATCCGCGTTGACCAAAAGTGTTATAGATCCATTAGAGGATTGGTAGAACCAAAGCCTCCACATAATGAATCTCAAGGTTATTCGATTAAAGATATCAAATTAACATACTTGGGCTTACAAACATAGGTTTGGGCCATGAATGATCATTTATTTGAATCGGGACAAAATTTAGCGCTATGTTAAGCAATCGTAAGTGGACTTATGTAGAAGCCGCACCTATTTTGAGGTCGGTCAATAGCAATCTATGCACCATTTGTTTTGAGACATGATATAGGGATCATGCTCTAATAACACTTAGTGCAATAAGAAAGAGATAAGATGGAGAATGGTGGGGAAGAATATACAAAACACATTTGAATTAAAATTTAATCAAACTATTATTAAAGTCATCCATCCATTTTTATGGAGTTAGACTCAACACCATGGATCCAATGATGTTAATAAAGTTCATGATCAAAAATTCAACCCAAGATTATCCAGAAAATAATCACAAAATAATATTGCACTTAATATATACATTAAAAAGGTTTTTTAAAATGTTTTAAAATAGAAATAAAAGAGAAAAATATCAACTAAGTTCAAATTAAATAAGAAATAAAAAGTAAGACCATAGAAAAATCAGAAATGAACTAAAATAATTTTATAAAAATTTTGGTAATTTTTTAAAGTCAGAAACAATTTTTAAAATTAAAAGAAATGAGGAAAATAAACCAAAAATGATAAAAAAAATTAGCAAATTCTGAAATAAAAAATAAATGAGGTCACCAATATTTTTCACAATATCATTGGATTATTCCATAATTTTTTCAGAATTTAAAAATGCATAAAAGTATTTTTAAATATTTAAAACAACTCAAATAAAGTGGAAATTTATAAAAAAATATCAAAACACAAAATAAAATTGTTAAAAAAATAAAAGTCAGAAAGAGAAAAATCAAAAATATTCTTCATAATTTTTTCAGATTTTTTTGACTAAAAATGAATTTTCTATGATTTTTTGAAATTTAAAACAATTAAATATAAAAATCAGAAAAGAAAAATAAAGTCAAAAATATATGGACCATTGGATGAGAGTCAAAACGCGTTGGTAATGAAATCACGTTGGTCATCTTCAACCTCCAGCCAGTCCCAAAACCAGGTTGCTCAATCTGTAAAATTAGAGCACAAGACCTATATCATTTGCTTCGTCTCTTCAAGACGAAGACAACCACACCTTCGTGATAAATTTATATAAATTGTAGCTCAAGCAATTTGGAAGGAAAGTTTTGAAAAGGGGTTTGAAATTTCATGGTCAAAACATGTTTCCAGATAAAAGTAAGTGTTGCGACTAGAACCAGGGCAATGAGAGAATCACAATGATATTAAAGTTTTGAAGAATTGATGAAGAAATCTACCTATTGAAGTTGAGTTGCAGAGCTCTGAAACTGGACTTTTATGGAGCAATATAGGGCACGATTCTTGAAGGTAATTATATGGTTAGCTTCAGGGAAGATCAAGGAAGGTAAATGGATTGAAAAATTGGATTGAAAAAGGCTTGAACACGGATTTCGAAGTTGTAGAAATTTGAGTTATGGGACAAGTTTGGCAGGGTGATTTTGGCTAACCAAACTTAATAAAATGAATGAGGGATGACCCTCTATTTATAGGGAATCAAATGGAATGTCCAAGCGTGTGAAATAATGAAGTTTGGAGGGAAATCATGTGAAGTTGCAAACAAGAAAAGTGTGACTTCTAATTTGATCAAAACTCATACAAAACGCGCGTTTTGTTATGCTAATCACTTCTGGAAGTTCACTAAACATGTTTATAGGAAAAAACACGCAGAAATAAAGTGTTTAGAAGCTAAACCAATGATTTCAAATTTTGACTTTTGAAGAAACTTCAGTTCCAAGTTACCAAGTTCAAATCAATGGAATTCTCAGCTCAAGGGGTCTTAGGGAATTATTCTTGATGCTTTAGAAAGATGAGGTTACAAGCTTTGCAATGGTAAAAGAATGGAGTCAAATGGATGTTTGAGCTGAAAGTTTCATTGAGTCAAAGTTGGAGAAAAAGGATTGACTTTCCATACTTAGAAATATTTCAAATTTTTCTTCAAAAGTGACCTATAATGTTTTTCATCCAAACATGGCCTTCCACTTGGAATTTTCTCTTGACCAAAAAAGATGGCATGAAATAGACCTCTTGAATGACATTTTAAAATTTGAACCATTCAAAATATCCAAAAATTGAGAGTTATGAATTGTTGAAGTTGGAAAAAATCTTGAAATGACCTATAATCTTTTGTATCCTTAGGGCATCTTCCATACATTTTCTCACTTTGAATATAAAATAAGGAATAAAGTTCACATCCTCAAGATCATTATGGAAAAATAGTGGGCTCAAGGTGATAAAAATTGACCATGTTATAATCATTTTAAGTCACACATGAGAAATTGGGGGTTCATCTGGAGGACTTGTAATCTTTCTCCATCATCAAGTTCCTTCCACATGAAAACTCCTTGAAACTTTTGAATTGATTTGTTAATAACCCTTTGAAGAGAAGGATGTCTTTGGAATCACTCAAAAATACCAAAAGATGAGCAATATATACTTCTTTGAAGTTTAAAACCCTAGCTCCTAGATCAAGAAAATGCTTGGAGGAACCTCGGCAATTTTGAACCACCTTCTTGTACCAACACCCTTTCTCTATAAATAGGAGTTGTTGAGGATGAAAATGAGAACTCATATCTGTGATCGGTGGAAATAGAACTGAATTTTTGAAGCTGGTTTCGCGAAATGTCGCTGTAAGCAAGAGTCGCCACCGTCTTTTATGTTCTCCAATATGGAAAGGACAAAAGCACAGCAAAATTCCTTATTCGAGATGTCTCCCGGTTCGGGATGTAGATTATAGAAAGGGAGGATGTTAGCACCCTTTCTATCCGTGGTTATCCACGGGCTCTTAGGTACTTGCTCTTATATTTTCAAAAATTGTTTGCTTTTCAAGTGTGTGTGGGTTTTGAAAAAGTTTCGTTTGAAAAATTTCTAAGTAACTCTTGTATCTGTCCTCAAGAGTGTATGAAATATTTGTTTGAAAACCTTTTGAAAGTGTGGGGGTGCGAAAAGTTGTTTTGTTTGTTTGAAAAGAGCAAGTACCCAGAAGAATCTACCTACTCTAAGGAATTAGGCTGTGTAAGAGTCCTTTAGACAGTGCTATCCCACTATTGAGAAGTGGGTAGCACCGTCGTTGGAGGTATTCGGGTCAATTCGATTAAGGGACATGTGTGGTCACCGAAGCAATGGTAGGACACCTTAGAAGTAACCCTAATGTCCTAGATCCTTTTATCTGAGGCAACCGTTTCGAGGCAACTGGGTCTTTAGGACAGAAGGGCGAGGCAACCAGTGAGGCGTACCCTAGAAGTGGCATGTGCTTTGTGTGTTTTTTTTTAGTTAAGGTTATCTTGTACATGTTATTTGTGAGCTACAGATTGATTTTATTTACATACATTCTTTCATGCATTGTTAACAGTTAGGAGTGCGGAAAATAAATTGCGGAAATGTAAATCTAGCTATTACAAGGCGCGGGTCTATACATCGCCAAAAACAAAAACCCGTTTTGGAAAATAAAGTGCGAGAATTTAAATAAGGCGATAAAATCCTAATTAACTATTACATATCCGGAGACAGTTACATAAATAATTAAAATAAAGAATTAAAACTAAAATGCGCGCGAAAGAATGAAATTGGGACGTCCTAAGGGTGTTGACCCTTTCTTAAGAAAGAATTGAATTTTTGTCCTTTTTTGCAATTAATAAAATTATGCCTAATTATTAATTAATTTATTTATTTACCAGAAAAAGTATTTTTTGTGTTTTTATGTTTTTAATGAAAATAAAAATAAAAATAAGAAATTTAAAGTTAAAAGAAAAAAAACCTAAGTCTAATTCATTTTTATTTATTGGAAAAGGAAATTAAAATTACCTAATTAAACTAAATCAATTTATTAGTGTTTTATTTACAAAAATAATTAATAGTGAATAATAAAAAATATTTACATTTTTTACTTTTTTTTGAATTTTTATGAAAAATATTAATTACGTTAATTTTGGTGGTAATAATAATAATTAAAAAAAACAATTAATAACTAAATTAGAAAATATAAAACAAAAAAGAAAAAAGAGTGAACCAAGGGGGGTGTTGGACCCTTAAGGAGGTGAATCTGGAAATTTAGGCCCATTAACCAGCCAAGCCACATTGACTTTCTTGCTTGCCTATGCACAAGGTTGACCAGGAGCATGGTGTGCGTCATCTTTAGGCCACTGGATGGACGCTTGAGGACACTTGGCGTCTGGATGAGGAAGGTGTATGATGAACCTTCTTTTGGAACCTACACACAAGCATGTAAAGAAAAAAATGTATAGAAATTTTGGGGGACCTGGGAAGAACTTACAGCGCGGTATGATGGATCTTAGGACGTGGCAAGGGTTGCTTTAGCTTCAGGGGATGGCAAAGAAGAGAGTCACGTTCTCCTTTTGGCCTGAAAATGCTTGCAATACTCCTTTTGATCTCACACTTTTTTTGACACTTTTTGGATTTTGCTCTGGCCGTTTTGTGTAAAGTTCAGGTTGTGAATGAGGCTTGCAAGGCTTGTATATATAGTAATGAGTGAGAATAATTCACATTTAGGAGCCTTTAACCATTGCAATTAAGCTTTGGATTTTGTCTTAACCACCATTAAAGGCCTTTCAAAGCTTGTTCAAAATTTGAATTTTCATGCCTAAATGAGCTTAGCACGAAATTGGTAGGTTGCAAATACTTCATGAAGGCTATTCAAACCATAAGATACCATTTAATTAATTTTTTTAGATTTACTTGAATTATTATGGATTAAAATGAATTAAATCCATAAGAATTAAATAAAAATAGAAAAATAATTATTTGGTCTTGAAATTGATCATGGGACACGTGGGTGGCATGACAATGCTGAATCAAGTGGAATAAAGTGGGCCCTTTTGTCAAAAATTGAAGTTTCAAGGATAGTTGACTTTTGCCATTTCACAAAAATTTCCCAACTTCTCCAATGCATATCTTGCTCAATTTTGATCATATGAACATGTTCTTGGACATTTTGGAAAGGTCTTGAAGTCCTCTAACCAATGCCTTTTGTCCCATGTCATTTGAATTTACCAATCTCAAGTTATGGTGTTTGACTTAAAATGCCTTTTTGTTGACTTTTGAAAATGACCTATAATGTTGAAATTGATAACTTTTTGTGAGAGTATTTATTGGACTTGGAATGTGAAGATGAGTTGTAGGAAATGTCATCCCCTTAAAAATGAGCATTGGATGGGATTTTTCTGATGAACCATTAAAAAGTTATGCCTTGGTCAACTTACAGTTGACTTTTCAGCTGTCCAAAAATGGAAACTTTTGCATCTTGATGATTTTTGAGCCATTCTTGTGGAATCATGATCAAGATTTGATGCAATGATGATTGTGGCTTCAAAATAAGAAGTTGACCAAAAATTTTGACTTTTGACTGCCAAATGACCATTTTACCCCTACAGTTGATTGTGAAGCAATTAGGGTTTTTGACTGTGCAACTTGACCTTGTGAGCCTTGAAACTTGACATGTAGGTGCTTGACAATGTATATGAGCATATGGGACTTGATTGAGCCCTTGAAAACCTCAACTTCCTTGCAAGAACTAAAACCCTAATTTGACTAGCTTAGGAGGGTGTTTGAACTATGCAACCCTTGAGTAGACTTGAGCAAATTGAGATGATGCTTGTCAAAACTTTGAAGAATATGGGAGGGCAAATTTTGGGGTACAATAGTTGCCCTTGTCCAATCTTCTTAGACCTGAGGATGTAGATTGGCTAGCGTGCCTTTCGTTATCCGAAGGTGGAAGATGATTGAACACTAGAGTGCCCAGAAATTTGCACTCACATAGTAGAATATCAGCAGTGTGATAGCGGGAATGGGCTTACAGATGCCATTTTGGAAAGATGGTGGATGGGAGTATGGGCTTATAGATGCCATCTGGAGACGTGACAGGACCTTGTCGGGAATGGGCTTATAGATGCCATTTGGAGATATGGTGAATAGGAGGATGGGCTTATAGATGCCATCTGGGGGTGTGATTGAACCTTATTGGGAATGGGCTTATAGATGCCATTTGGAGATGTGACAGAACCTTGTCGGGAATGGGCTTATAGATGCCATTTGGAGACTGTTGATAGGTGGATGGGCTTATAGATTCCATCTGGAGGTGGTCTGTTGAATTGTAAGTTGAAAGAGGGAACCTGTGTAGGGTTGCCTGATGATGAGCTCGTGTAAAACTGCATCTTGGAAAGAAGGACACCTGTGTAGGGTTGACTGATGATGAGCTCGTGTAAAACTGCATCTTTGGAGGAAGGAAACCTGTGTAGGGTTTACTGATAATGAGTCTGTATAAGACTGCATCTGAAGTGGAGAAGGAACCTGTGTAGGGTTACTTTGATGACGAGTCCGTGTAAAACCGCATCTAGAGCTGAGAAGGAAACATGTATAGGGTTTACTGATGACGAGTCAGTGTAAAACTACGTCTGGAGTTTGAAAAGGGAACCTGTATGGGGTTACTTTGATGATGAGTCCGTGTAAAACTGCATCCCGGAAGAAGTAAAACCTGGGTAGGGTTTCTGATGACGAGTCCGTGTAAAATTGCATCTTTGGGAAGAGAGAACCTTTGTAGGGTTTCTTCGGGATAAGTTCGTGTAAAACTTCTGGAGGAACCGGGGTAAGGTTACTTCGGGATAAGTCCGTGTAAGACTTCTGGAGGAACCTGGGTAAGGTCATCTTGAGATAAGTCCGTGTAAGACTTCTGGAGGAACCGGGGTAAGGTTACTGCAGGATAAGTTCGTGTAAAACTTCTGGATGAACCGGGGTAAGGTCATCTTGAGATAAGTCCGTGTAAGACTTCTGGAGGAACCGGGGTAAGGTTACTGCAGGATAAGTTCGTGTAAAACTTCTTGATGAACCGGGGTAAGGTCATCTTGAGATAAGTCCGTGTAAGACTTCTGGAGGAACCGGGGTAAGGTTACTGCAGGGTAAGTTCGTGTAAAACTTCTTGATGAACCGGGGTAAGGTTATCTTGAGATAAGTCCGTGTAAGACTTTTGGAGGAACCGGGGTAAGGTTACTGCAGGGTAAGTTCATGTAAAACTTCTTGATGAACCGGGGTAAGGTCATCTTGAGATAAGTCCATGTAAGACTTCTGGAGAAACCGGGGTAAGGTTACTGCAGGGTAAGTTCGTGTAAAACTTCTGGATGAACTAGGGTAAGGTTATCTTGAGATAAGTCCGTGTAAGACTTTTTCTGAAAGAAAAGGAACCGGTGTAGGGTTACTTTGATGATAAGTCCGTGTAAGACTTCTTCTGGAAGAAAAGGAACCGGTGTAGGGTTACTTTGATGATAAGTCCGTGTAAGACTTCTTCTGAAAGAAAAGGAACCGGTGTAGGGTTACTTTGATGATAAGTCCGTGTAAGACTTCTTCTGGAAGAAAAGGAAAAGGTGTAGGGTTACTTTGATGATAAGTCCGTGTAAGACTTCTTCTGGAAGAAAAGGAACCGGTGTAGGGTTACTTTGATGATAAGTCCGTGTAAGACTTCTTCTGGAAGAAAAGGAACCGGTGTAGGGTTACTTTGATGATAAGTCCGTGTAAGACTTCTTCTGGAAGAAAAGGAACCAGTGTAGGGTTACTTTGATGATAGGTCCGTGTAAGACTTCGTGTGAAAATTGAGAAGGAACCGGTGTGGGGTTGCCTGATGATGAGTTCGTGTAAAACTACATCTGAAGTTGAGAAGGAACCAGTGTGGGGTTGCTTCATGATGATCAAGTGGATGATTGTCCTGTCTGGTTTCAGATATTAACCCACGATCAATCATCCACAGAATTTTCCTGGCTTGTTACCAATGTTGATCTGGAACTGTAGAGGTAGATGGTAATCATATTTTGATTGACCTTTTCCTGAAAAGGCAAAACGTTAGCTGTATGCAGTGTCATGATGCATGAACTGCATGATATTAAGATGTTCTCAAGAATAAATGAGATTTGTGTGTTATGATGCGTATATGCATGCGTCATGGTGTATGATAATGTGATGAATGTCTATGAATGTATCTTCGTCTAGGAAAATAAATCCTTGATGAACGCCGGGAAGTTGAATCCTGGGCTGAGGTTGAAGAGTAGAGTTCTTCATTTCCACTGGGGATGATGGTTGCAAGAATAAACCGGTAGGAGAGGATGACTCTGTTGGGGAATAAACTTGATGAAGATATTACTCTGCGGGGAATTACTCTGTGGGAAGAGATACTTCGCTGAGGTTTTGATGATAACTCCGCTGGGGATTCCCGTTGATAAATTTTGTTGGGGAATTTGATGAATTCCGCTGGGGATAGGATGAACTTCGCCGAGGACGATCTTTCCGTGGTAATTAGCTGAGGATAACCCAGTTAGACCCTGGTGGGGAATAACCTTTGAATAGAGCCGGGGAGATGCGTTCGTACTCTGCAGGGGATAAGCTTCCAGAATCTACTGGGGAGATTGATTCAACTCTCCTGGGGAAACTTTTGAGACTGTACTGGGGAAGTGGCTCCACTGGGGTGTCTGTATTCCGCCGGGGAACAATCTTATATTAAGACTGTCGGGGATGCTTGCTTAGGAACATTTGTATACTCCGATGGGGAATATTGAGATTTTTTGGGGGTACCCAACTTCCTTAAGGCTGACAGTAGATTAACTCTGCTTGGGGAGAGTATCGCTGACTTGCTGGAGATAATGTGCCTTTTCGGGGCTGATGAGAGACCAACTCTGCTCGGGAGAGAGTATTGCTGAATCTTATCTTACTCTGCGGGGAGTGAAGGTATCTTGGTCACGTTCTTCAGCTGAACCTACCTTGGTACCTTGGCGGACAGAGCAACTAGATCGCTCGGACAACTCATTATTGCCCCTGTTTCTGCGGGAGAAAAAAGACCTAGGAGGTGCTTGATAACTGCTGATTGATGAACCTTCTTCTGGTAGGCAAGTGATGAGATACCGGGACATAGTCGTACGCTTTGATCCCTAACTTTTGCCTGGACCGCCTTTTCGGGTTTTCAGTCCACCGGGATACCCATTTTTTCCCAAGCCGCCTTTTTAAGTTTTCGACTTGCCGGGTGTATAGATTTTTTTATTTCATCCCTTATTTTTGTCCGAACCCTTTTGGTTCGCCGGGAAGCCCTTATTTTTGCCTAGGTGTGTCAGCCTAGCGGGTCTTTGATTATGTGCAGTATTTTTTCGACTATGTTCGTGCTCTCAGGATGTAGGGAGGTGCCCCTGTCAGTAGTGTTGCATTGTCATACCACCAGAAGATCTTCGTTTGATCGTCCAATGCCCCAAGTGATCCAGATGGAGATTTGCCCCAAGTTGGTTGGCCTTTTGAGAGATTCTCCGAATCTTGACTTAACTGCCCCAGATGATGGACAATGATCATGCCATGCCCCTTGATTGGAGGTGCTTCTGTTCATTAGACATTCTTTGTGCGAACTTCTATGCTGTTCAAACAAATAGTCATATGCAAGCAATATTATATTAAAATGCAAAGCTCATGTCTGTATTGAAGTTTTTGAAAATGCAAAGCTTATGTCTTTTTTGAAAATGTATTTTTTTCATAAAAACAAGTGAATTTTTTTTTGAACTGTGATGTCAACTCGTTATTTTACCGCAAGCCTTAAGGAGTCGGGATACCTTTAGTAACAGTATGCTTTCGAACTAACCCATGCTTCAGCTAGGACTTTTTAGGGTTGTAACGTGGCCTGGTTCACGGTTTAAGAAACAAAGGATAAAGGCTCAAATTATATTTGTACCCACCCGCTCTTCGTGATGTTCTTCAAACCTAAACTCAGCTGATCGTGCGTTAGACCTTGTTTGAGTCTTCGTCCTGATATACCGGTGATGGTTCGGATGTTGACAATTTATTTGGAATAGGCGGTCATTCCTTTTTTTTTGTTGAGGGTTTGTGGGACCTCTTTCTTTTTTTGATTTTTGTTATCCCTGTTTTTTTTTGCCTGAACTATTTCTTTTGTGATTACAGTCAGCGGGATGCCCCAGTTTTTTGTGTAAGTCTCCTTCATAGGTTTTAACTTATTGGGCTTTATTTTGAGAGATAATGATTGCCTGTCCTTATGATTATAGAGAACCATCATCGTCTTTTGTTTTGTAAGGACCTCTTTGGTGCCATTCGTTGTGCACTTGGATCAACTGAGAGAACTACCCTGCCCCAGGTTATGATTAAGGGTTTTAATTTTCGAAAAGAAAAACTCCTACTTCTTTGTCTCAAAGGGGTTGACAAGGGATTATCTTCCTTATAACTCCAGTGTTTAGGAATTGAAACAATGCCTGTACCTCATCAGCGGGGTTTGTCCAAAAGCATACTGTAAATTGTGGTATCGTTTTCGTCATCCTCCCTCAAGAGGCTTAGAATTATTAATTGAGAGTTGACATCAAAAAATGAAAGCAGTTTGAATATAGCGAATGCGAATATATTGATTCAAAACAGACATATGCGATGCATTGATAAAGTAAAATAGTTTGACATGAACAAATGTTTGAACAATCAAAGAAAAATACAACTTGAACATTCGAACGAACAAAAGCTTCTTAGTTTGCACTAGTCATCTCAGATGGAAGATTCTCAGCAGAAGATTTTCATTTTGCCACCCGACATGAACTCCAGCACCCTTCCGTCGATCAAGTCCTGGATCTTGTTCCTCAAGCTCCAACAATCGTCAGTGTCATGTCCAGGACTGTCAGAATGGTAGGCACACCTTTCATCAGGATTGTACTTTAGGGAGGTTATGTTTATATTCTTAGGAGGATCCTTTAAAGCAAACAGCTTGACCTCCAACAAGCGTCTCAGTATCAGTGATGATGGTATACCAGTCTCCGAGAAATGTCTTCCAGACGTATTTCGCTTACCCCGATTACCCTGTTGACGCTCGTGAGGTTGATGTTGGGCTTGTGACCCTGAAGCAAACTGAGGAGCATTTCCCTTGTCTTCTTGCCCCACAGGTGGTTGAATGATGGCTTGCTCTTCAACCTTAGATGTTTGCCCCAGTTGGTTATCCCGAAGCAGTTGGTTGACGAGAACCCTGAGCTCTCCTTGTTTTTGAGATAAGTCTTGGATAAGAGCCATTTGCCCCAGCATCTGGGTTCTCATTATATCCACCTCAACTTGCAGACGTTTCAGCCGTTCGTCTTTATCGTCTTCTGGATTGTTCCTGACCAAAGTCCCCATGAGGAGTGTTCTCAGCTTTTCCTGCCCCTTGGATAGATTTAGGAGGATCTCCCCGAACCGAGTCTCTTGAGCATGAAGATCCTGGTTGTCTTGTTGGGAAGCCATTGCTGAAATGAACAGCGGAGAAGGTAAGTGACCTGTAACAAGGGTACCTGTTATGCAATGATGTGTATGTATGCATGCAATATTTTCAAGGATATCGCGGGGTAAACAATGAAATTGTTAGAATCTGAATCTGGTGGCTTGATTGAAGGAACTTCATGTTGTTGAGAGTCTTTCTTCAAGAGTCAAGGCTCACCATATCCAGTGGGTCATAGCCCCTGACTCAAGTTGTCATGTTTGGATTTCTGAACAACCTTGGCTAGAGGAAAATAAATCCCCTTTTCCCCTTGCTAGACATTTGATTCATCATGACCTGTATCACAAACCCTTGAGATCCTTGAAATGGGTTAGTCCTTATGCAGGATGTATGCAATGGTATGATGTTATGCTATGCATGGAGTGATGTAAGTGAATCCTGTTATGAGTCCAGATTAAGGACTGTAAACAAAACCTGCAAGAAACTCAAGTGTTAGATAACAAGTATGCAAGTAGTCAAGTTTGAAGGCACACAAGTCACACAAAGAGCCCTTAGAGTTTAGGCCAGCATGAAGTTTGGGATACTACCCTCTTGAAGTTGGTGGGCTCAAAACCTGTCCTATCAAAAGTAACCGGGTTCTAAGGAGCTTAATATCATAGGGTTGTTTTCTATGTTCATTGTTTTGATTTAGCCACTGAACTGGCGATCAAAATATTCCAAGAAAACAACCCTCAATGAGTGTAGTATCGAGTATCAACCAACTTCGGACTGCACTAAAGTCAGTCATCTCACTACCCCTAAAGAGGCCAGGATGGTCAAGTAAGGTTCCTAAGGTCAGTTGATGCTTCACGACACCACGCGGCGGCCTGTACTCTCCTTGACTTGACTCAAGGGTTACCTGTACTCACCAAAGTGCCACATCAACATAGCAAACTGCTTCAACCGTGTCGGTATACCCCGCACAGTTCCCTCACAGTTTGTTGCTACTTTCTAAGAGGTATCCCCCAGATCCAGGTTAGGATCTATGAAACTCCCAAAACAGGCCCACAATTTTAAAGCAAACAGATCAAGCAATTGAAAACATGATGATGAACTATTCCTAAGGTACACCTCACATTATTAATTCCCCAGCAGAGTCGCCAGTTCTGTGATCGGTGGAAATAGAACTGACTGTTTAAAGTTGGTTCGCGAAATGTCGCGGTAAGCAAGAGTCGCCACCGTCTTTTATGTTCTCCAACATGGAAAGGACAAAAGCACAGCAAAATTCCTTATTCGATATGTCTCTCGGTTCGGGAGGTAGATTTATAGAAAGGGAAGGTGTTAGCACCCTTTCTATCCGTGGTTATCCACGAGCTCTTAGGTACTTGCTCTTATGTTTTCAAAAATTGTTTGCTTTTCAAGTGTGTGTGGGTTTTGAAAAAGTTTCGTTTGAAAAATTTCTAAGTAACTCTTGTATCTGTCCTCAAGAGTGTATGAAATATTTGTTTGAAAACCTTTTGAAAGTGTGGGGGTGCGAAAAGTTGTTTTGTTTGTTTGAAAAGAGCAAGTACCCAGGAGAATCTACCTACTCTAAGGAATTAGGCTGTGTAAGAGTCCTTTAGACAGTGCTATCCCACTATTGAGAAGTGGGTAGCACCGTCGTTGGAGGTATTCGGGTCAATTCGATTAAGGTACATGTGTGGTCACCGAAGCAATGGTAGGACACCTTAGAAGTAACCCTAATGTCCTAGATCCTATTATCCGAGGCAACCATTTCGAGGCAACTGGATCTTTAGGACAGAAGGGCGACCTCTAAGACACCCTATACTTGATGACCATGTCGAGGCAACCAGTGAGGCGTACCCTAGAAGTGGCATGTGCTTTGTGTGTTGTTTTTCAGTTAAGGTTATCTTGTACATGTTATTTGTGAGCTACGGATTGATTTTATTTACATACATTCTTTCATGCATTGTTAACAGTTAGGAGTGCGGAAAATAAATTGCGGAAATGTAAATCTAGCTATTACAAGGCGCGGGTCTATACATCGCCAAAAACAAAAACCCGTTTTGGAAAATAAAGTGCGAGAATTTAAATAAGGCGATAAAATCCTAATTAACTATTACATATCCGGAGACAGTTACATAAATAATTAAAATAAAGAATTAAAACTAAAATGCGTGCGAAAGAATGAAATTGGGACGTCCTAAGGGTGTCGACCCTTTCTTAAGAAAGAATTGAATTTTTGTCCTTTTTTGCAATTAATAAAATTATGCCTAATTATTAATTAATTTATTTATTTACCAGAAAAAGTATTTTTTATGTTTTTAATGAAAATAAAAATAAAAATAAGAAATTTAAAGTTAAAAGAAAAAAAAACCTAAGTCTAATTCATTTTTATTTATTGGAAAAGGAAATTAAAATTACCTAATTAAACTAAATCAATTTATTAGTGTTTTATTTACAAAAATAATTAATAGTGAATAATAAAAAATATTTTCATTTTTTAGTTTTTTTTGAATTTTTATGAAAAATATTAATTATGTTAATTTTGGTGGTAATAATAATAATTAAAAAAAACAATTAATAACTAAATTAGAAAATATAAAACAAAAAATAAAAAAGAGTGAACCAAGGGGGGTGTTGGACCCTTAAGGAGGTGAATCTGGAAATTTAGGCCCCTTAACCAGCCAAGCCACGTTGACTTTCTTGCTTGCCTATGCACAAGGTTGACCAGGAGCATGGTGTGCGTCATCTTTAGGCCACTGGATGGACGCTTGAGGACACTTGGCGTCTGGATGAGGAAGGTGTATGATGAACCTTCTTTTGGAACCTACACACAAGCATGTAAAGAAAAAAATGTATAGAAATTTTGGGGGACCTGGGAAGAACTTACAGCGCGGTATGATAGATCTTAGGACGTGGCAAGGGTTGCTTTAGCTTCAGGGGATGGCAAAGAAGAGAGTCATGTTCTCCTTTTGGCCTGAAAATACTTGCAATACTCCTTTTGATCTCACACTTTTTTTGACACTTTTTGGATTTTGCTCTTGCCGTTTTGTGTAAAGTTCAGGTTGTGAATGAGGCTTACAAGGCTTGTATATATAGTAATGAGTGAGAATAAGTCACATTTAGGAGCCTTTAACCATTGCAATTAAGCTTTGGATTTTGTCTTAACCACCATTAAAGGTCTTTCAAAGCTTGTTCAAAATTTGAATTTTCATTCCTAAATGAGCTTAGCACGAAATTGGTAGGTTGCAAATGCTTCATGAAGGCTATTCAAACCATAAGATACCATTTAATTAATTTTTTTAGATTTACTTGAATTATTATGGATTAAAATGAATTAAATCCATAAAAATTAAATAAAAATAGAAAAATAATTATTTGGTATTGAAATTGATCATGGGAAACGTGGGTGGCATGACAAGGCTGAATCAAGTGGAAAAAAGTGGGCCCTTTTGTCAAAAATTGAATTTTCAAGGATAGTTGACTTTTGCCATTTCACAAAAATTTCCCAACTTCTCCAATGCATATCTTGCTCAATTTTGATCATATGAACATGTTCATGGACATTTTGGAAAGGTCTTGAAGTCCTCTAACCAATTCCTTTGGTCCCATGTCATTTGAATTTACCAATCTCAAGTTATGGTCTTTGACTTAAAATGCCTTTTTGTTGACTTTTGAAAATGACCTATAATGTTGAAATTGATAACTTTTTGTGAGAGAATTTCTTGGACTTGGAATGTGAAGATGAGTTGTAGGAAATGTCATCCCCTTCAAAATGAGAATTGGATGGGATTTTTCTGATGAACCATTAAAAAGTTATGCCTTGGTCAAATTACAGTTGACTTTTCAACTATCCAAAAATGGAAACTTTTGCATCTTGATGATTTTTGAGCCATTCTTGTGGAATCATGATCAAGATTTGATCCAATGATGATTGTGGCTTCAAAATAAGATGTTGACAAAAAATTTTGACTTTTGACTGCCAAATGACCATTTTACCCCTACAGTTGATTGTGAAGCAATTAGGCTTTTTGACTGTGCAACTTGACCTTGTGAGCCTTGAAACTTGACATGTAGGTGCTTGACAATGTATATGAGCATATGGGACTTGATTGAGCCCTTGAAAACCTCAACTTCCTTGCAAGAACCAAAACCCTAATTTGACTGGCTTAGGAGGGTGTTTGAACTGTGCAACCCTTGAGTAGACTTGAGCAAATTGAGATGATGCTTGTCAAAACTTTGAAGAATATGGGAGGGCAAATTTTTGGGTACAACAATATCCACTAAAACCACTTCCATATCTTGATAATTTAGAAAAATATGCCTTCGTGATCAATGAGAATAAGACTTTGTCGAACCATGACAACTTCTTCAATCAATCCCTTGCACTTTTGAATCAATCTTGATATCTTGGAAATGTAGTGAACCAAAATAACTTTTCCATGCCATCCCTTCCAAAACAACTTCAATGGTGTGGTTTAGGCTTCTCAAGTTTTATTGCCTAGGGCATGTAAATAAACCCATGAACCCATGGAGCAACTTGCTAAAGCTCATTGCCTTTACCTACATTAGTAACAAGTAAGACAAACCAACATTGCATTTTATTAATTAAAAGGAAAATCAAGACAAAATATTCATGATAACAAAAGAAAATAAGTCAAGGTGCTTGGTGATTCCTCAAAGAGAAAAGCTAAAGATAGGGAGGAGTACCAAAAACCCTAATGTGATCTTGTTGTGATTGAATCAATATGGTATTATGAAGGGATCTTAGGGGCAAAAATTGGGGTACACCAGCTGCCCTTATTTAAGTTTCTTTAATCCGAAGATGCGAAGGTTAAAAATCTTCGTGTCGACGCGATCGAAGATACTTAAATATAAAACAAACCCTATTTTTGGCCCTAAGATGCCATGCAATGCTTATGAGCATGAATGCGCATGAATAAAATCAAAGAGACACAAAACACCGTTGGGGATGTAACAAAGGAAATAAAGAAACAAAAGAGAAACCCGACCAGGAAAATAAATCACTGGTGAATCAAAAGACCTGACTTATAGAGGATGATAAAAAGCCAAAGGATACACCAACTTTTACTGAAAGCGAAACTACCAGCGTTCACTGAAGGTAGAAAGGGGGAAGAAAAACAATACCGACGTTTATTTGACGGAGAGCTACCAATGTTTACTGAAGGTAGAGAGAAGAAATCATTGACGTTTACTGAGGATGAACTACCAACTTTCACTGAAGGTAAAGAGAAAAGAAAATATCATAACACTGTTGTTCACTAACAGTGAACTACCAACGTTCACTGAAGGTAGCAAAAAGATAACAATCACCAACTTTCACTGAAGGTGACCTACCAACTTTCACCGAAGGTAGAAGAGAAAATATATCATAGCACCGCCGTTCAGTGACGATGAACTACCAACATTCACTGAAGGTAGCAAAAAGATAACAAGGACCAACTTTCACTGAAGGTGACCTACCAGCTTTCATTGAAGGTAGAAAGAGAATATATATCATAGCACCTCCGTTCACTGATGATGAACTACCAACATTCACTTAAGGTAGAAAAAAGATAACAATCATCGACGTTCACTGCCGATGACCTACAAACTTTCACTGAAGGTAGAAGAGAAAATATATCATAGCATCTCCGTTCACTGGTGATGAACTACCAACGTTCACTGAAGGTAGCAAAAAGATAACAATCATCAACGTTCACTGTTGATGACCTACCAACTTTCACTGAAGGTAGAAAGAGAATATATCATAGCATCGTTGTTCACTGACGATGAACTATCAACATTCACTGAAGGTAGAAAAAAGATAACAATCATCGACGTTCACTATCGATGACCTATCAACTTTCACTGAAGGTAGAAAGAGAATATATCATAGCATCTTCGTTCACTAACAATGAACTACTAACGTTCACTAAGGGTAGCAAAAAGATAACAAGTTTTTTTTCAAAAACCCCGGCGTTTCACCTAGAACGGGTCTCAACTTCTTCTTTAACCAAAGCATTCTGCCTAGAAAGGGTAATATATATAAGCTGTCTCAAATAAAGAGACTACCACTTGCAAAGATTTCACAATGAATTGTCTCTGCGATATTGAAAGTCTTGCCATCCACTGGTGTAATTTGACAACGAACTGCAAACTATCCACTCATAGAGAAGATAGAAAAAAAGTTACGTCGACTTTTACAGGGAAGTACAAGTTGCTCAAATAATGAGACCTGCTACTTGCTGTTATAGGAAGGATTGTAAAAAATGGCTTTCGGGGAACGCAATATGACTTCCTGGGGAAATGCCAATATATTTCTGCTGAGGAGATAAAGGTCTTCTCGTGTAAAATAAATGCACATCCTCAAACCAAAACTCAAAGCTTTCAGACGTCCAAAGTAATAATATTACTGGGAAATAAAGATTCGATCCAGAAATAAACTGGAGTAAAATAGTCTACCAAAATACATTCTCTGAGAAATGAACTCAAGAGGGAAACCCAAATCATCCAGTTGAGGAATTGTGTAGGAAGGCTAAAGCAAAAAAAAACTTCCACGAGGGATAATTCAATGGGGATATTGAAAGAACATACACTTTCTGCTTATTACTGACACTCTATTGGTGAGGGGACAACACAACTCTGCAAAACAGGGCAATACGTCCACAAAATAATAACGAATTTAAATGAGCAATGATTTGCCAAATTTTAACTATGCATGATGTATGTATGAATGTATGAGTGCTATCGTGCATATGCTGACAAAACAGACATATAACACTGGGAGTAACCAGACAAAACCAACTCGGGAACAAGCAATCCTCGGCTAAATTACATCCAAGATGGACATTCCATAAGAAAAAGTAAGCGCCAACTGAGGAAATAAAATCCTACTGCATGTCTTAACTTCACTGGGGAGAAACGTAATCCGGAAGTAAACAAAACATAGCGACGAAATAGTACAGATACAGAGATATAACATCCTTCCCCGGGCTTTACCAGGGAATAGCACTCATACTTCAACGGGGAAACAAATATTTTCAAATGTAACGCTTCTACTGGGGATTGCAAAATCAATTTCAAGTAAAGCAGAAGACACCAAATCATTAAAACACCCACTGGGGAATTCAGGCCAATTTTGAAGAAGGAAAAACATGAAAACTTCGCTAAAGCATATGATGCCCCATCGTCGAGACATTAACTGGGGATTTCGTGTTGACTTCATTGGGGAGGTCAACACCACATTCTCAAAGGGAAAACCAATATACGTTCTTTACTGGAGAAACTGGAGACATGTGTTCTTCGAGAGTAATTATTGTACCAACTTCTCTAGGAAGAAGGAACTTCTATCAAACAAGCGAAACCATCACTAGATAAATCTTGCATTGAGTCTCCATATCATGCAAACTCGGAAAAGAAGAAAAATGAACCAAAACTTGATCGGGGACACTGGAGTCACAAACCCAATACAGCAAAAACATCCTGAGAAAATCTTCCCCGGGAAATAAAACTTTTCAAAACAATTGGAGCTCGTCCATTCCTGGGATCGCCACTTTTGTTTTTCTCTTGCATCACAAATTCTAAAGTAAAAGCAAATTGTAAATTCTTTTTGAAAATCAATTTTTTTATTTAATCTTTTCGCTTTGAAAGTTATTATCAATAATAAATGGAGTCTTTGCAAGCTAAATAAAATAAGAAATACAAAGAATTGGGTAAAAGCTAAAATTTCATTAATAGAATGGTAGTCTGCGAATGGCGAGACTCTATGGATGATTACAAAGTTCGGAAAATGGTAATATATAATGGAAAAGATACATTAAGATACAATGACCACAATCCCCTCTAACAACTTTTGAAATCCTGAGCAGCAGCTTCCGTTGAAGTATGGTAAGGATTCAAGAAGATTGTTGCTTCAACGATCAAGTTTTGTCTGATGTAGTTACTTGCCAAGAAAGTCCCTAATTTTTTCCTAAGCTGCCCTTGTAGGTTTTCAACTTAGCGGGAAATTTTATTCTGTTTATGTCTCTAATTTTTGCCTAGACCGCCTTTTCGAGTTTTCAACCTACCGAGACGCTCTTTTTTGCCTAAGCCGCCATTTCTGGTTTTCAACTTAGCGAGTTGTTCTTTTATTTCTTTAGGCGAAGTATTTCTTGACTGCATCGGCATCCATGGGATGCGGGAACTCCTCGCCATCCATAGTTTCAAGAATTAATGCACTGCCAGAGAAGGCTTTCTTGACAACATATGGGCCTTCAAAATTGGGAGTCCACTTGCCCCTAGAATCAGCGTTAAAAGAAATGATCTTCCTGAGCATGAGGTCGCCTTCTCGGAATTCACGAGGTTTGACCTTCTTATCAAAATCTTTCTTCATTCTCTACTGATATAACTGCCCATGACACAAAGCTGTCATTCTCTTCTCTTCAATAAAATTCAATTTGCCAAACCTGCTCTGGACCCATTCATCCTTTGACAACTTGGTTTCCATTATCACACGCAAAGAGGGAATCTCAACCTCAATTGGGAGTACCCCTTCCATTCCATACACAAGCGAGAACTGGGTTGCTCCTGTTAAAGTGCGGACAGATGTTCGATATCCATGCAAAGCAAAAGGGAGAATTTCATGCCAATCTTTATAAGTAACGACCATCTTCTAGATGATCTTCTTGATATTCTTATTAGCAGCTTCAACAGCCCCATTCATCTTTGGCCTGTACAGAGATGAATTGTGATGCACAATCTTGAATTCCTCACAAAGTTCTATCACCATCTTTTGTTCAGATTCGAGCCATTGTCAGTGATAATTCTGCTCGGCACACCATACTGACATATGAGATTATTCTTAATGAAGCACACAACCACCTGCTTGGTAACGTTAGCATATGAAGCAGCTTCCACCCATTTAGTGAAGTAATCAATTACTACCAAGATGAAACGGTGTCCATTCGAAGATTTGGGTTCTATCATCCCAATCATGTCAATACCCCACATAGAGAAAGTCCATGGGGAAGAGATCACATTAAGAAGTGTCAGAGGCACATGAACCTTGTTCGCATAAATTTGACATTTATGACACTTCTTTGCAAATTTGTAACAGTCGGATTCCATTGTCATCCAATAGTAACCTGCCCTTAGCATCTTTTTAGCCATTGAATATCCATTGGCATGTGTGCCAAATGAGCCTTCATGAACCTCATGCATCAACATGTCTGCTTCGTGTCTATCCACGCATCTGAGCAAGACCATGTCATAATTTCTCTTGTACAACACATTTTCACTGAGGAAGAAACTGCCAGCCAATTTTCTCAATGTTTTTCTATCTTTATTCGATTCACCAATCGGATATTCCTGAGTTTGGAGAAAATGCTTGATATCATAATACCAAGGTTTCTCATCTGCTACCTCTTCTGTTGTAAACACATGAGCGGGCCTATCCAGTCGCCGAACCATAATTCGAGGTATATCATTCCAAGCATTTACTTGATACATAGAAGCCATAGTTGCTAGAGCATCCGCCATTTGATATTCATCTATGGGGATGTGATCAAATTCAACTTTGTTAAAGAAGGGTAACAATATTATAGCATAATCTTTGTAAAGGATCAAGCTGGGGTGACGAGTATCCCACTCTCCTTTAATTTTATTTATTACCAAAGCTGAATCACCATATACATCTAGAATTTTAATTCTGAGATCAATAGCTTCCTCGAGACCCCTGATGCAAGCCTCATATTCTGCCATATTATTAGTACAATCAAATGTCAACCTTGCAGTAAAAGGAATGTGCGATCCATGTGGAGTGACAATCACAGCACAAATTCCTTTACCATAAGCATTCACAACTCCATCAAATATCATACTCCAACGAGATCTAGGATCAGGACCTTCCTCAGGCAATGGTTCATCACAATCTTTCACTTTCAGAAACATCACATCCTCATCAGGAAAGTCATACTTCACAGACTGATGATCATCAAATGGTTGGTGAACAAGATAATCTACCAACACGCTGGTTTTAATAGCTTTTTGAGTGCGGTATTCAATGTCATATTCAGATAACAGCATCTTCCAGCGGGTAATTCTCCCAGTAAGAGCAGGCTTTTCAAAAATGTACTTGATTGGATCCATTTTGGAGATCAACCAAGTAGTGTGATTCAACATATATTGCCGCAAACATTTTACCGCCCAGGCCAGTGTACAACATGTCTTTTCCAGCATGGAATACCACTACTCACAATCAGTAAACTTTTTACTGAGATAATAAATGGAATACTCTTTCTTCCCCCATTTCATCTTGTTGTCCCAGAATATAACCCATGGAATTATCTAACACTGTCAGATACATAATCAATGGTCTTCCTTCAACAGGAGGGAGCAAGATAGGAGGTTCAAGAAGATATTCTTTAATACTTTCAAATTCCCTTTGGCAGTCATCTGTCCACACAAGACCTTGATCTTTCTTTAACAACTTAAAGATCGATTCACACGTTGCAGTCATGTGAGAAATGAATCTGGAAATATAATTCAAACGCCCGAGGAACCCTCTGACTTGCTTTTCAGTTCTCGGCACTGGCATTTCTTGAATTGCTTTGACTTTGTCAGGGTCAACTTCAATTCCTTTATGGATAACAATGAAACCTAACAATTTCCGTGATCGAACACCGAAGGTACATTTATTTGGATTCAAGCGGAGACGATACTTCCTCAAATGCTGAAACAACTTCAACAAATCTTCTACATGCCCTTCTTCAGTCTAGGATTTAGCAATCATATCATCAACATATACCTCGATTTCCTTGTGCATCAGATCATGGAATAGGGTTGTCATAGCCCTCTGGTACGTTGCACCAGCGTTCTTCAACCCGAAGGGCTTCACTCTGTAACAGAATGTTCCCCAGGGTGTGATAAACATTGTTTTTTCCATGTCCTCGGAAGCCATTCTTATTTGATTATACTCGGAAAATCCGTCCATGAATGAGAATACTTTTAATTTTGATGTGTTATCCACTAACATGTCAATGTGTGGCAATGGAAAATCATCTTTTGGACTAGCTTTATTTAGATCTCTGTAATCTACGCACATGCGAACTTTTCCATCTTTTTTCGGTACTGGGACAATATTGGCAATCCATTGAGGGTACACTGACGTCACAAGAAAACCGGCATTAATCTGCTTTAGAACTTCTTCTTTGATCTTCACTGCCATATCCGGGTGAGTTCTTTGCAACTTCTGTTTGATTGGCGGACACTCTGGCTTCAACGGAAAACAGTGCTCTACAATATATGTATCTAGACCAGGCATATCTTGATAAGACCAAGCAAAAATATCCACATACTCTTTCAACAACTCAATCAACTTGCTCTTCACATCAGGATGCAGCAACGCTCCAATCTTGACTTCTTTCGGATCTTCTTCTGAACCCAAATTGATTACTTCCATTGGCTCTTTATATGGTCGAATGGCATTCTCCTCGCGCTGAAGAAACCGTGAGACCTCTTCTGGAATCTTATCATAGTCTTCTTCTTCGGCCTCATACACAGGACATTCAAAGTTGGGAGAGGGTGCAGGGTCATTGTATTCAACGGTTTTTTTAATTAATCTGTACATGTGATTTATGATTGTTTTTAGAAACTGACACATATAACAAGTGATCATGCAGATTGAATTTCAGTTATTATTTATTTTGAAAGGTTTTTTTCTGATTACCATTTTCCAAGAAAAAGCAGAAAATAAAGACACAATTTGGGAAACAAAGACAACTTTTATTATTGATTTTAAAAGTCACAGCAAACAGATAAGCCCTTACAATATTAATACTTCCACCTTGGGCAGAGTGAAAGCTTTTCAAAAATATTAACAAAACAAATTACTTTGAAACATGTATGCAAGAGGGAACGTCAATGGTCATCCAGTTCTGAACCCTAACTCTGTGCGTCACGTAATTTGGCATTTCTGGCTCTGCTTCTTCTTCCACAATGGCATTAATCCCGGAGACAGTTGGATGAAGATAACCCCTGCTACGGAAGATTCCTTGATACTTGCCTGCAGCAGACTTCGGCTTCATGCTCTTACCTTTGTCATTCTTTAAAGAGAGCCACAAGCCAGCTCTGTTCTTGTTTACAGGTGGATCCATAATCTGTCCCCATACCTCACTATGACCCTTACGCACAACTTGCTGCACATCCTTAAGCGAAACCATGGAATTCTCATTTCCTCTTATGTTATCAATGGATAAGGCTTGGAATTGGGTTCCAACAGCAGCTTCATCCATCTCCACAATGCTGAAAGAGGACAAATGAGATATCAATAATGCCTGTTCTCCATTTATAATTACCACTTTTCCTTCACGTACAAACTTCAGCTTCTGGTGTAAAGTCGAAGTGACAGCTCCTGCCTCATGTATCCACGGCCTTCCTAGAAAACAGCTATAAGCGGGTACAATATTCATGACCTGGAAAGTAATCTGAAACAAATGTGGGCCTATATGAATAGGCAAGTCCACTTCACCAATAACAGATTTCCTTGATCCATCAAACGCTTTCACAATAATGCCACTTGGGCATGCATGGGAGTTCCTTGATATTTCAATTTCATAAGCGTGCTCCTCGGTATAATGTTCAAAGCGGATCCATTATCAATCAGCACATTAGATAGTGAATCATTCTTGCAGTTCATAGAGATGTGGAGGGCCAGGTTATGATTCCTTCCTTCATCTGGAAATTCATCGTCGCAGAAACTCAAGTTATTACATGACGTAATATTCCCTACTACACTACTGAATTGGTCTATAGGCATGTCACTTTCCACAAAAGCTTGGTCCAATACCCTCATCATAGATTCTCTGTGAGCAGAGGAGTTCATCAATAAAGCCAAGATAGATATTTTTGAAGGAGTCTGCAGTAGCTAATCTACAATTTTGTAGTCGCTCATCTTGATTATCTTCAAAATATCATCCACTTCTTTCTCTAACGTAGCTCCACTAGATTCACCCGTAGCCTTCTTGGGTTCAACATTCTCAGCAAGTTTCTTTCCATTGCTAACATCTCCACGAACAACTGGTGCAAATACACGACCGCTGCGGGTCACTCTGCTAGTCTCAGCAATATTTCCAACATCAAGAATTGGCTAGATCGGAACTTCCATACCATCCTCTAAGATTATAGCGTTATATTTGTAGGGTACAGCCTTATCTGACTTGTAGGGGACAGGACCCGGTAAACTAATCACCAATGGAGTAATAGCCGGCTTGCTATGATACTCGACTTCAAAATGGAAGGGTGCACCAAAACAAGGCACAATGAAGTTTACCCCTTCTTCAACATAATCAGTCATTATGGAGTCATCTCTCGAAAACAAATCTTCATCCGAGGAGAAGAACTCATCTGCAGAGGCATACTCATCATCTGATTCTTCTTCAGCCAAACAAAACTCAATCATATCAACTTCATGGTAATCATCCTTTGACATGTAACCATGATAGTTCCATTATCCAACAATAATTGAACACCTTTCCTCACGATTGAACATCCTCGGGAGTCCAGGCAACAAATTCGGCAAGATCCATACTGATGTTCCACCCGACCAGCCATGTGGCAGAAAGTAGCATGCAATTGTACAAGATCCCCATTCATGTGCTCCACATCAAAAAATTTGAACTCTCCAGGACATCCAGAAACCATGTTCACCTCCTCTTCATACTCTGCCCTAGGCCTGATTATGTGGATGAGGCCATCATCCATCATCTCCTGCAAATCAGCCTTTATCTTATTGCAACCATGTATGTTTGTACTGCAAATAGCACAATTGAAATGGTCATGCGTATAGTAGAGAAATTCATAGAGGCCTGCATGCATTTTCACCAAATCTCCTTTAACCAGATGAATATCAAAAATCTGGAAGTCGCCTGGACAATCGGCCACCATGTTCACAGCATTCACTCCTCCATGCTTGGGTAGAGGATTGTCTTTCACATTAGGGCCCACATCCTTGAAAGATAGAATACCAGACTTCACCAATTTCTGCACCTCAATCTTCAAAGGATAGCAATTCTCAACATTATGCCCTGGTGCTCCCTGATGAAAAGCACATGTTTGGTCTGCTTTGTAATACCAAGGAAATGGTGATGGTACAACGGGAGGTGGTCGGGTCTGAACCAACTTCTTCTGAATCAATGTCGGTAGTAAATCTGTATAACTTATAGGAATAGGTTCATAACTCTCCCTTCTCTGATTATACCCTTGATTCCCCTGCTGGGATGGCCTCTGATAAGAACCGGTGGTTGGAGCTACACCAACAACTGGAGTAACTGAGGCGACTTGCTGATGACGCTGATAATTTCTTCTAGGAGGATTAACCCTCCTCTCTTGCATAACATCATTTGTATCCCCTTCCTTCTTCTTGGCAAACCCATAAGATGGCTTCTTTGCACCTCCAGATCCTTCACTCTTTGTTAAACGGCCCTCTCTTACAACCTCTTCTAAACGGATACCCATGCCTACCATTTCAGTAAAGTCACTTGGCGCACTCGCTACCATCCTCTCATAGTATAAAGCGCCTAGAGTTTTCAAGAAAATCTTAGTCATCTCCTTCTCTTCCATGGGAGGAATCACTTAGGCGGCCACCTGACGCTATCTCTGTGAATATTATTTGAATGATTCCCTGTCTTTCTGAACCATGGCCCTGAGTTGATCATGGTCAGGTGTCATGTCCATGTTGTATTTGTATTGTCTGATAGATGCTTCTCCCAAGTCATTGAAAGTATGGATATTGACACTATCCTAACTCATATACAACTTCAGCGCAACACCGGTCAAAATATCCTGAAAAAAGTGAATCAGCAGACACTGGTCACCAGTATGGGTAGACATTCTCCTTATATACATTACCAGATGAGCACGAGGGCAAGTGTTGCCCTTGTACTTTTCAAACTCTAGGACTTTAAACTTTGCAGGTATCTTAACATTCGGGACCAAGCATAACTCATTCACATTCTGCCCGAATAACTCTTTTCCCATGAGGGCCTTCATCTCCCTCTGCATCTTGTTAAACTTCTCTTGAAAATCATCCATTATGTCATAAGGACCCAAGTATTCACTAGGTGGAGGAAAAGGATGGCACACATCATTATTAACAAATGGAACCAAATTCACTGAAGGAGGTGCAGCAGGAGTAGCATGCACCACGGGAGGTGCAGGAGTAACAGTAGTCTGGACACATGGAACTTCTTGAGGACCAAGATTGAAACCTTCAAGTGCAAAATTCCCTGGCATTCCCCATGGATAACCTTGAGGCATGCGATTCTGAACAACAGTTGGGGTAGCAGACACAGGAACATTCAGAGCTTCAGCAGTAGCCCTTGTCCGTTGAGGTTGAACACTCGGTGGCTGATTATGAGCAGCCACCAGAGATCCCATCAGAGCAGTAAGATTGGCCATGACGGCTTTCAAAGCAGAAACCTCCTCGTGCAGCTCGCGATTCTCTTTATCTAAGTTGTCCATCTTCCTTCTGAAATTAGCCCGAGTGTTGTAGTGGTGAGTCAGCTTGTTGAACGAAGTAAAGAATCTTGGTAAGACACCTGGAAATGTATAACAAATGCAAGAAATATGTGTAATATGATGCATGATATGCAATGCGCATGATTTGTTTTATCATTAATATTTCAAGGGACTTAAAGATTTATAGACAGATTGCAAATACCAAAGTAATAACACATTTGAAATACTGAAAAATTTTATTATAATAACTTCAAAATAGGTTACATGTTTCAACAATCTCAAGTACAAGATGAAAATAAAGTCTAAAACCCTGATAAGTAAAGTTGTCGGAGATCACTATATACGATGGTGCTTCCCTGTAAGCCTGGAAAGCTAAGCCTTCAACCTCTAGTTCTCTTCCGCATATCTTGTGGCAACCTTCTTCCAATCACCTGAATCAGGAAGTGAGCAACTAGCATCTGACTGAGGCTCAGGAGAAAATAAATCCACTTGCCTCTCCATCATCTCTACAACCCGACTCTCAAGAATCTCAATCAAGTCGTCTTTCTCCTTCAAGTTTGCTCTATAGGAAATCTCTAAATTTTTGCACTTATTCTTCCAAGCGTCCTTTTCCTGCTGCATCCTGACCAAAGCAAGTTGTATCTCTTCTATATCATCCAATAAGGGAGGAGTGGTTTTCACAAACAAATCAGGCGTAGGTGCTTCCCGGGAATACGACATCTTTAACTAAATAGCTCTCGTCTGGACCCACTGAAGATACGGTTCCAAAGAAACATCCCCCCTAGGTCCCAAGTGTTTCCTACTCTTCTTATGAATGTGACGCCAGGCCTTCGCAATCTTCTCTCTAGCTTCCTTTTGGTCTTCTCCCTCCTTCAGAAAGAAACTACTCAAATGAATACTATTTGGTTTATCCCTCATCAGATAATTGAGCTGTCATCGTGCAAGAACAGGATTATAGTTAATTCCTCCCTTTGAACCAAGAAGAGGTATATTGGGGAAACTACCATAACTTCAACAATCTCTATATCCTGGTAAGCTCGATGGTACCAATCAATATCTGAGTGAGTAAGTTCCATGATTTTAGGAGCCCAACAGGGTTCCTTCCTGACATCCCAGAAAGCATCAGACTGAGGCATTTGAGAGATAACCACCGGTACAACAAAGGCGTGCAACAGATAATCATCACTCCGTGATAATAATTCCGAAGATGAATAGAGTAATAAGCATCACCCAACAATGTAGGAACTTGGTTTCCAATCATGAAGATCCTGATAGCATTAACGTCAACAAACTTATCCATATTAGGAAATAAAAAAAAACCTGTAAGCAAGTAGAGCAAAGATGGCCTCAAAAGCGACTGTACTCTTCATCCTAGAAAAGTAACGAGTTTCTCCAATAAGAACTGAGCTAGTAATCCTATAATACCTCCTTTAGTAGTCATATGGGCTTCCACCTCAGACTTCCCTAGATGGATCAAAGCAGCAATCTCATGTGGTTTTGGCTCACCCTCCAAACCAGTAAAAGGAACACGATCGGTAATAGGTAAATCTAGCAGATAAGAATACTCCTCCAGTGTAGGCATCAACTGATAGTCAGGGAAAGTAAAGCAATGATACATAGGATCATAGAACTGGACCAAGGTCGAGAGAATACCCTCCTTCATCCTAAGCTTCATGAGAGGAATAATGGATCCATACTTCTTCCGAAAATCTGCAGAATACTCAATCTCAAGAATTAGACTGATAACCTCTTCTATCTTGGGATCTTTGAAACTGTATTTTCCGGTCTTTCTTTTTCCAGAATCCATTGTCAAAAAGTACCTGAGATATTCACAAATGGTCAACTTTCAAGTCCCTTGAAATAAAATTTCTTCAAAAGATGCTTATGAATGCATGAATGCATGATGCAACAATCACACACAAGATCACACATATAGGGTTCATAGGTTCAACGTCACAAGCATGAGGTCGAAGGTACTACCCATAAGGTGTTGGTCTAAAATTTATCACCTGCCGAACAAGGTTCTAGAGGTTCCCAAAGTCTACATCCTTCCTTTGGATATTACCAACTTCCCGATTAACTCGGTAATTAGTAACATTCTCAAGAAAAACTCGTTCGAGCGTAGTATCACGTGACATCTATTTCCGGATTACTCCATCATATCTTCTGCACTACACCTAAAAGGCCAAGATGGGTTAGGTATTCTACAGTCCTCAGCTTCAACAGGCTCTCAGGTCAAAAGCAGCATGTCTTCCTGATTACTCGGTAAATGACACTACAGTCAAAGAGGCCTCCACTGAGTCGGGGATCTCATGCCTCTTTTTTGGGATTAATCCTTCAAAGTTAACATGACTATACCGCCCGTCTGATCTTAAAGTTTTCCCAAGTCCGGGTATAGGACTTATAAGTAATTACCGAGCACCCTGAAAACAAGGAAAATCCAGACAAACATATATACAACATATAACACATAAACAACGATAGCACATATACAGATATAAACAAAGATAGGCTCAAACCACTTAGGGATGGACCAGCAAGAGGTCAATCTTTCCCCAGTGAAGTCGCCATTTTTTTTCTATAGCGGTAGAAATGTTTAAGACTAAGCCATTGGATTGACTAGACTTATACAGATCAAAATAAAAATTGCCACCGCGCTTTATTATTTCCAAAGGAATGGGAAAAGAGGGAGTAACCCAAAAAAGAGGGGGAAAGATTCAAGGTAAGGGGGTTGGTTATGCAAAGGGATGGTATTAACACCTTATACATCTACAGTACTCCGCAGGAACCTCTTTGTAAATCTGTGTATTTTGGCTATAAAATGATGTATAAGAATGAATAGTGGAGGTGAGAGAAGAAATATATTTTTATGGTTTTTTCACCCACCATGGTTGTGAACCTTTAGTGCCTACGTACCACCTTTCATGCATTAGGGGATCAGGGTACACGTAGTTCCTCTTTTAAAAATTTAAAACACAAGTGTGTTGGTTAATTTTATGAGATAAGGCATCATCGTCACTGTCCGTGTGAAAAAACATACTTACTACTCACAATCATGAGAAAAGAGAATTTGCATTATCTCAAAGTGGACGATATGGCTTGGATTTAAAATCAACAATGCCTCACTCAACACACAAGTGGAAAATATCTCTCTCCACTACATATTGTAGAAGTATAGTTATTTGCATCACTACAAAGATTGACAAGAGTCTAATATTTTGAGAAAGGTTTTAAAATAAACAGCCAAAGTGGCAAAATGGTTTGAAATGAGATTGATTGACTTTTAGTCTTTCCAAAAAAAATGTCAAGGTATTATTAAGTTGATTGAAGTTTATTTATGAAAGGTCTTGAAAAAATGCATGGACCTAAGTCCAAGTTTATTATGAAAGTGGTTCAAGTTTATAAACAAGAAGGGTTTTCAAAAGGAGGGAGAAGATTTTTTAAATTAAAGAAGATGGGAGGAGAAGAATAGACTATCCTAAAGCATAAGGTAAAAGATAGGGATAAGAACCATATAACCAAGAAGAAGCCAACACTTGACATTATGAGCCAAGATAGAATTCTTACTCTTTGGATTGAAACCAAACAAGCAAAGATACTAGACCTCTTGAGAGAACCAAACTTCAAGTGTATTAAGTCTTCACAAAAATTGGGCAGAGTAACGGCTGTATACGGGTGAATTCCAGATTACAAACAAAGTATGTAATCAAAATAACCTGCATACAAAACAACCAAACAACCAATGTCTTGAGGTAAACCTCAAGAACTCCAGACAAAATATCAATTAAGATCACAAGGTCTCCAACATAGGCCAAGGTTTCTAATCCTAAGTCCAAGAAGTCCAATGCTCCATAATGCCAAGGATAGTATCCAAATAGTCCAAGTATTATTAAATATTTTTATGGTTCATGTTGATTATTAGGTGTCTTAGAAGAGAAAAGAAAAGGCTCAAGTGAGCAAAATAAAAATGACATGAAATGTAATGCTTAAAGTAAATGATACATAAAGCATAAAAAGTAAAAGGCATAAAGTAAAAACAATTTAATAATTAGTGGTTAGTTGGATGACCATCTTGAAAATTGAATTTAGAACTCATTAGAGGATTGGTAGAACCAAAGCCTCCACACAACAAGTTGCTTTTACTTTTTTTCAAGTATATCATCCATTTGGAATCCTCAAAAGTACTATTTAATGATCAACAATGTTTAAGTGATCCGCGTTGACCAAAAGTGTTGTAGATCCATTAGAGGATTGGTAGAACCAAAGCTCCACACAATGAATCTCAAGGTTATTGGATCAAATAGATCAAATTAATATACTTGGGCTTGCAAACATAGATTTGGGCCATGAATAATCATTTATTCGAATCGGATTAAAATTTAGCGCTATGTTAAGCAATCGTAAATGGACTTATGTAGAAGTCACACCTATTTTGAGGTCGGTCAATAGCAATCTATGCACCATTTGTTTTGAGACATTATATAGGCATCATGCTTCAATAACACTTAGTGCAATAAAAAAGGAATAAGATGGAGAAGGGTGGGGAAGAATATACAAACCATATTTGAATTAAAATTTAATCAAGCTATTATTAAAATCATTCATCCATTTTTATAGAGTTAGACTCAACATCATGGATCCAATGATGTTAATAAAGTTCATGATCAAAAATTCAACCCAAGATTATCCAGAAAATAATCACAAAATAATATTGCACTTAATATATACATTAAAAAGGGTTTTTTAAAATGTTTTAAAATAGAAATAAAAGAGAAAAATATCAACTATGTTCAAATTAATCAAGATATAAAAAGTAAGACCATAGAAAAATCAGAAATGAACTAAAATAATTTTATAAAATTTTTGATAATTTTTTAAAGTCAGAAACTATTTTTAAAATTAAAAGAAATGAGTAAAATAAACCAAAAATGATTTTAAAAAATAGCAAAGTCAGAAATAAAAAATAAATGAGGTCACCAATATTTGTCACAATATCACTAGATCATTCCATAATTTTTTTCAGAATTTAAAAATGCATAAAAGTATTGTTAAACAATTAAAACAATTCAAATAAAGTGAAAATTTATAAAAAAAATACCAAAACACAAAATAAAATTGTGAAAAATTAAAACTCAGAAAGAGAAAAATAAAAAATATTCTTCATAATTTTTTACAGATTTTTTGACTAAAAATGAATTTTCTATGATTTTTTGAAATTTAAAACAATTAAATATAAAGTTCAGAAAAGAAAAATAAATTCAAAAATATGTGAACCATTGAATGAGAGTCAAAACGCGTTAGTAATCAAATCCAAGGGATCTGGCGTGATGTGCATATCATGGTCATTAGTGAATAAAGCACTGAATCAAATGTAAATCAGAAATTCAAAAAATCCAAATGGCGCAGTTTCATTGGTTGAAGGATGATACGTTGGTCATCTTTAACCTCCAGCCAGTTCCAAAACCAGGTTGCTCAATCTGTAAAATTAGAGCACAAGACCTATGTCATTCGCTTCGTCTTTTCAAGACGAAGACAACCACACCTTCGCGATAAATTTATATAAATTGTTGCTCAAGCAATTTGGAAGGAAAGTTTTAAAAAGGGATTTGAAATTTCATGGTCAAAACATGTTTCCAGATAAAAGTAAGTGTTGCAACTAGAACCAGGGCAATGAGAGCATCACAATGATATCAAAGTTTTGAAGAATTGATGAAGAAATCTACCTATTGAAGATGAGTTGCAGAGCTCTGAAACTGGACTTTTATGGAGCAATATAGGGCACGATTCTTGAAGGTAATTATATGGTTAGCTTCAGGGAAGATCAAGGAAGGTAAATGGATTGAAAAATTGGATTGAAAAAGGCTTGAACACAGATTTCGAAGTTGCAGAAATTTGAGTTATGGAACAAGTTTGGCAGGGTGATTCAGGCTATCCAAGCTTAAGAAAATGAATTAGGGATGACCCTTTATTTATAGGGAATCAAATGGAATGTCCAAGCGTGTGAAATGATGAAGTTTTGAGGGAAATTGTGTGAAGTTGCAAACAAGAAAAACGTGACTTCTAATTTGATCAAAACGCATCCAAAACACGAGTTTTATTGTGATAATCACTTATGGAAGTTCACTAAACATGTTTAGAGGCAAAAACACGTAGAAACAAAGTGTTTAGAAGCTAGACCAATGATTTCAAATTCTGACTTTTGAAGAAACTTCAGTTCCAAGTTACCAAGTTCAAATCAATGGCATTCTCAGCTCAAGGGGTCTTAGGGCATGATTCTTGATGCTTTAGAAAGATGAGGTTACAAGCTTTGCAATGAGAAAATAATGGATTCAAATGGATGTTTGAGCTGAAAGTTGCATTGAGTCAAAGTTGGAGAAAAAGGGTTAACTTTCCATACTTAGAAATATTTCAAATTTTTCTTCAAAAGTGACCTATAATGTTTTGCATCCAAACATGGCCTTCCACTTGGAATTTTCTATTGACCAACAAAGATGGCATGGAATAGACCTCTTGAATGACATTTTGAAACTTGAAACATTCAAAATATCCAAAAATTGAGAGAGTTATGAATTGTTGAAGTTGGCAACAAATCATGAAATGACCTATAATCTTTTGTAACCTTAGGGCATCTTCCATCCATTTTATCACTTTGCATATAAAATAAGGAATAAATTTCACATACTCAAGTTCATTATGGAAAAAGAGTGGGCTCAAGGTGATAGAAATTGACCAAGTTATGATCATTTGAAGTCACACATGAGAAATTAGGGGTTCATCTAGAGGACTTGTAATCTTTATTCATCATCAAGTTCCTTCCACATGAAAACTCCTTGAAACTTTTGAAGTGATTTCTTAATAACCATTTTAAGAGAAGGATGTATTTGGAATCACTCAAAAATACCAAAATATGAGCAAGATATACTTATTTGAAGTTCAAAACCCTAGCTCCTAAATCAAGAAAATGCTTGGAGGAACCTTTGCAATTTTGAACCACCTTCTTGTACCAACACCCTTGCTTTGTAAATAGAAGTTGTTGAGGATGAAAATGATAACTCATAACCACCAAAACCACTTCCATATCTTGAGAATTGAGTGAAATATTCACTTGTGATCAATGGGAACAAAACTTTGTCCAACCATAACAACTTCTTCAATCAATCCCTTGCACTTTTGAATAAATCTTGATATCTTAGAAATGTAGTGAACCAAAATAACATTGCCATGCCATCCCTTCCAAAACAACTTTAATGGTGAGGTTTGGACTTCTCAAGCTTTATTGCCTAGGGAATGGAAATAAACTCATGAACCCGTGGAGCAACTTGCTAAACCTCATTGCCTTTACCTACATTAGTAACAAGTAAGACAAACCAACATTGAATTTTATTAATTAAAAGGAAAATCAAGACAAAATATTCATGATCACAAAAGAAAACAAGTCAAGGTGCTTGGTGATTCCTCAAAGAGCAAAGCTAAATATAGGGAGGAGAACCAAAAACCCTAATGTGATCTTGTTGTGATTGAATCAATATGGTATGATGAAGGGATCTTAGGGGCAAAAATTGGGGTACAACAATATTCTTAAAAAAATATTTTATCTTCTAAAAACGCATTTTCAAAACTTCAAGCGAAGCATAAACTTTGCATTATTTGAAATAGTTGTTTGCATGTAGCTATTTGTTTAATAGCAGAGAAATTCGCACGATGAATATCCAGTGAACAAAAACCCTCTCAAATAGAAAAATCATTTCAAGTGGGAAGACACTTCCAATAACATATCTCCTATAAGCAATGGGGCATGACGAGTCATTATCCAACACACCTGGGGCAGTCCTGTCAAGATTCCAAGGAATCACTCAAGAAGTGCTGAGTATACCAGGGGCAGGTCTCCATCTGAATCACTCGGAGAATTGAACACGAATCCAAACAAAGGGTTATGTACAGTCAAACATTCCCTAGCAGTGCCACAAACACCTGCTACTAGGGGCAAGGACAAGTCTCCCCCAAAATCCTTTTCATAGGATGACCCCCAGCCAGGGTTTCAATCTCTGAAAACTCCTTCTCAACTGAGTTAATCTCGAGAATTCTCGTAGAGTTCTGCCAAAAGAAGACATCTCTCCGACAGACTGGCGACAAGATTTATTTCCCCAATAGTCTACAGATTCCTCAGCTTCAGTTTTCCTCTCTATTTGCTACAAATCAAGGGACCACAACTCCTCTTCCCCAGTAGACTTTTCTACAATCATCAGTGAGCTGCTGCAAAACTTGGAAAAGCAACCAGATAACCATTAACTTCTTTATCCCTAGTGCATTGTTGTAAAGCCTGGAAACCAACCAAATAACAGCTAACTTTCAAGAGATAACTCCCCAGTAGAACAACAGAGACTCCTAAACTCTTTTCCCCAAGCAGAAATCAACACTCTCCACAGAATTTCCCTCAAACAAAGTTAGTATTCCCCAACAGAGTTTCTCCTCAATCAACAAAATAGGAATTCCCAGCAGAAACATCTTAAAACAAGAGGAGCATACCTTTCTTCCCCAGCAGCAGTCTAGGAGCTCATTTCCCAAGGCTCATCAGCATGTTGTCAAGGATTTATTTTCCTAGACAAAGACACGCTGCAAGGAACACATTACATTCATAAACCATAATGCATACATGACAAATGCATGCAGCATAATCTCATTAATTTTGAGAAACATCATTAATCCATGCATCTAATACATCATGACATTGCATACAACTAACTCTTTACCTTTTCAGGAAAGATCAATCAACAGATAATTATCATCAACAATTTTCGATAAGTTCCAGATTAATACCTGTAACAAGCCAGGAAAACTATCTGTGGACGACTGATTGTAGATTAATACCTGTAACAAGCTAGGAAAACTATCTACATGAAGAGATTAAAGATTAACACCTGTAACAAGCCAGGAAAACTATCTTTCTTTCTCAGGTCATAGATTAATACCTGTAACCAGACAGGACAACTATCTCAACGAACAACTTTCCAAGTTCCAGATTAATACATGTAACAAGCTAGGAAAACTATATGTGGATGGATGATTATAGATTAATACTGTAACAAGCCAGGAAAACTATTTACATGAAGATATTAAAGATTAACACCTGTAACAAGCCAGGAAAACTATCTTTCTTTCTCAGGTCAAGATTAATACCTGAAACCAGACAGGACAACTATCTCAACGACCAACCTTTCCAAGTTCCAGATTAATACCTGTAACAAGCCAGGAAAACTATCTGTGGGCGAATGATTGTAGATTAATACCTGTATCGATCCAGGAAAACTATCTACATGAAGAGATTGAAGATTAATACCTGTAACAAGCCGGGAAAACTATCTTTCTTTCTCAGGTCAGAGATTAATACTTGAAACCAGACAGGACAATTGTCTACTCGACCATCTGAAGCAACCCTACCCAGGTTCCTTCTTATTTCCAGATGCCGTTTTACACGGACTCATCATGAAGTTACCCTACCCAGGTTCCTTCTCGTTTCCAGATGCAGTTTTACATGGACTCATCATGAAGTTACCCTACCCAAGTTCCTTCTCATTTCCAGATGCAGTTTTACACGGACTCATCATGAAGTTACCCTACCCAGGTTCCTTCTCATTTCCAGATGCAGTTTTACACAGACTCATCATGAAGTTACCCTACCCAGGTTCCTTCTCATTCCCAGATGAAGTTTTACACAGACTCATCCTAAAGTTACCCTACCCGAGCTCCTTCTCATACACTCTTCTAGAAATAATTCAGATACGATCCAGAGACGAATATTATTCTGATACTTATTCCAAATTTTTCTCAAATACAGTCCAGATACGATCTAGATACGGATGTCATTCTGACGCTCATTCAGTATATCTCTCAGATGCGAGTCAGATACAATCCATTTACGGATATTATTTTGATACTCCTTCCACTATCTCTGTTGGTTCAGTTTATATCTCTCAATGGTTTATCCTGATTCTTTCCAGTAGACTTTTTCTCGGGTTCATATAAATCACTCCAAAGATCTATTCTGATTCTTCTCCAGTTGAAGTCAAAAGTTTAGACTTAGTCTAATTTCTATCAACAGTCACCACGGATGGCATCTATAAGCCCGTCTCCAACAACTTTCTATCATTTCTCCAAATGGCATCTTTAAGCCCATTCCCTACATAATCAACTTACACATCATCGAGTGCTTATTTTTGGGCACTCTAGTGTTCAATCATCTTCCGTTCAAGTCACGAATGGCGGACTCGCCAATCGAACTCTTCAGGTTTAAGAAGATTGAACAAGGGCAGTTGTTGTACCCCAAAATTTGCCCTCTCATTTCTTAAGGTTTTTCTCACAAGATCTTCCATGACATCAAGTTTGCAGCATTGATACATCAATTTAGGTTTGGAATTGGCACAAGGGAAAAATGGTCAATTGCATGCTGAAAAGTCAAACTTTTGACTTTTGGAACAAAATCAAGTTTCAAGAATCATATTTCATCAGGACATGTTGGAATATGAAGTTTGTTTCATCAAGAAAATCAAAAGTCAAATTTGCTTTGGAAAATTCAAAGTTTTGAACACTTAGAATTTTTTCTAAGTGTTAAGAAAACATGACAAGTTTAGAACTTCTGGACAGATTTTCACCGTGATACAAGATAATTCTGGAAGAATTTATGACACAAGAATTGTAGATCTCAATGAGATCTAAAACATTGTAGAACAGAACTTCTCCTAGAAATGCAGGGATTTCAAGTTATAAATCTTTGAAGACACGTCCATGAAACTGAAACACTCAGTAAATTCTGGACATTTCCAAGACAGAATTTGGTTAGAACTTCTGGGCCAGTTTTCACGTAGGTTCAGCCAGAGTTTGCAAGAGTAATTCAAAGAAAGTCTACAAAGCGTGTTACAAGCTTTTTGAAAAGTATGAGAACTCTTTCAGAACATGTTGGAGTAGGGAGATTCAAAGATCAGAAGTTGGATGTTTGTTCTAAGTAACAGTGATGCTGAACTTATGATCTAGATTAAGCTATGACACATAATCTTATATTGCAGGATTCTGTTTTGACAAATCTCATCATCATTTAATGCTCACACCCACTTTTGAGTCTTTGTCCAGAGGATTTCCCCACGTGTGGCATAGAAGTACCATTGTTGTCCTTGAAAAGCAAACTATTGTACAAGTTTATGCTGGGCCCATGCTTTGATTTTTCCTCTGAGGTTAATTTTCCTTAATTCATGCTTACAAGTCCAGCTTAGGCACGGCTAAAAGCTACTAACCACCATACTTGTTTAACTTACTTCAAGAACAAGTCAGCGCCCTAGCATGATAGTTGTACTCTTGACTTCTCCAAGCTACAAAATCCTTGCCTATAAATTGAACTACATTTGCAACTGTTAAGAGGTAGAAAAATTGAAAAAATAAAAGCCTTGAAACCTTGCTAAAATCTCTCATGAACTTGAAGCTGCAGCCCAAATACAAAACCTGCTAGTCTTTGATTTTTGCATTCAGATTCCAATTTTCCTCAAGTGTTTCTCGACCAAATCATCAACATAGTTTCTGATACACATTTAGAAGTCATCCCAACTTCTGTTTTCAAACAGAAATTCCATCTCCACCAACTTCCATTTCAAAATTAGAACTTTGCTTCTTGGCTGTTCCAAAATTTTCCAGCCATTCATAGCTCAAGTTAAAAGTTGTCCCAACCTTCTGAGCACGTCAGGAAGCTGACTAGAACATCACAGTAGTCAAAACCAGGCTCTAGCTCACAGAACATTTTCCAGCTGCAAGGTAAGCTTCTACTGACTCTCATCACATTACTTAGACATTATTAGGCTTGCATGTTCAAAAATACAATGTAGACATCCTGACTCCGATGCTGTACATATTCATAGATTTCATGTATTTTTGCCTAAGTAGAGAATGTTTCAGTTTAGAACTTCTTGAGGAACTTAGGATCCAGAATTAAGATCAGCAAAGTTCATGCTTGTTTCCCTTTTTACAGTTCTGATTGCTTTGTATTTATGAAAACATGATGAAATATGCCATAACTGCTATGTTTGCATTTTCATTTTTATTGAGAAATAACTAAGTTGCAGATGCTCTAATTGGAGTGAAGGAGAAGTTCAAGTTCATCATCAGAACTTACTCTGTGATATATGTTTATGCTTCTGCTTCTAATACCGGATGTACAACCACCCCAGTGGCAGAAAGCGTGCGCATAAGACATTAGTGCTAAGGGTCCTGGGTTCTAGCACCAGAAGCATCTTTTTTAGGTTTATTTATTGACATTTTCACCCATTATCTGTCAGACAATATTCCTAGACCAGAACTTCTAGATATCCTCACCCAACAGCATTATCACCTCACTCTCTCAACAACCAGAACTTCTAGGTCTCCAGTCGCATTAGAACTTCTAGGCTCTCCCAATCGACCAGAACTTCTGACCTGCCAGTGATATTAGAACTTCTAGATCCCCAGCTGCACTAGAGTTTCTAGATTCCCTCAGCAATCAGAACTTCTAGGTTTTCCTTTGTTCCCAGCAACCACAGAACTTCAGTGTATCCAGACCCAAAACTTCTGACCTTTCCCATTTCTACTAACATGTTATTTTTTATTTGCAGCGCATTAGAGTCAGAGTTTCTACCTCTTATTTCTGTCCTTTCAGCCACGCGCTGATTCTGACCCCTTTTTCCTCTTATCATTTTTATCATCATTCTATTTTCATTAATCAAAAACATTAAAAATATTTTATATTCACATATTTTATTTTATTTCTTTTTAAAACCAAAAGATCAAAAATATTTTCTTAAGCAAACTTATTTTCTTCTCTTAACAAAGACAAAACAAGTCCATTTCATTTCTTGTATATCATTTCAATATGGTTGTAATATATAATTAGGATTTTAATTTCTTGCAATCCCCATTTGTAAATATGTACACCCCATCCCCCTAATGATTGTAATAGCGTAGAATATTTACTCTCCATAATTTATCACTTTCATATAAATGTTAGTAATTAGGATTTATATGGGAAGACAAAAATCAACAAGTAGACAACCCTCAATCAAAGATTAAACATGCAAGTCAAACCCACTATTCACACATGCCCCCCTAGGGTAATTCCACTTTTTTCCTTATGAAAATGGTCATGTTATGCATGTGGGATATCTTAGCAAAAACAATCAAAATACAAGATCATAGTCCCTCGACGACGCTATAAATGTTGCCTTTTCAAATGATATTTGTCCCTAAAGAGAAATGCTAAGATATCTCACAACATTGCTATCATAACTATACGATGACCCACGCTCGTCCCTTTTTACATCCAAAGATAAGGCTTCTTACCAATCAATGGTAAGATAGTAACATCAAAGGAAAGGAGGAAATGAACAAAAAGACTTTTGAGTAGGTAAAAACGTTCTTAGCTGCTTGCTCACTTTCAAAACAAACACACACCAAACACTTTCAAAACATTGAAATATTTTCAAAAGTCCAACACTTTGTATACGTTCTTACAAAGAACCATTATAAAGTTTGCTTAAACTAAGACGCCTTTTCAAAAATACTTTCAAAAACCACCACAAAGCATATTTATCAAACAAAGCAAGTGATCTAGTAAGCAACTAAGAGCCCATAGATAACTATGGATGAAAATGGTGCTAATACTTTCCCTTTTCATAATCTACCCCCCGAACTCAAGAAATAATCTCAAAGGTCTTTCCTGTTCTTTTCAGCCTTTCCTTTTTGGATAAAAGAAAAGTTGGTGGCGACTCTTGCTAACCGCAATAATTGCGATTAAACGCAAAACATCCCAAGTCATTTCTCCCACCGTATTACACCATCTCCAACAACTCTTCATCATCTCTCCAAATGGCATCTTTAAGCCCATTCCCTGCACAATCAACCACCACATCATCGAGTGCAAATTTCTGGGCACTCTAGTGTTCAATTATCTTCCACCTTCAAGTCACGAATGGCAAATTCGCCAATCTAACTCTTCAGGTTTAAGAAGATTGAACAGGGGCAGCTGTTGCACCTCAAAATTTACCCTCTCGTTTTTCAAAGGATCATCCTGGACCCTCAGGTTTGCTTCTATCAAGTTTCAAGTCTTGGACTACAATTTTCCAAGAAAGTCATTCACAAGGGCAAAATGGTCAAATGCACACTAAAAAGTCAAACTTTGACTTTTGGATCAAAAATCAAGTTTCAACAATCATTTTTCATCAAGACAGGAAATTGGTTCCTCAAGAAATCAAAAGCCAAAAATTACTTTGAAAAATCAAATTTCTAAACATTTAGAAAATTTTCTAAGTGTTAAGAGAATATTTTACTTCAAAACTTCTGGGCCAGCCTCCACGCGAGTACAGTCAGAACTTGTAAACTTGGTTCAGAACATGACCCTTCAATCAGAATATTTGGAAATTGTGTTCTTCGATCAGAACATGACTCTTCAGCATATGGAGGCTACGTTCTATGCTTTGATCAAAACCTCACCCTTCGAATCTCACTATGGTTTTATGCGATCAGAACATCACCAAATCCCAAAACCTCGTTTGAGCAGCCTGCTACAATGTTATAGAACAGTCCTGCATCCAGCTGCCACAACACTCCAAAACTCTGCTGATCTAGTCCACGCCTGCACTTTCTCAAACCCCATCTTTGCACCAAATTAGCATATGAAAGTTGTGTTTGAAAAGAAATAGAACAATATGCCAAAAAGGTTTAAATCCCATTTATTTTTCCCCCAAAACCACAGCAAACTCACCTATAAATAAGTTGTTCCATCACACGTTCAAGGGGGCTGGCTTTTGGAAAGAGATAATTATCAAAGAGAGAAAAGAAAACAGTAAAACATTTGTAAACCCAGAATTCCCAAACAAAATCAAACCCTTGTTCTTCCCTTTGAATCAAAGAACAAAACATTATGTTCCATTCCTTGCTAACCCCGGAATCTGAAGGTAGCAGTTCAAGTCCCAAACACACACTTCAGGTTCAAGGTAAGTCTTTCTGACTTTGAATTTTCCATTCAGAACATCATTAAATATGTAAATGTCATAGTGTTGATGTTGTCCATATCATTGCATAATTGGAAAAATTGTCGATCGGAACTTCTTGAATAGAGATAGGCTCAGAATTAGGATTAGAACTTCTATAAGATGTTGTGCTTTTATCTTTCTTATTTGTTGTTATTAAGAACTAAATAAGTTGCATATTTCTGACTAATGTAACGAAGGAGGTGAAGTGTAACACAGAACTTCTGGGTTTTCTTTCCCGATGTTTTAGCACAACGCAGAACTTATGAGTTCTTCTCATTATTTTAACACACCAGAACTTCTAGGATTTTTCTCACTGTTTTAACATACACAGAACTTCTAGAATTTTTATCATTGTTTTAACACACACAGAACTTCTGAGTTTTCCTCACTATTTCAACATACAAAATTTCTAGGCTTTCTTACTATTTTAACTCACACAGAACTTCTAGCATTTTTCTCACTACTTTAACACTCAGAACTTCAGCATGTAGCAACCCAGAACTTCTGTTTTTCCCTCTAATGTTTCTTTCAGGACCTCAGCGTGCATCAACCCAGAACTTCTGATTTCCTCTGACATTTTCCTTCTAAACCACAATGCACCTGGCATCAGAACTTCTGATTTCCTCTGACGTTTTCCTTCTAAACCACAACGCGCCTGGCATCAGAACTTTTGGTCCCATTTATTTCGCTTTCAGCAACATGTTGATCCTATTTCTCATTATTTCTCATTTCTCTCTCTTATTTTCATTATTTTTGGCATTAGCACTATTTTTATTAATATAAAAAAGGCTTGAAAAAAATTTTTCTTTTATTAACTAATTGTTCCTTTTTTTTTCTTTTAACTTATTAAGATAAAAAAACCATTTCCAAAACAAGTCTTTTCCTTTTCTTATATTGTACAATTCAATATGGTTGTAATAGATGATTAGGATTTAAATTCTTGCAAATCCCCATTTGTAAATTTGTACCCCCATCCCTAAATGATGTAATAGCGTAGGACTTTACATTTCTGTAATTTATTGCTTTCAAATATAAATGATAGTAATTAGATTTTTGTATGGCAAGACATGAAATCAACAAATAGATAACCCTAATCAAGACTAAATTCATGTAAATCAAACACACCGTTCACACTTGCACCCTTAGGGTAATCCCGCTTTGTTGCCTTTCGGAAAATAGTCTTGTCCCTCGAATATGGGCGTTTTTAGCAAAGACCCTCAATAAAAGGTCGTAGTCCCTTGATGACCCTCAATGTTGCCTTCGGTAAACGATCTAGTCCCTAAACAAAATTGCTAAAACGTCCCACAGGTTGCCTTCTATGACTATACAAACGTCCCACACCCGTCCCTTCACATCCAACGATGGGGCTTCTTACCAAATCAATGGTAAGATAGAAACATCTAAAGGAGGAGGAAAAGAATATTTTAGACCTTTTGAGTAGGTAGGTTGCTCCTAGTTGCTCGCTTGCTCACAACAAAAGCATTTTATACACCAACACTTGCATTTTGAAACATTTATAAAAGACAAACACTTTGTACGGGTTCTTATAGAAACGAGAACCATTACAAAGACACCTTTTCAAAATCTCTTTCAAAAACACATTCCACAAACACTTCTTTGAACTATTTTCCAAACAACACTTTGTACGCGTTCTTATAGAAACGAGAACCATTACAAAGACACTCCTTTTTAAAATACTTTCAAAATTCACACCACAAACACATTTTCAAATAAAATCAAGTGATCTAGCAAGCAACTAAGAGCCCGTATATAACTACGGATGAAAAGAGTGCTAATACCTTCCCTTTTCATAACCTACCCCCCGAACTCAAGAAATATCTTGAAAGGTCTTTCCTGTTCTTTTCAACCTTTCCTTATTGGATAAAAGAAAAGTCAGTGGTGACTCTTGCTATCCGCACAATTGCGATCAAACGCAAACACATTGATACTTAAAGTTTTATCCTCAAATATCATTTCCTTTTGACTAATATTGATGCTACAATCTAGGATTGTTATTTTCCAAGTAAAAATCCCAGTTATTTATAGAGAGTTATCCTTTTCTTTGTAACCCCGTGAGCTTCTTGAGTCCATAATTCTTATGGCTTTTATTCGAGTTTGGGTAAGTTGTGCTTGGGTCTGGTATTATGAAGGTCTCCTTTGCCAAGTTTTGGCTATAAAGGGGTAGAAAGGTGAATTAGCTCAGATGCTGCTGATCAAATGCTACTGCTGCTTCCACAAGTGGTTATTATTACTATTTACAGATGTCAAGTGGGTTATTATTTGTGACATATGATTGTGACCTGTGATCTGTGTTATGAACACAATTATGACATGTGTTATGAGTTATTAGGGGCAATAGTTGATTTGGTCTTAAGGAGTTATTAAGATTTCTCTTATTCCACGTTTTGGTCTTCTATGTTTAGAAGATGTTCCAACATTGAGGGGGAGTACAAGTTGTCTTCTGCTATCTTCTTCCTCGTGTGCATCAACCAAACTTTAAGACTTTCCTTCCTTTTATCCTGAAACTGATGTTCGTTGGTGTTGATGCAATTGAGTTCTTTAGAGTGCTGCAAAGAAGATAAGTAACAAGATGTTGAGACATCATTTTCAACTGAAGATCTATTGTTGTGTGCAGCAGTTTCTGAATTGCTGTAAATTTTTTATAGATTATTTGTTTTAGCCAAAATTTGCCAAAGGGGGAAATTGTTAGTTCTCTTGTTTTAGGATTGGCTTAATGTTTGTAAAACAAATAATAGAAGCAATAATGTAATGTAGAATAGGATGTATAAACTTGCTAAGAAGAACAGGTACAACAAGAAGTCCTATTACAATGTCAGAACATGTTGCGTTGAACTTTTTCAACAACTGGAACAACATGTCGAAGAAGATGTCTTGACATTGCTCCTGCTGAGCTGGATTAATGAGATTCAGTTTGCTCTTAACATAAGCAGAATATTCAGAAGAATATTATGCATCCTATGTGGCGCATATTTAAAGGTCCAGAAAATTCAATCAGAAATCAAGGAGAATGAAGACTTTCTAAATAAGGAGATTATTTAGGAAAGTAAATATTGAAGACCTTTCTTGGGGAAGAAGTTTCTGCAGTTTGTTACAGCTGATTTGTTGTGATTGAAGGCCCAAAACCAGTTTGGTAACAAGTTATAAATAGAAGGGTTTGTAACCCAGAGAAGATACGGCTCAAGATGTAGAAGTCTAGGGTTTGTCAAGGTAAACCTCCCGGGTTGTGGGAAGGTTACAAAGTTCACCTCAAAGCCTGTAGGTAAGATGTCTATTATTCTTGGAGGAAGCTTTGAAGCAACTCTAGGATGTGTTCTTAGTTAGGAGAAGAGCTAACAAACAGTGGAGTTTGGCTTGGAGGCTTAGATAGGTTGTCATGGAAGTGTATCTTCCAAACCTCTATTTGTATGATCAGAATTTTGGTGAAGGGTCATTGATGCAGTGACTGAGGTGTTGACTACTAGACATCATTGAGATGATTGGAAGTGGGATGGGGATATTCCTTATCTAGGGAGGACCTAGGTAGAAGGGTCATTGGGTAGTGATTAAGTGCATAGATCGTCAACGGGTGTGTTGGCTGTAGGATCTACAAATTGATACTATTGATAGTGGACTTCATTCCTAGCTTGGTATCCCCTAGAGTAGGTGTTATTGTACAGTGAATTGGGTAAACAATTCTGGTGTGTTCTTTATCTTTTCAATACTGTTTTTCCTGTGTGTTTATGTCAGATCAGATGTCTCGACATCCTTGTATGACATCTGAGTCTGTTGTACCAGAATTTCAAAAATACTTGCACACTTTGCACCACTAGGGTTTACTCCACTTTGTTGCCTTAAAAAATTGTCATGATATGCATGTGAGACATCTTAGCAAAAATAACCAAAAACACAAGATCATAGTCCCTAGATGACGCTTCGAATGTTTCCTTACAAATGATCTTAGTCCCTCAAGAGAAATGCTAAGATATCTCACAACATTGTTATTCATGACTATACGATGACCCACGCTTGTCCCTTTACATCCTAAGATAAAGAATACTTACCAATCAATGGTAAGGTAGCAATGTCAAAGGAAGAGAGAAAAGAACAAAAGACTTTCGAGTAGGTAGAACGTTCTTAGTTGCTTGGTCACAATTCATCTTTAAAACAAACATCTTCTCAAACACACCAAACACTTCCAAAACATGAAATATTTTCAAAAGTCCAACACTTTGTATGCATTCTTATAGAGACGAGAATCATTACAAAGTTTTCTTAAACGAAGGAGCTTTTCAAAAATACTTTCAAAACTCACCACAAACACATTTCAAACAAAGCAATTTCAAAAGTGATCTAGCAAGCAACTAAGAGCCCATAGATAAATGTGGATGAAAAAGGTGCTAACACCTTCCCTTTTCATAATCTACCCCCCGAACTCAAGAAAATATCTCAAAGGTCTTTCCTGTTCTTTTCACCCTTTCCTTATTGGATAAAAGAAAAGTCGGTGGTGACTCTTGCTATCCGCAACAATTGCGATAAAACGCAAAACACCCAAGTCAATTCTCCCACCATATTACAGAAGCGGAGAGGAGATTGAAGAGTTGACCAGAAGAGAAAGCACACGAAAGCGGTCGCAAACGGAGGGAGAACCGAGAAGTGGTGCTCGGTCGAATCGGTACGGTGGTGGAGGAAGAGAGTGAACTCAGTTAGGAGAGAGAGGAGAGAAACTTGAGAGAATTTTTGCTCTTGAGTTGATTTTGTAAAACATGAGAAAAAAGTCATTTCAATTTAAGTTGAAATTAATATATAGTGGAGCTCTTAAGACTTGTTTGGAAAATGGAATTGAAATAATCAATTTTTGACTCAAATTCCCTTGTTTTCGGGTTGTGCAGATTTTTTATCATGATTCCATGTACAATTCGAGATGTGAGCAGCAAACCATAACTTTCAGAGCATAATTTGAACCCGAATCTTGAAGCTAGATGTCAAAATTTGTGACATCACACCAAAAGAATCGTCTCGATACGATAAAAATCGAGAGAGTTATGATTTTACAATATTGAGAAAATTGGAGACATAAAACTCTCTATTTCGGGTTGCGCGGCTTTTGCGTCATATTTCGGTGGTCAACTTTAGAAACAAACTGTAAACTGAAGTCTTCTAATCATAATCCAAACTCAGGCCCGGAAGAAAACTTGTAGCTAACAAAATTTGTGATATCATTCCGAAAGAATCGTCCCAAAATGTTAAAAATCAAGAAAGTTAAGATTTTTGCAATATTGCACGACAGTTGACCAGAAATCTGCTTCAGCATGCAATTTTCAACATATTTCACAATTTCGGAGATCTTCTTCACAGAATTAGCTTCCGACCTAAACATACGAAATGAAAAGGATGTCGAGACGGTTTCAACGCCCAAAGACCCACTTAAAAATAAATTTTTGGACGGAAGTTATGAATTTTTGAACATAAAATGTGAAATGTTGATTTTCAGTCGATACTGTCTCAAATCAACTGAAACGCTTGATTTTATTTGAAATCAGAGGCATGATAGAACACCTGAGAGCTTGGCATGATAGTGACCTGATGACTCACTGGTTGAGTAGTTCAGAAAATGTGCGGAGTGCAGTTGAATCTCGAAAACCCTGAATTTCTGCTTTGTTGTACTACCTGATGGAACAATTGTTTTTGTAGCCTAACATAGATAAATGCCTTGATCCCGTAACCATGGAATCGATGTTATGTATGCACGAGTATGTTAGAAAAATAAACTAACTAGTGTTAAACTGAAGAGGGAGAATTTTGGGGCGTAACAACTGCCCATATTCAATCAACTTAAACTTGAGGGTGATATTGGCGCTAGCCTTTCGAACAATCGAGGTAGAAGAGGATTGAATACTCAATAGAACCATAAATTCCATACTCTGAAGAACAAGCGAAAATCAGGTATTTTGGTTTTTTCTGCGTTTTCTATTTTTTTTGTTTTGATTTTGTGAAAAATGGTTATCAAGGGTGGCATTCTTTTAGAGATGTATGTCAGGTCAAGATTAGAAACACAACAGAAATAGAGATTAGATATACATGACCGGTGTTGGTATCATACACATATAAGAAAGAGACCAGAAGAGGAATCTAACAAAGATATCAAGAATACATGTCTGGTGTTGGTATCAGACACATATAAGAAAGAGATCGGGAGAGGACTCTAACAATGATATCAAGAATACATGTTCGGTGTTGGTATCAGAAACATAAGAAAGATATTAGTTATATTCCAAGTAGAATAAGACATATACAAACAAGGAAGAGACCGGACGAAGAAGGCTCTAACATGGAATACTAACTGAAGTTAGACTATGCGGGAATTATTCGAACGACTCGAAACTAGAAATTTGTGGTAGTTGAATGATATGACGTGGAAGGACATGCTGGGGAATACAAGATATTATGGATATCTGTTGGGATGACAAGGAGTAACCAATAATACTTGTGAAGAGGGAGATAAAGAATGAAAAGGCAAGTAGTGACATCTAAGAATGGCATTGCATGAGGAAATAAACTCTCTGGAAAATACATCAAAAAACATTTGAAGATACATTAGAGTCATCCAGGAATGGCACTGGACGGGCAAGACCATGACATCCAATAACCTACTTTGGATGAAGGGAGAAATTCTATGGAAAATACATCAGAAACACCTATAAGAGCACTAGATGCGGAATGAAACCAAATCTGAAGATACATCAGATTTATCTATGAATAACACTGGATAGAAAAGACCACGACATTCAATAACCTGCTTCGGATGAAGGGAGAAACTCACTGGAAAATACATTATAAACACCTAGAAGAGCACTAGATGCAGAATGAGACCAAATCTGAAGATACATCAGAGTCATCCATGAGCATCACTAGACGGACAAGACCATGACATCTAATAACCTCCTTTGGACGAAGGGAGACCACACCACCTAATAACCTGCTTTAGATGAGGGAAAAAGAAACCATGACATCCAATGACCTGCTTTGGATGAAGGGAGACCACAACATCTAATAACATGCTTTAAATGAGGGAAAAAGAAACCATGAAATCGAATTACCTAATTTGGATGAAGGGAGAAAGAAGTACGACATCTAATAACCTGCTTTAGATGAAGGAAGAATCATGATATCCAAGAATGGTATTGAATAAAGTGAGAAACCAATTTTAGGAATTATATTGGGGAGAAAAAAAGGCAGACATCCAAGAATGGAACTGGAGAGAAAAGAGATAGGCATCTAGGAATGGTACTGGAGTGAAAAGACATGTATTTTTTTTTGGTAGGTGCCAAGTAAGTTGGACTTTGACCACAAGGTAAGATGTCGACAGGAACAAGGCCTTGGAAGATGAAAATGAGTATGAAACACTCTTGCTATGCATGCTATATGAATTTTTATATGCATGATATGAATGATCTATGCATGTAATGTACAATGCATACGTTTATGCAACGAAGCATGGCTCTTTTATGGAGGTAAGAATGGAACTCTGATTCCTCAACACGGAGAACTCTGCCAACTCTGCTTGGAAAGAGAATATCTTGAGAAACACTTCTACCACACTTGTAAACTGTATCGAACTGATTATCCTCTAAGGAATGACTGAAGAGTTGTCTAGGGATTGCCCTAGGTTAACTGATTGGTGAGGATAAACTGATCATGGCTTCCATCGACTATTGTTGGAAATAAACTCATCACGACTTCAATGTTGGAATAATTGGGGGAAAGGCTTTCTCTATTATGAGTCTTGAAAAATATCTTCTGGTTAACCAATTTTGAGAATAACTTGCATTGAGAAACAAATCTTGAACTGATTCGTAAAAGGATCTAGAAGTAACTTGCCTCTGATAGGACCACTGACCAAGTTTCTTAACTGTTCGAAATTCCTTGATGAGGAAAGTTTGTTTGCAAGCAAAAATTGTTCATTGAAACACGTAATTTCAATGTAAGGTTCATGCAAAAGTTTTGAAGTCAAAATAATTATTGAAATGAGGTTATTATAGAAAATGAGTTAATGGTCAAAACATGGCGGTTTAGACATTTAAAGTGAAAGAGAAATCAAAGGTATGATACCAAGACAAATGATTTGCAAAAGATCTTAGGATTCAGTTTGCGCAACCTTGTTGTAGTATGATTTCAAAAGAAACCCGACTTCAATTAGGTCTTTTGAGGGTTGTAACATGGTCTGGTTCACGGTTTAAGAAACAAAGGATAAAGGCTCAAAATTTATTTGTATGCAACCCAATATTCGTGATGTTCTTCATTCCTATGTTCAGTTAACTCAGACTATGAATTCATGTTCCGAGAGATTCTGGAATTGTATTGATGAAAGTAACTATGATGGCTCAGAAGCCAAGAGATTCTTGAGAACACAATCACTTCTATTTTACAATATTTTGTTGTTTTTGTTGAGGACTTTGGTCAACTCTATTTTTTTTAAAATTTATTATCCCTAACTTTTGTCTGAACTGTTCCATTTAAGATTACAGTCAGCGGGATTCCCCTGTTTTGCCTAAGTCTCCTTCATAGTTTTTGACTTATCGAACTTTTCTTTTGTTTTTTCATTTCATTTTTTATTTTTGGAAATATACTTACTGCCTGGCTTAATGATTACGGAGAACCACCATTGGCACTTTTGATTTGAATGACATCTTCTACACTTCTTTGATGTGTGCGAAGGAAAGCTTGATTGTAACCTTTATTGAAAGGTGTCTTGAATGATTGCTCTTGTAATTGAATGCACACCAAAATTAACAGAGAACCCCGCCCCAGGTTAAGATTGCGGGTTTTTTGTATAGAAAGAAACTTTAACTTCTAGGCTCAAAGAGGTTGACAAGGGATTAACTTCCTTATTTCTCCAGTGTTTGGAAATTGAAACAATGTCTGTATATCATCAACAAAGTTTTATTTGAAATAAATACCAACAACAGTTATGGGTATTTTATTTTCATCATCCTCCCTCCAATCTTTGCATAAACAACAATTTGATAATGAAAGTAAACATGATATATATATATATATATATATATATATATATATATATATATATATATATATATATATATATATATATATATATATATATATATATATATATATATATATATATATATATATATATATATATATATATATATATATATATATATATATATATATATATATATATATATATATATATATATATATATATATATATATATATATATATATATATATAATAAATGTAAATAATTTGAATCAAAATAGTGCAACGCTCATTTCATTAAAATTAACATGAAAGTAAAAACAAAGTTTGAAATTAAGAGTTCAACATAAACAAGGGAAAATAAAAACAGAAAGAAACATGGCCTAGTGACTAATCAACAACGAGGATGAGTTAACCCATCTTAAACATTGGCTTTAGGAGGTGAATTAAAATACTCTGATCCATTCTTTAGCCACTTTGTCCTGGCAAAGGATTATTGCCAACATTTAGAGTAGAAGCTTCAGAATTTATCACTATCCTCTAACCAACTCTTGAACTCTAGCCTTCAGTGCATAATTGTGAAGTGCTCTAGTTCTAAGTGGGAATCGATCCTTTTGGTGGGGGTCTTTGGAGAAAACGATGACTGAGTCATTATTGGAGTTTTTGTACCACATGCATAAGTCTATGATGTTGCATTACATTATAAGTGACATTGCATAATGATGTGATTAAATGATGCTTGTTGATAAATGGTGTTTGATGATATGTTATTATGTATTGATGATGTTGTGAAGGTATAAGTATAACATGAGGTCTTGATGATGGGTGATGCCTTGTGTTGTACCCCAAAATTTGCCCTCCCATTTTTCATCAGAAGACACAACCCTAGGGTTTCTCGGATATTCAAGTTGGCTCAGAAATCGACCAGGTAAATTCTCTTCTGTGGCAGTAAACCAGCAATTAGGATTTCTTGCAATTCTCAAAAGAAAATGAGTTTCCAAAGATCCAATTGGCTTTCACAGGTCTTCATGCTTCCTCAAGGTTGTATTTATGATTTCTTCAAGCTACAAGATTTTGAGACGATTATGTCTGTTCATGGTCAGATGGGATGTCGCTCACGGGTTTATCTTCAAAGAATCGGAAGAAATTTGAGTTTGGAAAACTTTAAAATTAACAAATCATCGCAAGGCATTTGATTGATTTTGAATTTTCTTAAAATGCAGTTTACTGAAAAGATAATGTTTGTTCTCAGAGCATGATTTGTTTGGGACAAGAGATGGAAGTTAAGACTGTCATTTAGGACAATCATGATTATGGGATCCAGGTTGACCAGATGATTTGCGTCCTTAAAACATTTGTTTGGTTAGGAAATGGAATATACAGTGCGTGTTTGTTTGAAATGCAGTTACAAAGTTATTGGGATTACTTAGAATTTAAGTTACCAGACTGGAGCATTTTATTTCAATTATCTTGATTGGGAATTTCAAAAAAATCAATTATAAATTACAAGTTGTTGTTGATAAAGTAATTCAAGTTATAAAATGACACTAGAATACTTCATGCTACAACTCAAGATTTTCTCCAATTTCAAACATTGTTACAAAACAATTTATTCTTTCAATACTTTATGTTTTACAACTTATTGTATTTAAAGATGAATTGGTACTATTGGATACAATATAATACAAGAATGATCTTTCTAAGTTACAGGAAAAATCCAAATGAATGTTTGGCCTAGGAGAATTAATCTATGTCTAAGTTGTTTGAAGATTGAAGTCGTATCAGATTCCTTTGCTTATCTCCAAGATTTCCATGCTTGCTACAGATTTCTTGCGTTCTTCGCTTTGTCATATCCAATTTTGCTCACATTATGACAAGAAAAAGAAAACATGACTAGTACAAATTATATAGGCATGAACAAGAAATTTTCCAAAAAAAAGTATTCATCATTAAGGTTTGCAATGTGGAATCAGAATGATGTTCAATTCATCACAATTTATTTACCCTAATTGCAAATCACAAGAAGGTTATCCTTCTTCATTCACAAAAAGAAAGAAGAAGAGAAATTCGCGAGCATGCTACAAACTGTCAAAACAAAATGCTACAAACTGTCAAAACAAAATGCTACAAACTGTCCAAACAAAATGCTACAAGTTGTCCAAACAAGCAGCATTACCAAACTGTCCAAACAACAAGTGACATTGCCACGCGAACCAAACAAACAGCATTGTCACAACCCAAACAAACAGCAGCATTATCACAACTGGACAAACAACAACAGCATCAACGAAAACGAGGCAGCAGTATGGAAAATAGCTAGATGCTAAGTCAAACAAAATAGCAAAACTTGCTCAAGAAATCATCATTTTCCAACTGCAAACCTTTCAGAATTAGTAAAAAAGGCAAAAGAGCAAATTTCTTTTTTATTGTCATTGAGAGAGAAGAGAGGAAAGAAGTCACCTAGGCTATTGGAATTTCCCAAAGTGCATATTCTGCAAAAGCGCTGCTACAAAAGAGGAGCTGCTGCAAACCCAAGAATCATCAAAATTGCTAAAAAACAAAACCTGTTGTAAGCAAAACTTGTTGTGAACAAAACCTGTTGTAGAGACCAAAGGCCAAGAGGCCATAACATTTTTTTGAAGAGTCAATATAATAGAAGCAGGGAAATCAAAAAGAGGAGATAAAAAAGAGAACGAAAACTAGTAACCATCATCAAACCAAAAACCGGTAACAAGCCTAAAACCCAAACAGAAAACCAGTAACATATCCAAGAAAAATCTCAAACTTCTAACCATAAAACAAAGCATCATATCCCAAAACCAACAACCAGCATCCAACTCTCAAGACCAGTAACAGAACCATAACCAAAAGATCCCAAAAACCAGCAACAAATCTCAAACTGCCAACCATCAAACAAAACCTCAAAACTCCCAAAACCTGAACCAAGCATCAAATAAAAACACAGTAGCAAGCTTCCAAGATCCCAAACATAGTAGCCAACAAAAACCAGTAACCATCAAACAACCAAAAACCTGTAAAAACCTGTTAACCATCAAAAAGATCCCAAACACAGTAGCCAACAAAAACCAGTAATCATCATCAAATAACAAAAACCTGTAACAAGCTTAACAACAAAAGCCTGTTAACCATCAAAAAATCCCAAACACAGTAGCCAAACTTCACAACAAAAAACCCACAAAGCCTCAAAACTCACAAAGCCTGTAACCTGATAAAACTCAAAAAACCAGCAACATAACCATCACAAAAATCCCAGAAACCAATAACAAACATCAAACAGTAACAAACCACAAAAATCCAAAAAACACAGAGATGACACCATCATCATTCAAACAAAGAAAACAGAAGAAGTTACCGACAAACCAGTGAAGCCACACTCTCGTCCTCATAAAACTTCTGCCACCATTGGAACACCATCATGAGTCCCACCTCTCCCTTTCTATTCCGCAAGAGAGAAGTCGTAAAGATCAACCAGGTATGAATTTATCCCCTTTATCATAATTCCATAACATATTCTCTGCATCTAAAAGAACGAGGTAGTCAAAAGAAAACACAAAGATAGAAAAAGATCAGTTAAATCTTTAAGCTTTAAAAATGACAGAAATCTTACCCTTTTAAAAAAAAATCGTTAGAACTTGATTAGGGAGGCGAGAGGGTTGTGTTCCGGCAACAGAGAGCTATGGGGAGGTCAAGGATGAACCAATTTTGGGTCTTTTGGGTTCAAATCCGAATTCAAAAATTAGGGTTTCAAAGATGCAAATCATGGTGAGATAAAGAGGTAGTATGTTATTGAAGAGGGCGATTCGGTCATGAGGTTAGACAGGGACGGGTAGTAAGGATGATTAGAGGGTTTCAACGAACGGAAGAGATGAACGAAGAAGATGAACTAGCGCCGCCGTGAGTGACAAAGATTTCCCAAAAAAAACTTAATTTTGTTTTTATCCCTTAATCAGTAACTAAGCTTGGTTTAGAAGCTTGGGCTTGGTTTTTGTTTGATCAGTAAGCCCACTTCGTCTTTGCTGGCCTCACCCCCCCCCCCCCCCCCCCCTTTGCCTGTTTTTTGTTACAACAAGATAAACAATTATTTTCTTTGGGCCTCCTCCCAAATCCTCCATAAGCCATGCTGTCTATTATTTTATTTTCTTCTTATTCTTTTTTTGTTATACAAAATGCTATTAAAACTTAAAATATACTTCTTTTTTATATAATTAATTTAGACTTTGTGAATAACTTTTATCAATTTCTTTTTCTTTCTTTAATAAAATTTGTTTTTAGATTTAATTTACATATAATAAAGCACCAAAAATAATAATAGAATTTAGTTTTGTCCTTCTTTAATTTATTTTTTTACTTACATAATTAAAAACACAAAAAGATAATGCATACAATTTTAATTTCTTTTAGTCAATTATTTCATTTTTAGAATAGGTTTTACTTTCTTCCCTTCAAATAAATACTTAAAATTTCATTTCCATATTTTTGTTTGAATTTATTTCATAGATTATTATAGCTTTCATTAATCGCACAAACTTCGATTTGGTTGTATTGTTTGCTATTTGGATTTTGCTATCACATTTGATTCATCCCCATTTGTAAAAATTGTACCCCTTTTCCCGAATATTTTGTAATAGCGTAGAATTTCAATTCCCGCAATTTACTGTTTTCCCTATACTGTATAGTAATTAGGCGTGTATGGAAAGATTCAAAAATCAATCGCTAGATGACCTAATCGAAGAATAAAATAACTTGAAACCAACACACTTTTTCACATGCGCACCTCTAGGGTAACCTCGCTCGTTGCCTCGGAAATACAATCATGTCCCTCGAATATGGGACGCTTTAGCAATGACCCTTCGATAAAAAAAGGATCGTAGTCCCTCAATGACCCTCGACGTTGCCTTCGATAAAACAATCACGTCCCTTATGAAAATTGCTAAAGCGTCTCATAAGTTACTTTCAATGATTGTAAAATTGACCCGCGCCTGTCCCTTTACATCCAACATTGGGGCTTCTTACCAAATCAATGGTAAGATAGCACCATTAAAAGGAGGAAGAAAAGAACAATTTAAGACCTTTCGAGTAGATAGATTCGCTCTTAGTTACTCGCTTGCTCACAATAGAAACTTTTCACACCTACACTTTCATTTCAAAAACATTTCCCAAAAGAAAAAATGTTTTGTATACGTTCTTATAGAGACGAGAACTGTTGCAAAACATCTTTTCAAAACACTTTCTGAAATACGATTCACAAACACATCTTTGAACCACTTTTCGAAATAAAACTTTGTACGCGTTCTTATAGAAACGAGAACCATTACAAAGAGATTTTTCAAAATACTTTCAAAGCTCACACCACAAGCACACTGTCAAATGAAAGCAAGTGATCTAACAAGTAACTAAGAGCCCATGGAAAACCATGGATGAAAAGGGTGCTAATACCTTCCCTTTTCATAATCTACCCCCCAAACCCGAGAAATAATCTCGAAAGGTCTTTCCTGTGCTTTTTTACCTTTCCTTTTGGATAAAAGAAAAGTCGGTGGCGACTCTTGCTATCCGCACAAATGCGATCGAAACGCAAAACATCAAGTCAGTTCTCCCACTGTATCACAGAACTGGCGACTCTGCTGGGGAAAATAAAAAAAATGGGGTTACCTTAGGGATAGATCACCTTTACTCGCTTTCATTATTTGATTTGTGTGCTTTATATTTAGTTCTTGGTATTGGGCTTTCTTTGATCCTCCACCCGGATTTGGGGCACCTTTTTAGGTAAATAGCAATAGATTGTGGAGACTGTACGACGTAGACCGATATGGTTGAAACAATGGCTATGTTAGTGTGACGCATTTGTGGGTACCGGTATCCCTCGTGGTGAATCGAGGAGAATACGGGGCCGTTGAGTGGTGTCGCAAATCACTAATTAACCTTAGAACCCTAATTGAACAAACCTGGCCATTAGGACGTAGTGAGGTAGCTGGTTTCGGTGTAAAGCTGGAAATTGGTTGACACTCGATACTACACTCATTGAGGCTAGACTTTTGGGATATTTCGGCTGCAAGAAAGGATTGTTGTGCTGAGACAATGCCTAAGAGAAAGGTCGGTGATATTGAGATCCTTTAGAACCCGGTCATTATTTCTAGGACAGGTTGAGCCAATTAAAACTTCAAGAGGGTACTTACTTACAAACTCATGCAAGCCTAAAGCATAGGGATCTGTTTATTGTGTGTGTATATGTTTGCTTGTACATAAACATCATCAAAATCATATGCATGCTCACTAACCATTTCAAGGATTTAGAAATTTATCTTTGTTTTTGTTTTATAGGATATGAATTCTCTCCGAAGAAACACCATCTGAATCAGCTTTGTAAAAGCACATCCTCAACTTCAAGAGCTAGCTTCAAGAGTGCCTGGGGATCCTCCTTTTACCAAGATGTATGGTCGACTCCTCAGTTTGGCTACATCCAACTTCCAAGAAGAGATGATGTGTGTACTATTCCAATTATTTGATCCCGTACATCATTGTTTCACTTTTCCGGACTATCAGTTGGTACCTACACTAGAAGAGTTCTCTCTGCTCTTAGGAGTGCATGTGCTTAATCAGATGCCAATCACCGGTCTAGAAGGGATTCCAAAACCTGAAGTCATCGCCGAAGCTTTACATTTGAAGAGGGCCGACGTCATATCCAATTGGGAGACAAGAAGTGGGGTTAAAGGTTTTTTAGCTAAGTTTCTATTGGAAAAAGCTCGTTCATTCTGGGATGACATGGATTTCCAAGCTTTCGAAGACGTGATAGCTCTCCTCATTTATGGTTTGGTTCTGTTTCCTAATTAGGACCAATTCATAGACGTTAATGCCATCAAAGTCTTTCTCTCTTGCAATCCTATACCCACTTTGCTAGGAGACATCTTGCATTGCCTTTATACCCGTACCATGAAGAAAAGAGTTACCCTTTTGTGTTGTATCCCCCTACTCGCTAAGTGGTTCACTTTACACCTACCTCAGTCAGCATTGAAGAACGAGCAAAGATTGACTTGATCTCAAAGGATGATGTCTCTCACTCACTCTGATATCCGTTGGTGCTCAAGGTCTTTGGAAGATATCTCTATCATTGACCGCTGTGGGGAGTTCCCTAATGTACCTCTGCTAGGTATTAGGGGAGGTATCACCTACAACCCGTGTTTAGCTCTTCGGCAGTTTGGGTATGCCCAAAGAGACGGCCCTCATGAGATGCTCATCCGAGGTCTGGTTTTCGACTACGATAAAGAAGATCAAGGTTATCGCCAGAGGTTTGCACGTGCTTGGGGAATGGTAAACAAGGTGGACAGTAGGACTTTTGGACATAAAAACTCTATCCCTCTCGAGTCTTATCTTAAGTGGGTACGGGCTCGTGCCCAGAGTCTCTTAATGCCTTATCCTTCCATCCTTCTTGTCATCATTGAGCCTGTTATTGAAGGAGACGTCCCATACACCATTCTTCATCCTGACATGCCTACCTCTCTCGAAGACCTGCAGAAAGCTTGGATTCAGTTGAAGGAAGAACGAGACACCTTTGAAACCCAATACTACGCCAGTGAGAAGAAGGTTTTGGACCTCACCAAACTGCTTCATGAAGAGAAAAATCTGAATACTTACATTGCTCCGAAGAGGATGCGCTCGGTCTTTTTGTCTTAAGAATTTTTGTTGTATTTTGTTTCTTTCTTTGTAAGCCCAAGGAGGCCTGATGTATTCAAACTTGGTTTTATTTAATACGACGTGTGTTCTTTTTTTGTTTTGGACAAGTTTAAATCTTCTAAATTTCCTTGAAATTATTTGCATATTGCATCTTCATTCATCATAACATCATACATGTTTCTCATAACAGGTCGCCTTATCCTTCTACTGTTTATTTCAGTGAGATGGATGTTGAACAGACGGTGAAAGATCTTCAGGCGCAGAATGCCCAGTTTCAACAAATGCTCATGGCTCTGACAAAAGGGCAAGAGGAGTTGAAGACTTTGCTAGCCAAAGAGAAGAAGAAGAAAACGAAGAAACCAACCGGAGTTGTGATTATGGGAAGAAGGTTTAAAGGATAGACCAGGCAAACTTTGGACTTTGCAACATCATCGGGTGAAGGAGATAACCAAGGGTCCGAGACCAGGAAGTGAACGACGACCCAGCGTCCGAAGGAAAGGAAGAGCCTGATTACTTTGAGGAGCAATATCCTCCTGCTGATGATAAATACAAACAGCTAGAGGATCGTTTGAATGCCATGGAGATTCAGAGAGTACCCGGTTTGGACTTTGAAGAATTAGGACTCATCTCAGGGGTTGTCATCCCACAGAAATTCAAGGTCCCAACCTTCGCTAAGTATGATGGTATCTCTTGCCCAAAACTACATCTGAGGTCATATGTCAGAAAGATTCAACCCCACACGGCTGACAAAAATTTGTGGGTGCATTTCTTCCAGGAGAGCTTATCGGGGACTCAGTTGGATTAGTTCTACTAATTATAAGGGTCCAATGTCCATAATTGGGAAGAGTTGGCTGCCGCTTTCTACAAACAGTATCAGTATAATGCTGATTTGGCTCCGACTAGGACACAGTTACAGAGTATGTCTATGGGAATAGATCAGGGTTTCAAAACCTATGCTCAAAAATGGAGGGATCTCGCAGGAAGAGTCCAGCCCCCTCTATCTGACAGAGAATTAGTGGATATGTTCCTTGGCACCTTGTCAGGACCATTTTTCAATCACCTGATTGGGAGTTCTTCATCTGAGTTTACCGAATTAATCATGACTGGTGAGAGGGTCGAAGCCGGTATAAAAAGAGGCAAAATTCAAAGAGATGCATCCTCAAGTTTGGTGAAGAAACCTTTTGTTGGAAAGAAGGAGGTCAGTGTTGCGTATGACCATAGGAATCAAAACAAAACCGACCTTCGTCCGGAAGTAGGGGCTGTCATGATCTCTAATCCTGCGCTAAATCAGCAGCGAAATTATCAGCGCAAACCAGAAGCGCCCATGAGACGATTTACCCGGATTAACATGACCATGTCTCAAGTGTTGACACACCTTCTAAGGACCAATCTGGAAATTTTAAAGGAAGCTCCCAAGAACCCCAATACTACTTCTCCTCTCTACAACCCGAACGCCCGATGTGCCTATCATTCTGGAAGCCCAGGGCATGATACAGATAATTGTTGGGCCTTAAAGAATAAGGTGCAAGACCTTATCGATGCGAAGGAGCTTGAATTTGAGTCCCCAAAAATGCCTAATGTGATAACGGCACCAATGCCCAAACATGGCCAAGGTATCAACGCCATTGATGATGATCGTTTTGTTTCCTCCGTGAATGACTTGGTTACTCCTCTGCTGACTGTTAAACAAAATCTACTGCAAGCCGGTTTGTTCCCAGGTTGCAATGAAAATTGCCACCTTTGCAAATATCTACCGAACGGTTGTTTGTTACTAAAGATAGGCGTCCAGCGCCTGATGACTAGTAAAGAAATCCTATTTCAAAAGCTACCCCTTATCAAGAGTTCTTATCAAGATGTTTCGATAATCACCATTTCCGACAATCCTCCCAGGGTCTCCACCAAAAGACCCGTCAGGATTACATCTGCTCCCAGAACTGCACCATTGATCATCACTATGCCAAGACCAATACCATACTCCTCAAATAAAGTTGTTCCCTGGAGTTATGAGGTTGACGTTTATTACTATGACGTCAAGAAAGATCAGTTGGCTGTCACAAATGAAGTTGCGAGAGATATTGATCCTGATATCGGTAACATCACTGGAACTAGCAAAATAACAAGAAGTGGAAGAGTCTTCTCACCTGAGATTTCTCCAAAGATCGTTGCTACTCCTGTGATCATCACTACTGCCACTCCTACCGACACCGCCAGTGATACTCCCGTTGTTGTCCCTACTGCCGATACCAGGGGCAAAGAGACTTTGTTTGAGCCTACCCAAGCAAGAGAACGTCCTGAAGTCATCCTTGAAGCTTCTAGAAAAGAAATAGAAGAAATCCTAAAGATAATCAAGAAAAGTGACTACAACATTGTAGAACAATTGGGGTAGACTCCCTCGAAGATATCATTGTTGTCCTTACTTTTGTGCTCTGAAACTCATGCCAAAGCCCTGGTAAAGTTTCTTAAGACTGCTCACGTGCCCCAGGAGACCTCCATCGACCAATTTCAAGACTGTGTGGCCAGTCTAACTGCTGATAACGGATTGGGCTTTTCCGATGTTGATTTAACCTCTAAGGGAAAGAAGCACAACAATGCCTTGCATATTTCCATTGAATGCAGGGGCACCACACTTGCCCATGTTTTGGTGGATACCGGTTCATCATTGAATGTCTTGCCCAAAAATGCCCTCGATCGGCTGGATTGCGAGGGACTCATCTTGAAACCTAGAAACATCATAGTGAGGGCCTTTGATGGTTCCAAGAGGACAGTGCACAGAGAAGTTAGTATCGCCATAAAAATTGGGACTCAGACCTTTGACTCAATTTTCTATGTGATGGACATCCGCCCTTCGTACTCTTGTTTGTTGGGTCGACCCTGGATCCATGGTGCTGGTGCCGTCACTTCCACCCTACACCAAATGCTAAAATACCCGATCAGAGGGAATATTGTCACAGTTCACGGAGAAGAGGAATACATGGTTATCCATTTGAAATCTTTCAGGTATATTGAAATGGATGGTGAATTCATAGAGACTCCCTGTCAAAACTTTGAGGAGGTTCCAGCAACGGTCGCAGCAACCAAGTCTACTCCAAAGGTCTCGGAGATTATCAGACCTCCGCTAAAGATGGCTTCATTGAAAGACGCTCGAGCAGTAGTTGAAGATGGAGGATGTACTATCTGGGGTCAGCTTCCAGATATTCCCTACAAGTCCGACAAATTTGGGTTGGGGTTCACTTCAGAGGCTCAGAAAACTGTTCGACGTTCTCGCGCAGGGGGACCACCTCTGCGTATCAGCAATCAAGGAGTCAATGCAATAGAAGATAGTGATGGCAGCTGTGACATGGATGAATGGATTTTTCCAACTATCTGCGGAGGGCTTAATAATTGGGAGGCAGAGGATTTCATTCCTATTACTTTTATTCAAGAGTAATTGTCTTTTAATATTTTCAGGCTTGTAATATTTAAACAATTCAGACTTTTTTTCTAAACCTTGCGTCTTACCCGAGGCACAATGGTCCATCTATAAGGGTTGTCACTTCATTCTCATATGTCATTAATGAATCATGGACGTTTTTTTTACATCAAATTTTGTTTTCTTTCTCTTTTCTTTCTTACATTTTATTTCTTTTGAAGGTAGCTATGTTCTTACACACACTCACATATTGAAAATGCAGATCTATGTCCACTCAGGATCCCAGGGGTAACAGTTCTGCTATGGCCAATTGTGACTTTGAAAATCTGATCTACCAAGCCGACGACGAAGGTGAGGAAGATTATGAAGTGCCAGGAGAGTTAGCCAGGTTGTTGCAACAAGAAGACAGAGCTATTCAGCCTCATGAGGAACCGTTGGATACAATCAACTTGGGTACCGAGGAAGATAAAAAGGAAATCAAGGTGGGTGCCAATTTAGAGCCGAGTGTCAAGGAACGTCTGATTCAGTTATTGCACGATTATTTTAAGATCTGCGCCTAGTCATACAAAGACATGCCAGGACTGGATGCAGACATTGTGGTACATCGTCTGCCTACAAAGGAAGATTGTCCCCCAGTAAAACAGAAGGTTCGACGTATGAGGCCCGACATGTCGGAAAAGATCAAAGCAGAAGTTATGAAGCAGTTCAATGCTGGATTTTTGGCTGTCACCTCTTATCCCCAATGGGTGGCCAATGTTGTCCCTGTACCCAAGAAAGATGGTAAAGTGCGGATGTGTGTGGACTACAGAGACTTAAACAGGGCAAGCCCCAAAGATGATTTCCCACTTCCCCACATCGACATCCTGGTGGATAATACGGCGCAACACAAAGTGTTTTCCTTCATGGATGGCTTCTCGGGCTATAACCAAATCAAAATGGCACCTGAGGATATGGAGAAAACAACTTTTGTTACACAGTGGGGCACTTTCTGTTATAAGGTCATGCCATTCGGACTGAAGAATGCTGGGGCAACCTATCAACGTGCTATGGTAGCTTTATTTCATGACATGATACACCATGAGATAGAGGTCTACGTAGACAATATGATAGCCAGATTGCAGACGGAAGAGGAGCACCTCGATCACCTACAGAAGTTGTTTAAAAGGTTGAAGAAGTACAAGTTGAGATTGAATTTAAACAAGTGCACATTCGGAGTACGGTTTGGTAAACTCTTGGGTTTTGTCGTCAGCAACAAGGGTATCGAAGTTGATCCTGCCAAGGTTAAAGAGATACAAGAAATGTCGTCTCCTCGTACTGAGAAAGAAGTCAGAGGATTCTTGGGACGTCTGAATTACATAGCCAGGTTTATTTCTCACCTGACAGCTACTTGTGAACGAATCTTCAAACTCTTGAAGGAAGATCAAGTAGTCAGATGGAACGATGAATGCCAAGTTGCTTTTGAAAAAATCAAGGAATACTTGCAAGAACCTCCTGTATTGTTGTCACCTGTCGAAGGAAGGCCATTGATCTTATATCTAACTGTTTTAGAAAATTCAATGGGGTGTGTGCTGGGGCAGCATGACGATTCTGGCCGAAAAGAGCATGCTATTTATTACCTGAGCAAAAAGTTTACTGACTGTGAAATAATATATTCACTGCTCGAGAAAACTTGTTGCGCTCTGGCATGGGCTGCTCGCCGGCTGAGACAGTATATGCTGGCCCATACTACTTTGTTGATATCTAAAATGGATCTGATAAAGTACATCTTTGGGAAGCCTGCTCTTTCTGGGAGAATAGCAAGATAGCAGATAATCCTGACAGAATACGACATACAATATACTACCCAGAAAGCTATAAAGGGCAGTGTATTGGCTGATCATCTTGCTTACCAAGCTATAGAAGACTATCAGTCCATGAAGTTTGAATTCCCGGATGAAGACATCATGACGTTAGATAACTGTGAAGAGATCAGGCCATATGACGGACCTGAACAAGGATCCCAATGGACCCTGTTCTTTGATGGGGCATCCAACGCACTTGGAAATGGTATCGGCGCCGTGCTCATATCTCCTGAGGGATGTCATACTCCCTTTACTTCCAGACTTTGCTTCAACTGTACAAACAACATGGCAGAATACGAAGCATGCATCTTTGATCTTAAGGTCGCCATAGACTTGGGGATCAAACACTTGGATGTATTTGGAGATTCAACCTTGGTCATCAGTCAAGTCAAAGGGGAATGGGATACCAAGCACCCCAATCTTATCCCTTACAAAGAACATGTGTTGACATTGTTGCCGCACTTCGAAAAGATTACCTTCGAGCATTTCCCGAAAGAAGAAAATCAGCTGGCAGACGCATTAGCTACAATGTCATCTATGTTTAAACTTAATTGGGATAACTAGGCTCCTCAAATCTCCATTGAGCGGATGAATGAACCAGCCTACTGTCACGAGATTAATATCGAAGAAGTAGTGGACCAGCTATGGTTTCATGAAGTCAAAAGGTATCTCGAGTCTCAGGAATATCCAGAAGGAGCTTCAGTGAATGACAAGAAATTCCTGAGAAGGTTCTCGGCTAAATTCTTCCTTAGTAACGGCATTTTGTACAAACGCATTCATGATTCTGTATTGCTTCAGTGCGTAGACAAGGCTGAGGCTGAAAGCATCATGGGTGAGCTACACGAAGGCACTTTTGGTACACATTCCAGTGGGCATACAATGGCAAAGAAAATCCTACGGACAGGCTATTATTGGTCTACTATGGAGGCAGATTGCTATCAACATTCTCGGACTTGCCATAAGTGCCAAATCTATGCTGATAAAGTACACGTACCTCCGGTCCCTCTAAATGTATTAACGGCTCCTTGGCCCTTTGTTATATGGGGAATCGATATGATCGGGGAAATCAAGCCAACAGCCTCCAATGGACACCGCTTTATCTTAGTGGCCATCGACTATTTTACAAAGTGGGTTGAGGAAGTTTCCTTTGCTTCTGTTACTAAAAATGTGGTCGCCCGGTTCATCAAGCAGAATCTCATCTGTCGGTACGGTATCCCAGAGAGAATCTTCATTGATAATGGTACAAATCTGAATAATACAATGATCACCGCCTTGTGTGAGCAATTCATGATTCAACATCACAATTCTTCCCCTTACCGGCCAAACATGAATGGTGTTGTAGAAGTTGCTAATAAAAACATAAAGAAGATCATACAGAAAATGACAGTCACATACAAAGACTAGTATGAGATGCTACCATTCGCTCTCCATGGGTATCGTACCACAGCTTGCACATCAACTGGGGCAACACCTTATTCTCTCGTGTACGGCATGGAAGCTGTCTTGCCTATTGAGGTCCAGATCCCCTCTCTGAGAATCATGAAAGATGATGGTTTCAATGAAGAAGATTGGATTCAGACTCGTTTTGACCAACTAAACTTGATTGATGAGAAGAGGCTTACAACTATCTGTCATGGTCAGATGTACCAAAAACGCATGATCAAAGCTTTTAATAAAAAAGTAAAACGTCAGGTATACCGGATTTGTGACTTGGTAAACAAGCGTATCATTTTGCCACAAGGTGATCCCATGGGCAAATGGACCCCTACATATGAAGGGCCATTTGTAATCAAAAGCATTTTCTCTGGTGGAGCAATGATCTTGACTACTATGGATGGCGACGACCTCCCGCACCCTGTAAATACGGACATAGTTAAAAGATACTACGCATGATCAAAGACCCGCTAGGTTGATTGGCCTAGGCAAAAATAAGGGCTTCCCGGCGAACCAAAAGGGTTCGGGCAAAAATAAGGGATGAAAATAAAAAAATCTGTACACCCGGCAAGTCGAAAACCCGAAAGGGCAACTTGGGCAAAAAAGGGTATCCCGGTGGACTGAAAACCCGAGATGGCGGTCCAGGAAAAAGTTAGGGATTAAAGCGTATGACTATGTCCCGTTGGATCATCTGGAAGACAATCTTCAGCGTTAACCAATCAACTCAATTGGCTCTAAATCAATCCAATCGACTTTGCCAAGGCGACCAGCGGACAAGACTTTCAGAGACATGAAGGCTATAGTAGAACGGGAACCCCATGGGTTTATTTCACATAGCTACCTTTTCTTTGTATAATTTTCATTTTTTTACGACGACATTCTCTTGCCAGAATGCTTTGTCTCATTATACAAAAAAACACTTGTTCAAGTTAATACAAAGATATCCCTTTTGAAAGTACAAAACCATCTGTTTTTCTTATTTCTATGTTTTATTTACAAAAACGTCCAATGATTTATTTTGAACATATGCATTTGAACGTGATTACTGTTATAAATAAATAAAAGAAAAAAAATGGAAAGACAATTACTAATGACTTTAAGAAATAGAGTAACATCTGTAAGCCATTCCATAAAACCCCGCAGGTACTTTCTCCAGCCAGAGCAAAAAAATTTCCAACCACTGGTCCAAAGTGTCTCCAGCAAGTTTCCCAACTTCTCATATTTCCCCAGCAGAATATCACAAGCAATGTCTGGATTTTCCCTTCTGCAACAGAGCATTTACCTGGAAATTCACCCATCAGTATTTCAGAGGGGATTTATTTTTCCCACTTCCAGCAACGCTACGGCATAAACAATCTTTACTTTTCATACATTCGCATACATACGTCATAACATTGGCAACTCAAGTGCATACAGTGAAATCTCATTTATTTTGAGAGGCAAACATCATACCATGCATCGCATACATCATAGCATTGCATACAATTAACTCTTCATCTTTTTACAGGAAAGAAACATTTGATAGTTATTATCAACAAACTTCCGACAGATACAAATCTTCAACAAGTCAAATACATATCAGTTTCCGAGAAAAGGTTGATTTTTACTGGTTCTGATAAATCTCTCAACGATTTATTTTGATTCGTTTCCAGATTTCACTGGTTCATATAAATCTCTCAACGGCTTATTCTGATTCATCTCCAGATTTTCACTGGTTCAGTTAAATCTCTCAACGGTTTATTCTGATTCATTTCCAGATTTCACTGGTTCAGATAAATCTCTCAACGGTTTATTCTGATTCATTTCCAGGTTTCAGTGGTTCAGATAAATCTCTCAACGGTTTATTTTGATTCGTTTCCAGATTTCACTGGTTCAGTTAAATCTCTCAATGGTTTATTCTGATTCATTTCCATATTTCACTGGTTCAGATAAATCTCTCAACGGTTTATTCTGATTCATTTCCAGATTTCACTGGTTCAGATAAATCTCTCAACGGATTATTCTGATTCATTTCCAGATTTCACTGGTTCAGATAAATCTCTCAACGGTTTATTCAGATTCATCTCCAGATTTTCACTGGTTTAGATAAATCTCTCAACGGTTTATTCTGATTCATCTCTAGATTTTTACTGGTTCAGATAAATCTCTCAATGGTTTATTCTGATTCATTCTCTGTTCAGATCCAGTTCAAACTTTCCGTCAACAATCACCTTCGGATGGCATCTACAAGCCCATCTCTGACAATTCTCCTCTGTTTCTCCAAATGGCATCTTTAAGCCCATTTCCATACACAATCAAACCAACGCGTCATCAAGTGCAAATTTTTGGGCACTCTAGTGTTCAATCATCTTCTACTTTCAAGCCACAAACGACAAACATGTCGATCTCGCATTTCAAATTTAAGAAGATTGAACAGGGGCAGCTGTTGTACCCCAAAATTTGCCCTCCCATTTTTCATAATAAGACACAACCCTAGGGTTTCTCGAATATTCAAGTTGGCTCAGAAATCGACCAGACAGATTCTCTTCTGTGGCGGTAAACCAACAATTAGGATTTCTTGCAATTCTCAAAAGAAAATGAGTTTTCAAAGATCCATTTGGCTTTCACAGGTCTTCATGCTTCCTCAAGGTTGTATTTATGATTTATTCAAGCTACAAGATTTTGAGACGATTCTGTCTGTTCATGGTCAGATGGGATGTCGCTCACGGGTTTATCTTCAAAGAATCGGAAGAAATTTGAGTTTGGAAAACTTTAAAATTATCAAATCATCGCAAGGCATTTGATTGATTTTGAATTTTCTTAAAACGCAGTTTACTGAAAAGATAATGTTTGTTCTCAGAGCATGATTTGTTTGGGACAAGAGATGGAGGTTAAGACTGTCATTTAGGACAATCATGATTGTGGGATCCAGGTTGACCAGATGATTTACGTCCTTAAAACATTTGTTTGGTTAGGAAATGGAATATACAGTGCGTGTTTGTTTGAAATGCAGTTACAAAGTTATTGGGATTACTTGGAATTTAAGTTACCAGACTAGAGCATTTTATTTCAATTATCTTGATTGGGAATTTCAAAAAAAATCAATTAGAAATTACAAGTTGTTGTTGATAAAGTATTTCAAGTTATAAAATGACACCAGAATACTTCATGCTACAACTCAAGATTTCTCCAATTTCAAACATTATTACAAAACAATTTATTCTTTCAATACTTTATGTTTTACAACTTATTGTATTTAAAGATGAATTGGTACTATTGGATACAATACAATGCAAGAATTATCTTTCTAAGTTACAAGGAAAATCCAAATGAATGTTTGGCCTAGGAGAATTAATCTATGTCTAAGTTATTTGAAGCTTGAAGTCGTATCAGATTCCTTTGCTTATCTCCAAGATTTCCATGCTTGCTACAGATTTCTTGCGTTCTTCGCTTTGTCATATCCAATTTTGCTCACATGAAGAGAAGAAAAAGAAAACATGATTAGTACAAATTATATAGGCATGAACAAGAAATTTTCCAAAAAAAAGTATTCATCATTAAGGTTTGCATTGTGGAATCAGAATGTTGTTCAATTCATCACAATTTATTTCCCCTAATTGCAAATCACAAGAAGGTTATCCTTCTTGGTTCACAAAAAGAAATAAGAAGAGAAATTCGCGAGCATGCTACAAACTGTCAAAACAAAATGCTACAAACTGTCAAAATAAAATGCTACAAATTGTCCAAACAAAATGCTACAAGTTGTCCAAACAAGCAGCATTACCAAACTGTCCAAACAACAAGAGGCATTGCCACACGAACCAAACAAACAGCATTGTCACAACCCAAACAAACAGCAGCATTATCACAACTGGACAAACAACAACAGCATCAACAAAAACGAGGCAGCAGTATGGCAAATAGCTAGATGCTAAGTCAAACAAAATAGCAAAACTTGCTCAAGAAATCATCATTTTCCAACTGCAAACCTTTCAGAATTAGTAAAAAAGGCAAAAGAGCAAATTGCTTTTTTATTGTCATTGAGAGAGAAGAGAGAAAAGAAGTCACCTAAGCTATTGGAATTGCCCAAAGTGCACATTCTGCAAAAGCCCTGCTACAAAAGAGGAGCTGCTGCAAACCCAAGAATCATCAAAATTGCTAAAAAACAAAACCTGCTGTAAGCAAAACCTGTTGTAAGCAAAACCTGTTGTAGAGACCAAAGGCCAAGAGGCCACAACATTTTTTTGAAGAGTCAATATAACAGAAGTAGGGCAATCAAAAAGAGGAGAGAAAAAAGAGAACGAAAACTAGTAACCATCATCAAACCAAAAACCGGTAACAAGCCTAAAACCCAAACAACAAACCAATAAAATATCCAAGAAAAATCTCAAACTGCTAACCATAAAACAAAGCATCATATCCTAAAACCAACAACCAACATCCAACTCTCAAGACCAGCAACAGAACCATAACCAAAAGATCCCAAAAACCAGCAACAAATCTCAAACTGCCAACCATCAAACAAAACCTCAAAACTCCCAAAACCTGAACCAAGCATCAAACAAAAACACAGTAGCAAGCTTCCAAGATCCCAAACATAGTAGCCAACAAAAACCAGTAACCATCAAACAACCAAAAACCTGTTAACCATCAAAAAGATCCCAAACACAGTAGCCAATAAAAACCAGTAATCATCATCAAATAACAAAAACCTGTAACAAGCTTAACAACAAAAGCCTGTTAACCATCAAAAAATCCCAAACACAGTAGCCAAACTTCACAACAAAAAACCCACAAAGCCTCAAAACTCACAAAGCCTGTAACCTGATAAAACTGAAAAAACCAGCAACATAACCATCACAAAAATCCCAAAAACCAGTAACAAACATCAAACAGTAACAAACCACAAAATCCCAAAAACACAGAGATGACACCATCATCATTCAAACAAAGAAAACAGAAGAAGTTACCGACAAACCAGTGAAGCCACACTCTCGTCCTTATAAAACTTCCTCCACCATTGGAACACCGTCCTGAGTCTCGCCTCTCCCTTTCTATTTCGCAAGAGAGAAGTCGTAAAGATCCAACGGGTAAGAATTTCTCCCCTTTATCATAATTCCATAACATATTCTCTGCATCTAAAAGAACGAGGTAGTCAAAAGAAAACACAAAGATAGAAAAAGATCAGTGAAATCTTTAAGCTTTAAAAATGACAGAAATCTTACCCTTTTCAAAAAAAAATCGTTAGAACTTGATTAGGGAGGCGAGAGGGTTGTGTTCCGGCAACAGAGAGCTATGGGGAGGTCAAGGATGAACCAATTTCGGGTCTTTTGGGTTCAAATCCAAATTCAAAAATTAGGGTTTCAAAGATGCAAATCACGGTGAGATAAAGAGGTAGTATGTTAGTGAAGAGGGTGATTCAGTCATGAGGTTAGACAGGGACGGGTAGTGAGGATGATTAGAGGGTTTTAACGAACAAAAGAGATGAACGAAGAAGATGAACTAGCGGCGCCGTGAGTGATAAAGATTTCCCAAAAAAAACTTAATTTTGTTTTTATCCCTTCATCAGTAACTAAGCTTGGTTTAGAAGCTTGGGCTTGGTTTTTGTTTGATCTGTAATCCCACTTCGTTTTTGCTGGCCTCACCCCCCCTTTGCCTGTTTTTTTGTTACAACAAGATAAAAAATTATTTTCTTTGGGTCTCCTCCCAAATCCTCCATAAGCCCATGCTGTCTATTATTTTATTTTCTTCTTATTCTTTTTTTGTTATACAAAATGCTATTAAAACTTAAAATATACTCCTTTTTTATATAATTAATTTAGACTTTGTGAATAATTTTTATCAATTTCTTTTTCTTTCTTTAATAAAATCTGTTTTTAGATTTAATATACATATAATAAAGCACCAAAAATAATAATAGAATTTAGTGTTGTCCTTCTTTAATTTATTTTATTACTTACATAATTAAAAACACAAAAAGATAATGCATACAATTTTAATTTATTTTAGTCAATTATTTCATTTTTAGAATAGGTTTTACTTTCTTCCTTTCAAATAAATACTTAAAATTTCATTTCCATATTTTTATTTGAATTTATTTCATAGATTATTATAGCTTTCATTAATCGCACAAACTTCGATTTGGTTGTATTGTTTGATATTTGAATTTTGCTATCACATTTGATTCATCCCCATTTGTAAAAATTGTACCCCCTTTCTCGAATATTTTGTAATAGCGTAGAACTTCAATTCTCGCAATTTACTGTTTTCCTTATACTGTATAGTAATTAGGCGTGTATGGCAAGATTTAAAAATCAATCGCTAGATGACCTAATCGAAGAATAAAATAACTTGAAACCAACACACTTTTTTACATGCGCACCTCTAGGGTAACCTCGCTCATTGCCTCGGAAATACAATCATTTCCCTCGAATATGGGACGCTTTAGCAATGACCCTTCAATAAAAAAAGGATCGTAGTCCCTCGATGACCCTCGACGTTGCCTTCGATAAAATGATCTCGTCCCTTACGAAAATTGCTAAAGCGTCTCATAAGTTGCTTTCAATGATTGTAAAATTGACCCGCGCCTGTCCCTTTACATCCAACAATGGGGCTTCTTACCAAATCAATGGTAAGATAGCACCATTAAAAGGAGGAAGAAAAGAACAATTTAAGACCTTTCGAGTAGATAAATTCGCTCTTAGTTACTCGCTTGCTCACAATAGAAACTTTTGACACCTACACTTTCATTTCAAAAACATTTCCCAAAAGACAAAACATTTTGTATATGTTCTTATAGAGACGAGAACCATTGCAAAACATCTTTTCAAAACACTTTCCGAAACACGATTCACAAACACATCTTTGAACCACTTTTCGAAACAAAACTTTGTACGCCATCTTATAGAAACGAGAACCATTACAAAGAGATTTTTCAAAATACTTTCAAAGCCCACACCACAGGCACACTATCAAATGAAAGCAAGTGACCTAACGAGTAACTAAGAGCCCATGGAAAACCATGGATGAAAATGGTGCTAATACCTTCCCTTTTCATAATCTACCCCCCCGAACCCGAGAAATAATCTCGAAAGGTCTTTCCTGTGCTTTTTTACCTTTCCTTTTGGATAAAAGAAAAGTCGGTGGCGAATCTTGCTATCCGCACAAATGCGATCGAAACGCAAAATATCAAGTTAGTTCTCCCATCGTATCACACCTTGCCTAAGTGCATGTCTACTATATTTATTCCTTATGTCTTTTATAATGATTATGATCTACTCACCATTTCTGCTTGGAAATGTTGCCTCTATATATGGGTAACTTGCAGGTGATCAGGAATAGTCCGTTGAAGCTTAAAGGATAGCTTCAGAGTGTGTTTATTGTTTTTGTTGAATAAAGGGAGTCTTGCTCTAATATATAACATCGGGGTTGGGATCGACTGGTTGTGAACCATGCACTATTTTGTTATCTTGAGATTTTATATTACCGTCATGACTTTTGCCATGTTTCGGATTATGATGTTATAAACATGAAGTGTGATGATTTTATTAATATTTGAACTACCTTTTATGGTACTGAGATTATTTTATGAAGGAGTTTAAGACTCATTAATTCTGCTGCGAAATTCGAAATGAATTAGTTGTGATACTATACATTATATTTAAGTGTTTTCTTTGTAACTCGCGTTACAGAGCAAGATTATTTGTGAAATGATGTTTATATGAAGATGTAACATCCTTGCTGTTGTTTTACGTTTATTTATTTATTAAAAATATTCGTGAAAATCGTGGGGTCTTAGAAGGGTGTTATAATTACCCCTGTAGAGTCAAGATTGCAGCTGTCACTGAATGAAAATGCACATGATATTAATCCAACGCAATACATGAGGCTAATTGAATCATTGTAGTATTTGTGTAATACGAGACCGGACTTGGCATATAACGGGGGCATAATTGGGAAATTCATGTGGAAGCCAAAGGCGTTACACTTGGAAGCAATCAAGAGAATTATGAGATACATCAAAGGTTCGATTGGTTGCAGAATTTTGTTTCCCGCAACTAATAGAGGTAGAATTTGTAAATTTCTCGGTTATACCGACTCAAACTGGTGTGGAGATAAAGATGATAGAAAATCCATTGCTGGATACATCTTTATGTATGGATAAATCCAATCTCTTCGTGTTTTAGGAAGGAATCCATTATGGTGCTCTTTTTTTGCAAGGATGACTACACTGCAGATTCTATGCGTGTGTGTCAAGCTGTATGGTTGATGAAGGAATTGTGTAGCAAAAAGTATGAAGTTGTGACATTAACGATAGACAATATTTCCACTATAAACCTTGCAAAGAATTCCATTGTACATGAAAGAAGCAAACATATAAAGATGAGATTTCACTACTTGAGAGAGCTTGTGAGTGAAAGATAATTGAAATTGGAGTATTACAAAAGTGAAGATCAAGTTGTTGATTTGCTAACCAAAGTAGTGACAAGTGAAGTGTTCAAAAGGTTGAAGAAGCACATTAGTATGGAAGACTCGAAGAATTTGAATTAAGGTAGTGTTTTATGAAGAAAAAAATGTAAGTCAAGTTGGTGTAACCGGTTACAATAGAGGTTTAACAGGTTACCACCCTTTCAGTAGCAAAAATATCAAACAGTTATCTTATCAATAGGTTACGACATTACTCTTTGGATGAGAAGGTTTCATATGAGATATGGATAGATAATTTCGCTTGTCTTGACAATTTAAAGATTTTTAAATGCCCGACATAAATGCATATATCAAGTGAAGATCAATTCAAACTTGATCTAAATTTTTTTTAAATTATACAAAAGATATTATGAAAGAGTTCGAATTACGGAATCAAGTTTAAAAAAAGACAGATAACATCAAAGATGTTGTCTTTGATCAAATATTCATTTTAAAATAATTAATTACAATTAATGTGTCAGAATCTAAAAGGAAAACTTCCAACAATCAGGTGATTTTGCCGGATATTAATCTTCTATCATTAATCAATGTGCATATAGTACCTGAACTACAAGTCAAACTAGACTATAATACTAAAATTAATCATGGATCTAAAAATTTAAATGGAGTACAAAATTATTCTCTTGTTCATCAAAAAGAGTATCGTCAAATCAAGTCATCATAAAGATATTAAAATGATGATTTGGCATATTATGCATTTCTTATTAGTTTTGTAGGCTCATTCATCAAACAAATATCATGTTTATTATTTATTATTTATAAAGATAATCTAACACACAATACTTAAGATTTATTCCAAATATTTTAACTATTTCTTATCTCATTTCACATTTTTTTCTCTTAGGTAATAAACTACTAAGATGATTATTATTATTATTATTATCATCAAAACAGTGATTAATTTTGTTTAAAATTTAAATAGGACAAATAAAAAAAACAAAATTAGTCATGAAAAGAGACATGTAAATAAGAGAATAATATATAAACTTTTTTATAAGAGTTTAATCTAATTAAGTAACACTAATTGGACCATTAAAAAAAGAACTCTTGGATGTTTCATCTTGTTCCATGTTGTTAGACTTGGGAACTGCAAGAGTTAGCTCAAGATCAGGTGGTGTTGCATTTGAAGAATTTGGTATCACCAATGTCATATTCAAAGATTTTGTTAGAGGATGTAACCAATTAGTCACATCTTCGTGTTCTTCTTCAGCATAATCTTCAACTTGAGTTGATTTTGTTTCTTGTTGTTGAAATGAGGTTATTAGAAGTGAATCAACTGAATTTCCTTTGTTGATTGAATCAACTCTTCTATTTGTGTTGATGCTACCAACCTAAACATATTCCACAATATCATATCATTTAAGAGATTAATACATGTTCTTCATTGAATTTAAGATTATGAGATGATTAATTAAGAAAGTATAGTATTAATTACCATGTCAAAGAGACTTGAACGTCTTTTTTTCTTATTCAAAGTTGAAAGTCTAATAAAGTACTTTTGAGCATGACTTGCAACTTGTGTTGGTGTTCTTGTTGTCACATAGCTTCTTGAGATACCTCTCCAATCTCCTTTTCCAAGCTTCTCAAGTCCAACAAGAAATTTTATATGCTCTTCTTCTGTCCAAGGAACTCCTAATCGATAAAATAATAAAATATACAAAGATTTATCAATTGATCTGTATGGAGATACATTCAATTTAAATGATATAGATTTGAATCTGCGACATTCCACTGCAAGACAAAAAAAATAATATATACCTTTCTTTCTTTCTTGTGTTCGAACTACGAGACCATCGGAGAGATAGCCCACAGATATTCTATCTTCAATGATTAATCTTGTAGAAGAAAACGAAGAAGAAGGAGAAGAAGATGAAGTAGGAAAAGAATCCATGCTAAAGCTCTTTTTCATGGAAACATATGAAGATGATAAATCAAGTTGAACACCAAAGAGTCTAACTCCAAGAAAATTGTTACCATTTCCTCTTAAAGAATTACAAGTTCTTGAATTATGACCTATGTTTCCACAATGTGAGCATTTTCTTCCCATTTTTTTTGAACCGACACAAACCTTAAACACCACAATACTAAATTTATGTTTTCTTTTGTCTCTTTGATGGAGAAATTGAAATTAGAGATCCAACACAAAAGAAGTTATGTGTTTGGTGATATATATGATGATTGATGGGTGTGAGTTTGAGAAAATTGGAAGCACACCAACACTATTTAATTGGTTGGACATAGTTTATTCAAGGTGGATACTTTTTCTAATTCTTTTTATTTATTTATTATTTTTAAGAATAAAAAAATACTAGATCACAAAGATATATAGATACACCTTATCTCATTTATGACTGTTGTGAGTACTATGTATGGACTATAACTATACTAATACACACCACATAGAAATCACATTGTTTTTCTCTTTGTTTGTTTTTCAATAAAAACATAATTCACTAACAAACAAACAAAATTTAAAATATATATCTCATCCTACAAAAATATTTTTATTTTTATTTTAATCTTTATAATTTTATTTGTTTGGTTTAGGTCTTTACAAATATATGATATTTTATTTTAGACTATTAAAATTGTATACATTTATAAAGATTAAAAACTAATTAACTTTTTCTTAAAAAACTAAAATAAAAAACAATATATTTACAGAAATCAATAAATCAAAAAATTATTAGAAATATTTTTTAAAAGACAAAATATTAATTATATTATGTATCTAATAGAAAAAAAATGTGTTAGAGAATGTCTTTTTAATATTATTCATGTTATAAAAATTAGAATATTACATGTTTTTCTCTATAACTTTTTTTTAAGTTTTATTTTTTTACAATGTAAACATATTTTAAAAATATAAATTAAAATCAAATAAAATAGTATTTGACATCAAAATTTTGATGCAAAAATATGATTTATTTATTATAAATATATATGTACCTATGAATTTGTATTTTTTTGGTCCCAAATGCAATGTCAAACATCAATGAAGTTATTGTGTAAAGACAAATTAAGAAGGTCAGAATTTCCAATATTTGGGAGGTAGGTCTATCATCTATGTATGTATGACTTGAGAGAAAAATAGAAATATTAGAGAAAATAACAACTTTGAAAACAGTGTCCATCAACCACCATTACTTGCCATGGAAATCACAATTAAATTAATATCTCTACCTTATTATTATTATTATTAGAAAAAGGGTGAAGAGGACTTGAGAGTCAAAATTTTGTACATTCTTTCTTTTACCAATTTTAGATTTGAACATTTCAAATTCTTTGATGATATATTCAAAGTCAGAATCAAAAGTAATCTTGCTTTCTGGAAGGATTAGATTAAGCCCTTATGTGGGGTACTTTTCTTTATTCAAATATTCTATATAATATCACTTTTTTTTTATCCTTTAAGAGAAAGAATTTAATTAACCATGATAATAGTAATTATCATTTTGATTAAATCCTTTAAGAGAAAGAATTTAAAAGGGCCCAGACGGTAGATATCATTGGACATATCACATCATGTTTTTAAAAGCACCATACAACATGGTTTTGTAAAAGATGAGTTCCCATGTAGTTAAAATTGTAGATTCATTTGTAAAAGGGATAAGGATATTCCTACTCGAAATATACTTCTGATTTTTATCATAAATAATTATTATTTTTTAAATTTATTGAGTAACTAATATATTTTGCATTAATATAAATTAGATATATTGTGGTTATTTAATAAATTTAAAAATAAAAACAATAATATTAAATGTGATATTTTTAACACACTCTTTCATTTATAGGATTAGATATGTGAAGCACGACTCAAATTATTCGAATAACTTATTGTGTTTGTTTTACAATCATATAGATTTGTTCTCTCTAGATTATATAATGCTATTTAGATATTATTTCCAACTCAAAGTTGAAGATATTATTTAGATTTTTAATTATTTGTACAAAAGAAACTACTCGACCATTTAGTCGGTCATCTAAGAGAGTACCATAATAATTATTTGGCATTATTATGGGAAGGAATCTTTTTGTGAGAAAAGATACTTAGATACTTCTATTATATAGTTCTATGATCTTTGTTTCTTTACTTTCCAATATCTTTGAAGAGTATTATCTCTCTATATATCTATATACATATACATATATAAAATATAACTACTAGTGCTATAAGAATAGTCTGAGATAATTGATAGTGTTATCAAAGTTTAACCATTTAGAATATTCACCATTTATATTTATGTGATAAACACAATAATATTAGACATGGAAAAATATATTGGAATTAAATTCAAATATTTTATTTTACATATCAATTTTATATATATATATATATATATATATATATATATATATATATATATATATATATATATATATATATATATATATATATATATATATATATATATATATATATATATATATATATATATATATATATATATATATATATATATATATATATATATATATATATATATATATATATATATATATATATATATATATATATATATATATATATATATATATATATATATATATATATATATATATATATATATATATATATATATATATATATATATATATATATATATATATAACAGAAGTTAGTTTTAGATTTTAAAAATAATTTTTTGATTTTTTAATTAAAAAATCTAAAACAAACTCACCTTACTTTGTTACAAATTTTAAATAAAAGTGATTTTGGCATACATAAGGCAGCTGAATTTGAAATCATGCAATTTTAAAATATGATGAGTTATATTTTGCTAATTAAAAAATATATATATTTAGCTTAGAATAAACTCTACAATTTCAAGGGAATAAATTAACTTTCATCGTACAGTTTTATTAAATGTATATAATGGAATAACTTGATGTTTGGCAAGGACTTGATGATTATATTCGCAATATTATGATTAGTTGAAACCTTCATCACACTTTAACTTTTCTTCTTTTGATTTTTTTTCTGACGAAATGCAGCATAATATCAATGTGTTTGGTTCTCTCATGATAGGTTAAATTCTTCGACAGATATATGCTACTTTGACTATCACATTTAACAGTAATTGCTTGAACTTAAAATTTCAGTTTCTTAGCAAAGCCTTTAAGGCACAATGCTTCTTTTACATCTTTAGTGAGAGCACTGTGTTCAGCTTCAGTGGCTGATAAGGCTACAACCTTCTGAAGTATCGGTTTCCAACTTATTAATATACTAAACATAGTGAAATCATATCCATAAATAGATTTGTTGGTATCCATACATCCTGCGTAGTCAGAGTCAATAAATCCTTTGATTTCAACTTTATTATCATCGCCTTTGGCTCCACCATAAACTAGGACTCTACTTCAAATCCATTTTAAGGCTGGTCAGTGTGCCTTTCTAGTGTTGGTCATGTACCTGGTTACAAGGCTCACTGCATACACTATACCTGGCCTAGTATAGACCATTGCATTCATTAATAAACCTATTATGTTAGCATATGGTATGATTCATATAATCTCTTTCAACTTTAGTACTAGAACTTTGAGTTATACTCATCTTAAATTGTTGAGTTGTTGGTGTTATAATAGGTTTTGAGTTCGACATAACAGACATGTCGAGAATCTTCCTTAGATATGAATCTTGAGACAAACATAATTTTGAATGCTTTCTATCTCTCTTGATGTCGATACCTAAAATCCTGGTTGCAGCTCCAAGGTCCTTCATTTTGAATTCTTAGTTAAGTTCAGCCTTCACCCTCACTACTTCTTCGACGAAGTTGTTTACTATAAGGATTTCATCCATATAGAGCAATAAGATAACAAGTGAATTTTCAGGTGAGAACCTGAAATAAACACAATGATCAAAGTTAATCCTTGTGAAACCTATGTGCTCTATGAACTTGTCGAATCTCTTGTTCCATTGATTAAGAGATTGCTTCAGGCCATATAGTGACCTATTTATCTTGCACACATAATCCTCCTTACCCTTTTCTTCATACCCTTCAGGTTGCTTCGTCAGAATTGTTTCGTCTAGATCACCATATAGAAATGTAGTTTTAACATCCATCTGCTCTAATTCTAGGTCAAACGTAACCACCATAGCGAGAAGCATTCTAATGGATATATGTTTTACAATGGGAGAAAATAAATCATTCAAATATGTTGTACCCCAAAATTTTCTCTCCTATTTTCACACAACACATGCCTCTAGAGGACCTCAATTGCTCAAGGTGGACTAAGGGTTGACTAGACAGATGTTCCTCCTAAGGCAACAAAGCTCAAACTAGGGTTTCAATTTCAAGCAAGATGGTTGAGTTCCAAGGGTCCCAAATGGTCTCCATTTCCCTAATATGTCCCCAAGATCATTCATTCCAAGTTTCATGCCTTGCACTACAAGTTTGCTCAGTCAACTGCTCAGATGCCTATAAATCAATTGTGTTAGGTCAAAAGTCAACTGTGACCCACATACAGTCAAACTTCAATGTTTTTGGTCAACATCAACATTTTGAAGTGATATCCATCATTTGATAAAGGTTTGATCATGATTCCTCAAGGAATGCTCCTAATTCATCAAAACTCAAAAGTTGCTAAATTAGGGTTTCTATAGGAAAAGTCAACCAAACTTTGACCAGGCATAACTTTCTCATACTTTATCAGAAATTCCTCATCCAAGGGTCGTTTTGAAGAGAATTTAATTACCTATAATTCATCTTCAGCCCTCAAGTTCAATAAATGCACTCATGAAAAGATATAAATTTAGACATTATAGGTCCATTTCAAAAAGTTAACAAAAACACCTTTTGGGTAAAAGCTCCTTACATGAAGATGGAAGATCCAATTGAGATGAAACCAAAAGGGTTGTTTAGAGGACATCCTAAGCTTTCTAAAAACTCTAAGAACACCCTCTTAGGGTCAAAATTGGGATATATATGCATTGTCAAAGTTTTCCATTTTTGGAAATTTGCACAAAGTCAACAATGTCCAAAATTGCATTTTTTCCACATGGGCACATCTTTTCAAGATTGAATCTCAGTCCTAGCATGGTCCATGACATATGGGACCCTTCATGCCTTATTTATTTGTTTATTTAATTTATTTTGATTTTTATTCATTTAAAACTCAAATAAATCCAAATAAATTATATAACTTGTTTTAGGAATGATTTTTGCATTGAATGGAGATCTCATGAGCTGTCAAATAGCCAAACAAATCGGGCAAGCTTGAGAATGGGAAGAAATCTCCAAATATGGAAAGATTGGAATCAAAAATTCAAGACCATAACATCTTTTGATTTTTTTTCCAATTCTATTACCCTAATTTGATTCAGTACATATACACAAGTATTGTGAAACCTAACAAAAAAAAAGAAAAAGAAGCGCAGCTTCCCCACAAAGCAAGAACAAGGTGTCAATTTTTGTCCAAAAAGTGCATATCAGGTTCTTCTCCCCAGGCGAGTTCAAGGCATTTCAGGGACAAAACAACAATCCTTGGACCTCTAGAAAGCTACCACACTCATTCCCTAAGCCTGAAGCATCAAGAATCAAGCGCAAGAACAGTCACGGTTTATCTTTTTTATTCAAACTCGATTCCAATGATTTGTCCATCATGAATCTGTTTTGATCATATATCCATGCTTGCTATCACATTTTCAATGTTTTTGAATGGTTTAATCAGAGTTTAAGCGCAGGTACAGCCCATCGCCATTGTTAGGGTTCTGAAGCTCCAAATTGGGGAACCCTAGCTAGAGGCAAAATTGGATAAAATTAGGGGTGATATTGAATTCATGAGGTCATGAGCATTGATTCATGTCTTTGGTTCTAATTAATATTGCTTGCATTGCATTTTGAGATGTTGCAGGGTTATAGCTATGGACAAAAACTGTCACTATAGCTTTTAGTGACAATTTTATCCGTAGGTAAAGTTTTAGTATCAAAAACGACAGTTCTGGGAAGAAGACAAGAGGTGGCGGCACACCACTGGCCAGTTTGAATCCACGCGCATTTTTCTTGGCATAGCGCTCTTTTTACCTTATTTTATTTTTGCTTAATTATATAAATGAATGACTAACCAACACAGATGGCAAAGGGCAAGGCGTGTGAAGTGAAGGACCTGGGTTCGATCCCAGGTCTAGACATTTTCTATTTTCTGATTTTCCTCTTATAGATCCAACGCATCTTCTAGCCCAGCGTCCATCATGCGTCCTCAGATCCCACCCTTTGGATCATCTCAAAGCAGATCCAATGCTCCAGAGTTGAAGATCCATGGTGCACTCCCTGAAAGTGAACCACATTAGATTCAGCATTGCATTGGGCCAGCTATTCTTGGCCTGGAAAATTTCAGCCATACACCTCCCAGATTACTATTTCATATCAGGCCCATTTTATTTCCTTTTTTAATTTCTTATTTTAATTATTGGTTTTAATTATTTTACAAAATCATTGTTTTTTTTAATTAAATCACAAAAATCACAAAAAATATTAGAATTAGGTTTTTTCCATAAAATATTTGATTTCATTAATTAGTTAGGTTAATTAGGATAATTGAAATTCCTTTTTTCATAATTAAAATTAATTAGAAATTAGGTTAATTTGCAAAATTAATTACTTTCTCAAAAAATCCAAAAAATTATTTTTCCTTTATTCACTAATTAAATATTTTTGAATTTAATTATTAATTCCCTGGATTTAATTTTGTCGCGCGTTTTCTTTTTCCATTATTTTTTAAATTAATGTAATTGCTTCGAGTTTGTAATAGCTTTTTAACTTACGTTTATTACCATTTGCATTTATTGTTTTCCCTAAGTTTTTGATTATGTAATCCCCCACCCGAAAGCCTTGTAATAGTTAGGTTTAAATTTCTCTCATTTTACTTTCCGCCATTATAAACTGTTAGATGATTTATAATAGGATTGTATACAAAAGATCAATGTTTAAAACAGTTGAAAACCCTAACTGTGCAAAGACAATTGACTAAAAAACAAACAATTGTACGTGCTCACTTCTAGGGTTATTCCCCACTTCGGTTGCCTTCGGAAAACGGTCACTACTCTCGAAACGTGAGAATTTTTAGTGGCTGTCCTCTAATTCGAAAGATCACTAGTCCCTCGATGACCCTTTCGATGTTGCCTCGGTAAAAAGGTGATCTTAGAGTTTTAGAATAGTTACTAAGAGATCTTGCCCTGTTGTCTTAAATGACTGTAATTGTCCCTTTCGATTGTCCATTAAACTCCAACGATGGAGCTACCTACTCCTTAATAGTAGGATATTACTGTCTAAAGGAAATAAGAAAAACGAACAGTCTTTATCGAGTAGGTAGAAACTCTTAAGTACTTGCTCAAACAAATTTTTACACCATACACTTTCAAATAAACTTTTCAAACAAAGTTTTCAAAAAACATTTTATCACACCCTTGAAGACTGATACAAGGGTTACCATAAAGTGAAACGCCGCACTAAGACAATGTCAAAAAAATTTTAAAGCACACAAACACACCAAATAAATTTAAGAATGAGCAAGTACCTAAGATCTCGTGGAAAACCACGGATAGAAAGGGTGCTAACACCTTCCCTTTCTATAATCTACCCCCCGTACTCAGAAACATATCGAAAAAGGTTTTTTCTGTTCTTTTTCCCTTTCCTTTGTTGGATAAAATAAAAGACGGTGGCGACTCTTGCTTATCATACATTTGCAAACAAAAAATGCAAAACCAGTAGTAACAAAAACAGTCAATTTTGCCACCGTATTACAGAACTGGCGACTCTGATGGGGAAATTTAATCAAGTGGGATTTACCTTAGGATCTAGGTCATTCTTAATTGCTTCTTTGGCTTGTCTTGTTTGATTTAATTTTAAGGGCATCTGTTTGGGTTGTTTGGATCCTAAACCCGGATTGGGGAATTCCTTTTAGGTAAGTAGCAATAAACTGTGAGGGAGTTGTGCGGGGTATACCGACATGGTTGAAACAGTAGCTATGTTGATGCGATACTTTGGTGTGTACCGGTAGACCTTGAGTAATCAAGGAGAATACGGGGCCACTGCGTGGTATCATAAAGCGTCTACTGACCTTAGCACCTTAATTGACCAACTTGGCTTTTAGGACGTAGTGAGATAGCCGTCTTTGGTGTAAACCCAAAGTCGGTTGATACTCGATGCTACATTCATTGAGATTTGACTCTTGAGTTTTGTTTGGTGGCAAGTCAATTGTCTATCGAAATGAAATTTGGGGGAAAGATCGGTGATATTGAGATCCCTTCGAACCCGGTTACTATATTTAGGACAGGTTTAACCAACCCAACTTCAAGAGGATATTACATTAAAATCCATGCAAGCCTTAAACCTAAGGTCTCTGTGTGATTTGCTTGTGTTTGCTATATCTGCTATATCTGAGCATAATCATGACATCATAACATAGCATATCATACTAACCATTTCAAGGATTCTTAGGGTTTATTTTTGTCTTGTTTTGTAGGACATGGCCCTCGCCCGCAGATTCACTATCATAGTCAGTCTGGTAAAGGTACCTCCTCAGCTTAAGGAGTTGGTATCAAGGGTTCCTGAAAGCTCTCCCTTCACCAAAATACATGGTCGACTTCTCAGCTTGGTCACCTCAAACTCTGATGAAGAAATGTTAAAGGTTCTCTTTCAATTCTTTGACCCTCTACATCACTGCTTCACTTTTCCGGATTACCAGTTAGTGTCTACTATGGAGGAGTTTTCTCTATTACTGGGGGTGTCTATCCTTAACAAGGTACCTTTCGATAGTATGGAAAGAGACCCTAAACATGAATATATTGCTAAAGCTCTATCCTTACAACGGTCTGACGTAGTAGCTAATTGGGAAACCAGGAGAGGTGTCAAGGGTTTTTTGGCTAAGTTCTTGTTTAACAAAGTTCATCATTTTTGGGATACCCTGGACTTACAAGCCTTTGAAGAGGTGTTAGCCCTTTTCATCTATGGGTTGGTATTGTTCCCTAATCCGGACCAGCTCATAGACGTGAATACGGTTAAGATTTTCCTGTCACGCAATCCGGTACCTAATCTGCTTGGAGATACCCTACATTCTCTGCATACTCGCACTATAAAGAAAAGAGGGACCTTTCTGTGTTGCACTCCTCTTTTGGCTAGATGTTTTATTTTGCACCTACCCCGATCCGTCTTGAAGAATGAACAGGGTTTGAGATGGTCTCATAGGCTAATGACTCTTACACATTCAGGTACTCATTGGTGTCCTCGATCCTCAGAGAATGTTACCATAATTGATCGATGCAGAGAATTACTTAATGTCCCTCTCTTATGCATTAGGGGAGGAATCACTTACAATCCGTGTTTGGCACTGCGACAGTTTGGGTATGCGAGAAGGGATGGTCCTCATGATACACTTATCCAAGGAATCACCTTCGAATATGAGAATGATGCTCAGGGTTATCGTAAAAGGTTCATGCGAGCTTGGGGCATGGTATATAGGGTTGATAGCAAGACACTGGGGCACAAGAATTCCATCTATCTTGAGCCTTATCTCAAATGGGTACGAGCCCGTGCTCAAAGTCTTATGGTGCCTTATCCCTCCATCCTACCTATGATTATGGAAACGGTTGCTAAAGGAGACACTTCTTATCTTGTTCTTCATCCTGACATGCCAACTGATCATGAGGAGTTACAAAAATCCTGGGTTCAACTTAAAAAGGAGCAGGATACGTTTGAAGCTTAATTCTACGCTAGTGAGAAGAAAGTCCTAGAACTCACTAGGCTACTTCATGAAGAGAGGAATATAAACGCCTACATTGCTCCAATGAGGATGCGCTTATGGGAAACCTAATTTTCTATTTTTTTTTAGTTTTATTTTGTCTGGTTGTAAGCCTAAAAGGCACTCTTTGTAACAATTCGAACTTATTAATGAAATTAACGTGTGTTTCTTTTGGTTAAGCAAATTTGAGCCTTTAAGAATCCTTGAAATCATTGCATACGCATATCATCCATGACATTGCATACACAGGTTTCATAATAGGTTTCTCATCGTCTTCGTTGTTTATTTCAGTAATAATTACTTCTAAACAAAGTATCAAGGATCTCCAGGCACAAAATGCCCAATTTCAGAAAATGTTCGTAGCTTTGGCTAAAGGGCAGGAAGATCTGAAGGCCCTTATTCTGAAAGATAGAAAGAAGAAGGCGAAGAAGACCGATGGTGTCCTGAATCTGGGCAGAAGATTCAGGGGTCCGTTGAAGCAACTGGTTGATCTGACCTCTTCATCCAAAGAAGGGGAGAATCAAGAGGGTGAGACAAGGGAGGAAGACCCTAGCCCAAGGGTTTCTGAGGATGAATTTGATTACAATGATGAACAGTATCCTCCCTCTGAGGATAGATACAAACAGTTAGAGGATCGTCTGAGTGCAATGGAGATCCAAAGGGTACCAGGGCTGGATTTTGAAGAGCTGGGTTTGGTATTTGGGGTTTTCATTCCACCGAAATTCAAGGCTCCGACATTTTCAAAGTATGATGGGGTTTCTTGTCCCAAGCTTCACCTCCGTTCTTATGTGAGGAAGATCCAGCCTCACACTGCTGATAGGAACTTGTGGGTACATTTCTTTCAAGACAATCTGTCTGGGACTCAGCTTGAATGGTTCTATCAGTTGGAGGGAATCAATGTCCGCAACTGGGAAGATCTGGCCGCTGCTTTTTATAAGTAGTTTCAATATAAGGCTGACCTTACTCCTACCCGTACTCTACCCCAGAGTATGCCTATGGGTGCAAGCGAAGGTTTCAAGGACTACGCTCAGAAGTGGAGAGATTTGGCAGGGAGAGTCCAACCCTCTTTGTCTGGTAGGGAGTTGGTGGACATGTTTCTTGGTACGCTATATAGTCTGTTCTTTAATCACTTGATTGGTAGCTCCTCAGCTGGTTTTACTGAGCTGATATTGACTGGAGAAAGGGTAGAAGCTGGGATCCGAAGTGGAAAGATCCAAAAAGACACCTCTTCAAGTACAGTGAAGAAGCCATTCATGGGTACGAAGGAGGTCAATGTTATTTACAATCCAAGAGGTCAGAGCATAACCGAGCACCATCCAATGGTAGGGGTTGTGATGATACCTAGGCCTGTGGCCACCCAACAAAAGAACAATCCACCAAGGACAGAAAGACTGGTAAGAAAGTTTACCCGGATAAACATGACTCTGTCTCAAATCTTGCCACAGTTATTAAAGACCAATCTGGTAACCCTGCGGGAGGCTCCCAAGAATCCCAACACCACATCTCCTCGTTACAATCCAAACGCTCTGTGTGCTTACCACTCTGAAAGTCCAGGCCATGATACCAACAACTGTTGGGCTTTGAAGAACAAGGTGTAGGATCTGATCGAGGCAAAGAAGATTGAATTCGATCCCCCTGGGACTCCCAATGGAATAACTGCACCCATGCCCAAGATTGGCTCGGGAATCAATGCTATTGAGGTTGTCTCTGCCATGGAAGATGCTGATGATGAGGATTCTGATATTGACAGCTGGGTCTACCCTACTACCAACGGTGGACCTAGTAACTGGACGACCAAAGAGTTTGTGCCGATTACTTTTGTTCAGCAGTAATTGTCTTACTTGTTTTTCGGATTTGTAATAAACAATATAAACTCTATGACCTTGTGTCTTATCCGAGGCACAATGGTTTATTTGTGAGGGTTATTATATGTCATTATCATATGTCATCAATAAAACATTGGACGTTCTTGCATACAAATTTTGCGCTCTCTATTTTTTTCTTTTCTGCTTTTCACTTTATCAATATAGCTATGCTCTTACACACACTCATATATCAAACTGCATATCCATATCCACTCTGGATCCCATTGATAACAGTTCTGCTATTTCCAGTTATAACTTCGAAAATACGATCAACTAAGTCGAGGACGAAGGTGAGGAAGATTGTGAGGTACCTGGAGAACTTGCTAGACTGTTAAAGCAGGAAGAGAGGGCTATAAAGCCTCATGAAGAGCTAGTTGAGACAATAAACTTGGGCACAGAGGTAGACAGAAAAGAAGTCAAGATCGGCGCAAATTTGGGGATTAATGTCAAACAACGGTTGATACAGATGTTGCACGATTATGCTGATATCTTTGCCTGGTCATATGAAAACATGTCGGGACTAGACACAGATATAGTGGTTCACCGTATGCCGACTAAAGAAGATTGCCCTCTGGTAAAGCAAAAGGTTTGCCGTATGCGCCCTGAAATGTCAGAGAAGATCAAAGCAGAGGTTTTGAAACATTTCAATGTTGGGTTCTTAGCTGTCACCTCCTATCCGCAGTGGGTTGCTAATGTTGTTCCGGTACCAAAGAAAGACGGCAAAGTACGAATGTGTGTGGACTACAGAGACCTGAGCAGGGCAATCCCCAAGGATGACTTCCCGCTTCCCCACATTGATGTTCTGGTTGACAACACCGCACAACATAAAATCGTTTCCTTCACGAATGGTTTCTCTGGCTACAACCAGATCGAGATGGCACCCGAAGACATGGAGAAGACAACCTTCGTCACACTGTGGGGAACTTTCTGTTACAAGGTGATGCCTTTTGGGTTGAAGAATGCTGGGGCAACTTATCAGCGAGCCATGGTAGCTTTGTTCCATGATATGATTCACCATGAGATAGAGGTTTATGTTGATGATATGATAGCCAGGTCTCAAACCGAGGAAGAACACCTTGATCATCTACAAAAGTTGTTTGATAGGTTGAAGACATGCAAGCTGAGGTTAAATCTGAACAAATGCACCTTCGGGGTAAGGTCTGGTAAACTTCTGGGGTTCATCGTCAGTGACAAAGGTATTCAGGTAGACCCTGCAAAAGTAAAGGCCATACAAGAGATGCCGGATCCCCTTACCGAGAAGGAAGTTATAGGTTTCTTGGGACGCCTAAATTATATCGCCAAGTTTATTTCACATATGACTGCTACTTGTGAGCCAATCTTCAAGCTCCTGAAGAAAGATCAATTAGTAAAATAGAATGACGAATGCCAGACTGCTTTCGAAAGAATCAAGGAATACCTTCAAGAACCACCAATTTTGATGCCTCCGATTGAAGGAAGACCTTTTATAATGTACTTAACAATGCTAGATAATTCCATAGGGTGTGTGCTGGGGCAGTATGACGAGTCTGGTCGAAAAAAGCACACAATATACTACCTTAGCAAAACGTTTACCGACTGTGAAACACGATATTCACTGCTCAAGAAAACTTTTTGCGCTTTGGCATGGGCTGCTCGCCGACTAAGACACTATATGTCGACTCACACTACTTTGTTGATATCTAAGATGGATCCAATCAAGTATATTTTCGAGAAGCCCGCTCTCTCTGGAAGAATAGCAAGATGGAAGATGATCTTAACTGAATACAATATCCAATATAAAACCCAAAAATCAATCAAGGGAAGTGTATTATCTGATCATTTGGCTCATCAGGCCGTGGATGACTACCAATCCATGAATTTTGAGTTTCCAAACGAGAATATTATGCTAGTGAATGACTATGAAGAACCTGGACCGGATGAAGGACCTGAAGAAGGATCCTGATGGATTATGGTTTTTGATGGAGCTTCGAACACACTCGGTAATGGCATTGGTGATGTAATCATATCCCCTGAGGGCTGCCATACTCCTTTTACCACGCGACTATACTTCAACTGTACCAACAATATGGCGGAGTATGAAGCCTGCATCATGGGTCTCAAAGCTGCTATCGACCTGGGGATCAAGTTCTTAAATGTTTTCGTGGATTCAGCCTTGGTGATAAGTCAGATCAAAGGAGAATGGGATACGAAGCACCCGAATCTCATCCCGTACAAAGAACATGTGTTGACATTACTCCCACACTCTGAGGAGGTAACCTATGAACATTTCCCACGAGAGGAGAATCAGTTAGCGGATGAGCTAGCTACCTTATCTTCTATGTTCATGGTCAGGTGGGACAACGAAGCTCCCTGAATCACTATCGAGCGGTTGGATGAACCAGCATACTGTTGTGAAATTGATACTGAAGAAGTAGCATACAAACCGTGGTTTCACAAAGTAAAAAGGTATCTTGAGGCTCAAGAATACCCTGAGGGGGCGTCGGTCAATGATAAGAAGTTTCTGAGAAGGTTCGTCGCAAAGTTCTTCCTCAGTAATGGAATCCTCTACAAACACAACTGTTACTCTACCTTACTGCGGTGTGTAGACAAGAGCGAAACAGTAAGGATTATGGCAGATTTACATGATGGTACCTTCAAAACCCATTCAAGTGGACATACCATGGCTAAAAAGATCCTACGTGCAGGATATTATTGGTCTACTATAGAAGAAGATTGTTATCAGCACTCTCGAACTTATCATAAATGCCAGATCTATGCTGATAAAGTACATGTACCTCCGGTTCCCTTGAACGTCTTGACGGCTCCCTGGCCCTTTGCAATGTGGGGAATTGACTTGATCAGAGAGATTAGACCTACCGCGTCCAATGGGCATCGCTTCATCCTGGTGGCCATTGATTACTTCACAAAGTGGGTTGAAGCTGCTTCTTTTGCCACTGTTACCAAGAACATTGTAGCACGGTTTGTAAAGCATAACCTGATTTGTCGGTATGGTGTGCCAGAGAGAATCATCACTGAAAACGGTACAAATATCAACAACATAATGATCATTGAACTCTGTAAACAGTTCAAGATACAACATCATAACTCTTCTCCCTACCGGACGAAGATGAATGGAATTGTCGAAGCTGTTAATAAGAACATCAAAAAGATCATACAGAAGATGACGGTGACATACAAGGACTGGCATGAGATGTTACCATTTGCTCTTCATGGGTATCACACCTCAGCACGAACATCGATAGGGGCAACACCCTACTCTCTGGTATATGGCATGGAGGTTGTCATGTCCAATAAGGTCCATATCCCATCTCTGAGGATTATGAACGATGCGGGTTTGAACAAAGACGACTGGATCCAGATTCGACTTGATCAACTGAATATGATCGATGAGAAGAGACTTACTGTTGTTTGTCATGGTCAAATGTATCAAAAACGGATGATCAAGGCTTTAAACAAAAAGGTCAGGTGCCAAGCATATCAAGTCGGGGATCTAGTGATCAAGCGCATCATACTGCCGTAAGGTGATCCCAGGGGAAAATGGACTCCCACATACGAAGGGCCATTTATGATCAAAAACATTTTTTCGGGTGGAGCCATGATTCTGACCACCATGGACGGTGACGACCTTCCTCACCCTATCAATGCGTACATAGTGAAAAAATACTACACATGATTAAAGACCCGCTAGGTTGACTGGCCTAGGCAAAAATAAGGGCTTCCCAATGAACCAAAAGGGTTCGGGCAAAAATTAGGGATGAAAACAAAAAACTTGTACACCCGACAAGTCGAAAACCTGAAAAGGCGGCTTGGGCAAAAAAGGGTATCCCGGTGAACTGAAAACCCGAAAGGGAGGTCCAGGAAAAAGTTAGGGATTTAAAGCGTATCACTATGTCCCATTGGATCACCTTGCGACCAGACCTCAGTATCAACTATCAAGCTCAAACGGCACCAATCAATCCAGTCAGCCTCGGACAAGTAGCAAAGTGATGAGATGCTCGAGGACATAGCGGCAATAGCAGAATTAAAACTCAATGGGATTATTACACATAGCTGTTTTCTTCTCTTTGTACACAATATTGTATAGCTTTCATTTTCACGGCGGCGTTCTCTTACTAGAGCGTCAGCCTCCTTGTACAAAAACGTTTGTTATAGGCCAACTTCAAAAATTAATACAAGTCATTTTTACAAAACCATTTGTTTTTCTTTTTCTGTTTTGTTTTGCAAAAATGTCCAATGATTTATTCTTGACATATGCATTTGAATATGATTGCTATTCACAAATATTCGCATAAGAATTAGAAAGACAATTGCTTACAACTTAAGAAACCGGGGCAAAGTCTAAAAAACCATTTCAATCCCGACAGTTACTCTGTTCAGCATGGTACAGGGGAAGAGACAGCTTTGAAACGAAGTCACCATTACATGCGACTCCGTGACGTCTACACTCCACACAAAGTAGAGGCAACCAAAGCTTTGACATAGGCTTCCCCAAACAGGAGTTACTTTCCCCAGCAAAGTTCCTTCAGAGAGCCGATATCTATATTCCCCAGCCAAATTTTATAATCGCAAGCGGTTCATAAACTTGTCTCCCAAGCAGAGTTTATTTCTCTGAATACATAAACTCAACCCCCAACAGAGTTTATTCCTCCAGCTATGGAAGTTCATCCCCCAGCGGAGTTTATTTCTCTGAATCGTCAAAATATTTCTGCAAAGCATCTCCTCTCTCAGACAGAGTTATTCCCCCGCAGAGTTATTCTCAAGCAGAGTCTCTCCCCGGTAGAATATTCACAAACAGAAAGGAGTAAATCCATGGCATGGTCATTGTTGTACCCCAATTTTTGCCCCTAAGATCCCTTCACCATACCATATTGATTCGATCACAACAAGATCACATTAGGGCTTTTGGTTCTCCTTCCAATCTTTAGATTTTCTCTTGGAGGAATCACCAAGCACCTTGACTTGTTTTTATTGTGTGATCATTCATGTTTTTGTTTTGACTTTCCTTTTAATTAATAAAATGGAATGTTGGTTTGTCTTACTTGTCAACAATGCAGGTAAAGACAATGAGGCTTAACAAGTTGATCCATGGGTTCATGAGTTTATTTCCATGACCTAGTCAATGAAGCTTGAGAAGTTCAAACCTCACCATTGAAGTTGTTTTGGAAGGGATGGCATGGCTAGGTTATTTTGGTTCACTACGTTTCTAAGTTATCAAGATTTGATCCAAAAAGTACAAGGGGTTAATTGAAAAATAGTCATGGTTGGACAAGGTCTTGTTCCCATTGGTCACAAGTGCATATTTCTCTCAATTATCAAGATATGGAAGTGGTTGTGGTTGCTATGAGTTATAATTATCATCCTAAACAACTTATATTTACAAAGCATTTGTTTTGGTACAAGAAGTTTGTTCAAAATTTTCAAAGTTCCGCAAAGCATTTTCTTGATATAGGAGTTAGTGTTTTGAACTTCAAAGAAGCATATCTTGCTCATCTTTTAGTATTTTTAAGTGATTCCAAAGACATCCTTATCTTAAAAGGTTTATAAACGAATAACTTCAAAAGTTTCAAGGAGTTTTCATGTGGAAGAAACTTGATGAAGAAGAAAGACTACAAGTCCTCTAGATGAATCCCCAATTTTCCATGTGTGACTTCAAATGATCATAACTTGGTCAATTTTTATCACCTCGAGCCCATTCTTTTTCCATAATAATCTTGAAGATGTGAAATTTATGCCTTATTTTATGTTCAAATTAGAAAATGGATGGAAATTTCCTTAAGGATACAAAATATTATAGGTCATTTCATGATTTTTTGCCCACTTCAACAATTCATAACTCTCTCAATTTTTGGAGATTTTGAGTGGTTCAAGTTCCAAAATGTCATTCAAGATATATACTTCATGCCATATTTTTTGGTCAAGAGCAAATTCCAAGTATAAGGCTATGTTTGGATGCAAGACATTATAGGTCACTTTTGAAGAAGAATTTGAAATATTTCTAAGTATGGAAAGTCAACCCTTTTTCTCCAACTTTGACTCAACACAACTTTCAGCTCAAGCATCCATTTGATTCCATTATTTTTCCATTGAAAGCTTGTAACCTCATCTTTCTAAAGCATCAAGAATCATGCCTTAATACCCCTTGAGTTGAGAATGCCATTGGATTGAACTTGGTAACTTAGAACTGAAGTTTTCCCATAAGTCAGAATTTGAAGTCTTTGTTTTGGCTTCTAATCACAAGTTTTCCACGCGTTTATGCCTCTAAACATGTTTAATGAAGTTCCAGAATTGATTAGCACAACAAAACGCGTGTTTTGGATGAGTTTTGATCAAATTGGAAGTCAAACTTTTCTTGTTTGCAACTTCACACGATTTCCCTCCAAACTTCATCATTTCACACGCTTGGATATTCCATTTGATTCCCTATAAATAGAGGGTCATCCCCCATTCATTTCCTCAAGCTTAGATAGCCAGAATCACCCTGCCAAACTTGTTCCCTAACTCAGAATTCAGCAACTTCGAAATCCATTCTCAAGCATTTTTCAATCCAATTTTTTCATCAATTCACCTTCCTTGATCTTCCCTGAAGCTAACCATATAATTACATTCAAGAATCGTGTCCTATATTGCTCATAGAAGTCCAGTTTTAGAGCTCTGCAACTCAACTTCAATAGGTAGATTCCTTCATCAATTCTTCAAAATTTTGATATCATTGTAATACTCTCATTGCCCTGGTTCTAGTTGCAACACTTACTTCTTACTGGAAACATGTTTTGACCATGAAATTTCAAATCCATTTTCAAAACTTTCTTTCCAAATTGCTTGAGCTACAACTTATATAAATTTGGTGCGAGGGTGTGGTTGTCTTTGTCTTGAAGATACGAAGCGAATGACATAGGTATGAGCTTCTGATTTTACAGTTTGAGAGACCTACAATTCACGTTGGCTGGAGGTTGAAGATAACCAACGTGTCATCTCCCAACCAATGATGGCACGCCACTTGTTATTTTTGAATTCTGATTTAATAATTGATTCAGTGCTTTATTCACTAATGACCATGATATGCACAGTGCGTCAGATCCCTTGGATCTGATTACTAATGCGTTTTTACTCTCATCCAATGGTCCACATATTTTTGAATTTTCTTTTCTTTTTTGATTTTTTATATTTAATTGTTTTAAACTTCAAAAAATCATAGAAAATTCATTTTTAGTCCAAAAAATCTGAGAAAATTATGAAAAATATTTTTGATTATTCTCTTTCTGATTTTTATTTTTTCAAAATTTAATTTTGTGTTTTGTATTTTTTATAAATTTACACTTTATTGGAATTGTTTTAAATGTTTAAAAATACTTTTATGCATTTTTAAATTCTGAAAAAATTATGGAATGATCCAATGATATTGTGATAAATATTGGTGACCTTATTTTATTTTTGTTTCTGACTTTTCTATTTTTTTATCATTTTTTGGTTTATTTCACCCATTTCTTTAAACTTTAAAATAGTTTCTGACCTTAAAAAATTTCCAAAAAATTTATAAAATTATTTTAGTTTATTTCTGATTTTTCTATGGTCTTACTTTTATTTCTTGATTAATTTGGACATAGCTGATATTTGTCTCTTTTATTTCTATTTTTAAACATTATTTTTAAACCTTTTTGTATATATTAAAATATAATATTATTTTGTGATTATTTTCTGGCTGATCTTGGATTAAATTTTTGATCATGAACTTTATTAACATCATTGGATCCATGGTGTTGAGTCTAACTCCACAAAAATGGATGAATGATTTTAATAATAGTTTGATTAAATTTAATCCAAAAGTGGTTTGTATATTCTCTCACATCCCTCTCCATCTCATCCCCTTCTTATTGCACTAAATATTGTTGGAGCATGATCTCTATATTATGTCTCAGAACAAATGGTGCATAGATTGCTATTGACCGGCCTCAAAATAGGTGCGACTTCTATATAAGTCCACTTACCATTGCTTAACATAGCTAAATTTTGTCCCGATTCGAATAAATGATCATTTGTGGCCCAAACTTATGTTTGCAAGCCCAAGTATGTTAATTTGATCTCTTTGATCCAATAACCTTGAGATTCATTGTGTGGAGGCTTTGGTTCTACCAATCCTCTAATGGATCTACAATACCTTTGGTCAACGCGGATCACTTAAACATCGTTGATCATTAAATGATACTCATAAGGATTCCAAATGGATGATATACTTGACAAAAAGCAAATGCGACTTGTTGTGTGGAGGCTTTGGTTCTACCAATCTTCTAATGAGATCCAAATGCAAGTTTCAAGATGATCATCCAACTAACCACTAATTACTAATAATTGATTTTATTTTGTGCTTTTATTTTATGTTCTTTAATTTATACACCATTTACTTTTAGCATTTACATTTCATGCTATTTTTCATCTTTGCTCACTTGAGCCCCTTTATATTCTTGTCATTTTTTATTTTGCTCACTTGAGCTTTTCTTTTCTTTAAAGACACTTAATAATCAACATAAACCCTAAAAATCTTTAATGATACTTGGACTATTTGGTTAGTATCCTTGGAATTATGGAGTATTGGACTTCTTGGACTTAGGAATAGAAACCTTGGCCGATGTTGGAGACCTTGTGACTTAATTGATATTTTGTCTGGAGTTCTTGAGGTTTACCTCAAGACATTGGATTGTTTCTTTGTTTTGTGTGCAGGTTATTGTGATTACACCCTTGGTTTGTAATCTAGAATTCACCTGTATACAGTCGTCACTCTGCCCAATTTTTGTGAAGACTTAATACACTTGAAGTTTGGTTCTCTCAAGAGGTCTAGTACATTTGCTTGTTTGGTTTCAATCCAAAGAATGGGAATTCTATTTTGGCTCATAATGTCAAGTATTGGCTTCTTATTGGTTAGATGGTTCTTATTCCTAGCTTTTACCTTATGCTTTAGGATAGCCTCTTCTTCTCCTCTTATCTTCTTTAATTTCAAAAATCTTCTCCCCCCTTTTGAAAATTCTTCTTGTTTTAAACTTGAATTACTTTTATAATAAACTAGGACTTAGGTCCATGCATTTTCATAAATAAACTCCAATGAACTTAAAAATACTTTGACATTTTTTATGAGAAGACTAAAAGTCAATCAATCTCATTTCAAACCATTTTGCCACTTTGGCTTTTATCTTTAAAATTTTCTCAAAAGATTGAACTCTTGTCAATCCTTGTAGTGATGCAAACAATTATACTTCTACAATATGTAGTGAAGAGAGATATTTTCCACTTGGATGTTGAGTGAGGCATTGTTGATTTTAAAATCCAAGCCATATCCTCCACTTTGAGATGATACAAATTCTCCTTTCTCATGATTGTGGGTAGTAAGTATGTTTTCCACACGGACAATGACGATGATATTTTATCTCATAAAATTTACCAACACATTTGTGTTTTTAAAATTTTTAAAAGAGGAAATACGTGTACCCTAATCCCCTATTGCACGAAAAGGTGGTACATAGGCACTAAAGGTTCGCAACCGCGGCGGGTGCAAAAATAATAAATATATTTCTTTTCTCACCTCCACCATATATTTTATACAACATATTTCATAGCCAAAATATACAGATTTTTCAAAGAGGTTCCTACGGAGTACCATAGATGTTTAGGGTTCTAATACCTTCCCTTTGCATACCCAACCCCCTTACCTTAAATCTCCCCCCCCCCTCTTTTTGGGTTATTCGCTCTTTTCCCATTCCTTTGGAAACAATAAAGCACGGTGGCGATTTTGATTTTGATTTGTATAAGTCTAGTAAATCCAATGGCTTAGTCTTGAACATTTCTACCGCTACAGAAAAATGGTGACTTCACTGGGGAAAGATTGACCTCTTGCTGGTCCATCCCTAAGTGGGTTGAGCCTATATTTGTTTATATCTGTATATGTGGTATTATTATTTTTGTGTTATATGTTGTATATATGTTTGTCTGGATTTTCTTGATTTTCAGGGTGCTTGGTGATTACTTATAAGTCCTATACCCGGACTTGGGCAAAATTTAAGATAGGACGGGAGGTATAGTCATGTTAAATTTGAGGGAGTAATCCCAAAAAAGGAGGCATGAGATCCCCCACTCAATGGAGGCCCCTTTAACTGTAGTGTTGTTTACCAAGTAATCGGGATGACATACTGCTTTCGACCTGGGAGCCTGCTGAAAATGAGGACCGTAGAATACCTAACCCATCTTGGCCTTTTAGGTGTTGTGCGGAAGCTATAACGGAGTAATTCGGAAATAGTTGTCACGCGATACTACGCTCGGACGAGTTTTTCTTGAGAATATTACTAATTACCGAGTTAATCGGGAGTTGGTAATATCCTAAGGAATGATGTAGACTCTGGGAACCTCTAGAACCTTATTCGGCAGGTGATAACTTTTAGACTAATACCTTATGGGTAGTACCTTCGACCGCATGCTCGTGACGTTGAACCTATGAACCCTATATGTGTGATCTTGTGTGTGAGTGTTGCATCATGCATCCATGCACTCATAAGCATCTTTTGGAGAAATCTTATTTCAAGGGATTTAAAAGTTGACCATTTATGAATATCTCAAGTACTTTTTAACCATGGATTCTGGAAAGAGAAAGACTGGGAAGTACAGTTTCAAGGATCCCAAGATAGATGAGTTTATCAGTCTAATTCTCGAGATCGAGTGTCCTGCAGATATTCGGAAGAAGTATGGATCCATTATTCCTCTCATGAAGCTGAAGATGAAGGAGGGTATTCTCTCGACCTTGGTCCAGTTCTATGATCCGATGTATCATTGCTTTACTTTTCCCAACTATCAGTCGATGCCTACACTGGAGGAGTATTCTTATTTATTGGATTTACCTGCTACCGATCGTGTTCCTTTAACTGGTTTGGAGGGTGAGGCAAAACCACATGAGATTGCTGCTTTGATTCATCTGGGGAAGTCTGAGGTGGAAGCCCATATGACTACTAAAGGAGGGATTAGAGGATTACCAGCTCAGTTCTTATTGGAGAAAGCTCGTTACTTTTCCAGGATGAAGAGTACAGTCGCTTTTGAGGTCATCTTTGATCTACTTGCTTACGGGTTGTTCTTATTTCCTAATATGGACAAGTTTGTTGACATTAATGCTATCAGGATCTTCATGATTGGAAACCCAGTTCCTACCTTGTTTAGTGATGCTTATTACTCTATTCATCTTTGGAATTCTTATCATGGGGGGGGGGGGGGGGTGATCATTTGTTGCACGCCTATGTTGTACCGGTGGTTCATCTCTCATATGCCTCAGTCTTATGCTTTTTGGGATGTCAAGAAAGAACCCCGTTGGGATCCTAAGATCATGGCACTTACTCATTCGGATATTGATTGGTATCATCGAGCTTACCAGGATATAAAGCTTATTGACAGTTGTGGTAGTTTCCCCAATGTACCTCTTCTTGGTACAAAGGGAGGAATTAACTATAACCCTGTTCTTGCATGACGATAGCTTGGTTTTCTGATGAGGGATAAACCAAATAGTATTCATTTAAGTAGTTTCTTTCTGAATGATGGAGAAGACCATAGGGAAGCTAGGGAGCGGATTGTGAAGGCCTGGTGTCACATTCATAAGAAGAGTAGGAAGGATTTGGGACCTAGGGGTGTTGTTTCTTTGGAGCCATATCTTCAGTGGGTCCGAATGAGAGCTATTCAGTTGAAGATATCGTGTCCTGGGAAACACCTATTCCTGATCTGTTTGTAAAGACCACTCCTCCCTTATTAGATGATCTAGAAGAGCTGCAACTCGCTTTGGTCAGGATGAAACAGGAAAAGGTGGCTTGGAAGAATAAGTGTCAAACTTTAGAGATTTCCTATAGAGCATACTTGAAGGAGAAAGAGGACTTGATTGAGATCCTTAAGAGTCGAGCGGTAGAGACTATGGAGAGGCAAGGGGATTTATTTTCTCCTAAGCCTCAATCAGATGCTGATCACTCACTTCCTGATTCAGGTGATTGGAAGGAGGTTGCCATCAGACATGCGGAAGAAAACCAGAGGTTGAAGGCTCAGATTTCCAGGCTCACAGGGAAGCACCAGCGTATAAAGTGATCTCCATCAGTTTTACTTCTCAGGGTTTTAGATTTTTATTTCATCTTGTACTTGGGATCATTCAAACTTGTAATCCATTTTGGAATTGTTATAATAAAAAATTTTAGTATTACAAATGCGTTATTACTTTGATATTTGCAATATGTCCATAAATTTTAAATCCCTTGAAATATTAAAATAAAATCATGTACATTGCATATCATGCATCATATTGTACATATTTCTTGCATTTGTTATGCATATCTAGGTGTCTTACCAAGCTTCTTTACTTCGTTCAGCAAGCCGACTCACCACTATAACACTCGGGCTAATCTCAGAAAGAAGGTGGACAACCTAGAACAAGAGAATCGCGATTTGCGCGAGGAGGTTTTTGCTTTGAAGGCCGGCATGGCCAATCTGACTACTCTAATGGAAGCTCTAGTGGTTGCTCAGAATCAGCCACCGAGTGTCTAACCTCAACCAACAAAGGCAACTACTGAAGCTCCGACTGTTCCCATATCTGCTACTCTAGCTACTGTTCACAATCACATGCCTCGAGGTTATCAATGGAGAATGCCAGAGAATTTTACACTTGAAGGTTCCAATCTTGGTCCTCAAGATACTCCAATTATTCAGACTATTGTTACTCTGGCACCTCCTGTGGTGCATGCTGCTCCTGCTGCGCCTCTGTTGGTGAATATGGTTCTGTTTTTTAATGATGATGTGTGTCGTCCTTTCCCCCCACTGAGTGAAGACTTGGGTCTTTATGACAGAATGGATGATTTTCAAGAGCAGTTTGACAAGATGCAAAGAGAGATGAAGGCCCTCAGGGGAAAAGAGCTATTTGGGCAGATTGTGAATAAGCTACGTTTGGTCCCGGATGTTAAGATGCCTGCTAAGTTTAAGGTCCCGGAGTTTGAGAAGTACAAGGGCAACACTTGCCCTCATGCTCATTTGATGATGTACGTGAGGATAATGTCTACCCATACTGATGATCAACGTCTACTGATTCACTTTTTTCAGGATAGTTTGATCGGTGTTACGCTGAAGTGGTATATGAGTTTGGACAATGCCAATATCCATACTTTCAATGATTTGGGAGAAGCATTCATCAAACAATACAAGTACAACATGGATATGGCGCCTGATCATGATCAACTCAGGGCCATGGTTCAGAAAGACAGGAAGTCATTCAAAGAGTATGCATAGAGATGGCGTGAGGTAGCCTCCCAAGTAATTCCTCCCATGGAAGAGAAGGAGATGACTAATATTTTCATGAAAACGCTGGGTGTTTTCTACTACTAGAGGATGGTAGCAAGTGCGCCAAATGATTTTACTAAAATGGTAGGAATGGGTATTGTGATGTGGTGGCAGAACCGACTGTTTGATGCTGGTTTGTGTTTTGCGTTTTCTGTTTGCAAAATGTCGCGGTAAGTAAGATTCGCCACCGACTTTTATTTCATTCAATTGGAAAGGAAAAAAGTACAGAAAAAATCATTTTTCGAGATATTCTGAGTACAGGGGGTAGATTATAGAACGGGATGGTGTTAGCACCCTTTCCATCCATGGTTTTCCATGGGCTCTTAGGTATTTGCTCATCTTTTTTAAAATTGCTTGTGTGTGTGCTTTGTTTTGAAAAAAAGTTTTACTTCGTGATAACCCTTGTATCGGTCTTCAAAGGTGTGACGAAGTTGTTTTGAAAATTTGTTTTGAAAGGTGTTTGTGAAAATGTTTTGGTTTGAGCAAGTACCTACTAGCATCTACCTACTCGAAAAAAGATTGTTTTTATTCTCGTTTCCTTTAGACAGTGATATCCTACTATTGAGAAATAGGTAGCACCATCGTTGGAGTTGTAAGGGTCAATTCGAAAGGGATGTACGATCACTAAAGCAATATTAGGACACCTTAGTAATAAACCTAGAGTCTTAAGATCATATTCGAGGCAACATTTTCGAGGCAACATTTCCGAGGCAACATTCGAATGGGACGTTTTATCTTTTTAGACAGGAGGGCAACCACTAAAACACCCTATGCTTAATGATCGTTTACCGAAGGCAACCGAAGTGAGAGTATACCCTAAGAGTGATATGTGCGAGTGATTTGTTTCAATTATTTATCTTTGCACATTAGGGTTTTCTAACTGTATTAATTTGTCATGCATTCTTGTCATACAATCCTATTAGCATACATCTAGATAGTTAAATATTTGCAGGAATTAAAAATGCAAGAAAGTAAATCTACGCTATTACAAGGCTTCGTGGAGGGGGATTAATTACATAGCCAAAAACCCGAGAATTTAAACAGTAAATAAAGCCCTAAATTAAACTATTACAAACCATGAACAGTTACAAAAATATTGTCGAAATAAATAATAAGCGCATGATGAATCAAATACGAAACGACTAGGGTCTTGACTAAACCTATTTGCGATTGATTAAAAAAATGATGTTTTTGTCATGTAAGAAAATAAGGAAACCATTAAATTAAAAAGAAAATCCTAATTCTAATTGATTTTAAATTAAAAAAATAAATTAATTCAATCAACAAACCTATTTTTTGTATTTTTTTGTTTATTTGAGAAAAAATAAAAGAATTAAATCAAGACTTTAACCTAATTTCTATTTAATTTTATTTTTAAAAAACAAGTTAAAATTTCCCTAAGTTAAACTAAATTAGATTACATTAACAAAAATAAGTCTGATAAAAAATCTAATTCTAATAAAAAAATTTATGATTTTGATTTTATGATTTTATAAAAAAAAAAATAGTGGTGTTAGTTAAAATAATTAAAGGAAATATTAAAAAAGAAGAAATACAAAATAAAAAAAGTATAGAGATGGGCCTGCTGTCAGCAGATCTGAGAGTGCTGAGCTTCTGAAGGATCCAGAGGATGATGATCTTCAGAAGATGCTAGCGCTGGATCAGCTGGAGAGGGATCCAGAGGATGATGATCCTCAAAAGATGCTAGCACTGGATTTGCTGGAGAGGGATCCAGAGGATGATGATCCTTAGAAGATGCTAGCGTTGGATCTGGTTCTGGATGATGGATCTAGAAGATGGTGACCCTCAAAAGATGGGGGGCACTGGATCTGATCTTGGCTGGTGGATCCAGCAGATGATGACCCTCAGAAGGTGTATATGCTGGATCTGGTGAAAACAATGAGTAAAATACCAAAAGCTCACGCCTCGGATCAAACCCAGGAAGTGAGTTTCTGATTTCCTTCCTCTGACCAATTGCGCTGGATGTTAACTTGTTACATAATGAAAACAAACAATATGTCAGAAAAAATAAGTTTATGGCCAGAATAACTCGCCAGAATTTAAACCAGCCAGTCAGGTTATGACACGATGTTATCTTCTTCGTTGGAACCATCGTTTTAAGTTCTGATTCTTTTACCTACAGACACAGGTCTGTTGTTGAAACCTGTGTCATTCAAGAATCAAGCATATGCAATATAAATTCAATTGGGGACCATGGATCAGTTGGGTTTGAAACTTTGATCATCATGGTACCCATTATCAGGCCTAATTTTTCTTGAAAATCAAAACCCCAAATTGGAGCACGAAACTCTAACAATGGTGGAAGCTTATTCCTGCACTGTAACTTAAATAAAACTATCCAGAAACATTGCAAACATGATAATGAACACAAATATGTAATTTAAACATGCTGAATATGCAAGAATTACAGTAATTGAATTTGAATAATTGTGCAAACCGTGTGAATGATGGGAGGAGATTCTGGATGTTCTGACGCCTGCAAATGATTGGGAATGCTCCCTGAAACGCCAAGGAATTGATTTCTGGCCTTGAAAATCTCTCAAAGGTCCTCTATTCCAGAATTTGGATCTCACATTTTTATCAAAAATTCTGAGTTTTGTTCTTACAGTCTCACGCCTCCAGCTTCTTTCTTTTGATCTACCAAGCTTTCTTATATAACCTAGAGTGAATAGGTTAAAAAACTTGGATTAAATCTTTGCATTTATCCAAGATTTGATTTGATTTTCAATGTATATGATATCTTTCTATTTTCATGCCAATCATGCCTTTCTTGTACCAATTGCCATTGATATGATTTGATTCTGATACGCCAGCACTATGAGCTAGTGATTATGTTCACAAATCCAAACAAAGCAAATCTTTGCTATTATTTACTAATTATTTGATTTAATTCAATCTTTAATAAATAAAAAATCAAAATAAAATAAATAATGAAGAAAATAACATGTGAATGCACATTTGGGTCGTGGACCACATTATAAGTGAAGTGCAAGCATAAAAAGTTAGGTCCATTTAGCAAAAAATGCAAATTTGAGCACATTTGACTTTTGGCAATTTTGCAACAATGGTCAACTTGGCCAATGCATAACTCTCTCAATTTTGACCCTGGAGAGGTGTTCTTGGACTTTTTAGAAATCTTAGTATGTACTCTAAGCAACCCTTTTGGTATCTTCTCAATTGAGTCTTCCATGTTCATGTATGAAGCTTTGACCTAAAAGGTGTTTTTGTTGACTTTTCAAAATGACCTATAATGTCAAAATTCATATCCTTTTGTGAGTGCATATTCTGAATTTTAATGCTGAAGATGAATTTTAGGGAATTGAATCCTCCTAAAAATGAGCTTTAGATGGGTCATTTCTGATAAAGCATGAGAAAGTTATGCTTGGTCAAAGTTGAGTTGACTTTTCCTATGAAACCCTAATTTAGTAACTTTTGGGTTTTGATGAATTGTGAGCAATCCTTGAGGAATCATGATCAACCCTTGATCAAATGATGAATAATACTTCAAAATTAGGATGTTGACCAAAAATATTGAAGTTTCAGTGTATGTGGGCCCTAGTTGAATTTTGACCTAGTACAGTTGATTTTCAGGCATTTGAGCAATTGATTGAGAAAACTTCTTCTGTAAGGCTTGAAACTTGACATGGATGATCTTGAGAACACATTAGGACCTTGGAAGGAATTTGGGATCCTTTGGAGTCAAGCATCTTGATGAAAAATGAAACCCTAATTTGAGGTATACTACCTTAAGAGAGAGTTTGTCTGGTCAACTCTTGACCTTCCTGGAGAAATTTGGGGGATTCTCTTGCCATATGTTGAGAAATATGGGAGGGAAAATTTTGGGGTACAACAGGTATCCTCTTAGAAGAGGCTGTAAGAGAGGTATGTTTAACGAAGAGTGAAAGTTCTAGAGGTGTGAAGAAACCATCTTATGGGTTTACCAAGAAGAAGGAAGGGGATGTAAATGATTTTATGCAAGAGAGGAGGGTTAATACTCCTAGAAGGAATTATCAACGTCGTCACAAGTCGCCTCAGTTACTCCAGTTGTGAGTGCAGCTCCAACTACTGTTGCTTATCAAAGACCATCCCAGCAGGGGAATCAAGGGTATAATCAGGGAAGGGAGAGTGATAACCCTATTACTATGAACTATACAGAGTTACTACTGGAATTGATTCAGAAGAAGTTGGTTCATACCCGACCACCTCCTGTTGTACCATCACCATTGCATTGGTACTACAAAGCAGACCAAACATGTGCTTTTCATCAAGGAGAACTAGGGCATAATGTTGAGAATTTTTATCCTTTGAAGACTGAGGTGTAGAAGTTGGTGAAGTCTAGTGTTCTATATTTCAAGGATGTGAGCCCTAATGTGAAAGACAATCCTCTACCCAAGCATGGGGGAGTAAATGTTGTGAATATGGTGGCCGGTTGTCCAGGCGACTTCCGAATGTTTGATATTAATCTGGTTAGATGAGATTTGGTGAAAATGCATGCAGACCTTTGTGAATTCAGCTACTATGTGCATGACCATGCCGGTTGTGCTATTTGCAGTACAGATATACATGGTTGCGATAAGATAAAGGTTGATTTACAAGAGATGATAGATGAGGGCCTAATCCATATAATCAGGCCTAGGGCAGAGTATGAAGAGGAGGTGAATATGGTTTCTGGATGTCCTGGAGAATTCATAATTTTTGATGTAGAGTATATGAATGAAGACCTTGTGCAATTGCATGCTACCTTCTGCCATATGGCTGGCCAGGTAGAACACCAATATGGATCTTGCCGAGTTTGCTGTCGAGATTCCCGAGGATGTTCAATCGTGAAGAAGGGTGTTCAGTTATTGTTAGACAATGGAATTATCAAGATTATAAGTCAAAGGGATGATTACCATGAAGTTGATATGGTTGAGGTTTGTTTGATGGCAGAAGAGTCGGATGAAGAGTATGTCTCTGCAGACGAGTATTTCTCCTCAGATGAGGATTTGTTTTCCAGAAATGACTCAATAATGATTGATTATGTTGAAGAAGGGGTAAACGTCATTGTACCTTGTTTTGGGGCACCCGTCCATCTTGAAGTTGAGTATTATAGCAAGCCAGTTGTTTCCCCATTGGTGATTAGTTTACCGGGTCCTATCCCCTACAAGTCAGATAAGGTTGTGCCTTACAAATACAATGCTACAATCTTAGAGGATGGGGTGGAAATTCCCATCCAGCCAATGCCTGGTGTTGGGAATATTGCTGAAAATAGCAGGGTGACCCGCAACGGTCGTGTGTTTGCACCAGTTGTTCGAAGAGATGTTAGTGATGGAAAGAAAATTGCTGAGAATATTGAACCCAAGAAGGCTACGGGTGAGACTAGTGGGGTTGCGTTAGAGAAAGAAGTGGATGATATTTTGAAGATAATCAAGATGAGCGACTACAAAATTGTAGATCAGCTACTGCAGATTCCTTCAAAAATATATATCTTAGCTTTATTGATGAACTCTTCTGCTTACAGAGAATCCTTGATGAGGGTATTGGACCAAGCTTTTGTGGAAAGTGATATGCCAATAGACCAATTCAGTAGTGTAATAGGGAACATTACGTCATGTAATAACTTGAGTTTCTGCGATGATGAATTACCAGATGACGGAAGGAATCATTACTTGGCCATCCACATCTCTATGAACTGCAAGAATGATTCACTATCCAATGTGCTGATTGATAATGGATCCGCATTGAATGTTATACCGAGGAGTACGCTTATGAAGTTAAAATATCAAGGAACACCTATGCGCTCGAGTGGCATCATTGTGAAAGCGTTTGATGGATCAAGGAAATCTGTTATTGGTGAAGTGGACTTTCCTATTCATATAGGACCACATTTGTTTCAGATTACTTTCCAGGTCATGGACATTATTCCCGCTTATAGTTGTTTGTTGGGACGACCGTGCATTCATGAGGCAGGGGCTGTCACTTCAACTTTACACCAGAAAGTGAAGTTTGTACGTGAAGGGAAAGTAATGATCATAAATGGGGAACAAGCATTATTGATATCTCATTTGTCCTCTTTCAGCATTGTGGAGGCAGATGAAGCTGCTGTTGGAACCCAGTTCCAAGCCTTATCCACTAACAATATAAGATGAAATGAGAATTCCATGGTTTCACTTAAGGATGCACAGTAGGTTGTACGTAAGGGTCATAGTGAAGTGTGGGGACGGATAGTGGATCCACCTGTGAACAAGAACAGAGCTGGATTGGGGTTCTCTTTGAATAATAACAAAGGTAAGGGCATGAAGCCGAAGTTTGCTGCAAGCAAATATCAAGACATCTTCTGTAGCGGGGGTTATCTTCATCCAATTGTTTCCAGGATCAATGCCATTGTGGAAGATGAAGCAGAGCAGGAAAGGCCAAATTATGTGACGCACGGAGTTAGGGTCCAGAACTGGATCACCATGGATGTTCCTTCTTGCATACATGTTTCAAAGTAATTTACTTTGTTAATCTTTTTGAAAAGCTTTCACTCTGCCCAAGGTGAAAGTATTAATATTGTATGGGCTTATCTATTGGCTTTGATTTTTAAAATCAATAATAAAAGTTGTCTTTGTTTCCCAAATTGTGTCTTTATTTTCTGCTTTTTCCGAGAAAATGGTAATAAAAAAAATATAAAAAAAACCCTTCAAAATAAATAATAACTGAAATTCAATTTGCATGATCACTTGTTATATGTGTCAGTTTCTAAAAGCAATCATAAATCATATGTGTAGATTAATTAAAAAACTCGTTGAATACAATGACCTTACACCCTCTCCCAACTTTGAATATCCTGTGTATAGGGCTGAAGAAGAAGATTATATTGAGATTCCAGAAGAGGTCTCACGGTTGCTTGAGCACGAGAAAAATACCATTCAGCCATATAAAGATCCATTGGAAGTGATTAATTTGGGTTTAGAAGAAGATCTGGAGGAAGTCAAGATTGGAGCATTGTTGCATCCTGATATGAAGAGCAGGTTGATTGAGCTGTTGAAAGAGTATGTGGATATTTTTTCTTGGTCTTACCAATATATGCTTGGTATAGATACAAATATTGTAGAGCAATGTTTGCTGTTGAAACTAGAGTATCCACCAATTAAACAAAAGTTGAGAAGAACTCACCCAGATATGGCAGTGAAAATCAAAGAGGAGGTTCTAAAGCAAATTAATGCTGGTTTTCTTGTGACATCAGTGTATCTTCAATGGATTGCCAATATTGTCCCAGTACTGAAAAAAGACGGAAAAGTCCGCATGTGCTTAGATTATAGAGATCTAAATAAAGCTAGTCTAAAAGATGATTTTCCATTGCCACACATTGATATGTTAGTGGATAGCACAGAAAAATTCAAAGTATTCTTGTTCATGGACGGATTTTCCGGGTATAATCAAATAAGAATGGCTCCGGAGAACATGTAAAAAACAACGTTTATCACACCTTGGGGAACATTCTGTTACAGAGTGATGCCCTTCGGGTTGAAGAACGCTAGTGCAACGTACCAGAGGGCTATGACGACCCTATTCCATGATCTGATGCACAAGGAAATCGAAGTATATGTTGATGATATGATTTCCAAATCCCAGAATGAAGAAGGGCATGTAGAATATTTATTGAAGTTGTTTCAGCATTTGAGGAAGTATTGTCTCCGTTTGAATCCAAATAAATGCACCTTCGATGTTCGATCAGGGAAATTGTTGGGTTTCATTGTTAGCCGGAAAGGAATTGAAGTTGACCCTGATAAATTCAAAGAAATTCAAGAGATGCCAGCGCCAAAAACTGAAAAGCAAGTCAGAGGTTTCCTCGGGCGTTTGAATTATATTTCAAGATTCATTTCCCACATGACTGCAACATGGGAATCGATCTTTAAGTTGTTAAAGAAAGATCAAGGTTGTGTATGGACGGATGACTGCCAAAGGGAATTTGAAAGTATTAAATAATATTTTCTTGAACCTCATATCTTGCTCCCTCCTGTCGAAGGAAGACCGTTGATTATGTATCTGACAGTATTAGATAATTCCATGGGTTATTGTGATACGGTGGGAGAACTGACTTGTGGTTTTGCGTTTTGTATTTGCACTTGTTCGGTTTAGCAAGAGTCGCCACCGACTTTTTATTTTATCCTAAAGGAAAGGTTAAAAAAGCACAGAAAAAACCTTTTGAGATGTTTCGTGGGTTCGGGGGGTAGATTATGAAAAGGGAAGGTATTAGCACCCTTTTCATCCATGGTTATCCATGGGCTCTTAGTTACTTGGTTTTAGATCACTTGCCTTGATTTTTGATTGCTTGAAAATGGTGTGTGTGTGTGTGTGTGTGTTTTGAAAATGTTTTGAAATAGACGCCTTTGTTTCGGCAACCATTGTAATGACTCGTGTTTGAGTATATACAAGGGTGTGTATCTTTTCGAAAAGATGTTTGAAGATTTGTTTTGAAAGTGTTTGTGGAGTGTGGTTTTGAAAAGTAGGCAAGCGTTTTTGCATGTTGATCAAGTAACTAAGAGTTTTGTCTACCCCTAATGTACTCAAAGGTTTTTTCACATGTTTTAACCCCTTTTTTAACAATTTTGTTCCACCATTGTATTTGGTGGACAATCTTGCGTTTAGGATGTTAACGGGACGGGCGCGGGTCATCGTATGGACCATGAATGCAATGGTGCCAAGTGTCTTTGGAAATTTTGCTTGAAGGGACTATGATCATTTTGATTAGGCAACTTTCGAAAGCGTCATCGAGGGACTTATGATCATTTGAATTGTTTTGCCAAAGAAACTCGACGTGCAAGCATGGCCCATTTTGGAAGGCAACATGTGGGATTACCCTAGGGGTGCAAGCGTGATTGTGTATTGAGTTCATGTATTTGTCTTGTATTAAGTTATCTAGCGTTTGATTTTATGTACATACAAACCCTATGTCTAACCATGGTATAATTGAAAGCGATAAATTGCGGGAATTTAAAATCTACGCTATTACAAAATAATATCCGGGAGTGGGGGTACAAATTTACAAATGGGGATGAGACTTAAATAATTACAACCAAATCGAATCGAGCGCAATGTAAAATATAATGTATAGCAATGTATAAGAATAGCAAATGTATAATGTATCAATGTAAGTGTATTGTGTATGTGTAATTTATTTACAAGTGAGATTAACTTAATAAAAAAATTAAGTATTTGATTTAATTAATTTTTGTATTCCCATATTTTTGTTTAATATGTACAAATTATTTATCTTAAGAAAAAGAAAAGTATTATGTATTGATGTACAAGAATAAAATATTTTAAGAAAAGAAAATATTCAAATTCTATATATTAATGTCTTATATTAAAGAAAAGTATTTCTTGTGTATTTACAAATTAATGTATTTTAATTAATTTTTTTATGTACAATTTTAATTAAAAGAAAATGTTTTAAATTTGAGAAAATTATTATGTTCATGTTTGTTTTAGTTAATATTCTATACAAAATTATAATTATGTTATATAAAAAAAAGTATAAAAAATTAATGTAAAGAAAACAAAAATTAATGTATTTAATTAAGTTATAAAGGATATTAGGGTGATAACAAAAAAATATTTTTAGTTTAAAAAAAAGTAGGAATGGGCCTTAGAGGGTCTTGTGGCCCAAACATAAATTGCATGAGAAGCAAAAGGGGGGGGTTGTCAAATGGAACGCATTTGGGCTTTGGCGTTTCAGAAAGGGGCAAGGCCCAAAGCAAGTTGACAAATGTTTGTAAGGGGTTTGGGATGTTTGTTCATTAGGGATGCGCTAGGGTTTGTGAGACAGAGGCGCGCCGTTCGTTCTCTTCATCGCTTCTTCTTCTTCTTCGTTTATTCTCATGCCAGCTTCTGAGTTTCTTCTTCGCCACGACCGCTGATGCAATCTTCCGTCCAAGGCCATCGAGCACCGCCGTTCGCCTTCTTCCCTTCGTTGGCTGGGCAACGCAAAAAATTGAGAAGAAGGTAGCGATCTTGGATGTTTTAGGGTTTGTTATTCTTGCATGTTTTGCTTTATTGATTCTGATTTAAGTGTTTCTTTTGTTTGAGGTGCACAAGTGGAGAGAAGAGAAGTGATACTACCTTTTGGAGACGGAGGAGGGCGGAGCTTGGAGGTGCTCAGGCGGCCGGAGGCGAGGCTTGGTGATGCTGGAGAACCTGGTTTGTATCGTTGTCTTTTATTAGGGTTTGATGATGATCTTGAGAACCTAGCTTTTGTCACTTCTTTCTCTCTTCTGATGTTTGCCTCGTACGCTTTGACTCTAAAACAAACTGCTTTTGCAATCTTCTTTTTCTCTTCTTCCTGTCTCTTTGTTGCCTAGCTTGATGCCTTGAATATCTGAGTGTATTTAATATGCTTGATATGCTTCTGTGTGTTTGCCATTGTATACTTTCAATGATGTTGATGTTGGTAACCCAATGATGAGGAAACTCTGAGGGTTTGTGTTGGTTCGAATGTTTTTTTGACTTAAAGTTGCCTCGTATGCTTGAGATTGATTCGTTTGGTTGCCTTAGAATGCTGAGTATGGTTGCTTGTTGATTACCCAATGATGAACTCTTTGAGTTCTGAGGGTTTGTGTTGGTTTGGAAACTGTTTTCTTCAGGTTTGTATCAATTTGAGGCTTCTTGGCTTTTAGGTTGGCAGGTTTATTGATGGTTAAGGCCTTTAGGCTAGAAGCTTGTGGTATTTTGTTTATGTCATTTCTGGTTTTTTGAAAGGGCTTTGAGGCTTCAACAGGCTACAAGTTTTTATTTGTTGAGCTTGAGGGCTTTCAGCTGATACAGGTTGGGTTGACAGTGGTTTAGGCTTCAGGCTGGACAGTTTGTGGTTATGGCTTTTGGTTGAATACAGGTAAGGTTTACTGGTTTTTAGGCTATGTGTTTATCTGGTTTGAAGGCTATGGTTTTAAGGTTTGTTGAGGTTTGGACAGGTTTGAGTTTGAGGGTTTTGAGTTTTGGAGGCTGTAGGATTTTTTTCTTTGTGTGGCTTCTTTCGTCCCTTATGCAGGTTGCTGGCCTTTTTGTATATTCTTCTAGGGTCTTTGCCCTCTTGCTATATTTTCTTTAGTCAAATTTGTGGACAGGTTTGCAAAGCTTGAGGTTTTCCCTCTTTGTGATATCCTGCTGCATATGTTCTGCCTCCTTTTTTCTATGTGCTCTGATATGCTGTTTATAGTCTTTAGCCTGCTGCACTGTAAGCTATTTTCCTCTCTCTTTCTCTCTCCGGATTTAAAGACAGCATTTTTATATTGCTTATGTTTGTCTTATTCTGAAAAAGCAAATGGTTGGAAAGTGATGAAATGGAACTTGCTTGCTTGCATATGTAGTTTTGCCTCTGCATACTTTATCTCTTTTCCATACTTTCTGCTTCTTTGTGACAGCATTTTGTACTTGTTTTGACTAGCCTTTGATAGCACTTTGGCAGCTTGTGGAAAGTTTGAAATTGGAACTTTGTAATTCTAGTTCAGTTTGCCTTTGGACTTTGTTTGGCATGCTGTTTGTTTTGAAACTATGCAGTTGGTTGACAATCCTTTTGATTTATGCAGTATGCTTAAGAATTTTGAATTTGTGCAAAAATCATAGCTTTGTGCATTCATGTTTCATTGCAAGCATTTCATCCCTCTTTGTGAACCGGGAGAAATCTCGTGATTTGCAAAGAGGGTAAAATTGATTCCGGCCATTTGTTTTTAATGATGAACCTTTTTAACTGTTTATCTTTAACTATTTTTTTCTGCTTTGACTTTTCTTTCTTTTCTTTGTTTTGCAGATAAAAATCAAATGGATAGGAGTATCATTAGAAGCTGAAGATTTGAAGACTTAGGATAGTTTTATTTTACTTTGAATTATTGTAAAATTATTATTATGAATACTTGGTAAATAAATACCGTATTCAAATAACAATTGTAACGAGTAATTAAAGATGAATGAAAACCAATTTTTATCAGTTAATTTCTCTTTCTGCTGTCTATTTAATTATTTATAAATTCTTAAATTATAATAAATGGAAATAAATTCCAATTATCCTAACTTAGAATAAATAAACAATTAATGAACAATGTGGTTAATCAATAATAAACTCGGCGCTCCAAAGCAAAGCAATGCACAGTTAATCAAACCAGACGACAGTTAATCAAACAAAACGTCCACCTGCCTCCTTTCACTGATTAAATCCAAACAAAACTGCAAATTAACAACCAGCAGCCTCAGTTCTTATTTCAGAGTATTTTGAAAAGCATTGATAGAACTAACTCTTCTTGAGAAATATGCGCATAAAACCCTGATTTTTGACTTAACACTGGAGAAACGCCAGCCTGATCAAACTTTGAGCCAATTCAACCAAACCCTAAACAATCTGTTTGAACTGCCTAAACATCAATAAAAAACCCTAAATTTCATCTGACTAACGAGAAAAGTCTGTTTGACCGATTCTTGAGCCAGTCTGAAAAATCAGGAAAAGCCCGAAACTGCGATTTCTTGTGGAGAAAGAGGAAGGCAAATTTTGGGGTACAACAGTTGCCCCTGTTCAATCTTCTTGGACCTGAAGAGTTAGATTGGCAAGTTTTCCGTTCGCGACTTGAAGGTAAAAGGAGATTGTACACTAGAGTGCCCAAAAATTTGTACTCAATGATGTGATTGTAGAGGGAATGGGCTTACAAATGCCATTTGGTGATGGGCTTAACGATTCCATCTAGGGATGTGACCGAATCTTGTCGGGGGATGGGCTTAGAGATGCCACTTGGAAATGTTGAACTGTCTGTCCTTGGTGAGTGGACGAGTATCAAAAATGTGTCCACGTTTTGGAACATCTCTGAACTGGGGGTCTGAACAAGCGATAGATTGACATCCATGTTTTGGAGAATCCGTAAACTGTTTTCAGGAGTTGGAGTTGAATAAGCAATAGAGCAGCATCCGTTGTTGGGTAAGCGTCCGTAAACTGTTTTCAAAAGTTGCATCTGAACAAGTGATAGATTAACATCCGGATTTGGGAAGAATCCGTAAACTGTTTTCTGAAGTCTTGAATTTGAAGCTTACTAATTCTTATCCTGAAAAAGGGTAAGGTATTAGCTGAAACACGAAGCCATGTTGCATGAAATGCATGATGCAATGTATGTTATATTAATGTTTATGATATGAATGTGATGAATGTGTATGTAAGCTGATGAGTTGTTCTGCTGAGGATAGATGAATCCTGGATGGCTGAAGATAAAAAGAATCTTGACTGCTGCCGGGGAAAATAATTCCTTGACTGCTGCTGGGTGGGGCAAGAATTCTTTGATCGTTGAAGCTGAGAAGTCCTGGGACCACCGTTGGGGAATCAGAAGTTTGGATTCTATGCCAATCTGCTGGGGATTCCTGTCTTGAGGAGATCTTCACTAGAGAATATTCGAATATTCTGTGAGGAACTGAGAATGGGTCTTCATTCTGCTAATGCTTAACTGTTACCAGGTCGATCTCCAGGCTTTCACAGAAGTTTGTACTGTCATCTGGTCGTAATCCAGGCTTCACAATAGCTTGCTAAGCTGCTATCCGGTCAAATCCGGGCTTCACGGCTTTGGTTAAAGGTATACTACTATCTGGTCGATTCCAGGCTTCGTAGTATTCTTGACTGCTGTCTGGTCGTAATCCAGGCTTTACAGAGGTTTGTATTGTTAACTGGTCGCAATCCAGACTTCACAATAGCTTGCTGGGCTGCTATCCGGTCAAATCCGGGCTTCACGGCTTTTGTTAAAGATATACCACTATCTGGTCGACTCCAGGTTTCGTAGTATTCTTGACTGTTGTCTGGTCGAAATCCAGGCTTCACAGAGGTTTGTATTGTTAACTGGTCGCAATCCAGACTTCACAATAGCTTTGCTAGGGATTAAACTATTATCCGATCAAATCTGGATTTCATAGCTTGCCTTGAGGGGACATCCCTATTTGGTCGTAATCCAGGTTTGATGGTCGTATGGAATTGTTATTCGGTCGTACTCTGGGCTTCACAATATGTTGTAGGGATTAAGATACTATCCGGTCACATCCGGGCTTTGTAACTTGAATCTTGTGAGAATTTGATCTTCGACGGCTGTAGCTTCCAACAGATGATGAAGGAGTTTTTGAACGACCGATCAATCTGAAATGTAATTTGTTCTGGAGAATAAATCTTGGACAAACGTTGGGGAAATAAACCCATAACCAAAGTTGGGGATAGAAGAACTCTGGGGTTACTGAGGATGAGAAATCCTTGTTGTCTGCTAACTGCTTGAGGAATAAGATCTTCACTGGTTGAGGGATCTTAGGACCACTGCCGGGGCTCGGAGCTTCTTGATGACTTGTGGGGTGAGAGAACTTTGATGATCTCTGCCGGGGAGTTCAGAATCTGGTAGCCTTATGCTGGAGAGGTATGACTGAGAACCTTCAGTCCGATGGGAAATATCTCTATGGGGAGGATGTTCACTGGTCTGGTTCCACCGGGGATTGATAGTTGGAAGTTTTAGCTCCGCTGGGGATCTGGAACTTATCTCTGAGGAGAACTAAGTTCTGGAAGGCTCTCTGGCTGGGGAGATCAGCTTTGAGAAAGCTCTTGTTCTGCTGAGGATCTTGGAGTTTAACTTTGTTCGGGGAATCCTTCTGAAAGGGCATTGAGATATTTATACGTACCTTCAACCTATCAATAATCATCTTTTCCTGATTTGTAAGGAAATGATTATGTTCAAATGCATATGCCTACTTAACAAAACATTGGACGTTTCTCGAGTAAACATAAGTGCAAAAGGAAAAAGGGAAAACAAAGCAAATTTGTGCATTTGGAAAAGTATTTGTATTAACTTTTTATGGGCATCTTTGTACAAAGGAGACAGGCATCCTAGTAAGAGGATGTCACCGTAAAAATTGAAAATTTTATACAAAAGAAAGATGGCTATGTGAAATAACTCTATGGGATTCCATTCTGCCATAGCCTTTACAACTATGAATATCTGTCCGCTCAATGCTTCGGCTGCCGGTGACTGAATTACCCAGAAGCTTGGAGCTGGTTAATGAAGAGATTGTCCTTAAATTGATCCGACGAGACATAGTCATACGCTTTAATTCCGTAACTTTTGCCTAAATCGCCCTTTCGGGTTTTCGATCCACCGGGAAACCCCTTTTTGCCCAAGCCGCCCTTTCGGGTTTTCGACTTGTCGGGTGTACAGATTTTTTTTGTTTTATCCCTAATTTTGCTTGAACCGCCCTTTCAGGTTTTCGGTTCACCGGGATGCCCATTCTTGCCCAAGTCTCCCTTTCGGGTTTTCGACTTGTCGGGTTATTTCATGCGTAGTATTTTTTGACTATGTCTGCATTCGCAGGGTGCGGCAAATCGTCGTCGTCCATGGTGGTCAGAATCATTGCACCACCAGAAAATATGTTCTTGATTACAAATGGTCCTTCGTAAGTAGGAGTCCATTTTCCCCTGGGATCACTTTGCGGCAAGATAATCCGCTTGATCACGAGATCTCTGACTTGATATACTTGACGTCTGACTTTCTTGTTGAAAGCCTTGATCATCCGTTTTTGGTACGTCTGACCATGGCAAACAGCAGCGAGTCGCTTCTCGTTGATCAAATTGAGTTGATCAAGTCGGGTCTGAATCCAATCATCTTCATTTAAACCTGCGTCTTTCATAATTCTTAAGGAAGGAATCTGAACTTCCATGGGCAGGACAGCTTCCATGCCGTATACCAAAGAAAATGGGGTTTCCCCGGTTGAAGTACGTACTGTGGTACGGTATCCGTGCAGAGCAAACTGTAGCATCTCATGCCAGTCCTTGTAAGTGACTGTCATTTTCTGAATGATCTTCTTAATGTTTTTGTTCGCAGCTTCAACAACATCGTTCATCTTCGGCCGATAGGGAGATGAATTGTGATGATAAATCTTGAATTGTTCGCATAGAGCGGTGATCATAGTATTATTCAGATTGGTTCCGTTGTATGTAATGATCCTGTCAGGGACACCGTACCGGCATATGAGGTTTTGCTTGATGAAGCGGGCAACCACATTTTTTGTAACAGAGGCAAAGGAAGCTGCTTCGACCCATTTGGTGAAATAGTCAATAGCGACCAGGATGAAGCGATGTCCATTGGATGCAGTGGGCTTGATCTCTCCAATCATGTCAATGCCCCACATTGTGAATGGCCACGGAGCTGTCAGCACGTTGAGAGGAACCGGAGGAATGTGCACCTTATCGGCGTAGATTTGGCATTTATGGCAGGTACGGGAGTGTTGATGGCAATCAGCTTCCATGGTTGACCAGTAGTAGCCTGCCCTTAGGATCTTCTTAGCCATCGTGTGTCCGCTCAAGTGGGTGCCGAACACACCGCTGTGTATCTCAGTCATTATCAATTCCGCCTCAGCTTTGTCCATACATCGGAGTAAAACACAATCATGGTTGCGTTTGTAGAGGATGTCGTTGCTCAGGAAGAACTTGGAAGCAAACTTCTTTAGGAACTTCTTGTCATTTACTGAAGCTCCTTCGGGATATTCTCTAGTCTGGAGATACCTTTTGATTTCATGAAACCAGGGTTGTTCCACTATTTCTTCGGTATTAATCTCGTGACAATGTGCAGGTTCATCCATTCGCTCGATGGTTATTTGGGGATCCTCGTTATCCCAATTGAGTTTAAACATGGAAGACATTGTATCCAGAGCATCTGCTAGCTGATTCTCTTCTCGCGGGAAATGCTCGAAGGTGATTTGCTCGAAATGAGGCAACAATGTCAAGACATGTTCTTTGTATGGGATAATATTGGGATGTTTGGTATCCCGCTCTCCTTTGATTTGACTGATAACCAAAGCCGAGTCCTCAAATACGATCAAAGATTTGATTCCCAAGTCTATAGCAGCCTTGAGACCAAAAATGCAAGCTTCATATTCAGCCATGTTGTTGGTGCAGCTGAAGCAGAGTCGGGCCGTGAAAGGCGTGTTGTAACCTTCCGGGGAAATGAGTACCGCACCGATACCGTTTCCAAGTGCATTTGACGCACCATCAAAGTACAGGGTCCATCAGGATCCCTTTTCAGGTCCGTCATATGGTTCGTTACCTTTATTGTTGTCCAAATTCATGATGTCCTCGTCTGGGAAGTCAAATCTCATGGATTGATAATCTTCGATAGCTTGATGAGCTAGATGGTCAGCTAGTACACTCCCTTTTATAGCTTTTTGGGTGGTGTATTGGATGTCATACTCAGTTAGAATCATTTGCCATCTAGCTATTCTTCCAGATAAAGCAGGCTTTTCGAAAATATACTTGATAGGATCCATTTTGGAAATCAACAGAGTGGTATGAGTCAACATATACTGTCTTAGTCAGCGAGCAGCCTATACCAAAGCGCAGCAAGTTTTCTCGAGCAGTGAGTAGCGAGTCTCACAGTCGGTAAACTTTTTGCTAAGTTAATAAATAGCATGCTCTTTTCTACCAGACTCGTCATGCTGGCCCAAAACACACCCCATTGAGTTATCCAATACGGTCAGATACATGATCAATGGTCTTCCTTCGACGGGTGGCATCAGAATAGGAGGTTCTAGCAAATACTCCTTGATCTTATCAAAAGCAGCTTGGCAATCATCGTTCCATTCGACTACCTGATCTTTCTTTAATAGTTTGAAGATTGGCTCGCAGGTAGAAGTCAGATGAGAGATGAATCTGCCAATATAGTTCAAGCGCCCCAAGAATCCTCTAACCTCCTTTTCAGTACAGGGAGCAGGCATCTCTTGTATTGCTTTCACTTTTGCTGGATCGACCTCAAGGCCTTTGTTGCTGACAATAAACCCTAGAAGTTTACCAGACCTAACTCCAAAAGTGCATTTACTTGGATTCAGCCTGAGTTTGTATTCTTTCAACCTGGCAAACAGCTTCTGCAAATGCTCAAGGTGTTCCTCCTTTGTTTGTGATCGATCTATCATGTCATCTACGTAAACTTCGATCTCATGATGTATCATATCATGAAATAAAGCTACCATGGCGCGTTGATAAGTTGTCCCTGCGTTCTTCAATCTGAACGGCATCACCTTGTAACAGAAGGTACCCCATTGTGTAACAAAGGTTGTTTTCTCCATGTCCTCGGGGGCCATTTTAATTTGGTTGTAGCCCGAGAAGCCATCCATGAAGGAAAACACTTTGTGCTGAGCTGTGTTGTCAATCAAAATGTCGATGTGCGGTAGCGGAAAATCATCTTTAGGACTAGCCCTATTCAAATCCCGGTAGTCCACACACATTCTGACCTTGTCGTCTTTTTTAGGTACTGGCACGATGTTAGCAACCCATTGTGGATAGGATGTAACAGCCAGAAAACCAGCGTTGAATTGCTTCATCACTTCTGCTTTAATCTTCTCAGACATGTCGGGCCTCATTCGGCGGACTTTTTGTTTGATCGGTGGATAATCTTCTCTTGTAGGGAGACGGTGAACCACAATGTCTATGTCTAAACCCGACATGTCTTCATAAGACCAGGCGAAGATTTCAACATACTCATTTAACAGCTGTATCAAGCGTTCCTTGACACTTGGCTCCAGATTGGCACCCACTTGTACTTCCTTCCAGTCTTCCTCTGTTCCTAAGTTGACGGTTTCCAACAACTCTTCGTGAGGCAAGATGGCCCTTTCTTCTTGTTGAAGAAGTCTGGCTAGCTCTCCTGGTACTTCACAATATTCGTCATCTTCATACTCAGCCTGATTGACCAGATCTTCAGAGTTATTGAAGGACATAGCAGAATAGTCACCCATAGAATCCAAAGTGGACGGGTACCTGCATTTGTGAGTGTGGGTGTGTGTAAGGGATAGCCATCCTTAAACAAACAAAATGCAAAAAGGAAAGAAAGTGAACACAGCAGTTTATCAATGAAGAACGTCCAATGAATCATTAAACATGGCATATGGATATGAAGATAATCAAAACCCTTACAAATGGACCTACATGCCCCGAGCAAGGCATGAGGTAAAAAAGTAGTGTACGGATTGTTCAAGAGTAAATATTACAAATCAACAGGAAATGTTTGGCAGATAATTACTGATTAACAAAAGTAATGGGGACAAAGTCTTTTGCCTCCCAGTTGCGTATTCCTCCCTCGACAGTTGGGTAGATCCAATCTTCAATTTTGGCCTCTTCGTCTTCACCTTCCAGAGCATTGATTCCATAAGGAGAAATCTTGATGGGCGCTCTTTCAACCTTCGAGCGGCGCATAGCTTTCTGTCCCGCAGCAGTGAAACCTAATCCAATCTTGTCTGTTTTGTGAGGAATATCAGGCAATTGACCCCATGTTGAACTCTTCCCTTCCTTCATTGCAGCTTTCGCGTCTTTTAGAGATGCCATCCTGGCCATCTGCTTTGGTACCTCAGCTACCACTTTTGCTACTGCCACGTCAGGAGAGACTTCCTCGAAGTGCTGGAATGGTGTTTCAATGAATTCTCCTTCCACTTCTACATACCGAAAGGAGTTCAAGTGGCTGATCATATATTCCTCTTCACCGTGCACGGTTATGATCTTTCCTTTGACAGGGTACTTCAACATTTGATGTAAGGAGGAGGTAACTGCCCCAGCGTTATGTATCCACGGCCTTCCCAGTAAGCAAGAGTATGACGGACGGATGTCCATCACATAGAAAGTTGAGGGGAATACTTCTGTGCCAACCTTAATGGGAATGTCTACCTCTCCGTGTACCATTCTCTTCGACCCGTCAAATGCCCTTACAATGATATTACTTGGCCTCAACTCCAAGCCTTCACAATCTAAACAGTCAAGAGCCTTCTTGGGCAGCATGTTCAGAGAAGAACCAGTGTCGACCAGAACATGGGCCAGAGTAGTTCCTTGGCATTCTACTGACATATGTAATGCGTCGCTGTGTTTTCTTCCTTTTGAGGTAAGGTCCGCATCAGAGAAACCTAAACCGTTGTCTGCTGTAAGACTGGCTACACATTCTTGGAATTGGTCGGCAGAGGTTTCCTGAGGGACATGGGCTGTCTTCAGGAATTTGATCAATGCTTTGGCGTGCGCCTCAGAACAAAGCAGTAATGCTAACATGGAGATCTTCGAGGGGGTTTGCCCCAGTTGCTCTACCACGTCATAATCACTCTTTTTAATTATCTTCAGGATCTCCTCCATCTCTTTCTTAGAGGTCTCCGGGATGACCAAAGGTTGAGCCCTCGTCCGGACGAGCTCATCTTGGGTCCCTTTACCTTTATCAGCAGAAGTAGGAGGGACAATAACAGTTTCTTCAATCAACGGAGTTTCGGTGGAAAGTCTTATTGGTGTGGGATTAACTCTGGCAGCAGCTGAGGGTCCAAAGGTTGCCTTTATGGGGGCAATCTCTGGAGAAAATATTCTCCCGCTTCGGGTGATCTTGCTTGTACCAGCAATGTTTCCAATGTTGGCCTCTTCTTCATCAGAGTTTTCTTCGGTTACTTCGACTTGTTTAACACCATGGTAATAGATGTCTCCACCGTAATTCCATGGTATTGACTTGTCAGAACTGTAGGGGACTGGCCCAGGCATAGTTATTTTCAAAGGAACAATCCTTGTAGCTGATGTAATCTTAACAGGCTTTCTGACGGCTTTGGAAAGATTGGCGTGAATGGTGATAATTGAGACATCTTCAGTAGGGGTTGGAATAGCAGGAACCTTTTCAAACAGAATTTGTTGACTGTCTATCAGGCCTTGGATGCCTTTCTTCAGTGATGGGCAGTCAAATGGCAGAGAGTAACAGCAGTAGCAATCTTCTTTGCATCCCGGGAAAATCCCGGCTCTTAGAAAATTTAACTTGATGGTTAACAGCGGAGTCCTCAGGTCATTGACATCAGAAACATACAAATCTTCCTCGATAGCATGGACATTTCGACCGTGCTTCGGCATCGGAGAAGATATCACGTTTGGCTTCTCTGGAGCGTCGAACTCCACCTCTTTTGCATCTATCAAGTCTTGGATTTTATTTTTTAGCGCCCAACAATCGTTTGTGTCATGTCCGACGCTATCGGAATGGTAGGCGCATTTGGCATTGGGATGATAGTGCGGTGAAGCAGTATTCACAGTCTTCGGTGCTTCCCTAATCTTGGTGAGATTCAAATTCAACAGACGTGGAAGAACCTGCGCATGTGTCATATTGATGCGGGTGAACTGCCGTGGTGTCCGTTCTCCCCATTGTTGTTTAGGCCTGGATTGGTTATTGCGAGGTTGATCGTTTGATGGATTCTGGATCATTACGGCCCCCACAGTCGGCCGACGCTCATTTCTTCCTGCTCCCCTCTGAGAATACACAACGGCCGTTTCCTTCTTCACCAGAAATGATTTCTTAACCGTAGTAGATGCAGAGGCATCCTTCTGAATCTTCCCATTCTTGATACCGGCTTCTACCCGTTCGCCAGTCAGAATTAATTCGGTAAACCCTGCGGAGGAGCTACCGATCAGATGATTAAAGAATGGACCAGACAGGGTCCCAAGAAACATATCAACAAGTTCTCTATCAGACAGAGGTGGCTGCACTCTCCCGGCCAGATCGCGCCACTTCTGGGCATATTCCTTGAACCCTTCACCTGAGGCCATCCCCATACTCTGTAGCTGAGTACGGGTTGGTGCCAGGTCGGAGTTATACTGATATTGGCGATAAAAAGCAGCTGCAAGATCCTCCCAACTATGTACCTCTGATCTCTCAAGGTTGTAGAACCAATCTAGCTGTGTGCCAGACAGGCTATCCTGAAAGAAATGTACCTAAAGGTTTCTGTCAGATGTGTGAGGTTGGATTCTTCGGACATATGACCTTAGATGCATCTTCGGGAAAGACATCCCATCATATCTTGCAAAAACTGGCACTTTAAACTTCGGGGGGATCACAATTCCGGCGATTAATCCAAAATATTTGAAATCTAAGCCTGGAACTCTCTGCAGCTCCATAGCTGCCAACCTGTCCTCCAAACTCTTGTACTTGTCATCGGCCGACGGGTATTGTTGTTCTGAGTAGTCTTCGTCTTCTTCCGCCTCTTCCTCTTCAACTTCGGATTCAGACGGTACCGCGGCCCCTTTTCCTTTACTGGTTCCCTCTTCAGATGTAGGGGGAAATTCAAGAACCCTTCTGGCTTCACCCTTAAAACTTCTTCCCAGGGTAGCCACCCCGACTCTCTTCTTCTTCTTTTTCACTTGCTCTTTGTTCCCGAGCAGGGCTTTTAGATCTTCCTGACCCTTTGCCAAGGTCATCAGAAGATGTTGAAATTGTGAGTTCTGAGACTGTAGATCTTTGACCGTTTGTTCGAGATCCATCTTACTGAAATAAACAGCAGAAAGATAAGGAAACCTGGTGTGGAGACCTGCTTATGCACATGATGAATGATATGTTTATTTATGCAATGCATTCAAGGATTTAGAAATTCACAATTGTTGCAGACAAAAAGAACACACGTCATATTAATAAGAAGAAATTTTGTTAGTACATAAATGCCCCATGGGCCAAATATTACAAAAACTTCTCATGGTAAAAAGACGTTACGCATCCTTTTTGGCGCGATATAGGTGTTAAGGGTCTCTTCCTCGTGGAGTCGGCGGGTAAGCTCCAAAACCTTCTTCTCGCTGGCGTAGAAGCTAGCTTCAAAAGTATCCCTTTCTTCCCTGAGTTGGATCCAACTCTTCTGCATCTCCTCCCATGTCGTTGGCATGTCAGGATACAAGACGGTGTAGGGAACCTCTCCTTCCTTAACGGGCTCCTTAATCACAGGGAGAACATGAGGGTAAGGCATCATTAGACTCTGGGCTCGGGTTCGGACCCACTTGAGATAAGGCTCAAGAGCGATGTAATTTTTGTGCCCCAGTGTCTTGCTGTCTACCTTGTTAGGCATCCTCCAAGCTCTGATGAACCTTTGACGGAGTCCTTGCGCATCGTTGTCGAATTCAAAAACCATGTCAGGAATCAACATGTCATGAGGGCCATCCCTCCGTGCATATCCAAACTGTCTCAAAGCCAGACAAGGGTTGTAGGTAATGCCCCCTCTAATGCCAAGCAATGGAACATTAGGGAACTCTCCACAATGATCGACGATGATGACACTTTCTCTGGACCGAGAACACCAGTGTACATCAGAGTGAGTGAGGGTCATCAACCGTTGCGACCACTTTAGGCCTTGGTCATTCTTTAAAACAGACTGTGGAAGGTGCGAAATAAACCACCTTGCAAGGAGAGGAGTACAACACATGAGAACACCTCTCTTTCTCATTGTTCGTGTGTAAAATGAGTGGAGGATGTCCCCAAGCAATGTCGGTATGGGATTCTTGGATAAGAAGATCTTGACGGTGTTGACATCTATAAGCTGGTCAGGATTTGGGAACAAGACCAACCCGTAAATGAGGAGTGCCACAATTTCTTCAAAGGCTTGTAGGTCCAAGGAATTCCAACACTCTTGTGCCTTCTCGAACAAGAATTTTGCCAAGAAGCCTTTGACACCGCTTCTAGTTTCCCAATGCCCCTTGATGTCGGATGGTTGCAAGTGTAGTGCTTGAGCAACATCTTCAGGCTTTGGCTCCTTTTCCGTACCGTTGAAAGGTAGTTGATTAAGGATAGGAATCCTCAGGAGTTGAGAAAATTCCTCCAAAGTGGGCACCAATTGGTAATCGGGGAAAGTGAAACAGTGGTGAAGGGGGTCAAAGAACTGGAACAAAACCTTCATCATGTCTTCTTCAATGCTGGTGTTGACTAGGCTGAGCAGTCTACCATGTCTTTCACTGAAGGGAGAGCTTTCGGGAATTCTGGATGTGAGCTCCTTAAATTGAGGAGGGATTCTCACAAGGTTGACTTGGATAGTTTTCCTGCGAGGAATTTCCATGACCTACAAAACAAGAACAAAGGTGAAGATCCAAACCATTGAAATGGTTAGCGGATGCATATGATGCTTTATGATGTTTATGATGTATGCACAAACATATGTACATGCAAATCACACAAAACCCTAGTTTCAGGCTTGCATGGGTTTCATAGGTAAGTACCCTCTTGAGCGTAGTTGGCTTAAAACCTGTCCTATAAATAGTAACCGGGTTCTAAGGAGCTCAATATCATTGGATTGTCTTCCATGTTCATTGTTTTGGTTTAGCCACTTAACTAGCGACCAAAATATTCCAAGAAGACAACCCTCAATGAGTGTAGTATCGAGTATCTACCAACTTCGGACTGCACCAAAGCCGGTCATCTCACTACCCCTAATAAAAGGCCAAGATGGTCAAGTAAGGTTCTAGGTCATTAGTGCTTAGTGACATCACTCAGCGGCCCCGTACTCTCCTTGATTGAACTCAAGGGTTACCGGTACTCACAAATATGTCGCACTAATATAGCTATTGCTTCAACCGCGTCAGTATACCCCGCACAGTTTCCAGAACGTATTGCTATCTATGAATGTTTCCCAAATCCGGGTGTAGGATTTCAAGCCCAAACAGGAGAACCACAAAGGTAAAGCAATCAAAACAAACAATTAATCATGCAAGAGGGCGATCTAAAACCCTAAGGTAACCCCACTTTTGAGTAAATCCCCAGCAGAGTCGCCAGTTCTGTGATACGGTGGGAGAACTGACTTGTGGTTTTGCGTTTTGTATTCGCACTTGTTCGGTTTAGCAAGAGTCGCCACCGACTTTTTATTTTATCCTAAAGGAAAGGTTAAAAAAGCACAGAAAAAACCTTTTGAGATGTTTCGTGGGTTCGGGGGGTAGATTATGAAAAGGGAAGGTATTAGCACCCTTTTCATCCATGGTTATCCATGGGCTCTTAGTTACTTGGTTTTAGATCACTTGCCTTGATTTTTGATTGCTTGAAAATGGTGTGTGTGTGTGTTTTGAAAATGTTTTGAAATAGACGCCTTTGTTTCGGTAACCGTTGTAATGACTCGTGTTTGAGTATATACAAGGGTGTGTATCTTTTCGAAAAGATGTTTGAAGATTTGTTTTGAAAGTGTTTGTGGAGTGTGGTTTTAAAAATTAGTAGATTCAGTAAGCTTATCCCCAGTAGATTCTGGAAGCTTATCCCTCGCAAAGCACGAACGCGTCGTCCGACTTTATTCAAAGAGTTACTTCCTTAACAGGATATAACTGGGTTATCCTCAGCCAAAAGCCATAAAAAGATCGTCGTCGACAAAGTCTTCCTATCCCCAGCGAAGTCTATCAACACTTCCAACTCAACAAAACCAGAATACCCTCAGCAAGTTATTATCAACATTCAACAAAGTACCTCTATCCCCACAGAGTATTGCTCCCCAGCAAGGTCGTTAGAGTACTTTTCTCCCCGCAGAGTTATTCCACTCGCCAATTTTATTCCTCAACGGAGTTGTCTTCTCCTATCGGTATTCTTGCAGTTATCATCCCCAGCGGAAGCGAAAGCTTATTCTTTAATATCAGCCCAGGATATGACTTCCCGGCACCCGTCAAGGATCTACTTTCCTAGACGAAAAACACATTCATAAAACATCACACACATCATTATAGCATGCATAGACGCATCATATCATACAAATCTCATTTATGTTGAGAACATCATTGCTTGATCCATATCATGCATTGCATATGACTGACCTTTACTTTTCAGGAAAGATGCAGTTAAAATTCTCAAATCACATTTCAAGACCTAGACCGGTTCAGTTAATCAACTCCAAAGATTTCTTATCCAGTCCAAGGCCTTCTCTAGTCCAGCTAAATCGACTCCCAACAGATTTTTCTGACGAAGACTCAGTAGAAGTTATCCAGGTTATAATTTCTTATGGTTCCCTCCCCGACGGTGCGTGAGGTGATAATTCCTTTTGAGATTATGATTTCCTATGGTTCTCTCCCCGACGGTGCGTGAGATGTAATTCCCTTTTAGGTTATAATTTCCTGTGGTTCTCTCCCCGACGGTGCGTGAGATGTAATTCCCTTTTAGGTTATAATTTCTTGTGGTTCTCTCCCCGATGGTGCGTGAGATGTAATTCCCTTTCAGGTTATAATTTCCTTTGGTCCTCTCCCCGACGGTGCGTGAGATGTAATTCCCTTTCATGTTATAATTTCCTTTGGTCCTCTCCCCAACGGTGCGTGAGATGTAATTCCCTTTCAGGTTATGATTTCCTTTGGTCCTCTCCCTGACGGTGCGTGAGATAAAATTCCATTTTTAGGTTATAATTTCCTTTGGTCCTCTCCCCGACGGTGCGTGAGATGTAATTCCCTTTCAGGTTATAATTTCCTTTGGTCCTCTCCCCGACGGTGCGTGAGATGTAATTACCTTTCAGGTTATAATTTCCTTTGGTCCTCTCCCCGACGGTGCGTGAGATGTAATTCCCTTTCAGGTTATGATTTCCTTTGGTCCTCTCCCCGACGGTGCGTGAGATGTAGTTCCCTTTCAGGTTATGATTTCCTTTGGTCCTCTCCCCGACGGTGCGTGAGATGTAATTCCCTTTCAGGTTATAATTTCCTTTGGTCCTCTCCCCGACGGTGCGTGAGATGTAATTCCCTTTCAGATTATAATTGCCTATTGGTTCTCTTCCCGATACTGCGAAGATGGTAATTCCCACCAAGATTTTTTTCAACGAGCGTTGTTGAGGTTAAAGTCACCCAAGGTTCTCTCACCGTTCATGCTGAGGTAGTAACCACCCCTGGTTCATTCATTACCGTTTGAAGCTCCAGATCCAGCTCCTGTAACCAGTCAAGACATATCTATACCAAGCATCCGAAAACAGCTCCTGCAACGTGTCAGGTACTCATTTTTCTTTTGCAGGTATGCAGGTTCTCGCTAAGGAATCTCTTACGCGATCAACATCCAGATGGCATCTATAAGCCCATCATCCTATCCAGCAATCTCTAAATGGCATCTATAAGCCCATTCCACCATCACACTGCTACTATGTGAGCGCAAATTTCTGGGCACTCTAGTGTTCAATCATCTTCTACCCTCGGATTACGAAAGGCACGTCAGCCAATCTGCATCCTCAGGTCTAAGAAGATTGAACAGGGGCAACTGTTGTACCCCAAAATTTGCCCTCCCATATTTTTCAAGAAATTGCCAAGTCAAAGCTTCAAAATCTCCCAAAGGGTGCATAGTCCAAGAGCCTCCTAAGCAGTCAAAATTAGGGTTTGTGTTCTGATCAAGAAAATGAAGTTTCCAAAGGTCCAATCAAGTCTCATATGGCTACAAATATGGTCAAGCATCCTCATATCAAGTTTCAAGACATTCAGAACAAAATTGCACAGTCAAAAACCCTAATTGCACTACAGTCAACTGTAAGGGAAAAATGGTCATTTGACAGTCAAAAGTTCAAATTTTTGGTCAACATCTCATTTTGAAGCCTCAAACATCATTTGATCAATGCTTGATCATGATTCTCAAAGCTTGGCTCAAAAATCATCAAGATGCAAAAGTTTCCTTATTTGGACAGCTGAAAAAGTCAACTGTAAATTGACCAGGGCATAACTTTCACATGGATTATCAGAAAAATTCCATCCAAAGCTCATTTCGAAGAGAAAGACATTTCCTACAACTCATCTTCATACTTCAAGTCCAAGAAATTCTCTCTCAAAAAGTTATCAATTTCAACATTATAGGTCATTTTCAAAAGTCAACAAAAAGGGACTTTAATTCAAAGGCCATAACTTGAGATTGGTAAATCCAAATGACATGGGACCAAAGGCATTGGTTAGAGGACTCAAAGACCTTTCCAAAATGTCTAAGAACATGAGAAAATCTTAAAAATTGAGCAAGTTATGCCTTGTAGAAGTTGGGAAATGTTTGGATATTTTGAAAAGTCAACATTGATTCAAATGACCTAAAATTGCTAATGGGCCCATTTTTCTTCCACAATTCATCATCCATGGCATGTGCACGACCACTTGGCCCAAAGGGAAGTATTTCCTCATTTTTTATTTATTTATTTGAATTTTTATTTATAATAATTCATTTAAATCAAATTAAATATATGAAAAATGCTTAACCTAATTTTTTCAATCTTTTTGTGCACATTATATCATCGATAATTCGTGCATATTCAAATAGGGAAAGATTTGGAGAGATTGGATATGACTTGTACAAAAATAGCATGTGGAAAAGATTTGAAAATCATGGTGAAGAAATCAAATATTGAATCCTTTAATTCATGGATCTTTGGACAATTTCGTTGACCTAATTCATTACTACATATACAAGGAATAAAAACCTAGTCCTAAGGACCATTGAAGCTGCGCAGAAGCCATTCATCAAACTTGGATTTTTTTGCAAAAAACTCATAACTGAAAACATCTTTGCAGGACGATTCAAGGCGAAATTTGCATCCTATTGCCTTCAAAGGACCTCAAGTAACCTTCCTGGATCAAGAGCATCCATTCTACAGCCTTCAAGCATTGTACAGAATCGAAATTTTTCTCATAAAATTGCATACTCGTATCTTTATTTTGAGGCATTTTCATGACATTTAGTTTAGGTATTCTTACTAAACGATGCATCCTGATGCTTACCATGTGAATTAATTGCGTTTTTATGCATTGTGTGCGAATATACCATTGTAGCTTTTTAGGGTTTGCAGAGTTTCAAATTAGGGGTTTTCAGATAATGTAAAATCAGCCTACCACGATGCCATGGTTGTAATCAGCATGTCTGGACGAAGAAGAGGCTATCCTCGCGCCTAATTTATAGAGCCCCTGGGGCTAGTCGCTATTTTTCCAAAGCTGGCCTAAGAAAACGCTCAGAAAACCGTGGCCTTTGTTTTTGTGTTTCAGGGACGAAGAAGAAGACGATATCGTGGCAAGATGTGATAGGCTAGTTTGAATTTACGCGCTCTAACCCACTAACGATTTGGTTTTGTTTTATGTTATTTGTTTATTATGTTACATACAAAGCGCGCTACTGGCACGATTGGCAAGCACAAGGGTTGGCAAAGCACATGACCTGGGTTCGAGCCCCAGGTCTTCAATATTCCTATATTATTTTTCAATTAACAATCATATGCAGGTTAATGTTGTTGTTCCATGGTACACCTTCAGAACCAAGCGTACACGCGTCCAAGTGAGCTCAGTCAAAGGCCAAGATCCAAGGCACCTGATAAGTCCAAGTCAATGCATCACATGCTAATGCCAAAGTCAAACGGACCAATGTCTTGATGGGCCTAAAATTTCTAAAGATACCTCCACATTGGGGACTGATACCCCCCTAGGTTTGCTATTTTGAATATTTTCTTTTGCATTATTTTCATTTTATTTTGATTATTTGTTTAATTAATTAATTATTTTCACAACATATAAAAAAATGCAAAAAAATCAGAAAAGAGAAAAATATAAAAAATATTTTATTTTAGTATTTTCTTAAATAAATTTGCATGTAATTAAGCTTAGTTAAATTAGGTTGTAATTTTAATTATTTTAATAAAAATCTAAAAAATATAGAACTAGGTTTAATTTATTTTCATCTTTTTTATTTTTCTTTCATGATAATCAAATATTTAATATTATTTATTTTATTTATTTTTATAATTAAATTTGTATATAAAAAATTAGGGTTAATTTAGGTTAAAATTCAATATTTTCTTAATAAATTAAAAGCCACTAAAAATTAGGGTTAGTATTTATTTTAAATAATTCTTTTTTCATGTAAATCCTAAAATACTAAAAAACACCAAAAAACAAGTCCTTTTCTTTTTTCTTTAATCAATTAATTCCTCATTAGTTTAACTTTGCAAAAAGGGTCCAACGCCCTCGTTTCGATTTAATTCTAATTCGCATTTTTATTTTATTTCATTTAAAATATTTATGTATCTCTCCCAAAGCCTTGTAATTAATTATCTGTCGCACTCTTTTATTTTCTTTACTTTATTTATTTTTTTTGTCAAATCGGGTTCTGGATATTTTGGCGATGTGGACCCGCGCCGTTTGTAATAGTTTAGATCTTTACTTTCCGCGAATATTTTAACTGTTAATCAAAGGCATGAAAGAATGTATGGACAAAATAAAAACAAGCGTAGAACACCAATAACATGACAAGATAAATGCAAATGAAAACGACACACGAATCGCACACACCACCCCTAGGGTACGCCTCACTGTTGCCTTGCCTCGAAAGGTGATCGTCGAGTAGAGGATGTCTTAGTAAGTCCTCATGATCCGGGAACGTGGCTTGAGGGTAGCTTCTAAGGTGTCTTCCCATTGCTCTGGTGATCACCATATCCCGAACCTCGAATTGACCCGAACACCTCCAACGGTGGTGCTACCTACCTCTCAATGGTGGGATGGCACTACTTTAAAGGACATTTACACAGACGAATTCCTTAGGGTAGGTAGACGACTCTAAATACTTGCTCTAAATTTCAAAACAAATTCAAAAAATACTTTTCACACCGACACCTTTTCAAAAAGCTTTCGAAAGCAACTTTTCAAACACTCTTGAGGACCGATACAAGAGTCGAACTGGAATTTTCAAAGAAACTTTTTTTAAAACCCACAGTTGAAAAGCAAACAAACCATTTTTGAAAACACAAATGAGCAAGTATCTAAGAGCCCATGGATAACCATGGATAGAAAGGGTGCTAATACCTTCCCTTTCTATAACCTATCTCCCGAACCGAGAGCAATCTCTTTAAGGAATTTTTCTGTGCTTTTGTCCTTTCCATCTGGAGAAAATAAAAGACGGTGGCGACTCTTGCTTCCGCGACATTTTGCGAACCAGCGTTAAACAGTCAGTTCCAGATCCACCGATCACAGAACTGGCGACTCTGCTGGGGACTCTTTTTAAAGTGAGGTGTACCTTAGGGTTAGTTCATAACTGTGTTTTCAATTGTATTGCTTTGCTTGCTTTATTATTGTGGATTGCATTGGAGTTACATAGATCCTAACCCGGATCTGGGGATACCTTGTTTAGGTAGCATAAGCTGTGAGGGACCTGTCCGGCGTAGACCGACACAGGTGAAGCAGTGGCTACGTTGGTGTGGCACCTTGGTCTGTACCGATATCCCTTGTGTCGCAACGAGGAGAATATGGGTCTTCTAAGGAGTCATTAAGCACCAACAACCTTAGAACCTTAATTGACACAACTTGGCCTTTAGAATTGTAGCAGTATGCTACGCCCATTGAGGCTAAACTCTCGTGATGGTTCTGGCCGCAAGAAAAGATTGCGATGCTGGAGTTATGACCGATTGAGGGTAGTCAATGATATTGGGATCCTCTAAGAACCCGGTTACTTTGATTAGGACAGGTATGAACCAACAAGATGAAAGAGGGTAGTACCTAAACCTCATGCTGGCCTAAACTTTAAGGGTTTGCCTTGTGTGACTTGTGTGCCTTACCATGTTTGCCTTTGTATCTATTTGTGGTGTGCTTTATCATAGCATCATAACATCATGAGCATTGCATGCATCCTGCATAAGGACTGACCATTTCAAAGACAAGAGGGTTTCACCTTTGCTCTGTTTTGTAGGACATTATGATGCCCATGCGAAGGAATACTATCCGGTTCAACTTTGTTCGTTCACCTGAGTTGCTTGATGAGTTGGTTAGCAGAATTCCAAATACCACTTCCTTCATCCAGAGGCATGGTTCTCTTCTCAGTTTAGTCACTGCAAAGCGGGATCAACAGTTGATGAGTGTTCTGACCCAGTTCTATGACCCTCTGTACCAGTGTTTCACCTTTCAAGACTTCCAGCTGGTCCCTACCCTGGAAGAGTTCTCTGATTTGCTTGGTATCCCTATCTTGGATCAGACTCCCTTTACTGGTTGGGAAAAGACCCTCAGGCTTGAGGATGTTGCTGCAGCTCTTCCTTTGACCCATCAAGAGGTAACAGACAACTGGGTGACTAGAAGCGGAGTTAAGGGTTTCTTGGCCAAGTTTCTGATTGGTAAAGCTAACAGTTTCTGGAGTGACCTGGACTTTAGGGCATATGAAGACATCTTGGCTCTCCTAATCTATGGGTTAGTCCTGTTTCCTAATCCTGACAACTTCATCAATGTCACTGCCATAAGGATCTTTATGTCTCAGAATCCTGTGCCCACTCTCTTAGGTGACATCTTGCAACAACTTCATGCCCGTACTACCCGAAGACGAGGAACCCTATGGTGTTGTATCCCTTTGTTGGTGAGGTGGTTTATTTCGCACCTCCCTAAGTTCGTACTGAAGAATCAAGAAGGAAGAGGTTGGGCTCATAGGTTAATGTCTCTCACCGATAAAGACATCATTTGGACTTGCAGAGGTTTGGATGAGATAGCTATTATTGATCGATGCGGGGAATACCCTAATGTTCCTCTGATTGGTACCCAAGGAGGGATCTCTTACAATCCATGTCTAGCACTCCGTCAGTTTGGAAGAGCAAGAAGAGCAGGTCCCCATGAGATGTTAGTGCCTCACATCAGTTTTGAATTTCAGGTGGATAGTGACGAGCTACGTCGTAGGTTCATCAAGGCTTGGGACAAGGTTCATAAAGCTGACCCACAAGAGTTAGGGCCAAAGACCTCTTTACCTATGGAAGCCTACTACAAATGGGTTCGCATCCGTGCTCAGAAGTTAGGTATGCCGTATGAAGCTGTCAGACCCGTCATTCTTGAGTGTCCTGACAAAGATGGTGTTCCTCCAACTGTCCTTCCTCCTCAGATACCTACTGATTATGAGAAATTGAAGAGATCTTGGTCGCAACTACGAGAAGAGCGGGATTCTTACCGGGAAAAGTTCAACGAGCAGGAATCAAAGATCCAGGAGCTGACAAAACAGTTGGAGAATGAGAGAGCTCTGAATGCCTACATCCGTACTGAGAAGAGGAGACCATGGGATCAATAAAGAGCTCCAGATGTGCTTTTACAGTTTTATTTCCTTTTCAGTATTTCCTTTCATGTAACGCCTAAGGGCAACCTGTTGAATAATTTCAGTTTCAAAGTTGAATCTAATGAAGTGTGTTCCTTTTTGTTTACAAAGTTGATTCCCGATTGTCTTTGAAAACATAATTCATACGCATTTCATACATCATGTGCATAACAGGTTTTTCTTCTTTTCAGGTTGCTTACAGTTCTTCGCTGTTTATTTCAGCATCATGAATCCCGACTCGTCATCAACTGAGACCTCCATCAAAGCTCTTCAGGCGCAGAATGCGCAGTTTCAAGAATTAATCAAGGGTTTGGCTCAAGGCCAAGAAGAGCTGAAGGTTGTGCTCCTGAAGAAGGAGAAGAAGAAGAAGAGAAGAACTGTTCTGTTCAACTCGGGCCGAAGGTTTGGCAATGCTCTGCAGCAGGAAGAGGCTGGTTCTTCTGTTGGCAAGAGTACTCCTCAGGCAGAAGTAAGGGTTCCTAGTCCGGTAGTCTCCGACAACGAGACTAATTTTGATGAAGAGCAGTACCCTCCTGCAGAAGACAGATACAAGCAACTGGAGGATAGGTTGAATGCTATGGAGATTCAACAGGTACCTGGGCTGGATTTTGGAGATCTGGGTTTGTCTACTGGTGTGATTATCCCTCACAAGTTCAAAGCACCATCCTTCTCTAAGTACGACGGGGCGTCTTGTCCCAAGCTGCATCTAAGGTCCTATGTTCGGAAAATTCAACCGTACTCTGCGGATAAGAATTTGTGGATCCACTTCTTCCAGGAGAGTCTTTCAGGGACTCATCTCGAATGGTTCTATCAGCTGGATGGGACCAAGGTTCGTAACTGGGAGGAGTTGGCTACTGCTTTCTATAAGCAGTATCAATATAATGCCGACCTTGCCCCTACACGTACCCAACTCCAGGGTATGTCGTCAGGTTCAAGTGAAGGTTTTAAGGAGTACGCTCAGAAGTGGAGAGACCTGGCTGGCAGGGTGCAGCCTCCGTTGACTGATCGGGAGTTGGTAGACATGTTCTTGGGGACCCTATCTGGGCCATTTTTCAACCATCTCATCGGGAATTCGTCTGCAGGGTTCACTGATTTGATTCTAACAGGAGAGAGAATTGAGGCTGGGTTAAAGTCTGGAAAAATTCCGAAGGGTGCATCGTCTAGTTCCGAGAAGAAACCCTTCAAGAAGGAGGCTAGTGCCGTATATGGTTCCAGGAAATCAGAGAGACCTGAGCGCCGCCAATCTGTCAGTGCGGTAATGATTGCTAAGCCTGTTGCCGCTCCTCGGCCGACTAATCCTCAAAGGGCTGAAAGACCCCGGAGAGAGTTCACCCGCTTGAGTATGACCCTGTCGCAGATCTTGCCACAGTTGCTATCAACCAACTTAGTGACTGTCAGAGAAGCGCCGAAGTTCCCAAATACTGCATCTCCTAAGTACAACCCAAATGCTCGTTGTGCTTACCATTCAGATATCCTGGGGCACTCTACTGATGACTGTTGGGCGTTAAGGAGTAAGGTGCAAGACCTTATCGATGCGAAGGAGATACAGTTCGAAGCGCCTGAGAGGCCGAATGTAGTTACTTCTCCTTTGCATCAGCATGGGGTAAATGCTGTTGACAAAGATGTTTATGCTGTTTCTGTGGATGACCTAGCCACTCCTCTGAAGATTGTCAAGAAGAACCTGCTGCTGGCCGGTTTATTTCCGGGTTGCAGTGAGGGTTGCCTGTTCTGTGCTGTGTCCCTATATGGTTGTCCCTTGCTGAAGTTAGGCATCCAAAGCCTAATGAATAGCAAGGAGATTCTGTTTAAGAAGTCTGCTGTTCAGTTGGTTCCGGTGGAAGAAGTTTCTGTGGTGACTATCTTCAATAATCCAACCCCGGCTCTCCCGAAGAAGCCCATTCAAATCATGACTGTTGCACCTATTGTTATCACTGTTCCGGGGCCCCTGCCCTATGTATCTGATAAAGCTATCCCCTGGCATTATGGGGCAAATGTGTATATAAATGGGATTAAACAAGGGTTCAACGCTGGCGCCAGCATCTGTGATATCACTGGCCCAGCCAAGGTTACCCGCAGTGGCAGGCTCTTCTCGCCTGACATTGCACCGCCTGCTGTTCGAAGACCACTTCTCATAACTCCTGCAAGTGTACTTGTTCCTGCTGCTGATCCAATTGTTTCTCCTGCTGCCGAGTCATCCAATGCTCGGGGCAAAGGAATTGAAGTTGAGCCTACCCAAATGGAGGCACCTGTACCTATAACTGCTGAGGCCTCCCAACAAGAGATGGAGGAAATCTTGAAGATAATAAAGAAGAGTGATTTCAATGTTGTGGAACAACTGGGGCACACGCCCTCCAAAATCTCCATGCTCTCTTTATTGCTGTGCTCTGAGGCCCATGCTAAGGCCTTAATCTCATTCCTCAAGACGGCCCATGTGCCACATGAGACATCTGCAGTCCAGTTCACTGATTGCATAGCAAATCTGACCGCAGACAATGGCTTGGGTTTCTCAGATGCTGACCTGACCGCAAAGGGAAGAGACCATAATGATGCTCTGCATGTCTCTATCGAATGCAGGGGCACTACTCTGGCACATGTATTGGTGGATACTGGTTCTTCTTTGAATGTGTTGCCCAAGAAGGCTTTGGACCGTTTAGATTGTGAAGGCCTGGAATTAAAACCCAGCAATATCATCGTCCGAGCCTTTGACGGTTCAAAAAGGATGGTTCATGGAGAGGTCGAAATTCCGATTCGTGTGGGCTCTCAGGTGTTTGACTCTACTTTTTATGTGATGGATATCCGTCCATCTTACTCTTGTCTATTGGGTCGACCTTGGATACATAAGGCTGGGGTAGTGACCTCTACCTTGCACCAGAAGCTGAAGTACCCTGTCAGAGGGAAGATCGTCACTGTGCAAGGAGAGGGGGAATATATGGTGAGCCACCTGAACTCCTTCAGATACATTGAGATGGACGGGGAGTTTATTGAAACCCCCTTTCAGCATTTCGAGGAGGTGCTTCCAATTACAGCAGCATCAGAAACAGCAACGGAGGAAAGTGTTCCTTTGAAGATGGCTTCCCTAAAGGACGCCCGGGCTGTGGTTCAAAAGGGTGAAAGCGCTAACTGGGGCAGGCTTCCAGATTTTACTCAGAAGACTGATAAATTTGGGCTGGGTTTTACTACAGAAGGTCAGAAAGCTATGCGGAAGGCGAAGACCGGAAGACCTCCTGTAATCATTACAAATCCAGGAGTAAATGCTGTGGGAGAAGACAATGAAGTGGATGAAGCAGAGTTTAATAGCTGGATCTACCCGACGACCGAAGGCGGATTGAACAATTGGATTGCTAAAGACCATACCCCTGTTACCTTTGTGACGCAGTAATAAATTTCTTTGTTTTGCTATCTTGTAATAAACAATAAATTAAACTCTTTGGCCCGGTGTCTTACCCGAGGCACCGTGGTGTCATTTGTGAGGGCATATAAATTGTCATTTCATATATCATGAATGAAAATCTTGGACGTTTTCTCGCATTGCAAATCTTATGCTCCTTTTCTGTATTTCTGTCCTTTACATATATTTCAAAACAGCTGTATTTACACACACACTCACTCATACAGGTTTCAATCCACTCTGGATCTCACTGATAACAACCCTGCTACTGCCAGTTATGACTTCGAAAATCCGATCAACTTAGCCGAAGACGAAGGTGAAGATGATTGCGAAGTGCCTGGTGAGCTTGCAAGACTGTTGCTTCAGGAAGAGAGGGCAATTCAACCCCATGAAGAGCCAGTAGAGACAATAAACTTGGGTACAGAGACAGACAGGAAAGAGGTAAAGATTGGTGCCAACCTAGAGCTCAGCGTGAAGCAACGGTTGACTCAAATGCTGCATGATTACATGGAGATCTTTGCCTGGTCCTACGAAGACATGCCCGGGTTGGATACCGATATTGTGGTCCATCACTTACCAACTAAGGAAGACTGTCCTCCAGTTAAGCAAAAGGTCCGTCGAATGCGTCCAGAGATGTCTGAGAAGATCAAGGCCGAGGTTATGAAGCAGTTTGATGCCGAGTTTCTTGCAGTGACTTCTTACCCTCAGCGGGTTGCTAATGTGGTGCCGGTACCGAAGAAGGATGGAAAGGTCAGAATGTGTGTCGACTACAGGGATCTGAACAGGGCCAGCCCCAAAGATGACTTCCCCTACCTCACATTGATGTCCTTGTTGATAATACAGCTCAGCACAAGGTATTCTCTTTCATGGATGGCTTTTCAGGTTACAATCAGATCAAGATGGCACCTGAAGACATGGAGAAGACTACATTTGTTACTCAGTGGGGCACCTTCTGTTACAAGGTCATGCCATTCGGGTTGAAGAATGCTGGGGCAACCTACCAACGTGCCATGGTTGCTTTATTTCATGACATGATCCATCATGAGATAGAAGTGTATGTTAACGACATGATCGCAAGGTCCCAGACTGAGGAAGAGCACCTAGATCATTTGCAAAAGTTGTTTGACCGGTTGAAACTATACAAGCTGAGGTTGAACCCGAACAAGTGCACCTTCGGGGTAAGATCGGGGAAGTTGCTAGGCTTTGTGGTAAGTGACAAAGGTATTCAAGTAGACCCTGCTAAGGTCAAAGCTATTCAAGAGATGCCAGTTCCTAAGACAGAGAAGGAAGTCAGAGGCTTTTTAGGACGCCTGAATTACATCGCTCGATTCATCTCACACCTGACTGCTACCTGTGAGCCAATCTTCAAGCTGCTGAAGAAAGATCAAGTAGTACGTTGGAACGATGAATGTCAGGCTGCTTTTGACAGAATCAAAGAGTATCTCCAAGAACCACCCATCCTTATGCCACCGGTTGAAGGGAGACCTCTGATACTATATCTAACAGTGCTTGACAACTCAATGGGGTGTGTGCTGGGGCAGCATGACGAGTCTGGCCGAAAAGAGCACGCCATTTATTACCTTAGCAAAAAGTTTACCGACTGTGAGACCCGATACTCACTGCTTGAGAAAACTTGTTGCGCTTTGGTATGGGCTGCTCGCCGGCTGAGACAGTATATGCTGACTCACACTACTTTGTTGATCTCAAATATGGATCCTATAAAGTACATATTCGAAAAGCCTGCTCTGTCTGGGAGAATTGCAAGATGGCAGATGATCTTGACGGAATACGACATTCAGTATACGACCCAAAAAGCCATCAAGGGAAGTGTATTGGCAGACCACTTGGCACATCAGGCCGTAGATGATTAACAATCAATGAACTTCGAGTTTCCGGACGAAAGCATTATGATAGTAACTGATTGTGAAGTACCTGGACCGGATGAAGGACCTGAACCAGGATCCCGATGGTCTATGCACTTTGATGGAGCCTCCAATGCTTTGGGTAACGGTATCGGCGCCATAATCATATCACCTCAAGGTACTCATACTCCACTCACTGCCCGGCTGTGTTTCAACTGTACCAACAACATGGCAGAGTATGAGGCGTGCATCCTGGGTCTTCAAGCTGCGATCGACTTAAGGATCAAGTTTTTGAGTGTCTTCGGAGATTCCGCTCTTGTGATCAATCAGATCAAAGGAGAGTGGGATACGAAACATCCAAACCTAATTCCTTACAGAGAATGTGTGTTGACCCTGATCCCCCACTTCACAGAGATAACTTTTGAGCACTTTCCAAGAGAAGAGAATCAGTTGGCGGACGCGTTAGCTACAATGTCTTCTATGTTCAAGGTCAAATGGGATAATGAGGCTCCCCGAATCATCATCTGGAAACTGGACGAACCGACATACTGTTGCGATCTCGAGACTGAATTGGTAACTGAGAAGCCTTGGTACCATGAAGTAAAGAGATATCTGGAAGCTCAGGAATACCCTGAAGGCGCCTCAGTCAATGATAAGAAGTTCCTGAGAAGGTTCGCAGCAAAGTTCTTCCTCAGCAACGGCATCTTGTACAAGCGAAACCATGATTCAACCTTACTGCGCTGTGTGGATAAGACTGAAGCAGAGAGGATCATGGAAGAGCTACATGAAGGGACCTTCGGTACACATTCCAGTGGGCACACAATGGCTAAGAAAATCCTTCGGGCAGGATATTACTGGTCCACAATGGAAGCTGACTGCTACCAACATTCCAGGACATGCCACAAGTGCCAGATTTATGCAGACAAAGTGCATATTCCTCCAGTTCCCCTGAATGTTCTGACTGCGCCTTGGCCGTTTGCAATGTGGGGCATAGACATGATCGGCAAGATTAAACCTACGGCATCTAATGGGCATCGCTTCATCCTGGTAGCGATTGATTATTTTACGAAGTGGGTCGAGGCAGCATCCTATGCTACGGTAACCAAGACTGTTGTGGCACGGTTCATTCGACATAATCTGATCTGTCGGTACGGCGTCCCTGAGAGAATCATTACAGACAACGGTACCAATCTGAATAACAAGATGATCGCTGAGCTCTGCAAACAGTTCAAAATACAGCACCACAATTCTTCTCCTTACAGACCGAAGATGAATGGGGCTGTAGAAGCAGCAAATAAAAACATCAAGAAAATCGTGCAGAAGATGACAGTGACTTATAAAGATTGGCACGAGATGTTACCGTTCGCTCTACATGGGTACCGTACCTCAGCTAGGACGTCAACCGGGGCAACTCCTTTCTCTCTGGTTTATGGTATGGAGGCAGTCTTGCCAATCGAAGTGCAAATACCCTCTCTCCAGATAATGAAGGATGCAAATCTGAACGAGGATGATTGGACCCACACACGACTTGATCAGCTCAATCTCATTGATGAAAAGAGACTTGCTGCTATCTGCCATGGTCAGACGTATCAAAAACGAATGATCAGGGCGTTTAACAAAAAAGGTCAGACCACAGGAATATCGAGTCGGGGATTTGGTAATCAAGAGAATCATCCTTCCTCAGAGTGATCCAAGGGGCAAATGGACCCCTACATACGAAGGGCCATTTGTGGTTAAGCATGTGTTCTCAGGAGGAGCCATGATTCTAACCAATATGGATGGTGACGACCTCCCTCACCCCGCCAATGCAGACATAGTAAAAAGATACTACGCATGAAAAAGGACCCGATAGGCCGACATGCCTAGGCAAAAATAAGGGCTTCCCGTCGAACCAAAAGGGTTCGGGCAAAATGAAGGGATGAAATGAAAAAATCTGTACACCCGGCAAGTCGAAAACCTGAAAAGGCGGCTTGGGCAAAAATGGGTATCCCGGTGGACTGAAAACCCGAAAGGGCGGTCCAGGCAAAAATTAGCGATAAAAGCGTAATACTATGTCTCATTGATCACTTTGCATCCAGAATCCGGTATCTACATCAAGTTCAGACGGCATCGATCAGTCAGCTTCACCTTCAACCAAGGTCATCAAGTGATGAGACGCTCGGAGATATAAAGGCAATAGCAGAGTTGAAACCCAGTGGATCATTCATATTTCACACAGCTGTTTTATTTTCTTTTGTACAAAATTTGTATAAAATTCTTTGGTTCGGCGGCGTTCTCTTACTAGGACGTCAGCCTCTTGTACACAAAACGCCTATTTACAGGCCATTCAAAATCAATACAAATACATTTTCAGTTAAACGTGCCAAATTATTTTTCCTTTTCTGTTTTGCGAAGAACGTCCAAGGTTCAATTTGTGATATATGCATTGACAATAATTTGCTAACTCATAAATGTTTGCATACGAAACAAAGGATTAATTACAGGTGACACTAGAAACAGGGGCAATAAAGAGTTGTCTGAGTGATCTAATTGTTCTGTCCTCCAAGGTACCAAGGTAGGTTCAGCTAAAGAACATAACCAGACATCTTAATTCCCCAGAGAGCAAGTCAGCAAAGCAGTACACTCTCCTCAAGCAAAGCTACTATCAAACCTTAAAGGAGTTGAGTATCCTCCAGCAGATCTCAACATTCCCCAGCAGCACATACATTCTTAACAAGCATCCCCGGCAGTCTTGGTCTAAAGATTGTTCCCTGGCGGCATATCAATATTCAGAGAAATCACTTCCCCGCATAACAAAACTTCCCCAGGAAAGTCCAATCTAGTTTCCCCAGGAAAATTGGAATTCACCTCCCCCAAGCAGTAAGCTTATCCCCAGTAGATTCTGGAAGCTTATCCCTCGCAAAGCACGAACGCGTCGTCCGACTTTATTCAAAGAGTTACTTCCTTAACAGGATATAACTGGGTTATCCTCAGCCAAAAGCCATAGAAAGATCGTCGTCGACAAAGTCTTCCTATCCCCAGCGAAGTCTATCAACACTTCCAACTCAACAAAACCAAAATACCCTCAGCAAGTTATTATCAACATTCGACAAAGTACCTCTATCCCCACAGAGTATTGCTCCCCAGCAAGGTCGTTAGAGTACTTTTCTCCCCGCAGAGTTATTCCACTCGCCAAGTTTATTCCTCAACGGAGTTGTCTTCTCCTATCGGTATTCTTGCAGTTATCATCCCCAGCGGAAGCGAAAGCTTATTCTTTAATATCAGCCCAGGATATGACTTCCCGGCACCCGTCAAGGATCTACTTTCCTAGACGAAAAACACATTCATAAAACATCACACACATCATTATAGCATGCATAGACGCATCATATCATACAAATCTCATTTATGTTGAGAACATCATTGCTTGATCCATATCATGCATTGCATATGACTGACCTTTACTTTTCAGGAAAGATGCAGTTAAAATTCTCAAATCACATTTCAAGACCTAGACCGGTTCAGTTAATCAACTCCAAAGATTTCTTATCCAGTCCAAGGCCTTCTCTAGTCCAGCTAAATCGACTCCCAACAGATTTTTCTGACGAAGACTCAGTAGAAGTTATCCAGGTTATAATTTCTTATGGTTCCCTCCCCGACGGTGCGTGAGGTGATAATTCCTTTTGAGATTATGATTTCTTATGGTTCTCTCCCCGACGGTGCGTGAGATGTAATTCCCTTTTAGGTTATAATTTCCTGTGGTTCTCTCCCCGACGGTGCGTGAGATGTAATTCCCTTTTAGGTTATAATTTCCTGTGGTTCTCTCCCCGACGGTGTGTGAGATGTAATTCCCTTTCAGGTTATAATTTCCTTTGGTCCTCTCCCCGACGGTGCGTGAGATGTAATTCCCTTTCAGGTTATAATTTCCTTTGGTCCTCTCCCCGACGGTGCGTGAGATGTAATTCCCTTTCAGGTTATGATTTCCTTTGGTCCTCTCCCCGACGGTGCGTGAGATGAAATTCCATTTTTAGGTTATAATTTCCTTTGGTCCTCTCCCCGACGGTGCGTGAGATGTAATTCCCTTTCAGGTTATAATTTCCTTTGGTCCTCTCCCCGACGGTGCGTGAGATGTAATTCCCTTTCAGGTTATAATTTCCTTTGGTCCTCTCCCCGACGGTGCGTGAGATGTAATTCCCTTTCAGGTTATGATTTCCTTTGGTCCTCTCCCCGACGGTGCGTGAGATGTAGTTCCCTTTCAGGTTATGATTTCCTTTGGTCCTCTCCCCGACGGTGCGTGAGATGTAATTCCCTTTCAGGTTATAATTTCCTTTGGTCCTCTCCCCAACGGTGCGTGAGATGTAATTCCCTTTCAGATTATAATTGCCTATTGGTTCTCTTCCCGATACTGCGAAGATGGTAATTCCCACCAAGATTTTTTTCAACGAGCGTTGTTGAGGTTAAAGTCACCCAAGGTTCTCTCACCGTTCATGCTGAGGTAGTAACCACCCCTGGTTCATTCATCACCGTTTGAAGCTCCAGATCCAGCTCTTGTAACCAGTCCGGACATATCTATACCAAGCATCCTAAAATAGCTCCTGCAACGTGTCAGGTACTCATTTTTCTTTTGCAGGTATGCAGGTTCTCGCTAAGGAATCTCTTACGCGATCAACATCCAGATGGCATCTATAAGCCCATCATCCTATCCAGCAATCTCTAAATGGCATCTATAAGCCCATTCCACCATCACACTGCTACTATGTGAGCGCAAATTTCTGGGCACTCTAGTGTTCAATCATCTTCTACCCTCGGATTACGAAAGGCACGTCAGCCAATCTGCATCCTCAGGTCTAAGAAGATTGAACAGGGGCAACTGTTGTACCCCAAAATTTGCCCTCCCATATTTTTCAAGAAATTGCCAAGTCAAAGCTTCAAAATCTCCCAAAGGGTGCACAGTGCAAGAGCCTCCTAAGCAGTCAAAATTAGGGTTTGTGTTCTGATCAAGAAAATGAAGTTTCCAAAGGTCCAATCAAGTCTCATATGCCTACAAATATGGTCAAGCATCCTCATATCAAGTTTCAAGACATTCAGCACAAAATTGCACAGTCAAAAACCCTAATTGCACTACAGTCAACTGTAAGGGCAAAATGGTCATTTGACAGTCAAAAGTTCAAATTTTTGGTCAACATCTCATTTTGAATCCTCAAACATCATTTGATCAATGCTTGATCATGATTCTCAAAGCTTGGCTCAAAAATCATCAAGATGCAAAAGTTTCCTTATTTGGACAGTTGAAAAAGTCAACTGTAAATTGACCAGGGCATAACTTTCACATGGATTATCAGAAAAATTCCATCCAAAGCTCATTTTGAAGATAAAGAGATTTCCTACAACTCATATTCATACTTCAAGTCCAAGAAATGCTCTCACAAAAAGTTATCAATTTCAACATTATAGGTCATTTTCAAAAGTCAACAAAAAGGGACTTTAAGTCAAAGGCCATAACTTGAGATTGGTAAATCAAAATGACATGGGACCAAAGGCATTGGTTAGAGGACTCAAAGACCTTTCCAAAATGTCCAAGAACATGAGCAAAGCTTAAAAACTGAGCAAGTTATTCCTTGTAGAAGTTGGGAAAGTTTTGGATATTTTGAAAAGTCAACATTGATTCAAATGACCTAAAATTGCTAATGGGCCCATTTTTCTTCCACAATTCATCATCCATGGCATGTGCACGACCACTTGGCCCAAAGGGAAGTATTTCCTCATTTTTTATTTATTTATTTGAATTTTTATTTATAATAATTCATTTAAATCAAATTAAATATATGAAAAATGCTTAACCTAATTTTTTCAATCTTTTTGTGCACATTATATCATCAATAATTCGTGCATATTCAAATAGGGAAAGATTTGGAGAGATTGGATATGACTTGTACAAAAATAGCATGTGGAAAAGATTTGAAAATCATGGTGAAGAAATCAAATATTTAATCCTTTAATTCATGGATCTTTGGACAATTTCGTTGACCTAATTCATTACTACATATACAAGGAATAAAAACCTAGTCCTAAGGACCATTGAAGCTGCGCAGAAGCCATTCATCAAACTTGGAATTTTTTGCAAAAAACTCATAACTGAAAACATCTTTGCAGGACGATTCAAAGCGAAATTTGCATCCTATTGCCTTCAAAGGACCTCAAGTAACCTTCCTGGATCAAGAGCATCCATTCTACAGCCTTCAAGCATTGTACAGAATCGAAATTTTTCTCATAAAATTGCATACTCGTATCTTAATTTTGAGGCATTTTCATGACATTTAGTTTAGGTATTCTTACTAAACGATGCATCCTGATGCTTACCATGTGAATTAATTGCGTTTTTATGCATTGTGTGCGAATATACCATTGTAGCTTTTTAGGGTTTGCAGAGTTTCAAATTAGGGGTTTTCAGATAATGTAAAATCAGCCTACCACGATGCCATGGTTGTAATCAGCATGTCTGGACGAAGAAGAGGCTATCCTCGCGCCTAATTTATAGAGCCCCTGGGGCTAGTCGCTATTTTTCCAAAGCTGGCCTAAGAAAACGCTCAGAAAACCGTGGCCTTTGTTTTTATGTTTCAGGGACGAAGAAGAAGACGATATCGTGGCAAGATGTGATAGGCTAGTTTGAATTTACGCGCTCTAACCCACTAACGATTTGGTTTTGTTTTATGTTATTTGTTTATTATGTTACATACAAAGCGCGCTACTGGCACGATTGGCAAGCACAAGGGTTGGCAAAGCACATGACCTGGGTTCGAGCCCCAGGTCTTCAATATTCCTATATTATTTTTCAATTAACAATCATATGCAGGTTAATGTTGTTGTTCCATGGTACACCTTCAGAACCAAGCGTACACGCGTCCAAGTGAGCTCAGTCAAAGGCCAAGATCCAAGGCACCTGATAAGTCCCAGTCAATGCATCACATGCTAATGCCAAAGTCAAACGGACCAATGTCTTGATGGGCCTAAAATTTCTAAAGATACCTCCACATTGGGGACTGATACCCCCCTAGGTTTGCTATTTTGAATATTTTCTTTTGCATTATTTTCATTTTATTTTGATTATTTGTTTAATTAATTAATTATTTTCACAACATATAAAAAAATGCAAAAAAATCAGAAAAGAGAAAAATATAATAAAAATTTTATTTTAGTATTTTCTTAAATAAATTTGCATGTAATTAAGCTTAGTTAAATTAGGTTGTAATTTTAATTATTTTAATAAAAATCTAAAAAATATAGAACTAGGTTTAATTTATTTTCATCTTTTTTATTTTTCTTTCATGATAATCAAATATTTAATATTATTTATTTTATTTATTTTTATAATTAAATTTGTATATAAAAAATTAGGGTTAATTTAGGTTAAAATTCAATATTTTCTTAATAAATTAAAAGCCACTAAAAATTAGGGTTAGTATTTATTTTAAATAATTCTTTTTTCATGTAAATCCTAAAATACTAAAAAACACCAAAAAACAAGTCCTTTTCTTTTTTCTTTAATCAATTAATTCCTCATTAGTTTAACTTTGCAAAAAGGGTCCAACGCCCTCGTTTCGATTTAATTCTAATTCGCATTTTTATTTTATTTCATTTAAAATATTTATGTATCTCTCCCGAAGCCTTGTAATTAATTATCTGTCGCACTCTTTTATTTTCTTTACTTTATTTACTTTTTTTGTCAAATCGGGTTCTGGAAATTTTGGCGATGTGGACCCGCGCCGTTTGTAATAGTTTAGATCTTTACTTTCTGCAAATATTTTAACTGTTAATCAAAGGCATGAAAGAATGTATGGACAAAATAAAAACAAGCGTAGAACACCAATAACATGACAGGATAAATGCAAATGAAAACGACACACGAATCGCACACACCACCCCTAGGGTACGCCTCACTGTTGCCTTGCCTCGAAAGGTGATCGTCGAGTAGAGGATGTCTTAGTAAGTCCTCATGATCCAGGAACCTGGCATGAGGGTAGCTTCTAAGGTGTCTTCCCATTGCTCTGGTGATCACCATGTCCCGAACCTCGAATTGACCCGAACACCTCCAACGGTGGTGCTACCTACCTCTCAATGGTGGGATGGCACTACTTTAAAGGAAATTTACACAGACGAATTCCTTAGGGTAGGTAGACGACTCTAAATACTTGCTCTAAATTTCAAAACAAATTCAAAAAATACTTTTCACACCGACACCTTTTCAAAAAGCTTTCGAAAGCAACTTTTCAAACACTCTTGAGGACCGATACAAGAGTCGAACTGGAATTTTCAAAGAAACTTTTTTTAAAACCCACAGTTGAAAAGCAAACAAACCATTTTTGAAAACACAAATGAGAAAGTATCTAAGAGCCCATGGATAACCATGGATAGAAAGCGTGCTAATACCTTCCCTTTCTATAACCTACCTCCCGAACCGAGAGCAATCTCTTTAAGGAATTTTTCTGTGCTTTAGTCCTTTCCATCTGGAGAAAATAAAAGACGGTGGCGACTCTTGCTTCCGCGACATTTCGCGAACCAGCGTTAAACAGTCAGTTCCAGATCCACCAATCACAGAGCGCAATGTAAAATATAATGTATAGCAATGTATAAGAATAGCAAATGTATAATGTATCAATGTAAGTGTATTGTGTATGTGTAATTTATTTACAAGTGATATTAACTTAATAAAAAAATTAAGTATTTGATTTAATTAATTTTTGTATTCCCATATTTTTGTTTAATATGTACAAATTATTTATCTTAAGAAAAAGAAAAGTATTATGTATTGATGTACAAGAATAAAATATTTTAAGAAAAGAAAATATTCAAATTCTATATATTAACGTCTTATATTAAAGAAAAGTATTTCTTGTGTATTTACAAATTAATGTATTTTAATTAATCTTTTTATGTACAATTTTAATTAAAAGAAAATGTTTTAAATTTGAGAAAATTATTATGTTCATGTTTGTTTTAGTTAATATTCTATACAAAATTATAATTATGTTATATAAAAAAAAGTATAAAAAATTAATGTAAAGAAAACAAAAATTAATGTATTTAATTAAGTTATAAAGGATATTAGGGTGATAACAAAAAAATATTTTTAGTTTAAACAAAAGTAGGAATGGGCCTTAGAGGGTCTTGTGGCCCAAACATAAATTGCATGAGAAGCAAAGGGGGGGGGGGTGTCAAATGGAACGCATTTGGGCTTTGGTGTTTCAGAAAGGGGCAAGGCCCAAAGCAAGTTGACAAATGTTTGTAAGGGGTTTGGGATGTTTGTTCATTAGGGATGCGCTAGGGTTTGTGAGACAGAGGCGCGTCGTTCGTTCTCTTCATCGCTTCTTCTTCTTCGTTCATTCTCATGCCAGCTTCTGAGTTTCTTCTTCGCCACGACCGCTGATGCAATCTTCCGTCCAAGGCCACCGAGCACCGCCGTTCGCCTTCTTCCCTTCGTTGGCTGGGCAACGCAAAAAATTGAGAAGAAGGTAGCGATCTTGGACGTTTTAGGGTCTGTTATTCTTGCATGTTTTGCTTTATTGATTCTGATTTAAGTGTTTCTTTTGTTTGAGGTGCACAAATGGAGAGAAGAGAAGTGATACTACCTTTTGGAGACGGAGGAGGGCGGAGCTTGGAGGTGCTCAGGCGGCCGGAGGCGAGGCTTGGTGATGCTGGAGAACCTGGTTTGTATCGTTGTCTTTTATTAGGGTTTGATGATGATCTTGAGAACCTAGCTTTTGTCACTTCTTTCTCTCTTCTGCTGTTTGCCTCGTACGCTTTGACTCTGAAACAAACTGCTTTTGCAATCTTCTTTTTCTCGTCTTCCTGTCTCTTTGTTGCCTAGCTTGATGCCTTGAATATCTGAGTGTATTTAATATGCTTGATATGCTTTTGTGTGTTTGCCACTGTATACTTTCAATGATGTTGATGTTGGTAATCCAATGATGAGGAAACTCTGAGGGTTCGTGTTGGTTCGAATGTTTTTTTGACTTAAAGTTGCCTCGTATGCTTGAGATTGATTCGTTTGGTTGCCTTGGGATGCTGAGTATGGTTGCTTGTTAATTACCCAATGATGAACTCTTTGAGTTCTGAGGGTTTGTGTTGGTTTGGAAACTGTTTTCTTCATGTTTGTATCAATTTGAGGCTTCTTGGCTTTTAGGTTGGCAGGTTTATTGATGGTTAAGGCCTTTAGGCTAGAAGCTTGTGGTATTTTGTTTATGTCATTTCTGGTTTTTTGAAAGGGCTTTGAGGCTTCAACAGGCTGCAAGTTTTTATTTGTTGAGCTTGAGGGCTTTCAGCTGATACAGGTTGGGTTGACAGTGGTTTAGGCTTCGGGCTGGACAGTTTGTGGTTATGGCTTTTGGTTGAATACAGGTAAGGTTTACTGGTTTTCAGGCTATGTGTTTATCTGGTTTGAAGGCTATGGTTTTAAGGTTTGTTGAGGTTTGGACAGGTTTGAGTTTGAGGGTTTTGAGTTTTGGAGGCTGTAGGCTTTTTTTCTTTGTGTGGCTTCTTTCGTCCCTTATGCAGGTTGCTGGCCTTTTTGTATATTCTTCTAGGGTCTTTGCCCTCTTGCTATATTTTCTTTAGTCAAATTTGTGGACAGGTTTGCAAAGTTTGAGGTTTTCCCTCTTTGTGATATCCTGCTGCATATGTTCTGCCTCCTTTTTTCTATGTGCTCTGATATGCTGTTTGTAGTCTTTAGCCTGCTGCACTGTAAGCTATTTTCCTCTCTCTTTCTCTCTTCGGATTTAAAGACAGCATTTTTATATTGCTTATGTTTGTCTTATTCTGAAAAAGCAAATGGTTGGAAAGTGATGAAATGGAACTTGCTTGCTTGCATATGTAGTTTTGCCTCTGCATACTTTATCTCTTTTCCATACTTTCTGCTTCTTTGTGACAGCATTTTGTACTTGTTTTGACTAGCCTTTGATAGCACTTTGGCAACTTGTGGAAAATTTGAAATTGGAACTTTGTAATTCTAGTTCAGTTTGCCTTTGGACTTTGTTTGGCATGCTGTTTGTTTTGAAACTATGCAGTTGGTTGACAATCCTTTTGATTTATGCAGTATGCTTAAGAATTTTGAATTTGTGCAAAAATCATAGCTTTGTGCATTCATGTTTCATTGCAAGCATTTTATCCCTCTTTGTGAACCGGGAGAAATCTCGTGATTTGCAAAGAGGGTAAAATTGATTCCGGCCATTTGTTTTTAATGATGAACCTTTTTAACTGTTTATCTTTAACTAATTTTTTCTGCTTTGACTTTTCTTTCTTTTCTTTGTTTTGCAGATAAAAATCAAATGGATAGGAGTATCAGTAGAAGTTGAAGATTTGAAGACTTAGGATAGTTTTATTTTACTTTGAATTATTGTAAAATTATTATTATGAATACTTGGTAAATAAATACCGTATTCAAATAACAATTGTAACGAATAATTAAAGATGAATGAAAACCAATTTTTATCAGTTAATTTCTCTTTCTGCTGTCTATTTAATTATTTATAAATTCTTAAATTATAATAAATGGAAATAAATTCCAATTATCCTAACTTAGAATAAATAAACAATTAATGAACAATGTGGTTAATCAATAATAAACCCGGCGCTCCAAAGCAAAGCAATGCACAATTAATCAAACCAGACGACAGTTAATCAAACAAAACGTCCACCTGCCTCCTTTCACTAATTAAATCCAAACAAAACTGCAAATTAACAACCAGCAGCCTCAGTTCTTATTTCAGAGTATTTTGAAAAGCATTGATAGAACTAACTCTTCTTGAGAAATATGCGCATAAAACCCTGATTTTTGACTTAACACTGGAGAAACGCCAGCCTGATCAAACTTTGAGCCAATTCAACCAAACCCTAAACAATCTGTTTGAACTACCTAAACATCAATAAAAAACCCTAAATTTCATCTGACTAACGAGAAAAGTCTGTTTGACCGATTCTTGAGCCAGTCTGAAAAATCAGGAAAAACCCGAAACTGCGATTTCTTGTGGAGAAAGAGGAAGGCAAATTTTGGGGTACAACAGTTATACTCTGGAACAATAGGATGAAACAGGGAAGAAAGAGTTCTCCATTTATTACCTCAGTAAAAAGTTCACTAAATATGAGTCACGGTATTCCATACTGGAAAAGACATGTTGTGTTTTGGTCTGGGCAGCAAAGCATTTGTGGCAGTATATGTTGAATCACACTACTTGGTTGATCTCCAAAATGGATCCAATCAAGTACATTTTTGAAAAGCCTGCTCTTACTGGGAGAATTTCCCGCTGGAAGATGTTGCTATCTGAATATTATATCGAATATCGCACTCAAAAAGCTATTAAGAGCAGTGTGTTGGAATATTATCTTGCTCACTAACCAGTGGAGGATCATCAGTCTGTAGAGTATGAGTTCCCCGATGAGGATGCGATGTTCCTGAAAGTGAAAGATTGTGATGAACCATTGCCTGAAGAATGTCTTGACCTTGAATCTCGTTGGAGTATGATATTTGATGGAGCTGTGAATGCTTATGGTAAAGGAATTGGTGTTGTGATTGTCACTCCACATGGATCACACATTCCTTTTACTGCAAGGTTAACGTTTAATTGTACTAATAATATGGCAGAATATGAGGCTTGCATCATGGGTCTCGAAGAAGCTATTGATCTTAGAATTAAAAACCTAGATGTGTATGGTGATTCAGCTTTGGTAATAAATCAGATTAAAGGAGAATGGGATACTCGTCACCCTGGCTTGATCCCTTACAAAGATTATGCTATAAGATTGTTACCCTTCTTTAATAAAGTTGAATTCCATCACATTCCTAGAGATGAAAATCTGATGGCGGATGCTCTGGAAACTCTGGCTTCTATGTACCAAGTGAATACTTGGAATGATATACCTCGAATTATGTTTCAGCGACTGGATAGGCCCGCTCATGTGTTTACAACAGAGGAGGTAGCAGATGAAAAACCTTGGTATCATGATATCAAGAATTTTCTTCAGACTCAGGAATACTCGATTGGTGCTTCAAAGAAAGATAGAAAGACACTGAGAAGATTGGCTGGCAGTTTCTTCCTCAGTGAAAATGTGTTGTATAAAAGAAATTAGGACATGGTCTTGCTCATATGCGTGGATAGACACGAAGCAGACATGTTGATGCTTGAGTTTCATGAAGGTTCATTTGGCACTCATGCCAATGGACATTCGATGGCTAAAAAGATGCTAAGGGCGGGTTACTATTGGCTGATAATGGAATCTGATTGTTATAAATTTGCAAAGAAGTGTCATAAATGTCAGGTTTATGCAAATAAGGTCCATGTGCCTCCGACACTTCTCAATGTGATCTCTTCCCCATGGCCTTTCTCTATGTGGGGTATTGACATGATTGGGATGATAGAACCCAAAGCTTCGAATGGACACTGTTTTATCTTGGTAGCAATTGATTACTTCACCAAGTGGGTGGAAGCTTCTTCATATGCCAATGTTACTAAGAAGGTGGTTGTGCGCTTCATCAAGAATAATCTTATATGTCGGTATGGTACGCAAAGAAGAATTATCACCGATAATGGCTCGAATCTGAACAATAAAATGATGACTGAACTGTGCAAAGAATTCATGATTGTCCATCAGAATTCATCTCCATACAGGCCAAATATGAATGAGGCTGTTGAAGCTGCTAATAAGAATATCAAGAAGATTATCCAGAAAATGGTCGTTACTTATAAGGATTGGCATGAAATGCTCCCTTTTTCTTTGCATGGATATCGAACATCTGTTTGCACTTCAACAGGAGCAACCCCGTTCTCCCTGGTGTATGGAATGAAAGTTGTACTCCCAGTCGAGGTTGAGATTCCCTCTTTGCGTGTAATAATGGAACCAAGTTGTCAGAGGCTGAATGGGTCCAGAACCGGTTTGACTAATTGAATCTGATCGAAGAGAAGAGGATGACAACTTTATGTCATGTACAGTTATATAAGAAAATGATGAAGAAAGCTTTTGATAAGAAGGTCAAACCTCGTAAATTCAGAGAAGGCGACCTCGTGCTCAGGAAGATCATGTCTTTCAACACTGATTCTAGGGGCAAGTGGACTCCCAACTTTGAAGGCCCATATGTTGTCAAGAAACCCTTCTCTGGAGGTGAATTAATTCTTGAAACTATGGATGGCGAGGAGTTCCCACGTCCCATGAATGCTGATGCAGTCAAGAAATACTTCGCCTAAATAAATAAAAGAACAGCTCGCTAAGTTGAAAACTCGAAAGGGCGGCTTAGGCAAAAAAAGAGAATATCGGTAGGCCGAAAACCCGAAAGGGCGGTCTAGGAAAAAATTAGAGACAAACAGAATAAATTTCCCGCTAAGCTGAAAACCCGCAAGGGCAGTTTAGGCAAAAGTTAGGGACTTTCTTGGCAAGTAACTACATCAGACAAGACTTGATCATTGGAGCAACAATCTTCTCGGATTCTCATCACAACTTCAACAGAAGTTGCTACTCAGGATTTCAAAAGTTTTTAGAGGGGATAGTGGTTATTGTATCTCAATGTATCTTTTCCATTATATATTACCATTTTTCGAACTTTGTAATTATCCACGGAGTCTCGCCATTCGCATACTACTATTCTATTAATGAAATTTTAGATTTTAACCAATTCTTTGTATTTCTTATTTTATTTAGCTTGCAAAGACTCCATTTATTATTGATAATAACTTTCAAAGCAAAAAAGATTAAATAACAAAATCGATTTTTCAAAAAGAATTTACAATTCCCTTTTACCTTGGAATCTATGATGAAATAATGGCAACAAAATGGTGATCCCGTGAATGGACAAACTCTAGTTTGTTTTAAGAAGTTTTTTTTCCCCTCGGGAAGGTTTACTCAGGATGATTCACCGTATTGGGTTCGTGACTCCAGTATCCTTGGTCAAGTTTGGATTCGTTTCTCCTCTTTTCTAAATTTTCGTGATGTGAAGTCTCAATTCGAGATTTCTCCAATTATGTTTTCGTTCGGTCTAATGGAAGTTCTTTTTCCAGAGAAGTTGGTACCATAATCACTTTTGAAGAGTGTAGGTCCCTGGTCTCACTAGTGAAGAACGTATTATGGTTTTCCCTTTAAAGATGTGGTGTTAATCTCCCCATTGAAGTAGGCCTGAATTCCCCAGTGAATGTTTTGATGATTTGGTGTCCATCTGCTTTACTTGAGAATGGTTTTGCAATCCCCAGTAGAAGTGTTACTTTTGAAAACATTTGTTTCCCCGGTGAAGCCTGGAGAAAGATGTTCTATCCCTGTATCTGTACTATTTTATCACTTTTTTTTGTTTACTTCCGGATTATGTATCTCCCCAGTAAAGCTAAAGCAGGCAGTAGGTTTTGTTTCCTCAGTTGGCATTTGCTTTTTCTTGGAATGGTCATCCTGGATGTGGTTTAGCCGAGTGTGGTTTGTGCCAGAGTTGGTTTTTCTTGGTTACTCCCAGGATTGTGTATCTGTTTTGTCAGCATACGCACGATAACACTCATACATTCATACATACATTCATACATACATCATGCATAGCTAAAATTGGAAAATCATTGTTCGTTGACATTTTTTTATGTTTTATTGACATATCACCCTGTTTTGTAGAGTTACATTGTCCTCTCTTCCATAGAGTGGTGGCCCTAAGCAGAAAGCGTATATTCTTTCAATTTCCCCACTGAGTTATCCCTCGTGGAAGATTTTTGCTTTAGCCTTCCTATACAACTCCTTGTTTGGATGGATTTGGTTTTCCCTCTTGAGTTTATTTCTTAAAGGATGTATTTTGGTTGACTGTTCCATTCGAGTTTATTTCTGGTTTGAATCTGTGGTTCCACAACAAAATTATTTACTTTGGATTTTTGAAATCTTCGAGTTTTGGTTTGTGCATTTATTTTGCACAAGACATTGTCTCCTCAGCAGGAATATCATGGCATTTCCCCAGGAATTCATTTTTCTTTCCCCAGGAACCCATATTTCTATCCCCGGAAAGTCATTTCTTTTTACAATGCTCCATGACAACAAGTAGCAGGTCTCTTTATTTGAGTAACTTGTGCTTCCCTGTAAAAGTCAACGTAGCCTTTTTGTTATCTCCTCTGTGAGTGGATAGTTTGCAGTCCGTCGTCAATTTACACCAGTGGAGGGCAAGACCTTTAAATACGCAGAAACAGCTCGTTGTGAAATCTTTGCAAGTGGAAGTCTCTTTATTTGAGACAACCTACATCTTTCCCTTTCCAGGAAAATTGCCTCGGTTAAAGAAGAAGTTGAGACCCGTTCTAGGCGAAATGCCAGAATTCTAGGGAAACTTGTCATCTTTTTGCTACCCTCAATGAACGTTGGTAGTTCATCGTCAGTGAACGGAGATGCTATGATATATTTTCTCTTTACCTTCAGTGAAAGTTGGCAGGTCATTGGCAGTGAACGTTAATGATTGTTATCTTTTTGCTACCCTCAGTGAACATTGGTAGTTCATCGTCAGTGAACGACGGTGCTATGATATATTCTCTTTCTACCTTCAGTGAAAGTTGGTAGATCACCATCAGTGAAAGTTGGTGTTTATTATCTTTTTGCTACCCTCGGTTAACGTTGGCAGTTCATCATTAGTGAACAGAAATGCTATGATATTTCTTTTCCTTCTAACTTCAGTGAATGTTGGTAGCTCATCGTCAGTGAACATCAGTGTTGATATTTCTTTTCCTTCTACCTTCAGTGAACGTTGGTAGCTTTACCTCAAGTAGGAGTTGGTATATCCTTTGACCATTTTACCATCCTCTCTGGCTCAGGTCTTTTTATCCACCAGTGATTTATTTTCTTGGTCGTTTCGCTCCCTTGTTTCTTTATTATTGTTACATCCCCAGCGGTGTTTTGCGTCCCTTTGGATTTGTCCATGTGCACTCATATTCATAAGAATTACATGGCATCTTAGGGCCAAAAATAGGGTTTGTTTTATATTTAAGTATCTTTGATCGTGTCGACACGAAGATTTTTAACCTTCGTATCTTCAGATAGAATAAACTTAAATAAGGGCAGATGTTATACCCCAATTTGTGCCCCTAATAACCCTTCACCATACCATATTGATTCAACCACAACAAGATCACATTAGGGCTTTTGGTTCTCCTTCCTATCTTTAGCTTTGCTCTTTGAGGAATCACCAAGCACCTTGACTTGTTTTTCTTGTGTAATCATTCAGGTTTTTGTTTTTACTTTCCTTTTAATTAATAAAATGCAATGTTGGTTTATCTTACTTGTCAATAATGCAAGTAAAGGCAATGGGGCTTAGCAAGTTGATCCATGGGTTCATGAGTTTATTTCCATGACCTAGTCAATGAAGCTTGAGAAGTTCAAACCTTACTATTGAAGTTGTTTTGGAAGGGATGGCATGGCAAGGTTATTTTTGTTCACTACATTTCCAAGTTATCAAAATTTGATCCAAAAAGTACAAGGGGTTGATTGAAAAATAGTCATGGTTGGACAAGGTCTTGTTCCCATTGGTCACAAGTGCATATTTCTCTCAATTATCAAGATATGGAAGTAGTTGTGGTTGCTGTTAGTTCTCATTATCATCCTCAACAACTTATATTTAAAAAGCATTTGTTTTGGTACAAGAAGTTTGTTCAAAACTGTCAAAGTTCCTCAAAGCATTTTCTTGATCTAGGAGTTAGGGTTTTGAACTTCAAAGAAGCATATCTTGCTCATCTTTTAGTATTTTTCAGTGATTCCAAAGACACCCTACCCTTCTCTTCAAAGGGTTATCAACAAATCACTTCAAAAGTTCCAAGGAGTTTTCATGTGGAAGAAACTTGATGAAGAAGAAAGATTACAAGTCCTCCAGACGAATCCCCAATTTTCCATGTGTGACTTCAAATGATCATAACTTGGTCAACTTTTATCACCTTGAGCCCATTATTTTTCGACAATGATTTTTAAGATGTGAACTTTATGCCTTCTTTTATGTGAAAAGTGAGAAAATGGATGGAAATTGCCTTAAGGATACAAAATATTATAGGTCATTTCATGATTTTTTTGCCCACTTTAACAATTCATAACTCTCTCAATTTTTGAAGATTTTGAATGGTTCAAGTTTCAAAATGTCATTCAAGAGATCTACTTCATGCCATCTTTTTTGGTCAAGAGAAAATTCCAAGTATAAGGCTATGTTTGCATGCAAGACATTATAGGTCACTTTTGAAGAAGAATTTGAAATATTTTTATGGAAAGTCAACCCTTTTTCTCCAACTTTGACTCAACACAACTTTCAGCTCAAGCATCCATTTGATTCCATTCTTTTTCCATTGCAAAGCTTGTAACCTCATCTTTCTAAAGCATCAAGAATCATGCCTTAAGACCCCTTGAGCTGAGAATGCCATTGGATTGAACTTGGTAACTTGGAACTGAAGTTTTCCCATAAGTTAGAATTTGAAGTCTTTGTTTTGGCTTCTAATCACAAGTTTTCCACCCGTTTATGCCTCTAAACATGTTTAATGAAGTTCTAGAATTGATTAGCACAATAAAACGCGTGTTTTGGATGAGTTTTGATCAATTTGGAAGTCACACTTTTCTTGTTTGGAACTTCACACGATTTCCCTCCAAACTCCATCTTTCACACGCTTGGACATTCCATTTGATTCCCTATAAATAGAGGGTCATCCCCCATTCATTTCCTCAAGCTTAGATAGCCAGAATCACCCTGCCAAACTTGTTCCCTAACTCAGAATTCAGCAACTTCAAAATCCATTCTCAAGCCTTTTTCAATCCAATTTTTTCATCAATTCACCTTCCTTAATCTTCCCTGAAGCTAACCATATAATTACATTCAAGAATCGTGCCCTATATTGCTCCATAGAAGTCCAGTTTCAGAGCTCTACAACTCCACTTCAATAGGTAGATTCCTTCATCAATTCTTCTAAACTTTGATATCATTGTGATGCTCTCATTTCCCTGGTTCTAGTTGTAACACTTACTTTTTACTGGAAACACATTTTGACCATGAAATTTCAAATCCCTTTTCAAAACTTTATTTCCAAATTGCTTGACCTACAATTTATATAAATTTGGCGCGAGGGTGTGGTTGTCTTCGTCTTGAAGAGACGAAGCGAATAACATAGGTCTGAGCTTCTGATTTTACAATTTGAGAGACCTGCAATTCATGTTGCATGGAGGTTGAAGATGACCAACGTGTCATCTTCCAACCAATGATGGCACGCCACTTGTTATTTTTGAATTCTGATTTAATAATTGATTCAGTGCTTTATTCACAAATGACCATGATATGCACAGCGCGCCAGATCCCTTGGATCTGATTATTAATGCGTTTTGACTCTCACCCAATGGTCCACATATTTTTTACTTTTATTTTCTTTTCTGATTTTTTATATTTAATTGTTTTAAACTTCAAAAAATCATAGAAAATTCATTTTTAGTCCAAAAAATATGAAAAAATTATGAAAAATATTTTTGATTATTCTCTTTCTGATTTTTATTTTTTCACAATTTAATTTGGTGTTTTGGTATTTTTTATAAATTTACACTTTATTGGAATTGTTTTAAATGTTTAAAAATACTTTTATGCATTTTTAAATTCTGAAAAAATTATGGAATGATTCAATGATATTGTGATAAATATTGGTGACTTTATTTTATTTTTGTTTCTGACTTTTATATTTTTTATCATTTTTTGGTTTATTTCACCCATTTCTTTAAATTTTAAAATAGTTTCTGACCTTAAAAAATTTCCAAAAAATTTATAAAATTATTTTAGTTCATTTCTGATTTTTCTATGGTATTACTTTTATTTCTTGATTAATTTGGACATAGTTGATATTTTTCTCTTTTATTTCTATTTTTAAACATTATTTTTAAACCTTTTTGTATATATTAAAATGTAATATGATTTTGTGATTATTTTCTGGCCGATCTTGGATTAAATTTTTGATCATGAACTTTATTAACATCATTAGATCCATGGTGTTGAGTCTAACTCCACAAAAATGGATGAATGATTTTAATAATAGTTTGATTAAATTTAATCCAAAAGTGGTTTGTATATTCTCTCCCATCCCTCTCCATCTCATCCCCTTCTTATTGCACTAAATGTTGTTGGAGCATAATCTCTATATTGTTTCTCAAAACAAATGGTGCATAGATTGCTATTGACCGACCTCAAAATAGGTGCGACTTCTATATAAGTTCACTTACGATTGCTTAACATAGCACCAAATTTTATCCTGATTCGAATAAATGATCATTCGTGGCCCAATTTTATCTTTGCAAGTCCAAGTATGTTAATTTGATCTCTTTGATCCAATAACCTTGAGATTCATTGTGTGGAGGCTTTGGTTCTACCAATCCTCTAATGGATCTACAATACCTTTGGTCAACGTGGATCAGTTAAACATCGTTGATCATTAAATGATACTCATAAGGATTCCAAATGGATGATATACTTGACAAAAAGAAAATGCAACTTGTTGTGTGGAGGCTTTGGTTCTACCAATCGTCTAATGAGTTCCAAATGCAAGTTTCGAGATGATCATCCAACTAACCACTAATCACTAATAATTGATTTTATTTTGTGCTTTTATTTTATGTTCTTTACTTTATGCACCATTTACTTTTAGCATTTATATTTCATGCTATTTTTTATCTTTACTCACTTGAGCCCCTTTATATTCTTGTCATTTTTTGTTTTGCTCACTTGAGCTTTTCTTTTCTTTTAAAGACACCTAATAATCAACATAAACCCTAAAAATCTTTAATAATACTTGGACTATTTGGTTACTATCCTTGGCATTATGGAGTATTGGACTTCTTGGACTTAGGAATAGAAACCTTGGCCTATGTTGGAGACCTTGTGACCTTAATTGATATTTTTTCTAGAGTTCTTGAGGTTTACCTCAAGACATTGGGTTGCTTGTTTGTTTTGTGTGCAGGTTATTGTGATTACACCCTTGATTTGTAATCTGGAATTCACCCGTATACAGCCGTCACTCTGCCCAATTTTTATGAAGACTTAATACACTTGAAGTTTGGTTCTCTCAAGAGGTCTAGTAAATTTTCTTATTTCGTTTCAATCCAAAGAATGGGAATTCTATTTTGGCTCATAATGTCAAGTATTGGCTTCTTGTTGGTTAGATGGTTCTTATCCCTAACTTTTACCTTATGCTTTAGGATAGCCTCTTCTTCTCCTCACATCTTCTTTAATTTCAAAAATATTCTCCCCTCTTTTGAAAATTCTTCTTGTTTTAAACTTGAATTAATTTTATAATAAACTTGGACTTAGCTCCATGCATTTTTAAACATTTTCATAAATAAACTCCAATGAACTTAACAATACTTTGACATTTTTATTGAGAAGACTAAAAGTCAATCAGTCTGATTTCAAACCATTTTTCCACTTTGGATTTTATCTTTAAACTTTTCTCAAAAGATTGAACTCTTGTCAATCCTTTTAGTGATGCAAACAACTATACTTCTACAATATGTAGTGAAGAGAGATATTCTCCACTTGGGTGTTGAGTGAGGCATTGTTGATTTTAAAATCCAAGCCATACCCTCCACTTTGAGATGATGCAAATTCTCATTTCTCATGATTGTGGATAGTAAGTATGTTTTCAACATGGCCAATGACGATGATGTTTTATCTCATAAAATTGACCAACACATTTGTATTTTTAAAACTTTTAAAAGAGGAACTACGTGTACCCTGAACCCCTATTGCACGAAAAGGTGGTACGTAGGCACTAAAGGTTCGCAACTACGGCGGGTGCAAAAATAATAAATATATTTCTTTTCTCACCTCCACCATCTATTTTATACAACATATTTCATAGCCAAAACATACATATTTTTCAAAGAGGTTCCTGCGGAGTACCGTAGATGTTTAGGGTGTTAATACCTTCACTTTTCATAACCAACCCCCTTATGTTAAATCTTTCCCCCCTCTTTTTGGGTTATTCGCTTATTTCCCATTCCTTTGGAAACAATAAAGCGCGGTGGAGATTTTTATTTTGATTTGTATAAGTCTAGTCAATCCAATGGCTTAGTCTTGAACATTTCTACCGCTACAGTCATCTCCGTTTACCATCCCCAACGGAAGTAGAAGAACCACTTTGTCTACAACAATCAGGAATTCAAATTCCAGTACTCTCCAGCAGCAGTCAGAGATTTATTTTCCCAGACTCGGATATGTCACAATAGCATTTCATGTTCATACATCATGACATGCGCATACATATTGCATACAACATAATCTCATTTATTCTGAGAACATCATCACACAATGCATTTCACGCATCGCATATAATTAATCATGTACCTTTTCAGGAAAGATGGTTATCATCAACAATTCAATCAGTTCAAGATTAAATCCATGAAGCTATACATGTCATATTTGCAGACAACTAATGGAAAAGCAGTTCCTGAAACCAAACGGATCAACTAATCTATGTGATCAGATGAGGAAACCCTACTACCCAGGTTCCTTCTCATGGCCCTACCATCCAGGCTTTTATTTCGAAGTAACCCTACTATCCAGGTTCCTTCTCATATCCCTACTACCCAGGCTTTCATTTCGAAGTAACCCTATTACCCAAGTTCCTTCTCATAGCCCTACTATCCAGGCTTTCATTTCGAAATAACCCTATTATCCAGGTTCCTTCTTATAGCCCTACTATCCAGGTTTTCATTTCGAAGTAACCCTACTATCCAGGTTCCTTCTCATGGCCCTACTACCCCGACTTCATTTCAAAGTAACCCTACTAACCAGGTTCCTTATCATAGCCCTACTACCCCGGCTTTAATTCGAAGTAACCCTACTATACAGGTTCCTTCTCACAGCCCTACTACCCAAGCTTTATTTCGAAGTAACCCTACTACCCAGGTTCCTTCGCATAGCCCTACTATCCAGGATTTCATTTCGAAGTAACACTACTACCCAGGTTCCTTCTCATGGCCCTACTACCCAGGCTTTCATTTCAAAGTAACCCTACTACCCAGGTTCCTTCTCATAGCCCTACCACCCATGCTTTTATTTCTAAGTAACCCTACTACCCAAGTTCCTTCTCATAGCCCTACTATCCAGGCTTTATTTCAAAGTAACCCTACTATCCAGGTTTCTTCTCACAGCCCTACTACCCAGGCTTTCATTTCGAAGTAACCCTACTATCCAGGTTCCTTCTCATAGCCCTACTATCCAGGCTTTTATTTCGAAGTAACCCTACTACCCAGGTTCCTTCTTATAGCCCTACTATCCAGGCTTTTATATCAAAGTAACCCTACTACCCAGGTTCCTTCTCATAGCCCTACTATCCAGGCTCCTTTTCATGAATTACTTGACGCGGTTTTGCATGGACTTATCCCAAGAAAGCGCTATACAGGTTCCTTCTCTTTTATCTCCGGACAACAGTTTACAGCACTGTAAATTCTGGACCCGACCAGATACGGTAGATCTCCCCTTTCTCCAGTAAGTCGCCGTGAAGCCTAGAATACGACCAGATAGCAGTCAACCTTATCATCCTCAACCAGTCAATATGAAGCTTGGATCTTGACCAGATAAGCAGTTCACTTCCGTCTCCTCAATCAAGAGATGACTCCCCAGTAGAGTAATGGACAACCGAAGCTCTTAGACTCTATTTCCCAGGACATAAATCAACATTCCCCGGCGAAGTCCCCCTCAACGGAAGGTACATGAATTCTTGCAAAGGTATCTCTTATGCAACCGATATCTTTTTTGTATGGCATCTTTAAGCCCATCTCCGACAATTCTCTGTCGCCTTCCAAATGTCATCTGTAATCCCATTCCCAATATTATCAATCGACATTCACTTCATGCGAGTACAAATTTCTGGGCACTCTAGTGTTCAATCATCTTCCACCTTCAGATCACGAAAGGCAGACAAGCCAATCTACATCCTCAGGTCTAAGAAGATTGAACAGAGGTAGCTGTTGTACCCCAAAATTTTCCCTCCCATTTTCACACAAGACATGCCTCTATAGGTCCTCAATTGCTCAAGGTGGACTAAGGGTTGACTAGACAAATCCTCCTCCTAAGGCAACAAAGCTCAAATTAGGGTTACAATTTCAAGCAAGATGGTTGAGTTCCAAGGGTCCCAAATGGCCTCCATTGCCCTAATATGTCCCGAAGATCATGCATGCCAAGTTTCATTCCTTGTACTACAAGTTTGTTCAGTCAACTGCTCAGATGCCTAGAAATCAACTCTGTTATGTCAAAAGTCAACTGTGACCCACATACAGTCAAACTTCAAGATTTTTGGTCAACATCAAAATTTTGAAGTGATATCCATCATTTGATCAAGGTTTGATCATGATTCCTCAAGGAATTCTCCTAATTCATCAAAAATCAAAAGTTGTTAAATTAGGGTTTCTATAGGAAAAGTCAACCAAACTTTGACCAGGCATAACTTTCTCATACTTTATCAGAAATTCCTCATCTTCAGCCCTCAAGTTCAATAAATACACTCATGAAAAGATATAAATTCAGACATTATAGGTCCATTTCAAAAAGTCAACAAAAACACCTTTTGGGTCAAACTCCTTACATGAACATGGAAGATCCAATTGAGATGAAAATAACAGGGTTGTTTAGAGGACATCCTAAGCTTTCTAAAAAGTCCAAGAACACCCTCTTAGGATCAAAATTGAGAGAGATATGCATTGTCAAAGTTGTCCATTTTTGAAAATTTGCACATAGTCAACAATGCCCAAAATTGCATTTTTTTCTTCACATGGGCCCATATTTTCAAGATTGAATCTCATTCCTAGCATGGTCCACGACCTATGGGACCCTCCATGCCTTATTTATTTGTTTATTTAATTTATTTTGATTTATATTCATTTAAAACTCAAATAAAATCAAATAAATCCAAATAAATCATATAATTTGTTTTAGGAATGATTTTTGCATTGAATGGAGATCTCATGAGTTGTCAAATAGCCAAACAAATCGTGCAAGCTTGAGAATGGGAAGAAATCTCCAAATATGGAAAGATTGGAATAAAAAATTCAAGACCATAACATATTTTGATTTTTTTTCCAATTCTATTACCCTAATTTAATTCAGTACATATACACAAGTATTGTGAACCCTAACAAAAAAAGAAAAATAAGTGCAGCTGCCCCACAAAGCAAGAACAAAGTGTCAATTTTTGTCCAAAAAGTGCAGATCGGATTCTTCTCCCCGGGAGAGTTCAAGGCATTTCAAGGACAAAACAACAATCCTTGGACCTCTAGGAAGCTACCACACTCATTCCCCAAGCCTGAAGCATCAAGAATCAAGTGCAAGAACAGTCACAGTTTGTCTTTTTTATTCAAACTCGATTCCAATGATTTGTCCATCATGAATCGGTTTTGATCATATATCTATGCTTGCTATCACATTTGCAATGTTTTTGAATGGTTTAATCAGAGTTTAAGCGTAGGTACAACCCTTCGCCATTGTTAGGGTTCCGAAGCTCCAAATTGGGGAACCCTAGCTAGATGCAAAATTGGATAAAATTAGGGGTGATATTGAATTCAGGAGGTCATGAGCAATTGATTCATGTCTTTGGCTCTGATTAATATTGCTTGCATTGCATTTTGAGATGTTGCAGGGTTATAGCTATGGACAAAAACTGTCATTATAGCTTTTAGTGACAATTTTGTCCGTAGGTAAAGGTTTAGTATAAAAAACGACAGTTCTTGGAAGAAGACAAGAGGTGGCGGCACACCACTGGCCCGTTTGAATCCACGCGCATTTTTCTGGGAATAACGCTTTTTTTCCCTTATTTTGTTTTTGCTTAATTATATAAACGAATGACTAACCAGCACAAATGGAAAAGGTCAAGGCGTGTGAAGGGAAGGACCTGGGTTCGATCCCAGGTCTAGACATTTTCTATTTTCTGATTTTCCTCTTACAGATCCAACACATCTCCTAGCCCAGCGTCCACCAAACGTCCTTAGATCCCACCCTTTGGATCATCTTAAAGAAGATCTAATGCTCCAGAATTGAAGATCCATGGTGCACTCCCTAAAAGTGAACCACACTGGATCTAGCGTTGCTTTGGGCCAGCTATTCTAGGCTTGGAAAATTTCAGCCACACACCTCCCAGATTACTATTTCATACCAGGCTCATTTTATTTCTTTTTTTAATTTCTTATTTTAATTATTGGTTTTAATTATTGGTTTTAATTATTTTACAAAATCATTGTTTTTTTAATTAAATCAAAAAATCACAAAAAACATTAGAGTTAGGTTTTTTCCATAAAACATTTGATTTCATTGATTAATTAGCATAATTGAAATTCTGTTTTTCATAATTAAAATTAATTAGAAATTAGGTTAATTTGCAAAATTAATTAATTTCTCAAAAAACCCAAAAAAATATTTTTCCTTTATTCACTAATTAAATATTTTTGAATTTAATTGTTAATTCCCCAGATTTAATTTAGTCGCGCGTTTTCTTTTTCCATTATTTTTTAAATTAATGTAATTGCTTCGATTTTATAATAGCTTTTTAACTTAGGTTTATTACCATTTGCATTTATTGTTTTCCCCAAGTTTTTGATTATGTAATCCTCCTCCCCAAAGCCTTGTAATAGTTAGGTTTAAATTTCTCGCATTTTACTTTTCGTCATTACAAACTGTTAGATGATTGATAATAGGATTGTATGCAAAAGATCAATGTTTAAAACAGTAGAAAACCCTAACTGTGCAAAGACAATTGATTGAAAAACAAACACTTGCACATGCTCACTCCAAGGGTTATTCCCCACTTCAGTTGCCTTCGGAAAACGGTCACTACTCTCGAAATGTGAGAGTTTTTAGTGGCTGTCCTCTAATTCGAAAGATCACTAGTCCCTCGATGACCCTTTTGAAGTTTCCTCGGTAAAAAGGTGATCTTAGAGTTTTAGGATAGTTACTAAGAGATCTTGCCCTGTTTCCTTAACTGATTGTAATCGTCCTTTTCGATTATCCCTTAAACTCCAACAATGGAGCTACCTACTCCTTAATAGTAGGATAGCGTTGTATAAAGGAAATAAGAAAAATGAACAGTCTTTTTCGAGTAGGTAGAAACTCTTAAGTACTTGCTCAAACAAATTTTTACACCATACACTTTCAAATAAAATTTTCAAACAAAGTTTTTAAAAACATTTTATCACACCCTTGAGGACTGATACAAGGGTTATCATAAAGTGAAACGCCGCACTAAGGCAATTTCAAAACTTTTTTAAAGCACACAAACACACCAAAGCAATTTAAAAATGAGAAAGTACCTAAGAGCCCATGGAAAACCATAGATAGAAAGGGTGCTAACACCTTCCCTTTCTATAATCTACCCCCTGTAATCAGAAACATATCGAAAAAGGTTTTTTCTGTTCTTTTTCCCTTTTCCTTTGTTGGATAAGATAAAAGAAGGTGGCGACTCTTGCTTACCGTACATTTGCAAACAAAAAATGCAAAACCAGTAGTAACAAAAATAGTCAGTTCTGCCACCGTATTACAAAATCCATTCCTCCCTTTTGATTGGAGCCCTTTGAAACGAGTCTTGCCTTGAATCTTTTCGACATAATGCCTTGGACTCCTTCCTTTACTTTGAAGATCAACTTACAACTAACTAACCTGGATCTAGTAGGTTTCTCAATCATTTTCCATGTGTTGTTGTCTTGAAGAGAGATTATCTCATCATCCATGGCTTTTAGCCATTCCTTCTTATGTCGACTCCTCACGGTTTCCTTATAATCTCTAGGTTCATGATCAAGAACCTCACTAGCAGAGATTAAGGAAAATTCTATGAGATTTGCATAACCAAGTCTCTAAGGTGGCTTAATGACTCTTCGTGTCTTGTCTCTTTCTAACATGTAATTATTATCAGTCTCCTCATATTCATCATCACATTGTGCTACTTCTTCGACTTCATATGGTTTATATAATTTAGCATCAATATGCTCCACCTCAACAGGAAACTCTTCATGTTTTGCTTTTCTTCAGAGATCTTTGCATTTTGACCAGCATCATCAGTTTTCTTGAATGCCATCTCAGATTCATTAAAAACTACATCACGACTTTTGATACACCTCATATGACCTGGTTCTAGGCACCACAACCTATGTGATTTAACTCCCTCAAGATATCCAAGGAACATGCATCTTAGAGCTCTAGGTTGGACTTTTTCTTGCCTAAGTAAGCATAGGCTACACAACCAAATACTCTAAGTTTGTCAATATATGGTGGATGATCCTACCAAACTTATTCAGGTGTCTTCATTCCCAAGGCAGTCAAAGGACACCTATTCTTCAAGTACGCTATGGTTGCAACAACCTCAGCCTAAAACACCTTCTTTAATCCAATATTGACCAACAGGTGTCTAACCTTTTCCAGGATAGTACGATTGAACCTTTCAGTGAGGCCATTTTGATGAGGAGTACCCATTTAAGTCTTGTGTCTAGCAATACCATACATTTCACAATAACTGTCAAAGGTTGAGTTGCATAACTCAATGCCATTGTCCATCCTAAATCTCTTGAACTTCATGCCAGTATGATTTTCGACCAGAGTCTTCCAACTCTTGAAATTTTCAAAAGTTTCATTCTTAGTTTTCCAAGTGAATACCCGCAACTTCTGTGAATAGTTATAAACTATGGATAGGAAAGATATCACACCTTAGTGTGAAGGAATTCTTGATGTCCCCTACAAACGAGCATGAATGTAATTAAGGGATCCATGTGTTATTCATTTTCCTTTATTGAACTTCACTCTGCAAGCCTTTCCAAATACACAAGGTTCACAGAACTCCATCTTTTTTACTTTGTAACCACCTAGCAGATTATGTTTCCATGATTCTACCAGACCTCTTTCACTAGCATGGCCTAGTCTCATGTGCCATAGATTTGTCTTTAACACTGGCTTTGTAGATGCAAAATATGATGATCCCTTTACAACCTCGGCCTCAAAGGTATACAATCCTTGCTTTTTCACGCCTCTCGAGACTTCCTTCGCCCCCTTTATGACTTCCTAGATACCTTACTCTCCTCTAAAAACATATTCTTTCTTGTAAAATTCACCAAGAGAAATCAAATTTCTCTTAAGATCAGGTACACACTTGACACCAATCAACAAATTTATTGACTCATAATGAAGCTTGAATTTCATGGATCCAATACTTATATTTTTTCAAGTTTGTTGTTTCCCAGCAGCACTGATCCACCATCTTGGTCACATAATTCCTCAAACACGACTTTGTTTGGAGTCATGTGCCAAGTACACCCTAAATCCATAACCCACTCCTTTCTAGAGTTGTTGCTTGAAATCATAAGGACATCAGATGTTCATAATCATCTTGTATGGTTACATTGACATTATCCTTACTTCCATGATTATTCATACGTTCAGAACACACTTTTCTTGTATGACCCTTTATCTTACATTGATAACACCTAATTGTTAGAGCACCACTACCATAATACTTATGTTGATCTTCACCCTTCTTTTTCTCAAATCTACCATCTTTCTTTGAGAATTTCCCCTTAACGGACAATTCTTCACTGACGTTGACTTGTGATCCTTTCTTTCGTTTAAATTCTTAGAGTATAAGGCAAATTGAACTTCTGCAAAGGTCGGGGAATCTCTTTTGTATAGGAGAGTTTCTTTGAAAAGAGCATGATATCATGGTAAAGCGCATAATAGCAGAAACCCTGATCTTCATCATCAATGCTAACATAAATATTCTCCAAATCAAGAATCAGTTTATTAAACATATCCAGCTGCTCGGTCAAGACTTTGTCTTTACTTATCTCAAATGAATACTTAAATTCTGGATATCAGATCCCGGATGTCCTAAGAGATGCCAAGACACCGGATCCGACATCAACATGCAACAACAAGATATATAAACAAACAATGCTGAAGGTAAATAACACATATATATATATATATATGTTTACCCAGTTTGGTGACAACAACACTTACTCTAGGGGCTACCAAGCCAGGGAAGAAATCAACTAGATAGTATTAATTTGTAGACCATACAACAAACCCACCAGTTTACAATCTATGCACTTAATCACCACCATTTTCTTAACGTCAATCTAAGACACATCTAGGCATGAGGCCCTCCTCAAATCCTTCTTCAATCACACTCAAGGATTGGAGTAACTCTAAACACAATATAGAACAAAAATGGGAAGTCACTATTCCAAGACCCGCAATCCTCAATTCTTAAAAGCTTATGAGAACTGACACACAAATACTCAATACTTAAAAGGTTATGAGCATCTGACACTCAAACATCCAGTGCTTAAAAGCTTATGGATGTTTGACAGAACTTACAACCCAACAATAAGGATTCTAAAAACTCTAAAAAAACACACCCATAAGTTCCACCTAAAACTAGGTATACACAAGTCAATATATAACATTATTATGGACTGGGTTGGGCTTCAAAAACGCAGCAGTGAGGCTGCACAAAGTCTGCAAAATTTTCTCCAAGAAAATAGGTCTTCAATCAATAGTTTCCTAAAATGTTTCCATATTTAGAAACTTTATATAACTTTGAAAACTAACATACAATCTCTGATTTGTCAATCTTGGAAGCCACAAAACCTAACTAAATATTCAGTAACTAACATATCAGCTGAACCATAATTGTCAGCTGTTGTAGACACGATGTCCTATCCTCCTGGTTGGGACATCTCATTTTACATGTTGAAAACTTCAAGTTGTAACATCTTGCTCAATATGTTGTTTCCAAGTTGGTTTAACCAAAATGTATGCCAATCATAATTTCAGAGAAATAACAGTCTCCCCCTTTGGCACATTTTGGATAAAACAACCAAATAACCCTTGCACACAAAAACACCATAAAATATGTTTGAAAATAAATAAAACATACACATTAGAGGCACAGCAGCGTAAAACACATTAGCAAGGATAAGAGTAGCAAACAAATCAGAGACAATTAGTAGTTAGTTGATCTACTAACACATCTGCAACAAATAGAGAACATAAGTTCTCAAAATCATGATGTCAAGACATCTTGTATGACATCTCTTTAGAGCCTCCGGTCTAGAGAAGGGACTCCCCCTCAATAAGAGAATCATAAACTCTCCCCCTCAGCAGTAATACCAACATCAGCACCCTCAATATCATACTACTCCCTCATTTAGCCATAATATGACAAAGGTAAGTAGACAATATTAACAAATTTGAGCACCTAAAGTTTTAAGAGATAAGGTGCAAAAAGAAACTAAAAATATCCTGGGAATTCAACCCTTACAAAATCATAAACTAAGATAAATAGGATCGTAAGGCAGACCCAAACAAAATCACATGACCAAATGTCATGCATCAGCATCTTCTTCTTCTCTAATAGCACTGGCAGAATGTTTATCAAGTGCAACACCATCCTTAGCATCCTCATCAACAGATGCAGAACCAATAGTAATTGCTATAATTCTTCATAGATACAAATCTCAACTCTCCTCCTTAAGTTCTCAAATTGAACTGCATCAAGAGATTTTGTAATGATATCAGCAAGTTGATTCTCAGTGCTAATAGGATCAAGAGTTATGACCTTGTCCTCCATAAGTTCTCTAATGAAGTTGTTCCTGATGTCAACGTGCTTGGTCCTACTATGCTGAATAGGATTTTTGGAAATATTAATAGCACTCAAATTATCATAAAATAATGTCATGACATCTTGTGTGACATTATACTCAGACAATATTTGCTTCATCCACACTAGTTGAGAGCAACTGCTTCCTGCTGTTATTTAATCAACTTCAGCAGTAGACAAATAAGCACAATTATGTTTCTTGCTGAACCCTGAAATCAAATTATTCCCCATAAAGAAACATCCTCCAGAGATACTCTTCCTATCATCATCACTTCTAGCCCAATCAACATCACAAAATCCCACCAAGGAATTTGTATCATGGGAATACAACATACCATAGTCACGTGTACCATTCACATACTTCAGAATCCTTTTGACTGAGTTGATGTGACTTACCTTAGGTTATGCTTGATACCTTGTGCATACTACAACATCATAAGTGATGTCTGGTCTGCTAGCAGTAAGATATAGAAGGCTATCAATCATGCTTCTATATAAACTCTGATCAACACTAACTCATTTTTTATCTTTAGATAACTTCAAGTGTGTAACAGCATGAGTTCTCTTATGGATGGCATTTTCCAATACAAATTTCTTCATAATATTCCTTGCATATTTTCTTTGACAGAGAAAGATGGATTCTTACATCTGCTTGACTTGCAATCCAAGAAAGTAAGTCAATTCACCAACCAAACTCATCTCAAACACAGATTGCATCTGCGTTACAAAATGTTGGACCATTTCATCTGACATTACTCCAAAAACAATGTCATCCACATAGATATGAGCTATCAACAGTTTTCCAGCTTCATCTTTGACAAAAAGTGTCTTGCCAATTCCACCCTTTCTATATTCATGATTGACTAGAAACTCAGTCAACCTTTCACACCAAGCTCTTGGAGCTTGTTTCAAGCCATACATGACCTTCTTTAGTCTGAACGCATGATCTAAAAAGGAAGGATCAACGAACCCTTTTGGTTGTTCAACATAAACTTCTTCATTCAGATACCCATTTAGAAAGGCATTCTTGACATTCATTTGATACAACTTGAACCTTAAATGACAAGCTACTCCAAGCAATAATCTGATAGACTCCAAGTGAGCCACTGGAGAAAATGTTTCATCAAAGTCTACTCCGTCAATTTGAGTGTATCCTTGTGCAATAATTTTGGCTTTATTTCTGGTAACACCACCTTGTTCATCTGTCTTGTTCATGTACACCCATTTTGTACCAATAACAGTTAACCCATTAGTTCTTGGCACCAAGTCCCATACTTCATATTCTTTGGTTCAAACTTGGATACAAAGCACGCATTTGAAAAAAATTCTCTTGATCTGATGACTACTCCTTGTCTGGGATTTCCTATTATAAGTTCCTTAGGATGATCCTTTTGAATTCTAAGTGATGGCCCTTTGTCAGCTACCTGATGTTCCTCAACTTCATAATAGGCACTTGAGCCTACAACATCCGTGTTGGATATTGTGATACGGTGGGAGAACTGACTTGGGTGTTTTGTGTTTGATTGCAAATGTTGCGGTTAGCAAGAGTCGCCACCGACTTTTCTTTTATCCAAAAGGAAAGGCTGAAAAGAACAGGAAAGACCTTTGAGATCTTGAGTTCGGGGGGTAGATTGTGAAAAGGGAAGGTGTTAGCACCCTTTTAATCCATAGTTATATATGGGATCTTAGTTTCTTGCTAGATCACTTTCTTTTGTTGGTAAATGTTCTTTGTATGGTTTTTTGAAAGTATTTTGAAAAGGCTCCATCATTTAGGCAAACTTTGTAATAGTTCTTGTTCCTAAGAATGTATACAAAGTGTTGATCTTTTGAAAATATTTCATGTTTGGAAAATGTTTTGAAAGTGTTTTTGAAAGTGTTGGTGTTTGTTTTGAAAATAAGCAAGAGTGTTTGATTAGAAATTGAGCAAGAAACTAGGAAAAATCTACCTACTCAAAAGTCTTAGTTCATTTCTTACTTTCCTTTGATATTGCTATCTTACTATTGATTTGGTAAGAAGCTCTATCTTTGGATATAGAGGGACGGACGTGGGCCATCTTATAGCCATGATAGCAATATTGTGAAATATCTTAGCAATTCTCTTTGAGGGACTAAGATCATTTTGAAAGGCAACATTTGATAGCATCATCGAGGGACTATGATCTTGTATTTTGATTGATTTTTGCTAAGATATCCCACATGCATAACATAGCCATTTTTGTAAGGCAACAAAGTGGAATTACCCTAAGGGTGTAGGTGTGCAAGTGTGTTGATTTACATGCATTGTTTTGTCTTGAATTAGGGTTTGCTAACTTGTTGATTTTAATCTTTCCATACAAATCCTAATTACTAGCATTTATATAAAGCGATAAATTACGGAAAGTAAAAATACTAAGCTATTACATCTTAAGGGGGATGGGGTGTATAAATTTACAAATAGGGATTTTTCAAGAAAATTAAACCTAGTTATCTATTACAACCATATTGAATAAATGTAGAAGAATTGAAAAATAATGTACAAATGCAAAAATGGAAAAAGAAATGATTTTTGTTTGGATTTTTATGAAAGGGGTTTTAATCTAAACCTAATTAAGAAAATAATTAATTAAAAATTAACAAGATTAAATTTAAACTAATTAAGAAAAGAAATTAAGTTTAAAATGTTTTTAGGATTTTTTATGAAATGGTTTTAAATTGAAGAAAATAATATGGGAATTAATTAATTAAAATAAACCTAAGTTCTAAATTAACTTTAACTTACAAGAGGATAATATAATAAGTAAACCTAATTATCTAAATATTAATTACAAAAAGAAATTAATTTATTAAGAAAAAATGTTTTTTTTTAGTTTTTTGTGTTATGAAGAAAATAAAATATATAAGTGTAAATAAATAAAAATTATATTTTTTATATTTTTTAATAATAAAAATAATAATGATAAAAATAATAATAGTAATAATAAATAATGTGAAATGAAAATAAAATAAAGAAAAATAAAAATGAAATAATAGAATAAAGGGCCAGGGGTGTGAAAGTAAACAAGGGTTAGAGGTCATCAAAAATAAAAAGCCTAAAAGGGGGAGAAGCCCAGTCGCATGTTTTCAAACAAAAAATATGGAAAAAATATGAAAAAGAACCAAAAGGGTACCATTGAGGCTCGAACCCAGGTCCCAATGGTGACAGGCGCGCGCTTTAACCACTGGGGTGGTGATACATCCGTTAACTTAAACAAAACAATAAATATGTAACATAAGTTTTGCCCTGAATGAACTTCATCTTCAACCTCCAGCCAAAGAACCTATAACTCATTCATTTCTCATCCATTCACAAAACTTCCAACATCAAACTTGTTAGAAATTTCCTCGCGATTATGAATATGTAAATAACTTAAGCTAACTCTCAAAGATGAACATGAATTTCTAACAGTACCAAATTCTGACCAAAATATTTTTAGAGGTTCAAACTCAAAATTCTCCCTACTCAGGCAACATAAATGAAATCTATGGACATGTATAGTTTCATGGCAATGAAGTCTACATTTTATCTTCACAAATGCAGGCCTAACAATGTCTAAATATGAAGATAGAAGTTCAAGAAAAATACCTCAAAACTGGAAATCGTGAAATGAGTTTGAGCTTGATTCAAGGTGCTGCAATGATCAGGTTAGCTTCCTTGAGTCTCTAGGAAGCTAATGCAATGCTTAGCTTGAGTTGAGAGTGGGTGAAATGGCTTGGAGAAGTCCAACTGCAATGCTCTGTTTTAGAGCTTGGACAATGGTGGAAATGGAGTTACAGTTTAAGAACATGGATTGGGATGAGCTGTATTTGAAGTAAGGAAGCTTTTGAGATTATTTGGAGAGGAAACGCACGAGTGGTTTGAGAGATGGGAGTTTCTGGTCAGGTTCTACACAACAATGGTGTTTTTTGTGCAATATGAGTTTTCAAGGAGTTTTGGAGTGTTTTCAATCATGTGTTAGCTTGCAAATAACTTGTATAGTTATATGAAAAGGGTTAGAGCCCTTGAGGTTGACAAAACTGTGAGATATAGAGTTATGGCTATGTTACTTGATTTTGAAGAAAAGTAGAAAACATGGTTTCAAGGCATAGTACAAGCATGGCCTGAGTTTATGGGAGGCTCTAGACATTTTGATTTTTTACTTTGACATTGCTTGTGTTCAAATGAAACAAGTTAGGATCTCTATGCATTGACTTTGTGATTAAAGTCACTTTTCCAAAATGGAAGTGTCAACTTTGTTCCATTAATGGAATAATCACTTGGACAATGACTCAAGCACTTGGATCATAGCTCAAATAGTCGTGTATTCTGATTATGGATATATTTAGAGGTTAGAATCCTGCAAAGTAAGATTTATGTAGCATGGGTGTGGATTGGATCAAATGTTCATCATGAAAATGACTTGAAAAACAAGTTTGAAACCCTAATTTCTTGCCTTCGATTATCTTAGCTCAAGAATGATCTAAATGAGTTCTTGGACATTTTGGAAAGCTTGTAACATCCTCTAAAACCTCTATGTTGGACATTTTTGAAAACTCATCTTGGAACTATGTGAAAAATTGCCATGAAGTTAGGTCAAAATCCTTCCTAAACTAGGGCAAAATTTCACTAAGTTTCCAAGTTTCATGAACATGTATTCACAAAATCATAACTTGAAATCAATTAATTTATAGGAGAAGTTGTGTTCTACAATTTTTTAGATACCATTTAGATATACAACTTTCATGTTGGAAGTTTCCTTTGAATCATATTTTATCATGGTGAAAAATTGGCTCAAAGTTGTGAAAAAATATGAAATTTTCAATGTACAGTTGACTTTTGATCAGTTGACTGAAAATTCATCTGTCAATCCATCAATCTTGAGAGATGTTTTGAGCCATGCCATTGGGTTAAAATTATTCGTTTGAACCCTTGAGATCATGACTTAAACCAATCAACCATTTGCTAGGTCAAAAATCAGAAATTGCACCTTCTCAGTCAAAACCCTAATTTTGACCATTTTGCCCTTTTGATGATCTGATCAAATTTCTTGAGGAATTGGGATCCAAACTTGATCAAATGAAATATATGAGTTCATATTGTTGATATGGATAAAAAATTATGAAGTTTGACTGTAAATTGACCACAGTTGACTTTTTCCCCAATACAGCTGATTTTTAGGTCAACTGATCAATTGACTGGGCAAAAATGTGATCCAAGACTTGAAACCTGACATGAGAAATATTGAGAGTCCAAAATGATCCATTAAAGTCATATGGGGCATTAAAAGTCCATTTGTCCTTGTGCAATCTCAAATCCTAATTTTCAGTCATCAGTGTTTGAGGAGGTGTCTTGATCTGATCAACCCTTGTGCAGTCTTGAACCAAAGGAGATCTTGTGGGAGATTACTTAATAAATGAGAGATAAAATTTTGGGGTGCAACATATGTTGAGACATTTTCTTCAGGAACCACGTTGTTGCGACTGGATTTTTAATCAAGAGTCGCCACTATTAGTTTTTATCCTGAGGAATGGAACCTAACAGAAAACCCTAATTCGCGGACAAAGATTCTAGGTTTTGGACTTAATTGGACGAAAGGAAGGTGTTAGGAACCTTTCATCCACATTTTTCACGAGGATATTAAGCTCTAGGTTTAGGTTTGGGGTAAACAGTGTTTTAAATTTTAATTAGCAAGACTCGCCACGATTTTAGATTGTATGCCTACGTATCCTCCTATGAGGAATCAGAGTCCCAATTTGTAGTTTGCATGGGGTTGGTGTTTTTTAGGGGTTTGCAAACATATTTTGAATCACTTCGCACTCGGTCGGGAGTAGTGATTGTGGAGATTTTGATTGAGTGCGCAGTAAGTCAAAATTAGTTTGAAACCCATTTGCAAAAAGATTATTGATTAGTTTAGTTTATTGTGAAAATAAGTTTGATATTGGTTTGTGTTTTTTACTATATTAATTGTGAAAATATTTTGATCAATGCATGATATAAAAAGATTTTAATGCAAGTAATATATTAAAATAATATATGCAATTTTGAAATAAAATAATTTGTTTGATCCTATAATAATATTTAAATATAATAAATAATAATAATATTTAAAATATGATAATAAAAATTAATAATAATAATGATAATTATAAATGAAAAAGAAGTAGATAATTAATTAAATATAGCATACAAAATAATATGAAAGAAATAATAAAAAATAATAATTTAAGTAAATTTGGGGGGGGTGCAATTTCTTTTGGCAAGTAAAAAATGGGGGTGCTAACAGGAGGCTGGGCTAGGCTCAGAATAATTCAGGTGGGGAGGGGGTGCGTTTGTTTTAGAATTTTAGTAATCTGGGAATGGGGGGTGTGACGAGTACATGGGCTTGGCCCAATACAAAGTGGAGAGGGGGGTCCAGTTCATTGGGTGTGTGAGGGCGCATGAAGCTTATGGTGGACTTGGCCTTATGGACGTCCACTGATGATCATGCGGATGAGATTTAGGAGGTCCATTATAATATCGTATATGCGCAAGCACGTGATTATGACATAACATAACATTGTTTTTTTTCCATTTTTTCGTTTTCATTTTCACAACCTTTACAGTACCCTCATCTTCTCTCTCAGAACCCAAAAACCTTGCCCCTGTAAAACCTAACACCGCTACCAGCGGCGGCAACTCACCCTCCTCCCTCAACACGTATGAATCTCAAGCCCCAATACAAACGGCAACAACCCAAAAATCCAATAAAAAGAACAGCAAGCTAAGTATCGTTACCCTTCTCGCGATTTTTGTGATTTGGTTTCAGTTCTGGTCCGATTTGGGTACTAATCCACCGTCTTCTTCCCAATTTGCAGGTTGCAATAGCGGCGGAGCTTGAGGCAGACAACGGTGGTTCAAGCACGATTAGGGTTTCCGATCTGGAAACTCCAATCGTCTCTTCCTTGGGTCTTCAACAGCAACAGGGCTCGTCTTGCATTCTTTTTGCGATTCAAGGTTTCTCTGTCTCAATTTCTTTCCCTTTTCTTCGTCTCAGAATCCTCCTCTCCTCCTTTCTGTTTCCAGTATTTATAGTATTAGGAATTTTTTTAGGGTTTCGATTTGTTAGATTTAGGAATTACTATTATAAGCTTAGATTTAGGGCATTAGAGCAAATTAGGGGATTCAAATCCATTGTACTTGATTTGAATTTGAATGAAATTGGAGGTTCTGATAATGATTTGTAATATTTGATTCTGTATAATATTTTTTCCAGATTTTATGTTAAATTTGATTCTTAGATTTTGTAATGGTATTCGATTCTGTTACGATTCAGCTTACTGTAATTTTATTCATTGATTTTTTCTGCTGTAATTCTAGATTGTGTAAAGATTTTCTGAATTTGTAATATATTTTTTTTAGTAAGATTTGATTCAACTCTCTTGATTTGGTTGTAGTCAGATTTAATGCAATTTCTAAGTGACTGTTTTTGATAGAACCAGGCGTGGGTTTAAGTGTTAATTGGAACAGTTGTTGTTTCATGGAATTGGGCTTGCGTTGTTATATTTTCCTAGCTTAGAATATTGAATGAACGAATTTGGGCCTTACATCGTAATAATTTTCTTTTCTGCCCAAGAACAAAAAAGTTTTTGTCACAACAATCATTTATTACAGATTGGGCCCAATATTAGGCCTTTTTATAAAACAGATCTTTTTCAAACATTAAACTTATATTTACAAAGCTCTTAATAAATATTTATATAAAACAAAAAAATGTTTTAATAATAATATAATTATACTAAATATCCTTATAATTTGTAAAAGGATCTCTTTTTTTTCTTATAATAATTTTTCTCTAAAATAAAACAGTAAAATGTTAAATGGGCTTGGCTAAAAAAACTCAATGGGCCTAATCTCATTATCATACCCCCTCTTTTTTATTTAACAACAAAATGGAAATGGGCCAAATGAAATGGGCTTGTATATTGAATTTTCACCTCCTCTTTTTATTAACAACAACAAAACCTAATGGACCCTTAAATAAAAATTTGATTTCCTTTTTAGATATTTTTAATATTCGAATCTCATGGGCCATTGGCCAACATGCTTCGCAAATAGGCCTACGGGTATATGGGTCTTTCTGATTTAGAAAGCCCCACTCCCTTGCATTAAGATACAACCCTCTGTTGACTTGGATTCTTAAGATGGGCCATCAGATATTTATGTATCATCCTTAATCAAAATATTTTTCCTCTATTTTTAACCTTAAAAATGTGATCATACGAGTAGGGAAAATTTGGGGTACGACAGCTTCCCCTATTCAATTATCTTCCAGTTGAATAGTGCGAGAAAACTCGAGTCTTGTGCATTCTGATTGGAAGTTTATCGAATACTTGAAGTATCCCAAAATTTGTCCGGTAAACATAAGGTTACACTGATATAGCATACCCTTAAGGGTCTTAAGGAAGTAGGTAAAGCTGATGATGTATCGCTTACCGGGTTTTGATTACGAGGTAGATGGTTTTTGATCTTAAAAGCGCAATCTTGTATGTCTTGGTTTGGTTTTGACTATTCATCCATTTGAAGGATGGATACAATGATAATTGATGAGGAATGGCTGCTTGAAGACTGAGGCCATGAGTTATGTTCGTGAATCACTGCATAACGTCTGAGGCGATAAGCTAAATCTTTTATTTTTGGGCATCGATGATCGGTGTTTACGGAACAAAGGAATGTATTTCTACATGAAGTCTAATACAATGGGTTATAGTTTTACAAATCGCTGCTTGAAGTCTGAGACGATAAGCTAGATTTGGTTTTCGGACATCGTTGTGTGAAGTCTGAGGCGATGATCTAGGTTTTGAGAATACATTGCGGCTTAGAGGCAATATGTTGAGTTTGGATAATACATTACGGCTTAGAAGCAATGTGTTGAGTTTGGATAATACATTGTGACTTAGAGGTAATATGCTGGGTTTGGATAATACATTGTGGCTTAGAGGCAATGCCATGGGTTTTGACAGTGAGTTGCGTCTTAGAGGCAACGTACTGAGTTTGGAGAATGCATTGCAGCTTAGAGGCAATGTGGTGAGTTCGGATAATATATTGTGGCTTAGAGGCAATGTGCTGGGATTGGAGAATATATTGCCGCTTAGGGGCAACATACTGAGTTTTGAGAATACATTGTGACTTAGAGGCAATGTAATGGGTTTTGAGAATACGTTGCGGCTTAGAGGCAACGTCCTGAGTTTTGAGGATGCATTGCGGCTTAGAGGCAACGCCTTGAGTTTGTGAATACATTGCGGCTTAGGGGAAATGTGTTGAGTTTTGAGGATGTATTACGGCTTAGAGGCAACATCTTGAGTTTATGAATACATTGCGGCTTAGAGGCAATATGTTGAGTTTGATAATATATCGCGGCTTAGAGGAAATATACTGAGTTTTCATTCGTTGTTTCATGAATACTTAGGCTGAACGCGTCACGGCATGGAGACTTAGGTGACGGGTTGGATCTCAGGAGAAGTATTTGGTTAATGGACCCCTGGATGAATGAATCTAGGGTAACATTGCTTGTTTGCTGCATGATACATGCGTATGATGTCTTATATCAAGATGTTTGGGTATACACGGAATGTATGATGTTTGATATAGAACCCTGAGTGTATTGAGTATTGAAATGTATAGGGTATGTATGCTTTAGATATGCAAAATGTGTATGTACGAAATATGCGTAAGATGCACGTATGCCTTGAAATGTTATGAAGACTACTTTTTCCATTATCTTATTTAAACCATTGGCTCAGAGTTACCAATCCCTAGCATTGTGTGTTGTCGTAGCATTGTTGATCTTAAATGCAGTGGACAATGTTAGCAAGGTTTAAACGTTGGTTTCGTATTGTGAGCGCATGGACATGGATATAGACGTAGGCTTGTGTGGTCTCTTTAAGCGCGGGTGTAAGCGTAGACATTGTAAGTCAGGCATAGGTGCTGACATGGACGTAGACTTTGCGTAGGGACGCGTAGATGTATGTATAGACATTGTTTCATTGAGTGCAAGCATAGGCGCAGACATGTGCGTGGACGTAGACTTCGTGTACGGACGCGTGGGTATGCATAGGTACAGGCGTAGACATGTGTATAGGTTTTTATGTTGCAAGACGTAGGAGTAACTGTGTGCGTGGACGTATACATGGATTTTCCTTTGATATTTTCCTAACCCAAACGTTTTTCGGTATTTTGTCAAATGCTTTTATTCTGCTAATTCCCCAAAATGATTTCAAGACAATATTCATAAGTAACAATCGTAGTATTTTGTAAACAAATCTGAGAAAAGAAAAACATAATTCGAAAGATATAGAGAAAAAATGTTTTATTAATATGCCTCAGAGTAGGAGAGAATATAATATGCAACTCCTAGAAAGAGGTAATTATAGAAAGTTTTAAAACGGTAAATGGCAATAAAAAAATGATAATCGCTACTGTTGTTCCCCCATAGCTTTTGATGATCTTATCTCCTTCGCTTCTGAGTTGTATGCTTCCAACCTATCCTCCCCTATGTGGTTCATATTCAAAGCTTTTTAGATCGCAGTCTCTTTGTTCTTTATTTCTTTGTAGGAAATCCCTAACTTTTGCTTGGATTGCCCTTCTGGGTTTTCAATCCATCGGGATAATTTTCTTGTTATATGCCCCTAATTTTTTCCTGGATCGCCCTTTAAGGTTTTCGATCCACCGGGACACTACTTTTTGTCTAAGTCTCCCTTTTGGGGGTTCGAGCTTAGTGAGCTTTTTATACATAGTATTTTTTGACTGCATCTGAATTGGCTGGGTGCGGTAGTTCTTCCCCATCCATTGTTGTGAGGATGAGACCACCTCCAGAGAATGTTGTTTTGACTACATATTGACCTTCGTAGTTAGGTGTCCATTTACCACGTGAATCGAGGCGAGGTAGTAGAATCTTCTTGAGCACTAGATCCCTTTCCTTGAATATTTGAGGGCTTACTTTATTATCGAAGGCCCTCTTCATTCTCTTTTGATGTAACTGACTATGATACAAGGCTGTCACGCATTTTTCTTCAATAAGGTTGAGCTGGTCAAGTCGAGCCTACACCCACTCTGCTTCTTCCAGCTTTGTTTCCCTTGGGACTCAAAGTGATGGTATCTCAACTTCCACCAGGAGTACTGCCTCCATGCCATATACTAGTGAGAAAGGAGTCTCGCCTGTTGATGTGCGTACAGAAGTGCGATAGCCATGCAGAGCGAAGGGAAGCATTTCGTGCCAATATTTGTATGTCTTCACCATTTTCTGGATGATCTTCTTAATATATTTGTTGGCTGCTTCGACGGCCCCGTTCATCTTTGGTCTGTATGGTGAGGAATTATGATGCTCGATTTTGAAGTCGTCGCATAGTTCCTTCATCATCTTGTTGTTTAGATTAGACCCGTTATTTGTAATTATTAGGCTTGGGACACCGTATCTGCATATGATGTTCTTTTTTATTAAGCGTTTAACCACTTGACTTGTTACGTTGGCGTAGGGCGCTGCTTCTACCCACTTGGTAAAGTAGTCGATGGCTACCAATATAAAGTGGTGTCTGTTGGATGCTTTCGGCTCGACCATGCCAATCATATCAATTCCCCACATTGAGAATGGCTAAGGGGAGCTCATGATGTTTAGAGGAGTCAGTGGTACATTTATCTTGTCGACGTAGATCTGAAATTTATGACACGTCTTCGTGTAACGATAGCAATCAGCTTCCATTATTAACCAGTAATACCCTGCTCACAGAATCTTTCTAGCCACGGCGTGCCCATTTGTATGGGTTCCTAAAGTGCCTTCGTGGATTTCTCTCATAAGCGTGTCGGCTTCTTTCTTTTCCACACATCTGAGTAGTACCATGTCGTAGTTTCTTTTGTATACCACTCCATTACTCAAAGAATTTTGAAGCTAACCTTCGCAAAGTTCGCTTCTCAGTGATAGAGGCATTTTCCAGATATTCCTGCCTTTCTAGGTACTTCTTTATGTCGTAAAACCAAGGCTTATTGTCAGGTCCTTCCTCAATAGTAAGGAAGTGTGCAGGTTCTTCGAAATGTATGATCGTAATACGTGGTTCGTGATTCGGCCAAGTCACTTTGAACATAACTGACAGGGTTGACAGGGCGTCTTCCATTTGATTTTCTTCTCGTGGGATATGACTGAAAGTGATCTCTGTAAATTCTGTGGCTAACTTTAAAACATGATCCCGATACGGAATCAGTTTAGGGTGTTTAGTATCCCATTCGCCATTAACTTGGTATATGACTAACGCAGAATCCCCAAACACTTCGAGGTGCTTTATTCTCAAATCGATGGCAGCTTCCAGTCCTAGTATACAGGCTTCGTATTCGGGGATGTTGTTGGTGCAGTCAAAACATAACCTTGCAGTGTAGGGTTTGTGATAATTCTTGGGAGATGTTAATACTTCCCCTACACCGTGACCTACTGCATTTGAAGCCCTGTCGAACATGAGTATCCAATGTGCCCCTGGCTCGGGCCCTTCGTCTGGTCCTGGTATTTCGTAGTCAGCTATAAATATGACATCCTCGTCGAGAAAGTCGAACTCCATGGGTTGATATTCTAATAGCGGTTAGTGAGCTAGATGGTCAGCTAGTATACTACCTTTGACGGCCTTTTGCGTGACATATTGGATGTCATATTCTGATAATAGCATCTTCCGTCGTGCGATTCTTCCAGTAAGAGCTGGCTTTTCAAACACGTACTTTAGAGGATCCATTCTTGCTATTAACCATGTAATATGGGTTAACATATATTTCCACAACCTCTTGGTAGCCTAAGCCAATGCGCAACAAGTTTTCTCAAGGAGTGAGTACCTGGTTTTGCAGTCAATTAATTTCTTGCTAAGGTAATAGATCGCATGCTCCTTTCTACCTGTTTCATCCTACTGTCCCAAAACACAACCCATTGACCCTTCGATCACTGTCAAGTACATGATGAGTAGCCTTCCGGGGATTGGTGGCATTAAGACTGGTGGCTCTTGCAGAAACTGTTTTATCATCTCGAAGGCAGTTTGACAATCATCATTCCATACTACCGTCTGATCTTTTCATAATAACTTAAATATTGGCTCGCACATAGCTGTTAGATGCGATATGAACCTTGAGATGTAGTTCAATAGCCCTAAGAAACCACGTACTTCTTTTTCTGTCTTTGGAGAGGGCATCTCTTGTATAGCTTTTACTTTGTCGGGATCCACCTCGATACCCCACTGGCTTACAATAAAACCTAACAATTTGCCTGATTTGACGCCAAATGTGCATTTATTCGGGTTTAACCTTAATCTGAACTTACGCAGCCGCTCGAATAACTTTTGCAGATGTATGATGTGTTCCTCCTCTGTATGGGATTTGGCAATCATATCATCTATGTATACTTCAACCTCCTTGTGGATCATATCATGGAATAACGTGACCATTTCCCTCTGATAGGTTGCCCCTGCATTCTTGAGACCAAATAGCATTACTTTGTAGAAGAAAGTTCCCCAAGGTGTCATGAAGGTAGTCTTTTCCATGTCTTTAGGCGCCATTTTAATTTGATTAAAGCTCGATAAACCGTCCATAAATGAGAATATCGAGGCTTGAGTTGTATTATCCACCAGGACATCTATGTGGGGTAACGGGAAATCTTCTTTGGGGCTCGCTTTGTACAGGTCTCGATAATATATGCACATGCGTACTTTGCCATCCTTCTTGGGTACTGGTACAATGTTAGCTATCCAGGGTGGATAATCTACCACTGTTAGGAACCCTGTGTCAAATTATTTGATAACCTCTTCTCTGATTTTGTTGGACATATATGGACGAGTTCTTCTGAGTTTTTATCTAACTGGAGAACACCCTTCTTTGAGAGGTAGTTTATGCACAACGATGTCTGAATCTAGCCCTGGCATGTCCCTGTAGGACCAAGCAAATATATCTACATACTCGTGTAATAACTTAATTAGCCTGTCTTTGACACTCTGCTCCAATATTGCCCCTAGCTTGATTTCTTTTGGATCTCCCTCTGTGCCCAGGTTAATGGTCTCAATAGGCTCTTGATATGGTTGTATGTTGTTAGCCTTTCGCTCTATTTCCCTTGCCATTTCCTCGGAGAGTTCAAGATCTTCGTCATCTTCCTCTTCGGCTTGGTTGATAGGAACATCAAAATCATATCGGGTCGTAGCAGTAATGTTATCGGTGATTTTGGGCATGGATCTGCACATTTATCATGTTTTGGTGCATATTTTAGTGCTTGGAATTTGAAAATGCGTATGCAGAGAAAGTATTGACATTGTTAAATTTAATAGATAAATGCAAAAGAAAGACAAGGATCTTAATTGAAAACAGAATATAACTTTTATTAATTATAAATATTGTCTGAAATAAGAACAGGGAAAACCCTTAAAAGAAACCCTTATGCCTCGGGTTTGACATAGGTTCTTTCAAAACAAGAAATATTACTTATAAAAGAAAAATATCTCATGAATCTCCACAGCAGTCCATCCTTTGATCTCTTCTCCCGGGGCACCCTCTTTGACGAAGTCGGTTGCCCTTTTGGTATTGATTTTGCTTGATGTCATTGTCACATGCCCGCCATGCTCTGTTCCTTTTCTGACGAAAATCTCTCGGATTGGAGGGAAACATGCTTTGCCTTTCGGAGTATCCTTCAACGATTCGTAGCCCAAAACAAAGCGATTCTTCTTCTCAGGAAATTCTGGGAGCTTTCCCCAGCATTTCGAGGCATCACCTCCCATAGTCGTTTGCAGATCTCTCCATGATGTCACTTTATTCTTGTTACCCTTCTCAACCGGTAATGTTACCATTGAAGCAATTTCCAAGGCTTGGAACGGGGTAGCTATGCAGTCTTCATCAGCACTGATATACCTGTATGATTCAATGTGGCTTACAAAAATGTTTTCCTCTCCGTCGATTATAATTAACTTTCCTTCCACTAGGAACTTCAATTTTTGATGCAGGGTCGAGGTTATTGCCCCTACCGTATGGATCCAAGGTCTCCCCAGTAAGCAAGTGTATGCTGGTTCGATGTCTATGACTTGGAAAGTGATATCGAAGATATGCGGCCCAATCTTAACTGGGAGGTCCACCTCTCCTAACACCGAGCTTCGAGAACCGTCAAATTCCTTTACTATCGTAGAACTTGGTCTCATTATCACATCATCTATTGTTAACTTTACGAGACTTGACTTTGGCAACACATTAAGAGCGAACCCGGTGTCAGTAAGAACCCTGGACAAATGGGTAGTACCTATTTGCATAGTAATGTGGAGTGCATTGTTATGGTCCCGGCCATGTGGCGGTAATTCACTGTTGCTGAAACCCAGGTAGGATCCGACGTGAGATTTGCTACGAAATTTTCAAATTGATTTACTGAAATTTATTTTGTGACATGAGCTGAACTTAACACCTTCATCAAAGAATCTCTGTGTGCTTCAGAGTTGATGAGTAGCGAGAGTATGGAGATTTTTGCTGGAGTTTGATGGAGCTAATCCACCACTCTGTACTCACTCTTTTTGATTATTTTAAGAAACGCTTCTGCCTCTTGATCGATGAAGTCTTTGTTCAAAGATTTTGTTTCTTGATTTGTATCAACCGCTGCTTTTCCTTTGTCCTTCGTTGGAATCACATCCGTCTTTTTTGATAGTTCAACTCCAAAACTTCGACCACTTTGGGTCATACCTCTTGTTCCTGCTATGTTTGAAATTACAGGTCCCTGACTCGAGGATGGCCCACTTTCGTACTTCACTCTGTTGATGTACACGGTTGAGTCATAACTCTATGGTACTACCTTATTATTTTCATAAGGGATAGGTGACGGTCCCTTAATTACCATCGTGGCTTTTGGAGCAGTGGGTATTAAGAGAGTTTTCTTAGGTGCCCTTCTTGTATTCTCTACTGATTCTCCCCACGGGATAACTAGAGTCTTCTTGGTAAGACTTGGGCCCTGGAAAGGGATTACCAGTGGCTTTTTCCCTCCAATCGTGGCTACATATTTTTCTTCAGGGTACAATCTGAATTGGACTATCCCCTGGTCCATCAGTTTCTGCAGAGTTGTTTCAAAAGATTTATTATGCTCTATCAAGAATCCACATTCAAACAAATATTATCTCAACAAGTTGATAGGGGTTTTTGCCTTTATGGTTGCCCCAAAGTCAGTGACCACCTCAATTGCATTTATTGTTGGCCCATCGTGCGGAGGCATATGGTTTGATTTGATGTTAGGCTTATCAAAGGTGATGTCTTGAGACTCTAGAAAAATCCTGAACCTTATGCTTGAATGCCCAACATTATTCTATGGTGTGCCCTGGAGAATTAACATGGTACTCACACCTGGCGTCGGCATTGTATCTTTGAGGGAGTGCCCCGACTGGAGGAGCTAAAGGCTTGATTTCCACCAAGGATGCCTTAACCAAGTGTTGTAATAACTGGCTTGGTGGCATGGGCAGTGGATCAAAATTTATGGGTCGCCTTTTAAACCTATCTTGCCTTTGTCCTTGTGGGATCACCAGTGGTTATGATGTCCTTGGTTGTGAGGCCGCAACATTGACTTCTCCGTCCTTCCTTCTTGGAAAATTTGAAGTCGGTCTTTTTGAATTGTAAGGGGCATTTGACGACCCCTCTGATATCTTCCCGCTTTTCAAACCAGTTTCAATTCTTTCGCCAATAGTCACTAGGTCTGAGAATCTTCACGAGACACTTCCCACTATTTTCTCATAATAAAGCCCTTGTAAGGTTCCCATGAACATGTCTACGAGTTCTTTTTCCAGCAGTGGTGGTTGTACACGGGATGCCATCTCCCTCCAACTTTGAGCATATTCTTTGAAGGACTCTTCCTTCTTTTGGGACAGATTTTAGAGTTGCAAGCAAGTAGGCGCCATATCCAAGTTATACTTGTAATTCTACAAGAAAGCATTAGCAAGGTCCACCCAAGTTTGGATATGTGTTTGTTTCAACTACATGTACCAGTCCAAAGATGCCCCACTTAGACTGTCTTGGAAATAGTGAATCATTAGTTTCTGGTCATGGGCATGGGCATGTATCTTCCTGCAATACATATGAAGATGATTCCTTGGACAAGTGAGCCCTTTATACTTTCCAAAATCGGGTACTTTGAATTTTGGCAGTATCACCACATCAGGGACTAGACCCATTTCCAGAGCGTCTACTTCGAAAGCATCGAAACCCTCCACATCTTTTAGTCTTTCTTCCAGGGCTTTATACTGATTCATTACCAGTGAGTTATCTGCAGTATGAGTACTAGTTGTCTTCAAGGGTTTCGGTGAGCATCCTCTGGGTCATGATCTTCGTATTGCAAGTCTAGGTAATCATCTGCATTATTGGTTGGGATTTGTAGGGTATGTGATGCCCCTTCAGTTTCAACCTCTTGTTGGGCCATGGCGGACTTTTAGAGTCCTACTTCCGGCTCTTTCCTTAGTTGGAGACTGCTCGATGCACCAATGGTTTGGGCTACTTCTCCAAAAGCTACCCTGGGAATTTGATCTTGTCTGTCAATAATATTCTTCAAAGCTAGAAGAACTTGACTCAAATCTCCTTTCATTGAGCTTACGTCATGCTTCACTTGGTCAAGATCCTCTTTGAACACAGCTTGAGTCTCCTCGATCTATTCCATTGCTTTTTGTTGATGGGCCCTTGTTTGATATGGAGGCCAAGGAGTTGGAGGTCTTCTTTTACCAATGGCTTAACTAGAGAGATTTTTAAAGCAAATGAGTTTTGATATGACATGCGGGTGTTTTATAAATGCATGCATGCAAATGGATGTGCATGATCATGAAATGATTTCTTGTTTTAACTATCTTATTCACTTGGGTACATGCTTGTATTTTTACTTATTATTTTATTTGGTGACTAGCTTTAAAATAGACACGCCTTCGAGATAGGGAAACAAAATGCCTTTATTAAGAGTAACATAATCCAGATATTGAAAAATATTACAAATTGAAATCAAAACTTGTTTGCGTAAACATAAATAAAAGGAACTAAATTTCCTAGGTGCGTCTGCGGATGTGTGCTCTGAAGCCATCAACCATTGCTCAGAAAAGTTGTAGAAATTCTTCAACGTCCTTTGGAAGAGGAACCATTACATTCTCTGCATCTTTTAAACTTCTAGGGATGTCCTCGATGATATTGTTGGCTAAGAAGACGAGCTTTTCATGTTTGTCTTTGTAGTACCTGTATTCCTGATAAAGATGTGGGATTATCTTATGGTTATCCCTCCCATCTTGGGCGATCTTGGTATACTGCTCTTCCCAATACATCTTTTTACCCCTCATTTCTTTGTAAAGCCTTCGTTGTATGAGGAAATACTTTTGAAGACCTTGCAGCTCTAAATATACATGCTCATATCCTCGAGTTCTCTGAGTCAAGAGTTTCTCTTCTTCTACCCTTTCAAGGCGTGATTTGACCTCTGATTCCTGTCTGTATTGAAGTTCAGTGGCGAGGTACCTTACTTTCTCTTCTTGATCTAGGGAAGCTTGTGCCAAACTTTGGATCTAGGCTCTTAGATTTTCTTCTAGCACCTTCTTGTCATGTGTTTCCTTTTCATACCATCTAGTTAACCTCTCGATTTCAGCAGCGGCATCTTCTAACCTTTGGTTATGAGAATCTAGGTTGAACTTCACACTCAACAGCCCTTCAGTGGTACGCTTTCATTTGAGACTTTCTTTCTCCAATTCCTTTTTACTTTTATCAATTTGCTCGTCCTTTGACTCAAGTATAAGCTGCATTTATTTCTTTTCTTTGGTCAGATTGAGGAGATTGAGTTCCAATGCTTCTTTCTTCTTTTGAGCCAGCTTTAAGGCATTTTTCAGATTGTCGACTTCTTCCAAAGATATGGGTGTTACCTCTGGGACATCTGACTTGTACTCTAGATCTTTCTCGAATGGTAGCTTGATAATATGCACCCTACCTTGGACCCATTTGGTGTAGGGTTCTCTTGCTATGGCATTCTTTCTTTCGGCCTTCCTCTTGTTAACCTTGTTCCAGGCTCGAATAACTTTGTTGAGCAACCCTTGGTCTTCTATATCCATATTGTGGATGATAAATGGTCGAAGTTGTTCATCCGAAGGTTTGTCTTCCAAAGGATACGCTAGCTATCGTAGGGCCAAAGTAGGGTTGTAGTTAATACAGCCTCGCGATCCAATCAAAGGGATATTAGGAAAGTCCCCACAACTGATAGTGATGTCACCAATATCCAACTTCCTTGCATACCATAATATGGAGTTTGTAGTGAGAGATCTTAATTTCTGTGGCCACTCACATATGGTCAATTCTGGGATCATATAGTCTTCCTTGTAAAGATGAGTCATGAACCAAGTATATAGAAGCGGGATGCAACAATTTAGCGTGCCTCTTCTCTTTTCATACATCATATGTAAAGTGTAATAGATGTCAACAAGTAAGGCGGGAGTAGGATCCGCGTTAAAGACTTTCGCACCCTAAAATATGCTAATGGCCGCAAGGTCAATATAGTCCACAGTCCGAGGAAATAAAATTACACCAAATACCAATAACCTAAACAATCAACACAAGATTCCCACTCTTTATAATTAGCAAATCCTAGTGTCTTAGCTTCCAAGTATATCCTTTTGATTCCTCGTATTGGACCTTCTCTCTATAATTCTGCACCAATTCAGGGTAGGGGGTCCCTAGGCCTTTTTCCAAAGCTTTTACTTCCATGGTTTTTCCAATACCTACATAGGCCTTTTCTTTGGAAAAATTCAAGATTCTATCAAATTCTTCCAGAGCCAGTGCTAGCTGGAAGTCTTGGAAGGTGAATCATCTCATGGAGGGTTATAAAACTGAATTAGGGCATAGATTGCATCCATCTGAACCTCTACTTTAGTCAAGTCAAGGGTATCACCATAGCGGCGAGCGTACATATTCAGAGCTCTCTCAGATAATTTACCCTTTATAGCTTTGATTTCATAAAGGTCAGGCTTGTAGGCATCGACGCAGACAAGTAGTTTCCCTCTGGTATCCATTTTTAAGACAGTCACCAAAAATCTTGATTTTATTATCTTTTATTTTGTACCCTGTGAATAAGACAGATAAAAGAAACAAATGATGAACATGGGATATATATGAATGTATGTTGGGTTGAGTAACGGGATTTTGTGACAGGTTTTTGTGATGGGTACCTCTGTAATGTAGGCTCCTTAATTTTGACCTACGGTAAATCTACCCTCTCAGGAGGCGGTTTCCTTAAGGGTATCATGAATAACACCAGAGGGAAAAGGCACAAGGGCCTCCCTTAGGCGGAGCCTCTTTACGGACTGAAACTTTTATCTCAAAGTCATGAAAGGTCTCGTCATGAGATTTTGGGTTAAGGTCGTTACAAAGAGTCATGGGTGACCTTCCAAAGTCCTACTCGTCAAGAGGATATCTCTCTATAAGTATTCCTTTTTCAGAAGTTCACTGACTCTAGGCGAAGTCATCACATAAACTTGCAGGGATGATGTACCCCCTAAGCTAATAGACGAACCTTCTTTTTAAGGTTTATTGAAAATATTTTTTTAAAATAAAAACCCACCACATAGAAAAATATGATGATAAGAGAATTTGACATAAAATAAATAAATGCGTTAAAATAGATAAATGAAATAAATAAATAAATAAAGCAAATAAAAATAAGAAACCCCAAAAAAAACCTAAACCTAAGGTTAAGGAAAGTCTCCAGCAGAGTCGCCAGCTATTGCGACTGGATTTTTAATCAAGAGTCGCAACTATTAGTTTTCATCCTAAGGAAGGGAACCTAACAGAAAACCCTAATTCGCGGACAGAGATTCTAGGTTTCAGAATCAATTGGAGGAAAGGAAGGTGTTAGGCACCTTTCATCCACCTTGTTTACAAGGATATTAAGCGCTAGGTTTAGGTTTGGGGTAAACAGTGTTTTAAATTTTAATTAGCAAGACTCACCATAATTTTAGATCGTATGCCTACGTATCCTCCTATGAGGAATCAGAGTCCCAATTTGTAGTTCGCATGGGGTTGGTGTTTTTTAGGGGTTTGCAAACATATTTTGAATCACTTCGCACTCGGTCGGGAGTAGTGATTGCGGAGATTTTGACTGAGTGTGCAGTAAGTCAAAATTAGTTTGAACCCCATTTTCAAAAAGACTATTTATAAGTTTAGTTTATTGCGAAAATAAGTTTGATATTGGTTTCTGTTTTTTACTGTATTAATTGTGAAAATATTTTGATCAATGCATGATATAAAAAGATTTTAATGCAAGTAATATATTAAAATAATATATGCAATTTTGAAATAAAATAATTTGCTTGATCCTATAATAATATTTAAATATAATAAATAATAATAATAATAATAATATTTAAAATATGATAATAAAAATTAATACTAATAATGATAATTATAAATGAAAAAGAAGTAGATAATTAATTAAATATAGCATAAAAAATAATATGAAAGAAATAATAAAAAGTAATGATAATTTATGTAAATCTGGGGGGGGGGGGGGGGTTGCAATTTCTTTTGGCAAGTAAAAAATGGGGGTGCTAACAGGAGGCTGGGATAGGCCCAGAATAATTCAGGCAGGGACTATGGAATCAAGCTTTCCAAATGTTTTGATGAAGACAAGCTAGCAAAAAAAATGAATGGATCAAGATAGAAGATTTATCTCAAGCAAGATTCATTGATCAAGATCAACATTTCAAGACTTATGGCTTACGGTATATGAAATTTTTGATCTTATGCTCTTAGTGCTCAAAACTATTTTTAATCATGCATTTACTTTATTAAAATAATATTTTGAGTATATACTATGTATGATTGAAGAAGGATGTTTTAAATTGCTTAAAATCTTTGAAAATAATGATTTTTCAATTTTTGTACACAAGCAATCGATTGTCATGCTAGGACAATCGATTGCATTCAAAAAACAAAAGTTTATGTTTGACAACAATCGATTGTCATCTAGCAGCAATCGATTGTCATGTGTTCTGTTTTCAAATTTTTTGAACGTTGGCTTATGAGAAACCGATTGCTCCTCAATGACAATCGGTTGTCATAGTTATATTTTTCAAATTTTTTAAACGTTGCTTTTATAGCAACCGGTTGTTGCTTTAGTGCAACCGATTGTTGTGCTTCAAATTTTGAAAAATTTTATTTTTCCAGCAACTTTTTGTAACACCTTTTCATGGCAATCTTTGTATCTTTTCAAATACTTTTTTCTAGTAAAAATGGTTAAACATTGCTATGATTCATTGAAGAGGTATTACTACACTATAAATTATTTTTATTTAGAATTTTTAAAATACAACAACAATCACAAAAACAATCACTAACAACTATTACTTTCTATTCTTTTGATCATACTCTCTATACTCAAGATTTTTGTTCATCATTTTCATATGCATACTGAAAATTGTTTTTGAGCACTTAAAAGAGTATTCCATCTTAAATTTCATATTAAATAGAAAAGATCAATCAAGTGATTGACATTTCTCTTTCATCTTTCAAACTCTTATACAAATCAAACAAACTATTGTATCCTTGTTTTCAGGATTGTTGGAAACAAGAAAGACACTTAGGGAGGATTGTTCTCTTTGTGGTCTTAGTGAAAATCCAAGAGGATTGTTCTTGGTCCAAGAGGATTGTTCTTGGTTGTTAGGTAGTCTTTGTACAAATTACCAACTATAAGGAAATTTCTTTCATGTTGAAAGGGGACTGGAGTACTCTCGGACTATGAGGGGAACCAGGATACATCTCTGTGTTCTTTACTTTTTGCATTTACTGCTTTTATCACTTATCAGAAAAAGAAAGAAAAGAAACTCGTGCAAAAATATTCATACAATTAAGAAAAAGTTTTAAAGAACCTAATTCACCTCCCCCCCCCCCCCTCTTAGGCGTATCTGAACTTACAATTGATATCAGAGCAGGTTATAGGTAACTTGTTCCTACTAGATCTAGAATGGCTTCCGCAAACAATAATTCTATGTTCAGAGATGGTGGCAGTAGCAACAAGCCTCCTCCATTCTGTGGTGAATATTTTCATTTCTGGAAGATCCGTATGAAGGCTCATCTAGAAGCACAAGGAGAAGAAATATGGGATGCTATCCAAAATGTCCCTTTTGTTCCGGTAACTGTAGTAAACGGTGTTGGTTCATCAAAGCCTAAAACTACATGGGATGATGATGATAAGAAAAAGGTCTTGTATGATAAAAAGGCAATAAACCTCCTTCAATGCGCACTGGTATGGATGAATTCTTCTGTGTCTCAGCATGTACAACGGCAAAAGAAATTTGGGATACACTGGTTGAAACACATGAAGGAACAACTGAAGTTAAGAGATCGAGACTTAATACGTTAAGTCAAGAATATGAATTGTTCCGCATGCAACCCGGAGAATACATTCTTGATTTACAAAATAGATTTGTGCATCTAACAAATCATCTAAGGGCACTTGGCAAAACATTGACTAATGATGAATTGAACCTAAAAGTGCTCAGATCCTTGACTAGAGAATGGCAACCAAAGGTAACGACAATCTCAGAAAAGAAGAGTCTCGCTACTATGACATCCGCAACCTTGTTCGGAAAACTTCAAGAATACGAGATAAAACTTGGTAGATTGGAAAAGCGTGAAAATCAAGAAAAGAAGTCTAAGAACATTGCCTTGAAGATTGACTCTAAGGAAGACGAAAAGAAAGATAATCATGATGAAGATGAAAACTTCATGCTTCTCGTTATAAGACTTGGAAAATTCTTTGGTAAAAATGACAAAGCCTTCTCGCACTCAAAGAAGAAGAAACACTTCAAGAAGAAAGAAGGATCCTCATCAACACAAGAAGTTACTTGCTATGAATATGGTAAACAAGGTCACATCAAACCGGACTGTCCAAAACTTTAAAAGAAAAGGGGCTACAAAGGCAAGAAGGAATCAAAATATAAGAAAGCATATGTTGCATGGGAAGATATTGAACTAAGTTCGTCATCCGACTCCGATAGCGACGAAAGTGCCAATCTTGCATTAATGGCCTCACACCACTCCGAAAGTGAAGATGATGAGGTTAGTAAAGTATTCTCTCTTTTTGATAGTGATGCACAAGGTGCTATAAATGAACTGTTAAATGAATGCAAAATTCTGTACAAAACTATCTCATCACAAAAGAAACAAATTTCACCGTTGGAAGAAAAATGTGGATCTATTGAAAAAGATCTCAAAGATGAAAAACAAAAAGTTAGTGATGAAAAACAGAATTTTGTATGCACAAAGTGTGAATCTCTCTCTTTCCAAATTGTCCAATTGAAAAGGGTTATTGAAAGGTATGAAAAAAGACAAATTGGATTGGAAGGTGTTCTTAGCCAACAAAGATACTCAAATGAAAAAAGTGGTCTTGGATACTCAAAATTTTTAAAACCAAGTACCAACAAAACCATTTTTGTCAAGGCTAGCGATTAACCAACCAAAGAGAAAGAAATCACTCCCAAAATAGTTCATCACTATCCTAAAAATAAAATACCCTCTAAGAAGAAATCTTATCCTTCTAGATATAGAATTAAATTTGAACCTACTTGTTTTTATTGTGGTATTTGAGGACACACACCTAATGCTTGTTATGTTAGAAACTTTGGCATGGCAAATGGGCATTATGTGTGGGTTAAGAAAGGAACTAATTATGAAGGACCCAAAGCAACTTGGGTACCTAACAAAACCTAATCTTATTTTGTAGGTAAGCTTGACGACCACTTCAAATCTATGGTATCTCGATAGTGGTTGTTCCAAGCATATGACGGGAGATATCGACAAATTTTCACATCTAACGCTTAAGGCCAAGGGTTATGTGACGTATGGAGATAACAACAAAGGAAAGATTCTTGGCATAGGCAAAGTTGGTGGTCCACCTTTCACATCAATTGAAGATGTTCTTTATGGCGAAGGACTAAAGCACAATCTTCTAAGTATTAGCCAACGATGTGACAAAGGCTTCAAGATCAAGTTCACTAAAGATGAATGTTTGATAGAAGATGAAGTCACACATGAGGCTAAACTTAAAGTTAAAAGAGTAAATAATATTTTTATGATTTCCCTTAACGATTTGTCTTTGAAGGTTAAATGTCTCATGGAAAACAACAACGACTCATGGCTATGGCACAAAATAATCGCTCATATTCATATGGAGCATTTAAATAAATTGATTAAGCATGACCTTGTTGTTGGACTGCCTAAGATAAAGTTCATCAAAGATAGACTTTGCGATGCATGTCAAAAGGGAAAGCAAACAAAATTAACTTTCAAATCCAAGAATGTGGTGTCCACTACTAGGCCACTACAATTGCTTCATATGGACTTGTTTGGCCCTTCTAGAACGAGGAGCTTCGGAGGTAATGTATACGCTCTAGTTATTGTTGATGACTTTTCTAGATATACTTGGACACTCTTTTTAGTGCAGAAAAATGCATTCAAGGCGTTCAAGAAATATGCAAAGAAAATTCAAAATGAGAAGTCACTATCTATTGCCTTCATAAGAAGCGACCATGGTGGAAAATTCCAGAATTCCTCCTTTGAAGATTTCTATGAAGAACATGGAATATCACATAATTTCTTAGCACCAAGGACTCCTCAACAGAATGGAGTTGTAGAAAGGAAGAATAGGTCTCTTATTGAACTTGCAAGGACAGTGCTTAGTGATTCAAACCTTCCAAAATACTTTTGGGCGAATGCTGTAAGCACGACATGCTTTGTAAGCAATAGAGTTAATATTCGACCTATCTTGAAGAAGACTCCGTATGAACTCTTTCGAGGAAGGAAACCAAATATTTCATTCTTTCATGTCTTTGGCTGCAAATGTTTTGTCCTTAACAACGACAAAGACAACCTTGGTAAGTTTGATGAAAAATCAGATGAAGATATTCCTCAAGAAGATGGCTCCAAGACCAACAATGAGAATCAATTGGAACAACAAGAATAACAAATTCCGGATGAATCAAATGTCAATGATCTACCTAAGGAATGGAGAACCCATAGAGATCACCCTATTGATAAAATCATCGGTGACATTAGTCAAGGCGTTTCAACAAGATTGAACCTCAAAGATGCTTGCTTGAACATAGCGTTCATTTCTCAAATCGAACCTTCCAAAGTCGACGACGCATTAGGAGACGACCAATGGATGATTGCTATGCAAGAAGAATTAAATCAGTTCGAGAGAAATCAATTTTGGGAACTTGTTCCTAAACCAAGTGACAAACACATCATAGGTACAAGATGGGTGTTCAAAAACAAACTTGATGAGAACGGTATAATTGTTCGAAACAAAGCAAGATTGGTAGCCCAAGGATACAACCAAGAAGAGGGAATTGACTTTGAAGAAACTTTCGCTCCGGTTGCAAGGTTAGAAGCTATCCGTGTTTTACTTGCTTACGCTTGTTCATTGAATTTTCAGCTTTACCAAATGAACGTCAAAAGCGCATTCTTAAATGGCTACATCAATGAAGAAGTCTATGTCAAACAACCCCCGGGCTTTGAAGACTTCAAGAATCCTTCACATGTCTTTAAGTTGAGAAAAGCTCTTTATGGCTTAAAACTAGCACCTAGAGCATGGTATGACAGACTCAGTACATTCTTATGCGAAAAAGGTTTCGAGAAAGGTAAAGTGGATAAGACCATGTTCATAAAGAAGATCAAAGGTAACACTTTATTAGTACAAGTCTATGTCGATGATATTATATTTGGTTCAACTAACCAAGATTTGTGTGAAGAATTCTCGTTGATGATGCAAGGAGAATTTGAGATGTCTATGATGGGCAAGATGAACTATTTCCTTGGATTGCAAATTAAGCAACTGAAAGATGGTATCTTCATCAATCAATCAAAATATTGCAAGGAACTTTTGAAAAAGTTTGATATGGATAATTTCAAATCAATGCACGCGCCAATGGGCTCCGATACTTATGCTGATCAAGATGAATCCGGTATTTCCATTGATATTACTAAATATCGAGGCATGATTGGATCACTGCTATACTTGACGGCAAGTCGTCCTGACATCATGTTCAGTGTATGTCTATGTGCACGATTTCAAGCAAACCCGAAGGAATCTCACATCATGGCGGTAAAAATAATCATGAAATATCTCAAAGGAACAACCAATGTCGGCCTATGGTACCCAAAAGGTAATATATGCAATTTAATTGGTTATTCGGACGCTAATTATGCAGAATGTAAAACAGATAGAAAAAGCACAAGTGGCACTTGTCACATTTTGAGAAATGCATTAGTCTCTTGGGCATGCAAGAAACAAGCTTGTGTGGCTCTTAGTACGACCGAGGAGGAATACATTGCAGCAGGTAGTTGCTGTGCACAAATTCTATGGCTCAAGCAACAACTCTGTGACTACAGACTCGACCTTGGATGCATTCCACTCCGATGCGACAACACAAGTGCAATCAACATTACAAAAAATCCTGTGATGCATTCTAGAACAAAACATATCGACATTCGACATCACTTTCTTCATGATCATGTACTTCAAGGAGATGTCGAAGTCACCTTCGTGGATACGCATAATCAACTAGCAGATATTTTCACTAAACCATTGGCAAGAGAACCGTTTTTCAAGATCCGAAGAGAGCTAGGTATCTTGGACGAAAATGACATTATCTAATTAAGGTACATGGATATGATCTTAATCTTAACTTTATGGTAATATATCATGATCCATGTTTTTATTACTAAATGTTTGATATATGACCATGAAATCCCCAAAAATTAAGTATTTTTTCACTTTTTCGCTAATGACAATCGGTTGTCATAGAGTGACAATCGGTTGTTGCTAAAAAAATTTAACTTCTGTTTTCACAACAATCGATTGTCACTCCATGACAACCGGTTTCTCTCTCAATCCTTTCGCCCTTGTTTAAATTTTCAAAGGGTGCAATCGGTTGTCATCAAACAACAATCGATTGCACAGTTCAAAATTTTGAATTTTTTTTCTTCCAGTTACACTCTCTTTTATTCTTTCTCTTCCATTGCCATTACTATTATTTATTTTATACTAGTTTTTTTTAATGTTTTAAGTGTTTTGGTCAACAACTTTTTAATGCTTAGTCTTTTCCTATGACACAATTTTTTGGATAGTCACACACTCAAGAATCTCTATGCTACAAGTCTCTATTGTCTTGAACTAAACCATTGAATGCCTTACCTATCCATTGAATGCCTATCTATCTATAAAATCTCAACCAAAACCTAAACTTCATATATCCTCTTTTGTCTCAAGAAACCCTACAAACACCAAATACCCTTTTCCCCTTCCAATTCTCTCATCCCTCACCATGTCAACATCAAAGAAAGGCAAGGGAAAAGCTTCTTCCTTATCTCAAGGTGATGATATCTCAAAACTCATTCCATCAAGAATCCAAAGGGAAAGATTTGTGTCTCACTTTTAGAAGATGACGGTTCTTCTACCAAGGTTCGGTAATCTTGACAACTTCTATTCCAAATGCTTCAGTTTTCCAGCATTATTTCGATCTCAAGGGATATACAAGTTAATTGGTGTTAATGGACCCATTTACCCTACTTTGGTTATGATTTTCTACAGCAATCTAACCATTACTAGAGGATGCATGATTTCAAATGTCAAAGGGGTTCCTATAGAACTCACAGTGCAGAATTTTGGTGAAGCTTTGGGTATTCCACATGATGGTGCTTGCATTAAACTTCTCTCAAATGCAAATCTTTCTGGCTACAGCAAAAGAGACTTCTACTATGGAATTTCAAGAATTCCCGAGCGTGATTTTATTCAGAAAAGGCAAAGGCTTATTGGTGGAACTCCGGAGAGGAACTCTTGGTCTGCAGGAATTCTCACTATAGATGATCGTTTGATCCACTACTTTTTGGCGTATGTGGTTATGCCAAAGTTCTCAAACATTTCCAATGTCAATGATTGTGAGATGCAGATTCTGTATGCGATGAAGAATAGGATTCAAATCAACTGGTCTTATGTGATTCTACATCATTTGGCACTACATAATGAAAATGCTTCTGCTCTTCCTTATGGCTCCTGGCTTACCCTTGTGTTTGAGAAGTTCAATGTTCCCTTGTCTGGTGAATACATGGTGCATATGACTAACCCCAAACGTGAAATCACTCCGAAGAAAGTATGTAATACCAAAACCGGCGTCAAATTTGATCCGATTAATAGAACCATCACATACATTCATACTCCTTCACAAAACCAACCTCCACAAGAACAACCACTTCAAAACCAACCTCCACAACCAATGGAAAACTCCTTCAATCAAGTTTTTGACTACCTTCACTACATGAACAACAACATAAACACTCAATTTGCTCATCTCTATGCCCATACAAATGTCCCTCCTTATGAAGTTCAACCCTATCATTACCCTTTCATTCAACCTCAAACCAATTAAGGCAATGATGGTGAAGATCAAGATGATGAAGACTTTGTTGTAGGCATGGATGATTAGTTTTTAAGTTATTATATTTCTTAGTACTTTATGTTCTTATGTTTTATGTCGTTTTTCTAGTTTCGTTTAAGACACTTCATGTATTGTGATCCTTTTCATTTTGTGCACTTTGTTTCTGTTATATTTATGTATGCAAACTTTATTTATGCTATGTTGTTTCTATGTGCAAAAATTTTATGGTCTTCTTTCCTATTCCTTTTTGCTAATGACAAAGGGGGAGAAGACTTTGTAGTTTTTTTTGTGTTTCTCTAACCCTAATTGCAGCAAGCAAGCAATCTTCAAAACCCTCATGCAATAGATCAAGGGGGAGTCTTTGACTTAGGGGGAGTTTTAAAGAACTTGATTAGAGAAGACCCAGACGCACTCCAAACTTCAAGCAATGGTTGTCATCATCAAAAAGGGGGGGACTGTGGAATCAAGCTTTCCAAATGTTTTGATGAAGACAAGCTAGCATGAAAAAATGAATGGATCAAGATAGAAGATTTATCTCAAGCAAGATTCATTGATCAAGATCAACATTTCAAGACTTATGGCTTAAGGTATATGAAATTTTTGATCTTATGCTCTTAGTGCTCAAAACTATTTTTAATCATGCATTTACTTTATTAAAATAATATTTTGAGTATATACTATGTATGATTGAAGAAGGATGTTTTAAATTGCTTAAAATCTTTGAAAATAATGATTTTTCAATTTTTGTACACAAGCAATCGATTGTCATGCTAGGACAATCGGTTGCATTCAAAAAACAAAAGTTTATGTTTGACGACAATCGATTGTCATCTAGCAGCAACCGATTGTCATGTGTTCTGTTTTCAAATTTTTTGAACATTGGCTTATGAGCAACCGATTGCTCCTCAATGACAATCGGTTGTCATAGTTATATTTTTCAAACTTTTTAAACGTTGCTTTTACAGCATTCGATTGTTGCTTTAGTGCAACCGGTTGTTGTGCTTCAAATTTTGAAAAATTTTATTTTTCCAGCAACTTTTTGTAACACCTTTTCATGGCAATCTTTGTATCTTTTGAAATACTTTTTCTAGTTAAAACGGTTAAACATTGCTATGATTCATTGAAGAGGTATTACTACACTATAAATTATTTTTATTTAGAATTTTGAAAATACAACAACAATCACAAAAACAATCACTAACAACTATTACTTTCTATTCTTTTGATCATACTCTCTATACTCAAGATTTTTGTTCATCATTTTCATATGCATACTGAAAATTGTTCTTGAGCACTTAAAAGAGTATTCCATGTTAAATTCCATATTGAATAGAAAAGATCAATCAAGTGATTGACATTGCTCTTTCATCTTTCAAACTCTTATACAAATCAAACAAACTATTGTATCCTTGTTTTCAGGATTGATGGAAACAAGAAAGACACTTAGGGAGGATTATTCTCTTTGTGGTCTTAGTGAAAATCCAAGAGGATTGTTCTTAGTCCAAGAGGATTGTTCTTGGTTGTTAGGTAGTATTTGTACAAATTACCAACTATAAGGAAATATCTTTCATGTTGAAAGGGGACTGAAGTACTCTCGGACTGTGAGGGGAACCAGGATACATCTCTGTGTTCTTTACTTTTTGCATTTACTGCTTTCATCACTTATCAGAAAAAGAAAGAAAAGAAACTCGTGCAAAAATATTCATACAATTAAGAAAAAGTTTTAAAGAACCTAATTCACCCCCCCTCTTAGGCGCATCTGAACTTACAAGGGGGTGTGTTTGTTTTAGAATTTTAGTAATCTGGGAATGGGGGGTGTGACGAGTACATGGGCTTTGCCCAATACAAAGTGGAGAGGGGGTCCAGTTCATTGGCTGTGTGAGGGCACACGAAGCTTATGGTGGACTTGGCCTTATAGTCGTCCACCGATGATCATGTAGATGAGATTTAGGAGGTCCATTATAATACTGTATACGCACAAGCACGTGATTATGACATAACGTAACATTGTTTTTTTTTCTTTTTTTCGTTTTCATTTTCACAACCTCTACAGTACCCTAATTTTCTCTCTCTCTCAGAACCCAAAAATCTCTCCCCTGCAAAACCTAACGCTGCTACCGGTGGCGACAACTCACCCTCCTCCCCAAACACGTATCAATCTCAAACCCCAATACAAACGACAACAACCCAAAAATCCAATAAAAAGAACAGCAAGCTAAGTATCGTTACCCTTCTCGCGATTTTTGTGCTTTGGTTTCAGTTCCGGTCCAATTTGGGTACTAATCCACCATCTTCTTCCCAATTTGCAGGTTGAAATAGCGGTGGCGCTTGAGGAGGACAGGGGTGGTTCAAGCACGGTTAAGGTTTTTGATCTGGAAACTCCAATCGTCTCTTCCTTTGGTCTTCAATGGCAACAAGGCTCGTCTTGCGTTCTTCCTGCGATTCAAGGTTTCTCCGTCTCAGAACTTCTTTCCCTTTTATTCGTCTCAGAATCCTCCTCTCCTCCTTTTTGTTTCCAGTATTTATAGTATTAGGAATTTTTTAGGGTTTCGATTTGTTAGATTTAGGAATTATTGTTATAAGCTTAGATTTAGGGCATTAGAGCAAATTAGGGGATTCACATCCATTGTACTTGATTTGGATTTGAATGAAATTGTAGGTTCTGATAATGATTTGTAATATTTGATTCTGTATAATATTTTTCCAGATTTTATGATAAATTTGATTATGAGATTTTGTAATGGTATTCAATTCTGTTACGATTCAACTTACTGTAATTTGATTCATTGATTTTTTTTCTGCTGTAATTCTAGCTTTTGTAAAGATTTTCTGGATTTGTAATATATTACTTTTAGTAAGATTTGATTCAACTCTCTAGATTTGGTTGTAGTCATATTTAATGCAATTTCTACAGTGACTGTTTTTGATAGAACCAAACGTGGATTTAGGTGTTAATTGGAACAGTTGTTGTTTCATGGAATTGGGTTTGCGTTGTTATCTTTTCCTAGCATAACATATTGAATGAACGAATTTGGGCCTTACATCGTGACAGTTTTCTTTTCTGCCCAATAACAAAAAAGTTTTTCTGATAACAATCATTTCTTACAGTCTGGGCCCAATATTAGGCCTTTTTTATAAAACAGGTCTTTTCCAAACATTAAACTTATATTTACAAAACTCTTAATAAATATTTATATAAAACAACAAAATTTTCTAATAATAATATAATTAAACTAAATATCCTTATAATTTGTAAAAGGATCTCTTTTTTTTCTTATAATAATTTTTCTCTAAAATAAAACAGTAAAACGTTAAATGGGCTTGGCTAAATAAACAAAATGGGCCTAATCTCATAACCATACCCCCTCTTTTTTATTTAACAACAAAATGGGCTTGTATATTGAATTTTCACCTCCTCTTTTTATTAACAACAACAAAACCTAATGGACCCTTAAATAAAAATTTGATTTCCTTTTGAGATATTTTTAATATTCGAATCTCATGGGTCATTGGCCAACATGCTTCGCAAATAGGCTTACGGGTATATGGGTCTTTCTGATTTAGAAAGCCCCACTCCCTTGCATTAAGATACAACCCTCTGTTGACTTGGATTCTTAAGATGGGCCATCAGATATTGATGTACCATCCTTAATCAAAATATTTTTCCTCCATTTTTAACCTTAAAATGTGATCATACAAGTAGGGAAAATTTGGGGTACGACACATATCACATGTAGGAATAGTTGTCTCAACTTCTTCTGGGACATCATCTTCTCAAGTTGATTCATCAATAATCACATTTTAAGACACCATTATCACCTTGGATCTGGAGTTGAATGCTCTATATGCTTTACTGTTTGTAGAGTGTCCCAGAAAAATTCCTTCATCACTTTTAGCATACAACTTCCTTCTTGGCTCAGGGTCCGCCAGAATATAACAATTACTTCCAAATACATGGAAGTATTTGATAGTTGGATTTCTTCCTCTCCACAATTCATATAGAACAACAAAGGTACCATTTCTGATAGTCACTCTATTGTGAACATAGCAAGCAGTGTTCATGGCTTCAGCCCAAAAGTAAAGGGGTAATTTCTTGGCACGAAGCATAACTCTAGCACATTCTTGAATAGTATTGTTCTTGTTTTTAAACACACCATTTTGTTGAGGAGCGATGGGTGAAGAAAACTTATGACTAATTCCTTCAGATGTAAATAATTCTTCAAACTTGTTCTTCTCAAATTCCTTCCCATGGTCACTTCTGATTCTGACAATACCACAATCCTTTTCTCTTTGAATCTTGTGGCATAATTCTTTGAAGACTTCAAACACTTCACGTTTCTCTTTGATGAACTTCACCCAAGTGAATCTTGAGTAGTCATCAACAATAACATATGCATACCTCTTTCCCTCAATACTTTCAACCAGCATAGGTCCCATAAATTCCATGTGAAGTAGCTCTAGAACTCTTGAGGTGGCAAGATTTTGGATCTTCTTATGGGACATCTTTGTCTGCTTACCAATTTGACATTCACCACAAATTCTCCCTTCATAAATATTAGCCTGGGAACATCTCTAATAGCTTATTTTGACATGATCTTCTCCATACCTTTCATATGTAGATGACCAATCTTTTGATTCCATAGGTTGACTTCATCATATTTTGACATTAAGCATGTTCCTGAAGAGCTCTATAGGTAGCAGTTGTCTTTTGATTTGGTTCCCTTCATAACCACTTCATCCTTATCATTTGTAATCAGGAACTCATATTGAGTAAAGTTATCTTTGAGACCATGGTCACATAGTTGACTGACACTTATCAGATTTGCAGTCAGCCCTTTTATAAACAACACATTATCAAGACTAGGTTGTCTTGTATAGTTCACCTTTCCAACACCTTTAATTTCACTTTTTGACACATATCTAAAAGGGACATATCTAGTGTCACATGGTTTAATGTCCAATAGGAATTTCTTAACACCAGTCATGTGTCTAGGACATCCACCATCAAAATACTAATCCTCTCTAGTTGAGGCTTTGAGAAAAGTGTAAGCTATGAGTCCATACAAATCATGGTGAGGAGCTCCTCTTGACTTTACCTTAGTATTAACATATTTTATTCTGTAAGGAGTAATATGGTTGGGATACACATATCGTTTGTAACAAGAGGACTTTAAATGGCCAAAGATCCCATAATAATGACATCTCCATGGTTGATACATGGGACTATAATACCTTCTCTGATGTCTCAACTGGTGTTGGGACATGTGACTTGACATCTTCTGCATTTGTTTCATCTTTTAAGGAACAAACTCTGCTATTTTCTTGTTGTTCTTTGTTGTACCCCAAAATTTGCCCTCCCATATTCTTCTAGGTTTATCAAGAATCATCTTCAAATGGTTCAGGACTTCTCAAGGATTGCACAGTCAAAAGCTTCATTTGCTTCACAATCAACTACAGGGGAAAAATGGTCATTTTACAGTCAAAAGTCAAAAAATTTGGTCAACATATAATTTTGAGCTCACAATCATCATTTGATCAATTCTTGATCATGATTCCACAAGCATGGCTCAAAAAACATCAAGATGCAAAAGTTTCTATTTTTGGACAGCAGAAAAGTCAACTGTAACTTGACCAGGGCATAACTTTTTCATGGTTCATCATAAAAATCCCATCAAATGCTCATTTTGAAGGGGATGACATTTCCTACAACTCATCTTCACATTCCAAGTCCAAGAAATGCTCTCACAAAAAGTTATCAATTTCTACATTATAGGTCAATTTCAAAAGTCAACAAAAATGCACTTTAAGTCAAACACCATAACTTGAGATTGGTAAATCCAAATGACATGGGACCAAAGGCATTGGTTAGAGGACTTCAAGACCTTTCCAAAATGTCCAAGAACATGTTCATATGATCAAAATTGAGCAAGATATGCCTTGGAGAAGTTGGGAAATTTTTGTGAAATGGCAAAAGTCAACTATCCTTAAAACTTCAATTTTTAACAAAAGGGCCCACTTTCTTCCACTTGATTCAGCCTTGTCATGCCACACACGTGTCCCATGATTAATTTAAAGATCAAACATTTATTTTTCTATTTTATTTAATTTTTATTGATTTAATTCATTTTAAATCTTTAATAATTCAAATAAAATCTAAAAATCAATGAAATAGTATCTTTTTGATTTATACAGCTTTCATATATCATGTGCTGACCAAACAATTCGTGCTAGGGCTTATGTGTACACAAAATCTTAAGATTTGATTCAAATATGGAAAGGTTAACAATGGAGGAAAGTGTAAACCTAATTCTCTCCTATAGATGGATTAAGGCCCAGCTGCTGACCTAATTCTATTGCCATATATGCAAGCAAGCCAACCCTAATGCCATACAGGTGAGATTGCTGCATACAGAGCCATAACCATATTCAAAAAATCAAGAACAAAGTCAAATCTGTTTTCTCACTTCCAGGCCCTTTCAAGGAGATTGAAAGATTCAAACACATTGCAGGGATCCCCAGGAACACATTGCAATCAAAAACAAGCCTTAAGGCTCAAGAAACATGCAAGAACAGTCCCTTGGTTTGTCACTTTTTTTCAGAATCGCATCTCACAATTCATGCATATTTAACATCTTTTGTTGATTGTTTTGTGTTCATAGAACTCAGGTGAAGCTTTTGGTGTGATTCAATTGGATTAAGATGCCCTAAAACGTAAACCACCATTGATGAAACTTAGGGTTTCGAAGCTTCCAAATTAGGGCTTTGTGATATAGGAAAAATCAGAGATTCTAAAGCCCATGGTTGAATTCGTCAAGGCCAGACGAATCAAACCCAACCCTCGTGATGAATTTATATTGCGCACAAACCTAATCGCTATTTTTCCTTTTTCAGTTTGTGGGGGTTAAAAAACCCCGTTATCTCTTTATTCTTTTGCAGGAAAACGAAGAAGATGAAGGACGTGTTCCATCCTGAGTGGTCCATTCAAATAATCAGCGCGCGTGTTTTGCTTTTCCAGCATGGGCGTTGATTTTTATATATTATAATTAATTGTTATTGTATTAACAAAGGCATTCAGTTGGCGTAGTGGAGGATGAGATGTCTGGCAACCATTGGGACCTGGGTTCGATTCCCAGGTCCACCCAAACGCTTGTTCATTTTTTTTCTAATGTGTTCCTATACAGGCTTCCAAATAGTGAACACCATATACCTCACGCTTCAGCTTGCCAAGTGGCCCCAAAGCTCAATCCAATGGTCAGGATGGAAGCACACCATATTCTCCAGTCAACCAACAGGCACTTGATCCAGAAAGTCAACGAAGGCTTGATGTTCTTGGGCTTCAGATTGCTTATAAAACCTCATATTTGGGCCATCACACCCCCCCTGGTTTGCTATTTTTTATTTTCTTTTTCCTTTTAATTTCTTTCATTAATCATTATTGTTATTATTATTAATTAACAAATTATTTTTTATAATAAAATCAGAAACTTAAAATATTGTTTATTTTTATTATTTATTATTTTCACTATTAATAAATATTTTTGTAAATAAATGAAAATTAATTAATTTAGTCTTTTTGTTAATTAGGTTTGACTTTAATCTTTTTTATAATAAATAAAATTAACTTAGAATTAGGGTTTTACTAACTCTTTTTATTTTTATTTCATTAAAATATAAAAACACAAAAACATATTTTCTTTTAATTATTTAATTAATTAGGTTTAGGTTTAATATTTAATTAATTGCAAAAAAGGACAAATTACTTTCTTTTCTCAAAAAGGGTCAAAACCCTAAGACGTTCCCGATTTAACTTCTTTCGCGCTTTAATTCCTTTTGATCATTATTGATGTAACTGCTTCCGAGGATGTAATAGTTAAATAGGATTTTACCGCTTTCTTTACCTTTCTCGTATTTATTTCCCAAACGGGTTATGTTTTTGGCGATGTATAGACTCGCGCCTTGTAATAGCGTAGATTTACCTTTCCGTACTTTATTTCCCGCACAAATATTAACTGTTAACAATGCATGACAAGACTTGTATGAAAAATAAAACCAACTCGTAGCTCACAAATGCATGTTCAAAAGATAAATATAAACTGAAACAACACACGTGCACATGCCACTCCTAGGGTACGCCTCACTGGTTGCCTCGAACGTGGTCGTCAAGTATAGGGTGTTTTAGAGGTCGCCCTCCTGTCTAAGATCTAGTTGCCTCGAAACGGTTGCCTCGGATAAAAAGGATCTAGGACATTAGGGTTACCACTAAGGCGTCCTACCGTTGCTTTGGTGACCACACATGTCCCTAATAATCGAATTGACCTGAATAACTCCAACGACGGTGCTACCTACTTCTCAATAGTGGGATAGTATTGTCTAAAGGACTCTTACACAGCCTAATTCCTTTAGAGTAGGTAGATTTCTCCTGGGTACTTGCTCTTTCAAAAATAAATAAAAATACTTTTCGCACCTACACTTTTCTAACAAAAGTTTTCAAACAACACTTCATACACTCTTGAGGACAGATACAAGAGTTAAATCGAAGTTTTCAAACAAACTTTTTCAAAACCCACAAACACAAGAAAAGCAAAACATTTTTGAAAACATAGTGAGCAAGTAACTAAGAGCCCGTGGATAACCACGGATAGAAAGGGTGCTAACACCTTCCCTTTCTATAATTTACCTCCCGAACCGAGAAACATCTCGAAAAGGAATTTTGCTGTGCTTTTGTCCTTTCCTTGTTGGAGAAAATAAAAGACGGTGGCGACTCTTGCTTACCGCGACATTTCGCGAACCAGCATTCCAAAACAGTCAGTTCTATTTCCACCGATCACAGAACTGGCGACTCTGCTGATTGGAAATTCCTCTGCTGGGTTTACAGATCTGATCTTGACTGGGGAGAGAATTGAAGCTGGTATCAAGTCTGGGAAGATACAGAAAGGTGACTCCTCGAACACTAAGAAGAAACCATCCAAAAAAGAATCTAGTGTTGTCTATGGTTCAAGAGGGCAGAATAGATCCGAACACCGCCAAGCTGTCAACTCGGTAGTTATTTCAAAACCGGCCAGTGATCCTCAACATCGCAACCAACAAAGGGAAGAGAGACCTAAGAGGTAGTTCACTAGACTCAGTATGACCTTGTCCCAGATATTGCCATAATTGCTGGAGACCAATCTGGTAACTCTAAGGGACCCTCCTAAGAATCCCAATAAGACACCTTCAAGGTATAACCCCAACGCCCGATGCGCTTATCATTCTGGAAGCCCGGGGCATGCTACCGATGATTGTTGGACTCTGAGGAACAAGGTTCAGGATCTAATCGATGCAAAGGAAGTCCAGTTCGAAGCGCCCGAGGCTCCCTATGTGATTACTGCTCCCTTGCCAAAGCATGGCTAGGATTGAAAAACTTTTGTACATTCGAATGTTCAAGTTGTATTTTTCTTTAATTGTTCAAACATTTATTCATGTCAAACGTTGTTATTTCATTAATGCATTACACGTGTCTGTTTTGAAGTAATTGTGTTTACTATGCTTAAAATTGCTTTTATTTTTGATGTTCAACTCTCGATTTAAAAATTCTAAGCCTCTTGAGGGAGGATGACGAAAACGATACCACGATCTTCACCGTATGCTTTTGAATAAACCCCGCTGATGAAGTACAGGCATTGTTTCAAATCCTAAACACTGGAGTTATAAGGAAGATAATCCCTCGTCAACCCCTTCGAGCCAGAGAAGTAGGAGTTTTTTCTTTTCGAAAATTAAAACCCTTAATCATAACCTGGGGCAGGGTAGTTCTCTCAGTTGATTCAGGTGCACAACGAATGGCACTAAGGAAGTCCTTACAAAACAAAAGATAGTGATGGTTCCGAATAATCATAAAGACAGGCAGTCATTATCTCTCAGAATAAAAACCCAATAAGTCAAAACCTATGAAGGACACTTACAAAACTGGGGCATCCCGTTGACTGTAATCCCAAAAGAAGAAACAGTTCAGGCAAAATTTAGGGATAACACAATCAAAAAGAAAGAGGTCCTACAAAAAAGGAAATGACTGCCTATTCAAAATAAACTGTCAATATCCGAACCATCACTGGTATATCAGAGCAAAGACTCAAACAAGGTCTAACGCACGATCAGCTGAGTTTAGGTTTGAAGAACATCACGAAGAGCGGGTGGGTACAAATATAATTTGAGCTTTTACCCTTTGTTTCTTAAACCGTGAACCGGGCCACGCTACAACCCTTAAAAGTCCTAGCTGAAGCATGGGTTAGTTCGAAAGCATACTGTTACGAAAGGTATCCTGACTCCTTAAGGCTTGCGGTAAAATAACGAGTTGACATCACAGTTTACAAAAAATTCACTTGTTTTTATGGAAAAAAAATGCATTTTCAAAAACTTCAAGACAGACATAAGCTTTGCATTTTTAATATAACATTGCTTGCATATGACTATTTGTTTGAACAATATAGAAGTTCGCACGACGAATGTCTAATAAACAAAAGCAACTCCAATCCAGGGGCACGGCATGAGCATTATCCATCATCTGGGGCAGTTAAGTCAAGATTCAGAGAATCTCTCAAATGCCAAACAGCCTGGGGCAAATCTCCATCTGAGTCACTTGGGGCATTAGACAGATTCCCGCAACGAATCTTGCACGATCAAACAAAGACATCTTCTGGTAGTATGGCAACGCAACACTACTGACAGTGACAACTCCCTACACTCCGAGAATGTGGACATAGTCGGAAAAACACTACGCATAATCAAAGACCCGCTAGGTTGACACACCTAGGCAAAAATAAGGGCTTCCCGGCGAACCAAAAGGGTTCGGGCAAAAATAAGGGACGAAAATGAAAAATCTGTACACCCGACAAGTCGAAAACCTGAAAAGGCGGCTTGGGCAAAAATGGGTATCCCGGTGGACTGAAAACCCGAAAGGGCGGTCCAGGCAAAAGTTAGGGATCAAAAGCGTACGACTATGTCCCGGCATCTCGTCACTTGCCTACCAGAAGAAGATTTGTCAACCGGCAGTCATCAAGCACTCCATAGGTACCTTCTCCCACAGAAACTGGGGCAATAAGAATTGTCTGAACGATCTAGTTGCTCTGTCCACCAAGGTAAGTTCAGTTGAAGAACATGACCAAGATACCTTCACTCCCCAAGAGTAAGTCAAATCAACAATACTCTCCCCAAGCAGAGTTGGTCTCCAATCAGCCCTAAAAAGGCTCAGCATCCAGCAAGTCAGCAACACTTTCCCCAAGCAGATTTAGTCTACTGTCAGCCTTAAGGAAGTTGGGTATCCCCAGAAGATCTCAACATTCCCCAACAGAGTATACAGATGTTCCTAAGCAAGTATCCACGGCAGTCTTAATATAAGATTGTTCTTCGGCGGAATATCAGACACCCCAGTGGAGCCATTTCCCCAGTGCAGTCCAAGAGTTTCCCCAGGAGAGTTGAATCATCCTCCCCAGTAGATTCTGGAAGCTTATCCCCAGTAGATTTTGGAAGCTTGTCACCTACAGTGTACATGTGTCTCCCCGGCTTTATTCAAAGTTTATTCCCCACCAGAGCCTATAACTGGGTTATCCTCAGCTAATTACCACAGAAAGATTGTCCTCGGCAAGTTCTTCCTATCCCCCAGCGAAGTTCATCAAATTCCCCAACATAACTTATCAATGGAATCCCCAGCAGAGTTATCATCAAATCTCAGCGAAGTATCTCTTCCCACAGAGTAACTCCCCGCAGAGTAATCTCTCCAACAAGTTTATTCCCCAACGGAGTCATTTTCTCCTACCGGTTTATTCTTGCAACCATCATCCCCAGCGGAAACGAAGAACTCTACTCTTCAACATCAGCCCAGGATCAACAATTTCCCGGCATTCGTCAAGGATTTATTTTCCCCAGACAAAATACATTCATAAACATTCACATTTCATATCTCCTATTTTACATACATGATAAAGTGCATACGACACTATATCATTTATTTTTGAATATCCTGACATCATGCATTTCATACATCATGACATTGCATACAACTGATGCTTGCCTTTTCAGAAAAAAGGGAAATCCAAAGATGATTAATATCAACTGTCGAAATTCTAGATTCGATACCTGTATCTAGCCAGGGCATATCTGTGGGCGACTAATTCCGGATTCGATACCTGTATCTAGCCAGGGCATATTTGTGAGCGATTGATTGTGGATTCGATACTTGTATCTAGCCAGGGCATATCTACATTAAAGAGATTTCAGAGATAGCTTGGAAATGCTCCGGATATGGATGCTATTCTTTTGCTTATTCAAAGTTTCTTCTCAGAGATAGCTTAGAGATGCTCCAGACATGGATGCTATTCTTTTGCTTATTCAAAGAGATAGCTTGGAAATGCTCCGGATATGGATGTTATTCTTTTGCTTATTCAAAGTTTCTTCTCAGAGATAGCTTAGAGATGCTCCAGACATGGATGCTATTCTTTTGCTTATTCAAAGAGATAGCTTGGAAATGCTCCAGACATGGATGTTATTCTTTTGCTTATTCAAAGTTTCTTCTCAGAGATAGCTTGGAAATGCTCCAGATATGGATGCTGTTCTTTTGCTTATTCAGAGTTTCCTTTCGGAGATATCTTGGAAATGCTCCAGATATGGATGCTATTCTTTTGCTTATTCAAAGTTTCTTCTCAGAGATAGCTTGGAAATGCTCCAGATATGGATGTTGTTCTTTTGCTTATTCAGATTTCCCTTCAGAGATAGATTAGAGATTCTCCTGACCCGAATGTTATTCTACTGCTTATTTAGAGTTCCTTTCAGATATAGCTTAGAGATACTCCTGACCCGGATGTTATTCTACTGCTTATTCAGATTTCTCTCCAGAAATGGCCTAGAGATGCTCCAGACTCGGATGCTATTCTATTGCTTATTCAGAGATTCCTTCTAGAGATAGTTCAGTTGCGACCCAGGCATGGCGACTTTCTGATACTTATTCCAGAGTTCCTTTCAGATATAGCTTAGAGATGCTCCTGACCTGGATGTTATTCTACTACTTATTCAGATTCAAACTTCTAAAGACAACTTAGAGATGCTCTAGACCCGGAGGCTATTCTATTGTTTAGTCCAGATTCATTCAAAAGACATTCCAGATATGATCCAGATTCAGATGACATTCTGTCACTCACTCAGATACAGTATGGATATACCCCAGACGCGGCGGTCATTCTACTGTTTATTCAGACGTCAGCAATTAGATATAGACTAGATATGCTCCAGACACGGAAGTTATTCTATTTCTTATTCAGATTCAACTATCCATTACATTTCCAAATGGAATCTATAAGCCCATTCCCGACAAGGTTCTGTTACATCTCCAGATGGCATCTATAAGCCCATCCTCATATCCATCATCTCTCCAAATGGCATCTATAAGCCCATTCCCGACAAGGTTCTGTTACATCTCCAGATGGCATCTATAAGCCCATCCTCCTATCCACCATCTCTCCAAATGGCATCTATAAGCCCATTCTCGACATCACATTGTTGATACTCCACTATGCGAGTGCAAATTTCTGGGCACTCTAGTGTTCGATCATCTTCCACCTTCGGATCACGAAAGGCACACAAGCCAATCTACATCCTCAGGTCTAAGAAGATTGAACAGGGGCAACTGTTGTACCCCAAAATTTTCCCTCCCATATTCTTCTAGGTTTATCAAGAATCATCTTCAAATGGTTCAGGACTTCTCAAGGATTGCACAGTCAAAAGCTTCATTTGCTTCACAATCAACTACAGGGGCAAAATGGTCATTTTACAATCAAAAGTCAAAAATTTTGGTCAACATCTTATTTTGAGCTCACAATCATCATTTGATCAATTCTTGATCATGATTCCACAAGCATGGCTCAAAAATCATCAAGATGCAAAAGTTTCTATTTTTGGACAGTAGAAAAGTCAACTGTAACTTGACTAGGGCATAACTTTTTCATGGTTCATCAGAAAAATCCCATCCAATTCTCATTTTAAATGGGATGACATTTCCTACAACTCATATTCACATTCCAAGTCCAAGAAATGCTCTCACAAAAAGTTATCAATTTCTACATTATAGGTCAATTTCAAAAGTCAACAAAAATGCACTTTAAGTCAAAGACCATAACTTGAGATTGGTAAATCCAAATGATATGGTACCAAAGGCATTGGTTAGAGGACTTCAAGACCTTTCCAAAATGTCCAAGAACATGTTCATATGATCAAAATTGAGCAAGATATGCCTTGGAGAAGTTGGGAAATTTTTGTGAAATGGCAAAAGTCAACTATCCTTAAAACTTCAATTTTTGACAAAAGGGCCCACTTTCTTCCACTTGATTCAGCCTTGTCATGCCAAACACGTGTCCCATGATTAATTTCAAGATCAAACATTTATTTTTCTATTTTATTTAATTTTTATTGATTTAATTCATTTTAAATCTTTAATAATTCAAATAAAATCTAAAAATCAATGAAATAGTATCTTTTTGATTTATACAGCTTCCATATATCATGTGTTGACCAAACAATTCGTGCTAGGGCTTATGTGTACACAAAATCTTAAGATTTGATTCAAATATGGAAAGGTTAACAATGGAGGAAAGTGTAAACCTAATTCTCTCCTATAGATGGATTAAGGCCCAACTGCTGACCTAATTCTATTGCCATATATGCAAGCAAGCCAACCCTAATGCCATACAGGTGAGATTGCTGCATACAGAGCCATAACCATATTCAAAAAATCAAGAACAAAGTCAAATTTGTTTTCTCACTTCCAGGCCCTTTCAAGGAGATTTAAAGATTCAAAGACATTGCAGGGATCCCTAGGAACACATTGCATCAAAAACAAGCCTTAAGGCACAAGAAACATGCAAGAACAGTCCCTTGGTTTGTGTCTTTTTTTCAGAATCGCATCTCACAATTCATGCATATTTAACATCTTTTGTTGATTGTTTTGTGTTCATAGAACTCAGGTGAAGCTTTTGGTGTGATTCAATTGGATTAAGATGCCCTGAAACGTAAACCACCATTGATAAAACTTAGGGTTTCGAAGCTTCCAAATTGGGGCTTTGTGATATAGGAAAAATCAGAGACTCTAAAGCCCATGGTTGAATTCGTCAAGGCCAGACGAATCAAACCCAACCCTCGCGATGAATTTATATTGCGCACAAACCTAATCGCTATTTTTCCTTTTTCAGTTTGTGGGGGTTAAAAACCCCCGCTATCTCTTTATTCTTTTGCAGGAAAACGAAGAAGATGAAGGACGTGTTCCATCCTGAGTGGTCCATTCAAATAATCAGCGCGCGTGTTTTGCTTTTCCAGCATGGGCGTTGATTTTTATATATTATAATTAATTGTTATTGTATTAACAAAGGCATTCAGTTGGCGTAGTGGAGGATGAGATGTCTGGCAACCATTGGGACCTGGGTTCGATTCCCAGGTCCACCCAAACGCTTGTTCATATTTTTTCTAATGTGTTCCTATACAGGCTTCCAAATAGTGAACACCATATACCTCACGCTTCAGCTTGCCAAGTGGCCCCAAAGCTCAATCCAATGGTCAGGATGGAAGCACACCATATTCTCTAGTCAACCAACAGGCACTTGATCTAGAAAGTCAACGAAGGCTTGATGTTCTTGGGCTTCAGATTGCTTACAAAACCTCATATTTGGGCCATCACACCCCCCCTGGTTTGCTATTTTTTAGTTTCTTTTTCCTTTTAATTTCTTTCATTAATCATTATTGTTATTATTATTAATTAACAAATTATTTTTTATAATAAAATCAGAAACTTAAAATATTGTTTATTTTTATTATTTATTACTTTCACTATTAATAATTATTTTTGTAAATAAATGCAAATTAATTAATTTAGTCTTTTTGTTAATTAGGTTTGACTTTAATCTTTTTTATAATAAATAAAATTAACTTAGAATTAGGGTTTTACTAACTCTTTTTATTTTTATTTCATTAAAATATAAAAACACAAAAACATTTTTTCTTTTAATTATTTAATTAATTAGGTTTAGGTTTAATATTTAATTAATTGCAAAAAAGGACAAATTACTTTCTTTTCTCAAAAAGGGTCAAAACCCTAAGACGTTCCCGATTTAACTTCTTTCGCGCTTTAATTCCTTTTGATCATTATTGATGTAACTGCTTCCGAGAATGTAATAGTTAAATAGGATTTTACCGCTTTCTTTACCTTTCTCGTATTTATTTTCCAAACGGGTTATGCTTTTGGCGATGTATAGACCCGCGCCTTGTAGTAGTGTAGATTTACCTTTCCGCACTTTATTTCCCGCACAAATATTAACTGTTAACAATGCATGACAAGACTTGTATGAAAAATAAAACCAACTCGTAGCTCACAAATGCATGTTCAAAAGATAAATATAAACTGAAACAACACACGTGCACATGCCACTCCTAGGGTACGCCTCACTGGTTACCTCGAACGTGGTCGTCAAGTATAGGGTGTTTTAGAGGTCGCCCTCCTGTCTAAGATCTAGTTGCCTCGAAACGGTTGCCTAGGATAAAAAGGATCTAGGACATTAGGGTTACCACTAAGGCGTCCTACCGTTGCTTTGGTGACCACACATGTCCCTAATAATTGAATTGACCCGAATAACTCCAACGACAGTGCTACCTACTTCTCAATAGTGGGATAGTATTGTCTAAAGGACTCTTACACAGCCTAATTCCTTTAGAGTAGGTAGATTTCTCCTGGGTACTTGCTCTTTCAAAAACAAAAAAAAATACTTTTCGCACCTACACTTTTCTAACAAAAGTTTTCAAACAACACTTCATACACTCTTGAGGACAGATACAAGAGTTAAATCGAAGTTTTCAAACAAACTTTTTCAAAACCCACAAACACAAGAAAAGCAAAAAAAATTTGAAAACATAGTGAGCAAGTACCTAAGAGCCCGTGGATAACCACTGATAGAAAGGGTGCTAACACCTTCCCTTTCTATAATCTACCTCCCGAACCGAGAAACATCTCGAAAAGGAATTTTGCTGTGCTTTTGTCCTTTCCTTGTTGGAGAAAATAAAAGACGGTGGCGACTCTTGCTTACCGCGACATTTCACGAACCAGCATTCCAAAACAGTCAGTTCTATTTCCACCGATCACATTCTTCATAGCTTGGTTATTATAACCAAGACCTTTCACATTCCTATCATTCTTCCCAGTTTGAAGAATCTCATCCAGCACAGTAAAGCCATTGTTTAGCATTCTTACAGATTTGGTCATATTGTCAAGTTTTGATTTTTGCAATATTACCTTCTCTTTAATATTAGCAATGATAGATAGATGTTTTACTTCCTCAGCCTGTAGTTAAGTAATATCTCTATTTTGCTCTTCTCCTTGTTGACATACTTCTTCACTTTTGATACAAAAATCCCTGTATGAGGCAGTGGGTTCCTTAAAAGTAAGTTCTTCATCATCAGATTCTTCATCAGAATTATAAACTCTAGTCAAGGCATTCACTTATTTGACTGATTCATCTTCACGATCACTTTTAGAGTGTTTCTCTGACCATGACACATATAGACCTTTCTTCTGCTTCTTGAGATAAGTGGCACACTCGTATTTATGTGTCCAAATTCCTCACATTCATAGCACTGGAATCCTTTTCCCTGATTTGGCTTTTCTTCAATCCCGGACTTTCCTCCATGGTCCTGATTTTTATTGATGTCGAATGACATGTTATTGGAATTTGACCTGGACTTCCTCAGCACTTTGTTAAACTTTCTTCCTAATAACACAAGATCCTCAGATACTCCTTCCAAGTTCAATTCACCATAATCCTCTGAGTATTCAATACTATATGCAAAAGATATACTCTTCTTCTTTTCAGACCTTTAATTGATAGCAGATTCAAAGATCTTAAGGGAGCTTACAATTTCATCCATAGTCATAGTGCTTATATCATGGGATTCTTCAATGGAAATCACCTTCATGTCAAACCTCTTTGGAAGATATTTGAGCATCTTCCCGATCAGATTATCCTCTGATATCTTTTCTCTGAGGTCTTCTGAGTCATTAGCAATGTCTAGAATAGTCATGTGGAAGTCCTGAATACTTTCATCCTCCTTCATTTTCAAGTTCTCATATTTTGTCGAGAGAAGTTGAAATTTTGCCATATTTACCTTAGAATTTCCTCCATGGACCTTCCTTAAGGTCTCCTAAGCAACTTTAGCATGCTTACAATTCTTTATCAGCTTGAAAATATTTTTATCAACTCCATTGAATATGGAATTGAATGCTTTGGAGTTTCCTTGGGCTGATAACTCATTAGCATCATTCCAATCTTCTTCGGGCTTCAACACATCAGTAACCTTACCATCTGCATCCACAACCTTTGGTGGTTCCCATCCTTTGACAACATTTTTCCAGGCCTTGTTGCCCAGGTATTTTATGAACATTTCCATATGAGGTTTCCAAATGTCATAGTTGGTACCATCCAGAATAGGTATTTTAACCATAATTCCACCATCTTGTCCATTGCACCAGAAAGTAACTTCCCTGAATCTCACCTAGAGTTAGAGCATGATGTCTACTCTAATACCAAATGAAATTATGACGGTCAGATCCCGGTTATCCTAAGAGATATCGAGACACCAGATCCAACTTCAACATGCAACAATAGGATAAATAAAAAACAAACAATGCTAAAGGTAAATAACACGCATATATGTTTACCCAGTTTGGTGATAACAACACCTACTCTGGGGGCTACCAAGTTAGGGACGAAATTAACTAGATAGTATCAATTTGTAGACCACACAACAAACCCACAAGTTTACATTCTACGCACTTAATCACTACCCTTTGCTTAACTTCTACCTAAACCACACCTATGTATAAGGCCCTCCACAAATCCCTCTTCAATCACACTCAGCGATTGGAGCAACTCTAAACACAATAGAGAACAAAAATAGGAAGTCACTCTTCCAAGACACGTAGTCCTCAATGCTTAAAAGCTTATGAGAACTGACAAATAAATACTCAATGCTTAAAACCTTATGAGCATTTGACACTCAAACATCCAATGCTTAAAAGCTTATGGATGCTTGACAGAACTTACAAGCCAACAACAAGTATTTTAAGAACCCTAACAAAACACACTCGTAAGTTCCACCTAAAATTAGGTATACACCAATCAATATATAACATTATTCTGGACTGGGTTGGCCTTCAAAAACGCAGCAGTGAGGCTTCACAAAGTCTGCAAAATATTCTCCAAGAAAATAGGTCCTTAATCAATAGTTTCCTAAAGTATCTTCATATTTAGAAACTTTGTATATCTTCAAAAACCAACATAGAATTGTTGATTTGTCAATCTTGGATGCCACATAAGCTAACTATATATTCTCTAAATATTCAGTAACTAACATATCAACTGAACCATAACGATCAGTTGTTGCAGACACGATGCCTTATTCTCCTGGTTGGGACATCATTCGACATGTTGAAAAATGCAAGTTGGAACATATTGTTCAACATATTGCTGCCAAGTTGGTTTAACCAAAATTCATGCCAATCATAATTTCAGAGAAATAACAAATACAGATCTTGCTTTAAGTATAGACGATTTACCATATACTTTGTCATGTAAAGACCTTCAATTTTCAACCACACACTTGTTTCGGTTTTCTCCTTTGAGACCTACTGGAGAACCTTATCACCAAGGCTCAATATGATGGCACTTTGAGCTTTCTCGATCATCGTCGTCTTCTCCTTCTCCATTAAGGAAACATCCATGTTTTTTGATCCTTTCAATGCTTCTAACAAACCCTACTGAACAAGAAAGGCTCACATTATCAAGCGCCATAATCTGAAAACATTTACTCCAGTGAATTTCTCAATCCCATACTTTGTTAATGTCATATTGATCCATGTTCACTGTAACACCCTAAACCCCTAAGCTTTTATATTAAGTATTACACGACAATCTAAGGTGTCACCAATGAAAAACCCTTTAATAACTCAAATATTTAGCAAACACACAGCAGAAATAAAAACGTCATACAACACTTGTCATCGCACGCTCACCTTCACTTAGAGTATCACTGCAGTGGTATCGATCTTATTTATAATAAATAAAACATCACAACTTAGGACATTTAGTCTCAAATTTAAAATTATATTAAACTACTTTCAAAGAAATGAGTTATCATATTCAACTCTCAACAACTTCAAACATAAACTGAATAATCAATTAAACTCCAACAATAACATAATAAGCAAAACAAGCTTTCCCAACCTCGATGTTACAGAATCAGATCAAGACTTCTAAAAGCAATAAAAAAACTAAAAGATGTAACTCTAAGAGCTATCTTACACTTATAACAACAAACTCTACTCATGAGTATCTGCAAGATATCCATGGTGGAAAACATCAAAGCATGGAGGGTGAGAATTCAAATCAATAATTAAATGGCATAACCTGCAAGGTAGATTCACAAACATCAACATACATATTCCATTAAACACATCAACACATTCTCACACTCTACTCATCATCATACACATTGTAATCACACATCGATCATTTAAAATTATTAAATGAGACTCACAATGTCAACTAGACTCATATGCATCTGGTACCATTTCATCAACAATTAGTTCACTCGGGAACTCAGTTAACCCTGATCGAACCCCTAATCCACCCTCGGATTTGGGACAAGTCACCAATCTACCCTGCTCGGATTATAACTCGCCTCTTTTATCAACTACAATGACATCATGAATGAAAGTCAAAACACGTCAATGCAACAACAACATAACTTTTAAAGTCCCCTCTCGATAATAAACAAAACATGCATTTCCTCAACAATAATAGCTCCCCCTACTCCAACTATTATTCAACAACATCAATATTGTACAATAACCTCAACATAACAACACCATCATAATAACATTATCAACATCAACATCTTCAAAGCAATAACATCACATATTCCACAATTTAATATATAATTAATTTAACACACAATTATATACAACATCACTTAATTCATCAACATAACTCATGATCATACAACCAAACTTATGCATACAAAGCATCATCTTTCGTTAATCACATAACAACACCAAATAACATCATCAATTTAATTATAAAAATTAAATAATTTTTCTAAATCAATTATTAACACTCAACAACCCCATGTAATCATGCAATTAATTAATTAAAATCATCTAAAACATGCCCAACAGCAGTTAACATGATTCACTCGACAACACAACATATAAAAGCCAACTCAACAACTAAAAACACAACCAGTGACATTATACCTTAAGTAAAATAATATATTCACGTCATTAAGTTCACATTCAGCCTATAGTATTATGTGTTAGCTTCCAACGCTTCGAACTGCGTCCCAAACGGAGTCACGGATCTCAAGTTATTACATTTTTCATTAGACATAGCAGAAGTCATGAGGGTCGACGAACGTCACCAAGAATTGGGTTTTTTCCCATGGCCAGTTCATCACCAAGTCCTAGAATCCACGGGTAAATACCCAAAATTTATTTTTCTGTGTTTTCCCCCATCTCAGAATTCGACATACAACAATTATCCAATGATTGACACCATAAATTCACAATTTATCACAGATTGGCATCAACAAAATCATGTATTTTCATACTTTCACATTTATCCCAAAAGCTCCAAAATCCCAACAATGGTAAAAACATATTAACACATCAAAATAGAAATTATAATTAATTAAAGTATATGAATTTCATCAACAATCACATCACATATCATTAAATTCATACTAATTTACATAATTAAATCAAAACTCAATGCCCTATTGGAGGTTAAGGACTCCTCAATTCTACCCTTTATGCATTGTGCTCGTTATTGAGATAGTTATCCCCCTTACCTTAAATTTTCCAGCAAGAAAGCAAGCCTAGCAATAATGAAATCTTCTCCCTCTTCAAGCCCTAGCCTTGAGTTTTTATCCCAACTATTATTTTGCACGTACTGTAAAAATCCTTCCAATTCTCCCCACTTTTCTATTTATAATGAAACTTAATCTCACATATTTGAGTAATTCCCTTATTACCCTTATTACCCGTATAAACACATAATTCATTTTAATTAAAATATAGGCAAAAATATACCTCGGGTCCTTTAAGTTATGTTATTATAACAAGGTAGTCCTTTATGTTTTTTTTTTGCTACAAGTTAGTCCTTTATTTTAACTAATGTTTGCACCATTGACCTTTTTCACAAACTTTGTTCCAAAAAAGATTATGTGGCACTAACGACGTTGATGTATCATTTAACATTGCTGACTATGTATTTGTCTTATTCTGGAAGACTTAAGATGTTTCAATCCCAATATTAGATTATCCAACCCTAATTAAGCTCAGTGGTCAAGGTAGAAGGAAGACGAAGTTAGAGATGTAGTGAACGTAGTGGACTGAGGTAAAAGGCAAATGCAGTTGGAGATGAAGTCATTGAAGGTGAAAAAATCGTGAAGCTGAGGTATATTTCGTTATATCTAAAATAAATGTGGTTCTCATTTATGTTTTGATTTTGAAAACAAAACTCTCCATCTTCTTTGCGTGTTTGATTTTAGTTAGATGTAATTGTGGGTTTTTTGTTGATAGTAGTATTGGTAGTGTTCATCTTAGGGTTTGTTGCTTATTTGCTTGTTGGGTCTGTCTATTGTTGGCGTAAACAGGTCAAAATGGTTATGGATGAATTTTACATCGACTTCCATCATGGGGGATATTTTTTTGATGACAAATATGTAGGAGGGGAAGTGTCAAACTGGAAATGTGATGGTGATACATGGAGTTACTTTGAGATTTTGGGGGTTGTTAAAGAGATAATGTATCCAGGGGTTCTTGAAATATGGTATTACTTTGCTGGAACCCTGACACTGTTAGAAGATCACTTTGGTGCAATAGAAGCACTAAACTGGTCCAAGACTAATGGAAAGGTTAACATATACATTGTCCACCCTATTTCTCAACCTGATATAATAGTTGTCCTACCTGAGGATGACTCTAATGCTCAACCCGAGGATGATTGTAATGCCTAACGTGATTTATTTTTCAATGACCAAATTGATGATGTTACTAATGAACAACCTGAGGCCCAACCTAAGGATGTTACTAATGCCCAACCTGATGATGTTACCAATGCCTAACCTGATGCCCAAACTAAGGATGTTACGAATGTCCACCCTGAGGCCCAACTTGAGGCCCATCCTGATGGCCAACTTGAGGCCCAACCTGACAGTGATGACAGTGTATTAGGGCACAAGTTTGATGACTCATATGATGAGGTTTTAAATGATGTATTTAATGAAGTGTTGGTGGGAGAATGAGGTTTTATTCCGGGACAAAGTGATTAACCTAATGATGAAATACTAGCAGATGAAACACCTCAAAATAGAAAGTGGAAGGGTGGGAGATCAAAGAAAAATAATGCAGCGGGAAATTCCGAAAAACACAAGGGAGGACCTAAGAAAAAAAGGGGTGGATGAAAGAAGTTCAGTTGCAATAGGTGATGAAATATCAAGTGATAAATATGTCCTTGATTTTGGTTTTAGGGAAAGGAGTACGTGTAAGAAAGTATGCCGAGGTTTGTCAGATTTTGACTATGTAACTGAAGAGCTAGAAAGTGAGGATAACATGAGTAGTGATTATTCAGATTAGGGTGGGAAGGTTAATCACCCATCATTTGTCATGCCTAAGAAGTTTAATTACTATAAATGGGTATTGGGAAGCTTTTTCTCAACAAAGGAGGAGTTCAAGGAAGCTATTGCAAGTTATGTTGTTCATAATGGTAGGGATCTAAGATTTCTAAAGAATGACAAGACTAGGGTTAGAGTGGGCTGCAAGGAAGGGTGTGGATGGGTTACTTTGTGTTTCAAATTTCCTAATAAGGATACATGGAAATTGAGAACACTGAATGACAATCACACTTGTAATAGAGAGTTCAATAATATGATGTTTAATACTAATTGGCTTGGGAAGAAATTATACTGAACAATTAGAATCAACCCTAATGTGAAACTCACTGCTATATGTGAAAAAGTGCATGAGAGATGGAATGTTGGTATGAATAAGATGAAAGCTTACTGGGCACAGAAGGCAACACTAAATATTGTTGAAGGGTCATTTAAAGAGAAATATTATAGATTGTATGGCTACACACATGAGCTATTAAGGTCTAATTCAAATAACACCATCAAGATGAATGTTCAAGAAATTGAACAACAACCAGTTGAACTTGAACAACAACCTGAAGAATATATTAGCAGACCAATACTACCAAGTTTTAATAGACTATATATGTGCCTTGATGCTTGCAAGAAAAGTTTTCTTGTTTGTAGACCAATAATTAGAGTTGATGGATGTTTTCTCAAACACAACTATGAAGGTCAGATTCTTGCAGCAGTAGGTAGAGACCCTAATGATCAAATGTTACCCATTGCATTGGTTGTAGTTGAAGCAGAGAGTAAAGACTCTTAGGCATGGTTCTTTAATCTTCTAGTTATGAAATTAGGAGGACTAGAAGAAGTTTGCAAACATATTACTTTCATTTCAGATCAATAGAAGGTAAGATACATGTCCTTCATGATTTTAAATTGCAACATATAGGTCCTTTATGATTTTAAATTGCAACATATAGGTCCTGCATGATTTTAAATTATAACTTAATTTTTTAATTATATGATTAAGGGTTGTTACCTGCAATAGAGGAGTTCTTACCTAGAGTTGACCAGAGATTTTGTGTTAGACACTTGTATAGCAACTTCATAAAAAGGTTTCCAAGAAAACAATTGAAGGAAATAATGTGGAGGGCAGCCAATGCAACATATTCCCAAGCATGGGAAAGGGAAATGAAGGAAATGAGGAAGGTTCATGAGGAAGCACACAAACACTTGTTGAATATTCCCCCTAGATTTTGGAGTAAGTTTATGTTCAAGTATAATACAAAAAGTGATGTGTTGGTGAACAATATGTCTGAAACTTTTAATAGTGTTATAATTGGACCAAGACAAAAGCCAATTGTAACAATGTTAGAGAAGATCATAGGGTACCTCATGGATAGATGAGCAACTAATAAATCCAAGATTGAAGATTACAGTAACTCTGTACTTCCAAGAATTAAAAAAGTGCTTGAAAGAAGGCAAGAAATCTGAAGGTTATTTATAGCAAGGTAATTCAACAATTTGTTTACAATATATAAATCTGTTATGATTATTAACACTAACCCAATATATTTCATTTGTTTTAAAGGTTATCATATGACATGATTTATGAAGTAAGACATATAAGTGTGACTAGAGAGAAATTCACAGTTGATCTCAATAGGTCGGAGTACTCTTGCAGGAGTTGGATGCTCAATGTCATTCCATGCTACCATGCAATTACTTGCATCCAAAGTAGATCTAAAGATCCAGCTGAGTACATTCCTCCCTTTTATAGGAAGGAGACTTACCAAGATTGCTACCAACCATTGATATATCCAACAAATAGGGAAAACTTATGCAAATTGACACCATATCCTGACATACTCCCACCATCATCCAGAAGAGCACCAGGGAGGCCAATAAGAAGAAGAAAGAAAGATGCAGATGAAAAGAGAAACGATATAACAAATGTTTCCATTTGCACCAAGACAATCCCAAACAACCACATCTGTCTAATCCCAAACTAATGCCATTATCCAATCCTAACCAACCCAAAGAGTTAAAACTAGAAAATCCCAAACATCCCCTTCAGTCCCAACTGTCCAATCCCAACCAACCCAAAGAGTTCAAACTAGACAGTCAGCATCAACCCAAAACCAATTTGGACAAACCCCAACTACAAGAACCTAGACCCGACAGTCTATCATGGTTGCCCGGTTACTTGCCATGAGAAGGCGAAGACAGGGACCTACAATAACATTTCATCCACCAACATACCAAAGACCAAAGATGGCCATAAGGAGAAAAGGAAAATAGATTGTTATCAATGTGTTTTCTATTTTGGGATCTTAACAATGTATTTTGGGAATTCTGTTTTGGGATCTTAATAATTTATTTTGGGAATTTTGTATTTTGGATATTAATTATGTTATGACTATGTTTTGAATTATATAACAATGTTTAACTTTATGTTAGGATTATGTTTTGAATTCTATAACAATGTTTTGGTTTATGTTACCATTATGTAATGTTTTGGTTTATGTTATGATATTAATCAGACTTTGGAAATAAACTGTAACAAACAGGTCATTTTAAGATCCAAAATATTGTAACAAAACAGATCAGTTATGTTTTTAATTGTAACAAACAAGTCCTATTTGTTTTTTAATTGTAATAACTAGGTCCTTCAAGTTTTAGATGTTGTGCAAATTTTGACCTTACTGTAAAAAAACGGGTATACAAGTGCAACATAAAATGGTATAGAAATGCAACACAAAATAGGAAAAATTGAATAATTAACCATTGTCAACAAGTTTTACATAAAAGTACCCAAATTCATGTCTTACAACACTGACATCAAAATTAACAATGATCACCACTTTTGAATTAACATAAACATCAACACTACAAAAATCAAAACTAAAAGTATTATGACATAGACTATCATCTTCAACATGTTCTTCATCATATCCTTATTGTAGTTTCCACCCTTTTCAATGCCCCTTTTAAGCATGTTGGTTTCTACACCCTTTTCATCATATTTGGGACATTTTGAAATTACTGAGGGTTATATCTCTAGTTTGACTTCATCACTATATTGGTTTTCGTACCACTAAAAAATTGCAACCAACATTATCAACTTCACTTGTTATCAATAACATAAACCAAAACATCATCTAAGCTCTGCAAAACCATCTCAGACACAGAAAAATAAATCAAATATGCACAACACATGTATCATAAAGTATATGCATCCCCAAAATAGCTTCCCCAAGTTTCTTCCTTTCTTCTTAAATGTTCTTATCACTGCTTTGCCTCCCCACAGACACGTCGGTTCGATTCCAGGTTGGGACGCACTTGAAATAAAGGTATTAGAGTTCTAGCTTCTTCTATTTGGTCCATTTCTACCATGAGGCCATTGATGGAGCGATGGAATTTAGGGTTTATATTTTTTTGAATTGGGGATTTCTATTTCCCCTCTTATTTTTATCCAAAAATAAAATAAATAATATGACAAATACCTATTCAACACTATTAATAGACACATCAATACTATTAGTGCCACATAAGGTTTTTTGTGACGGAGTTTGTGAAAAAGGTCAACGGTGCACAAGTTAGCGAACATAAAGGACCAACTTGTAGCGAAAAAAACATAAAGGACCACCTTATTACAATAAAATAACTTAAAGGACCATGGGTATAATTTTGTCTAAAATATATAATAAATAAATAAATACACAAACAATTCAATTAAATCATTTAATTGAATTTGGGGTGCTACATTCACCGCACCAATTTGTTGTGACAATCGCCTTCAAGAACGAAGCAATGTTAGGAGAAAGAGAGAGTTTCTTGAACTAACACAAGAAAAACAATTCAATTCACTAAGAGAGGGGAGAGATAAAAAAACAGAGTTGGTAATAATGGTTATTCATTCAGTTTTTCATTAGAAGTTAATGATTACAAGCAAAAATAGAATAACAACCAACCTCTCTCAACAACCTGAGAGAGAAGCCTATTTATAGAATACTAGCATATGTATGTCATGTATAATGATAACACTCATAGATGACATGCATAGCTACTGCATAATAAAATACATAAACAACTTTGACTATAACATGCTAGAACAGACCTTGACTATAGCATTCACGTCTCAATCGAACCACAAAACTACCCCTTGTCGAGACTAGAGCTCGATCCAAAATACTACATGATTTTTTAGGAGTTTGTCTTTATTTACCTAAAAATAAATATGTTTTTAATTAAATTTAAAGTTAAACAAATTATCTCTCAGTTAAAGGAAGATTATATGAGTATAAAGATAGGCGGGTACTAGTTAGTCGAATTTTCTAAAGTCTGATGAAATCTAAAAAAGTGTTAAACTAGTTCAAAGTTATGTTGAATCAGACAATTTTACATATTTACTCATATTTTTTGTTTCTAACGCAACTAACAAAAATAATTATTTGTACTAAACTATGTTTTTAAGAAATGACGCTCACATGAATTAATGAAACAAGAAATACCTTAAAAGAGGGAAGAGAGAGTCGGACGTGGGGCACCATGCACCCCTAATATCAGATAAAATCGCACACTACCTTCATTTTACCTCAAGAATAGCGTGAAAGAGGGAAGAGAAAGTCAAACTTGGGGCACCACGTAACCCTAATATTTATCGCATATTTTTATCCATTTATTGTTTCATTTTACTCTACTTTTATACATTTCTTTGTTTAGTAGTTCAAAACATCAAAAAATATATACTTAATACTCTTTAGAGGAGTTAAGGAAGTCATAGGTAAGAGAAAACATTCTTTCCTTAACTAACTTTCAATTTCAACTACAAATATGGAACAACCATGGAAAACTACGATTGAAACCACTCATAAATTTAGTTCTTCATATAATAAATATTTTTATGTATATATTTGCATTTAGGAAATAGCTTGAGAAACCATCAACATTAGCATTCAAGAGGATGACACTAACATAGACCTAATAACTCCCCCTACAATGTGGAAATGTTTGCATAAATGACTTCTCCATACTGATTGCCACTAATTATGACCATGTGTTTCATTAGACAACAAATCGAGATAAATGAAATCATATACCTAGTCTCACAACAACAAACTTTTAAAATTCCTCGATTACTTAAAATAGTTAAAGTTTTAAAAAAATTATTGATAGTCTAAAATAAGAATGAATCCGATTTTGGATCATCCGTGCAAAATTTTAAGTGTATATATTTGATTATATTTGATTGTAAGGTGATAAAATTATTTTTGAATAAATTAATTCTATTTAAAAATAAATTGAATGTAAAATTATTTATGTTTGATGCATTTATATAAAATAAATTAAACAATAATTTTAAAATCACATTTGAATTTTGAAACTTCAAATCATAATTTTAAATTAAAAATATTGAAATAAAATTAATTTTTCTAATCAAACATGTTGAATTCAATTTTAAACATTCAAAATTAATTATCAATGCTCCAAACATGAAATCAAACATAGACTATATCAATAAGAAGAAAAAAATATATAGTAAGAATAATGAAGATAAATTTATAAATAGTAGCATCTTTCACCATATATACAAATTAATTTATTTTGTAAGAATGAGTTAAAAGAGTGTATTAAGTAAACTTAGATTGATATCTCTCAATTTATAAATTGAAACAAGAAATATCATGAAAGAGGTTAGAGAAAATCGAACATGGAGCACCACTTATTGTCCACATAATTAGCTGACCAAGGTTGAATTTTGTGGGTCTCCTAATACTTTTGAAGGCGTATTGGTCGATCCCTATTTATTAGAATCATATATTTCATTAGACAACAAATCAACCTAGAGGTAATTGAAATCATGTATTCGATGTCACAACAATAAACTTTTGAAATTTGTATATTAAAAATAGTCGGAGTTTTTTCTAAAAAAATGATTTATAATCTAAAATAAGGCCGAATTCTAATCTGGATTATCCATCCAATATTTTCAATGTACATATTTAATTATAAGATGATAAAAATTAACTTTGAATAAATTAATTTATTTAAAAGTAAATTAAATATAAAAATATTTATATTTGATACATTTATATAAAGTAAATTGAACAATAAATTTTAAATTTTAAAGTAAAAATCACAAATTGAATTTTAAACTATAAATTATGGAAACAACGGCAACAATAACCAAAATTTATCCCACTTAATAAAATAGATTAACAAAATTAATTTTTCAAATCAAATATGTTAAATCCAATTTTAAACATTCAGGATCAATCATCAATACTCTAAACATCATGGATTGGAGGGCTAATCCTAAGTCAGTCAATATCAATTACAACCCAGATAAAAAGGGCTCGAAAAGGATCCGGAGTAGCAAAATCGCTCCTAGACAGCAAGTGTTGATATGGAAGCTCATACGTAATATTATCCCTAGCAAAGAAGCCCTAAACAAACGAGGGATCCAATGCAACCCCTTATGTCTTAGATGTCTAAATGTTATGGAGAACACAAACCACTGCTTCAAAAATTGTCAGTGGGTCCAATATATATGGCACGGTTCCCCCATCAACCTAAAGTTCTATAATTCTAACGAAGACTTTTCACATTGGCTCCTATACAATCTGAAACATCTTTCTTCCTATAACCTAGCTATCCTCATCAACCTGGTTGATGGCATCTGACTATCTAGAAATAAGAATATTTTCGAAGGATAAAAGATACATGCTGAAGAAACCATATCCCAGGTGTTGTACCTCAAAATTTGTCCTCTCTTTTCTCAAGACCTTTCACAAAGGATCTCCAATGCTCAAGGATTCTCAAGAATTGATCAGACAAAATCACCTTCGAAACACTAAGACCATAAATTAAGATTTTGACTGAGAACGACTATTCACTGACCTTTGACCTAATACATGACTTAATAGATTAAAGTACAATCTCAAAGGTCCAAATGCATCATTTTGACCTAATTTCATATATCAATTCATTTCTCAAGATCATTGGATTGACAGGTGAAATTTGGTCAACTGATGAAAAAGTCAATTGTACACTAAAAAGTCAAACTCTGACATTTTGACCAAATTTGAGTTTCAAAGATCAAAATTCATCAAAACATTCAAGAATATCAAGCTTGATCATCAAGAAATCAAGAAAGTCAAAAGTCAATGTGAAAAGTGAAACTTTTCAAGACAGAAACTTTTCTAAGTGTTTTTATACATGATAATTTCATTACTTCATACCATTTTTTCACCAAGATGCAAGATGTTTCAAAGAAAACTTTCAACATGAAAGTTGTAGATATTGATGATATCTACAACTTTGCTTTGCTGGTCAAGTCCTAGAAGTGCGTAGATTTTGAGTTATAAATTCATGAAATCATGACATTTTTGTATAAACACTTAGAGAAATTTTCAGCAGGTTTGGTCAGGTTTTATTCCAACTTCTTGGCCAATTTTCATCAAGTTCCAATTGGATTCTTCAAAAATAGAAAACATGAAGGTTGAAAGGGATGTTACAAGCTTTCTAAAATGTTAGAGAATTCATTGAGATCATACTTGAGCTAAGAGAATCAAATCCATGAAGTTAGAGTGTCATTTTTGAATTACAAGACAGATTTTGTGATGAACAAGAACCAAATTCATAGCCATGCTACATAATCTTCACTTTGCAGGTCTCAAACTTGTATACCACTCCTTAATTGAATGCTTAAATAGGTGATTAAACTATGATCCAAGAGTTTGATCCTTTGTCCAAATGATCATTCCATTTTTGGAAGAAAGTAACATATTCATTCTTGAAAAGTTCACTTTAATCAAAAAGTCAACTTCTTGAGCCTCTAACTTGTTGTTCTAATCACACTCAACTTCTAAAAGTCATAACAAACATGTTTAAAGTGATCAACCACTTTAGATAGCTGGGTACAAACATTGGAAACATGTTTCTTCATGCTTGCTTCAAAAACAAGCAAGATAGCCATAACATGTGATTTCAAAATCTGAGTTGTTTCAAGTCTTAAACATTCTCTATAAATAGAGAGGCCATTTGCAAGATAAAGGGAGAAGTTTGGTTGGGTAGACAAGCCAAAAGTTTTGTTGGAGTTCTACCTAAAAGAAGTCACTTCCCTAGAAGGTCGTCAAAATGTTCTCTTTAACTGGGTTTATTTCCCCCAACAAACTACAAATTCCCCAACTTGAGTTGACCTCTCAGAATATTACAAATCAATGGACAAAACCCCTTAATCCCCGGAAAAATCATTACAATCCTCAACGAAGTCGTTACTATCACCGCAAGTTGATGCAAAGCCTGGAATTCGACTAGATACTAGTTCAACATTATCTCTTTCAAAGCAAATTACTATGAAACCAGGACCCAACCAGATAACAGTTGATTCAATTTATTGCTGAAACCTGGACCCAACCAGATAACAGTTTGAGTTGCTGAAACATGGACCCGACCAGATAATAGTAGATCTCAATTTTAAGTTACTAAAGCCTGGACCCGACCGGATAATAGTTTAACTTCTTCAATTGCTGAAACCTGGACCCGACCAGATAACAATTTGAGTTGTTGAAACCTGGACCTGACCAAATAAAAGTAGATCTCAATTTTAAGTTAATAAAGCATGGACCCGACCGGATAATAGTTTAACTTCTTCAATTGCTAAAACCTAGACCTAACTAGATAACAGTTTGAGTTGCTGAAACCTGGACCCGACCAGATAACAGTAGATCTCAATTTTAAGTTACTAAAGCCTGGACCCGACCGGATAATAGTTTAACTTCTTCAATTGCTGAAACCTGGACCCAACCAGATAACAATTTGAGTTACTGAAACCTGAATCCGACCAGATAATATTTTGAGTTGTTGAAACCTGGACCCGACCAGATAACAGTAAATCTCAATTTTAAGTTGCTAAAGCCTGAACCCGACTGGACAATAGTTTAACTTCTTCAATTGCTGAAACCTAGACCCGACCAGATAACCATTCGAGTTACTACGAAACCTGGACCCGGCCAGATAATAGTTTAACTTCTTCAAATCACTAACAAAACTCCTCTTCCCCAATAGAGTTTGCCATTATTCCTAGTCAGTTGTTGCGAAGCCTGGAACCCAACTAGATAACAGTTAACTCCTTTATCCCCAGCAAGTTATTGTGAAGCCTGGAAACTGACCAGATAACAACTAAACTTTTTTCGTCTCCAATCAAGAGATAGCTCCCCAGTAGAGAAATGGACAACTAAAACTCTTGAACTCTACTCCCCAAGCAGAAATCAACATTCCTCGCAGAGTTACCTCAAGCAAAGTGCCAAAGTCAATGTTCCCCAGTGGATTTCTCCTCAAACAGCAAAACAGGAATCCCCAACAGAAACACTTTAAACAAGGTTTGAAGATACACATACTCTTCTTTACCAGCAGCAGTCCGGGATTCAGCTTCCCTTTACTCCCCAACATTTGTCAAGGATTTATTTTCCTCGACAAAGTTACATTTCAATAACATTCGTTCATCATAAGCACATACATGACAAATGCATACATCATAATCTCATTTATTTTGAGGACATCATTATACCATGCATACATCTGCATGCAACTAACCCTCCTTCTTGCAGGAAAAATTCAGTCAACAAAACAAAAGTCCTCTTTTGGATGGAATTACTTCTACCAGTTAATAATATCCAATCAACAGGCTTCTTCTGGTTAGAGTTATTTCCCTAGTGAAGTCACCAAGCAAAGACCTCTTCTGGTTTAGATTTATCTCATCCAGTTAAAAACAGGAAAAAGACATCCACTGTTTCAGTATAAATCGACCAAAGATTTATTCTGATACTTCTCCCTCGACAGTCACTCCGGATGGCATCTGTAAGCCCATCTCCGACAAACTATTCATCACTTATCTAAATGACATCTCTAAGCCCATTCCCGATAATCAACAAACAGTTCACCTCATTCACAAGCGAGTGCAAATTTCTGGGCACTTAAGTGTTCAATCATCTTCCAACTTCAAGTCACGAATGACAGACTCGCCAATCTACCTCTTCAGGTTTAAGAAGATTGAACAGGGGCAGCTGTTGTACCCCAAAATTTTCCCTCTCTTTTATCAAGACTTTTCACAAAGGATCTTTAATGCTCAAGTATTCTCAATAACTGATCAGACAAAATCACCTTCGAAACACTGAGACCACAAATTAGGGTTTTGACTGAGATCGACTGATCACTGGCCTTTGACCTAATATATGACTTAATGGCTTAAATTACAATCTCAAAGGTTAAAATTCATAATTTTGACCTAATTGCATATATCAAATCATTTTTCAATATCATTGGATTGACATATGAAATTTGATCAACTGATGAAAAAGGCAATTGTACACTGAAAAGTCAAACTTTGACTTTTTGACCAAATTTGAGTTTCAAAGATCAAAATTCATCAAGACATTCAAGAATATCAAGCTTGATCATCAATAAAGTCAAAAGTCAATGTGAAAAGTCAAACTTTTCAAGACTTAGAAATTTTTCTAAGTGTTTTTATACATGATAGTTTCATTACTTCATGCCATTCTTTCACCAAGATGCAAGATGTTTCAAAGAAAAATTTCAAAATGAAAGTTGCAGATCTTGATGATATCTACAACTTTGATTTTCCGGTCAAGTCCTATAAGTGTTTGGATTTTGAGTTATAAATTCATGAAGTCGTGGCATTTTTGTATAAACACTTAGAGAAATTTTCAGCAGGTTTGGTCATGTTTTATCCCAACTTCTCGGCCAATTTTCATCAAGTTCCAATTGGATTCTTCAAAAATAGAAAAAATGAAGGTTGTAGAGGATGGTACAATATTTCCAAAATGTCAGAGAACTTATTGAGATCATACTTGAGCTAAGAGAATCAAATCCATGAAGTTAGAGTGTCATTCTTGAATTACAAGACAAATTTTGTGATGAACAAGAACCAGATCCATAGCCATGCTGCATAATCTTCACTTTTCAGGCCTCAAACTTTTATATCACTCCTTAATTGAATGCTTACACAGTTGATTAAACTATAATCCAAGAGTTTGATCCTTTTTCCAAATGATCATTCTATTTTTAAAAGAAAGTAACATATCTATTCTTGAAAAGTTCACTTTAATCACAAAGTCAACTTCTTGAGCCTCTAACTTGTTGTTCTAATCACACTCAACTTCTACAAGTCAGAAAAAACATGTTTAAAGTGATCAACCACTTTAGATAGCTAGGTACAGACATTGGAAATATGTTTCTTCATGCTTGCTTCAAAAACAAGCAAGATAACCATAACATGTGATTTCAAAATCTGAGTTGTTTCAAGTCTTAAACCTAATCTATAAATAGAGAGGACATTTTCAAGATAAAGGGAGAAGTTTGGTTGGGTAGATAGACCAAAAGTTTTGTTGTGTAGACAAGCCCTCAAAATCTCATACTCTCAAAAAGCCATAACTGTCCACAAAGCCTTCACTCTTGAGTTTTGAAGTCAAAAACTTTGAACCTCTCACACCTTGCAAAGTTCTGTCCAAATATTTCACATACATCATATAGGAGTTGTTCAAACACAAGAACAACTTTTGTAACATCGCTATTACCATTTCCTAAGCTTAAAAACAGACAACACAGCAGTTCAAACTCAAAATACAAATTTCAGCTTCAAGGTAAGTTTTTTGACTTTGAACTTTTCATTTCAAACATCATTAGTAATTCATTGTTGAAGATAAATGTAGTAACTATTGCCTTTTGTAGCTAAAAATTTCCTTGCTTTTCATTCTTGCCAATATTGTGTTAAGAACTGACCCATACACACAATAAAACAATGTTCAAGGCAAAAAGTTGCAGTATGAGTCGACACATACTCACATGAGTCGACACATTTTAGTTACAAAACCAGGCATGAGTCGACACAAGGCATTATGAGTCGATACATACTGCTATCCAGACCCAAAAACAGAAAGACAAAAGGTGTATGAGTCGACACAAAACACGAATGTGTCAACACAAATAAGAAATGAGTCGACATATACCCTTGTGTATTGACTCATACTGAGCTGATTTTGTTTTACAGGGACAAGAAAACTTATGTGTCGACACATAATGGTTAAAAATGTTTTTTTTTTCATTTCTTTACACTGTTTTTATATTTTCTACATATTTTCTTTCATTGATATTCAATATGGTTGTAATAATTAGGACTTTTATTGTTTTCCACCCCCCATTTGTAAATTTGTATACCCCATCCCCTAATGATGTAATAACGTAGGATATTTACTTTCTGTAATTTATCGCTTTCATATAAATCCTAGTAAATTAGGGTTTGTATGAAAAGATAAAATCAATACTTAGAAAACCTTAATCCAAGATAAATCAAGCATGAAATACAAACCACTTGCACACTTGCACCTCTAGGGTTAACTCCACTTATTGCCTTGAGAAAATGGTCATGTTATACATGTGAGATACCTTAGCAACAACAATAAAAAAATACAAGATCATAAGTCATAAATGACGTTACGAATGTTGCCTTACAAATGATCTTAGTCCTTTAAGAAAAATGCTAAGGCATCTCACAACATTGCTATATATGACTATATGATGACCCACGTTCGTCCCTTCACATCCAATGATATGGTTTCTTATCAATCAATGGTAAGATAGCAACATCTAAAGGAGGAGGAAAAGAACTAAGACTTTTTGAGTAGGTAGAATAAAATCAAAATCAAAATCAAAATTAAAATGAATTTTATAAATAATAGCACCTTTCACCTTATAAACTATTTTTTATAAGAATGGGTTAAAAGAGTACATTAGGTAAATTTAAATTGAGATCTCTCGATTTATAAATCAATTTTATAGTTTTTTTTATGAGAAAATCAATTTTATAAGGTTGATATCTCTCAATTTTTAGAAAAATATATTTTTAATGAAATTTAAATGATGGTTTTTCCAAAGTACCAAACCCTTTTTACACTCCACTTGATGGACACAAAAGTGTATAAAATTCAGTTAATTTAAATTTAAGCACATTACTAATTAGCCTATGCTTGCACATACATCATAGTACCAAACAGGAAAATAACGGGCTAGGTTAGTTCACAAGTCACAATCAATCAATAAAATCTAGGATATTAATTAATTAAGATTAATCTTTAATTTACATGCTCTTTACCATGATTATCATATTATATTAAAGAAAATTATGACAATTAATGTGTCCACTTACAAAGATAGATTACATCACCAAATTATCAAGTAGCTTCATGAAATTCTTACTAAATATGTCCAATGGACAAGCACTTATGTTCTAAATAAATAATTCAACTCCAATAAGTTTGCAACATTTGCATCCTTTAGCGTCTCAATACAAAGCTACTACTTTGGTGGATTCCAAAGATCATGATAGTTATGTCACACCATTTTTTAATCCCTGATAACCTTTTAATTTTGCAAAGAGGTGTTTTCTTTCCTTAAGTCAAGATTAGCAACAGAAATTAAGCAATAATTATTTGTTTAGATGAGGAAATTGGTAGCTGTATACTAGTATTAGGCTTGTATACTATAAAATTTCCTTAACATGTTGCAATCATTTCAATAGTTTATATGCTGTTATCACCTATTATCAGGATCCATTCTTGATCCATCCACTTATAGAGTTATTAATTATTGATGATAGTTATGAATATTTTATATTGTACAGCCATATTCATATATTTATTTGGATTTTTTCTGCACAATATATTATACTATTTTTGTTTTTTATTATAAATCGTTTGAGATTTTTCGTACATATTAAATGTATAATTATTGTATAAAAATAAGAAATTATAAATGTTTTTACAAAATTATCATTCATTAATAATATGAGAAAAATAAATTAAATAATTAAAAAAAGAGATAATAATAAACTTTTATAGATATAATAGAAAAATAGCATTAATTATTTATCGCATAATAACTTATCTCGTGGTACAAATTACACATTTTCTAGATTGATGTGTGATACAAGCGCAATTGAAAGTAGTTATACCATAAAAAACACATTATCTTATAGGTTGAGTATAATTGAAGAACACAAAATTAACTTATGATTTATAACTTATGCACACAAAATTAACTTATGATTTATAATTTATGCTAAGAAGTTATAACTTCGTAAAAAAAAACTGTTTAATAACTTTATTTTCTTCACATTTATAATTTATTTTTATTAATTTTAAATATTGTTCTATAAATAATTCAAGTAGTTTAGAATTTTTTTTAAATTTATTAAATATATTTTTAATATAAATTTGTATTTATAAATTAATTTAATAATAATTTTATCAAATATTACAACTTCAATCAATTGTCTTATTTGTTATTAAGTATTGTATTTATTGTAAATGCGATAATATAGACAGTGTAAACAATACATAAAGCAAAAGGTTGTAAGAATGTGAGTTGTGAATGTTATAATTGACCTCATCCTTTAGTTAGGTATTTATAATTCTTTAGACTTACTAAAAATTTTAGTTAGGTATTTATAATTCTTTAGACTTACTAAAAATTTTAGTTAGGTATTTATAATTCTTTAGAGTTACTAAAAATTTCAACATTCATCCAACTCTTCTTTGACTTCAATCAACCTAACTCTTTGCTATCAAAGATCATGATAGGTGATCTTATTTCGAGAATCTCTCATGACATGTCTATCTCACCCATGTCTATCCTACTCATGTGTTGAGTATGTGATCACTTTATTACTTCTTATTTAAAAATTTTCATATGTTCCACTTAACTATGATATATTATCAAGAGTATATGTTAAACCCTTAGAATATTATCACTTTTGTTGAACACATTTTTCTTCCATATTTTAGTTCATATAGCAAATATTAGATAATGCTAACCAAGTTTATTTCTCACATAAACTAATTTTTTAATGATTTAAGTACAATCAGTATTTAAGTGAGAATATGTATTTAAATAACATAAGTTAATCAATATTTTTTAATAATTTTTCAATCAATATTTAAGTCCATCACTATAAATTATAAGTCTTTTTCAAAACCCGAATGCCTCTTATTTTATAGTATAAACTAGCGGTGGATATTGTGGTTTCGCACGGATACTGCTGTATTATACGTATTTGAACACAAAAATAAATTTAAAATGAAATGTTTAATGATAGTTAATATATTATATAAAAGTATAAATAAAGTTAAAATGTAATAATAATAAAAAATTGAAGAATTAATATTGAGTAAAAATTAGAAATTAAAAAGAAACAAAACTAATTTTAAAATAATAATTTATTGTTGGTAAAAACTCACATAGAAGTGTTTCAAATGTTATGATAATTTTGGTCTTTATATGGCCTCAAGTTTGATGGTTTTTATTATATTATTTTTATGATGAAATGACGTTTAAAAATGGCGTTTGTTTATAAAACTTGAAAAAGAATTAATTGAATGTATAATTAATGGTAATTTTTTAGCAATAATTTAATATTTCTGTTAATATTCAACATTTTGATCGATAACTTCATGCGATGCAGTGAAGGAGCTACGACCAACTGATAATCCCCTCAAGCAATCATTCTAAGAGCTCCTCAGCCAAATCAAACCTCCCCTGGACCCGATAGATGACACTTAACTTAGAAATAACCTACTGACCTGAACTCTGCATATTGATACTTTGACATAGACTTTGGTTTCTCACAACTAATAGTCGCAGTCACCGAGATATGCCCACGGATTCAAGCACCATCGAGATAAACAAATACATGCATTTTGATCAAACAAATACATGCATTGGGACGGTTCAAAGATTAATGGGCGTAGAAACCGTTTTGAATGTGGAATATGGAGAAATTGTGTTGAATGGAATATAAAGAATGAAACGTTTATGAAACCACGAGTACCGTAACTGCTGATGAGAAGAATGGAAGTGGAGGAATGATTTTGGAAAACAAATACATGCATTTTGATAAAAACAAAGGAAGTGAGTTATGAGGAAGCCACGTGGCGGCTTTTGGAAGAAAATAGTCGATTTTCATTGTTGATTCCAGAGCTAAACCAAATTAAATAAAATACTTTTAATCAATAATCATCTATTATTTATTGGTAAATAAAAATTGCAACACTCTTAAACAGAATAAAATTCATTGATTAAAAAGTAGAGCAAACTTTAATGATCATGAACTTTTAGATAGTATTTGTCCCTTATGTAATCATGAATAACATACAAATAAACTCAAATTTCGTGATAGAATAAACAAATTCACAATTATTGAGAGAACTTAGGGTTATAGAGAGTTTAGAGAAATGATGGAATCTAAATAAGTGAAATAAAATTAATTTGAACTTTTTAGACTAATGTTGCATAATATTTTTTTCAAAGAATTTGAAAAACAATTTATATAGGGATATTAGTGTTTTTTTTTTTAAATTCAGGAGGTTTAGTTGGACCCCTTAATATACTCTCTCTTTGTTCCTGATGCCATTTTTAAGAGAATGGGCTTATGTAAAGACAGTAGGATGTACCACAATCCCTTCCCAAGCACAGAGCATGTAAATGCACCTCATGATCCTAGGATCTTTTACATTTTTTTGTTATTTATTCACAACTTTTTTTTTATAAACAAGAAATTTATTAATAAAGAGCATTAGGGTTACTCTAACCCGCTTACAAAAACCACGAGCAAAATTTGAGATAAAAACGAACATTTATAACCAATGAAACTTAAATAAGGTAAAACAAATGAGCTTCACAAAACTTGTAAAGTTACACTTGGAATAAGAAATATTATCGATATTATACTATTTCCAAACCTTAATTTTAATATCCCAAACCAAATCGGAGAGACAGACTTTGGAACCTTTGAAAATCACTTCATTCCTAAGGTACCATAAACCGCACACCAGTGCCGGCCAAAATAAATTTTATTACCTTTGTAAACCCCTAACTTTTTATATTTTATATTCCAAGCTTTCATGTTTTTCCAAATAGATCCTCCTAACTCAAGAGCAAAACCACACCAGATAAAAATATCTCACCAAACCATCTTCGAAAACGAACAATCCAAAATAATATGATTTAACGATTCCATTACTTTGGAACAAAAAACACAAAGACTTTCATCATAAGAATAAATAATGCCCTTGCTACACAAATGATCCCTAGTCGGGAATCTATTCCATAAGCATCTCCAGCCAAAAGCTTTGATTCTAAAAGGCATAATGGATTTCCATATCGAGCCTATCACAGAAAGAGTACCTTCCTCCAAGCCCAAATCACAAATAAACAAAGACAACAGAAAATAACCACTCGTCATCGTATATCCCTCATCCACCGCTGGTTTCCAAATCACCTTATCGACCAAATTTCTATCCAGTTCAACACAAAGTAACAGGCCTTGCAACTCCCTCAAATCGAATAGAACCGCAGCAGAATGCGGAGCTGAAAGAGCCCCAACCCCATCTTTCTCGTGTCCACATACCCATACAACACACCTTTGCCTCCTTCAGTTGGCTAAGATTATATAAAACTAGGAAAACTGTCATAAGAGGCATGTTACCATACCAAACAGCACTCCAAAATGGAGTATTCTCCCTATTGCCAATGACAAAAAATAAATTTTGAGATAACACATGATGTTGCAATTTTGATTCAAAAGACAAAAGATCTGACCACCAACCTGATTTCACCTTTATATCACCCGAACAAGAACCCGTCAAAATGTGATGCTTCAGCTTGTCATATCTAGCTGTCAAAACTTCCCACCAAAGAGCTTTAGAACCGTGAAGAATCTTCCTCTTCTATTTGAAAAGAAGCACAACATTTAATTCTTTGAAGCTCTTGAAGCCTAAACCACCTTTCTCGATCGAAGAACAAAGCAATTCCCAACAAAACCAATTAACCTTTCTTTTATCAAGATTACCACCCCAAGGGAAATTATTCTGCAGCCTTTCAATTTCTTTATACACTGTAACATGAGCTCTGAAAAACGATAGTTGAAAAATAGATAAACTCGAAAGAACCGATTTAACCAAAGTAATACTTCTGCCAAAGCTAAGAAACTTTCCTTTCCAAGTCGTCAGCCTATCCTTAATATTCAAAACAAGAGGTTTCCACCACGATACCCTTCTCGGATTCGATCCAATAGAAATCCTGAGAAAAGAAAACGACTTACCTTCTAACCCGCAAGAAAGAAATTAGCCACAGCCAGCAAAAAGTGTGTGCTCAGATTAATCCCAATCAACATGCTTTTATGAAAATTGACCCCCAACCTTGACACCACTTCAAACCCTCTCAACACCACCTTAAGCATCAAAACATGCTTCTAATTCCCATTCCCCACCAAAAGGGTATCATCCGCAAACTATAACACATCCACATCACATTTGCCTTCCACGGAAAATATAGAGTAATCATCAAGTTGAATCGCTTTTTTCACTAAGGTTGTTAGACCTTCCGCAATAATAACAAATAAAAACAGAGAAAGCAGATTTCCTTGTCTAAGCCCTTACCAGCCTCAAAATATTTGGTCAGACTTCCATTGACAAGAATCGACATCCAACTCGAGAAAATGGTAGCTTCCATCCACTTCACCAATAAATTACTGAATCTCATTCTCCTCAATAAATACCTCAGACAACCCCAACTTTCCTTATCGTAAGCCTTATCAAAATCGACTTTGAAAAGCAAATAACCCTTCTTATATTTCTTCGCATAATCCACCACCTCATTCGCTATTAGCACACCATCTAAGAGAAACCTCTCAGAACCAAACGCACTTTGGCAATTAGAAATTAAAGAATTCAAAATTCTCTTCAATATAGCTGCCAAAAGCTTTGAAAGAGCCTTATAAATGCAACCCACCAAATAAATAGGTCTATACTCATCAAGATTGCAAGGATTCGACTTCTTGGGAATCAAAGCGAGAAAAGAAGACGAAATAGCCTTAGATAAAATACCACTTCCATGGAACTCCTTGAAAAACCGAACAAAATCCTCCTTAAGAAATCCCCAACATTTCCTAATGAAGAAAAAATTATATTCATCAAGGCCCAGACTCCTCGATCCCTCACAACTCCAAATATCATCTTTAATATCTGATTCTAAGAACTCCAGTTCCGAAGAATCCCTTTCAAATTGAGAGAGACAAAGAAGCGACAACCCTTCAAGAATAGGCCGATTGAACTCAGTTTCTATTAAATTTCTCCACAAAATGTTTATTAACTTCTTCCTTAACCACCCCCACCGACTCCACCACCCCTCCCTCCGTTTGAATATGACCAATAAAACTGCTCCTCCTCCTAGATTTCATAACACAGTGAAAAAATTTACTTATTCATATCCCCTTCAGAGTCCCACTTCAATCTAGATTTTGGAAGAATTATATTTTCTTTAATTTTTAATTTGTAATCACATCCTACTAGAAGCTTCACTTCTAAGTGCCACAACTTCCTCCACTTGATCCTCCCTACAAGAAGATAATAGAGCATCCACCTCATTCAATTTTTCTTATCCTCCTCTATCTCTAAGTCTAATCTCCCAAACACTTCAAAATTCCAAGTACGAAATTGGATTTTGAGCAACCTAAACTTCCCCTTAAGCACAAAGTCTTCTCTTCCTTCAACTCTAATATTCTTCCAAACCTGCTCCATAAATGGAAGAAAATCCTTATTATCAAACCAATTGTTGTTCACCATAAATGGTTTCGGACCCAAATCCTCCTTGTTAATAACCAACCAAATTGGATAGTGATCCAAAATGTCCCCATTCCCAATCAGTTGACCAATAATACGCCATCTTCTAATTATCGAATCCTCCACCAAAAATCTATCTAACCTACTCATGGCTCTACCATCTCCACTAAACCAAATAAATCTCTTTCCTTTACAAGGAATATCGACTAAATTTGATTTCTCAATAAAAGAGGAAAAATCCTTCATCTCTGAATTCCTGGCCCCACTCCTACCTTTCCTCTCCCTATCATTCTTTATGGAATTGAAATACCTCCAATATCCACTCCCCATCAGTATACTTAGCTTTCAAATTCAGAATCTCCCTCCATAACAACCACTTAAGATGCAACAAGCAAGGGAAGTAAATATTTACAATATAATATATGTTTCCCTTCCAGCAACATTTAATCCCAAGGAAGTCATTCCCCTTAAAACTGAATATAAGATCAAGGTTATCTTCTTTCCATAACTTAATAATACCACAATAAAAACCTACTGAGTTTGAAAAAGACCAGCCAATATTTGAATTCCTCCAAAAACTGTCAGCGGTCACTCCATCCACAACTGCCAATTTAGATTCTTGAATCAAAAAAATATCAACTTTACCATTTGGAATAATAGAACTCACCTTCTCCCTCTTTAAAAAACTACTTCCTCCCCTTATATTAAGAGACCCAGGTTAGTGATCAAAGTGTTGGGCAAAATTTGAACAGTCGATTGCTTGTTGCTAATACTGTTCACGCTGATTTCCTGTGAGCGGCCCTCTATAGGCCCAAAATAAGAGATAAAACCTTTGTAGCAAGTTCAGTACACCCTATAACAAAACTTCACATGTATTGTATTTTTTTCATTTTTTAATTTCGTTTTACTCACGCAAAATGGTTTTAATTAGAGATTTTAATAAAAGTGGGAACAAAATATAACACAAGAATCATGAGGAGAAAAATCAGTTATGGAATCATTATATTAGTAACTCATCACGAGTGAACATGAGTATTAATTGGGACGTGCTTGAGCGAGATTTATTAGGAAGCAAAATTCTTAATAGAGATAGCACTACTAGCGATGACGATTCAAGTAGGGATAATGACATTGTTTTGATATTTTCTTTCTTATGACCAGCGAGAAGAAAGATCAATTTAGTGATGGCTTCAGTTGATTCTAGATTTAACTATTTCTATGAAGAGGTAGTAAGCTTCAGTTGTTCCACGCGAAATCAAAAATCAAAAAGTTTAGGGATGGGATATATATCTCATCCATTAGTCAAAAGGAATATTTCACATAGAATCACATAAGGACGGGATAAGGCGTGTACAAGGCAACCTCGTGGTGTGGTGGGCAAAAACTTCCCAATGTGCACATGTGCATTAGAGGAATTAGGTCTTCAAATCAAATATCCTAAGGACGACTAATGTCACCCATTTCCAACTCCATCCAAATAAATTGGCTTTTGTGAGGGGGTTCGAAGTTCTATGTAAAGATGTAGGTTTAATTTCGAGTGTGGGAATGTTCTTCTCCTTATATGGGACTAAAGGGGTTAATAAGGGGAGTTGAGTGTCCTTCAATTATCTTTCGAAAATATGGTTGTTTACTTTGTATTTTTCTAAATACAAAAATTGGAGAAAAAATTATTTTAAGTTCAAGGTAGTGAAAATTGCACAAAAATCGAAAAACGTGTTTCCCTTATATTATAAGGGTGATCCCACATTCATAACTGGGTTTAATTATGGTAGACTTAGAGAGTTAGATAATAAATGGGTCTAACTTTTAGGGAAAAAAACATGGTATCTAGCATTAGGGATCTAATAGAAATGGAGGACAATTATGTGGGTCTCAATGCATTTTTATGTGAGTTTACTAGATAATTTAAATTTCCCCTTATCATCGACTTAATGGAGTAATCTCATTAAAAAAAATTCCAAAGAGTGTAGTTCCTATGTCGGCTACATAAAGGAAGGCTTATCTTAAAAATAATAAGGCGAAGAGAGTCTGAAAGGAACTTTTATCACATTTTTTCTAAAACTTTGATATAAATAGTATGTGTTTTTACCAGATTTTTTAAAATAGCCATTAAAAATGCATATTACATACCATATTTTTATAAATTACCGGTAGAAATGCACATATCATATCATATATTTAAAATTTCCAGTAAGAATATAATCTTGGGTATCAAATTTTTCAAATATTCAGTATAGAGGTGTGACCACATGCATAATATAATTATGATTTGAATCAAATGAAATTCACTACTACAAAAAGGATATACAACAACGTCCATGTTACCACGATCCTTTGAAGGACCGTGATGACATCTTTAACCTTTCATGGGTTTGAGAATCTCAGCGCCAACAAATCCATGATTTCTTCAATATATTAGTTGCACCTTTCTTTTTGATTTATTTTTAAATAAAAAATAAAAGTGATATCACTACAGTTGTTTAACACAGCCGTTGTGATATATTTTTTATTTTCTTAAGATTTTTAAATTCTTAAAAACAGATGATTTTTTATAAAATTTCATTAAGTAAACTATATATCACTGTGTTTGGTTTATATGATCATGGTGGAATGACTTGTTCACTTAAAATAAACACAACTAACATGTCTCTTCAATAGTTGTTTTTTCATTTCCATTAGTGAAACCATTTTCAACCCCAACATTCAACGCAAAGAAACCATTTTTTATCAATTGCATCTTCATCGTTCATTAAAGAAACCAAACTCTTTTCAACTAATGTCATCTTCATCTTCATCATTAAACCAACCACATCTTCACCGTTCATTAATGAAACCAAGCCTTTTTCGACCAATGTCATCTTCATCGTTCTTGGCTTACATACTGTCAATGAGGAAGATGACACCAAATTCATCATTCTTGGCTTAACAAACACCGAGGAGGAAAACAAAGACATTTATTTATCTTTTTTATTTATTCTCATGTTTCTAGTACATAAACATTTTTCCCATGCATCAACAATAAATTTCAATTACCATTGTGTTTATGTTTATGTTTATATTGTTGATGTTGTTGAATGTGTATGATCACATTGGTTTGGTTAAGATTGGATGAATCTTTTGTTATTGTTGCTATTCATGGTTATATGTGGAAATAATAGGGTAAGATGAAAGAGTTATTTGTTTATGTTATTGTTGGAGTTGTTGTTTATGTTTTTTTATGCCATTGTGGTTAATATTTATGTTTCTGTCTTGATGTTGAATGTTTTATGTCTTGATAGATGGTCTCTTCTTCATCTAGTAGTGACGAAACTTATACAAATGAAAATTATACAAATGATTCTCAACCTATAGACGAAAAAATAGAAGAAAAAACAAAGAGGTGTCACAATGATGGCTAAAATAACAAAAGTTAACACCTCAGGTAACAAATTTCTAATCGAGATTAATGTTTTATATTCGATAGTTGATGGTTCGCATTATTTTCTTTTTAAGAGTTATGTTATGTTCTTTGAACATAGCAAAGTCAATATATTGATAGATGATTGGAAAGATGCACCAAAGGATGTGAAAGAGAGCATATAGACAAACTTTAAGACATTAATTTTAATTTTCATCGATTCGGTATTACTTTCTATAATTACTAATACATACTTATTGATGTAACTATAGTTAACTTTTGAGTTTTTTGATGATGGTAAGTTGAAAAAAATGGATCACTTATGATGGTATGTGTTATAGGGCATTAAGTCACAGCTCACGCGTGACTATATTAGGGAGCCTAAGCCATATCTTGAGCATCCATGGGTTAGATATAATTTTCTTGACAAGAAGGTTTGAAAAAAGTTTGTGAAGTCTCATAGTTCTTATGAGTTTCTGGTTATTACTAATTTTATTTTATGATAGTTTTATGCTTATGCTTTATAGATATAATCATGCAAGTTAATATTTTTCCTATGTTTATAATAGGTTAAAACGGAAGCATTAAAGTTGAACAAGGTAAAAAAACAAATAACCCCATAAATTATCTTGTGGGGGATACATGAAACTTGAGAAAACAATGTGTTGTACCCCAAAATTTTCCCTCTCAATTTTTCAAAGATTCTCTCACAAAATCTCCATTGATTCAAGACTGCACCAAGATTGATTAGCTCAAGATACCTCCCTAAACACTTATGACTCAAAATTAGGGTTTGAGTTTGTATAAGGACAGTTGGACCTTTAATTCTTCATATGATTTTCATAAATCATTTTAGACTCCCAAGATTGCTCATATCATGTTTCAAGCTTTGGATCACATTTTTGCTCAGTCAATTGATCAGTTTACCTAAAATCAACTATATTGGGAAAAAGTCAATTGTGGTTAATTTACAGTAAAAGCTCATAATTTTGGATCCATATCAACATATTAAAATCATATGAACCATTTGTTTAAGTTTGGATCATAATTCCTTAAGAAATTTGATCAAATCACAAAAAGGGCAAAATGGTCAAAATTAGGGTTTTGACTGAGAAGACTTGATTTTGGACTTTCAACCCAAATACATGACTTGATGGTTTGAGACATGATATCAAGAATCCAAATGCATCATTTTAACCTAAGAGCATGGTTCAAAATATTTCTCAAGATCAATTGATTGATAATTGAAATTTGGTCAATGAATGAAAAAGTCAAATGTACACTGAAAAGTCAAACTTTGACTTTTAGATCAAAATCAAGTTTCAAAAATCATATTTCATCAAGACATGTAAAAGTATGAATATTTTTCATCAAGAAATCAAAATTCAAGGTTACTTTGAAAAAGTCAAAGTTCTAAACACTTAGAAATTTTTCTAAGTGTTAAGAACTTTATGATAATTTCATAAATTTGGGCCAGATTTTCACCATGATGCAAGATGGTTCAAGGAAAACTTCCAACATGAAAGTTGTAGATCTAAATGAGATCAGAAACATTTCAGGGCAGTACTTCTTTTAGAAATGCTTCGATCTCAAGTTATAAATCCATGAAGTCATGCCCATAAAACTAAAACACTTAGTAAAATTCTGGGCATTTTAAGTCAGAATTTTGACAGAACTTCTGGGCCAATTTTCATACAGTTACAATGGGAGTTTGAAAAAGTGATTCAAATAGGAATTTCAGAGCATGTTGGAGCAGAGAGAATCAAAGATCAGAAGGTAGACATTCGTTCGTAAATTATGAGTCGGTTTCATGATGAACATCTGATCCAATTCCAAGCAATGCTGAATAATCCCACTTTTCAGGCCCTCTAACGTGTGTATCTATCCTTAATCAGAAGGTTACACAAACTTCTAAGCTATGAACCACTTGATTTAATCTTTTTCCAATACACCTTGCTATTTAAGGAAGAAAGTTCACACTTCCATTCTGGAAAAGTGACTTTAATCACAAAGTCCACTCCCCTTGAGCTTTGTGTTTGTTCTTTCTGCACAAGCATCCCCTACAAACTCAAAACAGGCGTGTTTAAATTTTCTAGCCACCCTACCTTGCCTTGAAACCATGCTTGTCTAAGCTTGCTTCAAAAACAAGTCAAAATCCACAACATGTGATTTTGTACTTCTGACTTCACCAAGCTTCCAAACCCTTTGCCTATAAATTAAACCTTCATTTGCAAACTGAAAAGGGATTGGACAAGCCCTGAAACTCCCTAAAACCGAAAATTATAACACAAGCACAAAAAACTTGTCATTTCTGATTTTTGAATCCAATCTCCAAAATCCCTCGTGTGTTTCTTGGCCAAACCATCCACAAAGTTTCTGATACATATATAGAAGTTATCCCAACCTCTGTTTTCAGACTGTAACATCATCTTCATCAACCTCCATTTTCAAAAATATATCATTACATATTGACATCTCCAGAACATTCCATCCATCCATAACCCAAGCAAACCATTGCATTAGCTTCTTGGGAACTTGAGGAAGTTAACCAGATCATCACATCAACTTGAATCATGCTCTAAGTAAAAACACGATCTCCAGCTGCAAAGGTAAGTTCTTATGATTTTCATCTCATTATTTAGGTATTGTTAGGCTTGCCTTTTCAAAGACAAAATGTTGATATCATTGCTCTGAAGCTGTATATATCCATAGATTTTATTTATATGGCCTGAGTAGAGAGAATTTAGGATCAGAACTTCTTGAAAAATCAGGGTTCAGATTAGGGCTAGCAAAATTCATATTTGTTTCTGATTTATAGCTTTAATGCTTTATAGTTCTGGAACCATGATGAAATTTTCCATAACTTTGATGTTTACATTTTACATTTTGGTTGAGAAATGAATGAGTTGCATATGCTCTGGCTGGCGCGAGGAAGAAGATGAAGTTCATCATCAGAACTAACTTTGTAATATACATTTATGGTTTTATTTATAACATCGAATGTATAGCCACCCCAGTGGCAGAGAGCGCGCGCGTAAGGCATTAGTGTTAAAGGTCCTAGGTTCTAGCCCCAATAGCACCTTTTGTTGTTTTTATTTCTCAACATTTTACCCCATTTACCTGTTAATAGCACACCTGGGCCAGAACTTCTAGGTTATCCCATTTCCATTTACCTGTTAATAGCATACCTGGGCCAGAACTTTTAGGTTATCTCATTTCCATATACTTGTTAACAGCATGCCTGGGCCAGAGCTTCTAGGCCTTCTCATTTTTTGCTTCCAGCATCACCCCCTCCATATACTTGTTAGCAGCACGCCTGAGCCAGAACTTCTAGGATTTCTCATTTCCTGCTTCCAACATCATTCCCCCATTCACTTGTTAGCAGCACACCTAAGCCAGAACTTCTGGGCTTTCTCCTTTCCACTTCCTAAACCCCCATTGACTTTAATTTTGTATTTTTTCTTCTTATTTTTATTTTCTTTCCTTTATTATTTTTTAGTATTATTATTATTATTATTTTCTTTTTTAATTAAAAAACATCAAAAATATATTATATTTATTTTTTTTAAATTATTTAATTTATTTTTATTTAACTTCTTAAAATGAAAAAGACCAAAAATATTTTCTTATTTAACTTCTTTTCTTTAACTTAATATTAAACTTAGATTTAATTTTTTTGGTTTAAATTTAAAACTAACTTAGCTTAATTTTCTTACTTCTAACTATTTATCTTCTTTTAGAAAGTTAGGTTAGAATATTTTCTTAAACAAAATCAAAACAAATTCATTTTCTTTTCATTCATGTCTTGTACATTATATACATTTCAATTGTTATACATTATTCAAGTTCAATATAGTTGTAATAGATAATTAAATTTAATTTCTTGCAATTCCCATTTGTAAATTTGTACACCCCATCCCCAAATGATGTAAAAGTGTAGGATATTTACTTTCTGCAATTTATCACTTTCATATAAATGCTAGTAATTAGGGTTTGTATGGAAAGATAAAATCAATGCTTTGAAAACCCTAATCCAAGTTAAATCATGCATGAAAAATAAACACCTGCACACTTTCACCTCTAGGGTTAACTCCACTTGTTGCCTTAAAAAATGGTCATGATATGCATGTGAGACATCTTAGCAAAAACGATCAAAAATACAAGATCAAAGTCCCTCGATAACGCTACGAATATTGCCTTACGAATGATCTTAGTCCCTTAAGAAAAATGCTAAGATATCTCACAACATTGCATATTATGACTACATGATGACCCGCGCACGTCCCTTCACATCCAAAGATAGGGCTTCTTACTAATCAATGGTAAGATAGCAGTGTCAAAGGAAGATAGAAATGAACAAAAGACTTTTGAGTAGGTAGAACGTTCTTAGTTGCTTGCTCAAAATACATCTTCAAAACAAATATCTTTTCAAATACACTAAACACTTTCAAAAACATGAAATATTTTCAAAAGTCAAACACTTTGTATGCTGTGATCGGTGGATCTGGAACTGACTGTTTTAAAGCTGGTTCGCGAAATGTCGCGGAAGCAAGAGTCGCCACCGTCTTTTATTTTCTCCAATAGGAAAGGACAAAAGCACAGAAAAATTCCTTTAAAGAGATTGCTCTCGGTTCGGGAGGTAGGTTATAGAAAGGGAAGGTATTAGCACCCTTTCTATCCATGGTTATCCATGGGCTCTTAGGTACTTGCTCAATGTGTTTTCAAAATGTGTGCTTGCTTTTCAATTGTGGGTTTCAAAATATTCTTTGAAAAGTTTCAATTCAACTCGTACGTCAGAGTGTTTGAAAAGTTTGTTTTGAAAGTTTTTGAAAGTGTGTTGGTGTGAAAAGAGTTTTTGTTTTGTTTGAAATTAGAGCAAGTACCCTTGAGAACCTACCTACCCTAAGGAATTAGTCTGTGTAAATGTCCTTTAAGGTAGTGCCATCCCACCATTGAGAGGTAGGTAGCACCACCGTTGGAGGTGTTCGGGTCAATTCGAGTTTTAGGGACGTGGTGATCACCGGAGCAATGGGAAGACACCTTAGAAGCTACCCTCATGCCAGGTTCCCGGACCATGAGGACTTACTAAGGCGTTTTCTACTCGATGATCACCTTTCGAAAGGCAACAGTGAGGCGTACCCTAGGGGTGGTGTGTGAATTGTGTGTCATTTTCAGTTTATTGTTTGTCTTGTCATGCAATGGTGATCTAACGATTTTATTTTATTTTTTTGGGCATTCATTCTTTCATGCATATTTATTAACAGTTATATTTGCGAGAAAATAAATCTAAACTATTACAACTGGCGCGGGTCCACATCGCCAAAAAAAAAACCGAACCCGATTTGACTGAAAATAAATAAAGCGAATAGATAAAAGTCCGAGAGTTTTAAATTACATGGCTTTGGGGCATATACATAATTATTTACACGATATAAAACAAATGCGCGAAATAAAGAGATTAACAAAATTAGGGCGTTGGACCCTTTTACAAACAATTAAAAATTAATCAAGGAATCTAAAATTAAAAATTAAATGAAAAATAATGTTTTTGTGTTTTTTAGGTCTAAAAGAAAAAGGAAAAAAATTAATTAGAATTAAAGTGCTAAACCTAAGTTCTAATGTTTTTAAGTTTATTATGAAAAAAGATTTAATTTCTAACCTAAGTAAATTCTAAACTAATTTATGTACAATTTTTGATTTATAGAAAATAAATAATAAATAATAATATTGTGAGAAAAAAGGAAAAAAGTTAAAAAGGATATAAAAAATTAATAATTAACCTAATTCTACATTTTTTTGGATTTTTATTATGAAAAAGAATTAAAATTAACATTAAAACCTAATTAAACTAAATGAGTTACATTTTAATTTATTTAAAAAAAGAATCAAAATTAATTATATTTTTTTTTGTCCTTTCTGTATTTTTAATGTTTTTCATATTTTTTGTAAGAATTAATTAAATCAGAAAATAAAACACAAGTAAAATTAAAAATAATAGAATATAAAGAAAATTAGAAAAAAAGAAAAAAAGATAGAACCAGGGGGGTATGGTCTCAAATTTGGAGGTGTAGATTTGAAAGCCTGGCCCAATTATTTGTGAGAATTTGTTGACTTTTTTGATCCAGTGTGATGCCTTGACTGGTCTCCACCATATGCTTTCATTCTGATCCCTGGATTAGATCTCCAAGACGCGTGGCCAATTGATGAGGAGTGTGCATGGTATGTACTAATGTCAGCGCTGCATGGAACTTTGAAATGAAAAATAACATGAGAAATTGGCCAGACCTGGGACTTGAACCCAGGTCATTGAGGTTAACACGCTAACAACTTGCCAACTGAGCTATTTGTTCACTTTGATATATAATATATAAATAAATCATATAAAATAAATACAACGCGCTAGTGGCTGAAACGCGCGAATTTTGAATGGACGAATTACAGCGTGCCACATCTTCATCTTCTTCACGTCCCTGTAAACAAAACAAATTAGCAACGGTTTTGCAACCGTGGGGTTAGAGTGGCTATGGAGAAATAACGAATAGGGCTGTGGTGATCAGAAATTAGGCGCGAGCATCTCATTCTCTTCGTCCAGATGCCAGGAATGTGATGGTATGACTTTCATAGGCTAATTGTTCCTGGACTAAAAACCCCTAAATTAAAAAAACTGTAACCCTAGGATTCGAAAATGGCAAGTTCTTATTCAAGGCACAAAAATGAAATTAACTGCAAGGGTTAGCTCAGAAACTTCACATGGAATAAGAATGTACAACTGAAATGCAAAGAAAATGCTTAAAATGGAGAGTACGATTTCAAAAATTCTTCTGTACAGTTTGGATGGTAACTACCGTTTCTTTGCGTTTTGATTGAGGTTATGGATTGAAATGCCTTCAGTGATGGTCCAGGATGCTAATGGTATAAAAATTGAGGCTTGAAAGGATCCCTAGCACTGATTTCAGTTTTGCATTTTATGGCCAAATTTTCAAAGTTCCAATGGCTTTTTCAGCGAGCTTTTTGCTATGTTCTAGGTAGGGTTGGACTCAGTGATCATCATAGAATTGAATAGGCTTGCTAACTCTCCTTAATTCATGCTTGAGAAAGAATTGGCCTTAGGGTTTTCATCCTTAACCATTTTTTCCTATTTTCTAGCCAAAACCTAGACCTAGTGTGCAAATGAACCTTAGCCTGATTTTTGAGTTGATTCATGATACATAAGAATTGTCCAAGTTCATTTGACACTATTTCATTGATTTTTAAATTTTATTTGAATTTTCAAAGACTTAAAATGAATTAAATCATCAAAAATTAAATAAAATACAAAAGTCAATATTTGGTCTTGAAATTAACCATGGGCCACGTGTATGGCATGACAAGGATGAACAAAGTGAGAAAAATGGGGCCCTTTTGTCAAAATTGGATTTTCAAGGATAGTTGACTTTTGCCATTTCACAAAAATTTCCCAACTTCTACAAGGCATAACTTGCTCAATTTTTAAGCTTTTCACATGTTCTTGGACATTTTGGAAAGGTCTTTGAGTCCTTTAACCAATGCCTTTGGTCCCATGTCATTTTGATTTACCAATCTCAAGTTATGGCCTTTGACCTAAAGTCCCTTTTTGTTGACTTTTGAAAATGACCTATAATGTTGAAATTGATAACTTTTTGTGAGAGCATTTCTTGGACTTGGAACATGAAGATGAATTGTAGGAAATGTCTTTCTCTTCAAAATGAGCTTTGGATGGAATTTTTCTGATAATCCATGTGAAATTTATGCCCTGGTCAATTTCAGTTGACTTTTTCAGCTGTCCAAATATAGCAACTTTTGCATCTTTGATGATTTCTGAGCCAAATTTTGAGAATCATGATCAAGCATTGATCAAATGATGTTTGTGGCTTCAAAATGATATGTTGACCAAAAATTTGAACTTTTGACTGCCAAATGACCATTTTGCCCCTACAGTTGACTGTAGTGCAATTCAGGGTTTTGACTGTGCAATCTTGAGCTGAATGCCTTGAAACTTGATATGGGGATGTTTGACCATGTTTGTAAGCATATGAGACTTGATTGGACCTTTGAACACTTCCTTTTCTTGATCAGCACACAAACCCTAATTTTGACTGTATGGGAGACAGTTGAATGCATAACCCTTGGGGGAATTTTGTGACCTGGCTTGGCAATTTCTTGAAGAATATGGGAGGGCAAATTTTGGGGTATAACAGTTGCCCCTGTTCAATCTTCTTAGACCTGAGGATGCAGATTGGCTGACGTGCCTTTCGTAATCCGAGGGTAAAAGATGATTGGACACTAGAGTGCCCGGAAATTTGCGCTCACATGTTGGCAATGAGGGTGGAATGGGCTTATAGATGCCATCTGGATGTTGATCGCGTAAGATGATGGGCTTTATAGATGCCATCTGGATGTTGATCGCGTAAGAGATTCCTTAGCGAGAACCTGCATACCTGCAAAGAAAATGAGTACCTGACACGTCGCAGGAGCTGGTTTTCAGATGCTTGGTATAGATATGTCCTGACTGGCTACAGGAGCTGAGTCTGGAGCTGTGTCCTTAGCATGAATGGTAAGAGAGCCTTGGGTGACTTTAACTTCAACAACGTTCGTTGAGAAAAGTCTGGGGTGTCTTCTACTGGGATAAGAATCAGGGAGATCTTAGGGTTGATCTGACTGAACCAGAGAAGGCCTTTGACTGGATAAGCAATCAGGAAAATCTTGGGACGATTTAACTGAACCGGTCTAGGTCTTGAAATGTCTTCAACTGGATAAGCAATCAGGAAAATCTTGGGACGATTTAACTGAACCAGAGAAGGCCTTTTGACTGAACCAGTCTAGGTCTTGAAATGTCTTCAAAGGGATAAGCATCAGGAAAATCTTGGGACGATCTAACTGAACCAGAGGAGGCCTTTGACTGAACCAGTCTAGGTCTTGAAATGTCTTCAAAGGGATAAGCATCAGGAAAATCTTGGGACGATTTAACTGAACCAGAGAAGGCCTTTGACTGAACCAGTCTAGGTCTTGAAATGTCTTCAAAGGGATAAGCATCAGGAAAATCTTGGGACGATTTAACTGAACCAGAGAAGGCCTTTGACTGAACCAGTCTAGGTCTTGAAATGTCTTCAAAGGGATAAGCATCAGGAAAATCTTGGGACGATTTAACTGAACCAGTGAAGGCCTTTGACTGAACCAGTCTAGGTCTTGAAATGTCTTCAAAGGGATAAGCATCAGGAAAATCTTGGGACGATTTAACTGAACCAGAGAAGGCCTTTGACTGAACCAGTCTAGGTCTTGAAATGTAGCTTGAGAACTTAACTGAATTTTTCCTGAAAGATAAAAGTCAGTCATGTGCAATGCATGATATGGATCAAGCAATGATGTTCTCAACATAAATGAGATTGGTATGATGCAGTGCGTTATGCATGCTATAATGATGTATGTGATGTTTATGTATGTTTTCGTCCAGGAAAGCAAATCCTTGACGGGTGCCGGGAAATCGTATCCTGGGCTGATGTCGAAGGATAGATTTTGCTTCCGCTGGGGATGATAACTGCAAGGATACCGGTAGGAGAAGATGACTCCGTTGCGGAATAAACTTGGCGAATGGGAGATTCTGCGGGGAGAAAAGATACTTTAGCGATCATGCTGGGAAGCAATACTCTGTGGGAAGAGTGATGCTTTGCTGGATGTTGATAGTAACTCTGTTGGGGATACCATTGTTGTATTGGAAGTGTGAATAGACTTCGCTGGGGATGGGAAAGAACTACGTTGACGACGACCTTCCCTTGGCTTTTGGCTGAGGATAACCCAGTTATATCCTGTTAAGGAAATAACTCTTTAAATCAAGCCGGACGACACGTTCGTGCTCTGCGAAGGATAAGCTTCCAGAATTTGCTGGGGATAAGCTTACTGCTTGGGGAGATGAATTCCACTTTTCCTGGGGAACTTGGATGGGACTCTCCTGGGGAAGTTTTGATATGCTGGGGAAGAATGCACTGACTTGCTGTCTCACTCTCTGGGGAATTTAAGATGTCTGGTTAGGTTTTTTAGCTGAACCTACTTTGGTACCTTGGATAGAACAATTAGACTGCTCAAACAACTCTTTATTGCCCCTGTTTCTAGCGTCACCTGCAATTAATTCTTTGTTTCATATGCAAATATTTATGAGTTAGCAAATTATTGTCAATGCATATATCACAAATTGAGCCTTGGACGTTCTTCGCAAAACAAAACAGAAAAAGAAAAACACTTGGCACGTTTAACTGAAAAGTATATTTGTATTGATTTTGAATAGCCTGTGAGTAGGCGTTTTGTGTACAAGAGGCTGGCGTCCTAGTAAGAGGTACGTCGCCGAACAAGAGAGTTTATACAAGTTTTGTACAAAAGAAAATAAAACAGCTGTGTGAAAGATGAATGATCCACTGGGTTTCAACTCTGCTATAGCCTTTATAACTCCGAGCGTCTCATCACTTGGTGACCTTGGTTGAAGGTGAGGCTGACTGATCGATGCCGTCTTGATGTAGATACCGGATTCTGGATGCAAAGTGATCCAATGAGACATAGTATTACGCTTTTATCCCTAACTTTTGCCTGGACTGCCTTTTCGGGTTTTCAGTCCACCGGGATATCCATTTTTGCCCAAGCCGCCTTTTCAGGTTTTCGACTTGCCGGGTGCACAGATTTTTTTCATTTTCATCCCTTCATTTTGCCCGAACCCTTTTGGTTCGACGGGAAGCCCTTATTTTTGCCTAGACATGTCAGCCTAGCGGGTCTTTTTCATGCGTAGTATTTTTTAACTATGTCTGCATTGGCGGGGTGAGGAAGGTCGTCACCATCCATATTGGTTAATATCATTGCTCCTCCTGAGAACACATGCTTAACCACAAATGGCCCTTCGTACGTAGGGGTCCATTTGCCCCTTGGATCACTCTGAGGAAGGATGATTCGCTTGATCACCAGATCCCCGACTTGATATTCCTGTGGTCTGACCTTTTTGTTAAATGCCCTGATCATTCGTTTCTGATACGTCTGACCATGACAGATAGCAGCAAGTCTCTTCTCGTCAATAAGGTTGAGTTGATCAAGTCGTGTCTGGATCCAATCATCTTCGTTCAGATTTGCATCCTTCATTATCCGGAGAGAAGGAATTTGTACCTCAATCGGCAAGACTGCTTCCATGCCATAAACCAGAGAGAAAGGAGTTGCCCCGGTTGACGTCCTAGCTGAAGTACGATACCCATGCAGAGCGAACGGTAACATCTCGTGCCAATCTTTATACGTTACTGTCATCTTCTGCACAATCTTCTTGATGTTTTTATTAGCTGCTTCTACAGCCCCATTCATCTTCGGTCTGTAAGGAGAAGAATTGTGGTGCTGTATCTTGAACTGTTCGCAGAGCTCAGCGATCATCTTATTGTTCAGATTGGTACCGTTATCTGTAATAATCCGCTCAGGGACGCCGTACCGACAGATCAGGTTGTGCCGAATGAACCGTGCCACGACAGTCTTGGTTACCGTAGCATAGGATGCTGCCTCAACCCACTTCGTAAAATAATCAATTGCCACTAGGATGAAGCGATGTCCATTGGACGCCGTAGGTTTTATCTCACCGATCATGTCTATGCCCCACATTGCAAATGGCCAAGGCGCGGTCAGAACATTCAGGGGAACCGGAGGAACATGCACCTTGTCTGCGTAGATCTGACATTTATGGCATGTCCTAGAATGTTGGTAGCAATCAGCTTCCATGGTGGACCAGTAATACCCTGCCCGTAGAATCTTCTTGGCCATGGTATGTCCACTGGAGTGTGTACCAAAGTTCCCATCATGTAGCTCTTCCATGATTCTTTCCGCTTCAGTCTTATCTACACAACGCAGTAGGGTCGAATCCTGGTTTCGCTTGTACAAGATGCCGTTGCTAAGAAAGAACTTGGCTGCAAACCTCCTCAGGAATTTCTTATCATTGACAGATGCTCCTTCAGGGTATTCCTGAGCTTCTAGATATCTCTTCACTTCGTGGTACCAAGGCTTCTCAGTTACCAATTCAGTTTCGAGATCACAACAGTATGCCGGTTCGTCCAGTTTCCAGATGGTGATCCGGGGAGCTTCATTATCCCATTTAACCTTGAACATTGAAGACATTGTAGCTAACGCGTCCGCCAGCTGATTCTCTTCTCTTGGAAAGTGCTCAAATGTTATCTCTGTGAAGTGAGGGATCAGGGCCAACACACATTCTCTGTAAGGAATCAAGTTTGGGTGTTTCGTATCCCACTCTCCTTTGATCTGATTGATCACGAGAGCGGAATCTCCGAAGACACTCAGAAATTTGATCCTCAGGTCGATCGCAGCTTGAAGACCCATAATACACGCTTCATACTCCGCCATGTTGTTGGTACAGTTGAAACACAGCCGGGCAGTGAGTGGAGTATGAGTACCTTGTGGAGATACGATTATGGCGCCGATACCATTTCCCAAAGCATTGGAGGCTCCGTCAAAGTGCATAGACCATCGGGATCCTGGTTCAGGTCCTTCATCCGGTCCAGGTATTTCACAGTCAGTTACTATCATAATGCTTTCATCTGGAAACTCGAAGTTCATTGATTGGTAGTCATCCACAGCTTGATGTGCTAAGTGGTCTGCCAATACACTTCCCTTGATGGCTTTTTGGGTCGTGTACTGAATGTCGTATTCCGTCAAGATCATTTGCCATCTTGCAATTCTCCCAGACAGAGCAGGCTTTTCGAATATGTACTTTATAGGATCCATTTTTGAGATTAACAAGGTAGTGTGAGTCAGCATATACTGTCTCAGCCGGCGAGCAGCCCATACCAAAGCGCAGCAAGTTTTCTCAAGCAGTGAGTATCGGGTCTCACAGTCGGTAAACTTTTTGCTAAGGTAATAAATGGCATGCTCTTTTCGGCCAGACTCGTCATGCTGCCCCAGCACACACCCCATTGCATTATCAAGCACTGTCAGGTAAAGTATCAAAGGTCTCCCTTCAACTGGTGGCATAAGGATGGGTGGTTCTTGGAGATATTCTTTGATTCTGTCAAAAGCAGCCTGGCATTCATCATTCCAACGTACTACCTGATCTTTCTTCAGCAGCTTGAAGATTGGTTCACAGGTAGCAGTTAAATGTGAGATGAACCGAGCAATGTAATTCAGACGTCCTAGAAAGCCTCTGACTTCCTTCTCTGTCTTAGGAACAGGCATCTCTTGAATGGCTTTGACTTTAGCAGGGTCCACTTGAATTCCCTTGTCACTGACCACGAAGCCTAGCAACTTCCCAGATCTTACCCCGAAGGTGCACTTGTTCGGGTTCAATCTCAGCTTGTACAGTTTCAACCGGTCGAACAACTTCTGCAGATGATCTAGGTGCTCTTCCTCAGTCTGGGACCTAGCGATCATGTCGTCCACATACACTTCTATCTCATGATGGATCATATCATGAAATAAGGTAACCATGGCACGTTGGTAGGTTGCCCCAGCGTTCTTCAACCCGAACGGCATGACCTTGTAGCAGAAGGTGCCCCACTGAGTAACAAAGGTAGTCTTTTCCATGTCTTCAGGTGCCATCTTGATCTGATTGTAGCCTGAAAAACCATCCATGAAAGAGAACACTTTATGCTGAGCTGTATTATCAACAAGGACATCAATGTGGGGTAGAGGGAAGTCATCCTTGGGGCTGGCCCTGTTCAGATCCCTGTAATCGACACACATCCTGACCTTGCCGTCCTTCTTTGGTACCGGCACCACATTAGCAACCCACTGAGGGTAAGAAGTCACAGCAAGAAATCCGGCATCAAACTGCTTCATAACCTCGGCTTTAATCTTCTCAGACATCTCTGGACGCATACGGCGGACCTTTTGCTTAACCGGAGGGAAATTTTCTTTAGTTGGTAAGTGATGGACCACAATGTCGGTATCTAATCCGGGCATATCTTCGTAGGACCAGGCAAAGATTTCTTTATAGTCATGCAGCATCTGAGTCAACCGTTGCTTCACGCTGAGTTCTAGGTTGGCACCAATCTTCACCTCTTTCTTGTCTTCCTCAGTACCCAAGTTTATTATTTCCACTGGCTCTTCATGGGGTTGAATTGCCCTCTCCTCCTGTTGTAACAGTCTTGCAAGTTCACCAGGCACTTCGCAATCATCTTCACCTTCGTCTGCGGCTAAGTTGATCGGATTTTCGAAGTCATAACTGGCAGTAGCAGAGTCGTTACCAGTGAGATCCAGAGTGGATTGAAACCTGTATGAGTGAGTGTGTGTGTAAATACAGCTGTTTTGCAATATGTAAAGAAAGGAAAGAAAAGGAGCGCAAAATTTGAATTGTGAAAAACGTCCAATGCTTTTATTCATGATATATGATGGTGACAAACAAAAGCCCTCATAAATAAAACCACGGTGCCCCGGGTAAGACACCGGGCCATATAGTCTCAAATTATTGTTTATTACAAATCAAAAACAAAGAAATTCATTACTGGGGAACAAAAGTTATGGGAGTAAAATCTTTGGCAGTCCAATTAGTCAATCCACCGTCGGCCGTTGGGTAGATCCAGCTATCGAACTCTGACTCTCCCACTTCATCTTCCTCTCCAATAGCATTCACTCCATGCTGAGTGATGAGCAACGGAGGTCTTCCAATTCTTGCCTTGCGCACCGCTTTCTGAGCTTCCGTGGTGAAACCCAGCCCAAACTTGTTAGTCTTAGGAGTAAGATCAGGGAGCTTGCCCCAATTTGCACATTCACCCTTCTCGATCACAGCCCGGGCGTCCTTTAAGGAGGCCATCTTCATAGGAGAAACCTCTTCATCTTCTGCTGCTGCCAAGGTTTGTGGTACTTCCTCAAAATGCTGAAAGGGGGTTTCAATGAACTCCCCATCCATTTCTACGTATCTGAAAGAGTTGAGGTGGCTGACCATGTATTCCTCCTCCCCTTGCACTGTTACGATCTTCCCCCTGACCGGGTATTTGAGCTTTTGATGCAATGTAGAAGTCACAGCTCCAGCTTTGTGGATCCATGGGCGACCCAGCAAACAAGAATAGGACGGATGGATATCCATCACATAGAACTTCGAATCGAATACCTGTGACCCAACCCTGATTGGGATGTCCACTTCACCATGCACCATTCTTTTGGACCCGTCAAAGGCCCGGACAACAATGCTACTTGGTTTGAGCTCTAGACCTTCACAATCCAGCCTATCCAGAGCCTTCTTGGGCAGCACGTTTAATGAAGAACCTGTGTCAACCAGCGCATGAGCAAGAGTAGTGCCCCTGCATTCAATGGAGACATGCAGGGCATCATTATGGTTCTTCCCTTTTGCTGTCAGATCGGCATCAGAGAAACCCAGGCCATTATCAGCAGTTAGGTTGGCCACACAATCGGTGAACTGGTCAGCAGTCGTATCTTGGGGTACATGGACAGTCTTTAAGAAAGCAATCAGAGCCTTTGCATGGGCCTCTGAACACAGCAGCAGTGACAACATAGAGATTTTAGAGGGGGTGTGCCCCAGCTGTTCCACAACATTGAAATCACTTTTCTTTATTATCTTGAGAATTTCTTCCATTTCCTGCTTGGAAGCCTCAACAATGGTCTTTGGTGCCTCCGTCCTGGCAGGCACATCAGCAGCAATTCCCTTGCCCCGAGTATCAGATGACTCAGCAGCAGGGGTGGATACTTGGTCAGAAGGAGAAACAGGCACTCTGGCAGGTGTGAAGATCAAAGGCCTATGAATTGCTGGAGGAGCAATGTCTGGCGAGAACAGTCTTCCACTACGAGTGACCTTAGCAGGCCCGGTGATGTTGGAGACACCAGTATCAATGTTGCACTCTTGTTTCACACCCAGAACATAAACATCCGCCCCATAGTGCCATGGGACAGCCTTATCAGATTTGTAGGGTATAGGCCCCGGAACAGTAATGGTGATGGGAACATTCTTGTGAACTGACAAAACTTGTATAGGCTTCTTTGAAGGAGCCTCGGAATAGTTGTTGAAGATGGTAACGATTGACACTTCTTCAACAGGAGCAGCAGGAACAACAGTCTTTTCAAACAAAATCTCTCTATTATCTATCAGGTTTTGGATGCCTGACTTCAACAGAGAACAACCAACAGGGGAAGCAACACATAGAGGGCAACTTTCGCTACATCCCGGAAATAAACCGGCTAGCAACAGATTCCTCTTGACCATCAGCAACGGAGTAGCAACATCATCCACCGAAGCTACATACAAATTCTCCTCAACAGCGTTCACTCCATGCTGGGGCATGGGAGCATTTACAACATTCGGCCTCTCGGGCGCCTCAAACTGTATCTCCTTGGCATCAATGAGGTCTTGAACCTTATTCCTTAGGGCCCAACAGTCATCTGTGTTATGCCCCGGGCTATCAGAGTGATAAGCACAGCGAGCATTTGGATTGAACTTGGGAGATGCAGTGTTGGGAAACTTTGGAGCTTCCTTGACAGTCACTAAATTGGTGGATAGCAACTGTGGCAGGATCTGTGATAAGGTCATGCTTAACCGGGTAAACTCTCTCCGGGGTCTTTCAAACTTTTGTGGATTAGTTGGCCGAGGAGCGGCAGCAGGTTTGGCAATCATTACCGCACTGACAGATTGGCGGTGTTCAGGTCGCTCTGTTCTCCGGGAGTTATATACAGCACTAGCCTCCTTTTTGAAGGGCTTCTTCTCAGTACTGGAGGAGGCAACTTTCTGTATCTTCCCCGATTTTATACCGGCCTCAATCCTTTCACCAGTCAGGATTAGATCGGTAAACCCAGCAGAGGAATTACCAATGAGATGATTGAAAAATGGACCAGATAAGGTCCCCAAGAACATATCTACCAGCTCCCGATCCGTCAACGGTGGCTGCACCCTGCCAGCCAGGTCTCTCCATTTCTGAGCGTACTCCTTAAAACCTTCACCCGACCCTAGCGACATACCCTGGAGCTGGGTACGCGTAGGAGCGAGGTCGGCATTATACTGATACTGCTTGTAAAAAGCAGTGGCCAGATCCTCCCAGTTACGAATGCTGATTCCATCTAGCTGATAGAACCAATCGAGGTGAGTCCCTGAAAGACTCTCCTGGAAGAAGTGGATCCAAAGGTTCTTGTCTGCTGTGTAAGGCTGGATCTTCCTTACATAAGAACGGAGGTGCATCTTGGGACAGGAAGCCCCATCATACTTCACGAAGGCAGGTGTTTTGAACTTGTGTGGGATCACCACTCCGGTAGATAACCCCAAGTCTCCGAAATCCAATCCAGGTACCCGTTGAACTTCCACAGCCTTTAATCTGTCTTCCAGCTGTTTGTACCGGTCTTCAGCAGGAGGGTACTGGTCGTCATTGAAGTCTGTTTCAGTATCAGAGCCCACAGGAGTAGTGACCTCCCTTTCATGGTGACTACCTTCCGTCACAGATGGAGGAGTCCTTTCAGCTTCAACAACCAAAGTGTTCCCGAGTCTGCGCCCAGTGTTAAATAGCACAGTCCTCCTCTTCTTCTTAGTCTTCTTCAACAGCATGGTCTTTAACTCTTGTTGACCCTGAGACAAGCCCTTAATCAGCTCCTGAAATTGGGCGTTTTGCGCCTGAAACTGGACGTTCTGCGCCTGAAGAGCCTTGATAGCCGCATCGGTTGATGATTCAGGAGGGTTCATGATGCTGAAATAAACAGCGAAGAACGGTAAACAACCTGAAAAGAAGAGTATTTATGATGCACATGATGAATGATATGTGTTTATGCAATGCATTCAAGGGTTCGAAAATTCAAATTTGTTGTAGACCAAAAGGAACACACTTTATTATTAAGAAAATCATTGTTTTAATACATCAAAGCCTCATGGGCAAAAATACAAAAAGATCAAGTCACATCCAAAATATGTTGCGCATCTTCTCTGGAGCTATGTAAGTGTTGAGATTCCTTTCCTCGTGCAACAGGCGAGTGAGCTCCAAAACCTTCTTTTCACTGGCATGCAAACTAGTCTCAAGAGAATTCCTCTCTTCTTTAAGCTGGATCCAACTCTTCTGCATCTCTTCCCAGGATGTGGGCATATCAGGGTGCTGAATAACATGAGACATCTCTCCTTCCAAGGCAGGCTCTTTAATTACTGGAAGCATGTGAGGATAAGGCATTACTAACTTCTGAGAGCGGGCTCGTACCCATTTGAGGTAAGGCTCCAAAGGGATGGAGTTCCTGTGCCCCAGTGTCTTGCTGTCTATCCTACTAGGCATCCTCCAAGCTCTGATAAATCTCTGGCGAAGTCCTTGAGTATCGTTGTCGAAGTCAAAAACTATGTCAGGTATCAACATGTCATGAGGACCATCCCTCCGAGCATAACCAAATTGTCTCCAAGCCAGGCATGGACTATAAGTAATACCCCCTCTGATTCCAAGTAAAGGAACATTAGGATATTCCCCGCAACGATCAATGATAGTGACATCTTCTCTGGACCTAGGGCACCAATGTATATCTGCATGTGTAAGAGTCATCAACCGTTGTGACCATCTCAAACCCCGCTCGTTCTTCAGGACTGATTGTGGAAGGTGCGAAATAAACCACTTTCCCAGGAGAGGAGTGCAACACATAAGGACACCTCTTTTTCTCATGGTTCGAGTGTAACATGAGTGAAGGAGGTCTCCCAGCAACGTAGGTATAGGATTCCTGGACATAAAGATCTGGACAGCACTGATATCAATGAGCTGGTCTGGGTTAGGGAACAACACCAAACCATAAACAAGGAGGGCCACAACCTCTTCAAAAGCTTGCAAGTCAAGGGAGTTCCAACAATCATAGGCCTTTTCAAACAGAAACCTGGCTAAGAACCCTTTGATACCACTTCTAACTTCCCAATGTCCCTTGAGGTCAGATAACTGTAGGTGCAAGGCTTTAGCAATCTCTTCAAGTTTAGGTTCCTTTTCTGTACCGTTGAAGGGTAGCTGATTAAGAATAGGGATCTTCAGGAGTCGGGAGAACTCCTCCAATGTAGGTACCAACTGATAGTCCAAGAAGGTGAAACAGTGATGCAGAGGGTCAAAGAACTGGAACAGGACTTTTATCATATCTTCCTCAATGTTGGTGTTGACCAAGCTGATGAGGCTTCCATGCCTTTCACTGAATGAAGAGTTCTCGGGAATCCTGGATATAAGCTCCTTAAGCTGAGGAGGGATCCTTACAAGACTGATTGGAATTGTTTTTCTACGAACAGTTTCCATGTCCTACAAAATAAGAACAAAGATGAAAATTCGAACCCCTGAAATGGTTAGTCAATGCATATGATGCTGGATGATGTCATGATGCTATGATTAAACACAGATATTTACAAAGACAAACATGTAAGGCACACAAGGCACATAAGACAGGCCCTTAAGGTTTAAGGCCAGCATGGGGTCTGGGTAGTACCCTCTTGAAGTTGGTGGGTTCAACCTGTCCTAATCAAAGTAACCGGGTTCTAAGGTTCCCAATATCACGGGATTGCTTTCATTGTTCATCGTTTCGATTTAGCCACTGAACTGGCGACCGAAATATTCCAGGAAAGCAACCCTCAATTGAGTGTAGTATCGAGTATCAACCAACCTCGGACTGCACCAAAGTCAGTTATCTCACTACCCTAAAGAGGCCAAGATGGTTCAATTAAGGTTCCTAAGGTCTGTTGATGCTTCATGACACCACATGGAGGCCCCGTACTCTCCTTGACTGACTCAAGGGTTACCGGTACACACCAAAATGCCACATCAACGTAGCAGACTGCTTCAACCATGTCGGTATACCCCGCACAGTTCCCTCACAGCCTTGTTGCTACTTTCTAAAAGGGTATCCCCCAGATCCGGGTTAGGATCTATAGAACTCCCAAGACGGTCCCACAATTTTAAAGCATACAAGGAAAGCAATTGAAAACACAATGATCTTAGTCCTAAGGTACACCTCACTTTAAGGTGTCCCCAGCAGAGTCGCCAGTTCTGTGATCGGTGGATCTGGAACTGACTGTTTTAAAGCTGGTTCGCGAAATGTCGCGGAAGCAAGAGTCGCCACCGTCTTTTATTTTCTCCAATAGGAAAGGACAAAAGCACAGAAAAATTCCTTTAAAGAGATTGCTCTCGGTTCGGGAGGTAGGTTATAGAAAGGGAAGGTATTAGCACCCTTTCTATCCATGGTTATCCATGGGCTCTTAGGTACTTGCTCAATGTGTTTTCAAAATGTGTGCTTGCTTTTCAATTGTGGGTTTCAAAATATTCTTTGAAAAGTTTCAATTCAACTCGTACGTCAGAGTGTTTGAAAAGTTTGTTTTGAAAGTTTTTGAAAGTGTGTTGGTGTGAAAAGAGTTTTTGTTTTGTTTGAAATTAGAGCAAGTACCCTTGAGAACCTACCTACCCTAAGGAATTAGTCTGTGTAAATGTCCTTTAAGGTAGTGCCATCCCACCATTGAGAGGTAGGTAGCACCACCGTTGGAGGTGTTCGGGTCAATTCGAGTTTTAGGGACGTGGTGATCACCGGAGCAATGGGAAGACACCTTAGAAGCTACCCTCATGCCAGGTTCCCGGACCATGAGGACTTACTAAGGCGTTTTCTACTCGATGATCACCTTTCGAAAGGCAACAGTGAGGCGTACCCTAGGGGTGGTGTGTGAATTGTGTGTCATTTTCAGTTTATTGTTTGTCTTGTCATGCAATGGTGATCTAACGATTTGATTTTATTTTTTTGGGCATTCATTCTTTCATGCATATTTATTAACAGTTATATTTGCGAGAAAATAAATCTAAACTATTACAACTGGCGCGGGTCCACATCGCCAAAAAAAAAACCGAACCCGATTTGACTGAAAATAAATAAAGCGAATAGATAAAAGTCCGAGAGTTTTAAATTACATGGCTTTGGGGCATATACATAATTATTTACACGATATAAAACAAATGCGCGAAATAAAGAGATTAACAAAATTAGGGCGTTGGACCCTTTTACAAACAATTAAAAATTAATCAAGGAATCTAAAATTAAAAATTAAATGAAAAATAATGTTTTTGTGTTTTTTAGGTCTAAAAGAAAAAGGAAAAAAATTAATTAGAATTAAAGTGCTAAACCTAAGTTCTAATGTTTTTAAGTTTATTATGAAAAAAGATTTAATTTCTAACCTAAGTAAATTCTAAACTAATTTATGTACAATTTTTGATTTATAGAAAATAAATAATAAATAATAATATTGTGAGAAAAAAGGAAAAAAGTTAAAAAGGATATAAAAAATTAATAATTAACCTAATTCTACATTTTTTTGGATTTTTATTATGAAAAAGAATTAAAATTAACATTAAAACCTAATTAAACTAAATGAGTTACATTTTAATTTATTTAAAAAAAGAATCAAAATTAATTATATTTTTTTTTGTCCTTTCTGTATTTTTAATGTTTTTCATATTTTTTGTAAGAATTAATTAAATCAGAAAATAAAACACAAGTAAAATTAAAAATAATAGAATATAAAGAAAATTAGAAAAAAAGAAAAAAAGATAGAACCAGGGGGGTATGGTCTCAAATTTGGAGGTGTAGATTTGAAAGCCTGGCCCAATTATTTGTGAGAATTTGTTGACTTTTTTGATCCAGTGTGATGCCTTGACTGGTCTCCACCATATGCTTTCATTCTGATCCCTGGATTAGATCTCCAAGACGCGTGGCCAATTGATGAGGAGTGTGCATGGTATGTACTAATGTCAGCGCTGCATGGAACTTTGAAATGAAAAATAACATGAGAAATTGGCCAGACCTGGGACTTGAACCCAGGTCATTGAGGTTAACACGCTAACAACTTGCCAACTGAGCTATTTGTTCACTTTGATATATAATATATAAATAAATCATATAAAATAAATACAACGCGCTAGTGGCTGAAACGCGCGAATTTTGAATGGACGAATTACAGCGTGCCACATCTTCATCTTCTTCACGTCCCTGTAAACAAAACAAATTAGCAACGGTTTTGCAACCGTGGGGTTAGAGTGGCTATGGAGAAATAACGAATAGGGCTGTGGTGATCAGAAATTAGGCGCGAGCATCTCATTCTCTTCGTCCAGATGCCAGGAATGTGATGGTATGACTTTCATAGGCTAATTGTTCCTGGACTAAAAACCCCTAAATTAAAAAAACTGTAACCCTAGGATTCGAAAATGGCAAGTTCTTATTCAAGGCACAAAAATGAAATTAACTGCAAGGGTTAGCTCAGAAACTTCACATGGAATAAGAATGTACAACTGAAATGCAAAGAAAATGCTTAAAATGAAGAGTACGATTTCAAAAATTCTTCTGTACAGTTTGGATGGTAACTACCGTTTCTTTGCGTTTTGATTGAGGTTATGGATTGAAATGCCTTCAGTGATGGTCCAGGATGCTAATGGTATAAAAATTGAGGCTTGAAAGGATCCCTAGCACTGATTTCAGTTTTGCATTTTATGGCCAAATTTTCAAAGTTCCAATGGCTTTTTCAGCGAGCTTTTTGCTATGTTCTAGGTAGGGTTGGAGTCAGTGATCATCATAGAATTGAATAGGCTTGCTAACTCTCCTTAATTCATGTTTGAGAAAGAATTGGCCTTAGGGTTTTCATCCTTAACCATTTTTTCCTATTTTCTAGCCAAAACCTAGACCTAGTGTGCAAATGAACCTTAGCCTGATTTTTGAGTTGATTCATGATACATAAGAATTGTCCAAGTTCATTTGACACTATTTCATTGATTTTTAAATTTTATTTGAATTTTCAAAGACTTAAAATGAATTAAATCATCAAAAATTAAATAAAATACAAAAGTCAATATTTGGTCTTGAAATTAACCATGGGCCACGTGTATGGCATGACAAGGATGAACAAAGTGAGAAAAATGGGGCCCTTTTGTCAAAATTGGATTTTCAAGGATAGTTGACTTTTGCCATTTCACAAAAGTTTCCCAACTTCTACAAGGCATAACTTGCTCAATTTTTAAGCTTTTCACATGTTCTTGGACATTTTGGAAAGGTCTTTGAGTCCTTTAACCAATGCCTTTGGTCCCATGTCATTTTGATTTACCAATCTCAAGTTATGGCCTTTGACCTAAAGTCCCTTTTTGTTGACTTTTGAAAATGACCTATAATGTTGAAATTGATAACTTTTTGTGAGAGCATTTCTTGGACTTGGAACATGAAGATGAATTGTAGGAAATGTCTTTCTCTTCAAAATGAGCTTTGGATGGAATTTTTCTGATAATCCATGTGAAAGTTATGCCCTGGTCAATTTCAGTTGACTTTTTCAGCTGTCCAAATATAGCAACTTTTGCATCTTTGATGATTTCTGAGCCAAATTTTGAGAATCATGATCAAGCATTGATCAAATGATGTTTGTGGCTTCAAAATGATATGTTGACCAAAAATTTGAACTTTTGACTGCCAAATGACCATTTTGCCCCTACAGTTGACTGTAGTGCAATTCAGGGTTTTGACTGTGCAATCTTGAGCTGAATGCCTTGAAACTTGATATGGGGATGTTTGACCATGTTTGTAAGCATATGAGACTTGATTGGACCTTTGAACACTTCCTTTTCTTGATCAGCACACAAACCCTAATTTTGACTGTATGGGAGACAGTTGAATGCATAACCCTTGGGGGAATTTTGTGACCTGGCTTGGCAATTTCTTGAAGAATATGGGAGGGCAAATTTTGGGGTATAACATATGCGTTCTTATAGAGACGGGAATCATTACAAAGTTTGCCTAAACGATGGCGCATTTAAAAAATACTTTCAAAACCCACCACAAACACATTTCAAACAAAGCAATTTCAAAAGTGATCTAGCAAGCAACTAAGAGCCCGTAGATAACTACGAATGAAAAGGGTGCTAACATCTTCCCTTTTCATAACCTACCCCCTGCACTCAAGAAAATATCTCAAAGGTCTTTCATGTTCTTTTCACCCTTTCCTTATTGGATAAAAGAAAAGTCGGTGGCGACTCTTGCTATCCACAACAATTACGGTCAAACGCAAAACATCCAAGTCTGTTCTCCTACCGTATTACAGAATTGGCAACTCTGTTGGGGAAACTTAAAAGTGGGGTTACCATAGAGCTAGATCATACTTAATTGTAAATTCGTGGATTTTGTGGGTTTCTGGTAGATTTGTTGATGAAAATTGTGAGAATTCTTGATTGTGTGTGCAATTGTGAAATTATGGATGAATTTTTAGGGCAAATAAAAGTCTTATTTATAGACTTGAATTAGGTTAGAAAAAAATTAGAGACTAAGTTATCCAAAATGTATGAAAAGCCCAAACCCGATTTCCATAAAAGGAAAAAAATTATTAACAAAAAGAAATAGAAAAAATGTTAAAAAGTGCACCATAAGAGATTTGAACCCGCAACCTCATATTTACAAGCTTCATTCTTTACCAACTACGCTATGGTACTTTTCGAAATAAAAAGCCAATTGAAAATACATGAAGATGAGCAAGTATTTGTTATTTAAAAATACAAATAATTTGAAATAAATTATTATATTTTTAACTAGACTTGAGAACGAATATTTATAAAACCCTAAAATATTAATGTAATTAAACCAAAGAAATTTTAAAACCCAAGTTCGAAAATAAATTTGACGGTAGCACTAAGGACGGAAAAATTTGGGGTATGACAGCAGCATCCAAATTCTTTGGATGAAGAGGCAACTAGAAGATTATCAAATATTTGAGAGTAACATTCATATCTTTTGTAACAATGTTTCTGCAATGTGTTTGTCTAAGAATCCAATTTTGTATTATAGGGCTAAACATATTGAGATAAAGCATCATTTTATAAGAGATTATGTTTAGAAGGGAATTTTATCTTTAAAATTTATAGATACAGACCATCAATGGGCTAATTTCTTTATAAAACCCCTTGCTGAAGATAGGTTCATTTTCATTCTGAAACATTTAAAAATGGTTTTGTGTCCAGAATGAAAAAGATGAAATCTCAGAATATTTGCTTTCCGTAATGGAAAATTAGACTATGAGGCTTGATTGTTAGTTTTGTTGCTTCTGGGATACGAGGATTTTGATGAGTGAAGTTCTCATGTGTCAGAAGTATTCAAGGTCTCTTCTCTCTAGAATGCTTCTGTCTGTTGGAAACTGAAGAGTTTACTTCATTAATGAGTTTCCAGGATAGTGAAAGGTTGGTGATTCAAAATAAGACAATTGTCATTTTTTGAAGCACACCTAACACTTGATGTGACTCTTTGAGAGACGAGACTATATTGGGATCAGGTAAAAAACCTTCACACTTTACCCCTTGTCAGAATTTTTGCACTTTTTAATATTTTATTAATCATTGCAAAAACTCTATTTAAAACCCACTCACTCCCACTTCACACACTTTCACTACCATTATCCCACACTTTCACTCTTTTAAGCTTAAGTTCTTTGAAATCCTAAAACTCTTTTAGTTCTTGTTCGTAGGTCACCAGTGGCTTCTTAACAATAATCAACTGCTCAACAAGATCTGCAAAGTTCATTATCTTTTCCTTTATGAAAAGAACTTCAACCAGACCCTGAAGGTTTGACAAGTTCAACCACACTTTGATACATCATAGTCTTATGATAAAAAGCCAGAATCTGAGATGAATATTTCTGCATCGCTAGTCATACTTTTTATAGTTCTTCAATCAGAGAAGTATTCCTTCGTTCTGATTTATTTATACTATTTTCTCAAAACTTCTTTTAGTCTTGAACTCAGGGGGAGACTCTGAACAAGATTAAACAAGTTCTGGGAATATGGAACTCAGGGGGAGCTATTTATCTAACTATGAATTATTCTTATGTGATTAAACTGGTATAAATTGTTTATCAAAATACATAGTTTTGTCATCATCAAAAAGGTGGAGATTGTAAGAATAAAATTTGGTTCAGCATCTGGACTTGAGTTTTGATGATAATATTACATGGGTGATTAGATAACAATTTAGTATCATAGTGTTTGTTTAGTATTCAACGACTCTGAAGATTCTGAAGACAAGGTTTTGTTGAATGAGTTCTAAAAATTATGAAGATACGGCTCTGAAGACAAGGTTTTGTTGAACAAGTTCTGAAGATTCTGAAGACCAAAGTTCTGAAGACTGGTTTTGATCCTTATAAGAATGCTTCAACTCTTACATACTCTGAAGCCTCTGAAGATTAGAAGAGAAGATCAAAGGTCTCACGTGAAGTGTTAGTACAAAGTTACTTTCTTCCACTACCATGGCTTTGTGGCATAAGGACTATACTATTGGTACTATATTGTTTACCACTCACATTGACCGTTGCAAGAAGACAATTGGGATTTTGATATTCCTATTCTACCCTCCAACAGATTTCTTTTCAGCTATAAAAGTAAGACTTGGAAGAATTTGAATTGCTGAACAACTTTGAAGAAACTCACTCTAATTCAAATTGTTGAAACACTGCCAAAATAACTCTATAACTTTTGTAAAGCAAGGAAATTTTGTTCATTAACTTTCTAGCAAGGAGTTGTTGTTCACTAACTTGCTTAACAATGTTGTGTTATTATTTGTTCTTCATTTCTGTGTAATCTTCTTTCAAGAAGCATTATTGTAAACACAAAAGTCTGCATTCAATAGTGAGTTGGTTGTTCCTTGAGTGATTAAATACCCGAGGAGTCATTGACATTTTGTCTTTGAGGTGTTGTTCCTTGAGAGACTATGAATTTAGTCAAGATTCTCAAGAAGACTTTGACAGTTTGTCTTTGTGGATTGTAATCAGTTTGGTTATAGTGGATTAAGTCCTTGATTGAGAAAGTAAAATCACCTTGGTGGGCGGACTAGATTAGCTTTGTTAACAGTGAACTAAAATAAAAATAATTATGTTCATTTATTGTTGTTCTTGAGTTAACTTCTTGTGAATGGTTTCAAAAAGATTTTATTTCTAGAAACTCAATTAAAACCCCAATTTCTTGTGTTTCTTGCACCTTCAATATTGGCAGATGGTTTCAGAGTCACATCATCAACTTTTCCCGTGATATCAGGGATACAATAGTTATGGTTGAGTATCCTTTATGGTTCAAGGATGGATATCTGGAGTGGTATCACAGTATATCACACCCTCGAACCATACCACCGACTAGGATTTCTGATATTTCGGGGCCTTCGCGTGCTAGGGTTTCTTACATGCTACCACCACCACCTCTACCACATGTGAGTGACCAGGACAACTGCCTACAATTTATTGCTCTTCATTTAGATAACCTCGTGGGTTTTAAAACCCTGAAGGTGAAATTTATACAGGTTTAGCTAGGTTAGCGGATGTAGTATGTGGTGGGAAAATGTAGATATGTTATATTTTGGTTGTATTATATGTATATTTTGTAACATTGAGACTTCTTATGTATTGTATAATATTTTGGCGATTACATGTTACGATTTGAAGATGAAAATAACATAAAAAGTACAACAAACATAAATTTAAAAAAACTAACATGAAAATCTAGGCACTATCAGATGATTCTGGATGTTTCAGCGTCTTGATTATGTCGTTGACGAATATTGTTATTTGTGCATCCAACTCGATCGAACCTTTAGTTATCCTACGGAGAAATAATTTCTACATGGCCTTCACATCTTCATCGGTCTTCAACTCAACCAGATAGTATTTCCACCAACCACCTATATCAATCTAATATTCCCGGAACTCGATCTTTCTCACCCTTCTGTTATCAGAATCATGTAGCAATTCATTTAACTTTTCTTTTAAGTTGGCAAGGGATGTGGTGTCTGTTGGTGTAAGCCCTAGAGGCCAATACTTTTGGTACTTGTATCGAATTATTTATTAATAATAAAAGGAATTTCTTTATTATGTTTTCTGTCCAAAATAATAAAGTCCCTAGAATGGTTTATTTGTTTAATGAAATGTTAAGTGTGACTTAATCATGAGATCCCATTAAACATAAGACACTATTCTTAAAGTATCCGTAGTCAAGCTTTAATGTGAAGTGGGATAACATTAAAGCATTAAGATTATTATGAAGATAGATTGATGATCACATCTCATGGATCATAGATAAGGAGTTATCAAGTCTTGACATAGGTATGAATATTAGGAGTAATATTTATACTGGATTAACCCGCTATGAGAATACTACATAGAATATTATACAAAGTGTCATAAGTTATTCTCATGATGATAATGGTGTATACCACCCTTCAACCTGAAACCACTATGGACCCTAGATATAGAGTCAAGTACTTTATTGCTGATCAAACGTCATCCGTAACTGGATGACTATAAAGACGGTTGATGGGTACTTCACAAAGCATGCTAAGGGACATGAGTGACCTAGATGGAATTTGCTCATCCTGCATAACATGATAAATGTCTAAGGGCCCAATATTGAACTGGACAAGGATGACACAGTGTATGCCTTGTGTTCAATATAGACATGAGGGCAAAAGGGTAATTGTACAACACAAATATTATCAAGGAAAAGGTTTGGTCAGATCACATGACATTTTCGTGACTTGGGTAACAGTGATGTGTTGCTAGATACCGCTCACTGTTTATTATATTAAATGTGTGATTTAATATAATTGTCAACGTCGCGAAAACCTACAGGGTCACACACATAAGGACAGGTTGATGAGAGATAGAATAAATAAGGAACACCGTAAGGTACAGTGCACTTAAGTGTAATACGGAAAGTGGTAAGGTACCACGTGGATAAGTGATATATGGTACATCATAAGGTATGATGTCCATAAGCTTAATTGGGCTTTTAGCTTATAGCCTTAATTGGGCTTTTAGCTTGTAGCCCACACGAGTGATTCTATAAATAGATCCCTTGTGATGAAGCAATTTCACTTGATGCAATTTCGTTTTTGATTCTTTCTCTCACTCAAGGTTTCCGTTCGTGATCAGCTAGCATTGTGACCGGAAGCGATCTGTTTGTGTGGACTGAGTAGAGGCGTTGTTCTTCATCAACGCTCGTGATCACGACATCAAAGGTCTGAATCACCACAAGAGGTAAATATTTCTATCACTGACCATGCTCATTCGTAAGGATCGCTAAAGGAAATTTTAAATTCTGCTGCGCTTTTGATCGCAATTTTCCTTCAGTGTCATCTGAAAGCTTGAATTCAACAATATGATTGCTTTTATTGTAATACACTTCTGCCTTAATTAGAAATTGAGGAAGAGGTGTTTTTGAGATGTCTTTCTTATAACATATGTCTCTATTTATACAAATAGTGATGCATTCTAGACCACATAAATTTGTCCGTGCAATCAGAAGCCTCCAAAGATGTCGACAATATTCTGATCGTTAAAAAAACTTGAATTACTGAACTATCATAAATTTCAATATATTTAAAAAATTTATGATACTTACTAATAAATTTGAAACTTTCGAAATACTAAAAATTTCATATGAACTATGAAAAATTGTAAAGTACTAGAAATTTTATTATGTGCTATCAAAAATTTCCTCTGTAACAGAAATTTCATTACCTATATAAAAAATTTCATTCAAATTTTTTTTTTCATCTCAGCAAAAGTATTTTTAGAATAATAAAAATTAAAAAGTGTCAGATCAAAGTTGAGGGGTGTTAAGTTAAAATCTCCCATAAAGAAAAATATGGAGACCCAAGTTGTTACATTTTTAAACCCAATTTAGAAAAGCCCAAAAGACAACCCACTCTATACGAAGAAACAACAACGATGACTACAACAGGTAGTAGAAGTCGCAGAAGCATCATCCATGGCGGAACCAAACGAAGAACAACAACAGAACCTCCCTCAACCTTCCAATCCCCCCTTACCATTCGATCCTAGTCGAAGTATCTCTCCTTTCTTTTCATCTCTCTTTTCAATTTTATTTTCTCGCACATTCAATTTCACTGAATTTAGGGTTTCGATTTGATACGTTGTAATTATGATGATTTTTATTGTTGAAGTGGTTGGTATCATCAAAAGAAAGGCTTTGATCAAAGACTTAGCTGCTGCGTATCATGCTGAATGCCTTCAATATTGTCAAGAGCTTCTAGAGCTTCAAACTAAATGGGATGAGGTTACATTCAAATCCATTATTTTTATTTTCATTGATTTCATAAACTAATAATCACATGTTTGGTTAACTAGCTTAAATTAATAGCTTATTATGTACTAAGTGCTTATTCATAACTTATTCATATAACAAATGTTCTAATTAGTTATAAGTTGTTTAAATATGCTATCTTGCCGGTCTTATGGAAATAAGTTGAAAACAGCTTATGAACATGTCATAAGTTGTTTGGTTCTACAAAAACAGTCTCGCTAGTGTTTATGTTAGTAGATAAGTTCAAATAAAGTCAAACCCCGCAATTGCGGCTTATATTTACCATTGCAGATAGCCCAAAAACTGTCATGTATATCCGTCATAGCGACCATGGTGGGGCAATTTGATAACACTGCTACTCCCCTTATATTTGTAATCAAACATTGTTTATCGAACATAGAATTGTATGGTTTATAGATGATGAAAGTGAACGGAACAAATACTGGAATTTAATTTTCAATTTTATAGTCTTATTTTTGTGGCACAAAAATGAGGAAAAAAGCTTTGGGTTATAGAATATGAAATTGTAAGGACCTGTTTACTTTGAGTGTTTCTTGTTTTCATTTTCATCGATAAGATAAACATTATAGAAGACACTGGGGGAGTTTTTGAAAATGGATTATGAAAATAGATTGCATATTTCTGAAAATTTTGAAAAATGTAAAAACATTCTTGAATTACATAACCAAATACCATTACAGCCACTGACATACAAAAAAGAAATGAATGTGAAAATTGGAAATGTTTTCATAAAGTAAACGCCCCTCTAAACATCTGTGTGATTTTTATTTCTATTCACTGTTTCCATTTCCCTTTTTATATTTAATTATAAAAGTATCACTTTGTTTTTTTTTTCTAGGAAGCTGATAAACTGTAATGTTGTTTGAACTTTGAAATCATTTCTTATTCAAAACTATGAAAACAGAAAGCAAGATAAAATCAGTTATGAAACATTTGTTGCCAACAATGAATTGAACCTTAGAAAGAAATCAGTTTAAAAATTACATTATCATTCGAACTGGCAGGGTGCTAATTGAAGCAGACTGTTGATGGTCCTCTCCATTTCTCTCTCAAAAAAAAAAACCTTCACAATTACTTCTAGTTAACCAGTGACAAGTTCAGTCTTTCCCTTAGATACTCCTTACAATGTTTTTGCATGGATTCCTCACGGGTTTCCAACATTTTTTTTCTTCTTTCAAGTGGTTCTTAACTTCTTACTCAATTGTGAAGTAAAATATCCCCTTGAAATCTTATTTGGATTATTTCATAGAGACGATATTACTTTTTTGTCATTTTCATTTTCAGTTATTGTTTGTTGTTAAAGCATAATATAAGAATGTGAAGCGATGATTGATTATAGTACTTCAATTTAGTTGTTTATTCTTTATGTGTTTCAACTGTTTCAGCCATTTATTGACTTAAAACCTCTCGAGGAATCAAAAAAGGAGCCAGCGCGACCCTCTAAACGCATGAAAAAATTGCGCTAGGTATGGTAAAACCTAATCTTATTATAGTTGTGAATTTCAATTGGAGTCCAATATGAGCTTGTTAGTTGTCTCCAACTTATTGAACATCAGTTCAAGTACATAAATGTAAGATGTGAGTCAGGGAGATTAATGTGGCCCTTATTTCTTCCCAAACACACTAAAATGTTATTTATTTTTCATGTAAGATTTTTCTCCGTTACTAGTCGCTGCATGTTACATTTAATTTTTTTTAAAATGCTGACTAAATTTATGAGAGGTTACTTCTTGGTTTTTGTTTCATTAGAAAGTAAGTATCATATGCTTCAGTATGTCCTATTCAAAAGCTACGTGTTTAAATAAGTTTTTGCCCATTTTTTATTTCAGGATGGTTGCTCCGCAACTTATATGGTAACTATATGCGCCGCCAAATGTTTTTTGGTTGCTGTTGGTGTACCTGTTAATATCAGAGCATATACCTACTGTGATATTATTGTACTTTTGCAAATGTTAGGAAAAGCTTCATGTGAATTTCATGTATGTTTGCAGTGGCCGTGATTTTACACGCTGACACCAATGGTTATGATGAAGCTCTTGAGTGTAGCTTTTTAACATAATCACAGTGATTATGACAATCTCAACGCCAACCCAAACATGCACTAACTAATCAGCCTGCCCTTACAAAGCATGTCCAGTGCTTTGATAAAAGCAAGACACATAATCTGTCATCTTTGACATCAGTGTTGTACATAATAACATTTCAGTTCCTGCTTTCAGCTTTTTCCATATAATCTGTTGCAATATATGTTAGCTCTCGTTGAAATTATATTTTCTGTGTATCTGATCCAATGGTCATCTAATTAACATAGTTTATATTCCATTTGGAATTTATCACAATTCGTCACCTTAAACAATTATGACATGTAGTTAATTTTGGGCACATCAAAATAAGATAAATAAGTAGATAATTTAAAGTTATTTCATGAGAAGTCTAAGCTATTTTTCTTCATAACAGTGAAATTACTTTTTAATCTTCTTTTTCATCTACCATACTGTTTATAAAATCGTAAACAAAGTTATTTAGACACAATTCTCTACATCTGTTTCACTCTCCTCGTGTCAAGAGAGGTTAATTAGAGTGCAGTATTTTATGCAATGCCTGATAAAATGATTTCATTTGCTGTAATACCGAGGACAATCATATTTTGTTTTGTAGATTATAGTTTAAACAAGCAATCAAAACCACCAAAATTAATTTTGGTTAAAATATCTGAAATATTCTACAATAACCAAACTCTTTGATAATTTCATTAAAATAATTTAGAAAAACAAGTTATAACTTATACATAAAATAATTTAATTAGAGTTTTTTCTTTAAATATAGAATTTTAAAAATAAAAAAAACTTATACAATAAACATTTATCTTTTAAGCATTTGATCAAACTATATCCAAATAGGCTCAAAATAAAATTATGCATGTTTTCATATATATATATATATATATATATATATATATATATATATATATAGTTTTAAACCCATCATTAAGGTTAAAAGCTACTATTACAAAACAGGGTTTAATTTAAAATAGTTAAAGCTCTATTTTTGAAAAAAGAAATGATGTTTCCAATGAATACAAGTTACTACTATTGAGTACCTATACAAAAATAAGTGATTCCGAATGAATACACTCTTCATACAAGACTGAGTAAGTACAACAAACTCTCACTTGAGCTCCTACTTGAGCTGAAAACTGCATGACATTTCTTGAAAACAAAATGTATACAGAACAACTTGCCCATAGCAGCATGCTTCAACAGCCATTCCATGATCTATACTTGCATATTCCTCGACGATCTTCTGCAAAAGAGTCGCGAATAGATTGCAACAGAGCACGCACAGCGGGAATGTGAATCAATCCTTCATGCTGCTCCTGCAAAACAAGTTTATCTCAAGATTTAGCTACATCACTAGCTTCCTCAAAGCTTAGATCAGACAAACTCAAAAAAGAAGAAAAAATACCACTTGTGCAAGCTTTTCTTCAAAAGACACTGCAGTTGTATCAGTGCACATGAATATCTTTCGATAAGCTGTTTTAAGGCTCCTGATCTGGATCGATTGATAGCAAATAGAATTGTTTAGTTGCAATGACATAAAACTGAAGGCAACTAAATTAGTAATATGTTGTGCAGTATAAACCTCTTCAATGCTGAATCCGCGTCGAGCTAGGCCTACTAAATTTAGGCCACGAAGCTCAGCTCTATTTCCTGCTACCATCATGTACTTTGGAACATCTTGTGAAACCTTTATGTAACAACATGACATTGTAGTTGCACACCCGAGTAATTGTAAACATTTGGCTTGGTAAAAGTATATGCTTTAAGAAATTCTTTAACAAGGACTGTGGTGTATTTCATTTATTCGAAAAACGCCCCACTATGCTAGACTCTATTTTATATGAACTAGTGTTGAAATCATCACCATGAAAACAATAATGTTATATTGATTATTGAATACGAAAGCCAAAAATAAATCATTTCTTAGAAATAGATCACATTTATTTCTTGCTCTTAGCCTTTGACTTTATAGAAGTCCTTAGAGCAACAACCATTTCCCGATACAAAATAGACCGATTCAAGACTTTGAGATTGGATGAAAAACCTACCACAGAACCACCACCAAGAAAAGAGAACGAGCCAAGATGACAGAATTGGTGAACAACCGCCGCACCAGCAGTGTGAACATAGTCCTACATAACAAGAGTTTCAGTTAATTTTACAATACCATGCTTAAAACGTAAGAAATTAACGAAACAAATTTTATTTATCATATAAAGATACTTTAGTTTTCACAAGAACTTACTTCCACCTCAACATGCCCGGCTAGAAGAGTGTTGTTAGCAAAAATGTTGTTGTTGCCAATCTTGCAATCATGGGCAATATGGCAAGCTCCCATAATTAAATTTCCATCACCAATTACCTGTTTAAATAATGACAGTAAATGAATGAGAAGATGTATAAGGTTTTTACACATCTTGACATTCTGTTTTTCTTTATCAGCAAAAAAATTAATGATCGCATCTTCTTACCGTTCTATCAGTTGATTTTGAAGATCTGTGGATTGAAGTATGTTCCCTAATATCATTATTATGTCCAACTTCTAGGAAACACTCATCTTCTGGCTACAAGGCAAGAACAATTAAGAGCATATAGGTTTTCTAAAGTAAGCCACGCATAAACTACATGAGTACGCAGCATGCAACTCGAGTGCATTTCAAGGTTGTCGAACTCTGTCTAGGTAACCAACTAACATAGTTGAAAATGAATCGTACTCGTACCTTGTATTTCAAGTCTTGACATTTGACACCGATCACAGCATGATATCCTATTGCATTATTGCTTCCAATGACAGTACATCCAGGAAAATCATCACCAACAACCGCGCCACTGCAAGATTAAGGTCCCCAAATAAACATGAACATATAATGGTCCAAACTCCAAATCAAAGACTACTCAATAGATCAAAATCTTAGAAGAAAACAGTGATGTTAGATATGAACTCACGTCATCAGCGTACAACTGTCCCCTAACTCAGTATTTCCAAAAACATGGCTTCCTGGATATAGCTGACAACCATTCCCTAGCTTTGCAGAAGAACTGATAGAACAAAAAGGTCCAATGGAAACTCCCTATACATAAATGCAAGATATCCCTCATCTCATAAACAAAGTAGTGAAGATATATGAAGCATTGACACTGACGTGTCTACACCAGTAATAACTTGAGAAAAAAAAATAATAAATTAAATTTAATCACAAATGTCGGTTTCTAACACAGACACGGACACAGACACCCATTTTTTCAAAGGTGTCGTTACTACATATATCATACAATATTAACTTCCAAAATCAATAGTTCCAGACAACAATTTGCATTGATATTTTCAAAACAATTAAGAAGAAAAGTATGGTTGAAAAGCAATTACCTGACCCAGGAGAGCATTGGGATGAACAATGGCAGTAGGGTGAATGATAGAGTTGGAAGCGTAAACCCTTTCCTCATCCGCAACATCTAAAACATGAGTGAATAAACAAGTTTATAGCATAGAATGGTTGATACACGTATTTGAGAAGAAAAAAAAAGAAAAAAAAATGCTTACAAGAGAAGAACCGTGAAGTTTGAATTACTCGAAGAGATGAGGAAATGGAGTTTCGTGTGCTGAGTTTCATCAACATGTTTGATTTTTCTTCAGCGGCCGCAAAATTGTGTGGTTCATAAATATTCTCTCATAATTCCCAAAACTGCCCTTGTCTCATTCTACTCAATATGTTCTAAAGATATTTGCAAAATCCTTTTTTTTTCCCTTAAGTTAAATAATTATTTATTTATTTTTATTCTTAAATAATTTTTTAAATTAAAAGAATTCCAAACAGGATTTTGTGCTACCAGTCCGCCACTTCATATATTGATTAAGTGTTCATTATCTATACATTTATCACCACTTAATTTTATATTTCACATTTTCTGAAGTACTGTGTTACCATCTCTATTATTAATTTTAGAGTTCTTTTGCATTTCTCTCGTGAGCCCTCTCCCACACTGATAAATCAGTCACTATAGTATTAATTAGACAATATACATTAAACTCCCAACAACTTATTTAATAAAACAAAATACACTATATATATATTTCTTTTTTTAATTATTATAACAACCAACAATTTATATTGCATGTACCAAATCAAATGGCATCATAATATTCTATCTCACACATGTCCAATGATATATTTCATTCAAGTTGCAAATATTAACACAAAAAAAATAGTAAAAGTAGTTCATAAAGCAGTAAACACAAAACAGACCATTAACAAAAACTAAACCGATGGAAGATACATATAAAAGCATTTAGATTTGGATTTATTGAGATAAAATCAAAAGCTTTAGTATTATCTTCTTTCTTCGAAGTATTGATCATTGAGTTGGGAGTTTGAGATACAAAATTTGGTTGAAATATGTCTGGCACCGCAGAAGATGTTCCCCTGCTTGTGACTTTAATCGATTAATTATAGGGGTGACTTGATAATAAACTTGAATAAAATGATAAACTTGAATGAAATAATTAACATTAATTGTGAAATGGTGTAGTAGTAAGTTGTTATTGCTTGAAAAATAGGATGGCTTGGGTTCAAATCTAAACTAAATCCAAAATTTTGTAATGTTTTTTTCTAGAATATAATGACCTTGATAAACATATGTGTTGTACCCCAAAATTTGTCCTCCCATTTTCTCAACATTTTCTCATCCCAAAACCCTTGGAGCTCAAGATCCAATTAGGGTTTCCTCTGCTCAAGACTTCTCCTTGCACTGTGGACCCAAATTAGGGTTTGTGTTTGAACAAAGATATTTTGACCTAAAATGCCTAAGATGATTTTCATGCTTCATGTTGGACTCCCAAGTTTATCCATACCAAGTTTCAAGTCTTGATTCCAAATTTTGCCCACTCAATTGGACAGTTGACCTAGAAATCAGTTGTATTGGGGAAAAAGTCAACTGTGGCCAATTGACAGTCAAATCTCATGAAAATTGACCCACATCAACCTTATGAACTCATATGGACCATTTGATCAAGTTTGGATCACAATTCCACAAGAAATTTGATCAGATCACCAAAAGGGCAAAATGGTCATTTTTAGGGTTTTGACTGCACAAAGGCAATTTTTGACTGTTTGACCTAGCCAATGGCAAACCAAGTTCACATATGAACTCAAGGACCCCATGGAATTATCTTGACATGCTCAACAAGTTCAAAAGATCCCAAATACACAAGATTGACAGTTGAATTTCCCAGTCAATTGATCAATTTTGATTGTATACTGAAAAGTCAAACTTTGACTTTTTGGTCAAAATCAAGAGTCAAGATTCATTTTTCATCAAAACATTCCAAATCATGAAACTTGTTCATCAAGAAATCAAGAAATGCAAATTAGGGTTTGAAATGAAGATTTTCCATAACTTAGAATTTTTCTAAGTTATGAAAAACCCTAATTTTTTCCTAACTTTGTCCCACTTTCTCACCAAGATTCATTTGGATTCAAGCAAAAGTCAAAACATGAAAGTTGTAGCCTATTGCATAATCTACAACTTTGATTCACAAAGTTTTTCCAAAAGAAGCTTTTAGCTCAAGTTACAATTTTTGGAACAAGGGTACCAAACCATTCTTAACTTAGAGAAAATTTGACCTATTTTAGGCAGGATTTTTGCCTAACTTCAAGACCATTTTTCACATACTTCCACTTGGAATTTCAATTTGCATTTCAAAGATGGATTGTAGTACACATTCCAATCTTTCCAAAATGTCCAAGAACTCATCAAACAACCTCTTGGGTTGAGAGAATCGAATTTTGCAATATGGGAAATACTCACTTTTGTTATGGCCAATTTCCATGTCCATAACTTGTGCATTTTCAAACTCAGCATGTGCAAGCTACATTGCAGGCCTCTAATACCATTTTTACTCAATAATTCAATGCTAAACCATTGTGCCAAGATGTTGTTCTATGCATTTGGACATTACATGGAGAATTAATCCTTATTTAGAAAAAGCAATATATCCATTTTGATAAAGTTGCACTTTATGTCAAATTTGCAATCCAAGTGGTACAGTTCAAATCTCTTTGGCACAAGTTTATGAACAAAACACACTGATCAAGGGAAAGGTTAGCAGCATAGCTTGGGGGTCTGCATCAGTCTAGAACACCAAGTTGCCTTTTGTTGCTTAAAGTGTAAGAAACATAACATATCATCCAACAACTTTCATCTCAGCACAAAGAAGCTTAAGCAAAAACTTTGTACACTTTCTAAACACCCTAACTGAGCTAGAACACGAGCCAACCCTCTCCAACACCCTTTCATTCACAGAATCACCCTCAAACTGCCAAAACAGGGCATATTCTGCAACTTGAATCCCACAACTCATTTCCATCGTGCATCTTGGCCAAAAACACTTCAAACACATTCCATAATATCCATATAAACTATTCCAAACCTTGAACTGAGACTGTAACAGCCATAGCACCATTTGCCATTTCCATTTTTCTATCTTGCAGGTGGACTTCTGCAGCTTGATTTGGCACGATTCAAAACACACCAAGCATTGGAATAGCATCACTACACTTCAGGCAAGCGGTACAAATCATCATCTTGCCCTGAAAGCTCCTCCATTGCAAGGCACGATTCCAACTGAACAGGTATATTCATGAACTTCTAACTCCCAATGTAGGCATTGTTGGCTCTAGGTTTGTGAATAAAAAGTGTTCTACTCATGCCCCTGAAACTGTACATGCCTTTACTTTCCATTTATTTTGCCTGTGCTATGAGAATTTTAGGTCTGAACATTGATAAAAAACTAGGTCAGGAATTGGGGGAGAAGAAATTCTCTCTCATTTCTGAGAGTTAGATTGACTTCTTTATATGTCTAGAATCGTGGCTTCAAGCTCTACAAGTTTCATGTTGGAAGATTTGGCAAAAGATCAAAGAATCAGGAGTTGGGGATTGGAGAAGAAAGGCGCGTGTTTTTTGAATTTGTTTGTCTGAAGGTTGAAGACAACAACTTTCTGGGCTGGGCTTTGTTTGTCATTTCTGTTTACACATCATTTTCACTTTGACACCCCCTAGGCCCATTTTGTTTATTTGCATGATTTTTTGACTTTTCTTTTTTTATTCTGAATTATTTATTTTTGCTAATAATATTAAAAACATAAAAAATATTTTTTACACCATCTTTATATTTTTTAGGCATTTATTTGTTTATATTGATATTTGTACATAAATAAATACATAAACACTTTTTATTTAAAAATACTAAAAATAATGCAAACTTATTTTATTTCTGATTTTTATTTTTATTTTCTCTCTTGAAAACATTTTATATCAAAAATACTTTTTTTTTTGTAAATATTAAATATTATATTTTTACACATATTTAATATATTTATCATATAATACAAATACATATATATATTTATTAGTATATTTAGGTTAAAAAATATAAAATATATATATTTTTTATTTTCATTAATATTTAGTATTAAAAATACCTTTTTATAAATATACTTCATTTTTATTTTATTTTTTGTACATAATTATTAAATATTGTATATATTAAATAATTAATACCTTTTATTTAATAAATTAGGATTTTGCCCTAAATACATAAAAACTCCAAAAAATAATACTTTTTATTTTGTTTATTTGACATATAAAAAATACTTTTTTTTCATACATATAAAAAACATTTTTGCATCTTGCATATTTATTCCATTTTTATTTAATTATTGTATATTAATTACCTTGTATAATCTCAAATTGATGTAATAGTCTAGGTTTAAATTCCTTGTCAAAATACCCCCCATTTGAACATTTGTACCCCCCTTCCCATATATTGTGTTGTAATAGTTTAGGACTTTATTTTTCGCACTTTAATGCTTTCTAAATATACCATGTTAGAATTAGGGTTTGTATGCGAATCAAAAATAACAAAAATAGTTTGACTTAATTTCAAGATAAACAAGCATGAAAATGGACAACACTAATCACACTTGCACCCCTAGGGTATTCCACTTGTTGCCTTCAATAAATGGGCCATATTGCATGTTAGGTCTCTTTGGGCAAAACAAACAATCAAATGATCATAGTCCCTCGATGACGCTTTCGAAAGTTGCCTAAAAAATGATCAAGCCCCTTAAAGGAAAAATTGCCCAAAGATACTTGGCACCATTGCAATCATGGTCTAAACGATGACCCGCGCCCGTCCCTTTCACATCCTAACACAAGATTGTCCACCAAATGCAATGGTGGAACAAAATTGTTAAAAGGGTTAAAACATAGCAAAAATCTTTGAGAACTTTAGGGTAGATGGCTCTTAAGTACTTGTCAACTTGCAAAACAAAAACACTTGCCTATTTTTCAAACCACACATCACTACACTTTCAAAACAACTTTCAAAAAACCTTGAAACATCTTTTCAAAAAAGACAAACACCTTTTGTAAAACATTCGAGTAAAGAATTGTTACAAGGGTAGCCTAGACAAGGCATCTTTTTCAAAACATTTTCAAAACATTTTCAAAACCACGCACAAAGCACCATTTCAAACAATTGAAAACCAAGGCAAGTTGATATAAGCAAGTACCTAAGAGCCCATGGATAACCATGGATAGAAAGGGTGCTAATACCTTCCCTTTCTATAATCTACTCCCCGAACCCAAGAAAATATCTCAAAGGTTTTTGCTGTGCTTTTTAAACCTTTCCTTAGGATAAAATAAAAAGTCGGTGGCGACTCTTGCTCAACCGAAACATTTGCGAAAACAAACGCAAAACCATAGTCAGTTCTTCCACCGTATCACAATATGCCATGTCAAATTCCACGTGTATAAATATATGTCACACGTTAGATGCCAACATGGAAAAATTGATTGTGTTTATAAAAATTGGACGGAAAGGATTAATATGGATCTTTTTGAACAATTAAAATACCACTTTGAAATTTTTTAAAGATAAGGGACCAAAAAACATATCTTACCAAAAATACTTTATTTGAATTTGAATTATCCACCTTGGTTGTTTATGTAGTCTCAATCGGAAAATTCCATAACAACATGGAATGAATTGAAAGTTGTGTTTTTAGTGTGATATTTTTTGTCCGAGTAAAATAGCACAATTAATGAACCAGATTACCTACTTCAAATAGAATGATGGTGAATCTCTCTTCGAAGCGTGAGAGTGATATGAAGAAATGATGAGATTATGCCCACATCATGAGCTGAAAAAGTTACTTTTAATCCATATTTTTTTACAGTTGTCTTCTCTACACTACGAGAATGACCTTAGATATTATTGTGGGAGGGACTCTTATGAACAAGTCATATGATGATGCCTATGCCCTTATCGAGGATATGGTGCAAAACCATTATCAGTGAGGAATTGAACATTCAAAAAGGCCCTAAAAAAGGTGGACTATACGAAATTAACACCTTTAACCATATAAATGTTAAGGTAGATGTCCTATACTAAAATATCGATAACCTAAGCATCAATCTTGTAGCTTCTACCTCACTAAATTGCAAAATCTGCGGAGTAGCACATTGGTACTCCATGCCAAATGATGGTTGTAGGTGAACCCACTCCAGATATGGTGAACTATGCCTAACAAGAAAATTTATATTCTAACACCTATAATTCTGGCTGGAGAAACCATATGAACTTCTCATACAAAATTTTTTCGCCCTAGTTCATAACCAATCTTGTAGTGCCAGGTATCCCACCAAGTTCTCAAGGACTAAAGGATGCTCCTGCTCCTCGAAAGTAAAACCTCGAGATAGTAATGGAAAACTTCGTTATGGCTCAAAACCAATAAATTTTGGACTTTAAGAACTAGAACCTTCACATCAACGGAGTACTTAAATAGCTTGTGTCTAAGGTCGACTCGATAAGATGTTAGAAACCCAGATTTCTAAGGAAACCCTACAACAAGGGTATTCATCTGCCCTCATCCGGAATCTTTCTGGGACAACTTGAGGCGAACCCGAAAGGGCATATAAACATTGTTACGCTGTAAAAGTAGGTAACTAATTAGTTTAGCAAGGTAATGCATCGATGAAAGTGGCCATTATTGTCTGGATACCAAATTTTGTTGATAGGCAACTACCTTAACACCTGATTTGGCAGAAGAGATTCTAGTCGACAAGATGAAAGGTATAAAAATTTTCATCCAAGTGTCGTCGATCTCTCTTTGGTCCAAGGGTGAAGAGATTGTGAATGCCATCCTAAACCAGTCTGGTCTATTGCTTCGAGTGACAAAAGGTGTCATAGTCTAGATAAATTTGTTGCAATTGTAGAACATGGAGAAGTATTTCTCGAAGACTTCTTTTCATGGAAAGTTGTCATCATCTGGTGTGACCATGGAAAGCCTTATGCCTTTAAATCTCCTCTCTAAACCAGGTGAAATGTTAGCATTGAGAGAGGGTTCAAAGGTGGCATTAAGCCACAATTGCAAAAGCCAAATAGGGCCAGAAATAAAAATAAAAAATTTCCTCAGGGTCTTCCCGTGCCTTGAGGTTACGAGAAGCAATCTTTAAGGATTCATACAGATTGCCCAAAATTAATTTTCTTAAGCAAACATTTCTTTTCTCATTATTTTGAGTAGCCAGAGGAATAAGCTTATTTGCTATTTAAAGAGAATTGGAACAAAAAACAAAGTGAGGTAACCGGAGAGGGTAAGGAAGGATATATGTTCCTAGGTGTGATACGGTGGGAGAACTGACTTGAAGGTTTTGCGTTTGATCGCAAATGTTGTGGTTAGCAAGAGTCGCCACCGACTTTTCTTTTATCCAAAAGGAAAGGTGAAAAAGCACAAGAAAGACCTTTGAGATTATTTCTTGAGTTAGGGGGGTAGATTATGAAAAGGGAAGGTATTAGCACCCTTTTCATCCATGGTTTTCCATGCACTCTTAGTTACTTTCTAGATCACTTGCTTTTGTTTGAAATTGTGCTTTGTGTGTATTTTGAAAGTATTTTGTAAAGAGGCCATTGTTTAGGCTATCTTTGTAATGATTCTCGTTCGTAAGAATGTATACAAGGATGTTGATCTTTTAAAAATATTTTCAAGTTTTGTAAGATGTTTTGAAAGTGTTGGTGTTTGTTTTGAAAATAGCAAGGATGTTTTGTTTTGAAATGGAGCAAGTAATTAGGAGCATTCTACTTACTCAAAAGTCTTTCTTTTTCTTTTTCTTTTCCTTTGACATTGTTATCTTACCATTGATTTGGTAAGTAACCCTATCTTTGGATGTTAATGGGACGGGCGTGGGTCATCGTATAACCATGATTAGCAATGTTGCAAGGTATCTTAACATTCTTTTTAGGGACTAAGATCATTTGAAAGGCAACTTAGATAGCGTCATCGAGGGACTATGATCTTATACTTTGCTTGTTTTTGCTAAGATACCTCACATGTGTAACATGGCCATTTTGTAAGGCAACCAAGTGGATTTTACCCTAGGGGTGCTTGTGCGCAAGTGTATTGCTTTTCATGCTTGATTTTGTCTTTGATTAGGGTTTTCTAAACATTGTTTTAGACTTTCCATACAAACCCTAATTACTATCATTTGTATATAAAAGCGATAAATTGCGGAATTTAAAGTTACTGCGCTATTACAATACTTGTGGGAATTGCAAGAATTTAAAGCCTAGTTATCTATTACAACCATATTGAATTTATACAAGAATTGTACAAGATGAATAAATATGCAAGAATGTAAATGTGAATAAAATGGATATTTGTTTGGATTTTTTATAGAGAAAATGGGTTTTGATTTTAACTTAATTAATTAAAAAATAATTAATTGCAATAATAAAAATAAACCTAATTTTACTAGGAAAAAAATTTAAATAAAACCCTAATATATTAATTGATTAAAAAGAAGATAAGTTTATAAGAAAAGTATTTTTGGTATTTTTGTCTTGAAAATAAATTATAGTATTATAAAATATTTTTGGTATTTTTATATTTTGAAATAATATATTTTAATTGGTGTAAAAGAAAATAAATAAAAACCTAGTTTTTTAGTTAAATTTACAAAATATTTAGTGAACTAAATGAAGTATGATATAATAAAATAATTTTTGTGTGAGAAAAAAATAAATAAACTATGTTAAAATATAAATCTACTATTTTTTATATTTTTTATGATTTTTTTATATTAGAAGATATATTTAAGAAAATAAATAAAATAAAAATAAGAAAAGAAAAATAAAATGGGTCAGAGGCTGCATAAGTGAAACATGGGGTTAGAAAGTAAAAACAAAAACAATAAGGCCCAAGGAGGCCCAGCGCATGCCAAAAAAAATAGTCAGAATGTATGGAAAAATGGAAAAAAAATCAAAAGGGTGCCACTGGGGCTCGAACTCAGGTCCCTCAGGTTACAGGCACGCGCTTCTACCACTGGGGTGACTATACATCCGTTTATATAAATCAAACCATAAATATATATGGCAAACACGTTCCTGAGGCCAACTTCATCTTCAACCTCACGCCCAGCCAGAAGCTCTGCAATTCAATCAATCCTCAACAAAAATGAAAACTGTAAACATGAAACTTGTAGCAATTTCCTCACGGTTTCAGAAATGTAAAGCATTAAAACTATAGATCAAAGACAAACATGAATTTAAGTGGCCCTAATCTGAACCCTAAAAATCTCAGAAACTTCAATCTAAAAATTCTCTAAGCTCAAGCAAAATTAATGGAAACTATGGACATGGTTAGCTTTAGGGCAATGATATCTACATGTTTCATTCACAAATAAATCATTGATGATACCTGTATGAAAAGTTCCTAAGTTAGAAAACTTACCTTGCAAGAGGGTATCAGGTTTGAAGTTTGAGAAGCTTTCAGTGAGTTCCAATGATTGGGTTAGCTTCCTCAAATTCCCAGGAAGCTAATGGGATGCTTAGCTTGAGCTGAAAGTGCCTGAGGAGTTCTGGAGAAGTCCAAGTGCAAAGCTCTGTTTTTGAAAATGGTGGATGATGATGGAGGTGTTACAGTTGTACTGCAGGTGTTGGGATTGTTTGTGTATGTTGTTTAGAAACTTTTGAAAGCAAAATGCCAAGAAACGCACGAGTAGATTTGAAGATTGACTTCAAAACTCAAAAATGACAAGTTTTGAAGTGTTTTTGGTGATTCTGAGTTCTAGGTGTTTTCAGGGCTTAAGCATGCGTGTGATTTGTGGCAAATGGTTTATGTATCTATAAGGAAAAGGTCTTGAGTGCATTGGAAAGTCAGAAGTACAAATTACAAGCTATTTGCTAGGTTACTTGATTTTGAATAAAAGAGGGAAACCAAGTTTCAATGTGAGGTACAAGTATGGGCTGAGTGATTTTAAGTGTCTAAACCATTTCTCTTGTGTTATGAGACATGTATGATCAGAAGAGAACAAGTGCAAGGCTCAAGAACAAGTTTTGTGCAAAAAAGCACGTTATCAAAATGGCAATGTACACTTTCTTCCAAAAATAGATATAAAGCATGACTTTGCATTGAATGCTTGAAATGAGACCTCTAACAGCTGTGTAAGCCATTAATTATGGAGTTTCTAACAAGTTTGAGGCCTGCAAAGTAGAGTTTATACAACATAACTTTGAATTTGAATTTTGTTCATCACAAAATGTCTTGCAATTCAAGTGATAAAACCCTAACTTCATCTCTTCGATTCTCCCTACTCAAAAATGATCTCAAGGAGTTATTGGACATTTTGGAAAGCTTGAAATATTCTCTACATCCCATATTTGAATTGCTTTTGAAAATTCCCCTTGTAACTATATGAAAAAGTGCCATGAAGTTGGGTCAAAATCCTGACCAAATTAGGGCAAAATTTCACTAAGTGTTTTATTTCATGACCACATGTTCTTAAAATTATAACTTGAGATCCAAGAACTTTTGGAAGAAGTTGTGTGAAGAAAAGTTGTATATTTCATGGAGATTTACAACTTTCATGTTGGAAGTTTCTTTTGAATCAGCTTGCATCATAGTGAAATTTTTTCTCGAAGTTATGAAAAAATAAGAAATTTTCAACACTTAGAAAAATTTCTAAGTTTAGAAATTTTAACTTTTCAAAAGGGAATTTTGAATTTTGGATTTCTTGATGAATGAGTTTCATATTTTGGCATGCTTTGATGAATTGTTATCTTTGACATTTGATTTTGACCAAAAAGTCAAAATTTGACTTTTCAATATACAGTTGACTTTGATCAGTTGACTGAAAATTCATCTATCAATTCAATGGACTTGAGCAATGTTTTGAGCCATGTCATTAGGTCAAAATGATGCAATTGGAATCTTGAGATCATGCCTTAACTCAATTGATCATTTTCTAGGTCAAAAATCAGAAATTGCCCTTTCCCAATCAAAACCCTAATTTTGACCATTTTGCCCTTTTGAAGATTTGATCAAATTTCTTGAGGAATTATGGTCCAAATCAAATGATACATATGAGTTTAAAATGTTGATGTGGATAAAAAATTATGAAGTTTCACTGTAAATTGGCCATAGTTGACTTTTTCCCCAATACAACTGATTTTTAGGTCAACTGCTCAATTGACTGAGCAAAAGTGTGATCCAAAGCTTGAAACTTGTCATGAGTAATATTAAGGATCCATAATGACCTATGAAAGTCATATGGGGAATTGGAAGTTCAAATATCCTTGTACAATCTCAAACCCTAATTTTGGTCATCAGTGCTTAAGGAGGTGTCTTGAGCTGATCAAACCTAGTGTTGTCTTGAGCCAAATGAGATCTTGTGAGCAAAGTCTTGATAAGCGAGAGGGAAAATTTTGGGGTACAACAGCTGCCCCTGTTCAATCTTCTTAAGCATGAAGAGTTAGATTGGCGAGTTTTGCCATTCGTGACTCGAAGGTGGAAGATGATTGGACATTAGAGTGCCCAGAAATTTGTACTCGATGATGTGATGGTAGAAGGAATGGGCTTAAAGATGCCATTTGGAGAGATTGTGGAAAGTTGTTGGTTATGGGCTTGTAGATGCCATCCAGAAATGATTGTTGAACTGTATCTGTAAGTTGAAACTGAATGAGTATCAGAATGGTGTCCGTGTCCGGAGCGTATCTGAGTTATATCTGAAAGTTGACTCTGAATGAGTATCAGAATAGCATCCGTGTCTGGAGCATATCTGAACTGTATATGAGAAGCTTAATCTGAATGAGTATCAGAATGACATCCGTTTCTGGAGCGTATCTGAACTGTATCTGAGAAGCTGAATCTGAATGAGTATCAGAATGACATTCGTGTCTGAAGCGTATCTGAACTATATCTGAGAAGCTGAATTTGAATGAGTATCAGAATGGCATCCGTGCCTGGAGCGTATCTGAACTGTATCTGAGAAGCTTTGAATCTGAATGAGTATCAGAATAACATCAGTGTCTGGAGCGTATCTAAACTGTATCTGAGAAGATGAATCTGAATGAGTATCAGAATGACATCCGTGTCTGGAGCGTATCTGAACTGTATTTGAGAAGCTGAATCTGAATGAGTATCAGAATGGCATCCGTGTCTGGAGCATATCTAAACTGTATCAGAAAGAACTTTGAACATTTTTAATGGTAGCTGTTTGATTAACCTTATCCTAAAAAGGGTAAAATGTTAGCTAATATGCAATGCTATGTTGTATGAAATGCGTGGTATGCATTCGTGTTATCGATGTTTATGATATATGGATGTGATATATGCGTATGTGAGCTAATCTGCTACACTGCTTGTTGGATTGGGGAAAATAAATCCCTGACTGCGGCTGAGGATACGGAGTGTAGGTCTTCATGTTGTGAAGTTGAAGTGTTGATGAATTTCCGCTTAGAGAAATAAACTTTGTTGTAAGGGGAATGACGTGCACTGCTTGTAAAATCCTGTTGGGGAATCCTGAGAAATCCTGTTGGGGAATCCTGAGAAATTGGACGACTTCTACTGGGGATTGATAACTGGAAGCTTTGTTCCGCTGGGGATTAAACTGCACACTGTGGGGGTTTTATGGAAATAGCTTGGAGAAATTTCCCTATCTCTTAAATCCATCAGTGATTGCCTTTTTATTTTGTTCATTTGTAAACAGTAATTATGTTCAAATGCATATGTTCAAAAATAAATCATTGGACGTTTTTGTAAACAAAACACAAGAGTAAAGAAAAATAGATAGTTTTGCACTTTTAAAGGGATATCTTTGTATTGACTGTGAGTAAGTGTTTTTGTACAATGAGACAAACATTCTAGTAAGAGAATGCCATTGTAAGAATGAGAATTTGATACAAAGAAAAGATAGCTATGTGAAATAATCCCATGGGGTTCCCATTATTTTATAGCCTTCGTGTCTCTGAGCATCTTAGCTATTTGTTGCCTTGTCCGAAGCTGGTTGAATTGATCAGAACCGTCGAGTTTGCAGGTTGTTCGTAAGGTGATCCAACGGGACATAGTCATACGCTTTAATTCCCTAACTTTTTCTTGGACCTCCCTTTCGGGTTTTCAGTCCACCGGGATACCCTTTTTTGCCCAAGTCTCCCTTTCAGGTTTTTAACTTGCTGGGTGTACAAATTTTTTTGTTTTATCCCTAATTTTTGCCTGAACCTTTTTGGTTCGCCGGGATGCCCTTTTTTCCCTAGGTGCGCCAACCTAGCGAGTCTCTTTATGCGTAGTATCTTTTGACTATGTCTGTGTTCACGGGGTGTGGTAAGCCGTCTCCATCCATGGTGGTCAAGGTAATTGCTCCACCAGAGAATATGCTTTTGATCACAAATGGTCCTTCGTATGTAGGAGTCCATTTTCCACTGGGATCACCTTGCGGAAACATGATACGTTTGATCACCAGATCCCCGACTTGATACACTTGTCGTCTGACCTTTTTGTTGAAAGCTTTGATCATCCGTTTTTGATACATCTGACCATGACAGAGAGCAGTAAGCCTTTTCTCATCAATCAAGTTTAGTTGATCAAGTCGAGTCTGGATCCAATCGTCTTTGTTCAGACCTACATCCTTCATAATTCTCAGAGAGGGGATCTGGGCCTCAATAGGCAAGACAACCTCCATGTCGTATACCAGAGAGTAGGGTGTTGTCCCATTTGATGTGCGTGTTATGGTACGATACCCGTGGAGAGTGAATGGTAGCATCTCTACCAGTCTTTATACGTGACTGTCATTTTCTGTATGATCTTTTTGATGTTTTTATTTGCGGCTTCGATAACACCATTCATCTTTGGCCGATAAGGGGAAGAATTGTGATGCTAAATCTTGAATTGCTCGCACAGGGCAGTGGTCATAGTATTGTTCAGGTTCGTACCATTATCTGTGATGATCCTCTCTGGGATACCATATCTACAGATGAGATTTTGTTTAATGAATAGGGCTACAACATTCTTGGTAACGGAAGCGAAAGAGGTCGCATCGACCCACTTTGTAAAATAGTCAATGGCTACCAAGATGAAACGGTGTCCATTAGAGGCTGTTGGCTTGATTTCCGCAATCATATCGATGCCCCACATAGCAAAGGGCCAAGGAGCCGTCAAGACATTCAGAGGAACCGGAGGTACGTGCACCTTGTCAGCATAGATCTGACACTTGTGGCAGGTTCGAGAGTGTTAATAGAAATCTGCTTCCATGGTAGACCAGTAATAGCCCGCCCGTAGGATCTTCTTTCCCATCGTATTCCCACTGGAATGGGTGCCAAAAGTGCCTTCATGTAATTCAGCCATGATCTTTTCTGCTTCGACCTTGTCTACACACCGAAGTAACACAGAGTCATGGTTGCGTTTGTAGAGAATGCCATTAATAAGGAAGAATTTAGGAGAGAATCTCCTTAAGAACTTATTATTGTTTACTGAAGCTCCTTCCGGATATTCTTGAGCCTCGAGATACCTCTTGACTTCGTGAAACCAAGGCTGGTCCATTATTTCTTCAGTATTAATCTCGTGATAGTGAGTTGGTTCATCCATTCATTCAATGGTGATCTGGGGAGCCTCGTTATCCCATTTAAGTTTAAACATGAATGACATTGTGGCTAGTGCGTCTGCTAGCTGATTTTCTTCTCGCGGGAAATGCTCGAAGGCAATCTTATCAAAATATGGGAGCAATGTCAGCACATGTTCTTTGTAGGGGATAAGGTTAGGGTGTTTGGTGTCCCATTCCCCTTTGATCTAGCTAATGACCAAAGCTGGATCTCTGAATACATTTAAGGATTTGATCCCCAAATCTATGGCAGCTCTGAGACAAAAAATGCACGCTTCGTAGTCCGCCATGTTATTTGTACAGTTGAAGCAGAGTCTTGAAGTAAAGGGAGTATGACACCCTTCAGGAGATATGAGTACAACACCAATACCATTTCCGAGTGCGTTGGATGCCCCATCAAAAAACAGGGTCCATCGGGATCCTTGTTCAGGTCCGTCATATGGTTGAATTCTTCACAGTTGTTTACCATCATGATGTCCTCATCTGAGAATTCGAACTTCATGGACTAGTAGTCTTCCACAGCTTGGTGAGCAAGGTGATCAGCTAGTACACTATCCTTTATTTCTTTCTAGGTAGTGTACTGTATGTCATATTCTGTCAGGATCATCTGCCATCTCGCTATTCTTCCAGAGAGGGCAGGTTTCTCGAAGATGTATTTTATTGGATCCATTTTAGATATCAACAACATAGTATGGGTCAGCATATACTGTCTTAGCTAGCGAGCAGCCCATGCCATAGCGCAAATTTTTTTCTCGAGAAGTGAATATCTTGTTTCACAGTCGGTAAACTTTTTGCTCAGGTAATAAATAACATGCTCTTTTCGGCCAGACTCGTCATGATGCCCCAACACACACCCCATTTAATTTTCCAAAACAGTCAGATACATGATCAATGGTCTTCCCTCGACTGGTGGCATCAAAACACGAGGCTCTTGTAAGTACTCTTTGATCTTGTCAAAAGCAGTTTGACACTCATCATTCCATTTGACTACTTGATCTTTCTTCATTAATTTGAAGATTGGTTCACAAGTAGCTGTCAGGTGAGAAATGAATCTGGCAATGTAGTTCAAACGTCCCAAGAATCCTCTGACTTCTTTCTCAGTGCAAGGAGAAGGCATCTATTGTATTTCTTTCACCTTGGCAGGATCCACCTCGATACCTTTATTCCTGACAACAAAGCCTAGGAGTTTACCAGACCTCACCCCAAACGTGCATTTATTTGGGTTCAACCTCAGCTTGTATTTCTTTAGTCTCTCAAACAGTTTCTGTAAATGATCAAGATGCTCTTCTTTTGTTTGAGATCTAGCTATCATGTCGTCCATATAGACCTCTATTTAGTGATGTATCATGTCGTGAAATAAGGCTACCATGGCATGCTGATAGGTTGCCCCAACATTTTTCAGTTCGAATGGCATAACCTTATAGCAGAATGTGCCCCACTATGTGACAAAGGTTGTTTTCTTCATGTCTTCAGGCGCCATTTTGATTTGGTTGTAGCCTGAGAAACCGTCTATGAAGGAAAACACTTTGTGTTATGCCGTATTGTCAACTAGAATATCAATATGGGGAAGTGGGAAATCATCCTTAGGGCTTGCCCTATTTAAATCTCTATAGTCCATGCACATTCGTACCTTGCCGTCCTTTTTGGGCACGGGAACAACATTTGCAACCCATTACGGATAGGAGGTGATGGCCAAGAATCCGATGTTGAATTGTTTCATGACTTCAGCTTTAATCTTCTCCGACATATTTGGTCGCATACGACGTACTTTTTGTTTTACTGGTGGGCAGTCCTCTTTTATAGGTAGACGATGTATTACGATATCTGCATCCAGTCCTGGCATGTATTTGTACGACCATGCAAAGACTTCAACATAATCGTGCAACAACTGAATTAGACGCTCTTTGACACTGGGTTCCAGATTGGCACCCACCTTGACTTCTCTTTTGTCTTCTTCGGTACCTAGGTTGATTGTGTCCACTGGCTCTTCGTGGGGATGAATGGTCCTCTCTTCTTATTGTAGTAACCTGGCGAGTTCCTCTGGTACTTCACAATCTTCCTCACCTTCGTCTTCGGCTTGGTAGATTAGATTTTCAGAGTCACAGAAGGCCATAGAAATTATCCATGGGATCCTGAGTGGATGTAAACCTGCATTGTGAGTGTGAGTGTGTGTAAGAGTATAGCTATCTTTGAAAGAAATGAAAATGTAAAAAATAAAAACAATGAGCACAAAGTTTGTATGCAAAAAACGTCCATGATTCATTGATGTCATATAGAAATGAGATAATAACCCTTACAAATGGACCATTGTGCCTCGGGTAAGACACACGGTTTTAAGAGTCTGAATTGTTTTAATATTACAGATCCGACAAAATTTAAAGGCAAATTACTGTAGGATAAAAGTGATTGGGATGAAATCTCTAGCCTCCCAGTTGTTGATCCCTCCATTGACAGTTGGGAAAATCCAATCCTCCAGGTCATAGCTATCCTTATCATCCTCTACGATGTTGACTTCGCGATTGTTGATCTTCAAGGGTGGTCCTCTAGCACGAGCGCGACGTACAGCTTTTTGGGCACCTGAAGTGAAACCCATACCAAATTTTTCAGATTTGTATTGGATATCTGGGAGTTGGCCCCAAATAGTGCACCCACCTTCTTCTATCACTGCCTTGGCATCTTTCAAAGACGACATCTTGAGTGGAGGCCTTGTAATCTTGGGGACTTGAGACACAACCTTGGTCACTGCCACATCGGGACCTCTTCAAAGTGTTGGAATGGGGTTTCAATAAATTCACCATCTAGTTCCACATATCTGAAGGAATTTAGATGGATGACCATATATTCTTATTCTCCATGAACGATGATGATTTTCCCTTAAATTGGATATTTAAGCATTTGATGCAACATAGAGGTAACAACACTAACATTATGAATCCACGGTCGGCCTAACAAGTAGGAATATGAAGGGAGAATATCCATTACATAAAAAGTTGAATCAAATGTTTGGGTTCTAACTTTAATGAGGATGTCCACTTCCCATGCACCATCCTTTTCGATTTATCAAAGGCCCTCACTACTATGTTGCTTGGTTTCAATGTCAATCCCTCACAATCAAGCCTATCAAGAGCCTTTTTAGGAAACACATTCAGGGATGAACCGGTGTCAACCAAAACATGAGCCAAAGTCGTGCCCCTTCATTCGACTAAGACATGTAATGGCTCATTATGCTTCCTCCCTCTTGGCGTTAAATCAGCATCCGAAAAACCTAGACCATTATCTGCAGTCAAACTGGCTAAGCAGTCTTGGAACTGATCGGCAAATGTTTCTTGGGGTACATGGGCAGTTTTAAGGAACTTTACCAAGGCCTTTGCATGAGCCTCAGAACATAGCAATAAAGCCAGCATGGAAATTTTTGATGGAGTTTACCCCAGTTGCTCGACTACGTTGTAGTCGCTTCATTTTATGATCTTTAGAATTTCCTCCATCTCTTTTCGGGAGGTCTCAGGGATAGCAACTGATTATGCATTCGTCCGGACAGGCTCAACCAGAACACCTTTTCCTCGAATCTCGGTTGACTCGGCAGCAGGAATGTCAGTAGGGGTGATAACAGGGATTGTAACAGTTTTGCCAACAGGAGTATTAGCATAGATGATTGTAGGACTGGGAATAACCCTTGAAGGAGCGACAACAACATGAATGATTACGGGTCCAGAAACAGCTTTTGGAGGAGCAATTTCTGGAGAGAAAACCCTTCCGCTTCGAGTTATCTTACTAGTCCCTGCGATATTACTGATATCAGAGTCAACTTTCTCAAAACTTGAACTTTCAGCAGCTGGCCAATCTTGCTTGATACTGTGGTAGTAGACATCACCTCCATAATTCCATGGGACGGTTTTGTCTGACGAATACGGGATTGGTCCAGGCATTGTAATTATCAAAGGAGCTACTTTAGGAACTGATGTAATTCTAACGGGTATTTTGGTGGAGACCCTGGAAGAATTGTCGGAATGGTCACGATGGAAACATCATTATAAGAAACAGTTGGAACATAAGTCTTTTCAAACAAAATTTCCTTGTTATCTATTAGACATTGAACGCATGCTTTTAACAAAGGACAGTTGGTTGGTGAGGACAAACAGAAATGACAGCTTTCATCACAGCCCAGGAACACACCGACATTAAATGAGTTCTTTTTGATAGTCTGGAGTGGGGTCACAAGTTCATCAACTGAAGTAACAAACATATCTTCCTCAATGACGTTGGCATTATGGTCGTGCTTAGGCATATGGGCAGTAATAACATTGGGAATTTCTGGCGCATCGAATTCAATCTCCTTGGCTTCAAGAAGGTCTTGTACCTTGTTCTTCAGAGCCCAATAGTTGTTAGTGTCATGGCCAGTTGTTGTACCCCAAAATTTTCCCTCTCATTTTATCAAGATTTTTCCTCACAAGACTTCTTGGACTCCAGACAGGATCAGGGTTTGCTCAGCTCAAGATCTCCTTGCACTAATGACCTGAAATTAGGGTTTGAGTTTGCACAAGGAATTTTGGACCATCAAGGCTTCATGTGTTTTTCATACACCATCTTGGACCCCTAAGATTGCTCATGACAAGTTTCAAGCCTTGAATCACATTTTTGCCCAGTCAATTGGACAGTTGTCCTAAAAATCAACTGTATTGGGGAAAAAGTCAAACATGGCCAATTTACAGTCAAACTTCATAACTTTTGATCCACAACAACATTATAGGCTCCTATGTACCATTTGATCAAGTTTGGATCATAAATCCTCAAGAAATTTGATCAGATCATCAAAAGGGCAAAATGATCAAAATTAGGGTTTTGACTGAGAAAGGGCAATTTCTGATTTTTGACCTAGCCAATGAACAATTGGGTTCAAGCATGATTTCAAGAACTCAATAGCATCATCTTGAACTAATCACATAGTTCAAAAGAGCTCAAATGCATAGAATTGACAGATGAATTTTGCAATCAACTGATAAAAAATAAACTGTACACTGAAAAGTCAAACTTTGACTTTTTGGTCAAAATCAAGTGCCAAGGGTCATAATTCATCAAGATATGTCAAAATATGAAACTTTTTGATCAAGAAAATCAATTTTGCAAATTAGGGTTTCAATTTGGAAAATTTTCATAACTTAGAAATTTTCTAAGTTATAAAAATTTCTTATTTTTTCCCAACTTTCCACAACTTTTTCACCATGATACAATGGGATTCAAACAAAACTTCCAACATGAAAGTTGTATTCCTCCATGAAATATACAACTTTTATTCACAAATTTTTCCCAAAATATGCTTGGATCTCAAGTTATGATTTTGTGAATAGGGGTCCATAAACTTTTTAACTTAGTGAAATTTTGCCCTAGTTTAGGCAGATTTTTGACCTAACTTCATGGCAACTTTTCACCTAGTTCCAAGAGGAATATCAAAATTCATTTCAAATATGTATTGTAGAGCATGTTACAAGATTTCCAAAATGTCCAAGAACTCTCCAAGATCATTTATGGTTAGGGAGAATCGAAGAAAAGAAAATGGCAATTTATCACTTTTGTTCAAGGCATTTTCACAATGTTACAAGTTGCAAATCAGTTTCAAACATGCTTGTACTTGGTATTACAGGTCCTAATCCTTTCTACACTCCATAATTGAATGCTAACACACTGGATATTGGCTTTATTCTGATCTTTGAAGCATTGCACAATGAATTAATCCATTTATGGCATAAAGTTCATAATACCATTTTGATAAAGCTTGCTTTTTCCAACTTTACATTTCTTGAGCCAGGGACCTCATCTTTTGTTTCAAACAAGATCCACAAACATCAGGCAACTTGTACCAACTCTATGCAGTCCATGAGCTAGCAAGTACAAGTTTTGGTATTGGTCATGTCAACTTTCTTCAAAAGCAAGAAAACTTGCAAAAGTCAATACAACTCATCCATCTGATAAAGAGAAGTCTTAGCATCATTTGAACCAACTTCAGAACTTTGTCACAAGCAGAAACACGAGTGCATAGCTTCCAAAACACTCCAAAATACAAAAAACCCAAGTTCCTGCCCAAACAGGGAATCTTCTGTAGAACCTTTTCCAAAACAATATTGGCTCGTGCGTTTTGCTTTGAAACACTTCAAACACATTCCCTACATCACATCCAAACTATCCAGGCCCCTGTCTTGCAAATGTGAGCTCAGTTTCACACTTCACCATTTTCATTTTGCAAGGTTGCAGGTTGACTCGTGCAAGGAGTTTTAGCCATCTACAAGACCAACTAAGCATTGGAAAAGGTTGAGGGAACTTCAAGGAAGCTCACAAGACCTTCAGGCCTCACTCAAAGTTTCCACATTGCCATATCCAAACTCAACTGAACAAGGTATTGTTTAAGTTTCTATCTCTCTATTTAGGCATCTTTAGGTCACGATTTGTGAAGCAAAAATGTAGTCCTTAACATGCTTAAGCTGTACATATGCATAGTTGTTATTTATATTAACTGAGTAGTGAGAATTTGAAGCTTGAAGTTCATGAAAATTTAGGTCAGAAATTAGGGGTGATAAAATTCTCCTTGATCTTTGAGTGTTAGGTCACAAACTTTATATCATTGGAATCGTGAGTTTACAAGGTACACTTTTTATGTTATGAGTTTTTGATTTTATGAAAGCATGAGCAAGAACAGGATTTGAAGGCAAACGCGCGCATATTTATTGTCTGGAGGTCAGGGACGAAGGTTGTCTGGGCCTGGCGCGCTTGGGCCTGCCTTTTTACTTCCCATACCACCTTGTTTCCTATTTGCATCCCCCCTTTGCATTTTTTGATATTTTTCATATTTTCTTTTTATTTTTGTGTTTATTTACTTTATTTTTTTTCTGAACATTATAAAATCACAAAAATATTTTCTTTATTTTTTGCATTTTATTTTATTTATTATTTTTTGGCATAAAAAATAGTTTATTAGTAATAATATACTTTATTTTCTTAAATAAACTTGTAAATAATAAAAAATTTACTTAATATTTTATTTTATATTTTATATACATTAAATATTTATTTTTAATATATATTTAATTGTTAATATTTGTACATATTATTATTATTATTATTTTTCTTGAACAAAAATGGACAAATAATATTAGAAAACAATATTTTCTTTTAAAACAAAATTAGGGTTTCCCCTTTCAAAAATAATAATATTATTTTTTTCTTTTTTTTAGGACTTAGATAATTTTATTTTATCATACATAAAACAATTACTAAACATTTTTGCATATTTACATTTTATTGCATATTTAAATACTTGTTTATTTATTTATTTGTACAATAAATTCAATTGGGTTGTAATAGTGAATTAGGGCTTTATTTTGTGCAAATATACCCATTCAAAAACTTGTATCCCCCCTCCCATAATATTGTTGTAATAGCTTAGATTTACTTTACGTAATTTATCGCATTATATACATGTTTAGTAAATTAGGGTTTGCATGATAAGACAAAAATCAAACAAATAGAATGACCTAATTCAAGACAAACAAAATGCATGAAAAATGACAACACCTTGCACACAAGCACCTCTAGGATTTCACCCACTTGGTTGCCTTAAAACATGGTCATGGTATGTGTTGTACCCCAAAATTTTCCCTCCCATACTCCTCAAGATTTGTCAAGAATGATCTTCAAGTTGCTCAAGTTGACTCAAGGGTTGGACAGTCAAATCACCTCCTAAGGCAGTCAAGTCAAAATTAGGGTTTTGTGTTGCATCAAGGTCATTACATCCAAATGGCCTCAAGTTCTTCCCAATGCCTTAATATGTTCTTAAGTTCATCCATGTAAAATTTCAAGCCTTGCAGAGGAAGTTTGGTCAGCCAATTGCTCAAGAGGTCCAAAAATCGACTATGCTAGGGCAAAAGTCAACTGTGACCTACAGACAGTCAAACCTCAATATTTTTTGTCAACATTCTCATTTGTAAGGTTAATTCATCATTTGATCAAGGGTTGATCATGATTCATCAAGGATTGCTCAAGATTCATCAAGATTCAAAAGTTGCTAAATTAGGGTTTTGTAGGAAAAGTCAACTCAACTTTGACCAAGCATAACTTTCTCATAATTTATTAGAAATGACCCATCCAAAGCTCATTTTGAATAGGATGCAATTTTATACAATCCATCTTCACACCCCAAGATCAAGAAATGCTCTCACAAAAAGTTACAAATTTGGACATTATAGGTCATTTTTGAAAGTCAACAAAAACACCTTTTTTCCAAAGCTTATAACTTGAGCATGGAACATCAAAATGAGATGATACCAAAAATGTTGATTATATGACATCTCAAGGTTTATAAAAAGTCCAAGAACACCTCCAAAAGTTCAAAATTGAGGAAGTAATGAATTGTTGAAGTTGGGCATTTTTCCAAATTTGGCAAAAGTCAACTATCCTCAAAAATCCATTTTTTGACAAAAGGCCCCACTTTTTTCCACATGATATAGTCTTGTCATGCCACACACGTGTCCCATATTTAATTTCATGGACATTCATCTATTTTTCTATTTTATTTCATTTTTATTGATTCAATTCATTATTAATCAATATTAAATCAAATAAAATCTAAAATTTGATGTAATAAGATTCTTGTGGTCATTACAGCTTGCAAATACCATATAACACTCAATCAAATTTGTGCCAAGTCAAAACAAGCACAAAATCTCAGATTTGATGCAATTATGGAAAGCTTATCAATGGTGATCATATCAAATATTCCATCTTCAATGCATAAGGATCATGGCCCAAATTTTGACCTAAACACATTCCATTATATGCACACAAGTGAGGCAGACCTAGGGGACGCACAAAAGCTCTATAGAAACGGCCAGAAGAATTTGAGAAAAAGCTTGAAAACCTTGGATCTGAAATTGTACTTAGAGGCCTTTTTAGGATCAAACAAAGGTCCTAATCGCTTCCTTGCACTTCACTGAAGAAATACCAATCATAATCACGCATTCTCCTGCCTCCAAAAGCCCTGTAAGTGTCGCTCAAAACTGCCATACTCATGGAATCGTAAAGCTTCAGTCTTACATCCATTCTTTGAGATAATTGCATATTTGAATTCCTTACATCATTTGCAAAGTTTCTGTATTATTCAATCTCATTATTATGCCATATATCACAAAATGCCATGGTAGATCGTTTTAGGGTTCTTTCAGGGGTTTTGGCTACAGGGAAAATTGGTCAATAAAAGGACCATGGTTGGAACCGGGGCGGAGAGGCGAGCAGAACCACGCCTTTAGTTTGCATTTTAGTGGCTCGTGGCGGATTTGGAGACAACATGACATATAGCTACGGACAGTCGTCCGTTGGTATAGGTAAAAGGATTTTTAGCCACAGTCCCCATGACAGGGATGATAACGTGGCGTGGCTAGATTGGTGCGTTTGAACAGCGCGCCATATTTTCTTATTTTTCAGCATATTAATCGATTTGCCTATATTATGTTTATTTTCTATTCCCATAACAATTGAGCAGTTTGGTTGGAGTGGTTGAGCGCGCAGGCATACGAGCAATGGGACCTGGGTTCGAATCCCAGGTCCCCCAAAACTTTTTTCAATTTTATTTTCAGACAATTAGGTGCAACGCCCAAGATACAGACCATTATGTTCTGCCAAGATCTCAAACGCCAGGTGGCTACAAAGCAGATCCAATGGCCTAGAATGGGAGACTACCATGGTCTCAAGTCAATGGACATGTGGACAATCTGAAAAGTCCAACAAGGCTGAAGCGTAAATGGGCCAAGAATTGAAAACCATTCTCCCTCTTCAGGCCCACACCCCCTGAGTATTTCTTTACATTTTATTTCTTTTTCTCATTTATTTGTTTTATTATTTTATTATCTTAATTAAAAAATTAACCAATTAACTCTTTTTCATAAAAAATCAGAAAACAAAAAAATAATATTTTTATTAACTCCATTAATTTTATTATTTTATTTTTGTAAATAAACAATTAATTAATTTATTTAGTTTAAATAGGTTTAATAATAACATATTTTGCAATAAATTAAAATTAATTTAGAATTAGGTTTTTAATATTTTTAACCATTCTTATTTTATTTCCTTAATTAAAATAAAAACCCAAAAACATTTTCATTTAATTATTTAATTCAATTATTAAATTAGACTAATTTTTAATTCAAAAATAACAAAAAATATGCTTTATTTAATAAAAAGGGTCAAAACCCTAAAAAACACTTCGATTTAATTTTTCTCGCGTGAATTACTTTTGATCCAGATTTCAATATTGTAACTGCTTCGAGAATGTAATAGTTTTTAATTAGGATTTTATTTATCGTTTTATTTACTTTTCGCAATTTAATTTTAAAGGATTTGTCTTTGGCGATGTAAATACCCGACGCCTTGTAATAGCTTAGATTTATTTTCCGCAATTTAATTTCCGCAACCATTAACTGTTAGATGTTTGAATAATAGGAAATGCATGACAAGATCAATTTTAACCTAAAATCAACATTAGCTCACCATTAACATGTACAAAGATAATATAACTGAAAAAACAATACACTCGCACATGCCACTCTTAGGGTACACCTCACTTGGTTGCCTCGAACGTGGTCATTGAGTATAGGAAGTTTTAAAGGTCGCCCTCTTGTCCAAAGATCATAAGTTGCCTCGAAACAGTTGCCTCGGATAAAAATGATCTAAGACATTAGGGTTACCGCTAAGGCGTCCTAATATTGCTTTAGTGACCACATGTCCCTTAATCGAATTGACACGAAAACTCCAACGACAATGCTACCTACTCCTCAATAGTGGGATAGCATTGTCTAAAGGACACCTGTACAGTTTAATTCCTTTTTGAGTAGGTAGATGGTTCTTAAGTACTTGCTCCTTTTAAAAACAAAACAAAACTTTTCGCATTTACACTCTCTTCGAAAACAAAACTCTTTTCAAACCCACAAACACAAAGAAAAGCTAACTTTTGAAAACATAATGAGCAAGTACCTAAGAGCCCATGGATAACCACGGATAGAAAGGGTGCTAACACCTTCCCTTTCTATAATCTACCTCCCAAACCCGAGAAATATCTCAAAAAGGAATTTTTCTGTGTTTTTGTCCTTTCCTTGTTGGATAAAATAAAAGACGGTGGCGACTCTTGCTTACCGCGACATTTTGCGGAAAAAAACGCAAATGCGAACCAGCATTCCAAAACAGTCAGTTCTCATTCCCACCGATCACAGAACTGGCGACTCTGCTGGGGAAATATTATAAGTGAGGTGTACCTTAGGATTAGATAACTATGTTTTCAATTGTATGCTTTGTATGCTTTAATTTTGTGGGCTTGTATCGGAGTTCTATAGATCCTAACCCGGATCTGGGGATACCCTTTAGGTAAGTAGCAATAAACTATGAGGGATCTGTCCGGCGTAGACCGACACAGATGAAGCAGTAGCTACATTGGTGTGGCACCTTAGTCTGTACCGATATCCCTTGTGTTGGAACGAGGAGAATATGGGTCTTCTAAGGAGTCATTAAGCACTAACTGACCTTAGAACCTTAAATTGACCAACTTGGCCATAGAACAGTAGCAGTATGCTACACTCATTGAGGCTAAACTCTCGCGATGATTCCCACCGCAAGAAAAGGTTGCTAAACTGGAATTATGACCGATTGAGGGTAGTCAGTGATATTGAGATCCTCTAGAACTCGATTACTATTTTTAGGACAGGTTTAAACCAATTGAACTGAAAGAGGGTAGTACCTAAGCTCCATGCCATCCTGAAATCTAAGGGCTCTCAGTGTGACTTGTGTGCCTTTACCATGTTTGCTTTTTGTGGATACTTGTGGTGTTCCTTTACCATGACATCATGACATCATAACATTGCATACATCTTGCATAAGGACTAACCTATTTCAAAGACAAGAGGGTTTCATCTTTGCTCTATTTTGTAGGTCATCATGATGCCCATACGTAGGAATACTATCTGGATTAACTTTGTCCAAGTACCTACCTTGCTTAAAGATTTGGTTGTCAGGATTCCAAACACTACTTCCTTCATCAGAAGGCATGGTTCTCTTCTCAGTTTGGTCACCTCAAAGTTGGACGAACAAATGATGAGTGTCCTGGTCCAGTTTTATGATCCGCTGTACCATTGTTTTACTTTCCAAGACTTCCAGCTGGTGCCTACCCTAGAAGAGTTCTCTGAGCTGCTCGGTATCTCCGTCCTGGAACAGACTCTGTTTACTGGTTAGGAAAAGACTCTTAAGCCCGAAGAAATTGCTACATCCCTTCACTTGACCAAGGAGGAGGTAATGGCTAACTGAGAGTCTAGAAGTGGAGCTAAGGGTTTTCTGGCTAAGTTTTTGGTTGACAAAGCTAATTACTTCTGGGACAGCTTAGACTTCAAGGCGTACGAGGACATTCTAGCTCTCTTGATTTATGGTCTGGTATTGTTTCCGAATCCTGACACTTTTGTTGATATTAATGCCATCAAGATCTTCATCTCTCAGAATCCGGTACCCACTCTCTTGGGTGATATCCTTCATCAGCTCTATGCTCGTACTGCCCGAAAGCGGGGAACTTTGATGTGTTGTGCTCCTTTATTGTCGAGGTGATTTATTTCGCACCTCCCTAAGTCCGTACTAAAGAACAAAGAAATAATGGGCTGGGCTTATAGGGTGATGTCTCTTTCTAATAATGACTTTATCTGGACTCTCAAAGGCTTGGATGAGGTGACTATCATTGATCGTTGTGGAGAGTATCCTAATGTTACATTAATCGGGACCCATGGAGGGATTTCTTACAACCCATGCTTAGCTCTTCGCCTGTTTGGAAGATCCAGAAGAGAAGGGCCTCATGAGATGCTGATGCCCCATATCATCTTTGATTTTTAGGGAGATAGCGACGAGCTGCGTCGTAAATTCATAAGGGCTTGGGACAGAGTTCACCAATCTGACCCACATGAGTTGGGACCAAAGACTTCTCTGCCAATGGAGCCATATCTCAGATGGGTCCGCATCCGTGCCCAGAAGCTAGGTATGCCATATGAAGCTGTCAGGCCTGTTACTCTTGAAGTTGCCGATGAAGAGGGGGTTCTTCCAACTATTCTCCACCCTTATATGCCCACTGATATTGGGGCACTGAAGAGGTCTTGGATGCAATTGAGGAATGAACGGGATTCCTAACGAGAGAGGTTCAATGAACAGGAGCAGAAGATCCAAAAGCTGACTAGGCAACTAGAGAACGAGCGGATCCTGAATGATTATGTCCTCACTGAGAAGAAGAGACCATGGGAGCATTGATGGACCTTTGATGATTTCTTTTACAATTCTTATTTACTTTTTAGTATTTCCATTCTTGTAACGCCTAAGGGAAATTTGTTGAACAATTTAAATTTTGAAGTTTAAATCTAATAAAGTGTGTTTCCTTTCTTGTTTACAAATTTGAATCTCGATTGTATTTGAAGTCATAAATCATATGCATTTCATCCCATGCACTTCATAAATAGGTACCCCATTACAGGTCTCTTATCTTCTTCGCTGTTTATTTCAGCACTCATCATGTCTGCTGAACCTTCCACTGAGCAAGCTATTAAGGCCCTCCAGGCTCAGAATGCCCAATTTCAAGAGCTGTTCATGAATCTAGCTAAGGGTCAGCAGGACCTGAAGACCTTGATTCTGAAGGAGAAAAAGAAGAAGAAGAAGAGGACCATCCTGTTCAATACTAGACGCAGGTTTGGAAACGGGTTGCAGAATGAAGTTAATCTGACCACATCATATGGAGGGAAGGATAGTCCATAAGAAAGGAGGGCTCCTAACCCTATGGTCTCCGACAACGAGGCAGACTATGATGAAGAACAGTATCCTCCTGCTGAGGATAAGTACAAACAGCTGGAAGACCGTTTGAGCGCTATGGAAATACAGAAGGTTCCCGGTCTGGACTTTGGAGATCTAGGTCTATCCTCTGGGGTGGTGATTCCCTATAAGTTCAAGGCACCTGCCTTTTCCAAGTATGACGGAGTTTCCTGTCCGAAGCTGCACCTTCGGTCATATGTGAGGAAGATCCAGCCTTACACTGCTGATAAGAATTTGTGGATCCATTTCTTTCAAGACAGTCTCTCAGGGACTCAGCTTGAGTGGTTCTATCAGTTGGACAGAGCCAGTATCCACAACTGGGAAGATTTGGCTACTGCATTTTACAGGCAATATCAGTACAACTCTGACCTTGGTCCTATGCGTACCCAACTCCAGGGTATGTCAATAGGAACGGGTGAAGGATTTAAAGAGTACGCTCAGAAATGGAGAGACCTTGCCGGAAGGGTGCAACCACCTTTGGCTGATCGGGAACTTGTTGACATGTTTTTGGGGACCCTGTCTGGTCCATTCTTTAACCATCTAATTAGAAGCTCTTCAGCTGGGTTTACAGATCTTATTTTGACTGGTGAGAGGATTGAAGCTGGTATTAAGGATGGAAAGATACAGAAGGGTGCCTCTTCGAGCATCAAGAAGAAACCGTTTAAGAAAGAGTCCAGTGTCGTCTACCGTTCGAGAAGACAGAATAGACCTGAACACCGCCACACTTTCAATGCAGTTGTTATTTCAAAACTTGCTGGTGCCCCTCAGCATCACAATCAACAAAAGGACGAGAGACCTCGAAGGCAATTCACTCGTCTCAACATGACTTTGTCTCAGATTCTGCCACAGTTGCTGAAGACCAATCTGGTGACTCTAAAAGAAGCTCCGAAGAATCCAAGTACCACATCACCAAAGTACAACCCTAATGCCTGCTGCGCTTTTCACTATGATAGCCCGTGGCATAATACAGATGATTGTTGGGTTTTGAGGAACAGGGTGCAAGACCTAATTGATGCAAAGGAGATTGAGTTTAAGGCGCCCGAGAGGCCTAATGTTGTGACAGCTCCCATGCCCAAACATGGAGTAAATGCTGTAGAGGAAGATTTATTTGTAGTTTCCATGAATGATATTGTTGCCCCTCTGATGACTGTCAAGAAGAACCTGTTACTAGCCGGTTTATTTCCGGGTTGTGGTGAAGGTTGCCATATGTGTTCTGTTTTACCTACTGGTTGCCCATTCCTGAAGTCAGGTATCCAAAACCTGATGGATAGTAAAGAGATCCTGTTTGAAAAGGTTGTTGTTCCTTCCATTCCTACTGAAGAAGTTGCCATCATTACCATTTTCGACAATTCTTCCAAGGCTCCCTCGAGGAAGCCTGTTAGAATTACATCTACTCCGAAGATCGCACCTGTAATCATCACTATTCCGGGGCCCATCCCCTACACCTCTGACAAATCTGTCCCTTGGCACTATGGGGCCGATGTTTATGTTCTTGGGGTTAAGCAAGAGTTGGATGCTGATACCGGCGTCAACAACATTACTGGACCTGCTAAAGTCACCCGCAACGGTAGACTTTTCTCACCTGATATTGCTCCACCAACTGTCTGAAGACCTGTTGTCATTACACCTGTAAGTGTACCTACTGCCATTTCTGATCAAGTTCTTAGTCCTACCCCTGTCGCCGAGTCATCTAATGCTCGGGGCAAAGGGATCACCACTGATGTGCCTGCCCAGACGGAGGTACCAAAGACCATTACTGTTGAAGCTTCCAAACAGGAGATGGAAGAGATTTTGAAGATTATTAAGAAAAGTGATTATAACGTAGTTAAGCAGTTGGGGAAAACCCCATCCAAGATTTCTATGCTGTCACTGTTGTTGTGTTTAGAGGCCCATGCCAAGGCTCTGATTACCTTCCTGAAAACTGCCCACGTGCCACAAGAGACATCAACTGATCAGTTTACCGATTGTGTGGCTAATTTAACTGCTCATAATGGTTTGGGTGTCTCCGACGCCGATTTGACTGTTAAAGGGAAGAACCACAACGATGCCCTGCATGTCTCCATTGAATGCAGGGGCACTACTCTTGCACATGTATTGGTTGACACTGGTTCCTCATTGAATGTCTTACCTAAGAAGGCTCTAGACCGGTTAGATTACGAAGGGTTGAAGCTAAAGCTAAGTAACATCATTGTCAGGGCCTTTGACGGGTCTAAAAGAATGGTGCATGGTGAAGTTGATATTCCAATTAAAGTTAGTTCTCAGGTCTTCAATTCTACATTCTACGTGATGGACATTCGGCCATCCTATTCTTGTTTACTGGGTCGTCCATGGATCCATAAAGCTGGGGCTGTAACCTCAACGCTCCACCAGAAGCTGAAGTACCCGGTCAGAGGGAAGATTGTGACAGTTCAAGGGGAGGAGGAGTACATGGTCATCCACCTCAACTCATTCAGATACGTAGAGATGGATGGGGAATTCATTGAGACCCCATTTCAGCACTTTGAAGAGGTTCCTCAGACACTGGCATCAGCTGAGACTGTGGTTGAAGATCCTCCTATGAAGATGGCTTCCTTAAAGGATGCCCGAGTTGTTATTGAGAAGGGTGAGTGTGCAAATTGGGGCCGACTTCCTGATTTTACACAAAAGACTAATAAGTTTGGTTTGGGTTTCACAGCAGAAGCTCAAAGGGCTGTTCGAAGTGCAAGGATTGGAAGACCTCCTATGTTCATCAGCAACTCGAGAGTAAATGCCATTGAAGATGATGTGGAAGAGTCTGAATTCGACAGCTAGATCTATCCTACGACCAACGGTGGACCAAACAACTGGACATCAAAGGACTTCATCCCTATTACTTTTGTTAACCAGTAATGAACTCTTTGTTTTGAATATGTAACAGACAATGCTGTGAAACTTTATGGCCCGGTGTCTTACCCGGGGCACCGTGACTTCATTTGTGAGGGCTTTTGTGTGCCATTTTCACATATCATTAATAAAAGCATCAGACGTTTCTTGCATTTCAAATTTTGCGCTCTTTGTTTTTCTTTATTATATATTGCAAAACAACTATTTTACACACACTCACGTATACAGGACCGCATCCACTCTGGATCTCACTGGTAATGGCTCTGCTACTGCCAGTTATGACTTCGAAAATCCGATCAACTTAGCCGAAGACGAAGGTGAAGATGATTGCAAAGTGCCGGGCGAACTTGCAAGACTGCTACTCCAGGAAGAGAGGTCCATTCAGCCATACGAAGAGCCAGTGGAAACAGTGAATCTGGGTACTGAGACAGACAAGAAGGAAGTCAAGATCGATGCAAATCTGGAGCTTAGTATGAAGCAGCATTTGATTCAGATGCTACATGACTATGTTGAGATCTTTGCCTGGTCTTACGAAGATATGCCTGGGCTGGATACTGACATTGTGGTTCATCGCCTTCCTACCAAAGAAGACAGCCCTCCGGTAAAACAGAAGGTTTGCCGTATGCGCCCAGAGATGTCTGAGAAAATCAAGGCCGAAGTTATGAAACAGTTTGACGCTGGTTTTCTAGCAGTGACTTCTTACCCTCAGTGGGTTGCCAATGTGGTTCCGGTACCGAAGAAAGATGGTAAGGTCCGAATGTGTGTTGACTACAGGGATTTGAACAGGGCAAGCCCTAAGGATGACTTCCCTTTACCTCACATCAACGTTCTGGTTGACAATACTGCTCAGCACAAGGTATTCTCCTTTATGGATGGTTTCTCCAGATATAATCAAATCAAGATGGCTCCCGAGGATATGGAGAAGACCACCTTTGTTACTCAGTGGGGCACCTTTTGTTACAAGGTCATGCCTTTTGGATTAAAGAATGCTGGGGCAACATATCAGTGTGCCATGGTCGCTTTGTTTCATGATATGATCCATCATGAGAATGAAGTATATGTCGAGGATATGATTGCGAGGTCCCAGACTGATGAGGAACACCTAGACCATCTACATAAGCTGTTTGACAAGTTAAAGCTGTACAAGCTGAGATTGAACCCGAACAAGTGCACCTTCAAGGTGAGGTCTGGTAAGCTACTGAGTTTCGTCGTGAGCGACAAAGGTATTCAAGTGGACCCTGCCAAAGTGAAAGCCATACAAGAGATGCCAGCTCCCAAGACAGAGAAAGAGGTCAGAGGCTTCCTGGGACGACTGAACTACATTGCCCGATTCATCTCGCACCTAACTGCTACTTGTGAGCCAATCTTCAAGTTACTGAAGAAAGATCAGGTAGTACGTTGGAACGATAAATGTCAGGCCGCTTTCGAAAAAATCAAAGAGTATCTCCAAGATCCACCCATTCTGATGCCACCAGTTGAAGGGAGACCTCTGATCTTATACTTGACAGTACTTGACAACTCAATGGGGTGTGTGCTGGGGCAGCATGACGAGTCTGGCCGAAAAGAGCATGCTATTTATTACCTTAGCAAAAAGTTTACCGACTGTGAGACCCGATACTCACTACTTGAGAAAAATTGTTGCGCTTTGGCATGGGCTGCTCGCCGGCTGAGACAGTATATGTTGACTCACACTACTCTATTGATCTCAAAAATGGATCCAATCAAGTATATCTTCGAAAATCCTGCCTTGTCCGGAAGAATATCAAGATGGAAGATGATCTTGACTGAGTATGACATCCAATACACGACTCAAAAAGCAATCAAGGGAAGTGTATTGGCAGACCATTTGGCACATCAGGCAGTGGAGGATTACCAGTCTATGAACGTTGAATTTCCGGACGAGAATATCATGGTAGTGACTGATTGTGAGACACCTGGACCGGATGAAGGACCTGAGGAAGGATCCCGATGGTCTATGTACTTTGATGGAGCTTTGAACGCTTTGGGTAATGTCATTGGAGCTGTGATCATATCTCCTAAAGGCTCCCATACTCCGTTCACCGCCCGACTATGTTTCAACTGCACCAACAATATGACGGAGTATGAAGCATGCATTATGGGTCTCCGAGCTGCAATTGAACTAAGGATTAAGTTTCTAAGTGTCTTCGGAGATTCCTCTCTCGTGGTCAGTCAGATCAAAGGCGAGTGGGATACGAAACACCCAAATCTTATTCCTTACAAGGAGTATGTATTGACGTTGCTTCCCCATTTCGAGGAAATAACCTTTGAGCACTTTCCTAGAGAGGAGAATCAGTTGGCGGACGCGCTGGCTACGATGTCTTCTATGTTCAAAGTCAATTGGGACAACAAGGCTCCCCGGATCATTATTGAAAGATTGGAAGAACCTGCACATTGCTGTGATCTTGAGACTGAAGAAGCAACAGAAAAGCCCTGGTATCATGAAGTGAAGAGGTATCTTGAAGCTCAAGAATACCCCGAGGGTGCATCTGTTAATGACAAGAAGTTTCTGAGGAGATTCGCGACGAAGTTCTTCATCAGCAATGACATTCTTTACAAGTGTAACCATGATTCAACCTTACTGCGTTGTATGGATAAGAATGAAGCAGAAAGAATCATGACAGAGCTGCATGAAGGTACTTTTGGAACTCATTCCAGTGGACATACCATGGAAAAGAAAATCCTTCGGGCAGGATATTATTGGTCCGCAATGGAAGCTGACTGTTATCAGCGTTCTCGGACATGTCACAAATGCCAAGTCTATGCTGATAAGGTGCACATACCTCTAGTTCCTATGAATGTTTTGACAACACCTTGGCCTTTTGCAATGTGGGGCATTGATATGATCGGCGAGATCAGACCTACGACATCCAACGGGCATCGTTTCATCTTGGTAGCGATTGATTACTTTACAAAGTGGGTTGAAGCAGCTTCCTTTGCTACGTAACCAAGAACGTCGTGGCACGGTTCATTTGGCACAACCTGATCTGTCGATAAGGTGTACCAGAGAGGATCATTACGGACAATGGTACCAATCTTAATAACAAGATGATCACTGAGCTCTACGAGCAATTCAAGATACAACATCACAACTCTTTTCCCTACCGGCCGAAGATGAATGGAGCTGTCGAAGCAGCAAATAAGAACATTAAGAAGATTGTGCAGAAGATGACAGTGACATACAAAGACTGGCATGAGATGTTACCATTTGCTCTTCACGGGTACCGTACCTCAGCACGGACGTCAATAGGGGCAACACCCTATTCCTTGGTTTATGGAATGGAGGCAGTCTTGCCGATTGAAGTTCAGATACCCTCTCTTCGGATCATGAAGGATGAAGCTTTGAGCGAAGATGACTGGATTCAGACCCGACTTGATCAACTGAATCTAATCGACGAGAAAAGACTTACTGCTGTTTGTCACGGCCAGACATACCAAAAACGAATGATCAAGGCATTTAACAAGAAAGTCAGACAACAAGAGTATCAAGTTGGGGACCTGGTAATCAAGCGCATTATCTTACCTCAAGGTGACCCCAGGGGAAAATGGACCCCTACTTACGAAGGGCCATTTATGGTTAAGAACATCTTCTCAGGAGGAGCTATGATTCTAACCACCATGGATGGTGACGACCTTCCTCACCCTGTCAATGCAGACATAGTGAAAAGATACTACGCATAATCAAAGACCCGCTAGGTCTACTGGCCTAGGCAAAAATAAGGGCTTCCCGGCGAACCAAAAGGGTTCGGGCAAAAATAAGGGATGAAAATAAAAAATCTGTACACCCGGCAAGTCGAAAACCTGAAAAGGCAGCTTGGGCAAAAATGGGTATCCCGGTGGACTGAAAACCCGAAAGGGCGGTCCAGGCAAAAGTTAGGGATTAAAGCGTAACGCTATGTCTCATTGGATCACCTCGCATCCAGACTTCGGTATCAACTATCAGGCTCGGACGACACCAATCAATCAGATTCATCTTCAACTAAGCAGCAAAGTGATGAGACGCTTGAAGATATAAAGGCAATAGCAGAGTTGGAGCCCAGTAAGATTATTCACATAGCTGTTTTGTTTTCTTTTCACAAGTTGTATAAATTCTATTTGTTCGGCGGCGTTCTCTTACTAGGATGTCAGCCTCTTGTACGAAAATGCCTATTTACAGGCCAAACTTCAAAATCAATACAAATTCATTTTTCAGACAAATTTCAAATTGTTTTTCCTTTATCTATTTTGTTTTGCAAAGAACGTCCAATGTTCATTTTTGATATATGCATTTGACACTAATTGCTGCTCATAAAATTTATATGTGAAACAAAGGACGAATTACTGGTAATATCAGAAACAGGGGCAATAAGAATCGTCTGAACTGTCTGGTTGCTCTGTCCACCAAGGTACCAAGGGAGGTTCAGCTGAAGAATATGACCAAGATACCGTCACTCCCCGTAGAGTAAAACAGTAAAGGTAGCTCTCCCCACTGAGATTTGCAACTATGAACGAATCAGCAACACTCTCCCCAAGCAGATTTAATCTACCATCAGACCTAAAAAGGTTGGGTATCCCCAGAAGGTCTTAATATTCCCCAGCGGAGTATAAGAATATTCTCCAGCAAGAATAAGAGCATCTCCGACAGTCTTAATATTCCTCAACAGAATATAAGAATGTTCCCCGGCTGAATACAAGATACCCCAGTGGAGTCATTTCCCCAGCATAGTCTAAAAAAAGGCTTCCCCGCCAGAGTTGAATCATCTTACCCAGTAGATTCTGGAAGCTTATCCCCTGCAGAGTACAAAATAAATCTCCCCAGCCAAATTCAGAGGGTTATCCCTACAAGAGTCTAACTGGGTTATCCTCAGCAAGTTACAACTGAAAGATCATCCCCAACAAAGTTCTTTCTTTCCCCCAGCAGGACTTCTATCCTCAACAGACTCAATATCACCAGCAACGGTAATCCATCCCCAATGGAGTTCATCATTAAAATCCCCAACAGAGCTTATCAACGGAATCCCCAACTGAGTTTATCGTTAAAATCCTCAGCAACGCATCAATTCCCCACAGAGTAATTCCCCTCGGAGTAATATCTTCGTCAAGTTTAATCCCCAACGGAGTTCTTTTCTCCTTTTCTCCTGCAGGTTTATTCTCACAACCATCTTCATTCATCATCCCCAGCGGAAACGAAGAACTCAACTTTATTCTCCAGCAGCTCCGGGATTTATTTTCCCCAGCTAAAACATCACATTTCCGTACATCATGATACATGCATATACGCATCATACCATACAATCTCATTTATGTTGAGAACATCATTGCTTGATCAATCTTATGCATTGCATGTGACTTACCTTTTACCTTTCAAGAAAGATGCAGTTAAGTTCCCAGCTTAGTCAAAGACCTGACCAGTTCTTAAATCTCAATTGATTTTTCCTCGGTTGAATTTCAGATAAGGTTCTCAATCTCGACAGTTTCTCTACGTCATAGTGTGGAAAAGTACTATAACCTCAACGGTATACTCCATTGAGCACGAGTCAGTTCCTAGATCTTGATGTTTTCCTCCGTCATAGTGTGGACATGTTCTATAACCTCGACAGTATACTCCGTTGAGCACGAGACATTTCCTAGATCTTGATGAAGATGTTTCCCCATGTCATAGTGTGGACAAGTACTATAACCTCAACGGTATAATCCATTGAGCACGAGTCAGTTCCTAGATCTTGATGTTTTCCTCCGTCATAGTGTGGACAGGTTCTATAACCTCGACGGTATACTCCACTGAGCATGAGACAGTTCCTAGATCTTGATGAAGATGTTTCCCTACGTCATAGTGTGGACGAGTACTATAACCTCAACGGTATACTCCATTGAGCACGAGATAGTTCCTAGATCTTGATGAAGATGTTTCCCTACGTCATAGTGTGGACAAGTACTATAACCTCAACGGTATACTCCATTGAGCATGAGTCAGTTCCTAGATCTTGATGTTTTCCTCCGTCATAGTATGGACAGGTTCTATAACCTTGACGGTATACTCCGCTGAGCACAAGACAGTTCCTAGATCTTGATGAAGATGTTTCCCTACGTCATAGTGTGGACGAGTACTATAACCTCAACGGTATACTCCATTGAGCACGAGTCAGTTCCTAGATCTTGATGTTTTCCTCCGTCATAGTATGGACAAGTTCTATAACCTCAACGATATACTCCATTGAGCACGAGATAGTTCATAGATCTTGATGAAGATGTTTCCCCCCAATTGGATTATAGACAGGTTCCTAAGACTCAGCCGAGGCATTCTCTCAGTTGAAATACAGGCCAGATTCCTAAATCTCAACAAAGGTTAGACTTCCCCAGTGGAATCTTTTACAACCACAGGTATGCAAGTTCTCGCTAAGGAATCTCTTATGCGACCAACATTCTTGAAGATAGCATCTGTAAGACCATCCTCCTACCAACAATCTCCAAATGGCATCTGTAAGCCCATTCCCGACATCACCATGTTGATACTACACCATGCGAGTGCAAATTTTTGGGCACTCTAGTGTTCAATTATCTTCCACCTTCGGATCACGAAAGGCTCGAAAGCTAATCTATATCCTCAGGTTTAATAAAATTGAACAGGGGCAACTGTTGTACCCCAAAATTTTCCCTCCCATACTCCTCAAGATTTGTCAAGAATGACCTTCAAGTTGCTCAAGTTGACTCAAGGGTTGGACAGTCAAATCACCTCCTAAGGCAGTCAAGTCAAAATTAGGGTTTTGTGTTGTATCAAGGTCCTTACATACAAATGGACTCAAGTGCTTCCCAATGTCTTAATATGTTCTTAAGTTCATCCATTTCAAATTTCAAGCCTTGCAGAGGAAGTTTGGTCAGCCAATTGCTCAAGAGGTCCAAAAATCGACTGTGCTAGGGCAAAAGTCAACTGTGACCTACAGACAGTCAAACCTCAAGATTTTTTGTCAACATTCTCATTTGGAAGGTTAATTCATCATTTGATCAAGGGTTTATCATGATTCATCAAGGATTGCTCAAGATTCATCAAGATTCAAAAGTTGTTAAATTAGGGTTTTGTAGGAAAAGTCAACTCAACTTTGACCAAGCATAACTTTCTCATACTTTATGAGAAATGACCCATCCAAATCTCATTTTGAAGAGGCTTCAATTTCCTACAATCCATCTTCACACCCCTAGATCAAGAAATGCTCTCAAAAAAAGTTACAAATTTGGACATTATAGGTCATTTTTGAAAGTCAACAAAAACACCTTTTTTTCCAAAGCTTATAACTTGAGCATGGAACATCAAAATGAGATGAGACCAAAAAGGTTAATTGGAGGACATCTCAAGGTTTCTAAAAAGTCCAAGAACACCTCCAAAAGTTCAAAATTGAGAAAAGTTATGCATTGTTGAAGTTGGGCATTTTTCCAAATTTGGCAAAAGTCAACTATCCTCAAAACTCCAATTTTTGACAAAAGGGCCCAATTTTTTCCACTTGATATAGTCTTGTCATGCCACACACGTGTCCCATATTTAATTTCATGGACATTCATCTATTTTTCTATTTTATTTCATTTTTATTGATTTAATTCATTATTAATCAATATTAAATCAAATAAAATCTAAAATTTGATGTAATAAGATTCTTGTGGTCATTACAGCTTGCAAATACCATATAACACTCAATCAAATTCGTGCCAAGTCAAAACAAGCACAAAATCTCAGATTTGATGCAATTATGGAAAGCTTATCAATGGTGATCATATCAAATATTCCATCTTCAATTCATAAGGATCATGGCCCAAAATTTGACCTAAACACATTCCATTATATGCACACAAGTGAGGCAGACCTAGGGGACGCACAAAAGCTCTGTAGAAACGGCCAGAAGAATTTGAGAAAAAGCTTGAAAACCTTGGATCTGAAATTGTACTTAGAGGCCTTTTCAGGATCAAACAAAGGTCCCAATCGCTTCCTTGCACTTCACTGAAGCAGTACCAATCATAATCACGCGTTCTCCTACCTCCAAAAGCCCTGTAAGTGTCGCTCAAAACCGCCATACTCATGGAATCATAAAGCTTCAGTCTTGCATCCATTCTTTGAGATAATTGCATATTTGAATTCCTTACATCATTTGCAAAGTTTCTGTATTATTCAATTTCATTATTATGCCATATATCACAAAATGCCATGGTAGATCGTTTTAGGGTTCTTTCAGGGGTTTTGGCTACAGGGAAAATTGGTCAATAAAAGGACCATGGTTGGAACCGGGGCGGAGAGGCGAGCAAAACCACGCCTTTAGTTTGCATTTTAGTGGCTCGTGGCGGATTTTGAGACAGCATGACATATAGCTACGGACAGTCGTCCATTGGTATAGGTAAAAGGATTTTTAGCCACAGTCCCCATGACAGGGATGATAATATGGCGTGGCCAGATTGGTACGTTTGAACAACGCGCCATATTTTCTTATTTTTCAGCATATTAATCGATTTGCCTATATTATGTTTATTTTCTATTCCCATAACAATTGAGCAGTTTGGTTGGAGTGGTTGAGCGCGCAGGCATATAAGCAATGGGACCTGGGTTCGAATCCCAGGTCCCCCAAAACTTTATTCAATTTTATTTTCAGACAATTAGGTGCAACGCCCAAGATACAGACCATCATGTTCTGCCAAGATCTCAAACGCCAGGTGGCTACAAAGCAGATCTAATGGCCTAGAATGGGAGACTACCATGGTCTCAAGTCAATGGACATGTGGACAATCTGAAAAGTCCAACAAGGCTGAAGCGTAAATGGGCCAAGAATTGAAAACCATACTCCCTCTTCAGGCCCACACCCCCTGAGTATTTCTTTACATTTTATTTCTTTTTCTCATTTATTTGTTTTATTATTTTATTATCTTAATTAAAAAATTAACCAATTAACTCTTTTTCATAAAAAATCAGAAAACAAAAAAAATAATATTTTTATTAACTCCATTAATTTTATTATTTTATTTTTGTAAATAAACAATTAATTAATTTATTTAGTTTAAATAGGTTTAATAATAACATATTTTGCAATAAATTAAAATTAATTTAGAATTAGGTTTTTAATATTTTTAACCATTCTTATTTTATTTCCTTAATTAAAATAAAAACACAAAAATATTTTCATTTAATTATTTAATTCAATTATTAAATTAGACTAATTTTTAATTCAAAAATAACAAAAAATATGCTTTATTTAATAAAAAGGGTCAAAACCCTAAAAAACACTTCGATTTAATTTTTCTCGCGCGCGAATTACTTTTGATCCATATTTCAATATTGTAACTACTTCGAGAATGTAATAGTTTTTAATTAGGATTTTATTTATCGTTTTATTTACTTTTCGCAATTTAATTTTAAAGGGTTTGTCTTTGGCGATGTAAATACCCGACGCCTTGTAATAGCTTAGATTTATTTTCCGCAATTTAATTTCCGCAACCATTAACTGTTAGATGTTTGAATAATAGGCAATGCATGACAAGATCAATTTTAACCTAAAATCAACAGTAGCTCACCATTAACATGTACAAAGATAATATAACTGAAAAAACAATACACTCGCACATGCCACTCTTAGGGTACACCTCACTTGGTTGCCTCGAACGTGGTCATTGAGTATAGGAAGTTTTAGAGGTCGCCCTCTTGTCCAAAGATCATAAGTTGCCTCGAAACGGTTGCCTCGGATAAAAATGATTTAAGACATTAGGGTTACCGCTAAGGCGTCCTAACATTGCTTTAGTGACCACATGTCCCTTAATCGAATTGACCCGAAAACTCCAACGACAATGCTACCTACTCCTCAATAGTGGGATAGCATTGTCTAAATGACACCTGTACAGTTTAATTCCTTTTTGAGTAGGTAGATGGTTATTAAGTACTTGCTCCTTTTAAAAACAAAACAAAACTTTTCGCATTTACACTCTCTTCGAAAACAAAACTCTTTTCAAACCCACAAACACAAAGAAAAGCAAACTTTTGAAAACATAATGAGCAAGTACCTAAGAGCCTGTGGATAACCACAGATAGAAAGGGTGATAACACCTTTCCTTTCTATAATCTACCTCCCGAACCCGAGAAATATCTCAAAAAGGAATTTTTCTGTGCTTTTATCCTTTCTTTGTTGGATAAAATAAAAGATGGTGGCGACTCTTGCTTACTGCGACATTTTGCGAAAACAAACGCAAACGCGAACCAGCATTCCAAAATAGTCAGTTCTCATTCCCACTGATCACAGTATGCATGCTAGGTATCTTGGTAAAACAAACAAAACAAAACAAAAAGATCATAGTCCCTCGATGACACTATCTTGGTTGCCTAAAAACAAATGATCTTAGTCCCTCAAACAAGCTAAGATACTTGGCACCATTGCTATCATGGTCATACGATGACCCACGCCCGTCCCGTTTAACATCCAAAGATAGGGTTGTCTACTAAAACAATAGTAGGTTAACAATGTCAAAGGAATAAAAATGTACAAGAAAGACTTTTGAGTAGGTAGAATGCTTCTAGTTACTTGATCTTTGCAAAACAATCCTTGCTATTTTCAAATACACACACACATTTCAAAACATTTCCAAACAACTTTCAAAACATTGAAACATTTTTTAAAAGACAAAACATCTTTGTATACATTCTTACGAACGAGAATCATTACAAAGATTGCCTAAACAAAGGCCTCTTTTCAAAATACTTTAAAAACCACACAAAGCACCATTTCAAATAATTGTCAAAGCAAAGCAAGTGATCTAAAACAAGTAACTAAGAGCCCATGGAAAACCATGGATGAAAAGGGTGCTAGCACCTTCCCTTTTCATAATCTACTCCCCGAACCCAAAAACAATCTCAAAGGTCTTTCCTGTGCTTTTTTACCTTTCCTTTTGGATAAAATAAAAGTCGGTGGTGACTCTTGCTAAACCGCAACATTTGCAAACACAAACACAAAACCTCTAGTCAGTTCTCCCACCGCATCAAACCAGGACTCTCAGAATGGTATGCATAGCAGGCATTAGGATGATAGTGAGGAGAGGTTGTGTTAGGATTCTTTGGAGCTTCTTTCAAAGTTACTAGATTGGATCTTAACAAATGGGGCAATACTTGAGATAGTGTCATATTAATTAGGGTGAACTGTCTGACTGGTCTTTCCATTCTTGGCTGGTTGTTTCTTGTCTGAGCAGGCGCAGGTTTAGGAATCATGACAGCCCCCACCTTTGGACGGTGTTCAGCCCTATCTTGATTTCTCCGAGGATATATAACAACCACTTCTTTTTTTTCCAATGAATAGTTTTCTTACAGCAGCAGAGGATGCATCTTTTTGAATCTTTCCATTCTTTATCCCGGCTTCTACCCTTTCTCCGGTCAATATCAACTCAGTAAAGCCTGCCGACAAACTCCCAATTAAGTGATGCAAGAAAGGACCAGACAAGGTGCCCAAAAACATATCTACCAACTCTCTTTCAGATAGAGGAGGCTGGACTCTTCCTGCCAAGTCCCTCCATTTTTGCGCGTAATATTTAAAGCCTTCACTTGAAACCATGGCCATAATCTGAAGTTGAGTACAGGTGGGCGCAAGATCAGCGCTGTATTGGTATTGTTTGTAAAAGGCGGCGGCCAAATCTTCCCAGTTATGAACATTGGCTCTTTCTAACTGATAAAACCAATCAAGTTGAGTTCCAGACAGGTTGTCTTGGAAGAAGTGTACCTATAAATACTTATCAGCGATATGAGGCTGGATTTTCCTCACATAGGACCGGAGATGCATTTTGGGACATGAAACTCCGTCATATTTGGTGAACACAAGTGCTTTGAATTTTGGAGGGATGACAATCCCAGACACTAACCCCAACTCCTCAAAGTCCAGTCCAGGCACTTTTTGGATTTCCATTGCACTTAACCGTTCTTCTAGATGCTTATACTTGTCGTCGGCTGAAGGGTATTGTTCTTAAGAATAATCTTCTTCTTCCTCTTCTGAATCTGGCTGGACAACTGTTTCTTTGCCTTTCCCATCTTGATTGTCTTTCTCACCGGATGCCATTTCAAAGTCTAGGGTCCTTCTTGCTTGACCTTTAAATCTTATTCCCATGTTTAGAACTCCGATTATTTTCTTTATCTTCTTTTTCTTCTCTTCAACCAGCAAGGTCTTCAACTCTTCTTGTCCCTTGGCTAGAGTTAAGAACATCTGTTGAAACTGAGCATTTTGAGCTTGAAGGTCCATCACCATTTTCTCGAGATCCATCTTACTGAAATAAACAGTAGAAATATGAGGAGACTTGTTGCAAGAAACCTGCTTATGTTATGATGAATGGTAAATGCATATGTAATGATTTCAAGGATTTCAAAGATTCAAATTTGTTTTAGACAAAAAGGAAACACACATTATATTAATAAATTAAAGATTGAGTACATCAATGCCTTTTTGGGTAAAATAATACAAAAACTCTAAGATAAAAAGGTGGTACGCATCCTCTTTGGTGCAATGTAGGCATTCAGATTCTGCCCCTCATGAAGTTGCTTAGTGAGTTCCAAAACCTTCTTCTCGCTAGCGTAGAATTGGGCTTCGAAAGTATCTCGCTCCCCCTTCAGTTGTATCCAATCTCTTTGTAAATCTTCAAGAGAGATGGGCATGTCAGGATGTAGGATAATGTATGGAACATCTCCTTCCTTAACAGGCTCAATGATTATCAGGAGAATGGAGGGATAGGGCATCATAAGACTCTGAGCACGAGTTCGTACCCATTTGAGGTAAGGCTCAAGAGGGATAGAATTCTTGTGCCCCAAAGTCTTGCTATCTACCTTGTTCAACATCCTCTAAGCTCGGATTAATCTCTGGCGAAGACCTTGATTGTCGTTCTCATAGTCAAATACCAAACCTTGAATGAGCATCTCATGCGGGCTATTCCTTCGGGCGTAACCAAACTGTCTTAAGGCTAAGCAGGGGTTGTAGATGATACCTTCCCTAATGCCAAGTAAGGGGACATTAGGGAATTCTCCATAACGGTTGACAATAGTAACATTCTCTATGGATTGGGAACACCAATGAATGTATGAATGTTTGAGTGTCATCAATCTTTGTGACCACCTTGAACCTTGCTCGTTCTTTAATACAGATTGGGGAAGATGCAAAATAAACCATCTTCCCAAGAGAGGAGTAAAACACATAAGGACACCTCTTTTCCTCATAGTGCGAGTGTGAAAAGAATGTAGGATGTCCCCTAGCAATGTAGGCACCGGGTTGCGGGATATGAAGATTTTGACGGCATTCACATCTATGAGTTGGTCAGGATTTAGAAACAAAACCATCCCATAGATGAGGAGAGCCACAATTTCCTCAAAAGCTTGTAGATCCAAAGAGTTCCAACAGTTTTGGGATTTCTCAAACAAGAACTTTGCTAGGAAACCCTTGACACTACTCCTTGTTTCCCAATTGGTTGTGACATCAGATGATTACAAGTGTAGAGCTTGAGCAATATCTTCTGGATTTATGTCTCTTTCTGTACCGTTGAAAGGTAGTTGATTGAGAATGGGAATCCTCAAGAGTCGGGAGAATTCTTCCAAAGTTGGCACAAGTGATAATCGGGAAATGTGAAGCAATGGTGTAAGGGATCAAAGAACTGAAAGAGCACCTTCATCATGTCTTCATCAGTGTTGGAGGTGACCAAGTTGAGTAGGCGACCATGTCTCTCGGTGAATGGAGAATTTTCAGGAATCCTTGAGGATAGCTCCTTAAGTTGTAGAGGTATCCTTACAAGATTGACTTGAATAGTTTTCCCGCGAAGAGAATCCATGTCCTACAAAACAAAGATAAATCCCAAGATCCTTGAAATGGTTAGTGAATGAGTATGATGTTATGATGTTCATGATGTTATGTACAAGTATGTATATACAAACAAAGCAAACAAGTCCTTAGGTTTAGGCTTGCATGGAGTCTCATAAGTAAGTACCCTCTTGAAGTTTAGTTGGCTCAAACCTGTCCTAGTAATAGTAACCGGGTTCTAAGGAGCTTAATATCACTGGTTTGTTTCCTTGGTCATTGTTTCAGCACAAGCCTCTTTAATGGAGACTGAAATATCCAAAAAAACCAAACCTCAATGAGTCTAATATTGAGTATCTACCAACTTCGGACGACACCAAAGCCGGTCATCTCACTACGTCCTAAAGGCCAAGTTGGTCAAGTAAAGGTTCTAAAAGTTCATTAGTGCTTCATGACATCACTCAGCGGCCCCGTATTCTTCTTGATTAACTCAAGGGCTACCGGTACCCACAAATATGTCGCACTAATGTAGCTATTGCTTAGACCATATCGGTATACCCCGCATAATTTCCACAATGTATTGCTACTTACCTATAAGGTATCCCAAATCCGGGTAGAGGATTCAAACCCAAATAAAGAACCATAATGTAAACAAACAAGTCAAACAATGAAAGAAATTAAATATGATCTAACCCTAATGTAACCCCACTTTTAGAATTTTTCCCAGCAGAGTCGCCCGTTCTGTGATACGGTGGGAGAACTGACTTAAAGGTTTTGCATTTGATCGCAAATATTGCGGTTAGCAAGAGTCTCACCGACTTTTCTTTTATCCAAAAGGAAAGGTGAAAAATCACAGGAAAGACCTTTGAGATTATTTCTTGAGTTCGGGGGGTAGATTATGAAAAGGGAAGGTATTAGCACCCTTTTCATCCATGGTTTTCCATAGGCTCTTAGTTACTTGCTAGATCACTTGCTTTTGTTTGAAATTATGCTTTGTATGGTTTTTGAAAGTATTTTGTAAAGAGGCCATTGTTTAGGCAATCTTTGTTATGATTCTCGTTCGTAAGAATGTATACAAGGATGTTGATCTTTTGAAAATATTTTCAAGTTTTGTAAGATGTTTTGAAAGTGTTGGTGTTTGTTTTGAAAATAACAAGGATGTTTTGTTTTGAAATGGAGCAAGTAATTAGGAGCATTCTACCTACTCAAAAGTCTTTCTTGTTCTTTTTGTTTTCCTTTGACATTGTTATCTTACCATTGATTTGGTAAGTAACCCTATCTTTGGATGTTAACGGGACGGGCGTGGGTCATCGTATAACCATGATTAGCAATGTTGCAAGGTATCTTAGCATTCTTTTTTATGGACTAAGATCATTTGAAAGGAAACTTAGATAGCGTCATCGAGGGACTATGATCTTATACTTTGCTTGTTTTTGCTAAGATACCTCACATGCGTAACATGGCCATTTTGTAAGGAAACCAAGTGGATTTTACCCTAGGGGTTCTTGTGTGCAAGTGTATTGCTTTTCATGCTTGATTTTGTTTTTGATTAGGGTTTTCTAAACATTGTTTTAGTCTTTCCATACAAACCCTAATTACTAACATTTGTATATAAAAGCGATAAAAATAATTAATTGCAATATAAAAATAAACCTAATTTTACTAGGAAAAGAAAATTAAATAAAACCCTAATCTATTAATTGATTAAAAATAAAATAAGTTTATAAGAAAAGTATTTTTGGTATTTTTGTCTTGAAAATAAATTATAGTATTATAAAATATTTTTGGTCTTTTTATATTTTGAAATAATATATTTTAATTGGTGTAAAAGAAAATAAATAAAAACCTAGTTTTTTAGTTAAATTTACAAAATATTTAGTGAACTAAATGAAGTATGATAAAATAAAATAATTTTTGTGTGAGAAAAAAAAACTATGTTAAAATATAAATCTACTATTTTTTATGATTTTTTTATATTAGAAAATATATTTAAGAAAATAAATAAAATGAAAATAAGAAAAGAAAAATAAAATGGGCCAGGGGTTGCATAAGTGAAACAGGGGGTTAGAAAGTAAAAACAAAAACAATAAGGCCCAAGCAGGCCCAACGCATGCCAAAAAAATAGTCAGAATGTATGGAAAAATGGAAAAAAATCAAAAGGGTACCACTGGGGCTCGAACCCAGGTCCCTCAGGTTACAGGCACGCGCTTCTACTACTGGGGTGGCTATACATCCATTTATATAAATCAAACCATAAATATATATGGCAAACACGTTCCTGAGGCCAACTTCATCTTGAACCTCACGCCCAGCCAGAAGCTCTGTAACTCAATCAATCCTCAACAAAAATGAAAACTGTAAACATGAAACTTGTAGCAAATTTCCTCACGGTATCAGAAATGTAAAGCATTAAAACTGTAGATCAAAGACAAACATGAATTTAAGTGGTCCTAATCTGAACCCTAAAAATCTCAGAAACTTCAATCTAAAAATTCTCTAAGCTCAAGCAAAATTAATGGAAACTATGAACATGGTTAGCTTTAGGGCAATGATATCTAAATGTTTCATTCACAAATAAATCATTGATGATGCCTGTATGAAAAGTTCCCAAGTTAGAAAACTTACCTTGCAAGAGGGTATCGGGTTTTGAGTTTGAGAAGCTTTCAGTGAGTTCCAATGATTGGGTTAGCATCCTCAAGTTCCCAGGAAGCTAATGGGATGCTTAGCTTGAGCTGAAAGTGCTTGAGGAGTTCTGGAGAAGTCCAAGTGCAAAGCTCTGTTTTTGAAAATGGTGGATGATGATGGAGGTGTTACAGTGGTGCTCCAGGTTTTGGAATTTTTTATGTATGTTGTTTAGAAACTTTTGAAAGCAAAAGGCCAAGAAACGTACGAGTAGATTTGAAGATTTACATCAAAACTCAGAAATGACAAGTTTTGAAGTGTTTTTGGTGATTATGAGTTCTATGTGTTTTCAGGGGTTAAGCATGCGTGTGATTTGTGGAAAATGGTTTGTGTATCTATAAGCAAAAGGTCTTGAGTGCATTGGCAAATCAGAAGTACAAGTTACAAGCTATTTGCTAGGTTACTTGATTTTGAAGAAAAGAGGGAAACCAAGTTTCAATGTGAGATACAAGCATGGGCTGGGTGATTGTAAGTTTCTAAACCATTTCTATTGTATTATGAGACATGTATGATCAGAAGAGAACAAGTGCAAGGCTCAAGAACAAGATTTGTGCAAAAAAGCACTTTATCAAAATGGCAATGTACACTTTCTTCCAAAAACGGATATAAAGCATGGCCTTGCATTGAATGCTTGAAATGAGACCTCTAACAGCAGTACAAGCCATTAATTATGGAGTTCCTATCAAGTTTGAGGTCTTCAAAGTAGAGTTTATGCAGCATAACTTTGAATTTAAGTTTTGTTCATCACAAAATGCCTTGCAATTCAAGTGATAAAACCCTAACTTCATCTCTTCGATTCTCCCTACTCAAAAATGATCTCAATGAGTTCTTGGACATTTTGGAAATATTGAAATATTATCTACAACCCATCTTTGAATTTATTTCGAAAATTCACATTGGAACTATATGAAAAAGTGCCATGAAGTTGGGTCAAAATCCTGACCAAATTAGGGCAAAATTTCACTAAGTGTTTTATTTCATGACCATATGTTCTTAAAATTATAACTTGAGGTCCAAGCACTTTTAGAAGAAGTTGTGTGAAGAAAAGTTGTAGATTTCATGGAGATATACAACTTTCATGTTGGAAGTTTCTTTTGAATCAGCTTGCATCATGGTGAAAATTTTGCTCAAAGTTATGAAAAAATAAGAAATTTCCAACACTTTGAAAAATTTCTAAGTTTAGAAATTTTAACTTTTCAAAATGGAATTTTGAATTTTGGATTTCTTGATGAATGAGTTTCGTATTTTGGTATGATTTTATGAATTTTGATCTTTGACATTTGATTTTGACCAAAAAGTCAAAGTTTGACTTTTCAGTATATAGTTGACTTTGATCAGTTGACTGAAAATTCATCTATCAATCCAATGGACTTGAGCAATGTTTTGAGCCATGTCATTAAGTAAAAATGATGCAATTTGGCTCTTGAGATCATGCCTTAAATCAATTGATCATTTGCTAGTTCAAAAATCAGAAATTGCTCTTTCCCAGCCAAAACCCTAATTTTGACCATTTTGCCCTTTTGAAGATTTGATCAAATTTCTTGAGGAATTGTGGTCCAAAATTGATCAAGTGATACATATGAGTTTAAAATGTTGACGTGGATAAAAAATTATGAAGTTTGACTGTAAATTGGCCATAGTTGACTTCCCCCCCAATATAGTTGATTTTTAGGTCAACTGCTCAATTGACTGAGCAAAAGTGTGATCTAAAGCTTGAAACTTGTCATGAGTAATCTTGAGGATCCATAATGACCTATGAAAGTAATATGGGGCCTTGGAAGTTCAAATATCCTTGTACAATCTCAAACCCTAATTTTGGTCATCAGTGCTTAAGGAGGTGTCTTGAGCTGATCAAACCTAGTGCAGTCTTGAGCCAAAGGAGATCTTGTGAGCAAAGTCTTGATAAGTGAGAGGGAAAATTTTTGGGTACAACACTAGACACTTATGTTGTCGGTAGAGGCATGATGGTCTTTGATAAAAGCACTAAAACTAGCGTGTGAGAAGGTGAAGTTAGGCTTAGTTTTGTTTACTAGAGTAGGCTGAAGGTTTCCCTAGTTTTTCGAAGGCCAGCGATTACTACAATGTCAAAAAGCATGGGGTAACCATTTCATATGACAAATTAAATGCATTGGTTGAGGCTTCCCACTAACAAATAACAATGACCAACATGTGATAATTATACTTAGGACCAACTCTTGAGAGTTGTATAAAATCAAAGATACCTTGGTCATTCTATACTATTTCCTTATTCTATTGAACCTTATCCAGCCAACTAATATAAGAAGGATTATTGATTGAAGGAGATGAATGAAATACACGTTTTCTCATGAAACTGGAATTAAAAATTCATCCTTAAACACATGGGGGTTGCATGATGAGAAACAAGTAAAAAAACTCTCCAAGTTATATGGTTTCTTGTTTGGTTTGGGTAGAGGACCCATGAAAGTGTGAACAATACCTAAAATGGAGTAAGGGATTAGTACTTGAGAAAACCAAACAGGAGCTTTCTCTTCTTGCATTAAAGGTTCTGGGACGTAAGTGCGACTATATTTGAGAATGAGACCTTTAAGTTTGGCAACAGAAGGAACTCATAGCTAATGTTTAGTGAAGGAACCGAAGCCATTATTCTTCTTTAGGTTTTCTGAGTGCAAAAAGAAGATGATGAAGACACATAGGTTGAAGATGTTTAGGGTTTAAAGCCTGATAATTTGGAAAAAGGAAAATGAAATAGTGAATGTGTTTTTATAATGGGAAAAATGTTTCAATGTCTCCTTGAATTTGGACAAGTGGTGCATAAAATTTCTTATTTAAAAATCAATTAAATGATTTTTTTATATAATTGATTTTGTGGCCCACGACGTCTTGAAAAAGCAGAGTAATGATGGCTATGTGCATGCGTGTACACTGATGTGACGGTTTGGTGAAAAGTGGTCAAGATAATCGTGATGTAAGCAGACTACCTTGAACAGTGTCGAGCAGTTACTAAAAACACCATCTTTCTTTCATCATTTTTATATGATCGAAAGTGGCATTTTTGGAGGAGCATCTATTAACCTAGAAATTATAGTTGAAGAATTTGACAGAGAATGGTAAAGACCATGTTTGAAAATGCTAAGTATCAAGAGTCTCAATCATAGTTTTGACATACTAACCATGTCGACTAAGATGGTTCGACTAACTTATCAGATGATCTGGAACATAATGTATTTTAACTCCCACGAAGCCCGATTTAGAGGAGTCTCAATAATATATTCATAACATTAAGATCACTCTCTTTAAAACATGTCAGGAATCTCGAATACGTTTGCACTAATCATCTCTTTGACATAAAGATGTAGTATAGAGGTGTCGAGTTCGATGCACTTATCAGATGTTGGGGACTTAGTACATTTTTAAGTCCAAAGATTAGGTGATTTAGAGGTATTTGAACACCACAACAAGGTTCGACCAGAAAATCCCTCGACCAGAGCGGTTGAAAGTTGTAAAGATGGTTTTCAGATGGCGAGACAATAGTTAGAAGCAATTTCTAAGACTAGAAACATGTGGAAGTACATCAGAAGATGGAAGCCCGCTTAGTAGGGTACGTGTCGAACACCTGAGGAGTAACTATTATTGACAATTACTAAAGAATTAGTATATAAGTGTTAGCTGAGAATTTTTGACTAAGAGTTTAAATGGATGCTCGTCGAAATGGGAGAACAAGATAGACGAATGGAATCAAAAAGTGAGAAGTCGAAGCTGATTGATGTATATAGGATGGATAGTATGAAGCACCATAAAGAAATGTATGAAAACTTAGTCAAATTTTGTACTAAAAGTGTTAAAGGCGGTGTCGAAGACACATACAGTTAGAAAGGGAGATTTCCTACGAGCAGTTGTCAAATACTTGGGGAAGTTATAAAAAAGCAGTTTGGTATGGAAATGATACGGGGCAAGCTATGAGTAGTCGAATGTTAGTAACATTTATCTTTATTTGGCTATTTAAGCAGAATTTACATTCAGTTTGAAGGGGTCGCATTTATAACATTGTAAGGAGAAAACTCAAAGTACCAGCGTCTGGGAGAAATGAGTGACTTCCAAGAAATGTATGCATGTGTCCTATTTTAAGTTCAAAGCAATTTATCTTTCAAGTTTCAGCAATAAAATTTCTTTTTCGAATTGTTTTTACTTTGATTTGTTTTATCTTGTCAATTATTAGTCTTTATTTAGTTTTATATCCAATTCAAATACAAACATTCAGAAACTTATCACTTTGTTCTATGATTTTGTAGCTGTTATTGCAAGCGAACTTTAATTAAGTGGCTAGAGGTTGTTTACCAAAAACATCTGCGGACAAATTGGCACACCCGATGGGACACGTTGTATTAAGTTTGCATATTTTCATAGTTTTTGCATGTTCTTCATGTACAATTTATGCACACCGTGTGTATGAAATTTAGGAGTGGTAGGAAAATGATAGATCCTAAAAATACTCATCCAAATAGGGAACACCCCTCTAGAGGAAACATGTTTTCTTCACATGCGTTTAACATTAGGGTGTCCACGTCAAGTACTAAGGTTGCGTTTTTGGATACACAAAGTGAGCCAATAATCTCACAAAGTCAGCCTATTACTCCAAAATCAACAAGGGAAGGTGATTATAGGCCACATATGCCCAGTTTCATAATGCCTTACGGTGGAGGACGAATTTATGGGATGACAACATCATTAATGGCAGGTTTACATAACAATGTTTTGATATTTGCTGGAAATTCGGCGTCAGCGTTCTCACCTTATCATGGATCAGTGCATATGAGAAACCAATTTGGTTATCCTACAAGGATGGGATTTTTGTTCCAAGCGGTCTCTACTTTTACCACAAGTTTTGTCGCTATTATGAGAAAGCAAATGGATAAAAGCAATCAAGAAATGGTCAATATGCTTACTCAACAAATGGGTGTCATACTCAGTGTGACACCCTATTTCCTTGTCGATAATTTAACCAAAAATCAGAGAAATTTAATTCATAAAATAAAACATCAAAAATAGGATGCCACATATTCATACATCATACATGCTCATATAAAGAGATACGCAAAACATAGTCATTTATTCATCATGTCTGAACCTCATTGCATTTATTCACAGTGGAAAAACGTCATTTGAAATCATTCTCAACATAAGTAATAATTGTCACAATTCAAAAACTTTTAAGGTAAAACATCAATTAAAATTCGACAAAAATGGATTTATACAATAGTTTACTCCCATCATAACAAAACAAATGTAAAACCCCCCAAGTATTACATATTAGAGCTGACACCGACTCAATCTACATAAATGAGGCACTTCTCAGCAAGTCTCTACCTCGAGCTAATATAATCATAGGTATACGACATATACATCATGCAAGATTCCAAGATCAACAATCATCAATGATAATTCACAATGATTATACACGTACATACATATTTGTCAACATCCATCATACAACACATACCAACTATACAACTCAACTTCATTGTTATATCAAAATTTCAATCATAATGCAATACAATGAGACTGACACTGACTCAATACATGTGGTACCAATAGGGAAGAATCCTCATCATAAATAATGCCAACTTATGGCAACAATATCATAACGCCAATACAGACCATCTTTCATCCATACAGGCCATCTTTTTATGAATACATGTGACACCGACATGTAACAACTTAATTTACATTGATAATACTACTTATAAATGTAATGCCAATACAGGCCATCATCATCATCATCATTATAATCATACAATATTTATGCAATTTATTCATACATCATCCGTGCAACACCATCGCGTTCAATCACAACAATATGCATCATACTTCATACAACATTAACACACAAGGCATAAACCTTCGCCAAGATAATCATCATAAGATAGGAAATATCAAATCACATCAACACCAAAATCCTCATGATTAATTCTACAACAAAAACAAATTCATCATTAAAATAAGACATTCTCAATTAATCTACTATACAAAGCATTTGCATACATTTCACAAAACGACATAACTCGACAATATGAAACACCCATACACGCATCAAATAGTTGGAATTATGGTAATAAAAATATATTTAATAGAAATTATGATAAATTAGTATTCCAATGATCCGAACTACACGTCGGATACCTAAAACTCAAGTTATAAAATTTTGAAGTTTTACAAGATTTACCAACACCGACAATCTACATTAACAAACACTAACACCAAAGGAATCAACAACCAACCCCAAAATGATTCACCGATGTTATCAAAATTATTATCATATTATAGAAAATGTTTTTAGTTTTCCAACGCTTTGAACGATACTCAATTTCGACTTACGGTTCAAAAGTTATGACCGAAATGATTTCACAATACAAAAACCTGGGATCTGTTACGGCCACCCGTAATGTACATTACGATCCATAAAGCTAAAAATCCAAATTTTCATTTTTTTCCATGTTTCTGGTACCAAAGTCCAGAGGGCTATTACGAGCACCCGTAATGCATGTTACGGGCCATAACGGAGTCCAGGAAATCATATTTTCCATGCGATTTTGTGCAATTTTTCTTGTTTTTCAGCCCTTCATCAAGCCCCAAATCTCTAGTTTTGACCCCTAATAACCCCAAAACATAGTATATCATATAACACTTGAATCAATGGGAATAAACACATTACTATTCAATTCACATAATCAATTTCATCAATTAATTACAAAACATTAATTATTCAAGAACACCTACACAAAAACCTAACATTCCATATCATCCTCTACCCATAATTATACCACCTATTAGAGAGTTGGAACCCCACCCTTACCTTAGATTATAGGTTCCTCAAGATTTAAAAATGGTTCTTCCCTTCCCAGCTCTTCCTCTTTCTCGCTTTTGCTCTTCTCTCGTTTCTACGATCGATCAAAAATAAGAATACTCTTCTCCTCCTCTTGTTTTTACTTATCTAGCCTTTGAACCCCTAAATCATAAATCTCAACCTCACCCTCACTTGTTCAACACAATGTTACCATTTCCCCTTCTTGCCTTACAATATTATTCTCCTCATATTATTATAAATAATAATTCTAAATATTATCATTAAATCCAATTTAAACTCAAATAATTATTTAAGCTCTAAATAATTATAAACTGATTAAATCCTCATATTACTCTTATTCCCACACTACTCATAGTACTGTGTTCACCAATGCATCATCATAACTCATCATAAATCACATATTCACCAATAATCATCTATATTCACACTAAATTAATTAAATAATTAATTAAATAAGTAATCTAGATTTTTAGGGTGTTACGACTCTCCCCACTTAGAATATTTTCGTCCTAAAAAATTATCTGATGCGAACAACCTTGGGTACAACTCTTGCATCCTAATTTCCATCCTCCACGACATAAACATAATCTATACTATTTCATCATACAATATTGCCATAAGAACGCCAACGTAGCTGTGATACCGTCATTATTCGACGCACAAGATTAGTACTACAATGCTACGATTCAGTAATCGAACATGTAAACTAACACATTAATTGACACGACACTAACACAGATAATATATAAACCTTTCACATATTACTTCCAGTCTAGAATATTCAATAGTTTACATTATCCCTGTAGCTTCGAATGTTTAATCATTGACTCCAGTAAGTCATACCCGCATAACAAACTGTGACACATCACAATTCTGTTACATCACTCTGATCATCTACTTTAAAGTCACTGTCCTCATTTTGATTTGCATCAATTATCAAATCTACAAGTTTCACATCTATCTTCAGAAATAATGGTTCACTTTTTGAAACTCTCAACCTTCCACTCCGCAGCGTTGGCTCACATACCAACTCAAGTCTCTGAACTGCTCAACAATTCCCAACTCTTTCATAGCCGTCTTTCCATTAGGTTCACGCGAACTCGTGAACGACTATCCTCTTGATAGAACGTCAATCACTTTACACACTATCAAACTGGAAAGACCAGTCTATCCCATCCAATACAATTTCATCTACTATCAATAAGAGATTGAAGGTGATCAGTTCCTCAATTTGTCAACAGATAGCCGACAACCATAATGGAGCATAAACTATCATAACCGAACTATAATAGCATTCCTTTACCTTGTGCTTAAAGTTACCTAAGCATAAAGTTCAATAATCTCTCTAACATTTTCTTGAATTCCTCTTTTTCAATCTCGTCAATGATACATAAACGCCCAAAATCCATTACATATTCGTCTTCACACCCACTTAGCATCACATAAATGATAAGTATTTTCTAACTCAAGAAATGCTAACATACCAAATACATCATAATTCATTTTTGTTGTACCCCAAAATTTGACCTCTCATGTTTTTCAAGATTTTTTTTATATGGGTGGTCACAAGCATTTGATTAAAGGAAGAAATAAATTTTTTTGAAGATAAACAACGAGTCTTCTATTGGCATCTTAGCTAAGTCTTTCGATTGGCATATTAAAAGGCCTTTCGATTTGGTATTTGGACAGGCTCTAATTGAGCGCCTAAACTCCTCCAAGCTTGACTCAAATTTCCAAGCTTCGATTGAAGCCTTGGCCTTCTGCTGGTTTGCTGCGCACCAGTTTCGACTGGACATGCTTTCCCTTTAAAACAGCCTCCTTCGGTCCAAAGGGGAAAGGCTTCTTGTCAGTGCTCCCTTGATTGCACCATTGTTTTTGCATGCTGGCCTGACTCACAAATGCAATGGCTACCTGCATGTAAGATGGATCCTTGCTTCGATTGGGCATTTGTTTTCCTTGGAGCAAGCTTGTTTCCCGCTTCTACTAGGAAAACTATCCCTCTGGGCGTGCCTTCAGCGCACAAAAGCAAGAACTTCTCCAAATTGGCCTTCAATTCACAAAGCTCCCACTGGGCAAAAGACCCCTCAGCGTGTCACCAGTGCACGTACCCCTCTTTAGTTTGTCTTCAGAACAAGGCTAAGACTCCTTCAAAGTTGCCTTCGACCCATAAGGCACCGACTGCCTTTGTGCTAGCTTCGCCTAGGCAATGGCCCTAGTTTAAACAAACTGTACACACTTCAACAAGCGTGATAGTCATTCGAAGGACACATTTTGGTAGCCCATTCAAATAGGGCCAAAACATACATAGAAAGTCCATTCAAAATAGCCATGCGAAGGACACACCAAAGGCCCATTCTAAGAGTACACCAGAAGGACCATCTAAAGACCCAGTCGAAAGAGGCAACTTGAGCCCAGTCGGAGGATACACAAAAAGTCCCATTCAAAGGATGCATGGGAAATCCAATTGAAGGATAGAGATTGGGGTATTTGAAAGCCAAAATTGCCCATATTTATTCAAATTTCAAAAAGAGGACAAAATCCCATGTTTTTGGCCATAGTTATAAAACTTCATTCATGGCCTTGAAAATATTTGTTTATGGCAGTTAAACTTTTGTCTTCTTGTCCCCTCCCTCCTACTCTATATAAGCAGCATGCTTGCAAGCCAAAATGACACACACACATTGGAGATACGCTGCCCATAAAGCCACAAAAGTTATAAAAAAGTATCATAAGTAATCCAAGTCAAAGCAACCCTTAAAAAAAGGTGCCCACGTCCAGAAGTCAAATCGAAGTAATCCTCAAACAAGGATACCCACGCCCATCACCATAGATTTACTCATCAATTGTTGGTAAGAATTGGTAAAAAGATCAAACTCTACATTTGCATGACCCATTGGTAGTTTCATTCGATTTGTCATTCAAGACTAAAGACCTGGGTTCGACCTCAGGTCTGCTTTTGTTTTGTTGCTAACACTTACTGCAGATATAGCCTGAATAGACCCAACGCACGCATAATCGAAGGACCTGAGTTTCGATACTCAGGTCCTGCTTCTTTGTTTTTGATAACATACCTTTGCAGATTCCATGCCCTCACAGCATCCACCCACTGGATCGAAAGCCATAACATGTCACTGGATCGAAGGGTAACACCCTTCATAGAATCGAAAGACAACACCCCCTATAGATCGAAAAGTCCATTTCTCACTGCAATCAAAAGATTTCCTTTTTTTATGTATTTTATTTTGTTTCATTTTTTTTATTGACCTTTGTCTTTTTTTCTACTTTAATTAACATTAAATCAAAAAATCACAAAAAATCAGGCTTAGACATTTTAATTAATTAATTAATTAATTAATTGAATTTTAACCATTTTCTTAACTTAAAACAAATTAGAATTTAGGACTTAATTTAAATTTAATTTTCTTTTTCATAATAATAAAAAAAATAAAAAAGAACTTATTTAACTTTATTTTCCAAATAGACTTTAGGGTAATTTCAATTATTTTCTAAAAACAACCAAAAAGATTTTTATTTCTTAGAATATTTTTAGACGTTATTTTCAATTTCGCACGCGTTTATTTATTTTCGCATTTTTATTATTAATATACCTGCTCATTGGATGTAATAGATTAAAACTAGGATATTTTTTGCTTTATCCCCCTCATTTTTGTACAATGTAAATCCCCTCCCCAAAGCATTGTAATAGGGTAGATTTAAAATTCATGCACTTTAATATTCTGTAATATATATTAACTGCTAGTAATTAGGCGTGTATGATAAGACTAATAATCAAATGTTAGTAAACTTAACAAAAAGACAAAAATAACTGAACATAACAGACTTGCACATGTACACCTCTAAGGTTTCCCACTTTGGCTGCCTTTAAAAATAAAACATTCATGAGGTAGAAATGCTTTAGCAAAGACTCGTAAATCAAAAAGATCATAGTCCCTCAATGACCCTACAATTGCCTTCTCGATAAATGATCTAGTCCCTAAAAAAATTTGCTAAAGCGTCTCCACAAATTACCTTTGTGACTGTAACGTCCCTTTCAAATGTCCCTTATACATCCAACGATAGGGCTACCTACTCACTAATATTAGGATAGATCTGTCTAAAGGATAGGAGAAAAATAATGACCCTTTTCGAGTATAAAAGTAGATAGTTGTTAGAAGTTTTCTCAAAACATATTTGCACTTACACAAAAACTACTTTTAAAAACATTTTAAATACACTTTGTATACTTTCTCTACATTCCCGAGAAACATTACAAAGTCTGCCATACCAAGGCATTTTCAAAACAAATTTTCAAATACACAAAGCATAAAGGTATTTCAAAATGAGCAAAACTGTAAGAGCTCGTAGATAACTATGGATGGAAAGGATGCTAACACCTTCCCCTTCCATAATCTACCCCCTTACTCAGAAAACTCTCAAAAAGGTCTTTTTTGTTCTTTTCACCCTTTCCTTTGTTGGATAAAATAAAAGTCGGTGGCGACTCTTGCTTATCGCAATATTTGCAAACACAAACGTAAAACCAGTATAAACAGTCGGTTCTGCCACCGTATCACAAAATTGGTGACTCTGTTGAGGATATATATATATATATATATATATATATATATATATATATATATATATATATATATATATATATATATATATATATATATATATATATATATATATATATATATAAGTGGGGTTACCTTAGAGTTAGTTCATTTTAAAACTTTTGTATTTGCTTGCTTTTTATGCTTTACTTTTGAGGGTTTGTTTGTGTTGTTACTATAGATCCTACACCCGGATCTGGGGCATCTTATTAGGTAAGTAGTAATAAATAATGGAACTTGTACGGCGTAGACCGATATGGACAAAATGATAGCTATATTAGCGTGATACTTTAGTTTGTACTAATGTTCCTTGAGTCAGTCAAGGATAACATTAGGCTTCCTTAGTGTCATTAAGTGCTAACTGACCTTTAGAACCTTTAATTGAATCATCCTAAGCCATTAGAAAGTAGTGAGATGGCCGACTTTGGTTCCAACCGAAGATTGGTTGATACTCGATACTACACTCATTGAGACTAGACTTTTGGGATATTCTGGCTGTAATACTTTGGTGCTTGAGCTAGAACAATGCCTAAAAGAATGGCCAGTGATATGAGACTTCTTAGAATCCAGTTACTATTAATAGGATAGGTTGAGCCAACTAAAACTTCAAGAGGGTACTTACCTTTAAAAACTCATGCAAGCCTTTAAACCTAAGGTCTCTGTGTGACTTGTTTGTGTTTGATGTACTTGTGATTTCAAAGCATAATCATAACATCATAAACAACATAACATGTCATGTACACTAACTATTTCAAGGGCTTGTAGATTTATCTCTTATCTGTTTTGTAGGTCATAGATTCAGCTCACGTAAAAACCATCCAGACTAATTTTGTAGAGATCCCTCCCAAAATCAAAGAATTGGTTTCAAAGGTTCCCGAGAATTCATCATTCAACGAGAGATATGGCTACTTGCTCAGTTTGGTTGCTACCAGTTTTGACGAAGGTTTGATGAGTGTCTTATTTCAGTTCTTCGACCCTAAGCACCACTGCTTCACATTTCCAGACTATCAGTTGATGCCTACGTTGGAATAATTCTTCAAAATACTTAGTTTTCCTATATTGGAGCAAATACCCTTTACCAGTTTAGAACCATATCTAACTGTTGAAGATGTTGCCATAGCTTTGCATTAGAAGCCATCTAAAATTGAGTCCAATTGGAAAAGAAGGAGTGGAGTGAAGGGCCTCCTCACAAGTTTTCTGATGAAGAAAGCAATGGTATTCCTAGACTCTATGAGTTACAATGCCTTTGAAGATGTTTTAGCTCTTTTGATCTACGGATTGGTTATGTTCCCCAATTCAGACCAGTTTGTAAATGTTAGTGCCATCAACATTTCCTTGCTCATAATCCAGTGCCTGCATTGTTCGGGGATATTCTACACTCACTCCATACACATACCATGAAGAAGTGAGGGACTCTTATATGTTGTATACCTCTACTCTATAGGTGATTTATTTCGCATCTTCCTCGGTCAGTAATGAAGAATGAATTAGGTTTAAGATGGAACCATATATTAATGTCTCTTTTTCACTCTGACATCTATTGATGCCCTTCCTCCCAAGAAGACATCTCTTTCATTGATCTCTACGGAGAATTCCCCAATGTGCCACTCCTTGGCATTAAAGGAGGCATCACCTACAACCCCTCTTTAGCTTTACGTTAGTTCGGTTACGCCCGAAGGGATGGTCCTCATGATATGCTCATTCAAGATATTGTGTTCGACTATTCAAATGATCTACAAGGCTATCATAAGAGGTTCATCCGTGCTTGGGGAATGGTTAAATAGATTGATAGTAGGACTCTAGGGCTCAAGAACTCCATCCTTTTGGAGCCATACCTCAAATGGGTACTGATAACATGAAAATGTATAGTATATTTGGCTTGATTAACATAAATTATGTCTCTATTTTATTTTAATTATGTTACTTTATGTTGGTATTATGCTAGTATTTTAATGTGTTTCAAGAATTTAATATTTACAAAGCTTGCTTGAGAAAAGGAGTAAAAGTGAGAAGAAATGAAGTAAAAATGTATATAATATAAAAGAAAAGAAAAAATCCCACGAAGAACCCAAGGTCCACAAAGAAATAAGCGCGTGGCCCACGTGTGCAAGGTGTGACGCTTGTCACACCCACCGTGACGATCAGAAGAAGCAAAAAAGGAAAGGGTGACGATCTTCACCTACCCTTGACGGTCGGCATTCTTAATGCATGCGTGCCCCACGTCACATGCCTTGCCCCTCGTCACAAGACTTTTTCAACCACGTAACTTCATTTGCAACAATTAAACCACTTCCTCCTACTTTTTATCCACACAATAAGTCCTCTAAGACTGAAACCAACTAACCACTTCATTCTATTTTTTATCCAACCAATTCTTCCTTAATACTCTCTCCACGATGCCACTAACCCTATTTTCTCTCACCAAAACAAGTTATCAGAGGAGTATATATTAGAAACCAGTTACCGCAACAAATCTAGCTCTCTCTCTCTCGTCCCATTTTGCACCATTTTTCGTTCATAGCTTTTTCTTAAAATGTAATGTAAGTACGAAGTGCGCCTAAGATGGGCGGGGGGGGGGGGGGGGGGGGGTGAATTAGGTACTTTAAAAAATTCTTGTTTTAGTGAAGATGGATGTTATTTTTCTGGATTATGGTGAGTTTATGAATGAGTAAAGTGCAGAAAAATAAAGAGATACAAGCGATATATCCCGGTTCCCCTCAAAGTCCAAAAGTACTCCAGTCCCCTTTCAACATGAAAGAGATTTCCTTGTTGTGGAAAACTTAAACAAGAACTACCCAAAACCAAGAACAATCCCCTTGGACCAAGAACAATCCTATTGGATTTTTAATATGCCAACAATGAGAACAATCCTCTCAAAGTGACTTCACTTGTATCCAACAATCCTGGAAAAACAAGATTTATAAAACCACTTAAACTTATTTCCAACAATCTGGAAAAATAAGCAAGTATATATCAATATTTGATTTGAGTGAGTTTGAGTAGCAATGATCACTTTGAGTGATTTAATCAATGAATTAATCTTCTCTTCCATTGATAATAGTATACAATGACTTAAGATATATAATGCTCAAAGTTTTCTGGTTAACAATATGTGAAAGTGTGCAGAAAACTTGTGTATGAAAATGTATAACAGCTTGAGTTTATTTTATGAAAATTCGAAAATATAATTGGAAGAGGTGTTGAAATGATTTTGAAAATGAGTATTTATATGTTCATAGCACCCTTTTGAAACAACATAAAGTTCTGTAAATGAATCATGAACAATTTCCAAGATTGAGTGAAAGGTTTCCATGAAATGGTGTTATGAACAGGCATGTACAAAGCTGCTATTTTTCAAAATCGTGCAGCATGCAATCGATTGAACCCTTTGTGTAAATAGATTGCACGGGGTTTCAACAACTAGAATTTCAAATATTTTGAGTGTGTAATGGATTTCACAAGGGTGTAAATCGATTGCATGTGAAGTTAGTAGCAAAAATTGATTGAGTGCAATCGATTGCACAAACATGCAAATTGACTGCACTAAGAAACAGTAGCAAATGTTTTGAAAATTGAATCATGCAATCGATTGCACTAATACGTAAATCGATTGCACTCAAGTGAAAAATGTTTTTTAGCTTAGAAAAACTTGAGTAAAGATTTGGACAATATGAAATATTTCTTTTGACCATTGAGCATCTATGTCTTAAGTTCAAAGTAAGTATTATCATTATACCTTGAAATTTTGCTAAGTGCTTGAACTGAAGACTTTATCCATAGATGCTTTTAGCTTGATCAATAATCTTTGCCTTCTTTGTCAATCATGGTTTGTCTTCATCAAAACAAAAGTGCATTTGAGAAGCTTGCTTTTACATTCTCTCCCTTTTTGATGATGACAAATGATCTTGCTTGATGCATTGTAATTTTCAGAAAGAGCTTCTCCCCCTAAGATGTATAACTCCCACTTTGTATGCGAATGTTGAAATCCTTTGAGTTTGGTCATCTTGGTTGAAGAGTACCTTAAATTTTAAGACAAGGAAATATACAAGCATAAAGTGCCACATCCTTCTCCCCCTTTGACATTATCAAAAAGAAGGGAAAGATGCAATAAAAATGGACAGTAATAAATCAATATTGAAAAGAAAACTTAATTAATCATGCATCACAAATAGTCATAATCATAGTAACATAACGATTACAAAGACAATTTTAACAACAGACAAAACGTAGCATAACTAAACAGGACATAACAGAAAACAGTAGACATAATAAAGTTGGACAGAACTTCATGGTTGATTCATGTCCTGGTTGTTATAGAACCAAGATCCTTGATTTGGAAATTGTTGTTGTAGAGGAGGTTATGTGTAATGTTATGGAGGTGCTGCTGGATTATTTGGGTCATATGTTGGAATGTGAAGATGAGAGTAAAGGTAAGAAAATTGTTGATTCACATCTGTGCAGAAGTCATTAATCCGGGTTGTTGTAGAATCGTTGATAGCATTCCATTGGTTGTTGATTTTGGTATTCATGGAATATGTAGAATCTCACCAACAATCTTTGGGGTTAGAGAGATTTGAGTACCCAACACATATGTCACCATCTTGCCTTTGTGAGGAGTTAAATTATTGAAAAATACTCTTACCAGATCCAGATAATATGGACCAAATGATGAAATTAACGGTTCTAGTCCATAAGCAGTTAAATCATCTTGAAAAGAGAAACATTTCTGGGGAAAGGATGATAACATACCATATTTAGGATTGGACACTATCTTTCTTTGAAAATCCTTTGTAAATCTTACTTCTTGTTTTTCGGTGAGATATGAAATTAATGGATTCTCAGAGGATGAGCCAAACTTTTTCTTCCCCTTCTCTGAAGCTGACATCTTTCGTTTTTACCTTGAAGCCATGGGTAAGGTGTTTTTAGGGTTTTGAAGGTTTTAGGTTTTTGAGAGAAGGATGTTTGATGAGTTGAAGTTTGGATATGATTTTTGAGTAAATATAAATGAGTGGGTTGTATTATATGTAATGAAGTTTAATTGGCTTTTCAATAATAGAGATGAGCTTGGGAATATGAGAGAAAGAGAGGAATTCTGACCAATAAATATTTTTATCATAAAAGCATGTTACAGTGGGTGCAATCGATTTGCATACAGATGCAATCGATTTGCACATAAAACAGAAGCAAAATAAAACTGAAATGCACAGAGTGCAATCAATTTTCACTTATGGTGCAATCGATTTGCACTAAAACAAAAAGGTCAAAATTAAAAACACTCAGTGAGCAATCTATTTACACTATTGTGCAATCGATTTGGATCAACCAAAAAAGACCAAAAAAATATTTTTCTTAAACTTAAACACCACTTAACATATATATATATATATATATATATATATATATATATATATATATATATATATATATATATATATATATATATATATATATATATATATATATATATATATATATATATATATATATATATATATATATATATATATATATATATATATATATATATATATATATATATATATATATATATATATATATATATATATATATATATATATATATATATATATATATATATATATATATATATATATATATATATATATATATATATATAACAAGGTTAAGACAAATATATAAAATCATAGCAAGGATAGAAAGCACCATATATGTCGTGTTCATCAAGAATGCCAAGTTCTCGTCGAATCTTATAAAACAATTCTCTTGCCAAAGGTTTAGTGAAGATATCGTCAAGTTGATTATGAGTATCTACAAATGTCACCTCGGCATCTCCTTGAAGTACATGATCACGAAGGAAATGATGTCGTATATCTATGTGTCTGGTTCTTGAATGCATGACCGGATTCTTCGTAATGTTTATTGCACTTGTATTGTCGCACCGTAGAGGAATGCATCCTAGATCGAGTCCGTAGTCACGAAGTTGTTGTTTGAGCCACAAAATTTGAGCATAACTACTACCCGCTGCAATATATTCTGCTTCAGCCGTGCTAAGAGCAAATCATGCTTGTTTCTTGCAGGCCCATGATACTAATGCATTTCCAAGGATGTGACAGGTACCACTTGTGCTTTTTCTATCAGTTTTACAACCTGTATAATCCGTGTCAGAATAACCAACTAAGTTGCAAACACTACCTTTAGGATACCATAATCCGACATTTGTTGTCCCTTTGAGATACTTCATGATCCTTTTCACCTCCATGAGATGAGATTCCTTTGGATTTGCTTGAAAGCGAGCACATAGATAAACACTAAACATTATGTCAGGATGGCTTGCCGTCAAATATAATAAGGAGCCAATCATACCTCGATACTTTGTAATGTCGATGGAAACACCTGATTCATCTTAATCAACATATGTACCGGAACCCATTGGTGTAGACATTGCCTTACAGTTATCCATGTCAAATCTTTTCAAGAGTTCCTTGCAATACTTTGATTGGTTGATAAAGATGCCATCTTTTAATTGTTTGATTTGAAGTCCAAGAAAATAATTCATTTTACCCATCATGGACATCTCAAATTCTCCTCACATCATTGCTGAAAATTCTTCACATATTTCTTTGTTTAAAGATTCGAAAATGATATCATCAACATAGACTTGAACTAGAAAAGTGTCATATTTGATTTTCTTGATAAACAAAGTCTTGTCAACTTTACCCTTTTCAAATCCTTTTTCGCATAAGAAGTTGCTTAACCGGTCATACCATGCCCTTGGTGCTTGTTTCAACCCATAGAGAGCTTTTCTCAATTTAAATACATGAGATGGATTCTTGAAATCTTCGAACCCAGAGGCTTGCTTAACATAGACTTCTTCATTTATATATCCATTCAAGAAAGCGCTTTTGACATCCATTTGGAAAAGCTGAAAATTTAATGAGCAAGCATAGGCAAGTAAGAGATGAATAACTTCTAACCTTGCAACCGGAGCGAAAGTTTCTTCAAAATCTATTCCTTCTTCTTGATTGTAGCCTTGTGCTACCAACCTTGCTTTGTTTCGAACAATTATTCCCTTTTCGTCAAGTTTGTTTTTAAACACCCATCTTGTTCCAATAATGTGTTTGTTGCTTGTCCTAGAGACAAGTTCCCAAACTTGATTCCTTTAAAATTGATTTAATTCTTCTTGCATAGTGATAATCCATTGGTCATCGCCTAAGGCTTCATCAACTTTGGAAGGTTCAATTTGAGAAACAAATGCCATGTTTAGGCAATCATCTTTGAGATTTGGTCTTCTTGTCACACCTTGACTTATATCACCAATTACTTTATCGATAGGATGATATCTATGAGTTCTCCATTGTTTTGGTAGATCATTGAGATTTGATTCTTGTTGAGATGATTCTTCGTGTTGAATTGGTTTATCTTTGGAAGTATTTTCTTGAGGTCCTTCTAGTATTTCATCATCATCATCATTACAAACAATATTATCCTCCTTGGAGGGGTTAGTTTCATCAAAATATACATGCATTGATTCTTCAATTGTTAAAGTACTTTTGCTGTAGATTCTATATGCCTTACTAAAAAGAGAGTAGCCAAGAAAAATAACTTCATCGGATTTTTCATCAAACTTACCAAGGTTATCTTTGTCGTTTTTTATGACAAAGCATTTGCATCCGAAAATGTGAAAGAAAGAAATGTTTGATTTCCTCCATTTGAAGAGTTCATATGGAGTTTTCTTCAAGATCGGTCTTATGTTAACTCTATTGCTAACAAAATATGCCGTGCTCACCGCATCCGCCCAAAAATGTTTTGGAAGATTTTAATCGCTAAGCATCATTCTTGCAAGTTCTACAAGAGACCTATTATTTCTTTCCACCACTCCATTTTGTTAAGGAGTCCTTGGTGCCGAGAAGTTGTGAGATATTCCATGTTCTCCACAAAATTCTTCAAATAGAGCATTTTGAAATTCTCCGCCATGATCACTTCTTATGGAGGCAATTAATAAAGACTTCTCATTTTGAATTTGTTTAGCATACTTCTTGAACGCCTTGAATGCATCACTTTTCTGCACTAAAAAGAATGTCCAAGTATATCTAGAGAAATCGTCAACAATAACCAAAGCATATACATTACCTTCAAAACTTCTTGTTCTTGATGGATCAAATAAGTCCATATGTAACAATTATAGTGGCCTAGTAGTAGACACCACATTCTTAGATTTGAAAGTTGATTTTGTTTGTTTCCCTTTTTGACAAGCATCATAAAGTCTATCTTTTATGGAATTTATCTTAGGCAACCCAATGACAAGATCATGCTTGATTAGTTTATTCAAGTGTTCCATGTGAATATGAGCGATTCTTTTATGCCACAACCATGAATCATCATTGTTCGCCATGAGACATTTTACCTTCAAAGACGGATCATCAAGGGAAATCATGAATATATTATTGGTTCTTTTACCTTTAAGTATAACCTCATGTGTGACTTCGTCTTCTATTAAGCATTCATCCTTGGTGAACTTGATCTTGAAGCCTTTGTCACAAAGTTGGCTAATACTAAGAAGATTGTGCTTTAGTCCTTCAACATAAAGAACATCTTAAATGGATGTGAAAGGTGGAGCAACAACTTTGCCTTTGCCAAGAATTCTCCCCTTATTATTGTCTCCATAAGTGACAAAACCCTTGGCCTTTAGAACTAGATTTAAAAATTGGTTTATGTCTCCCGTCATATGCTTTGAACAACCACTATCAAGATACCAAAGATTGCATGTGGTCTTCAAGCATACCTGTAAAACAAATTAGGCTTTGTTAGGTACCCAAGTTGCTTTGGGTCCTTCATAATTAGTGCCTTTCTTTACCCACACATAATACCCACTTGCCACACTAAAGTTTCTAACATAGCAAGCATTAGGTGTATGGCCTTTAATACCACAATAAAAACAAGTAGGTTCAAAGTTACTTCTATATCTAGAAGGATAAGATTTCTTCTTATGAAATGTTTTCTTTTTAGGATAGTGATTAACTATTTTATGTTTGTTCACTTTCTCTTTGGATGATCGATCACTAGCCTTAACAAATATAGTTTTATTAGAACTTGGTTTTGAAAACTTTAAATATCCAAGTCCACTTTTATCATTGGAGTATCTTTGTTGGCTAAGAACACCTTCCAATCCAATTTGGCCTTTTTCATATCTTTCAATGACTCTTTTTAATTGGACAATTTGGAAAGAAAGTGATTCACAATTTTTGCATACAAAATTCTGTTTTTGTTCATTACTTAATTTTTGTTTTTCTTCTTTGAAATCTTTTTCCATATATTCACATTTTTCTTCTAAGGATGAAATTTGTTTCTTTTGAGATGAAATAGTTTTATACAAAATTTTGAATTCATTTAGTAGTTCATCTATAGCACCTTGTGCATCACTATCAAAAAGAGAAAATTCATTACTAACCTCATTGTCTTCATCATCGGAGTGGTGTGAGGCCATCAATGCTAGATTTGCACTTTCATCACTATCAGAATCAGATGAGGAACTTATTTCATTATCATCCCATGAAAAATAGGACTTTTTGTTCTTGAATCCCTTTTTGCTTTTGTAGCCACCTTTCTTGGAGAGTTTCCGGCAATCCGACTTGATATGGTCTTGCTTACCACATTCATATAATGTGACTTCTTGTGTTGATGTGGAAGCTTCCTTTTTCTTGAATTGTTTCTTTTCTTTTGAGTGAGAAAAGGATTTGTCATTTCTACCAAAGAAGTTACCAAGCCTTTTAACAAGAAGCATGAAATTTTCATCTTCTTCCGGATTGTCTTCCTTTTTAACTTCCTTGGAATCTATATTTAAAGCAATATTCTTGGATTTCTTCGCTTGATTTTCATGTTTTTCAAGTCTTCTGAGTTCTGTTTCATATTATTGAAGTCTCCCAAACAACGTTGCGGAAGTCATGGAGGAAAGACTTTTCTTTTCTGAAATTTCCGTTACCTTTGGTTGCCATTCCCTAGTTAAGGACCTAAGTACTTTCAGATTTAGTTCATCATTCGTTAAAGTCTTACCAAGAGCACTTAGATGATTTGTCAAGTGCACGAATCTCTTTTGTAGGTCAAAGATGGTTTCTCCGGGCTGCATTCGAAATAATTCATACTCTTGACTCAAGGTATTTAGTCTTGATCTTTTAACTTCAACGGTTCCTTCATGAGTTTGTACCAAGGTATCCCATATTTCTTTCGCTGTTTTGCATGCCGAGACGCAGAAGAATTCATCCATGCTAAGTGCACCTTGAAGAAGATTTATTGCCTTTTTATCATAGAGAACCTTCTTCTTATCATCTTCGTCCCATGCAGTTTTAGGCTTTGATGATCCAGCACCATTGATTACCGTTATAGGGATAAATGGACCATTCTCGACGACATCCCATATTTCTTCTTCTTGTGCTTCTAGATGTGCCTTCATGCGTATTTTACAGAAGTCAAAATATTCACCATAAAATAGAGGAGGCTTGTTGTTACTACCACCATCTCTGAAAACGGGATTTTGATTTGCGGAAACTATTCTGGATCTTTTAGGAACAAGTTACCTATAAACTGCTCTGATGCCAATTGTAAGTACGGAGTGCGCCTAAGAGGGGGGGGGGGGGGGGGGGTGAATTAGGTACTTTAAAAAATCCGGATTTTAGTGATTATGGATGTTATTTTTCTGGATAATGGTGAGTTTATGAATGAGTAAAGTGAATAAAAATAAAGAGACACAAGTGATATATCCTGGTTTCTCTCACAAGCCGAGAGTACTCCAGTCCCCTTTCAACATGAAAGAGATTTCCTTATTGTGGAAAACTTAAACAAGAACTACCCAAAACCAAGAACAATACTCTTGATTTTCACTATGTCAACAATGAGAACAATCCTCTCAAAGTGAATTCACTTGTATCTAACAATCTTGGAAAGACAAGATTTATAAAACCACTTAAACTTATTTCCAACAATCCTGAAAAATAAGCAAGTATATAACAATATTTGATTTGAGTCAGTTTGAGTAGCAATGATCACTTTGAGTGATTTAATCAATGAATTGATATTCTCTTCCAATGATAATAGTATACAATGACTCAAGATATATAATGCTCAAAGTTTTCTGGTTAACAATATGTGAAAGTGTGAAGAAAAATTGTGTATGAAAATGTATAACAACTTGAGTTTGTTTTTTGAAAATTTAGAAAATATAATTGGAAGAGGTGTTGAAATGATTTTGAAAATGAGTATTTATATGTTCATAGCATCCTTTTAAAACAACATAAGGTTCTGTAAATGAATCATGAACAATTTCCAAGATTGAGTGAAAGGTTTCCATGAAATGGTGTTATAAACAGGCATGTACAAAGCTACTGTTTTTCAAAATCATGCAGCACGCAATCGATTGCACCCTTTGTGTAAATCGATTGTACGGGATTTCAACAACTAGAATTTCAAATATTTTGAGTATGCAATTGATTGCACAAGGGTGTAAATTGATTGCATGTGAAGTCAGTAGCAAAAATTGATTAAGTGCAATCGATTGCACAAACATGCAAATCAATTGCAGTAAGAAACAGTAGCAAATGTTTTGAAAAATTGAAGCATGCAATCGATTGCACTAATATGCAAATCGATTGCACTAAAGTGAAAAATGATTTTTATCTTAGAAAAACTTGAGTAAAGATTTGGACAATATAAAATATTTCTTTTGACCATTGAGCATCTATGTCTTAAGTTCAAAGTAAGTATTATCATTATACCTTAAAATTTTTCTAAGTGCTTGAACTGAAGACTTTATCCATAGATGATTTTAGCTTGATCAATAATCTTTGCCTTCTTTGTCAATCATGGTTTGTCTTCATCAAAACAAAAGAGCATTTGAGAACTTGCTTTTACATGTAAAAGTAATAGTTCTCCACATCGGGGTACTATTACCAAATTAGTTTTAGGATTTATTTCTACCGTTTAATTTATGTATCGGATCTAAGTTTGTCGGCTATTTCAATTCAAGTTTTCTTCGTTTCCATTTTCTACATTTACAGGTTCTTCATTTTACCGCTTTATTATTATTATTATTATTATCATTTCAATTCTTTTTATCGCATTATTTATTATTACTATTTTGTTTGTCAAATTTAATTGCTATGTCGTTTTTCATCGTAACTATAATTATTCATGCATTTTTAATTAGTAACATGTCTGGCTAAATAGTCTTGAGTCCGGTGTATGAGGACCGTTGTTGCCAACAGACTCGGTAGAAAATAATAGGTGCAAATTTATGATTAGAATTATATTTTGGTTTTAATTTCCAAGTCTAATTTAAATAGCCTTGTCACGAGAGTGAAAGATTATTTAACATGATTTTGCCACGAGAGTGGGAAATTAATTAAGGTTTAAGCCAAGACCGCGAGAGCGTGAGGAGCAAACTAGATAGTGGAAATTAGGCAACATATTTAAATACAGTGAAAGCGATTTAGATACGTTTAAGATATAATTGGCTTTCAAAATATATTTCTTAGTTACCGGGCGAGCGAGAGCAAAATCTTGGGACTAGGAAGTATGGCTTTAGTTAATAACGCGAGAGCGTAAGACAGAGTCTTTAAGTTAGTATATTCTACGGAACTAAGTTATAGTCGTTATTAGTACCCGTTTTCTATAAGTCCTTCAGGAACGCAAAAATCAAATCCTGGCCTCGTTTTAGTATTATTTTCAAACCTTTAGCATTTAGTACTTTTATTTCCCTTAATAAATTATTCATTAGCCTTAGCTTTACAAAGTGACGATAGATTACGGTAGGTTGACATTGGTCTCTGTGGTTCGACAATCTTTTATATTACTTTGATATTTCCGTGCACTTGCGGATGCATCAAGTTTTTGGCGCCGTTGCCAGGGACCAACAATCAATATTATTATTCCGTTGTTGCACCATATAGACTAAGGCACTCTTGTCCCAATTACTATGTATCACCCAAATGTTTTATACAACTCCCATTCCGAGTATTTTGCGGAATCACAAGAACCCCATAAATCCAACCTCGAAATACTATTGGAGAATTTCAATGCGTCACAAACTCATTCTCACCCGAATTACCTTTCCAACTACCAATCCCAATATTTTGAGGAATCACAAGAAAATTATAATTCCAACCAAACTTATCCTCAACCAAATTTACCCTACAATCACTACACCCATTATTTCGAGGAGACGCAAGAATCCTATAAATCCGACCTTGAAATATTAATGGAAAATTTTACTGAAATATCTATGATGACAGAGTGCTTTGTGGAAACACAAAATACGACTCTAACTCACTTTGACGAATCAGAAGAATCGCATGATTTCAACTTCGAAACATCAATGGAGGATTCTGATGTGACGCTAATTCACTCTAGGTTAGAATCTATGATGGAGCACTTTGTAGAGATACAAACTGTTCAGAATAAAGAGTTTAGAAAACAAAGTCTTCAAAACAATGAAATCCTTAGGCAACTGACCACCGTGGTTGAGTCCCTCGTGACTCACAACATAGCCTTAGAGACTCAAATCTCCCAGTTTGAACAAAACCCTCTAGGATCCTTCCCTGAGGAGAAAATGGATGTTGTAACAACCAGTAGTGAAAAAAATTTAAAATCCTAAGGAGAGTGATAATGAGGTTTAGGAGAGTGATGGTGTGGTTGAGGAGAGTTCCAACGAGAAAAGAGTAAAGATTGAGAAAAATCCTCCAACACCATCTGAAAGGGAGGTTGTAGAAGAGGTATAGAAGGAAGCACCTATTGTTGTTCCTCATCTCTATACCCCACCGATTCCTTTCCCAAAAAGTTTTATGGAAGCTCAGATATACTCCCAATCTAAAACGTATATGGAGGTATTGGAAAATATCCACACCAATGCACCCTTGTTTGAAGTCTTGCATAAAACTAGAAAATTAGAGGACCATAAAACTAGAGATATTATTAGCGTTAAGAGGGTAAGATTAAACTTTTAGGTGGTGGATGAAATCACTAAGCCCAAACTTGAAAATATGATACTTAGGATAGATCCAGAACCACCACCACAAGTTCAAAAGAATGAACTACCCCACAGAAGAAAGAAAAGAAAAGGTGAGGGATATGTGAGATGGCTTGAAAAGTGGCCATAGAAAACGACGATTACTAAAAGTTCAACCAAGGAGTCATTCTCGAGAGAACCACCACGAGTGCTTGCACTCCTGAGCCGTCGAGCTATCAACGTTAAACAAAGCGCTGCGTGGGAGGCAACCCATGAGTTTTTAATTTAATGTTTGTTTTTATTGTTTGAATTTGTAGAAAATAAAGATATGGATTTCTCCTCATGTATCGGCCATCTCTAGGCAGAAAATTTATAAGATGATCATCTCAAAGATGAGCCAGTGCCCACGCACATTCCTACGAATTTCGCTGCTGGTGGTGACACTGTTGATGGGTATGATAGGAGAAGGTACTTCCTCTGGATGCAGAGCGGATTTGGTCGTGATAGCCCATCAATATCATTCATACAAGTTCTGTCTTTCCCATTTCAACCTTTTATCAAAACATTGAGGATAATGTTTGGTTTAAGTGTGGGGGAGGAACTCTACCACTTTCCATTTATCACTTTTTATTTTTATTGATCATTTTCTAAGTTTATTTCATGTTTTTAGAATTTTACTTGTTTTCGGTATTTGGTCGAGTCATAGCATGTGTTGTCAAGTCTGTATACCTGTTTTCAGTTGTTATATCGAGTCTGTATGCTTCTTTTCAGTTGTTATCAAATTTCCCCGTTTTTTTTAAAATTTTAGCCTCCAACAAAAATTTTCTTTTTGATTCATGGCACCACACTCTGAAAGTTTATAGGCTGTCTAGGCTTTGTTAGAGAGACTTGGGAAAGTTTTGATAAAATCGATACTGTTATGACACCCTAAACCCCTCATTATGTGATATTAATCTGGGTACCCATTATGTCAAGACCTTAGGCTCAAGTTTTCAAAGTATCTCTTAAGTAGTTTATATTAGCAGTCAACACCATCTTAAACACAAACTACGTAGGGAGTCGATGAATATAAGTGAATGATCTTGTTTTAATAAATAAATGATTTAACTGAAAAATAACCTTCTTAGTTAGGTGACCCTCACCCGGTCATTTAGCCCAACGGTTGTTAAGCCTGTAAGGATTTAATAATAAACACCCATTATTGGTTTGTCCAGAGGGTACTGGTACTGGACTTGGTAGGGCGAGCTATGGTTCGATCCCCCGCAACCGCAGTTGGGAAAAATGGGTTGGACCACTTAAATACCAGAACCCCATGCTAAAGAAAAGAAAAGGATCATAGTCGCTAACCGATTTCCCCTACTATGTGCGTGTACAAATAATTGGCTTAATGTGATTACGCTTGAATGAATAGAGTGAAATAAAAATGAGAGATATAGGTTGAGTTATAATGGCATGATTCTAATTGGTTTGCATAAAGTGGGAGTCTTTGAACATTTTCTCGTTACGATATCCTTGGTATTTAATACTTAGTACATATCAAACTAACATTAGCCTAGCAGCCACGTATGATTAGGAGTCATGTTGGGCCCTTGTTTCAAAGCTCTCTTATCATTTCTTTTACCGTGTTGGTCGATTGCTTGAGGACAAGAAATAGTTTAAGTGTGGGGGTATTTGATAACACGAAAATGTATAGTATATTTGGCTTGATTAACATAAATTATGTCTCTATTTTATTTTAATTATGTTGCTATATGTTGGTATTATGCTAGTATTTTAATGTGTTTCAGGAATTTAATATTTACAAAGCTTGCTTGAGAAAAGGAGTAAAAATGAGAAGAAATGAAGTAAAAATGCATATAATATAATAGAAAATAAAAAATCCCACAAATAACCCAAGGCCCACAAAGAAAGAAGCGCGTGGCCCATGTGTGCAAGGTGTGACGCTCGTCACACTCACTGTGACGATCAGAAGAAGAAAAAAAGGAAAGGGTGACGGTCGTTACCTACCCCTGACGGTCAGAATGCTTAATTCATGCGTGCCCCACATCACATGCCTTTCCCATATTCACAAGACTTTTTCAACCATGTAACTTCATTTGCAACAATTAAACCACTTCCTCCTACTTTTTCTCCACACACTAAGTCCTCTAAGACTGAAACCAACTAACCACTTCATCCTATTTTTTCTCCAACCAAGTCTTCCTTAATACTCTCTCCATGGTGCCACTACCCCTATTTTCTCTCACCAAAACAATTTATCAGAGGAGTATATATTGGAAAGCAGTTACCTCAACAAATCTGGCTCTCTCTCTCGTCCATTTTCCCACCATTTTTAGTTCATAGCTTTTTCTTAGAATGTAAAAGTAATAGTTCTCCACATCGGGGGGCTATTACCAAATTAATTTTAGGATTTATTTCCATCATTTAATTTATGTATCAGTTCTACGTTTTTCGGCTATTTCAATTCATGTTTTCTTTGTTTCCATTTTTTGCATTTACAGGTTCTTCATTTTATCGCATTATTATTATTATTATTATCATTGCTATTCTTTTTTATCGCATTATTTATTATTACTATTTTATTTGTCAAATTTAATTTCTATGTCGTTTTTCATCGTACCTATAGTTATTCATGCGCTTTTAATTAGTAACATGTCTGGCTAAATAGTCTTGAGTCCGGTGTATGAGGACTATTGTTGCCAACAGACTCAGTAGAAAATAATAGGTGCAAATTTATGATTAGATTTCTATTTTGGTTTTAATTTCCAAGTCTAATTTAAATAGCCTTGTCACTAGAGTGAAAGATTATTTAACATGATTTTTCCACGAGAGTGGGAAATTAATTATGGTTTAAGCCGAGATCGCGAGAGCGTGAGGAGCGAACCGGATAGTGGAAATTAGGCAACATATCTAAATACAGCGAAAGCGCTTTAGATACGTTTAAGATATAATTGGCTTTCAAAATATATTTCTTAGTTACCGGGCGAGCGAGAGCAAAATCTTGGGACTAGGAAGTATGGTTTTAGTTAATAACACGAGAGCGTGAGACATAGTCTTTAAGTTAGTATATTCTACAGAACTAAGTTATAGTCGTTATTAGTACCCATTTTCTATAAGTCCTTCAGGAACGCGAAAATCATATCCCGACCTTGTTTTAGTATTATTTTCAAACCTTTAGCATTTAGTACTTTTATTCCCCTTAATCAATTATTCATTAGCCTTAACTTTACAATGTGACGATGAATTATGGTAGGTTGACATTGGTCTCTGTGGTTCGACAATCTTTTATATTACTTTGATATTTCTGTGCACTTGCGGACGCATCAGGTACGAACTTGTGCTTAAAATCTCATGATGCCGTATGCTGTTATCTTACCAGTGATTTCAGAGCCTATTATTCAAGGGGTCGAGTCTCACATCATTCTTCATCCTGATATGCCAACAAACCTCAAAGAATTGCAAAAATCTTGGATACAACTCAAAGAAGAACGAGATACCTTTGAGTCCCAATTCTATGTCAGTGAGAAGAAGGTGTTGGAACTGACAATGCGCTTTACGAAGAGCAAAATCTCAATGCATACCTTAGCACCAAAAGGAAGCGTCCTTGGGAGACTTAGAAGTTTTAGGAGTTTCTTATTTGTTATTACTTTGTAAACTTTGATTTCATTTGAGATTACTAATAAAAAGTATTTGTTTCTGTTTTGGTTAAAAGAGTTTAAATCCTATAAAGCCCTTGAAAACATTGCATACATATATCAAACATATCATTGCATGAACAGGTTTTCAGAACAAGTTTCTTATCTTCTTTGCTGTTTATTTCAGCAATGGCTCTTGAACAAACAGTCAAGGAACTTCAGGCACAAAATGCCCAATTCCAAGAAATGTTCTTGAATCTGGCCAAGGGACAAGAAGACTTGAAAGCTCTGATTCTCAAGGACAAAAAGAAGAAAAAGAGGCCAGTGGGTGTTCTGAATTTAGGAAGAAGGTTTAAAGGACCAGTGAAGCCAGTTTCAGAGCTCGCAACTCCGTCAAGAGAGAGAGACAATCAGGATGGAGATCCAAGAGAAGAAGACCACAGTACAAAGGAGACTGAAGAGGATGAACCTGACTATTCTGAGGAGAAGTATCCATCTGCTAATGGAAAATACAAACAACTGGAGGATCGACTCAATGCCATGGAGATCCAAAGGGTACTCAGACTAGACTTTGAAGAGCTAGGACTGGTCTCAGGGGTGGTTATCCCGCATAAGTTCAAGGTCCCTACATTTTATAAATACGACGGTGTCTCCCACCCTAAGTTACATTTAAGGTCGTATGTCAGGAAAATTCAACCCCACACTACTGACAGGGACTTGTAGGTACACTTCTTCCAGGAAATTTTGGCAGGAACTCAACTGGAATTGTTCTATCAATTAGAAAGAACCAATATGCATAATTGGGAAGATCTGGCTGCTGCTTTCTACAAGTAGTACTAGTATAATGCTGACCTTGCCCCTATTCATACACAGTTGCAAAGTATGTCTATGGATTCCGGTGAGGGCTTTAAGGACTATGCCCAAAAACGGAGAGACGTTGCGGGAAGAGTCCAACCTCCATTGTCTGAAAGGGAGCTGGTGGACATATTCTTGGGCACATTATCCAGGCCATTCTTTAATCACCTGATTGGAAATTCTTCTGATGGGTTTACTGAGCTGATCTTGACAGGAGAAAGAGTGGAATCTGGTATTAAAAGTGGTAAAATAAAGAGGGATGCATCCTCCAGCACTGTAAAGAAATCGTTCACAGGGAAGAAGGAGGTCAATGCTGCTTATGGCCAAAGAAATCTTAACAAAACTGAGCATTATCCGACGGTAGGGGCTGTTATAATTTCCAATTCTGCATCAAACCGGCAACAAAATAATCAGTCCAGAACATATAAGCCAATGAGACAGTTTACCCAGTTCAGCATGACCCTATCTCAGGTTTTACCACACCTGCTGAAATCCAATTTGGTTACCCTGAAAGAGGCTCCCAAGAATCCCAACACTACATCTCCTCACTACAATGCAAATGCTCGACGTGCTTACCATTCTGAAAGTCTGGGCCATGATACAAACGACTGTTGGTCTTTGAAGAATAAAGTGCAGGATCTGATTGAAGCAAAGGAGATTGAGTTTGATGCTCCTAAGACTCATGATGTTATTACTTCCTGTGATGCGGTGGGATAACTGACCTGGGTGTTTTGCGTTTGTGTTTGCAAATATTGCGGTTTAGCAAGAGTCGCCACCGACTTTTATTTTATCCAATAAGGAAAGGTAAAAAAGCACAGGAAAGACCTTTAGAGATGTTTTCTTGAGTTCGGGGGGTAGATTATGAAAAAGGGAAGGTGTTAGCACCATTTTCATCCATGGTTTTCCATGGGCTCTTAGTTACTCGCTAGATCACTTGCTTTTGTTTTGACAATGTGCTTGTGGTGTGGGTTTTGAAAGTGTTTTGAAAAATCTCCATGTAATGGTTCTCGTTTCTATAAGAACGCGTACAAAGTTTTGTTTCGAAAGGTAGTCCAAAGATGTGTTTGTGGATTTTGTTTTGGAAAGTGGTTTTTGGAAAGATATTTTGCAATGGTTCTCGTCTCTATAAGAACGTATGCAAAATGTTTTATCTTTTTGAAAATATTTTTTGAAATGGAAGTGTTAGTGTGTAAAATTTTTTTTTTGTTGTTGTAAGGAAGCGAGTAACTAAGAGCGAATCTACCTACTCGAGAGGTCTTAAACATTATTTTCCTTCTCCTTTAGATGTGGTTATCTTACCATTGTTTTGGTAAGAAGCCCCATTGTTGGATGTGAAGGGACGGGTGTGGGACGTTTGTATAGTCATAGAAAGCAACCTATGTGACGTTTTAGCAATGTCGCTTTAAGGACTAGATCGTTTTACCGGAGGCAACATCGAGGGTCATCGAGGGACTACAATCTTTTTTTATAAAAGGGTCGCTAAAACATCCCATATTCGAGGGACATGACTATTTTCCGAAAGGCAACAAAATGAGATTACCCTAGAGATGCCAGTGTGCAAGTGTGTTAGTTTGCATGCATTTTCTCTTGTACTTGAAAGGTTATCTACTTGTTGATTTTATCTTGCCATACATCCTAATTACTAGAAATATATGAAAGCAAGTAAAAATGCGGAAGATAAATCCTAAGCTATTACATCACTTTAGGGGGATGGGGGTACAAATTAATAATGGGGATGAAGTGGAAACGCAAATATTACAACCATATCGAATAATAATGAAGACAATGTGAAAACAATGCAAAATAAAGGAAAAAATGCATTTTGAACTGCTATGTGTCGACTCATGCTGTTATGCATCAACACATAGCTTTTCCTTGCCCCTGTAAAAATTGACCAAACTCAGTATGAGTCGATGCATACTGAGATGTGTTGACTCATACTTCTTCTTGTATCGATGCAAAACGCGTATGTGTCGACTCATGTAGCTTTCACGTTTCTGTTTTGGAGTTTTTTTACAGTATGATTCGATTCATAAGGCTATGTGTCGACTCATACTCTGTTTTTTCACCTAGAAAGGGTCGACGCATATGGGTACGTGTCGACTCATCCTGCATTTTTTGCCTTAAACATGGTTTTTCTTGTCTGTACAGGTTAGTTTACAGCATATGATGGATAAACATAAACAACAAATGATTTGATAAGCCTAAACAATAAGCAAATGACTAGTTCAAAGGGATAATAAAACACTACATCTTATCTTCAAAAGCAAATCATCAATGATGTGTGAAAAGATATCAAGTCAGAAGACTTACCTTTGGGCTGTACTGACTGTTTTAAATCTGAATGCTTTTCCAAATGCTATGATGGCCCTAATGAATCTTCAGAAAGCTGCTCCGGACTGTTGAAATTAAGTTAGACTATATTGTAATGTTTTTGGTATTTTGAGGGTGAAGATGACAACACTACAAGGACTTTTTTATGTTTGGACAATCTTTGTATGTGATGAGGTGTTTGGTTTATGGGAGAGTTTGTATGGTGGAGTAATGGGTTGAGGTCTTGTTTTGAATAAGAACAGAACTTGTTTGGAAATGAGTGAGTCAAGATTACAAAGGATATTGTTTTTCTTCTCAACAAAACTCTATATTCTCTCTCCCAATCTCCTTCTTCCGAAAAAAATCCAACCCTTATGTCTTATGAGATAGTCCTTTTTGTAGACCTTTGACTGAGGTTTAAGGGGGAAACCAAATAAGTTATTTGAATTGTTTTTGCCTACTGCTTTGATACTTTATTCACACAAATTTCTTTTGCCATTTTGGTGCAATTTTGGGACTGTTATGATGCAGGTTTGGGCAGACTGCATAGAGCAGTTTTGGACTGTATAGGACAGCATATCACAAGGTTTCTTGTGGGGCAGCAATGTAGCAGGTTTTGGGGTGTTGTGGCAATGTAGCATAACACACTTTGTTCAACTTGGACAGTATGATTTGTAGCATGAAATAAATTTGGTCTTGTGGAATATTTTATGCACATTATATCAAGGGCAAAATATTGTGGCAAAGTTTTGAGAAAATTCAAACAAGACATAGTTTTAGAATTTGTAATTTTGCAAAAATTCCACTTTGTAATAACTTAAATTACTTGCATCATTTTGAATTATTTGGAATTGTAGCAAAAGATGTCATGAAGTAAATGAATTTAACCAAATATAGAAAATACTTAGAAAATATTCAAAGTCTTGCAAAGTTGGATTTTTGATTCTCTTGATTTTTGATGATCAAATTTCATATTTTTGGATGTCTTGACATAATGTGATTTTTGGGACTCAAATTTGGTCAAAAAGTCAAAGTTTGACTTTTTTAGCGCCCGGTTGACTTTTTCCAGCTGAAACTCCAATTCTGCTCATTTTGCCCCCTTTTGACAATTTGAATGATTCTTCTTAGAAAATTATGATCTGAGGCTTACAACTTGACTGAAGTAATTCTAAGAGTCCTTGAGACATGAGAGGGCAAATTTTAGGGTATAACAGCTGCCCCTGTTCAATCTTCTTAAACCTGAAGAGTTAGAATGGAGAACCTACCATTCATGACTTGAAGGTGGAAGATGATTGAACACTAGAGTACCCAGAAATTTGCACTCAATAATGTGGCGGTTGATTGTGCAGGGAATGGGCTTAAAAGATGCCATTTGGAGAAATGATGGAGAATTGTCAGAGATGGGCTTGTAGATGCCATCTAGAAGAGATTGGTTGCACAAGGTATTCTTTGGCGAGAAATCCTGTTCCTGCTGTCGAGGAGGACTTCGCCGGGGAATGTTGGTTTATGTCCTAGGAAGTAAAGTCTAGGAGCTTCGGTTGTCCATTACTCCACTGGGGAATTAACTCCTAATCGAGGGAGTGAAAGTAGGATATACACCCGGTCAAGGTCCAGGCTGTACAGAAACTCGCTGGGGAAATGTAAAATCGACCGTATCTGATCGGGTCCAGGACTTACAGTGTTGTCTGGAGATAAGGGAGAAGGAACCTGGATAGTAGGGTTACTTCGAGATGAAAGCCTGGATAGTAGGGCTTGAGAAGGAACCTGGGTAGTAGGGTTGCTTCAAAATTGAAAGCCTGGGTAGTAGGGTTATTTCAAAATGAAAGCCTGGGTAGTAGGGCTTGTGAGAAGGAACCTGGATAGTAGGGTTACTTCGAGATGAAAGCCTGGATAGTAGGGCTATGAGAAGGAACCTGGATAGTAGGGTTACTTTGAAAATGAAAGCCTGGGTAGTAGGGCTTGAGAAGGAACCTGGGTGGTAGGGTTGGTTCGAAAATGAAAGCCTGAGTAGTAGGGCTTAAGAAGGAACCTGGGTAGTAGGGTTGCTTCGAAATGAAAGCCTGGGTAGTAGGGCTTGTGAGAAGGAACCTGGATAGTAAGGTTACTTTGAAATGAAAGCTTGGGTAGTAGGGCTTGAGAAGTAACCTGGGTAGTAGGGTTTCTTTGAAATGAGAGCCTGGGTAGTAGGGCTTGTGGGAAGGAACCTGGATAGTAAGGTTACTTTGAAATGAAACCCTAGATAGTAGGGTTATTTAGAAATGAAAGCCTGGGTATTAGGGCTATGAGAAGGAACCTGGATAGTAGGGTTACATCGAAAATCAAAGCCTGGGTAGTAGGGCTTGAGAAGGAACCTGGGTAGTAGGGTTGCTTCGAAAATGAAAGCCTGGGTAGTAGGGCTTAAGAAGGAACCTGGGTAGTAGGGTTGCTTCAAAATGAAAGCCTGGATAGTAGGGCTTGTGAGAAGGAACCTGGATAGTAAGGTTACTTTGAAATGAAATCCTGGGTAGTAGGGCTTGAGAAGGAACCTGGGTAGTAGGGTTACTTCGAAATGAGAGCCTGGGTAGTAGGGCTTGTAGGAAGGAACCTGGATAGTAAGGTTACTTTGAAATGAAAGCCTGGATAGTAGGGCTTGTGGGAAGGAACTTGGATAGTAAGGTTACTTTGAAATGAAAGCCTGGGTAGTAGGGCTTGTGGGAAGGAACCTGGATAGTATGGTTATTTTGAAATGAAATCCTGGGTAGTAGGGCTTGTAGGAAGGAACCTGGGTAGTAGGGTTACTTTGAAATGAAAGCCTGGGTAGTAGGGCTTGAGAAGGAACCTGGGTAGTAGGGTTACTTCGAAATGAGAGCCTGGGTAGTAGGGCTTGTGGGAAGGAACCTGGATAGTAAGGTTACTTTGAAATGAAAGCATGGATAGTAGGGCTTGCGGGAAGGAACCTAGATAGTAAGGTTACTTTGAAATGAAAGCCTGGGTAGTAGGGCTTGTGGGAAGGAACCTGGATAATAAGGTTATTTTGAAATGAAAGCCTGGGTAGTAGGGCTTGTGGGAAGGAACCTGGGTAGTAGGGTTACTTCGAAATGAAAGCCTGGGTAGTAGGGCTTGTGGGAAGGAACCTGGATAGTAAGGTTATTCTGAAATGAAAGCCTGGGTAGTAGGGCTTATGGGAAGGAACTTGGGTAGTAGGGTTACTTTGAAATGAAAGCCTGGGTAGTGGGGCTTGTGGGAAGGAACCCGGATAGTAAGGTTACTTTGAAATGAAAGCCTGGATAGTAAGGCTACTTTGAAATGAAATCCTGGATAGTAGGACTAAGAGAAGGAACCTGGATAATAGGATTACTTCGAAATGAAAACCTGGGTAGTAGGGCTTGCAGGAAGGAACCTGGATAGTAAGGTTACTTCAAAATGAAAGCCTGGGTAGTAGGGATGTGAGAAGGAACCTGGATAGTAAGGTTACTTTGAAATTAAAGCCTAGGTAGTAGGGCTTGTGGGAAGGAACCTGGGTAGTAGGGTTACTTCGAAATGAAAGCCTGGGTAGTAGGGCTTGTGGGAATGAACCTGGATAGTAAGGTTACTTTGAAATGAAAGCCTGGGTAGTAGGGCTTGTGGGAAGGAACCTGGATAGTAGGGTTACTTCGAAATGAAAGCCTGGGTAGTAGGTTTTGTGGGAAGGAACCTAGATAGTAAGGTTACTTCGTTTGATCATGTAGATTAGTTGACCCGTTTGGTTTCGGGAACTGATTTTCCCCTGGTTTCCTGCAGATATGGCGTGTATAATTGCTGGAATTTTTGGTGATAACTGTCTTTAAAATATAACAGGGTTAGTTATACGCGATGCATGAAATGCGTTGTGAGATGATGTTCTCAAAATAAGCGAGATTATGCCATATGTGATATGTATGTGCACGTCATGATGTATGAGCATGAGATATTAGTTGTGACATATCCGGGTTTGGGAAAATAAATCCCTGACTGCCGCTGGAGAAAATAAAATTCCTGACTGTTGTAGGGAAATATGGCTCTTCTACTTCTGCTGAGGATGATGAATGGAAGTGACTACACTTCTGTCAGGGGGAAAATCTGTTTGAGAATAACTCTGCGGGGACCAAACTTGGAAGGTGAAGAGATACTCTATTGGTAGACGTGCTGATCTAGAGGAAGTAAACTCAGTTGGGGATGAAATTTACTGACTCGCCCACGATTACGAACCTCGACTAGGGATAATGAATGGAAATGACTCTGCCAGAGATTATTCCTCTGCTGTTTGTGAATATTCTACCAAGGAGAGACCCTGTATGAGAGTAACTTTATAGGAAGAATGACTCTGTTGGAAGGTGGACTTCTGATAGCTAAAGTAATTGGCTCTGTCGGGGATTGAGCTCCCGTATCCAGAGAAATAAACTCTGCTTGGGGAGTTGGAAGTTTATGATGATCCACTCGTGATTATGAAATTTGGCCGGGGGATACAGATGTCAGGTTTCTGGGTGACCCTGGCTGGGGAGGTCATTTCCCGTCCTGACAGAGCTGATATCAAGGCTTTGATTACCTCTGCTCAGTGAAGTGGAATGACGATTTCCAGTACGCCTTTGACAAAATCAAGGAATACCTTCAAGAACCTCCAATTCTGATGCCTCCAGTTGAAGGAAGACCTTTAATCATGTACTTAACGGTATTAGAGAACTCAATGGGGTGTTTGCTGGGGCAGCATGACGAGTCTGGTCGAAAAGAGCATGCAATATACTACCTTAACAAAAAGTTTACCGACTGTGAAATAAGATACTCACTACTCGAGAAAACTTGATGTGCTTTGGCATATGATGCTCACCGACTAAGACAATATATGTTTACTCACACTACCTTGTTGATATCTAAAATGGATCATATCAAGTACATCTTTGAGAAGCTCTCTCTCTCCAGAAGAATAACAAGATGGCAAATGATCTTGACCAAATAGGACATTCAATACACAACCCAGAAGGCAATTAAGGGAAGTGTACTAGCTGATCATTTGGCTCATCAGGCTATGGATGACTATCAATCCATGAATTTTGAGTTCCCGGATGAGAACATCATGTTAGTAACTGATTGTGAAGAACCTGGACCGGATGAAGGACCTGGAAAAGGATCTATATGGAATATGGTTTTTGACGGAGCTTCCAACACTCTTGGCAACAACATCGGTGCTGTGATTGTATCTCCTGAAGGCTGTCATACTCCTTTCACTTCTAGGCTATGTTTCAACTGTACCAACAATATGACTGAGTATGAAGAATGCATCATGGGTCTCAAAGCTGCAATCGATTTAAGGATCAAGTTCTTAAAGTGTGTTTGGAGACTAGGCTTTGGTAATTATCCAAATCAAAGGAGAACGGGACACGAAGCATCCTAATCTCATCCCGTATAAAGAATATGTGTTGACATTAATCCCATACTTTGAAGAAATTACCTTTGAGCATTTTCCACGAGAGGAAAATCAATTAGCGGACGCGCTAGCTACAATGTCATCCATGTTCAAGGTTAGGTGGGATAATGAGGCTCCTCAGATCACCATTGAGAGGATGGACGAACTAGCATACTGTCATGAGATTGGTACTGAAGATGTAGTGGACAAGCCTTGGTTTCATGAAGTCAAAAGATATCTCGAAAGCCAAGAATATCCCGAGGGAGCTTCAGTCAATGATAAGAAGTTCCTAAAAAGATTCTCTACTAAGTTCTTTCTTAGTAACGGGATCCTTTACAAGCGCAACCATGACTCTACCTTACTTTGGTGTATAGACAAGAATGAGGCAGAAAGGATTATGGCTGACTTACACGAAGGTACCTTTGGCACTCATTCCAGTGGACATTCAATGGCTAAAAAGATCCTACGAGCAGGATACTACTGGTCCACCATGGAGGCAGATTGTTATCAGCATTCACGGAATTGTCACAAATGTCAGATTTATGCTGACAAGGTACATGTGCCTCCGGTTCCTCTGAACGTCTTGACTGCTCCGTGGCTGTTCACAACGTGGGGCATTGATATGATTGGAGAAATTAGACCTATGGCTTCTAACGTACATCGCTTCATCCTGGTTTCCATTAATTACTTCACGAAGTGGGTCGAGGTAGCTTCATTTGCTTCAGTTACCAAGAACGTAGTGGCCCGATTCATCAAACATAACCTTATATGTCGATACGGTATTCTAGAAAGAATCATTATAGATAATTGTACCAATCTCAACAACACTATGATCACCGAGCTTTTCACGCAATTCAAAATCCAGTATCATAACTCTTCTCCCTACCGGCCAAAGATGAATGGCGCTGTAGAAGCTGTAAACAAAAACATCAAGAGAATCATACAGAAGATGACAGTGACATATAAAGATTGGCATGAGATGTTACCATTTTCTCTTCATGGTTACCGCACCACAATGCACACATTAACAGGGGCAACTCCTTTCTCTTTGGTATATAGAATGGAAGCTGTCCTACCCATTGAGGTCCAAATCCCTTCCTTGAGAATCATGAAGGATGCCGGTTTGAATGAAGAGGAATGGGTCCAGACTCGACTTGACCAGTTAAACCTGATTGACGAGAGGAGGCTCGCGGCTGTCTGTCACGGTCAAATGTACCAAAAATGTATGATCAAAGCTTTCAACAAGAATGTCAGATATTATGTATATCAGGTTGGTGATCTGATAATCAAGTGCATTATACTACCACAAGGTGATCCCAGGGGCAAATGGACTCCCACATACGAGGGGCCATTTCTAATCAAGAACATATTCTCTGGTGGAGCCATGATCCTACCACTATGGACGGTGACAAACTTTCACACCTTGTAAACGCGGACATAGTTAAAAGATACTACGCATAAACAAAGACCCGCTAGGTCGACTTCCCTAGGCAAAAATAAGGGCATCCCGACGAACCAAAATGGTTCGGGAAAAAATTAGGGATATACATAAAAAAATATGTACACCCGACAAGTCGAAAACCTGAAAAGGTGGCTTGGGCAAAAAAGGGTATCCCGGTGGAATGAAAACCCGAAAGGATGATCCAAGCAAAAGTTAGGGATTTAAAGCATATAACTATGTCCCGTTGGACCACCTTATAGCCAATCTTCAGTATCAACTATCAAGCTCAAGTGGTACTAATCAATCCAATCAGCTTCGGACAAGCAGCGAAAGGAATGAAACAATCAAAGACATAAAGGCAATAGCAGAGTTGGAACTCAAGGGGATTATTTCACATGGCTGTTTTTCCTTGTGTATTATTTTTGTATAAATTCCATTCTTACGACGACATTCTCTTACTAGGATGTCTGTCTCATTGTACAAAAACACTTATTTCAAATTAATACAAAACTACTTATTTGAAAGTTGCAAATTTCTGTTTTTATTTTTCTGATTTGTGTGCGAAAACATCTAGTGATTATTTTTGAACACATGCATTTGAATATGATTACTGCTTACAAATACACGCATAAAAACAGAAAGATAATTGCTAAAGACTTTAAGAATCGGGGCAATATCTAAAGGCCATCCACAAGATCCCCGCAGATGTCCTCCCCGACAGATACCTTCTTCAACAGGTACAGTGGCAAAAATATCCTATTACAAGGTCTATGCAACATTCCTAATATGCAGCCTAAAAGTGCTCGGTTCTCATATCCCCGACAGAAGCAAAAATCTCTAATTACTTCTCCAAAATCCCCAGTGAAGTGACCAAGCTTCTCAAGATTCTCCAATAGGATTCCAGCAAAATCCCCAAGCAGTTTATGAAGTTCACCATCATGCAACAAAGTTTTGTAAATCTTAAGTAGTTTATAAAACCTTATCCCTAGTAGAGTTTATTTCTCTAGCTACATAAATTCACCCCTCAGCGAAGTTTATTTCTCTAAATTGGTGAAACATTTCAACAGAGCTTTTCCCCTTGGCAAAATCATTCTCAAACAGAAGTCGAAGATTCTTGGCAGAGAAAGGGAATCTCCAAAAAAATTATCTCCATTAATCATCGCCAGCGGAAATTGAAGAATCACTTTCTTCACTCGCCAACAGCAGTCCGTGATTTAGCTTCCCAACAGCAGTCAAAGATTTATTGTCCCAGACAAAAAAAAACCTACACAACAACATTACATGTTCATACATCATGGCATGTACATACAAATACATACATCATAATCTCAATTATTCTGGGATCGTCATGCAATTCATACATCATTACATCGCATGAAACTGATTTTACCTTTTCAGGTTAAATTAGCAAACAGACAAATGCTATCAACTTTTACAACATGTCAAAGATTAATGCCCAAAACCAGACGGGGAAACTATTTGCACGACCAAGTGGTATGAACTCCCAAAACAAGACGGGTTTACCAAAAGCAGCAGGCTACAGATTAATGCCTGAAACCAAACATGGAAGCTATCTATGTAAATAGCAAAACAAGTTCCAGATTAATGCTTGTAACAAGCCAGAACAACTATCTGTGGACGATCGATTATGGATTAATACCTGTAACAAGCCAGGAAAACTATCTACATGAAGAGATTGGATATTAATACTTATAACAAGCCATGAGAACTATCTTTCTTTCTATAAGGTCAAAGATTAATACCTGAAACCAGACAGGACAACTATCTCAGCGACCGACAATTTTCAAACTCCAGATTAACACCTGTAACAAGCCAGGAAAACTATATTTATTTCTTAAGTCAGAGATTAATACATGTAACAAGCCAGGACAACTATTTGTGGGTGAATGGAAAATAAGCAAGTTCCAGATTAATACCTGAAACCAGACAAGACAACTATTTGTGAGCGACTGATTGTAGATTAACACCTGAAACCAGACAGGAAAACTATCTACATGACCACCCTGAAGCAATCTTACACGGGTTCCATCTCAACATCCAGATACAGTCTAGCACATGCTCATCTTGAAGCATCCCTACACAGGATCTTTCTGATACATCTCCAGGTAACAGTTAATTCCATTATCCTCAACAAATCCCTAGAAACCTGGACTTCAACCAGGATACAACAAACTGTCATTTATCCAGAGATGAATTTTCAGCAGAGCCTTGGACAACTCAAGGTCCTAGACTCTATTCCCTACAGAGTTTTCCTCAAACAAGAAAACAACAGAAACCCACATTCCCCAATGGACTCCTCCTCAGGTAGCAGGAACAGGAACCCCCCAAAGGGACCATGTGTAAATCAACATCTATTTTGGATGGCATCTTTAAGCCTATCTCTGACGACTCTCTATCATCTCCTATAAATGGAATTTGTAAGCCCATTCCCTACATCATCAATCATTAGTGTTATTTCACGCGAGTGCAAATTTATGGGCACTCTAGTGTTCAATCATCTTCCACCTTCAGATCATGAAAGGAAGACAAGCTAATCTAAATCCTCAGGTTTAAGAAGATTGAACAGGGGCAGCCGTTGTACCCCAAAATTTGCCCTCTCATGTTTTCCAAGATTTTTTCTTATATGGGTGGTCACAAGCATTTGATTAAAGGAAGAAATAATTTTTTTTGAAGATAAACAAGGAGTCTTCGATTGGAATCTTAGCTAAGTCTTTCGATTTACATGTTAAAAGGCCTTTTGATTTGGTATTTGGATAGGCTTCGATTGAGCGCCTAACCTCCTCCAAGATTGCCTCAAATTTCCAAGCTTCGATTGAAGCCTTGGCCTTCTGATGGTTTGCTGCACACCAGCTTCGACTGGGCATGTTTTTCCTTTAAAACAACCTCCTTCGATCCAAAGGGGAAAGCTTTCTTGTCAGTGCTCCCTTGATTGCACCATTGTTTTTGCATGCTGGCCTGACTCACAAATGCAACCGATATCTGCATGCAAGCTAGATCCCTGCTTCGATTGGGCATTTGTTTTCCTTAGAGCAAGTTTGTTTTTTTGCTTCTACTAGGAAAACTATCCCTCTGGGCGTGCCTTCAGCGCACAAAAGCAAGAACTTCTCCAAATTGGCCTTCGATTCAAAAAGCCCCCACTGGGCAAAAGACCCCTCAGTGTGTCACCAGCACCCATACCCCTCTTCAGTTTGTCTTCAACACAAGGCCAAGACTCCTTCAAAGTTGCCTTCGACCCACAAGGCACTGGCTTCCTTTGTACCGGCTTCACCTAGGCAATGGCCCCAGTTTAAACAAATTGTACACACTTCAACAAGTGTGATAGTCATTTGAAGGACACATTTTGGTAGCCCATTCGAAGAGGGCCAAAGCATACATAGAAAGTCCTTTCAAAATAGCCATACGAAGGACACACCAAAGGCTCATTCGAAGAGTACACCGGAAGGACCATCTAAAGACCCAGTCGAAAGAGGAAACTTGAGCCCAGTCAAATGCTACACAAAAAGGCCCATTCGAAGGGTGCATGGGAAATCCAATTGAAGGATAGAGACTGGGGGTATTCGAAAGCCATAATTGCCCATATTTATTCAAATTTCAAAAAGAGGACAAGATCCCATGTTTTTGGCCACAATTACAAAACTTCATTCATGGCCTTGAAAACGTTTGTTTATGGCAGTTAAACTTTTGTCTTCTTGTCCCCTCCCTCCTACTCTATATAAGCAGCATGCTTGCAAGCCAAAAGGACACACACACATTGGAGATACGCTACCCATAAACCCACCAAAGTTATCAAAAAGTCTCATAAGTAATCTAAGTTAAAGCAACCCTTAAACAAAGGTGCCCACGTCCAAAAGTTAAATCGAAGTAATCCTCAAACAAGGATATCCACGCCCATCACCACAGATTTACTCATCAATCGTTGGTAAGAATTGGTAAAAAGATCAAACTCTACATTTTCATGACCCATTGGTAGTTTCATTCGATTTGTCATTCAAGACTAAAGACCTGGGTTCGACCCTAGGTATGCTTTTGTTTTGTTGCTAACACTTGCTACAGATATAGCCTGAATAGACCCAGCGTGCGTAGGATCGAACGACCCGGGTTTTGATATCCAGGTCCTGCTTCTTTGTTTTTGCTAACACACCTTTGCAGATTCAATGCCCTCACAACATCCACCCCCTGGATCGAAAGCCATAACATGTCACTAGATCGAAGGGTAACACCCTTCACAGAATCGAAAGACAACACCCCCTCTAGACCAAAAAGTCTATTTCTCACTGCAATTGAAGGATTTCCTTTTTTTGTTTCATTTTTTTATTGAGCTTTGTTTTTTTTCCTATTTTAATTGACATTAAATCAAAAAATCACAGAAAATTAGGCTTGGACATTTTAATTAAATAATTAATTTCTTAATTAATTAATTAATTAAATTTTAACCATTTTCTTAACTTAAAACAAATTAGAATTTAGGACTTAATTTAGATTTAATTTTCTTTTTCATAATAATAAAAAAAAATCAAAAAGAACTTATTTAACTTTATTTTCCAAATAGACTTTAGGGTAATTTCAATTATTTTCTTAAAATAAAAACAACCAAAAATATTTTTATTTCTTAGGATATTTTTAGACGTTATTTTCAATTTTGCACGTGTTTATTTAATTTCGCATTTTTATTATTAATGTACTTGCTCATTGGATGTAATAGATTAAAACTAGGATATTTATTGCTTTATCCCCCTCATTTTTGTACAATGTAAATCCCCTCCCCAAAGCATTGTAATAGCGTAGATTTAAAATTCATGCACTTTAATATTCTGCAATATATATATTAACTGTTAGTAATTAGGCGTGTATGATAAGACTAATAATCAAACGTTAGTAAACTTAACAAAAAGACAAAAATAACTGAACATAACACACTTGCACATGTACACCTCTAGGGTTCCCCATTTTGGTTTCCTTTAAAAATAAAATAGTCATGAGGTAGGAATGCTTAAGCAAAGACCCGTAAATCAAAAAGATCATAGTCCCTCGATGAACCTACAATTGCCTTATCGGTAAATGATCTAGTCCCTAAACAAAATTGCTAAAGCGTCTCCACAAATTGCATTTGTGACTGTAACGTCCCTTTCGAATGTCCCTTATACATCCAACGATAGGGATACCTACTCACTAATAGTAGGATAACACTGTCTAAATGATAGGAGAAAAAGAATGACCTTTTTCGAGTATAAAAGTAGATAGCTGTTAGAAGTTTTCTCAAAACATCTTTGCACTTACACAAAAACTACTTTTCAAAAAAATTTCAAGAAACTTTGTATACTTTCTCCACATTCTCGAGAAACATTACAAAGTCTGCCATACCAAGGCATTTTCAAATACACAAAGCATAAACGTATTTCAAAATGAGCAAACCTCTAAGAGCCCGTAGATAACTACAGATGGAAAGTGTGATAATACCTTCCCCTTTCATAATCTACCCTCTTACTCAGAAAACTCTCGAAAAAATATTTTTCTATTCTTTTCACCCTTCTTTTGTTGGATAAAAGAAAAGTCGGTGGCGGCTCTTGCTTACTGCAACATTTGCAAACACAAATGCAAAACAAGTATAAACAGTCGGTTCTGCCACCGTATCACAATTTTGTTCCAATTAAAGTATTTATCCATGTAGAGGGCTCTAACCATGTTCCCACATCCTTAGTTTTCTTTGAAATCTCACATCATCGAGGATCCATATATTTTTACATTTGAATTTCATTCCAATCGCAATCTCAATAATACCCTCTCCATATTCTGGTTGATGATGGAGACTTCCAAAATTTTCTTGACACATGCCGACATTATTCTATTAATAACATGCAATGCACCCCACCATCTAACTTTCCCTTTTCCTCAAAGCTCTCTCCACTCTAACCATTTTCAATTGGCATAACTGTACTACTATGTACTTCTCCAATACTTTCACATCCTTCCTATTACCGAACATCTCATACTAGAACTCATCTCAAGCCAACTACAATAATACTCAGTTAAGCTCAAAAGCTTCTAATCTCCGTAACCGACTTCACAGTGTCTAAACTTAGAACTTCATCTACCTTGGATGGAACTATAGACACCTTCACTCAGAATGGAATAATCAAGAAAACTCACCTCCTCAAGCTATAATTTACACCTTGACAAATTTACATAAAGTATCCTTCTTTCGACACTGCAATATAAATCGCAATGTTCAAAACGCCAGTCTTCTGACTTGGATTAAATCAGAATGGCCTCAATAAATACTGTAATAAACTAATCCAAATATTTGTAATGCCTCTACCAAGTTTTAAAACCTTTCCTCTAACTATCCTCATCCTTCACTCGAATCCTAAGGTAACTCAACCTCAATTCAATTACACTGAAGGCATACTCGCCTACCCGTTGATCCATTGAATCATTAATCATTTGAAATGGATATTTAATCTCAATCACTACCTTAATCAACTTCTCAGTAATCCACATACAATTTCGTACTAATCTCTTTATTCTTAACTAATGACATCCGAGCTTCCAAAATGATACACTCGGTTTTATAAATCTTATTTCTAAAACGATACACTACAATTCTCCAAACTCCAATTCTCCCAACACCAAACTGACATCATGTATGGTGCCATAGGAACAAGTCTGGTACCAAGAACGAGATCAACATCAAACTCTTCCTCTCATCCAACATCACCACATGACAAATAAATTACTTCCAGGTGTTGGAACAATTTTAAAACAAATTTCATCATGTTAGCTTTATAACTCTTCCAATGGAACTCGAATCGGACGTCCAGAACTCAAGTTATGAATTTTCAAATTTTTTAGAAAATTCAGCTCAACACAGTGGTAACCACTTCCCTCCAGGATGGTAACCAGTTACATCCCTGTAACCCAAAAATACTATGCTAGTGTCTGATGGTGTACCCGGGTATTCATATATTGATAACCGGTTACACGTAGTGAAGAAGCACTTTTCTTCTACTTCTCGCCATGAATATCACTTTTCTTCTCAACCCAAAACATCATTCCTCTTATAACTCAAAGGACATAATACTTTTCCAAAACCTTAGTTTTCAAAACATCAAAGTTCTAATTCTTTTCACAAGACTACTAATATCTTTGAGTTTCGATTCTGACTCACGATTCACAAATACCCAATAATATCAACTACATTCAGAAACCACTGACATGATTCCAACAACTTAATTCACAATAATTCATCACTCCAGCATTACTCCAAACAACGACAATACACACAATGGTAACTCAACACTGACGACTTCAAAATCAACATGCAGTGTTGAAAACATTACAACCATCTGAACTTCATCTTCTAAGAGTTATCCTACGTACTTAACTGATATCTTCTGACATAAGAATATGCATTGACTATTCAAAATAATTCGTAATCACTTGGTTTAACTTCAAATAGTTCACTCCAAGGATAACATTAAGTCAATCCAAAATTCATATCTAACGACAATTCGCAACTTTCCCTGGGAAAACCTCAAGATTCACCCACAACTGGCACATCATTAGCCATAACCTTGCCCTCCACTTCTAGAGACGCGGACAACATAAGTACCTAATCATTCCCTCTCAATGACACTTCGACTGGATGCTAGCATAAATCTTGAATCCGTACTTCCTCCGAATTCAGGAAACAACACAATTTCACCAACATTTTCACTCTTATAATTCATGGCACACTGAACCAACTGTTCACACCCGAACCATCTCAGAGAAGCACAAGCCTCTCCCCCACTTTTTTCAATCCCACTTCTGTAAACAAGTAATTTGAACATAAATAAAGTACCAACAGTGTTTCACACACATGTTGCATACTAAGGAACAAAACAACATCAGTATTCAACTGTCACACTACAGACTCAACAACTTTGCTGGACAGACCAACCTACTCTGATACCACTACTGTAACACCCTATTTTCCCATCGGTAATTTAACCAAAAATCAGAGTAATTTAATTCATAAAATAAAAAATCAAAAATAGGATGCCATATATTCATACATCATACATGCTCAAATAAAGAGATACGCAACACATAGTCATTTAATCATCATGTCTGAACCTCATTGCATTTATTCGCAGCGGAAAATATCATTAGAAATCATTCTCAACATAAGTAATAATTGTCACAATTCAAAAACTTAAAGTAAACCATCAACTAAAATTCTACAAAATGGAGTTCTACAATAGTTTACTTCCATCATAACAAAAAAAAAATGCAAAACCCCCAAGTGTTACATATCAGAGCTGACACTGACTCAATTACACAAATGAGACACTTCTCAGCGAGTCTTTACCTCGTGCTACTTCGGATCATCTGCACATTATCCACGTAGAGGCAACATTCAAACATAATGGGTAAGATATCAAACAATATAATAAGTTATTGAATCATAGTTATATAAAAGATACATCATGTAAGACTCAAAGCTCAACAATCATCAATGATACTTCATAATGATTATACACGTACATACATATTTGTCAACATCCATCGTACAACATATACAAACTATGCAACTCAACTTCATCGTTATATCACCAATTCAATCATAATACAATGCAATTAAACCGACATTGACTCAATGCATGTGGTACTAACAGGGCAGAACCCTCATCGTAAATAATTCCAACTTAGGGAAACAACATCATAACGCCAATACAAACCATCTTTTTGCCATACAGGTGTTGGCTGAAGATTTTGATATTATGATTCGAAATAAAATGATTGGGCTTTGTTTGAATAAAGCAAGTTTGATGATTTAGAATGGAAGAGAATGTTGGTTTCGAATGGAAATATTAAAGTTCAAGGTTTCAAATGGTAGTTGTGGAGTGTAAGTCTAAAGCATTGTTCGAAATAATGAGGAGACTATATCTGTGAGGGTTATTTTCGACACGAATTCGAAATGAAGGTACCAAGGAGTTTGAAATTTAAACGTGAGCGGGATATTAGAAATTCAAAATACATAAGCATTGGAATGTTCGAGGACACGTGGAGGCTAGAGGGAAGTATTGCTCTGCATGCTTCGAACGTGGCAGATTCTGATAACAAGACCGTTATGGTCGAAATAGTATAAATAGAGGTCTTAGTGTTAGGATTTGGTGTGTCATATCTGTTGTACAAATTCAATAAATATTCAAAATACTGCATGGAGAGGGAAACGAATGCTCGAAAGATGTACGTATGATAACACCAGCATTTACAATTCAATGAAAACTCTTTACATTTTCCAGTTTTGTCTTTCATTCCCGTTTCATTTTTGCTTCAAACATTTTACGTTTCTTGCCTTTACATTAAAGCCTTTACATTCGAAGTCATTTATGCCTTTCTGCATTTAAATACTTTTCTTATGTTCGAACCCTCTAAACACTTAGTAACTTTTGCATCTACTCATTTAATCCTGCCATTTACCCAATTTTAAGTCTTTAAACTTTTTTTTATGAACATTCCTAATACCATATAGAAGTTATCCTTCAAACCATTCAGTATAGTAATCGAAGTGGATTGGATATCTTAGAAACAATTCTAATTTAAAAGTCCTGAATATGAATACCAGTTTTACAATTAGACTTAACCAAACAACTATGTTCCATAGGATCAATCTAGTCGATCCTGCAAGTTACCAGAGAAATTGAATAACAGTCATTAAGTTTATTCGATAGTTTGGAAGACTAGCGGTTGTTCACCAGAAATCACTGTGAACAAATTGGCACGCCCAGTGGGACAGGTTGTTAAGAAAGTTGAAAGTAAAGATTTTTAGGATATAATCTTGTTGTGTAAGTTCTTTTCTGAATATCGATTTCGCTGTTATATGAACCTCGGAAGTGGTAAGACAACTAATAGTAACCAACCCTTACTTAGAAGAAAACGTAATAGTATGATGTCTAATCCAGGCAATCAACAAGGGGAACAAAATATCCCACACGGAACAGGCACCAATACGTCTGTTTCGACGGGGACGTCTAACACGATCCCTACGAACGCACAGTCTGTTGCATCTTCTACCAGTAGTGTGGCCACAAATGGAGCAAGTGGCACAACAACCAACAGTTAGACCCTAGGAAATACAGGGACCACTGGTTATCTTGCAGGATTTGTCCCACCACCAGGGACACAAACCCATTTCGCCACCCCACCACCAACTAGACCACCCGGTTTCGATGGCACCAGACTCAGAAATCCCTCCTATGGGATGCCAACATCTTTTATGGTGGGTTTGCACAATTCCACATCAAATTCGTCACCACAATTTGGATCCGGATCTGGGGCCAACCAATTTATGACAAATACCCAAGGTCCAGTGGGTCACAATACATTGCCTATCTTAACCACAGAAAATCAGATGGCCTTTAGACAATTAATGGATGATAGTAACCATAATATGATAGGGGTGTTAGCGCAGACTATGCAAGAAATCTTTGCCCCAATAGTACAAAACGTAATTGTAACCAACAGAGAAAACGCGGACAACATGAGTCGAATAGTAGATTTTTTCGCTCCGTCAGAAAGGCGTAGGCAGAATCAGGCGGGGGTTCGAGCGAACATACCCATCATAGAACAAATTGCTGATGACCCACCCTATAGACCAGCTGGAGAGGGGGTTAACTTGGGGGCAAGGGCACAAAGGTTAGAAGTCCCAGTGATTCGAGAGGAATCACAAAGGGGAGTTATAGAACCAGGGGCAAGGGTCGAGAGGTTAGAGGTCCCAGAGTTTCGAGAAGAACAACCTAGAGGAGTTGTCATGGTGGGTCGACACCAAGATGCTGATGAGGTTGTTCATAGGATTCGAAATGACAATATCTTGGCAGAAAATAATTTAACCACCATGATAGAAAGGATTATGGCTCAAAACGGTCTCAATACAGGAATTAGAAGGCCAAACTATTCCTCTCCCATAGTAGATTATGTGATGCACACTGATTTACCAAGGGGATATAAAGTCCCTAAATTTACAAAGTTCGCTGGAGACACCAATGAGTCAACAGTCGAACACATAGCCAGGTATCTAACCGAAGCGGGAGATATAGCAAATAATGAGAACCTTAGGATTAAATATTTCCCAAGTTCCCTAACTAAGAACGCTTTCAGATGGTTCACCACATTGCCTCCTGGATCCATAGATACTTGGACTCTTTTGGAGAGGTTATTCCATGAACAATTCTACATGGGACAATCTAAAATAAGTTTGAAAGAGCTAGCCAGTGTCAAGAGGAAGTTTACTGAACCCATAGATGATTATCTGAATAGGTTCAGACTCTTGAAGTCTAGATGTTTCACAGTAGTTCCTGAACATGAGTTAGTCGAAATGGCTGCTGGTGGCCTAGACTATTCCATTCAAAAGAAACTAGATACACAACACTTGAGGGATATGGCCCAATTAGCGGACAGGATTCGACAAGTCGAAAGACTAAAGGCCGAGAAGGCTAGGGTTTTTAAAAATAGCAAGAAAGAAAGGGTTTCCTATGTAGGAACTGAGGAAGCAGAAGATTATCCTGAATTCGAAGAGGTCGAAATTGATCTTGCTGAATTGAAACAGGCTCCACCTTATTCCTGTAAATTACTAGTTCCCACAAAAGGGAAAGGAATTATTGAAAATGAGAAGAGTGACAAGTTCCCAAAGAAGGTTTATACCTTCGACGTAACGAAATGTGATGAAATTTTTGATTTGCTTGTCAAATATGGCCAACTAATAGTGCCATCGAATGTCAAATTACCACCTTTAGATCAAAGAAAGAAATGAGGATTTTGTAAGTATCACAGTTTCTTAGGCCACAAAACCTCATAATGTTTTCTTTCCAGGGATCTGATTCAGAATGCAATCAAGGATGGTAGATTAAGGTTCGCTGACAAGCCAAAGATGAAGGTGGATGATGACCCTTTAGATGTTGCCGACACCAATTACTCTGAACCTGCATACATTGGAGAAATAAATATGGTTGGAGCAAATGAAAGTGACACTCCATCAGAAGAGGAAACCACTGAAGATGAAAACTACGTGTTAGTTGAAATCGAAAAGGAAGTTACTGAGGACTTCCATAAGGAACAAGAAGCTTTGATCGAAGCAGTTCCTTTAGTTGCTTCGAAAGAAATCCAGGCTACTGAAGGCCAGGAAAACCAGAAACAAAATTTGACACAGGCTACTGATGGTTTGAGGCAAAAGTTGGAGAAAGTACAGATCACACTGCCAGTTCTTCCTCAGAAGGAAATATGGGATACCTTGGGGGAGCCCAGCGGAAAGTTCGATTACATGGTGAAGTATTCCGCCCCAGAAAGCTCAAAGACCCGAATTGAAGACATCAAACCTACAGGTTAGGGAGATACTGATATCAAAGGAGAAGATGTGGATGTTAACATGGTAAATATGGAGCAACCTTGTTCTGAAATGGAAGAAATGGGAAGGTACTTAGAGAAAGAAAAATACAAGATGGAAGACAGTTATGCTAGGGATGCCAGTCTCAAAGATTACCTTATGCTTTGCCACAAAGAGAATGCTGCAATGATGTTATGTCCTAGATGTAGCATCATTTGTAATCAGAGAATTGCTGCAGGCTTTGAAAAAAGACAAAGGGCACGAACAGGCGTCAACTGGCGCCAGGATAACCAGCTGTTCAGATGCTACCCTAAGGCTGGAGAAAGTCTTATGGGTTTCTTAGTTCGATGTCACAAGGGGGCAACCAAATTCCTAGTGTGTCCAAGATGTTCTATGGTATACGATCAGAAAGTGGCTGAAACCTTCGAAACAGTCCCTTTCGCCCCATGTTGGAACCACAGAGAAACTGGTCAAATGGGCCAACGTTTCGAGAACAACTACACCCAATGGAGGCCTGACAACCCTTATCCTAGAGGCGCTCGAAGGGTAACATTTAAAGTTCCTGCTGATGCACCAACGGACAAGTGGCTACAAGTTAGAGCTGACAATGGGAGAGACAAGTGGAGGAATAATGAACGGAACACACGCCATGCCATGACGTACATAAGACAGTTCAATATGGCGAAAAGAGAAGAAGTAAGGTTGGAAAACTACAAGGGAAAGAACCCTATGTCCAGGTTACAATGGCGAAGGAAACAAAGAGTTCGAAAAGCTGAGAGAGAAGCTATGCTAAACAAAGGAGTGGCTTCGAGAAAAGACAAATAGGAATCAAGCACCATCAAACCTGCACCAAACAATCAACCTGGGGACCAACCTCCAGTTAGCAGGAGACTTTTCTTTGAAACAAAGAAAAACGAATCAAAGGAATATACGCCAGGTCCAGAGGAAGATGAGGATATGCTGACTGACAATTTCGAATCAGAAGGGGAATCTTCACTCAACATCAACTGCAATGTGGTATCTGTGTTGCCTTGCGAATTTGGGCAAGAGACTGAAGTCGAAGAGCACGAAGAGGATGATGCAATAAACCTGACGAAACACAGGCCAGTATGCTATTATGTGATGGATAATGGGGCTGTCGAAGAGCAGAACGCCTTCTTCGAATACCTAGAACCAGCCATGCAAAATCACCTAAAGCCATTGTTCATTCGAGCAAAAGTTGGTACACATGGCGTAAACAAAGTCCTGGTGGATGGAGGCGCTGCAGTAAACTTGATGCCTCATTTCATGTTGAAGAAGTTAGGGATACAAGATGTTGACATAAAACCATACAATATGGTACTGTCAAACTATGAAGGTAAAGTAGGCCACACATTGGGGGTGATTCAAGTGGATTTGACAGTAGGATCAAGTTGCAGACCCACTATGTTCATGGTAATTGAAGCTAAAGCCAACTACAATTTGCTGTTGGGCAGAGAATGGATCCATGGCGTTGGGGCAGTCCCCTCATCAATGAATCAGAGGTTAGTATTATGGAGAGAGGATGGCATTGTTGAAAATATCGAAGCTGACCAAAGCTACTTCATGACAGCAGTCAACTTAGTTGATAAGAGAAACTATGACAAACACTTGGCCAAAATTGCTCCTTGTACCCCTAACGACGAGACCAATGAGACTAGGAACGCGCATTATTACATGACCCTTCACCATGATGGAATGTATTGGGATCGGAGGATAATAAAGGGAGATGGAGAAGTCGAAGGCACTACACAAAGACGGCTAGCAGGCTGGGAATTCGATAATCCTGCCCATGACTGAGTCCTCTTTCTTCGAAAAGATTTCGGCCTACATGGCTGAGAACGAATGGAAGGCGGCCTTAGAAGCTGAAATGGATAGTATGGCTGCAGAAGTAAACAATACAAATGGGGATGGTTCAAAAGGCTCACCCTTTGAAGAAGAAATAGTTGATATAGATCAAAGGCTAGACGCCATTTATGATAAAGAACCGTTAGGCTTCGAGAGGGATCCCACAGACTCTGGTGCCAAAATGTTAGCGCAGGACCCACTAGAAGAGGTAAACTTGGGAGATGAAAACACAAAAAGAATAACTTACGTGAGCGCAAAACTCAATTCAAGCCTCAAGCAGAAAGTGATCGAAGTCCTTGGGAAGAACAAAGATTGTTTCGCGTGGGATTATGATGAAATGCCTGGTTTAAAGAGGGAGTTAGTGGAACACAGACTTCCAATCAAGGATGGCAAGAAGCCCATCAAGCAGACCCCTAGAAGGTTCGCACCTGCAGTTCTCACGAAGATCAGAGCTGAAATTGAAAGGTTGTTGCGCTGTAAATTCATCAGGACCACAAGGTATGTCGAATGGTTAGCAAATATAGTATCTGTTATTAAGAAGAATGGTTCTCTAAGAATTTGCATAGATTTTAGAGATTTAAATACTGCTACCCCCAAAGATGAGTATTCCATGCCTGTGGCAGAAATGTTAATAGATTCGGCTGCAGGATTTGAATATTTAAGTATGTTAGATGGATACTCTGGGTATAACCAGATCTTTATTGCTGAAGAAGATGTTACTAAGACAAAATTTCATTGTCCAGGAGCCTTAGGCACCTACGAATGGGTAGTAATGCCTTTTGGCTTAAAAAATGCTGGAGCAACTTATCAGAGGGCAATGAATTCGATTTTTCATGATTTCATTGATATTTTTATGCAGGTTTACATTGATGATATAGTCATCAAATCAGTATCTGCAGAAACTCATTTGAATCATTTGAGCCAATCATTCGAAAGAATGAGAAAACATGGCTTAAAAATGAATCCCCTTAAGTGTGCATTTTTCGTGCAGGCTGGAGATTTCCTTGGTTTTGTGGTTCATAAGAAAGGCATTGAAATCAACCAAAACAAGACCAAAGCCATTGTTGAAACGAAAGCACCTACATCAAAAAAGGAGTTGCAGTCTTTGCTAGGAAAAATAAACTTTTTAAGCAGGTTCATTTCGAATTTAAGTGGAAGAACCCAGGCTTTCTCTCCGTTACTTCGTTTGAAGCAAGGACAAGCTTTCGAATGGAACGAAGCACATCAGGAGGCGTTTGATAATATAAAAAGATATCTCACTCAGCCTCCTATGTTGTCTCCACCCTCGTGGAGAAAACCCATGAGATTGTACATATCCGCCTCTGAATTTACTATAGGTAGTATGTTAGCACAAGAAGATAGCAATGGCATCGAAAGAGTCGTGTACTATTTAAGTAGGGTGTTGAATGATGCAGAAACCAGATATAGCAACATAGAAAAGCTATGTCTCTGTTTGTATTTCTCTTGTATGAAACTTAAATACTATATAAAGCCTGTTGATGTTTATGTTTCATCTCATTTCGATGTTATCAAACACATGCTTTCAAAACCAATAATGCATAGAAGAATTGGTAAATGGGCTTTGGCCTTGACAGAGTATTCTTTGACTTTCATACCTTTAAGAGCTGTGAAAGGTCAAGTAATTTCTGATTTCATTGTTGATCATTCACTGATCGAAGATACTGTCATGGGTTACGTTGAAATGCAACCTTGGAAATTATACTTTGATGGTTTGACCCATAAATATGGTAGTGGTGTTGGAGTTCTTATAATTTCTCCCGAAGGAATTCCAACAAAGTTCAAGTATAAGTTAGATGGTCCTCATTGCTCGAACAACGAAGCTGAGTACGAAGCGCTTATCGTTGGGCTTGAAGCTTTGTTGGAATTGGGGGCAACTAGAGTCGAAATTAGAGGAGATTCGGAGCTTGTGGTCAAGCAAATAACAAAGGAATACAAATTCATAAAGGACAATTTGATTACGTATTTTTTCATAGTTAATAGGCTACTAAAAAAAATTCGAATACATGGATATTAAACATATACCAAGAATAGAAAATCAGGAGGCAAACGACCTAGCACAATTGGCTTCTGGGTATAAAGTCTCCACCAAAGCATTTGAAGATTTGGTTGAATTAAGAGGAAGGGTTGTGGCTACTAGACTCATACCATCAGACTTAGAAAATATGAAGTTAGGTCGTGCTGACAAACAGGAATTCAGAGTGTTTGCCATAGACACTTTGACAGATGCAGATTGGCGAAGTCTAATAGTGGGTTATTTAAAAAACCTTACACTGAATGCTGAAAGGAAGATAAAATATAGAGCGTTATCATACGTCCTCATGGGAAATGAATTGTTCAAGAAGACCCAGGAAGGCGTATTACTGAAGTGCCTAGGAGAAGGTGAGGCATACTTAGCATTATCAGAGGTCCACAATGGGGCATGTGGGGCACATCAAGCAGGCCATAAAATGAAATGGTTGTTATTCCGATATGGCATGTATTGGCCCAGCATGCTCAAAGATTGTATAGATTTTGCTAAAGGGTGTGAAGAATGCCAGAAACATGCAGGAATTCAACATGCTCCTGCAAGTGAGTTACATTCGATCATTAAACCATGGCCCTTTAGAGGATGGGCATTAGATTTAATAGGAGAGATCAATCCTGCTTCGTCTAAAGGACAAAAATATATCTTAGTGGGAATAGATTATTTCACCAAATGGATCGAAGCAGTACCATTAATAGTTGCTGATCAAGAGGCTATTATTGGGTTCATACAGAAACAGATAATTTATAGGTTCGGATTACCAGAGAGCATAACCACAGACCAAGGTTCTGTGTTCACTGGTAGAAAGATGCAGGAATTTGCTCAGGAGATGGGTTTTAAGTTATTAACTTCAACGCCATATTATGCTCAAGCAAATGGTCAGGTTGAAGCAACAAACAAAGTGATAATAGGGTTAATTAAAAAACATGTTGGTAAGAAGCCAAAAAATTGGCATAAGACTTTGGACCAAATACTCTGGGCTTGTAGAACATCTCCTAAAGAAGCTACTAACACCACGCCTTTCCAACTAACATTTGGCCATGATGCTGTTTTACCAGTGGAAATTCATCTGCAGTCAGTTCAAATTCAAAGGAAAAATGAGATCCCATCTGCATTATATTGGGAGATGATGATGAATGAGTTAGTTGAGTTAGACGAAGTTAGATTGCATGCATTAGAAATCCTGATGAGGCAAAAGGAAAGGGTAGCCAGGGCATACAACAAAAGGGTGAAAGGTAAAACATTCACTGTTAATGACTTAGTCTGGAAAGTCATATTGCCTATAGACAAGAAGAATAAAGCATTAGGTAAATGGTCACCTCATTGGGAAGGACCTTTTCGAATACTAAAAAGATTCTCAAACAATGCGTATGAAATCGAAGATTTAACTGATGACAAACGGATCTTAAAGGTTAACGGAAAATATTCGAAAAAATATAGACCTCGCCTGCAGGAGATTCGAATAATAGCAACATAGTCGAAATATTATTGAGGAAACGCTAAAATGGTGCCATATGTTGCCAAAATGGCGTTGTTCAAATATTACAAAACCAAGTGTCTATTAATTCAAATAAGCAAATGTTTAAAAATAAACGTTGTTTCTCAATCTTGCGAAGGTGCTTCTGAAAGAATCAAGCCTTTGTTGGGTATAACGTCTCGCTCCTTCCAGAGTAGTTACTTCCCCTTTGATACGCTCTGCTGCCTCTGTTTCAGAAAGGCCCCTGTTAAGAAGTTCTTCGAATTGGTTACTAACGCTGTCAGTTTCGTAAGCCAATTGCTGTTGTTGAGCTTCTTTGACCTTTTGCTGGAGCTCTTGAATTTGTCCTTCCCAAAAGAGAATAGACCGCGCTCGAACGTCATAGTCAGCCTTCGCTTGTTTTAAACGCGTTGCTTGGTCTTCAGCCTCTGTAGAAAGTTTCGAAGCGCGCTCATAAGCAGCATCCATGGCGTTTCGTTTCTCCTGAACTTTAGCAGTAACCAATTCATCTTGTAGGAGACATCCAGTTACATCGTCCAATAGAACTTGGAGATCGAACAGTATAGTGCTGACTGGCAAGGAGCAAGTTGTGGAGTTAACCTGAGTAAGAAGTTCCTTCATGGTATAGCAAGCGGTGCTATCCTTTTTAAGAACTTCGAATAGGTCTACATCAAGGATTGTTTTCCTGACTTTGTTAAGGAGTACAACTCTAGCATCTGGGACAATGTGTTGCTAGTTAAAACAGTGCCAACCCTAGTGAAAGGGATGTCCTTTTGGGACAATTTAATTTTCATATACCCAATTGGGTCATTTTGTTTTAGGAGAGCTAGTTCCTCTTCAGTCAGTCGAGGTTGGGAAGTTGGGGAAAGTTCCTTATTCAAAGGAGTCGCGTCTATTTCGACCTCCATAGTTTCTTTAGTCTTACCCCCATCATCTTCATCCTTGCCTTGCTCATCGCTTTCTCCTTCGTCGCACGGATCCACCACATCGATGGTATTGGTCTCGCTGCTAATAGCATCAGATTTCGTTCCACCAGCCAAACCACTTTGGGTTTCGTCTTCACCAGAACTTTCTTCTACAGTTTCTTCACTCTCTTGAGAAGAATCAGTCTTGTCCTTTTCAGCATGAGTGATTGTTGGATTCTCTTGAAGAGTTCCAAGAGGAGATTTCAGAAGGGAAGTTTCTGGTGGATTTTCTTTGGACTTGTGGGGTGATCCTTCGTTTTCTTCCTTCAAAGGGGGCGAGGTGCCTTGATCATCGTGTGCCTCCGAAGTTCCAGTCAGGACCGCCATGTTGGAAGATCCTTTGTTTTGCACATAGTTGCTAGAGTCCCCATGAATAGAGGAAGTGATTGGAGCATGAATCCCGATTGGAGGATTTGAAGCAGTGGGATTTGCATTCGAAGTATCCTGCATAAACAAAAAAAAATTAAGAGTATGCACTAAGGTATGAATAACTATCTTTGTTATGAATTCGAATTCAATTACCTGTGGATTATCGGAAGAAATGTTGCTGTCAATATGTTCCAATATTACATTGGAGGTCGAAGGTGGAATTTTGGATGTTGTTGAGGGAGCAACGTCTTTGGGATCAAGCCCAAAAACGTTAGTAGGCTCATGGCCTTTGGAGCTTTCTCTCTCCTTCTTCTTCTTAGAAGCTGTTGGAGAATTTTCACCAGTTTTGGGGTCCTTTTCAGTGGGGCCTTGTTTCCTTTTCTTGGGAGTTGTTGGTGGAAGTTTGCTAGTCTGAAAGGGGTTAAACAAAAGTTAGATCTAAATCATAAACTTCAGTTTACTCGAAACAACAGGGTTAGTTGATTACCTTTGGAATGGAAATGTCTGCTGCTACTGGTGTTGTTGTTGTAGTAGTTATTGTTGTTTTTGGTATTGTTGGAGTTGCATCATCACTAACTTCAATAGCTTGTTGAGAAGTGTTCCCTTCCTTGGATTTTGAAGTAATATTCTTTATCCTAATGGCTGAAAAGTGAAACAATTAAGGTAAAGTGTTAAGGATAAGGGAATTAGAATACAATTGGAATTTTCCCAAGCATTCGCACCTGTGCCTTGATTAGATGTAATCGAAATGGCAGGAAGGTCATAGCGAAGATGTCCTGGGAAATTATGAAGCCAGTAGCGAGCCCATGTCACAGTCTCAGATGGCTTTAATTTCTTTAGAGACTGGTATTTGAACATTTCTTTGCAAGTGAACCACCAAAGGTATGGAGGAAACCAAGCCAGAGCCAGTTCTGAGGTAGGAAACCTAGGAAATTTAGGTGGGTGCATTTCGAGTGCCAACCTATACCTATCCTCAGGTGACAACCCTGAAGGAAGTTTGAGCTTAGAAATTTTTTCTTTAAATTTTTCCTTCAAGGTCTCGGCCGCTTGATGTACAGTGGTTCCCAAGTGTGTGGGTTCATAAGTGGTTTCGAAATAATTTTGAAAAGCCCTAATTTCTTTGACGTGAGTGAACATACCTTTCTTGGAGTGTACCTGCACATTGAACGCGCCAGTTAGCTTTTGTTGAATGGTGAGTGTGTCAAACATGTATGTCTGGTAGAACTTAGTCCACCATTCAAGAAATCCTTTCGCTGTAAAGTGTGTTGGCTCGAAAGGTAAAAGCTCAAACTGAGCAAAGTCTTGGTATTGCTCCTGTTGCAATTTGGCCTCTCTTGCTTTGAACGTTTTGCCTGAGGTTATGGCACTTTGTGTTTGGAACAAAGGTTCAAGAATTAATTGGCACATGCCAAATTATCGAGAAACGAAATTGGGTTGATAAGCCAGAAGGAAAATCTGATTCTTTGTTGGGGTAATTCTTGAGGAAATTAGCCTAGGAAGAAGAAACGCTTTCCAAATGTCCTGCATCTCTTTGCTCTTGACGGCTTCTGAGAGAGGCATTGTGAACCATGATGGTCCACAAGTCCTTTGAGCAAAAGGTGCCATGGACTCTTCGAACTTGTGTCTTTTGGATAAGATCATGATGTATTTAGAAAATTGGACTTTGAAATCATCCTTGTCATCATTTGGAGTGAGTTTTCAAAGCCTTGTGTCTTCGATGCTCCTGTCAACTATTTCTGGGTCTTGTTCGATGATGGTATCAGCGGTTGATAAAGAAGATTCGAACATGGCATTAAGCCATAATTGAAGCAACCAAAAGGGTCCAGCCAGAAGAATGTTCTTTGGAGCATGGGATTTTAAACTAGAAACTGCTGACCTTAAACTCTCATAAAGATCGACAAGTAACAGTTCACTCAGACAAACTTTCCTATTTTCATGGAAATCCCTAGCTAGGGGAATGAACCTACTCGCCACTTGCAGGGATCTGCTGCAAAAAACATATCGTGACAGCCACAAGGTGAGGAAAGCGATATGTTCTACATCTGAGACATCATCCCCTTCAGTATGATAATGGCTGATGAATTTTGAGAAGCTGGCTAGTTTGACATCAAAGTCAATAATGCTGGAATGTTCTTCGTTGTCAGGGATGTAAGTTTCCCCCACTGGTGAAAGACCAATGATGGCAGCTATATCAAAGAAGGTGGGTGTTATCATTCCGCCCGGAAGATGGAAAGTGTTATAAGTGATGTCCCAGAAGTACAATAAAGCAAATAGCAATGGGTGACTGTAGGTGAAGCCTGGTTTCGACAATTTGATTAAGTTATAAATTCCTAATTCTTCCCATTGTTGAGATTTTTTGGATTCCACCTTAGTGAACCAGTTTTGATATGCTACATCTGAAGTGGGGCAGGATCGAAATGGTTTGAAATTACTTTTAATGTAATCTAAAATAAAAGGATCTTTTGGAGGTAAGGTTGGAGTTTCAGTGGTTTTTGAATCAGATGATTCGCTGAGGTCTTCAGTTCCTGCCTTAGGGGCATCCATCTTGTTAAATAAGGGTTTGAATTTATAGCAAACATGAAAAATTTTCCTAGTATATTTCAGAATTTCAAAAACAGTTAAAGGACCCATTAGGGTAAACCTTTTTCCAGCAACAGTGGTAGGGATTAATACCTGAGAAGCGTACAACATTTCTTTCTCTTTGGAGATCACTTGAGGATTGAGTATAGATTGATTCTGATAAATACTCACTTTGCTCTCCATGATGGTTTCCATGTTGATTTTCTTGTTCTTATTCTTTGATAATTTCTTCAATTGTGATGATGTTGATGAAGACATTGTTAAGATTGCTGGAAGTTTTAGGGTTTAGTGAAAAGGAGGGGGATTTCAGAATTTTGGAGAAAAAAGAAGAAAAGACTAAACTGATAAGTTTTATAGAGTGAGTGTAAACACCCACTAAAGGGACTAGGAGTACGTGGAAGTCGTTGATTGGATTCAGAGGGAGGTGGCGTAAGGGCTAGTGTTAGTAATAAGTGTGATTAATAGTAATCATTATTTTGAAACCGCACCATGCTGTGGTAACTGGTCCAAGACGGTTAGGTGCTTAAAAAAGCGTCTTGATTGACGTGGGTAAAGTGATGCACAGTAAATGTCATGATTCTTCAAAAAGACCTATCAAAATCTTGTGAATCTATTTAAAATAAATATTTCTCAAAGGGTTCGAAATACATATTTTAAAGGGGCATTTTGTTGGCTGAAGATTTTGATATTATGATTCGAAATAAAATGATTGGGCTTTGTTTGAATAAAGCAAGTTTGATGATTTAGAATGGAAGAGAATGTTGGTTTCGAATGGAAATATTAAAGTTCAAGGTTTCGAATGGTAGTTGTGGAGTGTAAGTCTAAAGCATTGTTCGAAATAATGAGGAGACTATATCTGTGAGGGTTATTTTCGACACGAATTTGAAATGAAGGTACCAAGGCGTTTGAAATTTAAACGTGAGCGGGATATTGGAAATTCAAAATACATAAGCATTGGAACGTTCGAGGACGCGTGGAGGCTAGAGGGAAGTATTTCTCTGCATGCTTCGAACGTGGAAGATTCTGATAACAAGACCGTTATGGTCGAAATAGTATAAATAGAGGTCTTAGTGTTAGGATTTGGTGTGTCATATCAGTTGTACAAATTCAATAAATATTCAAAATACCGCATGGAGAGGGAAACGAATGCTCGAAAGATGTACGTATGATAACACCAGCATTTACAATTCAATGAAAACTCTTTACATTTTCCAGTTTTGTCTTTCATTCCCGTTTCATTTTTTCTTCAAACATTTTACGTTTCTTGCCTTTACATTAAAGCCTTTACATTCGAAGTCATTTATGCCTTTCTGCATTTAAATACTTTTCTTATGTTCGAACCCTCTAAACACTTAGTAACTTTTGCATCTACTCATTTAATCCTGCCATTTATCCAATTTTAAGTCTTTAAACATTTTTTTATGAACATTCCTAATACCATATAGAAGTTATCCTTCGAACCATTCAGTATAGTAATCGAAGTGGATTGGATATCTTAGAAACAATTCTAATTTAAAAGTCCTGAATATGAATACCAGTTTTACAATTAGACTTAACCAAACAAGTATGTTCCATAGGATCAATCTAGTTGATCCTGCAAGTTACCATAGAAATTGAATAATAGTCATTAAGTTTATTCGATAGTTTGGAAGACTAGCGGTTGTTCACCAGAAATCACTGTGAACAACAGGTCATTTTTGCCTATACATGTCATCATTTTATGAATTCATGCGACACCGACATGCAACAACTTAATTTACATTTATATTACTACTCATCAGTGTCATGCCAATACAGGTCATCATCATCATCATCATCATCATGCAATATTTATGCAATTCATGCATACATCATTTCTACAGCACCAACGGGTTCAATCACAACAATATGCATTATACTTCATACAACATTAACACACAAGGCATAAACCTTCGCCAAGATAATCATCATAAGATAGGAAATATTACATCACATCAACACCAAAATCCTCATGATTAATTCTGCAATAACAACAAATTCATCATTAAAATAGGACATTCTCAATTAATCTAATATACAAAGCGTTTGCATACATTTCACAAAACGACATAACTCGACAATATGAAACACTTGGCCACGCATAAATAGGTTGAATTCTGGTACTAAAAATATTTTTAAGAGAAATTAAATTAAACCAATATTCCAACAATCTGAGCTACGCATCAATCAGATACCCGAAACTCAAGTTATGAATTTTTGATGTTTTATAAGATTTACCAACACCGACAATCTACAGTAACAGACACCGACACCCAAGGCATCATCCTGCAACCCCAAAATTATTCACCTAATGTTATAAAAATTATCATCATATTGTATAAAATGTTTTTATCTTTCCAGCACTTCGAACGATACTCAATTTCGACTTACAGCTCAAAAGTTATGACCAAAATGATTTCACAGTACAAAAACCTGGGATCTGTTACGGCCACCTGTAATGTACATTACGACCCGTAATGCTAAAAATCCAAAATTTGATTTTATTTTTTATGTTTCTTGTACCGAAGTCCCGAGGGAAATTACGGGCACCTGTAATGCACATTACAGACCGTAACGGAGCCCAAAAAATCATATTTTTCATGCGATTTTGTGTGATTTTTCTTGTTTTTCAGCCCTTCAACAAGCCCCAAGTCCCTAGCTTTGACCCCTAATAACCCCAAAACATAGCATATCATATAACACTTGAATCGAGGGGAATAAACACATTACTATTCAATTCATATAATCAATTTCATCAATTAATCACAAAACATCAATGATTCAAGAACACCTACACCAAAATCTAACATTCCATATCATCATCTACCCACAATTATACCACCAATTGGAGAGTCAAAACCCCACCCTTACCTTAGATTGTAGGTTCCTCAAGCTTCAACAATAGTTCTTCCCTTCCCAGCTTTTCCTCTTTCTCGCTTGTGCTTTTCTCTCATTTCTACGATCGATCAAAAATAAGAATACTCTTATCTTCCTCTTGTTTTTACTTATCTAGACTTTGGACTCATAAATCATAAATCTCAACCTCGCCCTCACTTGTTCAAAACAACGTTACCATCTTTCCCTTCTTGCCTTACACTATAGTTCTCTTTATATTATTATAAATAACAATTCTAAATATTATTATTGAATCCAATTTAACCTTAAATAATTATTTAAGCTCTAAATAATTATAAACTGATTAAATCCTCATATTACTCTTATTCCCACACTACTCATAGTACTATGCTCACCAATGCATCATCATAACTCATCACAATTCATATATTCACCAATAGTCATCAATATTCACACTAAATTAATTAAATAATTAATTAACTAACTAATCTAGATTTTTTAGGTGTTACACTTAGACCATTAATACAGTTTTCGACTCAGAGTTATCAACAATTGGCTACTTAAATGACTCAAATAGGAGATTTTCTGTGTGCCCCTAGAGCGTCAGTTCGACCTATTGTACAACCATAACTAGAAGTGCACGTTCGACCAGAGGAAGTAGTCGAAGACACGATCAAACCAGAACAAGAAATTCCTCATGGGGTTGAATAAATCCCTAGGATGGTCGGATGCCCTCCTGTCATTATGATCAATAGAAAACAGAATGTTGACCACGTGGTTAGGCAAGTTGATGGGATGCATTAGATGGAAAGCAGAATCTATAGGCTATTGTCGAACACGTTATGGTGAGAAATGGAATGAACACTGGCCTTCAAAGGCCCAGTTATTCTTCAGTGTTACCTATTTTTTTTTTAAATTCAAAATTACCTAGGGGATGAAAAGTACCAAAGCTTACTAAGTCCGTTGGTGACACCGACGAGTCAATAATCGAACACGTCACTAGTTATCAAATCAAAGCTGGTGACATAGCAAACAATGAGGATTTGAAAATGAAGTATTTTTCGAATCCTCCCATAAAGAATGCACTTACTTGGTTCACAACACTACCTCCACATTCGATCCATACTTGGACTCAGATGGAGAGATTGTTCCATGAACAATTTTATATGTGTTTCCATGGATTTATGGTTGGCTAAATTTTAGCTAACCATGGTTCTATGTTGATGTTGAGTAAGATGGTGCACCATCTTTATCAACTTCTATAACAGGTTTTGCTGTTATGTGTTTTTCTGCAGATGTCACAGAATATGTTGTGACATCCTGAGGCTGATGCAGCATGCGCTGCTTTTATATATCCTTGAAGATTTAATTTGAAGATATGAGTATCTGGAATATTCTATACTCATTATAGGCGCAGGCCAATCAAGGATTTTGTTAGAAACAAGTGCATATTTGATAGGTTACTAAAAAGGACCGATTGAGACTTTTTAGGAAACTTTTTATGAATATTGTTTCTATTTTTGTGGAGAATACTTTGCATAGATTTTTCAGCCGAAGATTTGAGTTGATTGAAGAATCCAAGCCAGTCTAAGCCCAATTGCAGAAGCCTATATAAGGAGTCGTCCAAGACCTAGTTTTTAAGCATAGTTTTTATTATAAAACCTTATGAAAAATAAGGGTTTAGGGTTTGATAGTATTTAGGTTCTCCGTATGTTTTTGTTTGTACGTCCTCATGTATCTCTAATACACTTGAGTTAAATGATTGTGCTTAACAGTTTGTCAAGTTATTGTTCTCACTTAAAGCCTGTAGGCACAAGTTGAGTATTGTTATTGGTTAAAGCTTTTAAATAAACTAAGTAGTTGTAATTGGTGTGTGTGTACTTCCTAACAGTTCTTGGGATTGGAATTGTTTTCTTTGTGATTGGGAGTTTTTATCACTGTTGTGATTGGAAGTGGAATGTATATTTCTCATATCTAGGAGGTGCCTAGGTAGAAGTTGCATTGGGCAGGGATTAGGCGAGAAGTTGTAAACATGGGAGTTTAGCTTTGAACCAGTAATACTGATAGTGGATTTCCTTCCTGGCTTGGTATCCCCCAGAGTAGGTGACTTACATCGAACTGGGTTAACATATCAGTGTGTTCTTTGTTAGAACAAAGTTTGAATCTACTACCCTAAGTCTAAGTTTTGATGATAACAAAATGAAAGGATATTAATTATGTGATTTATATAAGAACTATTTACTACCTAAAATATTACGTTCTGTTTTGCAGAAACTCTGATAGGTATCAGCAAGGAGTACACTTAATCAGCATCAGAATATTGGTCATCAACGTCAGCATCAGAAGATGCTATATCAGAATACCAGAATTAGACAAACAATTCACGCGTATGCTGAAGCTTGATGAACAGAACTGCGCTCAAGACTCTGATAAAGACAACAACAGTTCATCAGCACTTAAGCAGAGTCAGAATGAGCCAAGCCAGAACATGCTTTAAGTTGCAACGGTACTGTGCATTGAAAGCGAATTATTACCAACGGCTTCATTCCAGACAAGATCTGCTTAATAAGGAAAGTTTGTTATTGGCATTGAATCAAGATTATTGCTCCAACGTTCAACAATTTCAGTGCTATATAAACAAGACTATGAAGATTGAATTGGCTAATGCTCTACATCATATTACACGTCTAAAAGCTATTCTACATCTTCTCATTCTCAGTTTGCTAAAAAGCTCCATATCTCCTTACTCAGTATTTTAGCAATCTAGTTTCATAAGCTTAAATTGTGTAACATCACAGTTGTGATACAGTTTTGTAGAAAACATTCACACACCTAGATTTATCGTCTTTATAAGAAAGTGTTTCCTTGACAAACCGAGTTGTGGTTTGCATCAAGAAGGCTTTAGCAGTTGTTAAAGCAGTTTGTAATATTCAGTTGAATATAGTGGATTAAGACCTCGTTGGAGAGAGGCGAAATCACCTTGACGGGTGGACTGGAGTAGTTTGAGATCAAACGAACCAGGATAAAAATATCTTGTTCATTGCATTGATTTTCAGTTTTACAATTCAACCCCCCCTTCTTGTGTTTTTCACTTCTTCAATTGGTATTAGAGCGCCTGGTTCTGAGCTAAAACACCTAACCGTGTCAGTACAAGATCCAGCGTCAGAAAAACACAATGGCAGGAACTTATTCTCACACCAGCAATGACAACCATGAGGACAGAGATAGATTCAGCGGGAAACCTCCAGTCTTTGATGGAGAAAACTTTGATTACTGGAAAGACAGAATTGAAAGCTTATTTCTGGCACATGATGCTGATCTCTGGGATATGGTGACAGATGGATACACGCACCCTGTGAATGAAAACGGTCAGAAGATTGATAGGAAAACAATGTCTGACCAACAAAAGCGTGACTTAAAGAATCACCACAAGGCCAGAACCATCCTTCTCAGCGCCATCTACTATACTGAATATGAAAAGATCTCCAACAGAGACACAGCAAAGAACATTTTTGACTCACTCAGAATGACGCATGAGGGCAACGTTCAGGTCAAAGAAACTAAAGCTCTGGCGCTCATTCAGAAGTATGAGGCGTTCAAAATGGAAGAATCTGAATCCATTGAAACAATGTTCTCAAGATTCCAGATTCTGGTAGCTGGTCTCAATGTTCTGGACAAAGGTTACTCTACTGCTGACCATGTCAAGAAAATCATCAGAAGCTTACCCAAGCAGTGGAGACCAATGGTTACAGCTCTGAAGCTAGCAAAAGATCTCAACAAAATTACTCTGGAGGAACTTATCAGCTCCCTCAGAAGTCATGAGATAGAACTAGAAGCTGACGAGCCTCAGAAGCAAGGTAAGCCTTTAGCATTAAAATCTAACAAAAAATCTGAATCTAAAGTTTTGCAGGCAGTTGAAGAAACATCTGATGGATCCTCATCAGAAGAAGACGAACTCTCCCTCCTCTCCAGAAGAGTAAATCAACTGTGGAAGCAGAGGCAAAGGAAGTTCAGGAATCCCAGAAGATCTGATCAGAACGAGTCTTCTTCCAGATACAGAAGGACAAACTCTTCTTCTGGATACAGAAGATCTGAAGGCTCCTCAAGTAGCAAAAAGCCAAACACCAAGGACATCATCTGCTATGAGTGCAATGAGCAAGGACACTACAAGAGTGACTGCCCAAAGCTTCAGAGGGAAAAGCCCAAAAAGAAGTTTGGAAGAGAAAAGAAGAAAAGTCTCATGGCTACATGGGATGACTCTGACTCGTCTGAAGCTGACTCAGAATCAGATGATGAGAGAGCCAACATAGCTCTCATGGCCAACATTTCAGAAGATAGTGAAGCTTCTGAATCAGACTCAGAATCAGATACTAAAGAGGTATTTCCTAACTTTGCTGTTAATTTTACCAAGGCTGAACTTGCTGAAAGCCTTAATGAAATTCTGGAAAGGTATCAGCAAATTAGAGTTAAATTCAGAGACCTGAAAAGGAATCTTGAATCTGACTCTAATAAGACTGAGAGTCTTAAATTGGAGAATTCTGAGCTGAGAAATAAGATTTCAAAATTAGAAAATACTTTACAAAACTCTCAGAAGGAACCAATTTCTGAAACTCCCAGCAACGCTGATGAGATCATCAAGGAGTATGATCACAGTTTCCAGAAGTTCCTCGCTAAAAGCATAGATAGAAGCAAAATGGCTTCAATGATCTATGGAGTTAGCAGAAACGGCAGGAAGGGAATAGGATACCAAGGTAAGGTTCCTACACCAAGGAATGTCATGGATTTAACCATTAAACACACTCCTCTGAATTCACATTTTGTGTATGGTCACACACATGATATTAAATACACTAGCAGTAAGTACTTTGTGAAACCAAAATTCAACCAGCGTTTTGGTAAATCTAGCAAATCAGGGCCCAAGAAAATCTGGGTACCTAAGGATAAAATAATACATGTTGCAGATATCTTTAGCAGCAAGTCAGAAACACCAGTCATGGTACCTGGACTCTGGCTGCTCGCGACACATGACGGGAAGAAGGCATATGTTCCAAAGCCTGGAACTTAAGCCTGGAGGCCACGTTGGCTTTGGAGGCAATCAGAGGGGAAAGATCATTGGCTCTGGAACTGTAGGTAATGGAAATCTTCCCTCTATTAATAATGTTCTGCTAGTAGATGGATTAATGCATAATCTGTTATCCATAAGTCAATTAAGTGATAACGGTTATGATATAATCTTTAATCAAAAATCATGTAAAGCTGTTAGTCAGAAAGATGGGACTATCCTGTTTAATGGAAAGAGGAAAAACAACATTTACAAAATCAAACTTTCTGAACTGAAAAGTCAGAATGTAAAGTGCCTTCTGTCTGTTAACAACGAGCAGTGGATCTGGCACAGAAGATTGGGGCATGTTAGTATGAGAAGAATATCTCAGATTAACAAACTCAATCTGGTCAGAGGACTTCCTAATTTGAAGTTCAATTCAGATGCTTTGTGTGAAGCATGTCAGAAAGGCAAGTTTGCAAAACCTTCTTTTAAATCTAAAAATGTTGTTTCTACCTTTAAGCCATTAGAACTTCTGCACATTGACTTGTTTGGACCAGTTAAAACTGCTTCAGTCAGTGGCAAGAAGTATGGGTTAGTAATCGTTAAAGTTCTTAAGACACAAGGACGAGTCACACTCTGTGTTTGTTACCTTCTGTAACCAAGTTCAGAATGAAAAGGATCTTAGAATCATTAAAGTCAGAAGTGATCATGGTGGAGAATTTGAAAACAAAGATTTTGAGTCATTCTTTAATGACAGATGCATTATGCATGACTTCTCTTGTCCTAGAACTCCCCAACAAAATGGAGTTGTAGAACGAAAGAACAGAACATTGCAAGAAATGGCCAGAACCATGATCAATGAGACAAACGTTGCTAAGATCTTCTGGGCAGAGGCAATAAACACAACATGCTACATTCAGAATAGAATCTCAATAAGACCTATTCTGGAAAAGACTCCATATGAATTGTGGAAGAACAGAAAGCCCAACATTTCATATTTTCATCCATTTGGATGTACCTGTTTTATGTTAAATACAAAGAATTATTTGAACAAGTTTGACTCTAAAGCACAGAAGTGTATTATGTTAGGATACTCTGAACGCTCAAGAGGGTACAAAGTATACAATACAGAAACACAGATTGTGGAAGAATCAATCAGTGTTCGTTTTGATGATAAGCTTGACTCTGAAAAGTCAAAGCAGAATGAAGTTTTTGCAGATATGGAAATTGAATTTACAGGTTCTGAAGACAACTCATCAGAAGCTCTCAACACGGACACTCCTTCAACGTCTGAAAGGAGCACTGCTAGCAATCCTACAACAGCTGCTGATCAACCTCATAAGAGATTACCCAGAAGCAGCTTGGATCACCCAGAATAAACTATCTTAGGAAGAAAGGAAGATCCAATCAGAACAAGAGCAAGCTTCAGAAACTCTGAAGAAACCCTCATGGGACTTGTGTCTCTGATTGAACCTTCTTCCATTGATGAAGCACTTCTGGACAATGACTGGATTCTGGCAATGCAAGAAGAGCTGAATCAATTCACCAGAAATGACGTATGGGATCTTGTTCCCAGACCAAAAGGATTCAACGTCATTGGAACAAGATGGGTGTTCAGAAACAAGCTAAATGAACAAGGTGAAGTCATCAGAAACAAGACACGACTGGTCGCACAAGGTTATAGTCAGCAAGAGGGGATAGACTATACAGAAACCTTTTCCCCAGTCTCCAGGTTAGAATCTATCAGACTTTTAATTTCATTTGCTGTTAATAGAGGCATCACTCTGTATCAGATGGATGTCAAGAGTGCATTCTTAAATGGTTATATATAAGAAGAGGTTTATGTGCACCAACCCCCTGGTTTTTAAAATACAAAACATCCAGAACATGTTTTCAAACTAAAGAAGTCACTATATGGTCTGAAGCAAGCTCCCAGAGTTTGGTATGAAAGACTAAGTAACTTTCTGTTAGAAAATGAATTCACCAGAGGGAAGGTGGATACTAGCTTATTCTGTAAATCAGTTAAGAATGACATCTTAGTTTGTCAAATTTATGTTGATGATATTATTTTTGGTTCTACTAATCCTTCTCTTGGAAGAAAATTTGCTAAGTGTATGCAGGCAGAATTTGAGATGAGCCTCATGGGGGAACTGAAATTCTTTCTAGGAATTCAGATCAATCAAACCCCAGAGGGAACTTACATTCATCAGAGCAAATACATCAGAGATCTTCTGAAGAAATTTGACCTCTCAGAATGTAAGCCATCAAAGATTCTAATGCATCCCACGTGTATTCTAGAAAGAGAAGAGGTAAGCAAAAATGTAGAACAGAAAGTCTACAGAGGTATGATTGGTTCTCTCCTTTATCTGACAGCTTCAAGACCTGATATATTATTCAGTGTATGTATTTGTGCTAGATTCCAATCAGATCCTAGAGAATCTCACTTAACAACTGTTAAGCGAATTTTCAAGTATCTGAAAGGTACTACTAATCTGGGTTTGTTTTATAGAAAATCTAGTGATTACAGTTTAGTAGGCTACTGCGATGCTGACTTTGCTGGAGACAGAGTAGAGCGTAAAAGTACTTCTGGAAGCTGCCAGTTTCTGGGAGAAAATCTGATCTCTTGGTCCAGCAAAAGGCAATCAACAATTGCGCTATCAACAGCAGAAGCTGAGTACATAGCAGCAGCAGGATGTAGCACACAAATGCTCTGGATGAAAAGTCAGCTTGAAGACTTCCAGATTTTTGAGAGTAACATTCCTATACTATGTGACAATACTTCTGCTATTTGCTTAATTAAGAATCCCATTTTACATTCTAGAGCTAAGCATATAGAAATAAAACATCACTTCATTAGGGACTATATTCAGAAAGGAATTTTGAACTTAAAATTTATAGATACAGACCATCAATGGGCTGATATCTTCACTAAACCCCTTTCTGAAGATAGGTTTAATTTCATTCTGAAACATCTCAGCATGAAAATCTGCCCAGAGTGAAAATGTTTTAATTCCATATATTTATCTTCAGAATGTACTTGTTTTACTGTGAACTTCTGATCAATCTCCTTTCAGAAAGATAGAACATGCAGATTGTATCAGATGCTAGTCTTAAAGATCTGAGAGTTTAAGCTCAAGGACAGACGTGCTGATCACTAAATCAAACAAGTGTCATCCAATCATCAGCATATCTCTGAAGCAGAACACGTGTGCACGCTTCTGAGAAGGCAAAACGCTGATTGGGTGCATTGAGACACATGTCTGGTAACCGTTTCAAGTATCTTTCTCAAATCCCCCAAAATCAGCAAGCATTAATTGAAAGTAATCATGTTTTTAAAATGTAATCATGATTTTATTTCTCTTTATTGAAAACGTTTACTCTTTCAAAATATTCTGAACCCTATTTAAACACGTTAACCTCTCACTTTAATCTTTTACAGTTTCTCATTATCTCTCATATATTCTCTGCATTTTTCTGTGTTCATCTCTTTCAAACCCATTTTCTCAGTTTTTCTCAAAAATCCCTAAGTGTGAACATGGTAACCTCCAGCAGTGCTTCTGCAGGTTCTCAGAAGAAAGCATCATCTGAACAGTATCAAGTCCCATTCAGAACACTCCTCACTCCAGTGAAGAATCTTGAAGTGTTATCTGAATTGATCATTGATTTTGGCAGTCTGAAGGAAAATGGCTTTGACTTGACAGAAGAAGTTAGGGCACAGAAATGGGAAAGGTATTTTGACAGGTTGGTTGGACCAACATTCCCAATGCTAGTCAAGGAGTTCTGGATTCATGCAACTGCTTCAACGCATCAAGTCACCTCCTACATAATGGGGAAGAAGATTGTGATCACATAGGATCACATAGCAAAGTTGATTGGTTACAGTGGCGGTGGCGTCCGCTGTATTGATATGGCTGAAAGATGTGCTGACGTGGGCGTCATAGCAGAAAGGATTTTTACCCTTGGGTTGCCCAGCAGCAAGATCAGAGATCTGAAGGATCACCACAGAGTTTGGGCGAAGATAATTCTGGGGTGTTTTAACCATAGGAAGCCAACCAGTTCCCCTGATTACATAAATATAGATCAGCAGTTTCTGATCTATTTTATCAATCAGAAGGTAAAAATCAACTTGGCTCATCTTTTGTTTAATCACCTCAGAACAAGTGTGAAGGAAACCAGGGAAGAAGAAAGAACCAAGAGGGATTGGATACCCTTTGGAAGGTTAATATCAGATATTCTGACTGAGAATAGGCTGATAGAGCACCTGGTTGAAGCTCAAGAGTTAAGCACCATTGGACCAACGGTTGGGAAGCCTCTGAACGCGAAGAATATGAAGAAAATGAAGTTAATAGAGAACATCAAAAAGGAACCCAGCATTACTCCTATTGCAGGTATCACCAGCAGAAGAGTTCCACTGAGTGACTTTCCTCTATTTTCTGAGATAGAATCTAAACCAGTGGTGGTTCTCAGATATTTGGATGCGTGCAAGGCTGACGGTACAGATCCCAATCTGAATATCAAAGATCTGCACCAATCTCAACCAGAAGTTACACTGAAGAAGACGAAGAAAAGGAAGGCCCCTTCAGAAGGAACATCCCAGCAGACACCCAAGAAAAGAGGTAATTTATCTGCTGCTTCTGTTTTAAATTCTTCTACTATTCCAACATCTATCCCAACTCCAACCTCTCATAGAATCTCAATCCCCATCCCAACAATAGATGAAACAGAACCAGAAGATGACCCTTCTGAGGCACTACAACTCAGAAGACCCCGAACCAAACATCCCAAACCAACAATTTCAACAACATCAGCAATTGACAAAGTGCTGTCTGACAATCCAAACTCTGAACCAGAACAACCTCTCTCACCCATTCCAGAAGAACCACATATCCCTGAACAACCAGAAATCCCCCCTCCTTATCCATTTTCATGTTTTCTTTGCTTATCTGCTGTACTGTTTTGTTTGATTCTGAATATTTTAATATGACAAGTTTTTCTTCTCTAATTGTTTTAGCACTTCACTTACACTTTTTGATTGCTGACAAAAAGGGGGAGAACAAGAATGATATTTTTGTTAATAACGGATTACTAAGACAGAAAATCTCAAACATTCTAACTCTGATATACTTGAATATGTTTTCTGTTTTTGCTTAAGTCTACAGATACAAGAATGCTCTCTGATACTCTGAAGACCAAAGCTCTGATACTCTGACCTGCTCTAATACGCTGACCCAAAGCAAAGCTCTGACTCTGATCTGAAGCTCTGCTCTGACATTCTGATCTAAAGCTTCTGATAGTCAAACTCTGATATTCTGATGTTCAAAGAAAGGCAACAAAGATCTGATCCTGAAGAACTCTTGGAATCAAAAAGGGAAGTAATAAATTCAGGGGGAGTATCTCTCAACTCTGACATCTCTTTATCCCTTATCTTTGATAACCTCTTACTCTGATACATCTTATCATTTAGTTATCTCTGATACTCTTTCACGTTATTTTCAATTAAAAATATATGGTTTTTGTCATCATCAAAAAGGGGGAGATTGTTAGAACAAAGTTTGAATCTACTACCCTAAGTCTAAGTTTTGATGATAACAAAATGAAAGGATATTAATTATGTGATTTATATAAGAACTATTTACTACCTAAAATATTACGTTCTGTTTTGCAGAAACTCTGATAGGTATCAGCAAGGAGTACACTTAATCAGCATTAGAATATTGGTCATCAACGTCAGCATCAGAAGATGCTATATCAGAATACCAGAATCAGAAGAACAATTCACGCGTATGCTGAAGCTTGATGAACAGAACTGCGCTCAACACTCTGATAAAGACAACAACAGTTCATCAGCACTTAAGCAGAGTCAGAATGAGCCAAGCCAGAACATGCTTTAAGTTGCAACGGTACTGTGCATTAAAAGCGAATTATTACCAACGGCTTCATTCCAGACAAGATCTGCTTAATAAGGAAAGTTTGTTATTAGCATTGAATCAAGATTATTGCTCCAACGTTCAACAATTTCAGTGCTATATAAACAAGACTATGAAGATTGAATTGGCTAATGCTCTACATCATATTACACGTCTAAAAGCTATTCTACATCTTCTCATTCTCAGTTTGCTAAAAAGCTCCATATCTCCTTACTCAGTATTTTAGCAATCTAGTTTCATAAGCTTAAATTGTGTAACATCACAGTTGTGATACAGTTTTGTAGAAAACATTCACACACCTAGATTTATCGTCTTTGTAAGAAAGTGTTTCCTTGACAAACCGAGTTGTAGTTTGCATCAAGAAGGCTTTAGCAGTTGTTAAAGCAGTTTGTAATATTCAGTTGAATATAGTGGATTAAGACCTCGTTGGAGAGAGGCGAAATTACCTTGATGGGTGGACTGGAGTAGTTTGAGATCAAACGAATCAGGATAAAAATATCTTGTTCATTGCATTGATTTTCAGTTTTACAATTCAACCCCCCCTTCTTGTGTTTTTCACTTCTTCATTCTTTACATTTTGCAAGTTATATTTTGTGCATTGTTTTTATTGTTGTTGTTCTGTCAGCAAATGTTATAACATATGTCGTGACATTTTGTGTTATTGAGAATCAGTCTTGACTTCTGATATTGTGAGTGCCTTAGCATCAAGAGCAGGCGCCCTATTCTGGTTACTGAGTGATATTCAGGGATATATTTTAAGGAAATATGGAGAAAGAATGAGGATATAACAACAAACCACCAATGTAGGATGGTTCAAACTATGACTGGTGGAAAGTTAGAATGATAGCTTCTCTGAAAGCTATGGACAACAAAACTTGGAAGACTATTTTAAAAGGATGTAAGCATCATGTTATAAAGGTCATTGACAAATATGGAAAAGAGATTGAAACTGACACAATTAAACTTGAAGAAGAGTGGGGTGACAACGACGATAAAGAAGCCATTGGAAACTCCAAGGCTTTGAATGCTCTATTCAATGGGGTTGACAAAAATGTGTTCAGGTTGATTAAAACATGTATTATAGCCAAGGAAGCTTGGGAAATACTCAAGACAACTTATGAAGGTACCTCTAAGGTGAATATTTCAATACTTTAGCTTCTCACCTCAAAATTCGAGAACTTGAAGATGGAAGATGATGAGACAATTCAAGAATATCAGATGAAGATTCTTGAAATTTCCAGTTCATCAAGTTCCTCGGGAGAGAAGATATCAGAAGCAAAGTTGTTCAGGAAGATTCTTAGGTCCTTACCTAGGAAATTTGGCACGAAGGTCACAACAATTGAAGAAGCTCAAGACATTAACAACATGAGAGTTGATGAACTTATTGGGTCACTTCAAACATTTGAATTAGATATTTGTGACAAGGCTGAGAAAAAGAACAAATGCATAACTTTTGTATCTAACACTAAAGATGATAAAGGTCAAGCTGAGCTGGATATTGATGAGGATATGTCTAATACCATTGTTCTTCTTGGGAAGGAAATTAATAAGGTATTAAAAATACTTGATAGAAGAGGAAGTCCATATGTCAATAACATAAGAGAAGCCAAGTTAAAGCAGAAGCATTCAATGTTTTGAATGTGAAGGATTTGGTTATATTAGACCTGAATGTCCAAATGTTCTCAAGAAGCAGCAAAAAGGTCTCACTACATCTTGGTCTGATGATGATAAGTCAAAAGATGAAGACAATTCTGAGACTACCAAATTGGTGTTGGCTCTATCTGGAAGATGGACAGATGAAGTTGAAGCTTGTGATGAGAAAGATATTTATGAAGACCTGGATGTGTCCTACAGGGATACTTGTAACAAGTGTGAAGAAAGCCTCAAGAAAGAAGAAGAGCAAAAGAAGATCTTTGCTGATTTGGAGAATGAGAGGAAGCAACTCCTTAGTTATGTTTCTCATTTACAAACTGAGGTAACACGCCTAAATTCCAAGCTTGATAACTTGAATGATTCTATAAATTTGGGGAAAGAGAATGAAGATACCAAAGTTCATTATTAATATGATAATAAACTGAGGAGAATGTCAGAGGAGAAGGTCTTTCCTGTTGAGAAGAAGAAAGAGATCAACATGTCCAAGCACATGTTACAAAATCCTGGTAGAAATAATGAATTTCCAAATCAACCTCAATCTACTTGGAGATGCCACTACTCTGGTGAGTCTGGTCATATAAAGCCTTTTTGTTTCAAATTATATGGAGATCAAAAGTCTTCAGTGCATTAAAAGGATAATAAAATAAGCAGGAAGAGAAGTGTTGAAAATAGGGATATTAATCTTATAGCTTATACTTTCTTGAGAGACTCAACTAGTAAAGAATGGTACTTTGATAGTGCTTGTTCTAGACATATGAAATGGGTTCAAAAGATGTTAGGGGATATAAAACCACATCCCATATGTTTTATGAGATTTGGTGATGGGTTTAATGGAGAAATTAAAGGGGTTAGAAAACTGATGTGTGATGGTTGTCCCAGGTTAGAAAATGTGTTGTTTATTAAAGGATTGACTGCTAATCTTATTAGCATTAGTCAACTATGTGACAAAGGTTTGTTAGTAAACTTATCAAGATCAAAATTTATAGTAAATGATGAGAAAGAAGTTGTTCTAATGAAAGGGGTAAGGTCCAAAGAAGACTGCTACTTATGGGAATCTCAAATAGTTGCTTACTCATCCACATGCTCGACTACCAATAAGGACGAAGTGAAGCCATGGCACAAGAAACTTGGAAATCTTCATTTCGAGAAAATGAAAGAAGTCATCTCTGAAGGAGAAATTAGAGATATATGTAATACGGTGGGATAACTGACTTGGTTTTGCGCTTTATCGCAAATATTGAGGATAGCAAGAGTCGCCACCGACTTTTATTTTATCCAATAAAGAAAGGGTGAAAACAATAGGAAAGACCTTGAAGATTTTAGAGTTTGGAAGATAGGTTATGAAAAGGGAAGGTATTAGCACCCTTTTCATTTGTAGTTATGTACGGGCTCTTAAACGCTATCTCACTTTGTTTTGAAATGCTTTGTGTTGTGTATGTTTGAAAATTCCTAAGTACGACAACTTTGTAATGATTCTTGTATCAGTTAAGAATGCGTACAAAGTGTTTGTTTTTGAAAATATTTCAGAGAAAGTGTTTTGTGAAAAAAGGTGTTTTGAAAAAAAGTGTGAGCAAGCGATTAACAATATTCTACCCTTACTCAAGTTTGTTTGTGTTATTTTCCTCATCCTTTAGATAGTTCTACCCTACCATTAGTTAGTAGGAAGCCCTATTGTTAGATGTGAAGGGACAAGCACGGGTCATCGTACAGTCATAAAGGTAACTTGTAGGGGCACTTTAGCAATATATCATAAGGGACTAAGATCGTTTACCGAAGGCAGCATCGAAGGATCATTGAGGGACTACGATCTTTTTAATCGAGGGTCTTTTCTAAAGCATCCCCATGTTCGAGGGACATGACTGTTTAATCGAAAGGCAACAAGTGAGGTTACCCTAGAGGTGCGTGTTTGAAAAGTGTTTTGATTCAATTATTTTATCTTTGAAAATTAGGGTTTTCTAAGTTCAGTTATTAGTCTTGTCATACAATCCTATTAAGCTAAACAATTATAAGGAAAGCGGTAAATGCAGAAATTAAAGGGTCATACGCTATTACAAAGCTTCGGGAAGGGGGGGGGGTACAAATAATAAAGTCGGGGAAAAAAGTAGTAAACCCTAGTTAAACTATTACAAACTGTAAGCAGGTACATAATTGGAAAAATAATGAAACACGCGACATTAATAAAATAGGCGAACTTGTAAAATAAATGAAACGAGAAAATAAATTGTTTTTGTGATTTTTTGGCGAAAAGAAGTTTGATGATTTACCTAAAACCTAATTGATTTTAATTAATTAAAAAATGATTAATTAGTGAAAAACCTAAAAACCTAAATTGATTGATTAAATAAAAACCTAAAAAATTTAATTAGGGTTAATTAAAAAAACCTAAAAGCTAAAATAAGGTTTATTAAAAAATATATTGAAAAAAGGTTTTGTAAAAGATTTTGTGAAGTTAAAGAAAAAAGGGTGAAAAAAGAGTAAGAAACATATAAATAAACCAAAGGGTAGGGGTGGATGTTGAACCCACACCCTCAAGCATTCTCCACGCATAGCTTACCACTATACCAAGATGTTGTTGGTGTCAAGATCTAGCTTCAACGTGTTTTGTACTCTATCGTGCAAAAATATGAAAATATGAGAATTTTGGAAAAATCGGGGATCAAACTCGTGACCTGGGAGACCAATGTCTTAGCGTGCACATTTCTGCCACTGGGGTGGCTATACATCCATTCACTTATATCAATCTATCTATCTATATATATATATATATATATATATATATATATATATATATATATATATATATATATATATATATAGTCATCTTCTTCTACCGGAGAGGCGCCAGAGCCCTAGCTCTGGTCGTCTTCTCCGGCGACCTTCTTGTATCAACCCTGTAAAATAGACATAATTAACAATCCAGAAACACCTCACCCCCCTAAATCAAGGGTTGCGAATCCAATGGAAGTATTTTTGTGGCCTAAAAATCCAGGGTTTTTGAGATATGGTGCAAACAAGGTAGATTGATGTGAGAATGGTGGTTCACGATTCTTACTGCATGGGACCCCTGCGATTGTTCTACCCTGCACTAACAAACCTCATGAACACATTAGTAACATTAATACATGTTAAAGCAAGCAAAAAATCAATATATGAATGCTATGAAAATTATGAAACTGGAGATGCCATGTCACGAGATTTCATGTGTTTGGGATCATCAAAATTGCTCCAATCTTACCCTGGGAAAGAAATCGAGTTGATGAGATGGCTAGTTTATGGTGAAAGGGTTTGTAATAAGGATTTGGAGATTTTAGGGTTTCTTTGAAATTTTGATATTTTTGATAAGTTTGTGAGGCAAATGTTTCCTGGCTTGTATGAAGAGAATTAGAGAATATATAGTGAAATATAGGTCAAAGAAAATATGGGCTTGGTCTTTGTAAGAAAGGCCTATGTCTTTTATTTTATTTTATTTTGCATTATTAATGAATAAATAAAAAATAATTAAAATAAAAATAGGTCAAGGTGTGTAAGAACAAGATTTTAGGTGTATGAGGAGTGTAATACACATTTGGACTCTTTAACCATGGCCCAATAGCCCAAAACAACAAGCTTGCTCACTTTGAACTTCATGCATTTGCTCAAAATTTCCCAACTTGCAATGGTCATAACTCTCTCAATTTTCATCTTTTGAAGGTGATCTTTGACCTTTTGGAAATATAAAGATGTCCTATACAATATCTATGTTTATCATTTTTTTTCTTTTGAAGACTTTATCTTGATGTAAGTTGCCTTGCGTAAAGTGTCTTTTTGTTGACTTTTGAAATGATATATAATGTATTGGCTTATATCTCTCAAGTGATGCACTTTTTGGACTTAATCTTAGAGATACTAAGTTGTAGAGAATTGAACTCCCTTCAAAATGAGCATTGGTTGGGGAAAATCTGATGAAGCATGTGAAAGTTGTGCTTGGTCAAAGTTCAGTTGACTTCTCCTAAGGAAACCCTAATTTGGCAACTTTTTTACTTTTGATGATTTGGGGGATTTTCTTGAGGAATCATGATCAAAACTTGATCAAATGATGAATTTGACTTTAAAAACTTGATGTTGACCAAAAATCTGGAGGTTTGACTGTATGTTGACCATATTTGACTTTTTACCCAATACATTTGATTTTCCATCACATGAGCCATTGACTAAGCAAACTTGTGATTTAAGGCTTAAAACTTAACATGAGCACTTCTATGGACATATGAAGAACCCTGAAATCCACTTGAGACCTTGGGAACCCAATCTTCCTTGATAAATACAAAAACCTAGTTGTGAGTCTATTGCTTAGGAGGAGAATTTGTCTGATCAATTCTTGAGCATTTGAGAATCCTAGGAGAATGTCTTGAATAAAATGAGAGAGCAAATTTTGGGGTACAACAGCTGCCCTTGTTCAATCTTCTTAAACCTAAAGAGTTAGATTGGCATGTCCGCCATTCATGACTTGAAGGTGGAAGATGATTGAACACTTAAGTGCCCAAAAATTTGCACTCGCCTATGCAAGAAGTAACATTGTTGGTGGATAATATTACTTGAATGGGATTAAAGATGCCATTCGAAGAGATGACAAAATGTATTTGGAGGTGGGCTTGCAGATGCCATCCAAAGTAATTGTTAATAAGAGTGTCAGAATAAGTCTATGTTCGAATGTATCTGAGAAGTATATTAGAACCTGTGTTAGAATGAATCTACGCCTGACTGTATCTAAATAATTATCATAATGAATCGTTGCTTGACTGTATCTGAAGAATGATTTCCAGAATGACTCTCTGGGGAAGGTGCTTTGAGTAACTTATTTTCAGATTTAGTCTATGAGGGAAGTGTTTCTCAGATTTAGTACCTAAAATAAATGCTTGTTCTGTAGATAGTCGCTCCGTCCTGTTTCAGAAATTGGTTTAAACTCTATTTTTGTTGGTAAACCCATCCTGTTTCAGAAGTTCATACCACCTGGTGATAAAGATAGTCACCCCGTCCTATTTCAGGAATTGATCTTCACCTGGTCATAAAGATAGAAAGATAGTTTCCCCATCCTGTTTTAGGAGTTAATCTTGTTAGAACATAGTTTGATTCTATAACCCTCGTAAGAGTTTTGATGATAACAAACACAAAGAACAAATATGCACTCTAAATTTGTGTTCTATTGTGTACAAAAGTTCTGACAGAAGTGGATAAGAAGTTAAGCCACAAAGGTGCTCAAGCTGAGTAAGCAGACTGATATCAGAATGTTCAGAAGAATGAAGATCAGAATTTGCTCTAAAGAGAAAGACATCTTAATTCTGAATGGAAGTCTAACATGCAAACAGAACCTTATGATTATGACTTCCCAAGTTCTGAAGCAAAGCAGCTAGCAAGTTCCTTATGTTCTGAAGCGTTACTTTTCCATCAAAGCAATATCAATTACAACGGCTACAATTAGACAAGGATCTTCATATTATGGAAAGTGCATTAAGTGTCAATTATCATATTTCCATTTGGACAGATTGCCACGCCTATTTAAACAAGCACCAAGGCTAAATCGTTTAAGATTTACACAACTGCTTCATACAATCTCTCAACGCTTCAAAATGATATTCATATTATTCTCTAAAATCGTGTAATACATCACAAGTTTGTGATACATTTTTTGTAACTAAAAACAACTAGTACACAAATTATTTCTTCTTTTGATTAGTGAATTTCCTTGAGATAAACCGGGTTATAGTTGTACTCATGAAGACTTTGGCAGTTGTCAAAGTAGAATTTTAATCAGTTTGATTAGTTAATTAAGTCCTCGTTGGAGAGAGGCGAAATAACCTTGGCGGGTGGACTGGAGTAGTTTGAGATCAAGAGAACCAGGATAAAAATCATTGTGTCAATTGCTTTTGATTTTTAAGTTTCAATTCAAACCTCCCTTCTTGTGTTTTTCACTTCTTCAAATCTCTGTTCGGTCGTATAGATAGTTTCCCCATCCTGTTTCGGGAGTTAATCTTCAACTTGTTCATGTAGATAGTCGCCTCGTCCTGTTTCGAGAATTGATCTACAATTTGCTTTCACAGATAGTTGCCCTGTCTTGTTTCAGGAATTAATCTGTGTCTAGTCATCTAGATAGTTGCCCCATCTTGTTTCAGGAATTAACCTGAGACATGATTTTTGTTTGTCGTAGATATAGTTGCCCCGTCTTGTTTCGGGAATTAATCTCTGACCTGGTCACATAGATAGTTGCCCCGTTTTGTTTCGGGAATTAATCTTGGACCTGTTTGAGAATTGTTGATGATATTCGTCTATTTGTAGATTTTACCTGAAAATATAAAGCGTTAGATGTATGCAATGTCATGATGTATGAAATGCATTGCTTAATGATGTTCTCAAAGTAAATGAGAGTGTGCTATATGCATTTCATATACATATGCTATGATATTTATAAATGATGTTTGAATGTGAAATGTTGTTGAAGTGTATTGGTAGATTTGTATAACATCCCTGACTAGGGAAAATAAATCCTTGACTGTTGTTGGGGATGAAGAATACGTGTAATCCTAAATCTTTGTATAGAATGTCTCCTTTGGGAATTCCTGCTTTCTGTTTAAGGAAACTCCGCTGGGGAATGTGATTTTAGCTTGGGGAGAAAAGTTCAAGAACATTGGTTGTTCACTACTCTACCGGGGAATTTAATTCTGATATACCCTGACTGGGGATAAAAGATATGGATAACCTTTCGAGGTGTTTCTTGACTGAGTTTTTGATATGGATGCCGACTCGTCTGGGGAGAATAAGATTAACTAATATCTGGTTTAATTTCATATTGTTAGAACATAGTTTGATTCTACAACCCTTGGTTAAAGTTTTGATAATAACAAAATACATAGAATAATTTTATTTCTAAGATATATATAAAGAACATTTGTGCTCCTTAAAATTATGCCTTATATATGCAGAAGTTCTGATGGAATCAACATCAGAAGGGAATCAGCTCAGAAGATCAGCAACCTATGGTACACGCTGAAACACTAAAGTTTGATGACCAGAATCTACGCCTAAAACAAATACACTCAGACTCTGATCAAAGACATCTTTACTAAGTCATCAACACTCTGAAGCGTTATCTGCAGATACAACAAAGAAGACTCTGAAGCGTTACTAGTCATTCAAGACAGAATTAAATGCTAACGGCTTTCTTCAGACAAAGATCTTCTACAAAAGGAAAGTGCATTATTATCATTAAACCTGCCTTATGGACAACGTATCCTTACTTGCCTATATAAACAGGACTTCTTGTGAAAAGAAGCACGGACGTACGCACTCAATTTTGCTAAGCCATCAAAACCACGCATATTCAAAGCTTAAGCAAAGTCATCTCATTCCAAGCTTATTTTAGTGTAATTATCACAGTTGTAATATACAGTTTTGTAAGAAAACAAAAACACACTTGTTCAATTCATTTGTAAAAGAAGTTCCTTGAGATCAAACCGGCTTGTGGTTGTACTCAAGAAGACTTTAATAGTTGTTAAAGTAGTTGTTGTAACTCTTTGAGAATAGTGAATTAAGACCTCGTTGGAGAGAGGCGAAATCACCTTGACGGGTGGAATGGAGTAATTTGAGATCAAACGAACCAGGATAAAAATACTGTGTTGTCAAGACTTTTGTTTTAAGTTTTACAATTCAACCCCCCCTTGTTGTGTTTTTCACATCTTCAATTGGAATCAGAGCGCCTGGTTCTGAGCTTTAACACTTAACCGTGTCAGTACAAGATCCAGCGTCAGAAAAACACAATGGTAGGACCAAGTCAAAATATCAGCAATGACAACAATGAAGAAATGGATATATTCAGTGGCAAACCTCTAGTCTTTGATGGAGAAAACTTTGACTGCTGGAAAGACAGAATTGAGAGTTTCTTTCTGGCCCATGATGCTGATCTGTGGGACATGGTAAATGATGGATACACGCACCCAGTGGATGGACGTGGTCAGAAGATTGATAGGAAAATGATGTCTGATCAGCAAAAGCGTGAGTTCAGAAATCATCACAAGGCCAGGACAATTCTTCTCAGTGCCATCTAATATTCAGAATATGAGAAAATATCAAGCAGAGAAACTGCTAAGAATATGTTTAACTCTCTGAGAATGACGCATTAAGGCAACATTCAATTCAAAGAAACAAAATCCCTTGCGCTCATTCAGAAGTATGGGGCATTCAAGATGGAAGACAATGAATCAATAGAAGCTATGTTTTCAAGATTTCAAATTCTTGTTGCTAGTCTAAAAGTTCTTGACAAAGGATATTCCACCGCTGATCATGTCAAAAAGATCATCAGAAGCTTGCCAAAATAGTGGAGGCCAATGGTCACAGCGCTTAAGCTAGCCAAGGATCTCAACAAAATCTCTCTGGAGGAACTTATCAGCTCCCTCAGAAGTCACGAGATAGAGCTAGAAGCAGATGAACCTAAAAAGCAAGGTAAGCCATTAGCATTAAAATCTAACAGAAAATTTGACTCCAAAGTTTTGCAGGTTGTGGAAGAAACCTCTGATGGATCCTCATCAGAAGAAGATGAATTGTCTCTTCTCTCCAGAAGGGTGAACCAACTATGGAAGCAGAGGCAAAGGAAGTTCAGGAATCCCAGAAGATCAGAAAATCAGAATGAATCTTCCTCCAGATACAGAAGGTCAGAATCCTCCTATGGAAACAAAAGATCTGAAGGCTCCTCAGGATACAAAAAGCCAAACTACAAAGACATCATCTGCTATGAGTGTAACGAGCAAGGGCACTACAAAAGTGATTGCCCAAAGCTTCAGAAGGAGAAGCCCAAAAATAAGTTTGGCAAAGAAAAGAAGAAAAGTCTCATGGCTACATGGGATGATTCTGATACATCCGAAGCTGACTTAGAATCAGATGATGAAAGAGCAAACATAGCTCTCATGGAAAACATATCTGAAGACAGTGAAGCTTCTGAGTCAGACTCTGAATCAGATACATAAGAGGTATTCCCTGACTTTACTATTAATTTTACTAAGGCTGAATTAGCTGAAAGCCTTAATGAAATTCTGGAAAGGTATCAACAGATTAGAGTCAAATTCAGAAACCTAAAAAGGAATCTTGCTTCTGACTCTGATAAGACTGAGAGTCTCAAATTGGAGAATTCTGAGTTAAAAGATAAAATTTCAAAATTAGAAAATCAAATGCAAAACTCTCAGAAGGAAACAATCCATGAAACTCCCAGCAATGCTGATGAGATCATCAAAGAGTATGATCACAGCTTTCAGAAGTTTCTAGCTAAAAACATAGACAGAAGCAAAATGGCTTCAATGATCTATGGAGTTAGCAGAAATGTCAGAAAAGGGAGTGGATATCAAGGTAAGGTTCCTACACCAAAAAATGCCATGGATTTAGTTATAAAACGTACTCCACTTAATTCACACTTTATATATGGGCACACACATGACATAAAATATACAAGTAGTGATTACTCTGTCAAACCAAAATTCAAACAGAGTTTTGGTAAAACTAACAAATCAGGACCCAAGAAAATGTGGGTACCTAAGGATAAAATAATACATGTGGCAGATACATTTAGCAGCAAAACAAAGACACCAGTCATGGTACCTGGACTCTGGCTGCTCACGACACATGACGGGAAGAAGGCATATGTTCCAAAGCCTGGAACTTAAGCCTGGAGGCCACGTAGGTTTTGGAGGCAATCAGAGGGGAAAGATCATTGACTCTGGAACAGTAGGTAATGTAAATCTTCCCTCTATTAGTAATGTTTTATTAGTTGATGGATTAATGCATAACCTGTTATCCATAAGTCAATTAAGTGATAACAGTTATGATATAATCTTCAATTAAAATTCATGCAAAGCGGTTAGTCAGAAAGATGGGACTATCATATTTAATGGAAAGAGGAAAAACAACATTTATAAAATCAAACTTTCTGAACTGAAAAGTCAGAATGTAAAATGTCTTCTTTCTGTTAACAACGATCAATGGATCTAGCACAGAAGATTGGGACATGTTAGTATGAGAAGAATATCTCAGATTAACAAACTCAATCTGGTCAGAGGACTTCCTAACCTGAAGTTCAATTCAGATGCTCTGTGTGAAGCATGTTAGAAAGGAAAGTTTGGAAAACCTGCTTTCGAATCCAAAAACGATGTTTCCACCTCTAAGCCATTAGAACTTCTGCACATTGACTTATTTGGTCCAGTAAAAACTGCCTCAGTCAGTGGCAAGAAGTATGGGTTAGTAATCGTAGATAACTATAGCAGATGGACATGGGTAAAGTTATTAAGACACAAGGACGAGTCACACTCTGTGTTTGTTACCTTCTGCAACCAAGTTCAGAATGAAAAATATCTTAGAATCATCAAAGTCAGAAGTGATCATGGTGGAGAATTTGAAAATAAAGACTTTGAATTATTCTTTAATGAAAAAGGAATTCTGCATGACTTCTCTTGTCCTAGAACTTCCCAGCAAAATGGAGTTGTAGAACGAAAGAACAGAACATTGCAAGAAATGGCCAGAACCATGATCAATGAGACTAACGTTGCTAAGATCTTTTGGGCAGAAGCAACAAACACAGCATGTTACATTCAGAATAGAATCTCCATAAGACCTATTCTGGAAAAGACTCCATATGAATTGTGGAAGAATAGAAAACCCAACATTTCCTATTTTCACCCATTTGGATGTATATGTTTTATTTTGAATACAAAAAATTATTTGAACAAGTTTGACTCTAAGGCACAAAAGTGCATTATGTTAGGATACTCTGAATGCTCAAGAGGGTACAAAGTATACAATACAGAAACACAGATTGTTGAAGAGTCAATCAGTGTTCGGTTTGATGATAAGCTTGACTCTCAAAAGTCAAAGCAGAATGAATTCCTTGCAAGTATGGAAGTTGAACTCACAGGTACTAAAGACGACTCAGAGGCTCTCAACAGAGACACCCCCTCAACATCAAAAGAGTCACTATAAGCAATCCAGCACATTCTGTTGATCAACTCCAGAAAAGACCATCCAGAAGCAGAATTGATCACCCAGAAGAAACAATCCTAGGAAGGAAGGAAGATCCAATCAGAACAAGGTCTACCTTTAGAAACTTTGAAGAATCCCTCACGAGACTTGTTTCTCTGATTGAACCAACAACAATTGATGAAGCACTTCTAGACAATGACTGGATTCTGGCAATGCAGGAGGAGCTAAATCAGTTCACAAGAAATGACGTATGGGATCTGGTTCCCAAACCAAAAGGATTCAACGTCATAGGCACAAAATGGGTGTTCAGAAACAAACTGAACGAACAAGGTGAAGTCATCAGAAACAAAGCACGGCTGGTAGCACAAGGTTATAGTCAACAAGAAGGGATAGACTATACATAAACCTTTGCTCCAGTCTCCAGGTTAGAATCTATCAGACTTTTAATTTCATTTGCTGTTAATAAAGGCATCACTCTGTATCAGATGGATATCAAGAGTGCATTCTTAAATGGCTATATAGAAGAAGAGGTTTATGTGCACCAACCCCCTGGTTTTGAAAATTCCAAAAATCCAGAATATGTTTTCAAACTAAAGAAGTCACTCTATGGTCTGAAACAAGCTCCCAGAGCTTGGTATGAAAGACTAAGTAACTTCCTGTTAGAAAAGGAATTCACCCGAGGGAAAGTGGACACAACCCTGTTCAGTAAGACAGTTAAGAATGACATCTTAGTATGTCAGATTTATGTTGATGACATTATATTTGGATCCACTAAACCCTCTCTGGGAAGAGAGTTTGCTAAATGTATGCATGCAGAATTTGAGATGAGCCTAATGGGGGAACTAAAGTTCTTTTTGGGCATTCAGATTAATCAAACTCCAGAAGGAACCTACATTCATCAGAGCAAATATGTCAGAGAACTTCTGAATAAATTTGATCTCTCAGAATGTAAGCCCTCAAGGATTCCAATGTATCCCACGTGCATTCTGGAAAAAGAAGAGGTAAGTAACAAGGTAGAACAGAAGGTCTACAGAGGTATGATTAGTTCTCTTCTCTATCTGACAGCTTCAAGGCCTGACATTCTATTCAGTTTTTGCATTTGTGCTAGATTCCAATCAGATCCTAGAGAATCTCACTTAACAGCAGTTAAGCGAATTTTCAAGTATCTGAAAGGTACTACTAATCTGGGTTTGTTTTATAGAAAATCAAGTGATTACAGCTTAGTAGGATACTGTGATGCTGATTTTGCTGGAGACAGAGTAGAACGTAAAAGCACTTCTGGAAGCTGCCAGTTTCTGGGAGAAAATCTGATCTCATGGTCCAGTAAAAGACAATCCACAATAGCTCTATCAATAGCAGAAGCTGAATACATAACAACAGCTGGATGTAACACGCAAATGCTCTGGATGAAAAGTCAACTTGAGGACTTCAATATATTTGAGAGTAACATCCCTATCCTCTATGACAACACTTAGGCTATTTGTCTCAGTAAAAATCCTATCTTGCATTCTAGGGCTAAGCATATAGAAATAAAACATCATTTTATTAGGGACTATATTCAGAAAGGGATTCTTAATTTAAAATTTATTACCACATACCATCAATGGGCTGATATCTTTACAAAACCTTTTTCTGAAGATAGGTTTAACTTCATTCTGAATCATCTCAGCGTGAAGCTTTGCCCAGAATAAAACAATTTTATTTTCATATCTTAAACCTTCAGAATTTTGGTTATTTTCTGTGAACTACCGATCAATCTGCCTTCAGATCGTTAGAAGTACAGACTGTATCAGAATCTATCCATGAAGATCTGAGCGCTTCATTTCAAGGATAAAAATGTGCTGTCCACTCAAGCAAACAGTTGTCATCCAGACATCAGTTACTTTCTGAGGCTGAACACACGTTCACTTTTCTGAAAGGTCAAAAGTGTTTATTGGATGCATTGGGACACATGTCATGGGTAACCGTTCCAATATCTTTCTGAATCCCCCAAAATCAACTATCATTAAATGCTCATAATCATTAATTTATTTCTCTCTCTTGCCGTTTACGTTTTCAAAATCTGTCTTAAAATCTATTTAAACACATTTCTCATTCTTTACACTCTTTCACTTTCACTTTCTCTACAACCTAATTAATTTCAGTTTGCATCTTTTTCAAAACCCTTTCACTTTCTTCTCAAAACTCTCTGTGTGAACATGACTTCCTCAAGCAACCCAACTACCAGTACTCAGAGAACAGATTCCTCAGAACCAAATGAAGAACCCTTCAGAACTCTTCTCACGCCATCAAAAATCTAGAAGTTCTCTCAAAATTGATTGTGGACTTTAACAGTCTTCAAGAGAACGAGTTCAATCTCTCTGAAGAAGTAAAGGCTAAAGGATGGAACAGGTATTTTAACCGTCTGGTAGGTCCAATGTTCCTAATCCTTGTGAAGGAATTTTGGATTCATGCTTTATCTTCTAACCATCAAGTTACTTCATACATAATGTGGAAGAAGATAGTCATAACTGAAGACCTCATTGCAAGGTTGATAGGCTACAGTGGTGGCGGTGTAAGATGCATAGACATGGCTGAAAGATATGCTGATGTCGCCCTAATTGCTAGAGAAATCTTCACTCTGGGTCTTCCCTCCATCAAGATAAGGGATCTAAAAGACCATCACAGAATATGGGCCAAGATTATTCTGGGATGCATAAACCACAGGAAGCCAACCAGCTCTCCTGACTACATCAACATTGATCAGCAGTTTCTGATCTACTTCATCTCCCATAAGATTAAGGTGAATCTGGCTCATCTGCTGTTCAACCATCTAAGGACTAGTGTTAAGGAGACTAGAGAAGAGGAGCGCACAAAAAGGGACTGGATACCCCTAGGAAGGCTCATATCAGATATTCTAACAGAGAATAAGCTGATTGATCATCTAACAGAAGCTCAGGAGATCAGTACTTTAGAAGCTACTATTGGCAAACAGTTGAATGCGAAGAATCTGAAGAAGATGAAGATCATTGAGAACATCAAGAAGGAACCCAATGTCACTTCTTTTGCAACCATCTCCGGCAGAAGAATCCCTCTGGATAACATTCCCATGTTCTTAGAAATGGATTCTAAACCTGAGATAATAGTCAGATATCTGGATGCATGCAAGGCAGATGGTACAACACCAGATTTAAACATTCAGGATCTACAGCAGAAGGCTCCAGAAGTTGTGCTGAAGAAAAACAAGAAAAGGAAGGCTACAGTAGAAGGATCATCCTAGCGCACTCCCAAAACAACTAAAAAGAGAGGTAATCCTTCTTCTGTAACTGTTTTATATTCAGTATCTGTATCAACATCTGTACCAATCCCCACTCAATCAGAAAACCCTACTCCACAAACACTAGATGACTTTGACATTGAATTTGACCCCTCAGAAACGTTAACTCTTAGAGGATCTCACTCCCTGCCTATAAATCCAAATAATGAAGTAACTCAACAAGAATTTGCAAAAGTTCTATCAAACATTGAAACCTTTGACTAAAATATATCTGCTCCCATACCAGTAAATCCAAACTCTGAAACCATTTCAGAACCACCTCAACCAGAAATCCCACTCTCTTAACTACCAGAAAATCATCCATCTTCTCCACAACCTGAACCATTACAACCAGAAGTACAAACTTCTGAGATCCAAACAGAACTTCATCACCATCAATCCAACCAAAATGTTGATTCTGATCCCACTCCCATTCCTGGAATCACTGAACCTCTGAACATCAGTATACCCCTGACCATCAGTATTCCCCAAATTCCCTCTTCACTAGAATCAACTCCACAAAACACCCCAACAAGTCCAATAATCATTCCAGACTCTCCCACTTCCTCACCAAAAATCAATCAAATGACAATGCCAAAACTATCATTGATTTAACTGTTTTTGAATGCCTGGCTGCCATAACCAATAAAACAGCCATTCCTAAACCAAAACCATCTGAACCTACACCAGATGTTGGTACCAATTTATTGATATTTGAAACAGAAATGCAGAAGTGGATAACTTCACTGAAGCAAGCTAGTCTTAAGCTGATTGATCCTGCTGCATCAGATTATCTGTGGACAAGTTTCAGAAAATGGGTATGCTCTGAAACTCATAAAATGCAAGAACAGAGCTACGGACAAGTCCAACAGAACTTCAGTAACCTGCTAAAAGTTTTTGAAGATCAAGTTCTGAGCCAACTTCTAAAGGAAGAAGTTCTCCCTCTGGACAATGATCCCTGGTCTGAACATCGTCCTGCAGACAAAGTTCAACCAGAGTCAGAAGATCTCAATATGATTGATACTCCAGAGCAGATGATTCCTTCTGAAGAACTGGGTCAAAAAGAGGATATTACAGAATGCTCTGAGAAGCATCCAGTTACTGAAGATCCTCAAGCTTCCTCCTATGAAAGGCAGACTTTAGAAGACCTGAAGAGATCTGATATTTTGATGCAGGAAAGAATGGATAAACATGATGACAAAATTTAGGAAATCAAGAGCATGTTAACCAAGCAGGAGGAAACCAACATCCAAATCAAGGGCTTGTTGGAAGCTTTGTTCACGCGTCTTCCTCCTCCCTCTTAGATTCTCATATGTTTAAAAAAAATTGTTTTTCTGTAATATTCTCTACATAGCTCTGAACTTATCATTGATTCTGTTTTTAATATCAACTCATTTTGGCTCTGATTATGTGTTTCTTTTTTATCACTGACAAAAATGGGGAGAAAGAAAAAGATATTTTCAATAACGGATTACTGAGACATAAGTCTCAAACATTCTAATCTACTTAAATTCTCTATTCTAAAAAGCTTGAACAGGTACAAAACTCTGTTGAAAGATACAATAAGATTCTGATGCTCAAAGACTCATGGAATTAAAAGGAAGCAATCAACTCAGGGGGAGTTTTTCTACTTAACTTTATACCTTTTGTTATTTATTCTTTATTGAAAAAATCTGGTTTTTTGTCATCATCAAAAAGGGGGAGATTGTTAGAACATAGTTTGATTCTACAACCCTTGGTTAAAGTTTTGATGATAACAAAATACATAGAATAATTTTATTTCTAAGATATATATAAAGAACATTTATGCTCCTTAAAATTATGCCTTATATATGCAGAAGTTCTGATGGAATCAACATCAGAAGGGAATCAACTCAGAAGATTAGCAACCTATGGTACACGCTGAAACACTAAAGTTTGATGACCAGAATCTGCGCCTAAAACAAATACACTCTGACTCTGATCAAATACATCTTTACCAAGTCATCAACACTCTGAAGCGTTATCAGCAGATACAGCAAAGAAGACTCTGAAGCGTTACTAGTCATTCAAGACAGAATTAAATGCTAACGACTTTCTTCACACAAAGATCTTCTACAAAAGGAAAGTGCATTATTATCATTAAACCTTCCTTATGGACAACGTATCCTTACTTGCCTATATAAACAGGACTGCTTGTGAAAAGAAGCACGAATGTACGCACTCAATTTTGCTAAGCCATCAAAACCATGCATATTCAAAGCTTAAGCAAAGTCATCTCATTCCAAGCTTATTTTAGTGTAATTATCACCGTTGTGATATACAGTTTTGTAAGAAAACAAAAACACACTTGTTTAATTCATTTATAAAAGAAGTTCCTTGAGATCAAATCGGCTTGTGGTTGTACTCAAGAAGACTTTAACAGTTGTTAAAGTAGTTGTTGTAACTCTTTGAGAATAGTGAATTAAGACCTCGTTGGAGAGAGGCGAAATCACCTTGACGGGTGGACTGGAGTAGTTTGAGATCAAACGAACCAGGATAAAAATACTGTGTTGTCAAGACTTTTGTTTTAAGTTTTACAATTCAATCCCCCTTCTTGTGTTTTTCACATCTTTACATATTTCTTAGCAACTCTCTGGGGATGGCAATCTAGACTACCCTTTGCTAGAGAGAGAAATTTTAATGGTGATTTGTAGTAGTCAAAGTGATAGACTTAAGTTGGGGAGACTGTATCTTGTTGGGGAAATAAACCCTGTTGGAGAAATACTCTGCTGAGGAAATAAAACTATTGGAGGAATATATTTTGCTGAGGAAATGAAACCTGTTGGAGAAAAGAATTCTGTAGGGTTTTTTATAGTGCTGGAGAAATAAACTCAGTTGGGGAAGAGAATTTCTATTAATTGTGCTTATGTTATAATCTATAGCAAATATTGAGACTCCATAGGTTGGCGATATTTCCTGGGAAAAGATCACACTCCTTTGTCCGTTAGGGGGATCTGCTGGTGAGTATGATTAGAATATTTCAGACTTGTAGGGAATGTGTCAAGTTTGTGAAGATGACTCCGAGGGGGATAATCTTATGGGAACTGTTCTGTGGGGATTATTCCATGGAGGTTGTTCTGTGGGGATTATTCCATGGAGGTTGTTCTCTGGGGATTTGTGGACGACTTGAATGTTACCTCGTCTCCTAGAGTCTTGAGTAAATAATTATTCCTGTTTTTATGCATATATTTGTTAGAACATAGTTTGAGTCTACAACCCTCAGTTAGAGTTTTGATGGTAACAAATATAAGGAACAAATATGCACCCTAAAAATTATGTTATTATGTATACAGAAGTTCTGACCAAAGCAGCATCAGAAGTTAAGCTATAGAAGATACACGCTGAAGCAATCCGAATTTACGCTAAAGATTAATGACCAGAACCTGCGCGTAAGTGAAGTAAACTCTGATTCTGAACAAGAGCATAATAATATAAGTCATCAATGTTTTGAAGCATCAGCAGCAGGTAAGGATGTAAGATTCTGAAGCGTTACTACTCATTCAAGACAACATCAATTACAACGGCTTCATTTAGACATGATCTTCTCCAAATGGAAACTGAGTTAATGACATTTATCACGCTTAATGTTCAACAGGAATCCATTGCCTATATAAACAAGCTCAATGATCAAATCGTTCACGATTTTCCAATACTACTACACGAGAATTCAAAAACACTGCAAGCTTACTCATCTATTCCACACTCTCAATTTGTGTAAAATATCACAGTTATGATAACTGTTTTTGTAACGAAAAACATCTGTACACACATTCTTGTATCTTTGTTTAAGACAGTGTTCCTTGAGATTAACCGAATTGTGGTTGTACTCAAGAAGACTTTGACAGTTGTTAAAGTAGTGATTGTAATCCTTTTGAGATTAGTGGATTAAGACCTCGTTGGAGAGAGGCAAAATCACCTTGACGGGTGGACTGGAGTAGTTTGAGATCAAACGAACCAGGATAAAAATACTGTGTCATTGCGCATTTGATTTCAAGTTTTCAATTCAACCCCCCCTTCTTGTGTTTTTTACTTCTTCAATTGGCATCAGAGCGCCTGGTTCTGAGCTTAAACACTTAACCGTGTTAGTATAAGATCCAAGCTTCAGAAAAACACTATAGTGGGACCAAGCCAAAACATCAACAATGACTAGCATGAAGACAAGGACAGAATCAGTGGCAAACCTCCAGTCTTTGATGGAGAAAACTTTGACTACTGGAAAGATAGAATTGAGAGCTTCTTTCTGGCCCATGATGCTGATCTATGGGACATGGTAACTGATGGATACACACATCCAGTGGATGGAAGGGGTCAGAAGATAGACAAAAAAATGATGTCTGACCAGCAGAAATGTGACTTCAGAAATCATCATAAGGCCAAAACAATACTCCTCAGTGCTATCTCATATTCAGAATATGAGAAAATCTCAAACAGAGAGATAGCCAAGAATATGTTTGACTCTCTGAGAATGACGCATGAAGGCAACATTCAAGTCAAAGAAACCAAGGCCCTTGAGCTCATTCAGAAGTATGAGGCATTCAAGATGGAAGATAGTGAATCTATATATGGAATGTTCTCAAGATTTCAAATTATTGTTGCTGGACTGAAGGTTCTTGACAAAAGATATTCTATTGCTGACCACGTAAAGAAGATCATCAGAAGTCTACCCAAACAATGGAGGCCAATGGTCACAACCCTTAAGCTAGCCAAAGATCTCAAAAAGATATCTCTGGAGGAACTTGTCACCTCCCTCAGAAGTCACGAGATAGAGCTAGAAGAAGATGAGCCTCAAAAGCAAGGTAAGCCACTAGCTTTAAAATCTATCAAAAAATCTGATTCTAAGGTTTTGCAGGCTATGGAAGAAACTTCTGATGGATCCTCATCAGAAGAAGATGAATTGTATCTCCTCTCCAGAAGGGTGAATCAACTGTGGAAGCAGAGACAAAGGAAATTCAGAAATCCTAGAAGATCATAGAATCAAAATGAATCCTCCTCCAGATACAGAAAGTTTGATTCTTCCTCTGGACATAGAAGATCTGAAGGTTCTTCAGGACACAGAAAGACAAATAACAAAGACATCATCTGCTATGAGTATAATGAGCAAGGACACTAAAAAAGTGACTGCCCAAGGCTTCAGAAGGAGAAGCTCAAAAAGAAGTTCTTCAAGGAAAAGAAGAAAAGCCTCATGGAAGCATGGGACGATTCAGACACCTCTGAAGCTGACTCAGAGTTAGATGATGAAAGAGCAAACATACGTCTCATGGAAAACGTGTCAGAAAAAAGTGAAGCTTCTGGTTCAGACTCAGAATCAGACACTGAAGAGGTATTCCCTAACTTTGCTATTAATTTCACTAAAGCTGAACTTGCAGAAAGTCTAAATGAAATTCTGGAAAGGTATCAGCAAATCAGAGTCAAATTCATGAACCTGAAAAAGGAACTTGTCTTTGACTCTGAAAATACTGAGAGTCTCAGATTAGAAAACTCTGAGTTAAAAGAAAAAGTTTCAAAATTAGAAAATGATTTGCAAAATTCTCAGAAGGAAATAATCTCAGAGACTCCTAGTAAATGCTGATGAGATCATCAAAGAGTATGATCACAACTTTCAGAAGTTTCTGGCTAAAAACATAGATAGAAGCAAGATGGCTTCAATGATCTATGGAGTTAGCAGAAATGGCAGAAAAGGGATAGGATATCAAGGTAAGGTATCTACACCTAAGCAAGCCATGGACTTAGTCATAAAACACACACCACTGAAATCAAATTTTATATATGGGCACACACATGACATAAAATACACTAGTAGTGATTACTCTGTCAAACCAAAATTCAACCAGAATTTTGGTAAAACTAACAAACTAGGACCCAAAAAGATACGGGTACCTAAGGATAAAATTATATATGTAGCATATATCTTTAGCAGCAAGGCTAAAACACGTATCTAGACTCTGGCTGCTCTCAACACATGATGGGAAGAAGGCATATGTTCCAAATCCTGGAACTTAAACCTGGAGGCTACGTGGGCTTTGGAGGCAACCAAAGAGGAAAGATCATTGGCTCTGGAACAGTAGGTAACGAAAATCTTCCCTCTATAAATAATGTACTGCTAGTTGATGGATTAATGTATAACCTATTATCCATAAGTCAATTAAGTGATAACGGTTATGATATAATCTTTAATCAAAATTCATGCAAAGCTGTTAGTCAGAAAGATGGAACTATCCTATTTAATGATGTTGATGTGGGTCAAATTTTATGAGGTTTGACTGTCAAGTTAAAAATCTCATAAAATTTGACCCACATCAACATCATGAACCTCATAAAATTTGACCCACATCAACATCATGAACTCATATGAACCCTTTGGTCAAGTTTGGATCACAATTCCACAAGAAATTTGATCAGATCACCAAAAGGGCAAAATGGTCATTTTTAGGGTTTTGACTGCACAAAGGCAATTTTTGACTGTTTGACCAAACCAATGGCAAACCAAGCTCACGTATGGACTCAAGGACTCAATGGCATTGTCTTGACCCATTCAACAAGTTCAAAAGATCTCAAACGCACATGATTGACAGATGAATTTTCCAGTCAACTGATCAAAATTTGACTGTATACTAAAAAGTCAAACTTTGACTTTTTGGTCAAAATCAAGTGCCAAGATTCATTTTTCATCAAGACATGTCAAATTATGAAACTTGTTCATCAAGAAACCCAAAATTGCAAAATTAGGGTTTAAAATGAGAAAATTTCATAACTTAGAATTTTTCTAAGTTATGAAACTTCCTTATTTTTTCCTAACTTTGTCCCATTTTTTCACCAAGATGCAGATGGATTCAAACAAAACTTGAAACATGAAAGTTGTAGTCCATTGCAAAATCTACAACTTTGATTCACAAAGTTTTCTCAAAGGAATCTTTTATCTCAAGTTATGATGATTTTTGGCATACATTTATCATACTTGAGCTAGGAGATTCAAGGGCTTGAAGTTGGCCATCCATCTTTGAATTGCAAGTCATTCTAAGTGAAGAACACATAACAAAACTCTCATGATTTGCTGCATAATCTTATGTTGCAGGCTTCTTTGCTTTCAAATCTCATCATAATTTAATTCTTGCACCCACTCTTGAGCTATTACCCAAGTGTTTAAACCATTGTCCAAAAGATCTTTCCATTTATGGCATAAAGGCACCATTGCTATTCTTGAAAAGTAAGGTTTTTGTAAAAAGTTTGTCTTGAGCTTATACCTTGCTCGTTGATGATTATACTTCACCATAAATCATGGGAAGTAGCTCCTTAATACCAGCAACTTTGGTACTTCATCTTGGGACTATGGAGTACTTGACTTAGTTTGATCTTTGTAATCCAACCAAACCATAACATGCTGTCTTATAAACCTAATCAGATCATATGCACAAACCCCTTTCCTATAAATAGAAGAAGCATTTGCAAGAGAAAGAGGTTGTAAAAAGGTTAGAAAAATAGAGAGAAAAGCCAGAAGTCTTGTTGTAAACTAGCCATCAAAAACCATAACTGTCCAAAAAAGCTTCCACTCTTGAGTTTCAAAGTCCAAATATTTGGAACTCTCACACCTTGCAAGCTCTATCTAAACATCTAAGCACCTCATATACATCACCTAGAAATTTTTCAAACTCAAGAACAAGCTTCTACAACACCTCTGTTTTCTCTTCCAATTTCAATAACAGTCAAGACAACTACTCAAATTCAGAGTATAAAGATCCAACTCCAAGGTAAGTTTCTTGACTTTAGTAATTCATTTTTTGAAGACAAAAATGTAGTAACCATTATCCTTAAATCTAACATTTTCTTCCTCTTACATTCTTTTCATTATGTGTTGAGAACTAACCCATGTATGCAGTAAAACAATGTTGAAGTAGAAAAAATGACAGTATGAGTCGACACATAGCCTTATGAGTCGATACATACTGCTTTACAGGCCCAAAATAGAAGGAAAAATAATGTATGAGTCGACATAAATCACGTATGAGTCGACACATGCAGTGTATGAGTCGACACATACCATTATGTATCGACTCATACTGAGTTGATTTGGCAATACAGGGGCAAGGAAAGTTATGTGTCGATGCAAATGAGCTTGTGTCGACACATAATAGTTCAAATTGCATTTTTCCTTCTTTTTACACTGTTTTTACGTTTCCTTCATGGTTATTCGATATGGTTGTAATATTTAAGTTCCTACTCCATCCCCATTTGTAAATTGTACCCTCATCCCCTAAATGATGTAATAGCGTAGGACTTTACATTTCCGCAATTTAACGCTTTCGAATACAAATGTTAGTAATTAGAGTTTTGTATGGAAAGACTAAAACCAATCAATAGAAAACCCTAATCAAAGACAAAAACAACGCATGTAAATCAATACACTTGCACCCAAGAATCCCTAGGGTAAACTCTACTTGGTTGCCTTATACAAAATGGCCATATTACGCATGTAAGGTATCTTAGCAAAAACAAGCAAATACAAGATCATAGTCCCTCGATGACGCTATCTAAGTTGCCTTACAAATGATCTTAGTCCCTCAAAAAATAATGCTAAGATACCTTGCAACATTGCTAATCATGGCTATACCATGACCCACGCCCGTCCCGCTTACATCCAAAGATAGGGTTGCTTACTAAATGAATGGTAAGACAACAATGTCAAAGGAAAAGAAAATGAACAAGAAAGACATTTGAGTAGGTAGATTTCTCCTAATTACTTGCTCCATTTCAAAACAAACATCCTTGCTATTTTCAAAAATAATCACCTACACTTTCAAAAACACCTTTCAAACTTCAAAACATTTTCAAAATATCAACACTTTGTATACATTCTTATGAACGATAATCATTACAATGTTTGCCTAAACGATGGCGCCTTTTCAAAATACTTTCAAAAAACCACACAAAGCACAATTTAGAACAAAAGCAAGTGATCTAGCAAGTAACTAAGAGCCTATGGAAAACCATGGATGAAAAGGGTGCTAATACCTTCCCTTTTTATAATCTACCCCTCGAACTCAAGAAATAATCTCAAAGGTCTTTCCTATGCTTTTTCACCTTTCCTTTTGGATAAAAGAAAAATCGGTGGAGACTCTTTCTAACCGCAACATTTACGATCAAACGCAAAACCCTCAAGTTATTTCTCCCACCGTATCACACATATGTTCATTCAATTTAGTCATTGGACATTTTTGCAGATAAAACAAAAAAAAAGTAAAACAAAATTTTGAATTTTGAAATTGTGTTTATATTGATAGTTTTCCTATAAACAGGCGATTGTTGTACAAAGAGATAGAAATCCTAGTAAGAGGAAATCATCGTGAACTAAAAGGATTACAAAGTAAAACAAAACATATAGCTATGTGTAAATGATCTCGTCGGGTTTCAACTCTGTTATTGCCTTTATGTCCTCGAGCATCTCATCCCTTGCTGTCGGAAGAAGTTGATTGAATTGTTCGGTACTGTTTGAACTTGACGTTGTTAATAAATCTGGATGTAAGTGATCCAACAGGACATAGTCGTACGCTTCAATCCCTAATTTTTTTCTGGACCGCCCTTTCGGGTTTTCAGCACACCGGGATACCCTTTTTTTCCAAGCCGCCTTTTCAGGTTTTTGACTTGCCGGGTGTATAATTTTTTGTATATATATCCCTGATTTTTTCCCGAATCCTTTTGGTTCGTCGGGATGCCCTTATTGTTTCCTAGGCCATTCAACTTAATGGGTCGTTTTCATACGTAGTATCTTTTGACTATGTCCGTGTTCACAGGGTGCAAAAAATCTTCATCGTCCTGGTGGTAAGTATCATAGCGTCTCCCGAAAATATCTTATTGATTACAAATAGCCCTTTGTAGGTGGGAATCTATTTCCCATGGGATCAAGTTATGGTAGGATAATACGCTTTATTACCAAGTCACCAACCAAATATACCTGATGTTTGATCTTCTTGTTGAAAGCTTTGATCATACGCTTCTAATACATTTGACCTTGATAGACAGCCACAAGCCTTTTCTCGTTAATTAAATTCAACTGGTCTAGCCTAGTCTGAATCCATTCGTCTTCGTCTAAATCTGCATCTTTCATGATTCTCAGAGAAGTAATCTGAACCTCGACAGGTAGGACAGCTTCCATATTGTAGACTAGAGAAAATGCGGTTGCCACAGTTGATGTCTGAGCTGAAGTGAGATAACCATGAAGAAAAAAATGGCAACATCTCATGCCAATCTTTATACGTCACTTCCATTTTCTGTATAATCTTCTTGATGTTCTTATTTGCGGCTTCCACTATGCAATTCATCTTTGGTCGATACAGAGAAGAGTTATGGTGCTTGATCTTGAACTACATGCAGAGTTCCGTGATCATAGTGTTGTTAAGATTAGTACCAATTTCCATGATAATCCTTTCAGGGATGCCATACTGACAGATAATATTATGCTTAATGAATCGGGAAATAACATTCTTGGTGATAGAGGAAAACACGACTGCTTCAACCCACTTCGTGAAATAATCAATAGCGACCAGAACGAAATGGTGCCTATTAGAATCCGTAGGCTTGATCTCTCCAATCATATCAATGCCCCACATTGCAAACAACCAAATAGTAGTTAAGACATTCAGAGGTACTAGAGGCACATGTACTTTGTTAGCGTAGATCTGACACTTATGACAAGTTCTTGAATGGTGATGGCCATCGGTTTCCATAGTCGACCAATAGTAACCCTCTCTCAAAATCTTCTTAGCCATAGTATATACACTGGAGTGAGTACTAAAGATACCTTCGTGCATATCTTCCATAATTTTCTCCGCTTCCTTCTTGTCCACACAACGAAGCAGATTCAAATCATGGTTGCTCATGTACAGAATTCCATTACTCACGAAGAACTTAGCATATAACCTCCTTAGTAATTTCTTATCATTTATAGATGCTCCCTCAGGGTACTCTTGAGCCTCGAGATATCTCTTCACTTCATAAAACCAAGGTGTTGTACCCCTAAATTTTCCCTCTCATTTCTCAAGGATTTTCTCACAAGATCTTTTATGGCATCAAGTTTGCAGCACTGATACATCAATTTAGGCTTGGAATTGGCAAGAGGGCAAAATGGTCAATTGCATACTAGAAAGTCAAACTTTGAATTTTTCGTCAATATTACATTCCAAAGATCAAATTTTTTCAAGACATTCAAGAATATCAAGCTTGATCATTAATAATTCAAGAAAGTCAAAAGTCAACTTGAAAAGTCAAGATTTCCAAGACTTAGAAATTTTCTAAGTGTCTTTATACATGATAATTTCATCACTTCATGCCATTCTTTCACTAAGATGCAAGACAGTTCAAGGGAAACTTTCAACATGAAAGTTGTAGATCTCCATGATATCTACAACATTTCTTTACATAAATTCTCCTAAATATGCTTGGATCTCAATTTATAAGTTCATGAATCATGGCATTTTCATTTAACACTTAGATAAATTTTCAGTAGTTTTGGTCAGGACTTTATCCCAAATTCTTGGCATTTTTTCACATAATTACAAGATAATTTTGTCAAAGTGGCCAATATGAAAGTTATAGAGGGTGTTTCAAGCTTTCCAAAACATTCAAGAGCATGAATTTATCATATTTGAGCTAGGAGATTCAAGGATCTGAAGTTGGACATTCATTCTTAATTTACAAGACAGATTTGTGATGAACAAGGAACCAAATCTTAGCCATGCTGCATAATATTCACTTTGCTGTCTTCTTAACTTGCAATTATATCCATAATCAGATGTTTACACAATTTATTAAACCATTATCCAAGTGGTTCAAGCATTGTCCATTGCATCTTTCCATTTTTGGCACAAAGGCACCATTGCCATTCTTGCAAAGTTCACTTTAATCATAAAGTCAATTTCTTGAGCCTCTAACTTATTGTTCTAATCACACTCAACTTTTACAAGTCAGAACAAACATGTTTAAAGTGATCAACCACTTTAGATAGCTTGGTACAAGCATTGGAAACATGTTCTTCAAGCTTGCTTCATGTACAATCTAACCTAGCCATAACATGCGATCCAAAATCTGAGTTTTGTTTCAAGTCTCAAAACTTCTCTATAAATAGAGATGCCAATCACAAGAGAAAGAGGTTAGAAAAAAGAGAGAGAGGTTAGAAAAAAGAGAGAGAGAGGTTAGAAAAAATAGAGAGAAGGGCCATAAAAATAGAAGGAGAAACTAACACTCAAAATCATTTTTTCTGTCAAAAACCAGATTTGTCCACAAAACTTCCATCTTTGAGCTTTGAAGTCCAAACCTTTAAATCTCATACCTTGAAAGTTTTCTCCAAACAAACCATCCAAACACTTAATATACACCATATAGAAGTTTTTCAAACATAATAATAACTTCTGTAACATCATTACCACCATCTTCTAAACTGGAAAAAAAACATACATTGCAACTTGACTTGGTTGGAGCGGTTCAACCATTTTCAGTACAAAAGGAAGGTTGGAGTTACTTTAAGAAGGTTCAAAGGAGCTCGATAAATCACCACTTTACATTCAAAAACATCCGTATGTGTCCTAAAGCTTCCACTTCGAGAGGTAAACTTTCTCAAACTGTGATCTCATTGTTCACACATCATTTGCTTTTGTGCTCAAAAGATATAACAAGACAGATCAAAGAGAAAGAACTAACAAAAAGCCAGACCAGAGGTTGACACGGGTGCCCGTGTCACATGACACGACCTGTTTCACATGACACGGCCTGTGTCACATGACACGGCCTGTGTCACATGACACGGCCCGTGTCAGCTTATTTGGGTTGAAAAACATAATAAAATGCAGGTACAGAGGCTGACACGGGTGCCCGTGTCAATCGACACGGCTCGTGTTAATCGACACGGCCCGTGTCAGAGTTACTGATGCGTACATGACCCGAAAATGATAAACAGGGGCTGACACGGGCGCCCGTGTCAGGATGGCTGAGACCAAAAAAATGCATAAAAGTCATGGACAGGTCCTGACACGGGTGCCCGTGTCCCCCGACACGACCCGTGTCATCTCGGGCACCAAATTTCTTGATTTTTGGAGATTTTTTAGGTTCTTTTGGACATATTACATTGCTTGGAAGTGACCTAACTTTATAAAACCTTTTTGTTCAAATGAAACCTCAAAAAACAATTAACTTAGACTTAGGTTTTTTTCTTCAATGAAATTAATTACAAAATCTTTTGCTATAAAAAACCCTAAAAAACAATTTCTCTCACTTTACATCTTCTTGCATATTCTACTATTTTTGCATTATAAATTATATAATTGTCAAAGTCTTGTAATAGTAATTAGGGTTTAATTTTATTGCAATCCCCATTTGTACACTTGTATACCCCATCCCCATAATAATGTAATAGTGTAGTAATTTTACTTTCCGCAATTTATCGCTTTCATATCAATGCTAGTAAATTAGGGTTTGTATGAAAAGATAAAACCAACAAGTAGGTCACCCTAATCAAGACTAAATGCATGTAAATAAAACACATTTGCACACTTACACCCTTAGGGTAATTCCACTTGTTGCCTATCGGAAAATAGTCATGTCCCTCGAGCATGGATGTTTTAGCAAAGACCCTCGTTAAAAGATCGTAGTCCCTCGATGACCCTCGATGTTGCCTTTGGTAAACGATCTAGTCCCTAAAACGACATTTCTAAAACATCCCATATGTTGCCTTCTATGACTATACAAATGTCCCAACGCCCGTCCCTTCACATCCAACGATGGAGCTTCTTACCAAATCAATGGTAAGATAGCCACATCTAAAGGAGGAGGAAAAGCATATTTAAGACCTTTCGAGTAGGTAGATTCTCTCCTAGTTACTCGCTTGCTCACAACAAAAACATTTTTATACACCCACACTCTCATCTTTGAACTATTTTCGAAACAAACACTTTATATGCGTTCTTATAGAAACGAGAATCGTTACAAAGTTACATTTTCAAAATACTTTCAAAAACACATCTCACAAACACACCTTTGAACTATTTTTGAAACAAATACTTTGTAGGCATTCTTATAGAAACGAGAACCATTACGAAGTTCCATTTTCAAAAATACTTTAAAAACACACACCACAAGCACATTCAAACAAAAGCAAGTAATCTAGCAAGTAAGTAAGAGCCCATGGAAAACCATGGATGAAAAGGGTGATAATACCTTCCCTTTTCATAATCTACCCCCCGAACTCAAAAAACATCTCTAAAGGCCTTTCCTGTACTTTTTCACCTTTCCTTTTGGATAAAAGAAAAGTCGGTGGTGACTCTTGCTAACCGCAACATTTGCAATAAAACGCAAAACCCTCAAGTCAGTTCTCCCACCGTATCACAGAACTAGCGACTCTGTTGGGGAATTAATAAAAGTGGGGTTACCTTAGGGTTTAGATCACATTTATTTGCTTACATTGTTTGACTTGTTTGCTTTACATTATGGTTCTTTGTTTGGGTTTGAATCCTCTACCTGGATTGGGGATACCTTATAGGTAAGTAGCAATACGTTGTGGAAACTGTGCGGGGTATACTGACATGGTCTAATAAATAGCTACATTAGTGCGACATATTTGTGGGTACCGGTAGCCTTTGAGTTAATCAAAGAGAATACGGGGCCGCTGAGTGATGTCATAAAGCACTAATGAACTTCTAGAACCTTTACTTGACCAACTTGGCCTTTAGGATGTAGTGAGATGACCGGCTTTTGTGCAGTCTGAAGTTGGTAGATACTTGATACTACACTCACTAAGGTTTGGTTTCTTGGGATATTTCGGTCGCCATTAAAGAGGCTTGAGCTGAAACAATGACCAAGGAAACAATCCGGTGATATTGAGCTCCTTAGAACTCGGTTACTATTACTAGGACAGGTTTAAGCCAACTAACTTCAAGAGGGTACTTACCTATAAAACTACATGCAAGCCTAAACTAATGACTTGTCTGCTTTGTGTGTATATGATTATTTGCACATAAACTTGTTTACTTTGCATACTTGTACATAACATCATACCATAACATTTTCAATAACTGTTTCAAGGATCTCGAGGGTCTTTGATGCAGGTTCACAATGAACCAGATGTCTATCAAGGGGCAAGAGGATTTATTTTCCTCTGACCAAACGTCGTCAAAGATCAAGTACAACAAACTTGAGTCAAGGGCTATGACCCACTTGACATGGTGAGCTTAATTCTTGTGGAAGGACATCCACTGATACAAAGTTCTCCAATCAAAGATGTTGATCAAAATTTAATCTCTAACTTTTTCTTGTGTTTACCCCGCGAGATCCTTGAAAACATGCATCCACATATCATGCATCATATCATGACAGGTTTCTCCCATATAGGTCTCCTTATCTTCCTACTGTTTATTTCAGTAATATGGATATGGAACAAACGGTGAAAGATCTCCAAGCTCAAAACACTCAATTCCAACAAATGTTTCTGGATATGGCTTAGGGGCAAGAGGACCTGAAAGCTCTCCTTCTCAAAGACAAGAAGAAAAAGTCCAAGAAGTCAATAGGCATCCTGAAATTGAGAAGAAGACCTGGAGGACCAGTCAAGAGAGCTCTAGATCTTTCAACTCCATCCAACACGGGGGATAGTCTTAAAGAAGACCACAATTTGGAGATTGATGAAGTTGAAGCCGACTACTTCGAGGAACAATATCCTCCCGCTGATGACAAATACAAACAGTTGGAGGATCGCCTCAGTGGTATAGAGATTTAACAAATACCTGGCTTTGATTTAGGAGACATGGGTTTGGTTTCTGGAGTGGTCATCCTGCCAAAGTTCAAAGTCCCTACCTTTGCCCTGTACGATGGAGTCTCTTGCCCTAAGATGCACTTAAAGTCTTATGTCCGCAAGATTCAACCATACACAACTGATCCAAAGCTTTGGATCCATTTCTTCCAAGAAAGTCTAGCAGGGACTCAACTCGAATGGTTCTATCAATTGGAGAGTTCTCGAATCCACACCTGGGAGGATTTAGCTGCTGCTTTCTACAAGCAGTATCAGTACAATGGTGATCTTGCACCAACTCATGTGCAATTGCAGAACATGACCATGGGTTCCAACGAGAGATTCAAAGGATACGCCCAAAAGTGGAGAGATATGGCTGGTAGGGTGCAACCCCCTTTAACTGACAGGGAGCTGATTGACATCTTCATGGGAACTTTGACAGGGCCTTTCTTCAAAAACTTGATCGGAAGCTCTTCAGCCGGGTTCACCGAGTTAATACTGACCGGCGAAAGGGTCGAAGCTGGCATCAAAAGTGGGAAGATTCAAGAAGCTACACCTTCTGATGCTCAGAAAAGCCCTACAATGGGAAGAAAGAGTCCAATACTGTGTATGGTCAAAAGAGTATTCATAACCAACACGTAGGAGCAATCTTGATCTCTAATCCTACGCCTGCTCAACAAAGGAAGGGGCATCAGCGTAAGGAGGTCACGCCTAAAAGACAATACACTAAGATTAACATGTCACAGGATCAAGCGCTACAACACATGTTGAAGGCATAGCTGATTACGTTAAAGGCTCCTCATCCGAACCCTAAGACTTCTTCTCCTAACTACAACCCTGATGCAAGATGTGCTTATCATTTTGGTAGCCCAGGGCATGACACAAACAACTGTTGGGCTCTGAAGAACAAGGTCCAAGACATGATTGATGCCAAGGAGATCGAGTTTGACCCTCCAGAGACTCCAAACATAATCACTGCTCCTATGACGAATCATTGAAAGCTTTTGTTCATTTGAATTTTCAAGTTGTAATCTCTTTTGTTATTCAAACAATTATCTATTAATGTCAAACTTTGTTTTCATTAATGCATTGCATATGTTTGTATTGATTTGATCCACTCATTTTCATTACATTTAAACTATGCTTTTTACTCTCTTTATGACATTCAACTCTTGCTAAAAGTTACAAGCCTTTAGAGGGAGGATGACGAAAACAATGCCATAATCTCATACAGTATGCTTTTGGACAGGCCTTGCTGATGATGTACAAGCATTCTTTCAAATCCTAAACACTGGAGTTATAAGGAAGATAATCCCTAGTCAACCCCTTCGAGCCAAAGAAGTAGAAGCTTTCTGTATACAAATTGAAACCTTTAATTACAACCTGGGGGAGGATAGTCTCTCAGTTAATTCAAACACGCGTTTAGCCGTAAACTCTCATTTCGTAATACAACGAATGACATCAAAAACATTCCTCTGGAATCAAAAGACGGTGACAGTTCCCTATCACATAGGCAGTCATTATCTCTAAAAAAAAGAAAGGCCCACTAAGTCAAAACCTACAAAGGAGACTTAAGAGAACTGGGGCATCCCGCTGACTGTAATCTCAAAACAAGAACAATCAGGAAAAAATTAGGGATAACAAATCAATCAAAAGAGGTTACTACAAATCCTCAACAAAATGAAAAAAAATGTTGCAGAAAATGATGGCCTTCCAACAAACTTAACCTGTCTGAACCATCACCAAAACGTCATTCCAGACTCAATTGGAGTTCAAACGCATAATTAACTGAGCTTAGGATTGAAGAACATCATGAAGAACGGGTGGGTACAAATACACTTTGAGCCTTTATCATTTGTTTCTTAAACCGTGAACCAAGCCATGTTATAACCCTTCAAAAGTCCTAATTGAAGCATGGGTTAGTTCGAAAGCATACTGTTACAAAAGGTATCCTGACTCCTGTAAGGCTTTGCTCTAAATCCTGAGATTGAATTTTCTTACGAAATTCCTTTACTTACAAAAACGCATTTTTCAAAACTTCAAGACAAGCATAAACTTTGCATTACTTGAATATCACTGTTTGCATATCGCTATTTGTTTGACAGCAGAGAAATTCACATAATGAATATCCAGTGAACGGAAGCTCTCTTAGTGAACAAAATCACTTCAAGTTGGATGACACTTCCATTGCAAAATCTTCTATCAACAAGGGGGAATGACATGTCACTATCCAGCACACATGGGCCAGTCCAGTCAAGATTCTAAGAAATCTCTCAAGAATTGCAGAGTAACCAGGGGCAACCCTCCATCTCTGTTACTTGGGGCATTGAACGTCAATTACTACAAAGGGTTACATACAGTCAAACATTTCCAGGCCATGCCACAAACACTCGCTACTAGGGGAAGTGCCCAGAAATCCTTCTCATAGGGTAATTCCCCGGCAAGAGTTTAATCTCTGAAAAACCTTTCCCTAGCCAAGACAACCTCAAGAGTCCTCGAGGACTTTCCCCAACGAAATCGTCACCTCTCTAACAGACCGACGACATGGTTTATTTCCCCAACAACACCAAGTTTCCCCAGCTTGAGTTTGCCTCTCCGACTACTACAAATCAAAGGACCACAACTCCTCTTCCCCAGTAAACTATTCTACAATCTCCGGCAAGTTACTGTGAAACCTGGACTCGACTAGATATCAGTTCAACTTCGATTCCCCAGTAAGAGCAATGGACAATCGAGACTCTTGAACTCTTTCCCCAAGCAGGAATAAACATACTCCCCTTAGAGTTTTCAATATTTCCCAGCAGAGTTCTCCTCGAACAACAAAACAGGAATCCTCGGGTGGAAACATTCTAAGCAAAGTTTGAAGACACACATACTCTTCAACAGCAGTCCAGGATTTAACAAACTCCCCGACATTTGTCAAGGCTTTATTTTCCCAGACGAAAATACATTCATAAACCTTTCACATTTCATACCTCCTATTTACATACATGATAAAGTGAATACGACACAATCTCATTTATTTTTTAGAACATCATGACATCATGCATTTCATACATCATGACATTGCACACAACTAACATTTTACCTTTTTCAGAAAAAAAAGGTCAATCAACAGATGGCTACCGGCAACCTTTTCAAGTTCCATATTAATACCTGTAGCAAGCCAGGAAAACTATCTGTGGACGACTGAATGTAGATTAATACCTGTAACAAGCCTGGAAAACTATCTACATGAAGAGATTGAAGATTAATACCTGTAGCAAGCCAAGAAAACTATCTTTCTTTCTCAGGTCAGAGATTAATACCTGAAACCAGACAGGACAACTATTTCGTCGAACAACCTTTTCAAGTTCCAGATTAATACATGTAGCAAGCCAGGAAAACTATTTGTGGACGACTGATTGTAGATTAATACCTGTAACAAGCCAGGAAAACTATCTACATGAAGAGATTGAAGATTAATACCTGTAGCAAGCCAGGAAAACTATCTTTCTTTCTCAGGTCAGAGATTAATACCTAAAACCAGACAGGACAACTATCTCATCGACCAACCTTTTCAAGTTCCAGATTAATACCTGTAGCAAGCTAGGAAAACTATCTGTGGACGACTGATTGTAGATTAATACCTGTAACAAGCCAGGAAAACTATCTACATGAAGAGATTGAAGATTAATACCTGTAACAAGCCAGGAAAACTATCTTTCTTTCTCAGGTCAGAGATTAATACTTGAAACCAGACAGGGCAACTATCCCATCGACCAAGCTTTTCATACCTATAACAAGCCAGGAAAACTATCTACATGAAGAGATTGAGGATTAATACCTGTAGTAAGCCAGGAGAACTATCTTTCTTTCTCAGGTCAGAGATTAATACCTGAAACCAGACATGACAACTATCTACTCGACCAACTCAAACAACCCAACCTTTCAAATACAGTCCAGATACGCTCTAGATACGGATGCCATCCTGATACTCATTCAGATCCAGCTTTCACATACAGTTCAGATACGCTCCAGATACGGATGCCATCCTGATACTCATTCAGATTCAGTTTTCATATACAATTCAAATATGCACCAGATACAGATGCCATCCTGATACTCATTCAGATTCAGCTTTCAGATACAGTTCAGATACGCACTAGATACAGATGCCATCCTGATACTCATTCAGATTCAGCTTTCAGATACAGTTCAGATATGCACCAGATACGGATGCCGTCCGGATACTCATTCAGATTCAGCTTTCAGATACAGTTCAGATACGCACCAGATACGGATGCCATCCTGATAATCATTCAGATTCAGCTTTCAGATACAGTTCAGATACGCACCAGATACGGATGCCATCCCGATACTCATTCAGATTCAGCTTTCAGATACAGTTCAGATACGTACTAGATACGGATGCCATCTTGATACTCATTCAGATTCAGCTTTCAGATACAGTCCATATACGACTCAAATATGGATATCATTCTGACGCTCACTCGGTACATCTCTCAGATGCGAGTCAGACACAATTCATTTATGAATATTATTCTAATACTCATCCAAGACCTCTGTCGGTTCATTTTAAACCTCTCAACGGTTTAGTCTTATTCTTTCCCGTAGACATTTTCTCTGGTTCAGATAAGTCGCTCCAAGATTTATTCTGATTCTTTCCAGTTAAAGAAAATTCAAGACCTCTACTGTTTCAGTTTAAATCTCTCAATGGTTTATCCTGATTCTTTCTGGTATACATTTCTTCTGGTTCAGATAAATTGCTCCAAGATTTATTCTAATTCTTTTCCAGTTGAAGTCAAGTTTAGGCTTAGTCTAATTTCCATCAACAATCACCTTCATATGGCATCTACAAGCCCATCTCCAACAACTCTCTATCACCTCTCCAAATGGAATCTTTAAGCCCATTCCTCCTATCATCACATCACCAAGTGAAAATTTCTGGGCACTTTAGTGTCCAATCATCTTCCACCTTCGAATCACGAATGGCAGAACTCGCCAATCTAACTCTTCAAGTTTAAGAAGATTGAACAGGGGAAGCTGTTGTACCCCAAAATTTGCCCTCTCAGTTATTAAGGATTTTCTCACAAGATCTTTTATGACATCAAGTTTGCAGCACTGATACATCAATTTAGGCTTGGAATTGGCAAGAGGGAAAAATGGTCAATTGCATACTAGAAAGTCAAACTTTGACTTTTTGGTCAACATTACATTCCAAAGATCAAATTTCATCAAGACATTAAATAATATCAAGCTTGATCATTAAGAAGTCAAGAATTCAAAAGTCAACTTGAAAAGTCAAGATTTCCAAGACTTAGAAATTTTCTAAGTGTCTTTATACATGATAATTTCATTACTTCATGCCATTCTTTCACTAAGATGTAAGACAGTTCAAGGGAAACTTTCAACATGAAAGTTGTAGATCTCCATGATATCTACAAATTTGTTTTACATAAATTCTCTTAAATATGCTTGGATCTCAAGTTATAAGTTCATGAAGTCATGACATTTTCATTTAACACTTAGATAAATTTTCAGCAGTTTTGGTCAGGATTTTATCCCAACTTCTTGGCATTTTTTCACATAGTTACAAGATGATTTTGTCAAAATGGCCAACATGAAAGTTATAGAGGGTGTTTCAAGCTTTCCAAAACATTCAAGAGCATGAATTTATCATATTTGAGCTAGGAGATTCAAGGATCTGAAGTTGGACATTCATTCTTAATTTACAAGACAGACTTGTGATGAACAAGGAACCAAATCTTAGCTATGCTGCATAATATTCACTTTGAAGGCCTCTTGAATTGTAAATCTATACATAATCAGATGTTTACACAATTTATTAAACCATTATCCAAGTGGTTTAAGCATTGTCCATTGCATCTTTCCATTTTTGGCACAAAGGCACCATTGCCATTCTTGCAAAGTTCACTTTAATCATAAAGTCAATTTCTTGAGCCTCTAACTTGTTGTTCTAATCACACTAAACTTATATAAGTCATAACAAACATTTTTAAAGTGATCAACCACTTTAGATAGCTTGGTACAAGCATTGGAAACATGTTCTTCAAGTTTGCTTCATGTACAATCTAACCTAGCCATAACATGTGATCCAAAATCTGAGTTTTATTTCAAGTCTCAAAACTTCTCTCTAAATAGAGATGCCAATCACAAGAGAAATAGGTTAGAAAAAAGAGAGTGAGGTTAGAAAAAATAGAGAGAGGTTATAAAAAATAGAGAGAAGGGCCAGAAAAATAGAAGGAGAAACTAACACTCAAAATCATTTTTTCTGTCAAAAACCAGATTTGTCCACAAAACTTCCATTTTTGAGCTTTGAAGTCCAAACCTTTAAATCTCATACCTTGAAAGTTTTCTCCAAACAAAACATCCAAACACTTAATATACAAAATATAGAAGTTTTTCAAACATAATAATAACTTCTGTAACATCATTACCACCATCTTCTAAACTGGAAAAAAAATACATTGCAACTTGACTTGGTTGGAGCGATTCAACCATTTTCAGTATAAAAGGAAGGTTGGAGTTACTTTAAGAAGGTTCAAAGGAGCTCGATCAATCACCACTTTACATTCAAAAATATCCGTACGTGTCCTAAAGCTTCCGCTTCGAGAGGTAAACTTTCTCAAACTGTGATCATTCATACATCATTTGCTTTTGCGCTCAAAAGATATAACAAGACAGATAAAAGAGAAAGAACTAACAAAAAGCCAGAGCAGAGGTTGACATGGGTGCCCGTGTCACATGACACGGCCCGTGTCATCTTATTTGGGTTGAAAAACATAATAAAATGCAGGTACAGAGGCTGACACGGGTGCCCGTGTCAATCGACACGGCCCGTGTCAGAGTTACTGATGCGTACATGACAAGAAAATGATGAACAAGGGATGACATGGGCGCTCGTTTCAGGATGGATGGGACCAAAAAATGCATAAAAGTCATGGACAGGTCCTGACACGAGTGCTCGTGTCCCCCGACACGGCCCGTGTCAGCTCGGGCACCAAATTTCTTGATTTTTGGAGATTTTTTTTGTGGTTCTTTTGGACATATTACATTGCTTGGAAGTGACCTAACTTTATAAAACCTTTTTGTTCAAATGAAACCTCAAAAGAAAATTAACTTAGACTTAGGTTTTTTTCTTCAATGAAATTAATTACAAAATCTTTTGCTATAAAAAACCCTAAAAAACAATTTCTCTCACTTTACATCTTCTTGCATATTCTACTATTTTTGCGTTATAAATTATGTAATTGTCAAAACCTTGTAATAGTAATTAGGGTTTAATTTTATTGCAATCCCCATTTGTACTTTTGTATACCCCATCCCCATAATGAATAGTGTAGTAATTTTGCTTTCCGCAATTTATCGCTTTCATATCAATGCTAGTAAATTAGGGTTTGTATGAAAAGATAAAACCAACAAGTAGATCACTCTAATCAAGACTAAATGCATGTAAATAAAACACATTTGCACACTTACACCCTTAGGGTAATTCCACTTGTTGCCTATCAGAAAATAGTCATGTCCCTCGAGCATGGGTGTTTTAGCAAAGACCCTCGATAAAATATCGTAGTCCCTCGATGACCCTCGATGTTGCCTTCGGTAAATGATCTAGTCCCTAAAACGACATTGCTAAAACGTCCCATATGTTGCCTTCTATGACTATACAAACGTCCCAACGCCCGTCCCTTCACATCCAACGATGGGGCTTCTTACCAAATCAATGGTAAGATAGCCACATCTAAAGGAGGAGGAAAATCACATTTAAGACCTTTCGAGTAGGTAGATTCGCTCCTAGTTACTCGCTTGCTCACAACAAAATTTTTTTTATACACCCACACTCTCATCTTTGAACTATTTTCGAAACAAACACTTTATATGCGTTCTTATAGAAACGAGAATCGTTACAAAGTTACATTTTCAAAATACTTTCAAAAACACATTTCACAAACACACCTTTGAACTATTTTTGAAACAAACACTTTGTTGGCATTCTTATAGAAATGAGAACCATTACGAAGTTCCATTTTCAAAAGTACTTTCAAAACACACACCACAAGCACATTCAAACAAAAGCAAGTAATCTAGCAAGTAACTAAGAGCCCATGGAAAATCATCGATGAAAAGGGTGCTAATACCTTCCCTTTTCATAATCTACCCCCCGAACTCAAAAAACATCTCTAAAGGTCTTTCCTGTGCTTTTTCACCTTTCCTTTTGGATAAAATAAAAGTAGGTGGCGACTCTTGCTAACCGCAACATTTGCGATAAAATGCAAAACCCTCAAGTCAGTTCTCCCACCATATCACACAAGGCTTCTCTTCTACTCCGTCAGTGTCAACTTCATAGCAATGTGCATGTTCGTCTAGCCTCTCGATAGTAATTCGAGGAGCCTAGTTCTCCCATATCACTTTAAACATAGACGGCATGGTTGCTAATGCGTCTACCAAATGATTCTCTTCTCGTGGGATATGCTCGAAAGTGGTCTCCTCGAAGTACAAAATTAAGGTCATCACATGCTCTCTATAAGGAACGAGATTCAGGTGCTTAGTATCCCATTCTCCCCTGATTTGACTGATTACCAGGGCTGAGTCCCTATATACACTCAATAACTTGATTCTCAGGTCAATAGCAGCTCTGATGCCCATGATACACGCTTCTTATTCAGCCATGTTGTTGGTACAATCAAAGCATAATCTGGAGGTGAAGGGCGTATAAAAACCCTGAGGAGAGAGGATTATAACACCAATTCTGTTGCCAAGTGTATTAGAAGCTCCATCGAAAACCATAGTCCGTCAGGATCCTGGCTCAGGTCCTTCATATGGTCCAGGTTCTTCACAATCTGTAATTAGCATAATGTTCTCGTCCAGGAATTTGAAGTTCATACATTGTCATTAAGCATAGGATTTTTTAGAGGTCGTCCTTTTTTCCAAAGATCATAAGTTGCCTCGAAACGGTTGCCTTCGGAAAAATGATCTAAGACATTAGGATTACCGCTAAGGCGTCCTAACGTTGCTTTAGTGACCACACGTCCCTTAAATCGAATTGACCCAAAAACTCCAACGACGGTGCTACCTACTCCTCAATAGTGGGATAGCATTGTCTAAAGGAAATTTATACAGTAAAATTCCTTTTTGAGTAGGTAGATGTTCTTAAGTACTTTCTCTTTTGAAAACAAAACAAAACTTTTCGCACTTACACTTCTTTCAAACGCAAACTCTTTTCAAAACCCACAATCACAAAGAAAAGCAAACCTTTTGAAAACATAGTGAGCAAGTATCTAAGAGCCCGTGGATAACCACAGATAGAAAGGGTGCTAACACCTTCCCTTTCTATAATCTACCTCCCGAACCCGAGAAACATCTCGAAAAGGAATTTTTCTGTGCTTTTGTCCTTTCCTTGTTGGATAAAATAAAAGACGGTGGCGACTCTTGCTTACCGCGACCTTTTGCGAAACGCAAACGCGAACCAGCATTTCCAAAAAAGTCAGTTCTATTCCCACCGATCACAGTAGTCGTCTTTGGCTTGATGAGCCAAATGATATTACAATACAATCCTTTTGATTTCTTTTTGAGTGGTGTACTGAATGTCGTATTCTATCAAGACCATTTGCCATCTGGCTATTCTTCTGGAGAGAGTTGGATTCACGAATATGTATTTTATAGCATCCATTTTAGAGATCAAGAAGGTAGTATGAGTCAACATATACTGTCTTAGTCGGCGAGCATCACATGCCAAAGTGCAACAAGTTTTCTCGAGCAGCGAGTATTGTCATACCCCATTTTCCCCCCTAATCTGTTCATTCATAACATCATATGCATTTACATCATAAATCTTTCATTCATTTGAGATATTAAGACATGGGATCAAATGGCTCTTGGTATTAGGGTTTTCCCCTATGAATTGAGGTTACTATCTCTCTCAAGTTTATCCCACTATTTCATTTATCACTCTTGGTATAAAACCAGGGTTTTGGATCTACAAGCATCATGGTTATTTTCTGTGGCAAGATTCCTCGAGATACAAGTTTTTCTTCATCTGAATTTCTTCAAGAAACCAGTGCATTAGGATTTGACTTGTGTACTCAAGACTTTATCATGAATTAACTATGAATGTCCTTGAGCTAGGTTTTGTTCCTCTCACCATCTCAAGCCTTCTTCATCCATATGCACTCAAGGTTTAGAGAATTAGGGTTTCTCCTATCTTGCTTAAGCATTGATAATGATTCTTCAAAAAAGTTCATCGCGCCAGGGTTTACGTCTTATGGTGCTTGAGTTTGTCAACATTTCAATTGAAATTCATTGGACTTCGAACTGCAAGTCCTATCATTCACCTTTAAGTCGTTCCTCAAGGCATCAATTTTGTTTTGAGATTAATAGTTATCAAGCTAGGACGACTTTGTGGATTAAATTGCGAAACACGAATCATGGCAGAAGGCGTGAAGTTGTGGATTCTTTGTGACCAAAACAGTCTTCCTCTATGAGTTATTTTGGTTAAGGACTGCTTGGATATATTTCTTGATTGATTTAGATATGGACTAGGGTCACTTGGAATAAGTTGTTTCATTTGCAAGGGAATGCGGATCTATGAACTCAAGTGAAGTTAAGGTTCATTTTTTAGGCATACAAGATTGGAGGGATCGTTCATGGCTAATTTCTCGTGATTCAAGTGACGGAGGCTTATATCATGATCATGCAAGATTTCAAAGCATATGCCATTTGTTCATAAAATCTTATTCAATATTTTCTCAAGGCTCATGTTTTTCCATTTTTCTATCATTTCAATCCTTTTATTCAAGGGCTTTCAAATATGGTTCAAACTTTATTCATTCCTTAGGCCATTGGAGATGATGATAACTAGTGCAAGTGTGTGAAAGCATTTTATATGCAAAATTGGAAGAACATTCAAGAGAAGGATAATTTTAAACTTGAGGAAAACATTAGTTAAATTCAAAGTTTTTGGACTTAAAGATACAAGATCAAGGTTTCAAAGCATACACCATTATTCATTCAATATTTCTAAGTTCATCATTCTAAAAAATAAATCAAGAATATTCAAGTTCCAAAATACATTGAAGAAAATAACAAATGCATAAATCCCTAAGTCCTAAACTTCCTTCATAATCCTCAAGCTTAAAAATCTCTCCAAAACTATTCCAAAAGAATGTCACATTTGCTTGTATACCATGTCCAAAAACCTCTACAAGCTTGATTCAAAATAGTGTTAAACATTGCGACCAAAATAGTGCAAAACAGGGTCGTCATCACTTGGTTCAAACCCTTGTGTCCAGGCTACATAAAGCCTTTCATGAGCAAGACAAACCAGTTCGAAAATTTTCTTGAACCTGCATACAATTCAAACAGAATCAAAACCCGGATTGGAAGCGGTTCATTGAATAAAACAGATTAATAAAACAGTTCAGAAAAAGCCAATTTGCACTTTAGCCCTACAATTTAAAGTCAGAGTTAAAAGAAAAATATTCGATTACAAACAGAAGAAATAACTCAGAAATCATAAAGTTACAGCTCAACATATCTCAAACTTCTCTAATAACATTTATAACATAATTTGAGATGGGAAATAAAATTCAATCTCAATCATTCATTTGTTATAACATATTTTTGAAATCAAAGGCTTAGATGGAATTACTTGTAGAAAACTTCTAGCACAAGCCAGGCAAGCTGATATATAACAAATTTATCTTCAGATCTAGTAAGGAGGAGAGAAGAAAAAAAACACGTTAATTTATGCAAAAGCTTCTGAGAGAAGCTTAAGAATTCTCTCTGAAGTTCTCTTAAGCTACAAAATTCCTCTACGATTTCCCTCCCAATCTTGATCTCATAGAAATTCCTTTGAAAAATTCCTTCGCGCCTCCAATTTTCACACACTACAGCATCCATATTCATCTCACATCATCAACAATAACACACTTCAACATTCAACATGAGATTCAACAGAAAACGCAACAGAGCATGCAGAAACAAATCGAACGCAGGAAATATAAATTTCGATGAAGAAGAGTTGAGAAAACAATGAGTAAAAGGAGTGGACAATGAGTAATAAGAGTACCTAACTCATAGCTGTTTCTAATATTAACATTTTCAAAGCGCCATCAGAGTGTCTCTGATCGGTAAACTTTGAACTCTCATTCCTCTTCATATCAGCTTTGTGTTATGAATTCTATGAATCTGCTTGTGTTGTTTTTATTTGAATCTGCTTGTGTTGAGTTTGTTCGGATCCGCTTACGATGAGATTGAAACGAATTTCTTAATAAATGTCAAATTGAAGAACGTTGAACAAATTTTGATCAAAACAGAAGAAATCGTGATGCTCGGTACGGTGAAGATGGATATCGTGTGCTGAAGCGTCTTTCACCGTGAGAAGAAGATCGGAAGTGGAAGCGTGAAGGTGAGAACGAATCCTATATGAAGTGATGAACGAATTCGTGTCGGAGATAGTTGATTTGGGAAAAGCGTCGGAGAAGTCAGTAGACGAATTTAAGCTTGAAGCTGACGACAGTATTGTGAAGAGAAGGAGTTTAGACTAAGGCCGAGATCAGAGATGGCGCGTTTGAATTTTTGAGGCGAAGGCGATGAAAGGCCTAGATTAGAAGATATGAACATCGACGGAGCCACTGTAAGCCGAGAACAAGGTTGCACCATCGAATTCGAATCTGAGACGGAGCCACTGAGTTTGAAGCGATGACGCTGTTTGAGCGATCGAAGCGAACACAATAATAAAAAACTTTATTTTTACCAAATTGATTCATGCATGCAAATAAATCTTTTTAATATCCAACATACATATATTTACAAAGAGGTTCGTGTGGAGTACCGTAGATGTTTAGGGTGCTAATATCTTCCCTTTGCATAACCAACCCCCTTACCAAGAATATTTCTCCCTCTTTTGGGTTATTCACTCTTTTCCACTTCCTTTGGAAACAATAAAGCACGATGGCGATCTTTATTTTGATATGTACAAGTCAAGTCAATGGCTTAGTCTTAAACATTTCTACCGCTACAGAAAAATGGCGACTTCCCTGGGGGAAAATTATGAAACCTCTTGCTGGTCCATCCCTAAGTGGGTTGAGCCTATCTTTGTTTATTTGTGTATATGCTATTATTTGTTGTATATTATTTGTTGTATATATGCTTGTTTGCAGGATTTTTTTCAGGTTTTTAGGGTTCTGTGATTTTTGTGTGGTGAGATAAGTCCTATACCCGGACTTGAGTGAACTTACGTTTAGGACAGGCGGTATAGTCATGTTAACTTTGAGGGAGTAATCCCAAAAAAGGAGACATGAGATACCCCACTCAGTGGAGGCCCCTTTAACTGTAGTGTCATTTATCGAGTAATCGGGAAGACATGCTGCTTTCAACCTGGGAGCCTGCTGAAGCTGAGGACCAGAAAACCCTTAACCCATCTTGACCTTTTAGGAGTAGTGAGGAAACTATGACGGAGTAATCCGGAAGTGGTTGTCGTGCGATACTACACTGAGACGAGTTTTTCATGAGAATATTACTAATTACTGAGTAATTGGGATGTTGGTAATATCCGAAGGAAGGATGTAGACTCTGGGAACCTATTAGAACCTTGTTCGGCAGGTGATAAACTATTAGTCCCTACCTTGCGGGTTGGTTGTTACTTTGGCTCCATGCTCGTGACACCAGACTTTTGAACATGTTCTGTTCTATTTATTCAGAGGATTGTACAACAGTTATCCAGATTATATGAGGAAATTTGATCTCATTCCTTTGATCCTTTGTTTGTGCATTGCATATGATCACATAATTACCTGGAGTTTATTATGACATATATGTCTTGCATCTCCATGATATCTCAATCTTTGAGTCTTGTTTTGAACTTATCCTCTTGAGATAGACACTGATAGAAGAAGCACCACTGGTTACAAGTTCATGATACCTACTCTGAAGTCTCTTCTTGATTTGGTTTCTAAGGCCACTCCAGACAGCATAGAGGTTTTCAAACAAAGAGTATAGGATAATTCTGGATATTCTCCACCTTTTGAAAGGAGGGTTAATCATACTGTATTTTAATTTTATGATCTCTCCCGGAGATGCTTCATATTTCCAGGTTATCAACTTGCTCCTTCTTTGAAGGAATATTCTTATATATCTTGGGGATTCCAATCAAAAATCATGTTCCTTTTAACATTATGATGGAGGTCTCTGGATTTCCCTAGATTATGAAGGCTCTTTATTTGAGAAAAACTGTTATGGAAGACAACCTTAAGGTTAAAAGACGCATTTCTGGGTCTCACCTGAAGTCTCTAGTTGAAAAGGGTCACACCTTTTCTGATTCAGCTAGTTGGAATGCATTCAATACAATCTTGGCTCTTACCATTTATGGGATTATGTTCTTCCAAAATGTTGAGAATTTTGTAGATATAAATCCAGTGCCTCGCTGCTTGGTGATGTTTATCATTCAATACATGTGAGGAATGACATAAAAGGAGGACTTGTTCTTTGTTGTGCTTCCTTTCTTTATCTGTGGTTCATGAGTCATCTTCCTTAGACAAGAGCTTTTATGGACACTAAGGATTCTCTGAAGTGGTCTAAAAGACTGATGGGTCTTGCTACCCATGATATTGTTTGGTACTCCAGAAATTATGATTACAATGAGTTTATTTACAGCTGTAGGGAGTTCCCGAATGTTCCTTTTAAGGGTAAGAGGAGGTATCAACTATAATCCCATCCTTTCTAAATTCTAATTGGGTTATGAGATGCAAGGCTAACCCAATAACAAGGATGTCAAGGAGTCCATTCTTTATACGGTGACTGGAAATCCTGAGTTGCCGATAAAGGCTAGTAAAGCCTGGAATTAAATTTACCTCAGAAGGAGGGCTGAAGGCCCCTATGTTGATTGGGTTAGGAAGAGATTTGAGATTATTCATATACATTTTCCTGTAGAATTACCTTTGTATCAACAAACCCTTATTCAACACATTTTTATGCCTATTGAAAAGCTCAACAATCGCCAAGATGTCAATCAATAGCTCAGAATAGAAGTTGAGAAATTAAAGAAAATAACACTATAGAGCTACCTATAAAAGGAACGAGCTGAGGCATACAGAGGGGACTGTTCAGACGAAAATTCAAAAGAGAATAAGAACCAATAATGGCTTGAGAGTAGCTTACCTCATTTTTGATAATGAAAAGGAAGAGTTAGCTAAAGTTCGGAAGCAACCCTCCAAATTAAACAAGCCATGGGAAGCCCTTATGAAATCTCATGAGGAAATGAAAGACCACTTCAAAGCTTAGGTTGAAGCTTTGAAAAAGCAATTCTAGGTCAAGGAAGTTGAACTTAAGGAAGAATGTCGCCAAAAAGAGAAGGCTGATCACCAACTCATTAGGCATAAATTCCAGTTGAACAAAAGCTTTAACATAGATTGCATAACTCAAAGAAAATTCACAAGCTGCATCTGGTTGACTCAGAGTTGAATCTCACAAGGAAGAGGTTAATTACAAGAAACTTCAAGAAGAAATTGACCATGTGGAGCACCATTGTTGCTACTTAGAAGTTATTTATCGGCAGGAGGAATATGCTTATCCAAGAGTTAATGCAGAAGTCAAAACATGCTGCAACACCGAAGCGTTTCAAAGAGAGGCTCAGGAATGGAGCAAGAAACACCTTGGTTGGGGAGGACTTGCTAATGATGAAATTGAATATGTTCCTAAAGGGATGTGCATCTGTTGATCTATGATCGCCATCATTTATTTTGATGGGATCCAATTTTTACATATGGCTTTTGATTACACTAAACCCATGATATTATATCTTTGATTCACATTTTATTTTGGCTAAGTGTTCCATTCCTCTTGTATTTACTTGCTTATTCAAAGTCGATAGATTCTTTGGAAGTGATTAAACATAGTGGTGGGATACTCACATGCACCTTTATGCACACAAGAATTCACAATAGGTGTTTAACATCAAAGATTATTATTTTAACTTGGTTTCTCTGATAGAAGTGTAAACCTGACTTTCCCTCAGTGCCAAAATTCTCAGCGACCAAAGATTAGCTATGATGTAATTTTGTGAGAACTTGATTGGGATGAAGGCCTAAATGGGCCAGCTTATGGAGGAAATGCAGAGATGACGATCTTGTATTCATTGTTGCAGTAGAGGTTGTTACTCCTCCTTTTTCTTATCCTTCAGGATTTGATTCTTGATACCCGATGTGATTTCTATTCTGGGGCACCTTGATCGGCAAACTGAAGGTTGGAATACATTTGAATGTAAATTCCAAGACCTCATTAATTATGGGGCAATCATTCATTTCAGATGGCTGCGGAAATTGAAGTCTTTGTCCAAGTAAGTGCCGAGACTGCGAAAGCATCTTCCCGGAAGCAATACGCCCAGACGAAGAAAGTCTTTTCAACATTGGCATGCATTAGTTTCTTGTTGCATTCTCATTTGTAATCATTCTTGTTTGTTAATACAATGTTTGCATATGAATTTTTTTTTGTTTTTGAATAATAATCATAATACACTAAATATGTTTGACTTGAAGTAGTCCATTCATATTCACTCATAAAATGTTTTTCTGCATTATGATACCAACCTTTTTTCTTACGCAAATATTGGAGGGAGGATGATGATATTAAAACAAAAAATTTCTAGTTGTATGCTTTTGAATAAAACCTTACTGGGGATGTACATGCATTGTTTCAAATTCCCAAACACCAGATATATAAGGGAGTGAAATTCGTCATTAACCCCTTTGAGCCTTGAAGTGGGAGTTTCCTTTTATTTTCTGGAAAAACCCCTCATTTTTTTAACCCGGGGCATGGTAATGTTTAGTTAATTTGATCTAGCGTTCAGAACTCATCAGGAACGCGCGTCCAAGGATACAATAATGGTTTTCCTTCAAGGTTGAGGAAAGTCAAAATTGCAATGGCTAACCTTTGCTTATCAAGAATTTGTGTCAATTGACGATATCCCCATGGATATCTCTTGCACATCAGGAGGTCAACAGATGAAGATACAACAATGGTTATCTCTCATCTACCAAGAAATAAGGCAGTCACAATTCTTCCAATAAGTCGAAAATGACTCGAAGTCACACAACATGTTCAAAAGGAAAGAAAAAGTACTATGAATAAAAAATGACGAAAAAAAGAAAGAAACAAAAAGTCCTGCTAAGTTGAAACTTGAAAAACAAGTTGCTTAAGCAAAAGTCAGGGCATCCCGCTAGACTTCAAAGTTAAATTCAAAAGGAATTTGTCAAGGAAAAAGTTAGGGAAAGCAAAGAAAAGCCTGGAAGGCGATAAAGGATTACATCGTAAAATCCTCACCAAAGGACAGAGTCGTGTGACAAGAAACCCAAAAGAAGCAAAAGTGAGTGACTGACATGTCCAAAGAAAATCTAGGTTGGTTCCCCAACCCTCTCAATTGTTTTTGAAGAAATGAATGTTCATGTCAAGATTAACTGAATATAGGACTGGAGAACATCATGAAGGGGTGGGCACCAAATAATTTTGAGCCTTAAAATTCATTTTTTCTAAAACCGTGAACCAGACCACATTACAACCCTCAAAATTCCTAATTGAAGCATGGTTTATTTCAAGAGCATACTTCAACAAGATAGTGTTCCTGACTCCCAAAAAGTTACGCTAAAAACGTCTGTGTTGGTATCACACGCTTGCATTATTTCGGGTCCAATCTTAACTAAGTGATTTCTTTCACAAAGTTTTGAGGCATATTTTCAAATAAAAACTTCAAGGTTAACATGTTTTGTGTATTAGAATTATCATTCTCAAAATAAACATTTTTTCTACTTGCGTAAATATTTGTTTGACATCAAGGAAGTATACATCTGATTATCAGTGAGAAAGCTAAAACATTGTCAGGGGAGTTCTGCCTAGAGACTCTTTTTAACATGGGAAAGTTGTTTTCTCCAGTATGATGCTTTCACATTTGATCACCCTTAAAAGGCAAGGCTTGAATACGTCATCGAATCAATAAGGTGTCAGGTTTCAGTCAATCTGGGGCAGTTACGTTAAGATTCGACAAATCTCTCTAAGAATCAGTTGATTAAGCAGACTATCTCAAGGAAATTCCTTTGAAAACCATAATGTCTGAGGTACAAATTATGCGCCAAAGTTATTAAATCCAGGGGCAATCCATATTTAACAATATTCGTTGCTATGCCTTTTCTTAAGCACAAGGTTTCTTGGACTCTCTTTTACTAGTGAAGACACGAGAAGGTTACTTTCCCTAAGCAGAGGATCATTATTCAATAGAGGATATCTCACGATCTTACAGATATTTTTGGGGTCCCCTTGCAATTTGATGGTTAGACGATGGGTTTCTCTTTTGCCATAATTGGTCTATATCAGGCATGAGCAAACTTTAAATCAAAGTCTCATATCCTAGTATGGTTCCGTCTTTAGCTGGTCAGGGGATTCTTCCCCATCTTGGGATTGGGTTGTGGAATTCCCCACTGAGTTTATTTCTCATGGAAGAAGTTTTATTCAACGTTCTTTCCCCGTCTATATTGTCTAGGTAAAACAGATTCCCCAGTTGAGTTATTTCCTCGCTGAGATTGAGTCCTATTTGACCGTTGCTTTCTAGTTTGTTCCTAGATTGAGCTTTGGCCCTTGTTAGCAGTTGTTGTCTCGCTTTCAAGATTGGTTTATCTATAACTCTTTCATTTTTACCATTGTTAAACTATCACATTATTGGTAGATGATATTCACTTTTGACCTTCTTGTTCACCATCGTTAAATTATCAGATCTTTGAAAAATGATATCCATTCCACTCTCTTACGCTTACTATTGATTAAACTATCAGAGACTTGATAAAGGGTATTTATCTACTCTAACATACATGCTGCTGTCCCTAATAGGGTCTTGTATTACCTATTCCTCCTCTTGGGCTTTACCCCAGAACAAATTTGAGTTTTCTCCAACTAAGTCTGAGTGCATGGCCAAAGATTTGTGCTTGTTGGCAATCTCTTGGTATTTCCTATCCACTTCCCATGAAGATGTTCTTCCTTTTGCAGATTATGCATCCTCTTAGTCCCCGTTGAGTTTATTTATCATGGAAGAATTTTGCTTTAACCTCCCTATTCAACCCATCATCTGGATGGAATGTGATTCCCTTTTGAGTTTATTTCTAATCAGGTGCTATCTCAGTTGATTGTTTCACCCCGGTTTATTTCTGGTTTGAACCTGTGGTCCTCAGACACATTATTACTCGAATTTCTGCAGGCTTTGAGCCCTGGTTTGAGAACATGCATTTATTTTGCACGTAAAATTTTTAGCTCCTCAGCAGAAATACCGTGGCATTCCCCAAGAATCCATGATTTATTCCCCAGGAAGCCATATTTCTTTCTTCAAGAAGCCTTTGTTATGATTCCTTCTGATGATAGCAAGTGGTGGTCTCTTTATTTGAGAAACTCGTACTTCCCCAGTAAGTTTAATAGCTCCTGAAAGAAACTCAAGAGACCTTTCTCCAATTAATGGTAGCCTTGTCATTATGGAAGGTAGTTCATTGTTGAGATTTGTTACTCCAATGAATGGTAGCCTTGTCATTATGGAAGGTAGTTCGTTGTTGAGATTTGTTACTCCAATGAATGGTAGCCTTGTCATTATGGAAGGTAGTTTATTATTAAGATTTGTTACTCCAATGAATGGTATCCTTGTCATTATGGAAGGTAGTTAGTTGTTGAGACCTTGCTCCAATGAATGGTAGCCTCTTCATTGTAGGAGGTAGTTCTTTGTTGAGATCTTTTTCTAATAAATGGTAGTCTCTTCATTGTAGGAGATAGTTTGTCATTGAGGTTCACGTTGCTCTGAAGAAATCCATTTATTTCCAGTCATAATTACTGATGCTAATCATTTGTTACCACCCCTAATATTGGTATTTATCGGTATTATCTTACCATTCCTATTCAATAAAAGTCGACGTTACTTTTTTGCTATCTTCTCTATGAGTGGATAGTTTCCAGTTCATTGTCAAATTACTCCAATGGATGGCAAGTCTTTTCAATATGACAGAGACAATTTGTTGAGAAATCTTTACAAGTGGCAGTCTCTTTATTTGAGACAATTTATATATTACCCTTTCCAGGCGGAATGCCTTGGTTAAAGAAGAAGTTGAGACCCATTCTAGGTGAAACGCAATAATTTTGGGAAACTTGTTATTGTCAATACAGTTTCTTTCTACCTTCAGTGAACGTTGGTAGTTTCACCTTCAGTAAACGTTGGTGTCATTCTTTCATCTCTACCTTCAGTGAAAGTTGGTAGTTCACCTTCAGTGAGTGTTGGTGTCATCTTTTCTTTCTACCTTCAGTGAACGTTGATAGTTCACCTTCAGTGAACGTTGGTGTTATTCTTTTCTTTCTAACTTCAGTGAACGTTGGTAGTTCACCTTCAGTGAACGTTGGTGTTATGTTTTCTCTTTCTACCTTCAATGAACGTTGGTAGTTTCACCTTCAGTGAATGTTGGTATTATTCTTTTCCTTCTACCTTCAGTGAATGTTGGTAGTTCACCTTCAGTGAACATTGGTGTCATTCTTTCCTTCCACCTTCAGTGAAAGTTGGTAGTTTCACCTTCAGTGAATGTTGGTATCATCTTTTCTCTCTACCTTCAGTGAAAGTTGGTAGATCACCTTCAGTGAACGTTGGTGTTGTTTTATTTTTCTACCTTCAGTGAAAGTTGGTAGTTTCACCTTCAATGAACATTGGTGTTATTCTTTTCTCTCTACCTTCAGTGAAAGTTGGTAGTTTCCACCTTCAGTGAACATTTGTGTCATTCTTTTATCTCTACCTTTAGTGAAAGTTGGTTGTTTCACCTTTAGTGAACACTGGTGTCATCTTTTCTCTCTACCTTTAGTGAAAGTTGGTAGATCACCTTCAGTGAATGTTGGTGGTTTTTTCTTTTTCTAACTTTAGTGAAAGTTGGTATTTTCACCTTCAGTGAATGTTGGTGTTATTCTTTTCTCTCTACGTTCAGTGAAAGTTGGTAGTTTCACCTTCAGTGAACATTGGTGTTATTCTTTTCTCTCTATCAGTGAAAGTTGGTAGTTTCACCTTCAGTGAATGTTGGCGTTATTCTTTTATCTCTACCTTCAGTGAAAGTTGGTAGATCACCTTCAGTAAAAGTTAGTGTATCTTTTCGATCTTCTACCTTCAACTATTGAGTTGGTAGTTTATCGTCATCTGTGAGTCGGTATATTTTTGATCTTTTACCTTCATCTATTGAGTTGGTAGTTTACCGTCATCTGTGAGTCGGTATCTTTTACTTTTCTACCTTCATCCATTGAGTTGGTAGTTTATTATCCCTTGTCGATTTGGTACTATTCTGTTTTTTTCTACCTTCGTCTATTGAGTTGGTAGTTCATGGTTATTTATCGATCATTGTTATTCAATTCTTTTTCCTCATTTATTGAGTTTTTGATACTCTGTCTCTTCCCGGGCTTTACCCCAGTAGAGTTGAGTCTTCTATTCCCCAACGAAGTTGACTTTCCTCCAATGGAGTCAAGTTTCTTTCCACAATCAATGGTCCTGGCTTTCCCCATATGCAGTCATCCCCAGAGTTATGTCATTCCCAGTGATTTATTTTCCTGATGAACTCTCTTTGGCATCTTTCTCCAGCAGGTTTAAATTCGTAGTTTCATCTACGTTATTATCCCCAATAATGTTCCGTGTTTCCCACAAAATCCTTTGTGTCTACATTCATATCCATAAGAATTTCATGACACCTTAGGGTTAAAAAATGGGGTCTTCTAATATTTAAGTATCTTCAATCTCGTCGAGACGAAGGTGTTTACCTTCATATCTATGGATAGAAGACACTTAAATAGGGGCAGCTGTCACACCCCATTCCCCCCCCCCCCCCCCCCTAATATGTTCATTCATAACATCATATGCATTTACATCATAAATCTTTCATTCATTTGAGATATTAAGACATGGGATCAAATGGCTCTTGGTATTAGGGTTTTCCCCTATAAATTGAGGTTACTATCTCTCTCAAGTTGATCCCACTGATTCATTTATAACTCTTGGTATAAAACCAAGGTTTTGGATCTACAAGCATCATGGTTATTTTCCGTGGCAAGATTCCTCGAGATACAAGTTTTTCTTCATCTGAATTTCTTCAAGAAACCAGTGCATTAGGATTTGACTTGTGTACTCAAGACTTTATCATGAATTCACTATGAATGTGCTTGAGCTAGGTTTTGTTCCCCTCACCATCTCAAGCCTTCTTCATCCATATGCATTCAAGGTTCAGAGAATTAGGGTTTCTCCTATCTTGCTTGAGCATTGATAATGATTCTTCAACAAAGTTCATCGCGCTAGGGTTTACATCTTATCATGCTTGAGTTTGTCAACATTTAGATTGAAATTCATTGGACTTCATACTACAAGTCCTATCATTCATCTTTAAGTCGTTCCTCAAGGCATTAATTTTGTTTCAAGATTAATAGTTATCAAGCTAGGATGACTTTGTGGATTAAATTGCGAAACATGAATCATGGCAGAAGGCGTGAAGTTGTGGATTCTTTGTGACCAAAACATTCTTCTTCTATGAGTTATTTTGGTTAAGGACTGGTTGGATATATTTCTTGATTGATTGAGATATGGACTAAGGTCACTTGGAATAAGTTGTTTCATTTGCAAGGGAATGCGAATCTATGAACTCAAGTGAAGTTAAGGTTCATTTTTTCGGCATACAAGATTGGAGGGATCGATCATGGCTAATTTCTCATGATTCAAGTGACGAAGGCTTATATCATGATCATGCAAGATTGCAAAGCATATGCCATTTGTTCATAAAATCTTATTCAATATATTCTCAAGGCTCAAGTTTGTCCATTTTTCTATCATTTCAATCCTTTTATTCAAGGGCATTCAAATGTGGTTCAAACTTTATTCATTCCTTATGCCATTGGTGATGATGATAACTAGTGCAAGTGTGTGAAAGAATTTTATATGCATAATTGGAAGAATATTCAAAAGAAGGAGAATTTTAAACTTGATGAAAGCATTAGTTAAATTCAAAGTTTTGGACTTAAAGATACAAGATCAAGGTTTCAAAGCATACACCATTATTCATTCAATATTTCAAAGTTAATCATTCTAAAACAAAAATCAAGAATATTCAAGTTCCAAAATACATTGAAGAAAATCACAAATGCATAAATCCATAAGTCCTAAACTTCTTTCATAATCCTCAAGCTTCAAAATATGTCCAAAACAATTCCAAAAGAATGTCACATTTACTAGTAAACCATGTCCAAAAATATCTACAAACTTAATTCAAAATAGTGTCAAACACTGCAGCCAAAATAGTGCAAAACAGGGTCGTCATCAGTTGGTTCAAACCCTTGTGTCCAGGCTACATAAATCATTTCATGAGAAGGACAAACCGGTTTGAAAATTTTCCTGAACTTGCATAAAATTCAAACAAAATTAAAACCCGGATTGGAAGCGATTCAGTGAAAAAAAATTGATTAATAAAACAGTTCAGAAAAAGCCAATTTGCACTTTAGCCCTTCAATTTAAATTCAGAATTAAAAGAAAAATCTTTGATTACAAACAGAGGAAATAACTCAGAAATCGTAAAGTTACAGCTCAACATATCTCAAACTTCTCTAACAAGATTTATAACAGAATTTGAGATGGGAAATGAAATTCAATCTCAATCATTCATTTGTTATAACAGATTTTTGAAATCAAAGGCTTAGATGGAATTACCTGTAGCAAACTTCTCGCTCAAGCCAGGCAAGCTGATATATAACAGATTTATCTTCAGATCTAGGAAGGAGGAGAGAAGAAAAAAACACATTGATTTTTGCAGAAGCTTCTAAGAGAAGCTTCAGAATTCTCTCTGAAGTTCTCTGAACCTGCAAAATTCCTATGCGATTTCTCTCCCAATCTTGATCTCAGAGAACTTCCTCTGCAAAATTCCTCCGCGCCTCCAATCTTCACACACTACAACATGTATATTCATCTCACATCATCAACAACAACACACTGCAACATTCAACAGGAGATTCAACAGAAAATGCGACAAAGCATGCAGAAACAAATCGAACGCAGAATATATAAATTTTGATTAAAAAGAGTTGAGAAAACAGTTAGTAAAAGGAGCAGACAATGAGTAAGAAGAGTACATGACTCTTAGTTGTTTCTAATCTTAACATTTTAGAAGCGCCATCGGAGTGTCTCCGATCGGTAAACTTTTAACTCTCTATCCTCTTCATATTATCTTTGTGTTGTGAGTTCTATGAATCTGCTTGTGTTGTTTTTATTTGAATCTGCTTGCATTGAGTTTGTTCAGACCCTCTTGCAATGAGATTGAAACAAATTGCTTCATAAATGTCGAATTGAAAACTGTTGAACAAATTTTGATCAAAACAGAAGCAATCATGCATAGAGAAGAGAGGTTGATTCAATCCATGAAGCTCGGTACGGTGAAGACGGAGATCGCGTTCTGAAGTGTCTTTCACTGTGAGAAGAAGATCAGAGGTGGAAGAGTGAAGGTGAGAACGAATCCTTTATGAAGAGATGAACGAATTCGTGTCGGAGATAGTTGATTTGGGAACGGCGTCAGATAAGTTAGTAGACGAATTGAAGCTTGAAGCTGACGACAGTATTGGGAAGAGGAGGAGTTTAGACTAAGGTCGGGATCAGATATGGCGCATTTGAAACTTTGAGGCAAAGGCGATGAAAGGCCTGGATCTGAAGAGATGAACATTGACGGAGCCACTATGAGCCAAGAACAAGGTTGCACCATCGAATTCGAATATGAGACAGAGACACTGAGTTTGAAGTGATGGCGTTGTTTGAGCGATCGAAGCGAACACAATAATAAAAAACTTTCTTTTTCCCAAATTGATTCATTCATGCAAATAGCTCTTTTTAATAGCCAACATACACAAATTTATAAAGAAGTTCATGCGGAGTACTGTAGATGTTTAGGGTGCTAATACCTTCCCTTTGCATAACCAACCCCCTTAACTAGAACATTTCCCCCTCTTTTGGGTTATTCTCTCTTTTCCCATTCCTTTGGAAACGATAAAGCACAGTGGAGATCTTTATTTTGATCTGTACAATTCAAGTCAATACAAATGGCTTAGTCTTAAACATTTCTACCGCTACAAGTATCTTGTTTCAGAGTCGGTAAACTTTTTGCTAAGGTAGTATATTGCATGCTTTTTTCGACCATACTCGTCATGCTGGCCCAATACACACCCATTGAATTCTCTAGCACTGGTAGATACATGGTTAGAGGTCTTCCATCAACTGGTGGCATTGGAATTCAATGTTCTTGTAGGTACTCCTTGATTTTGTCAAAAGCTGTTTGGAAGTTGTTGTTCCATTTCACTACCTGGTCTTTCTTCAGCAACTTGAAGATCGGCTCACAAGTAGCATTCAAATGAGAAATGAATCGGGAAATATAATTCAGTCGTCCCAAATAGGTGGAAGTTCAAAAATCATGGGCAGTTACTAGAAATCCACGACGTGTTTAAGCTCCAAATAGGTGGCAGCATCTAGTGAAGCAGTTACCTCAAGATGTTAATATTAGCCATAGATTTTATCTAGGTAGTTACTTTGTAAACACTATAAATAGGCAGATTTTGTGTAGTTTGTGGGTGTTCACTTGTACTCTCAAATCACTTGTCAAACTCTCTCATTCTGAGCGTCAGAAATCATGAGTGAAGAGTGCTTGATGTACGTGAATCACCATTTTTATTTCAACGTAAATCTTTTATCTTTCAATTATATCTTTGGAGTACTTTATCTGTTTTATCTTTACTATCGAGAAAGATCTATACGTTATCTTCTATTTCACAAAAAAATTCGACACTATCTGTGGGCCACGAGTCACCTGTCAGTTAGTTTAGTGAGTCTCGCTTTTTTGTATGAATATCTTCTATCCGTCACGAGTTACTAGTCAGTCGATTAAATCATAGTGTGGAAAACCATTACACTTGTTTCTCCAGTCAAAAGAAAACCGTTTCCCTTGACTAATATTTCGACGGAATAGGTGTGATAGAAAAAACTCTTAGCACGCGTCTTGAGATAAACTGGTCGATCTTACAAGTTACCCTCAGTTTAGGACTCTGGGAGGACCAGCGATTGTTTACCATTTTCCACAGTAAACAATTGTGCGGGTGTGTGTAAGAACACATAGCTATTTGAAAAGGTAAAAAGAAAAAATAAAGATAGAGAGCACAAAATTTAAATGCAAGACTTCCAATGCTTTATTAAGTGAAAATATGTTTATGAAATGACAACCCTTAACAAACGAACCACTGTGCCCCGTGTAAGACACATGGTTTAAAGTCATTGTTCAAAAATTACAAAACCAAAACTTGAAAGCAACAAAAACAGAAATGTAGCTATTACTCCTGACTAAAGGAGATAAAGATAATGTCTTCGGCCTTCCAGTTGCTGAGTCTGTTTCCAATGGTAGGGAAGATCCAGCTGTCAAGGTCATAATCACCATCATCCTCTTCTTCAGTGGAAACAACATCAATATCATCCACACCTTTGTCGTGCTTAGGCATGGGTGCAGTAATTACATTCAGAGTCTCCGAAGGATCAAACTCAATTTACCTGTTGCCAATCATATCCTGAATTTTGTTTTTCAAGGTCCAATAGTTATTGGTATCGTGCCCAGGACTGTTGGAATAATAGGCGTACTTCGCATTTAGATTATAACAATGAGATGAGGTGTTAGGGTTCTGAGGAGGCTCCCTCAACGTTATCAACTATGCTTTCAGTAAATGTTGCAATGCTTGAGATAATGGCATACTGATCTTCGTAAACTGTCTTCTCGGAGCGCCTGACCTACGCTAATTGCCCTGTTATTATTGTTGAACAAGTGCAGTATTAGAAATTAGCACCGATCCTACAGACTAATTGCAGTCACGTTTAACACGACCCTTCTGGCCATAAATAACACCATTCTCCTTCTTACCATTGAACATATTCTTCACAACACTTGAAGAGGCAACTACTGGAATTTTTCGGCTCTTAATACCACTTTCGACTCGTTCCCCAGTTAGAATCGGTTTAGTAAAACCGGATGAAGAACTCCTAATCAGATGATTAAAGAATGGACCTATCAGAGTGCCCATGAACATATCAACTAGCTCTCGACCAAACAAGGGAGGTTGCACCCTTCCAGCCAAATCTCCAATTTTTGGGCATATTATTTGAACCCTTCATTCAGCCCATAGACATATTTTGTAGTTGCACACGAGTTGGTGCAAGGTCATCATTATATTAATACTGATTGTAAAAATCAGCATCCATGTCTTCCCAAGTATGGATGTTGGTTCCCTCCAGCTGATAGAACCATTCGAGTTGTGTACCAGATAGACTTTCCTTAAAGAAGTGAACCCATAACTTTCTGTCAGCAGTATGGGGTTGGATCTTCCGAACATAAGACCTCAAATGAAATTTGGGACAAGAAACACCATCATATTTAGCAAAAGCGGGGACCTTGAACTTGTGAGGTATAACTACCCCGGGAGTAAGACCCAACTCTTAAAAATCTAATCCAGACACTTTCTGGATTTCCATGTCCTTGAGGCGATCTTCTAATTGTTTGTATTTATCGTCCGCGAGAGGATACTTTTCATCAGAATTGTCTTCACCCTCATGAATTTTCCCAAGACCTTGGTTGCTTCCACCTTCAGCCTTAATACTTCCACTATCTTCCTCCTGATTGTCATCTTCATTAGAGGAAATAACATAATTCTTAGCTTGCTTGGGGAGGTTTTTGAACCTTCTCCCTATGTTGAGGATGACTGGCTTCCGAGTCTTCTTCTTTTTTAGCGATGAGCGCTATTATATCTTGTTTCCCCTTAGCTAGGTTCAGGAGGGTCTCCTGGAATTGGGCATCCTGTGCTTGGAGTTCCTTGACAGTCTGTTCTAGAGCCATCTTTTATTGAAATAAACAGCAAGAAGATGAGAAAACATGTATGGGAAAAATTGTTATGTAATGTTATGCATGATATGTAGATACAATATTTTCAAGTATCTCACGGGGTAAACAAAAAGAAGTGTTAGAAGTTGAGTCTAGCTGCATCTTTGATTGAAGAACTTCGCGTCGTTGAACGTCCTTCTATGAGCATCAAGCTCACCATGTCAAGTGGGTCCTAGCCTTTGGCTCAAGATAATGTAGTTTGGTCTTCGACGACATTGGTTAGAGGAAAATAAATCCCCTTTCTCCTTGCTAGACGTCGGTTCATGATACTTCGATGGTGTTTGGTTAGAGGAAAATAAATCCTCTTGCCCCTTGATTGACGTCGGTTCATGATACTTAGACGATGTTTGGTTAGAGGAAAATAAATCCTCTTTCCCCTTGCTGGACGTCTGGTTCATGATAACCTGTATCACAGGCCCTTGAGATCCTTGAAATGGTCAGTGAAAATGAAATAGAATGATGTCATGATATTATGATGTTATGTTCGAACAGATAATCAAACACAAGCAAAGCACACAAGGCCTTAGGTTTCGACTTACATGGAGTTTGTAGGTAAGTACCCTCTTGAATTTTAGTTGGCTCAACCTATCCTAAAGAAGTAACCGGGTTCTAAGGATATCAATATCACCGATCTTTCTCCCAGACATTGTTTCAACACAACATCTGATTTACGACCGAAATATCACGAGAGTCTGATCTCAATGAGTGTAGTATCGAGTATCAACCAACTTCAGTCTGCACCAAAGTTGGCCATCTCACTACCTTCTAATGTCTAAGTTGGGTCAATTAAGGTTCTACGGTCAGTCAATGCTTATGACACCACGCCACAACCTAGTATTCTCCCCGACTTACTCGAGGGACACTAGTACAAACCAATGTGTCGTACTAACGTAGCCATCACTTCAACCATGTCGATATATGCCGTATAATTTCCATGATCTATTGCTACTTACCTAAAATGCCCCCAGATCTGGGTGTAGGATCTTTGCAAGAAATAAACCCGAGCAACCCTCAAATATAAAGCAAACAAGGAAAACAAATTTAAGTAAAAGTTATCTAACTCTAAGGTAACCCCTCTTTTATATTCCCTAGTAGAGTCTCCAGTTCTATAATATGGCAAGAGAACTGACTTGGTTTTGTGCTTTATCACAAATGTTGCAGATAGCAAGAGTCGCCACCGACTTTTCTTTTATCCAATAAGGAAAGGGTGAAAAGAACAGGAAAGACCTTGATTTTTTTTGAGTTTTAGAGGTAGGTTATGAAAAGGGAAGGTGTTATCACCCTTTTCATCCATAATTATCTACGGGCTCTTAATCACTAGCTCACTTTGTTTTGAAATTCTTTGTGTTGTGTATGTTTGAAAATATTTTGAAAATGCCTAAGTACGACAACTTTGTAATGATTCTTTTATCAGTTAAGAATGCGTACAAAGTGTATGTTTTTGAAAATATTTCAGAGAAAGTGTTTGTGAAAAAGATGTTTTGAAAAAAGTGTGAGCAAGCGATTAACAATTTTATACCCTTACTCAAGGTCGTTCATGTTATTTTCCTCCTCCTTTAGATAGTGCTACACTACCATTAGTTAGTAGGAAGCCCTATCGTTAGATGTGAAGGGACATGCGCGGGTCATCGTACAATCATAAAGGAAACTCAACGTGGAGTTTAGAAATTTATCATAAGGGACTAAGATCGTTTATCGGAGGCAGCATCGAAGGTTCATCGAGGGACTACGATCTTTTTAACTAAGGGTCTTTGCTAAAGCGTCCGCACATTCTAGGGACATGACTGTTTAATCGAAAGGCAACAAGTGAGGTTACCCTAGAGGCGCGTGTGTGAAAAGTGTTTTGATTCAGTTATTTTATCTTTTAAAATTAGGGTTTTCTAAGTTCAGTTATTAGTCTTGCCATACAATCCTATTAAGCTAAACAGTTATAAGGAAAGCAGTAAATGCAGAAAATAGAGGCTTAAATTAAAGGGTCCTACGCTATTACAAAGTTTTGGGAAGGGGGGTACAAATAATAAAATCGGGGAAAAAAGTAGTAAACCCTAGTTAAGATATTACAAACTGTAAGCAGGTACATAATTGGAAAAATAATGAAACACGCGACAATAATAAAATAGGCGAACTTGTAAAATAAACGAAATGAGAAAATAAATTGTTTTTATGATTTTTTGCCGAAAAGAAGCTTGATGATTAACCTAAAACCTAATTGATTTTAATTAATTAAAAAATGATTAATTAGTTAAAAACCTAAAAACTTAAATTGATTGATTAAATAAAAACCTTAACAATTTAATTAGGGTTAATTAAAAAAACCTAACACCTAAATTAGGGTTTATTAAAAAATGTTTTGAAAAAAGGTTTTGTAAAATATTTTGTGAAGTTAAAGAAAAAAAGGTGAAAAAAGAGTGAGAAACATAGAAAATAAACCAAAGGGTAGGGGTGGGTGTTGAACCCACACCCTCAAGGATTCTCCACGCATAGCTTACCACCAGGCCAAGCTACTGTTGGTGTCAAGATCTAGCCTCAGCGTGTTTTGTACTCTATCTTGCAAAAATATGAAAATATGAGAATTTTGGCAAAACTGGGGATCGAACCCGTGACCTGGGAGACCAATGCCTTAGCGCGTGTGTTTCTGCCACTGCGGTGGCTATACATCTATTCACTTATATCAATCCATAAATATATATTATTAATCATCTTCTTGTACCAGAGAGGCGCCGAAGCCCTAGCTCCGGTCGTCTTCTCCAGCGACCTTCTTGTATCAACCCTGCAAAATAGATAAAATAAACAATCCAGAAAAACCCCGTCCCTCTAAATCAAGGGTTGCAAATCCAATGGAAGTATTTTTGTAGCGTAAAAATCCATGGTTTTTGAGATATGGTGCAAACAAGGTGGATCGGTGTGAGAATGGTGGTTCACGATTGTAACTGCATAGAACCCATGCGATTGTTCTACCCTGCACTAACAAACCTCATGAACGCATTAGTAACATTAATAGATGTTCAAGCAAGCAAAAAATTAAGATATGAATGCTATGAAAATCATGAAATTGAAGATGCCATGTCACGAGATTTCATGCGTTTTGGATCATCAAAATTGCATCAATCTTACCCTGGGAATGAATGGAGTTGATTGAGATGGATACTTTGTGGTGAAAGGGTTTGTAATAAGGATTTAGAGATTTTAAGGTTTCTTTGAAATTTTGAGATTTTTGATAAGTTTGTGAGGCAAATGTTTCGTGGCTTGTATGAAGAGAATGAGAGAATATATAGTGGAAATTAGGTCAAAGAATATATGGGCTTGGTCTTTGTAAGAAAGGCCAATGTATTTTATTTTATATATTTTGCATTACTAATGAATAAATAAAAAATAATAAAAATAAAAATATTACAAGGGGTGTAAGAACAAGATTTGAGGTCTATGAGGAGTATAATACACATTTGGACTCTTTAACCATGGCCCAATAGCCCAAAATAACAAGCTTACTCACTTTGAACTTCATGCATTTGTTCAAAATTTCCCAACTTGCAATGGTAATAACTCTCTCAATTTTCATCTTTTGAAGGTGATCTTGGACTTTTTAGAAATCTCAATATGTCCTATACAATATCTATGTTGATAATTTTTCTTTTGAATACTTCATCTTGATGTAAGTTTCCTTGACAAAACGTGTCTTTTTGTTGACTTTTGAAATGACCTATAATGTATTGGTTTATATCTCTCAAATGATGCACTTTTTGGACTTGAGCTTAGAGAGACAAAGTTGTAGAGAATTGAATTCCATTCAAAATGAGCATTGGTTGGGTAAAATATGATGAAGCATGTGAAAGTTTTTCTTGGTCAAAGTTTAGTTGACTTCTCCTAAGGAAACCCTAATTTGGCAACTTTTGACTTTTTATGATTTGAGGGCTTTTCTTGAGGAACCATGATCAAACCTTGATCAAATGATGAATTTGACTTAAAAACCTTGATGTTGACCAAAAATATTGAGGTTTGACTGTATGTTGGCCACAATTGACTTTTTACCCAATACATTTGATTTTCCATTACCTGTGCTATTGACTGAGCAAACTTGTGATGTAAGGCTTGAAACTTGACATGAACATTCCTATGGACATATGAAGAACCCTGAAAGTCACTTGAGACCTTAGGAACCCAATCTTCCTAGAGAAATACAAAACCCTAGTTGTGAGTCCATTGCTTAGGAGGAGAATTTGTCTGGTCAACTCTTGAGCCACCTTGAGCATTTGAGAACCCTAAGAGAATGTCTTGAATAAAATGAGAGGGAAATTTTGTGGGTACAACAATATGTCAAAGCTCAATATTGAATAAGGAAAGGTCTGTGATCAGTGTGAAAGCAAAAAGCAAATCATGATCTCACACCCAATGTTGCAACATCAGACTACTTCCAAAGTTTTGGAACTTCTTCACATGGATGCAATGGGACGATTCTAGATAGACAACCTGGGAGGAAAAATGTATGTCTTTGTAGTTGTGGATGGATTTTCTGGATATACGTGGATGAATTTTCTTAGAGAAAAATAAAATACTTTTGAAGTTTTCAAAGATCTGTGTCAAAACATTCAAGAGGAAAAGAAAAGTCTGATTGTCAAGCTTAGAAGTGACGAGGACATGGAGTTTAAGAATACAAAAATTTATGAATTTTTTGATTCTAAGGGAATAAGCCATGAGTTCTCTTATTCCTCAGGGAGATGGAGTTGTTGAACAAAATACGAGAGAAATTCAAGAATCTGCTAGAGTCTTGTTCAGTGCTAAGCAACTGCCATTTGAGTTATGGGATGAAGCTATAAATACTGCTTGCTATATTCATAACAGGGTTACCTTGAGAGAAGGTACTACTACTAATTCCTATGAGTTATGGAAAGGAAGGAAACCTAAAGTGAAATACTTTCATACATTTGGAAGTAAATTCCAGATCTTTACTAATAAAGATCAAGTGGACAAGAAGAATCCCACAATGGATGAAGGGATATTTATGGGTTACTCTTAAAGTAGAAGAGCGTATAAGGTTTATAACTCTAGAACTTGTATGAAAATGGAATCTATCAATGTGAGGATTTATGATTAATTTTCTAAAGGAAAGGATGATGTTAGAGACGTTGTTGGAACATCCTATGTGCAAACTGATGAGCACTAGGAGAGGAGACTTGTGAGTTCACAAACACTGAGTTAGTGAATTCTCAATCCAGCACAGTTCTGTATACTGAGGGGCAGATAAAACAATACAGGGAATTGATTACAAGTCACCTTGATGAAGGTAGCATCACTGAAGTAACTCATAAAATATCAAATGGATGTGTTTCCTTTAGGGAAATAGATGGAAGTTTCTATGAACTTGATTTGAAAAGATATGATGTTATGAAAGATGTCATGAAATTTTATTCTGAGGATATGAATTCATTCAGAGATATCTTGTTCAACATGACTGGTATAAGGATCTTGGTAGTTGTAAGCAACTGATCAGGAATCTTGTTGAAGGAAAGGATGACACTCTGAAGCTTATGGACAACAAAGAAAAACTTAATGTTACTAAAGACAATGGGATTGGAACTTGTATTTTTGAAGAGTAATAACAATTAAAAAAAAGAGGGAATGCAACTTCTATTGCATTTTTCCTCTATATTCTGGGGCATGATATGCCTTTTGTTGGGGTTATTGGCTGGAAGGTAGGTATTCGGCAAGACAGTGGGGCTGACTACAACACCAAGAAATACAGAAAGCTCTTTGATAGGGGCAGGAGGCTCTTTGACAGGGGTAAGAAGTGGTAAACCACCTAAAGCTGACCAAGAAGTTGTGTTTCCATTTGTGTGTTTCCATCTATGGTATTGCTTATGTTCAATTTGTGTGTTTCTAGTTGTGTTGTTGCATGAGTGCAATATGTTCTGATGTTTTATGTGTTTCCATTTTATATATTTACTATGTTTCTTTTTGTCAATATTTTGGCTAAAAAGGGGGAGAAAAGTGTTGTGTCTTGATATTACATCGCATGTCTTGACATGTTCATTTAGCATTAAGATAAGACTGTATGCTATTGCTTCTATGAGAGTAGTTGTGTGAATGGTTGCTCATGCAATCATTGAGGGGGAACATGCGTGTTCATGCTTGTGTGTGTTGAATCTACTACTGATGCTTCTGTTGTTCCACTGCATGTGCTCTAGTGTGGGATTTGCCCTTGAGGGGGAAACCCTATTTTGTGTGACAGAGGGAGTGCTAACATGTCTGGTTGTATAAGCTTGTTACTTGTGTTGCGTTTTTTACAAAGTTTACATGATCAACATGTAGCTTGTGTTGTGGTTTTATTCGTCACTCCAATTGAATTTGGATTTTGGTTGTTTTAGCCAAAATTTACCAAAGGGGGAGATTACTAGTTCCATGCATTTATGGTTAGATAAATTTTGGCTAAGCATGGTTCTATGTTGATGTTGAGTAAGATGGTGCAACATCTTTATCAACTGCCATAACAGGTTTTGCTTTTATGTGTTTTTCTGCCAGATGTCACAAAAGATGCTGTGAAATACTGAGGCTGATGTAGCAGGCGCTGCTTTTGGATATCCTTGAAGATTTAATTTGAAGATATGAGTATATGGAATATTCTGTACTCATTATAGGCGCGGGACAATCAAGGATTTTGTTAGAAACAAGTGCAAATTTGATAGGTTACTAAAAAGGATCGATTGAGACTTTTTAGGAAACTTTTTATGAAGATTGTTTCTATTTTTGTGGAGAATATTCTGCAGAGATTTTTTAGCTGAAGATTTGAGTTGATTAAAGAATCCAAGCCCAACTGTAGAAGCCTATTTAAGGATTCGTCCAAGACCTAGTTTTTAAGCATAGTTTTTATTGCAAAACCTTGTGAAAATAAGGGTATAGGATTTGATAGTCTTTAGGTTCTCCGTGTGTTTTTGTTTGTACATCCTCATGTATCTCTGATACATTTGAGTTGATTTATTGTGCGTGACAGTTTGTCAAATTATTATTCTCACTCAAATCCGGTAAGCACGAGTTAAGTATTGTGATATGTTGAAGATTTTAAGCAAACTAAGTAGTTGTAATTGCAGAGTGTGTACTTCCTAATAGTTCATGGGATTGTAGTTTTTTTACCTGTGATTTGGAGTTGAAATATCTAAAGATGAAAGCTCTAAATATTTGACTAATTTTGATAAAACAAGACGTTGAATAAGATGTTAAAATATCTGAAGAACAATATGTCGAATGTGATATCCTAACCAGCAGCATAAGACATCTGGTTTGTTACAGTTATTTTACAGTTTGGATACAGTTGTTTTAAATTATTGAATACTTTGGGAATATTAAGTAATCCTATGTAACATCCAAGACTGAAGAATAAGATACGTATTCTGGATATTAGAAGATTGATTTAATGATACATTTTTGGAAACAAATCATTGAAGTCCTATGTTCATGGAGAAGTTTCTGTTGATTTTCTGCAACAGATCAGCTGCGGTTCTGAAGCCTAAATCTAGTCTCTTGAAGATTATAAAAGGAAGACTTAGACCTAGGGAAAATTAGCTAATCCTTGTGTAATAATTTTGTAAAGTAAAATAAGGGTTTAGGGTTTTGAGAGTCGTGTACTTTCTTGCGTTCTAAGTCACCCTTTGTATCGGTTTGATACATTGTGGTAGACATTGTTTCTATGCAGATTCAGAAGCCTTTAGGTAATAAATTGTATATTGTTCCTAGATGAAGCTTTGAAGAAAACTCAAGTATGTTTGTTAGTCAAGAGTCTTGGATGAACTTTATTTTGAAATGGATGTCTTTCAAGTAGTTTGATGTAGTCACCAGAGGCTGTGATTGTTAGATATCACTGTAGTGATTTAGGGAGTGAGATGGGTTTATATCATCTTAGATGGGGTTCTGAGATAAAAATTGCATTGGGTAGTTATTTGGTAAAATGGAGGTTGTTTACCTGTAAACCTGATGTTGTTTACATAAAATAATACTACTGATAGTGAAATATTCTTGCTGGCTTGGTAGCCCCCAGAGTAGGCGTTGTTGTACACTGAACTGGGTCATTATATCTTTGTGTTATTATCATTCTAAATTGTTCAATTTTTTTCTTGTTGATTAACATGTCATGTAAGATGTTGGATCGTCCATCATGACGTTGTTCTGATAAGTATTATATCAGTGTGCTTTATCGAGTCTAGGTGTTGTTACACCGAGATCTTTGTCTCAACATGTGTTAGGACATTATTATCTATACACTAGAATTTCAATTGGTATTAGAGCAGACATCCTGTTATGTTCTGGGTGAGATCTAGGGAAGATACTTTTTGGTACAATAGACTTGAAGGAGAAAGGTGTTGGTTGTAGCTATTGCTATGGTCGTGGTGTTTCTTATAAGGCGTATCTTTCTTCTGCTGAATGTGCCTCTGATGTGTAAACCTTTGATGTTCAGGTTGGTTTATCTTCGGGTGATTTGAGTATTTCCTTGAGGAAGAGGATGATTTTGGTTTGATAAAAGGAGTTATATCTATATACTCTAATCACTAACTGCGGGCTGATATTAAGGATATCTCTTCTGCATGATGTCAAATAAGATGTTTTTTTCATCTTTCCCGGAGCCTGTTGAGGATGTGTTTAGTTTCGCGCACATGTCTCTGATGAAGGAACTCCAATTGACTTTCATGTTCATTTAGTTGTGGTTCAAGAAATATCTACTCTTGGAATAGTTTGAATTGTTGTCCAGAGAAGGGATAAATATGTGTAAAGTCTCTTGAGTCTTTCTCAAGACACTTCAAGCTCTCATCTAAGATGTAGCTGTGGAGCTTCTCACATCCTATATTAATAAAGAAAGATGGTGCCAGTCTGTGAAGTAGTTCAAGACTAGATGGGGGTAAGATAAAGAGAAGAGATTATGTTGATTCTTTCATTGGTAAATACCCTTATCACGTATAAAGTGTCAAAGATACTTGAGTTTTCTCTCAAGTCCACTCATAATGGCACTTCTATTTGTGAAAAGAGCTCAGAAGAGAAAATGATCAAGAAGAAGATACCCTAGGAGTGACAAACCTCTACAGAAAGGCAAGAGAAATTTATTTTTGGTCTTGAAGAGCTTGATTTCTGATGTAGGTGATTTATTTTCACCATATATGTTCTTGTAATGGTAACTCTCTGATCATAAGGCTTGATCAAGTCTGTTAGGGTACACTCCTTCTTAAGGAAGGTTGATAGGGTTTTTCCAAGTAAGTCGGAAAGAGAAACCCATATTAGTTAAAGGCAAATTGAGTCAAGGATGTTAGCCTTGATGTCTCAACATTGTCCTTGACATGGGAAAGTACATGATTTGTGTCCCTATAATGTTGATTTCTTCTAGATCGTGTGTATGAACAAGAATTTTAAATCAATTGCTATTTGTGACATCCACAAGTATTTATTTGCTCTACCTTTATTTGTCATTTAAGAGATCTGAAGCCTAGATGTTACACCAGGATGCAACATCATTAGTTGAGAAATCTCAAGAACTTATTCCATGAATTTGATTAATGCCTGCCAAGGGAGAATTGTAGAAGATCGATACATGTGTATGTTCTTCTTATGCAGATCCCGAGTTTGTCTTGAATGAAAATGATGGTGTAGGAGAAGACATCTTCAATCTGATTAATATCCTTGGTTTAGTTTATGTCTGATCTAATTTACAGGAGCCAGGCCTCAGCCTGTGAAAAAGTGTTGAAGATCTTTATCTGGATTCTATGAATATGGAGGTCAAGATCAAAGGTCTAGGACATTCTCTCAGATATCTTGAAGACATGTCTATTCAAAAGGTCAGAAGAGTTTAGTGGAAGGCTTCTTAAATATTGGTTGATGTTTGTTGTACCCCAAAATTTTCCCCCTCTTTCCTCAAAACATTTCACACAAGATCTCCAATAGCTCAAGTATGCACAAGTATTGACTAGGTTAAACCATCTCCTAAATACCGAGGCCTCAAATTAGGATTTTGATTTTCACAAGGATAATTGGACTTACAATGCCTCAAATGACCTTCATGGATCATTATAGACCTCCAATAATACTCATGTCAAGTTTCAAGTCTTGAATCACAATTTTGCTCAGTCAATTGCTCAGATGACTGAAAATCAGTTGTATTGGGTAAAAAGTCAACTGTGGTCAACCTATAGTCAAACTTCATGATTTTTGGCCAAAATAAACGTCTTAAAGTCTTATGCATCATTTTATCAAGTATTGATCACAATCCCTCAAGAAAAGCACTCAATATACCAAAAGGGAAAAATGGTCAAATTAGGGTTTTGACTGTAATTGACTGATCAGTGACTTTTGACCTAATGCATGATCTAATGGATTGAATAATAATATCAAGGTTTCAAATAAAACATGTTGACCTAATTTCATGGTTCAAAACATTCCTCAAGATCAATAGATTGATAGTTAAATTTTTGGTCAACTGATGAAAAGTCAACTGATGCACAAAAAGTCAAACTTTGACTTTTGGATCAAATTTGAGTTTCAAAGATTACAATTCATAAAGAAATTCAAAAATATGAAGCTTGATCATCAATAAGTCAAGAAAGTCAAAAGTCAATTTGAAAAGTCAAACTTTTCAAGACTTAGAAATTTTTCTAAGTGTTTTAAACATGATAATTTCACTACTTCATGACATTTTTTCACCAAGATGCAAGATGATTAAAAGAAAACTTTCAACATGAAAGTTGTATATCTTGATGATATCTAAAACTTTTATTTACTGATAAAGTCCTATAAATTCTTAGATTTTAAATTATGAACCCATAAAGTCATACACTTTTTCTAAAACAGTGAGAATTTGACCTAGTTTAGGCAGATTTTTGTCCCAACTTCTTGGCCAGTTTTCACCAAGCTCCAAGATGATTTTGTCAAAATGGTCAACATGAATGTTGTAGAGAATGTTTCAAGCTTTCCAAAATGTCAAAGAACTTTAAGATATCATGCTTGAACTAGAAGTTTCGAAGAGATGAAGATGGCCTCATAAACTTGAATTATAGGTCATTTTCTTGATGAACACTTGATCCAATATCCAACCATGCTGCATAATCTTGCTTTGCAAGCTTCTAAATTATGTTTCACTCCATAATTAATTAATTACACAACTGATAAAACCATTTTCCAAGCATTTGAGCTCTTATCCAAGTTGCATTTCCATTAATGGCATAAAGTAACATTGCCATTCTAGTAAAGTGGCTTTAATCACAAAGTCCACTCTCCTTGAGCTTTGCAATTGTTCCTTTTGATCACACAAAATCTCAAAGCCATAAGAAACTTTTCTAGAGCCTATAACTACTCAGACCATGCTTGTACTATGCATTGAAACTATATTTTTCAAGTTGCTTCAAAAACAATGCAAAAATCCATAACATGTGAACTTTTGTTTATGACCTCTCCAAGCCTTCAAACCTTCTCCTATAAATTGAGACATTATTATGAAACTTAGGATACGAAATTACAAGCCCTGAAACTCCCTCAAACTCCCTCAAAATCAGAATTGCATTCAAATCTACATAACTTGTCATTTCTGCCCAAAAACTTCCATCTCATAATCCACTCGTGCGTTTCTTCTTCAAATCAATCCTAAAGCTTCCTTACATCAAATATAACCCATACTTGTCCCTGTTTTAGAAATGTAACGCCTCCATCAGCATCCTCCATAACCAAAAATAGGGTGTTTCACATTGACTTCTCCATCAGGATTCATCCATCCTCAATCCAAACTAATCATTGCATTATCTTTCTGGAGGTTCACTGAAGCTATTTTGATCATCACAACACCTTGAAAGGTGCTCTAAATCAAAACACAAATTTCAGTTTCAAGGTAAGTTTTCTTGACTTTGGACTCTTCATACAAGCATCATTAGTGGTTCATTTATGAAGATAAAATGTAGATATCATTGCCCTGAAGCTAACCATATGCTTACATTTCATTTTTGCTAACGATGTGTTAAGAATTTTAGAAATGAAAATCCAGAAAGTTAGGTTTTATTTTGGGGCCAAACAAAATTATCACTCATCTTTGATTTATATCTTATGAAATTTATATGGTTGGAATCGTGGTAAAAAATGGAGCAAATTTCATGTTTGTACTTTTTAAAATGATTGAGAAATGAGAAAGTTACAAGGTTGACAATGGTGGCTGTTTTTTCTACACACGCAAGGAGGAAGAAGAAGATGATTTAAAATATTCAGGGTTGAGTTTATAATATATTTAGTGATTGTTGTATTATGAACGGATAAAACAGCCACCCCAGTGGCAAGCGCGCGCGTACTAAGGCATTGCTAACCATAAGGGTGAGGGTTCAAACCAATGTGAATCCCCCTTTTGTATTTTTTTCATATTTTATTTAAAGATTTTGTGCAAGCAAGCCTGGCGCGTACATGGTACACCTCTCCCCTCAGCCAATTGATCATCATCAAATTAAATTCAACACTCTTGGAAGTTGTCTCCATGATACACCGTCAAGGGCCATCCCCGCTGAATCCACCAACAGGCACCTGGGCCCCTTTGTCTTGGGCCTGGGATTTTTTACTATTTCTCACCCCCTGTTTATTTTTTGCAGCAAGCCCAATTTAATTTATTTTTGTTTTTTTAATTTGATTATTTTCTTTTTTAAATCATTTTTATCTTATCAAATAAAATCATAAAATCACAAAAAATATAAACTTAAGTTTTTAAACTAACTAATTTATTTTCACAAATAAAATTAATTAATTTTTATCATACCTTAGGTTTATTTTACTAATTAGTTTGTTTGAATTAATTAGAATTAGGTTTCATTATTTTTACACTACATTAACAAATATTTTCCCTAAACAAAAATCCAAAAATGATAATTTCTAAAACATTTAGACCTTTTTATGATTTCATTTATTTTCATAAGTAAATTAAATTATCTTACCTTACCTTTCTTTTATTTTATTTTTGTAATTAAAAATAAATAATTAGGTTAAATTTCTAATTTCTTTCATTTCAAATTTCAAAGTCTTTTCTCAAAACAAAAATAAACAAGAACGTTTCTTTTTTTACAAAGTACTTAGAACTTTTTTAGGGTTTATCAAACTCAACCATTTTCTCATATTTTCACATTTATTTACTCTTTTACACTATTTTATATTTATGCAATCATTTGTGAAAATTGTCAATTTGTAATAGTAATTAGGATTTTATTTCTTTCACCCCTCATTCATAAACTTATACCCCCATCCCCTAAAGCATTGTAATAAGCGTAGAACATTTAAATTTCGCAATTTACCGCTTTCCTTATTATTGCTAGTAATTAGGGTTTGTATGGAAAGATAAAACCAATATTAGAAAATCCTAATTTCAAAGACAAAAATACATGCAATCAAAAACATATTCACACATGCACCTCTAGGGTACATCCCACTTGTTTACTTCAATAAAATAGTCATGTCCCTCGAACGTGGGATACTTTAGAAAATACCATTGAATACAAGATCATAGTCCCTCGATGACCCTTAGATGTTGCCTTTGGTAAATGATCTTAGACCATTAAGATAAATTGCTAAGGTATCCTACAATGTTTCCTTCTATGATTGTACGATGACCCACGCCTGTCCCTTCAGATCCAATGATAGGGCTTCTTACCAATCAATGGTGAGATAGCAATATCTAAAGGAGGAGGAAAAGAACAAAGACTTTTTGAGTAGTTAGAAAACTCGTAATTGCTTGCTCACAAACAAAACCATCTCCACACTCACACTTTCAAAACATCTTTCCAAAAAACAAGTATCTTTCATAAAATATTTTCAAAAGTCAATAGTATGTATACATTCTTATAGAGACAAGAATCATTACAAAGTTTACCGAAACAAAGTCATTTTCAAAATATTTTCAAACTTACACAGATAACTATAGATGGTTGGGTGCTAACACCTTCTCTTTTCATAACCTACCCCCCGAACTTAAGAAAATTATAAAAAGGTATTTCATGTTCTTTTTAACCTTTCCTTTATTGGATAAAAGAAAAATCGGTGGCGACTCTTGCTATCCGCAACAATTGTGAAAAAATGCAAAATACCCAAGTCAGTTCTCCCACCGTATGACAGAACTGGCAACTCTATTGGGGAATAACTTAAAAGTGGGGTTAACTTAGAGGCTAGATCACCTTTAAATGCTTTCATTATTTGACTTACTTGCTTTACATTATGGGTTATGTTTGGGTTTTGTATAGATCCTCTACCCAGATCTAGGAACATTATTAGGTAAATTGCAAAGATCGTGGAGACTGTACGACGTAGACTGATATGGTTAAAGCGATGGCTACGTTAGTGTGACATATTTGTTGGTACCGGTATCCCTTGTGGAGAATCGAGGAGAATACGTGGCCGCTGTGTGGTGTCATGAAGCACTAACTGACCATAGAACCTTTAGTTGAATAACTTGGCCATTAGAAATTAGTGAGATATCCGGTTTTGGTGAAGTCCAAAGTTGGTTGATACTCGATACTACACTCCTTGAGATTGGACTTTCGTGATATTTCAGTCGCCAATAAAAAGCCTTGTGCTGAAACAATGCCCGATGAAGAAAGATCAATGACATTGAGATTCCCTAGAACCCGATTACTTTTTAGGACATGTTGAACCTACTAAACTTCAAAAGGGTACTTACCTATGAACCCCATGAAAGCCTAAACCTAAGGGCTTGTTTCCTTTGCTTGTATATGATTATTTGTACATAACATCACAACATCATACCATAGTATTTGCACTAACCATTTCAAGGACCTGGAGATTTATCTTTGTTCTGTTTTGTAGGATATGGCTTACATTCACAGAAATACCATCCGAACCAACCTTGTGAAAGTGTATCCTTAACTCAAGGAGTTAGCATTAAGGGTCCTTGAAATTATCCATTCACCAAGAAGTATGGTCGACTCCTCGACTTGGTTACCTAAAACTTTGAAGAAGATATGGTACATGTGCTTTTTCAATTCTTTGACCCTAAACATCACTGTTTTGCATTTCCTGATTACCAATTAGTTCCTACCATAGAGGAGTTCTCTCAACTATTGGGAGTTCCTATTATTGATCAATTACCCTTCACCAGTATTGAGAAACACCCAAGACCTGAGGAGATTGATCTATCCTTACATTTGCAACGGTCCGACATTGTGGCTAACTGGGAAACTAGAAGTGGTGTTAAGGATTTTCTAGCAAAGTTTCTGTTTGAGAAGGCTCAACTATTTTGGGATGCTCTGGATTTGCAAGCTTTTGAAGAAGCTTTGGCCTTTCTAATCTATGGGATGGTACTGTTCCCTAATCCATACCAACTTATAGATGTGAATGCGGTCAAAATCTTCCTATCTCGTGACCCGGTGCCTAGCTTAATCAGAGACATTTTGCATTCTCTTCACGCCCGTACCATGAAGAGAAGGGAAATTCTTATGTTTTGCACTCATTTGCTGGCTAGGTGGTTTATTCTGCTCCTTCCTCAGTCAGTTTTGAAAAATGAACAAGGCATGAAGTGGTCTCAAAGGTTGATGTCACTCTCACATTCGGATATTCATTGGTGTTCTCGGTCTATGGAGGATGTCACCATTATTGACCCTTGTGGGGAATTACCTAATGTCCCATTCCTTGGAATTAGGGGAGGTATCACTTATAATCCTTGCTTGGCTCTACGACATTTTGGTTAATGTCGGAAGCATTATAGCGGCAAGCAACAAAAGTTTTGGAAATATTTATCCAGGAATTTATCGTGTCCACAGAGATTGGTTATTGAATTGCCTTTCGACAAATCTCTCGTTAATGAGTTTGGGGATAAATGGGTTTGTAAAGAAAATGTTATCAACAAAAAATAAATGTAAACAAAAGTAAAAACTAAGGAAGAACTTATCAAGCCTGCAAATAATCTACTCATCACAGACTTAAATTTATTGACCAATTACATTCAACCTAACAATACTCATCAATGTCACTACGTATCACTCACAACCTAAGTCATTTCTAACCCAAATTGAGAGGCCGAATGTATCACCAAGGAAATGATCTCTCTACCTCCTCAACAACACAGAAGATAACTATGTAATCATACTGACGATCTCTCAGCATAACACAACCATATCGAGGCGTTAAGCTCTGATACCCAAGTAGATGTCAGCTCTAAATCTATCTCTAGAGTTCAAAAACTAACAGATAATCATCCTGGATAAGAATCTAAGCAGTATATGTCTATAACAACTCAAATCCCTAGCACAGAGCAAAAATCCAGGACAACAATCAACAACGATTTATAAAGCAAGTTTAATATAACGCCATGGGAGACAAATATACATAAGTTCAAAGTAAAATACATATAAAACCAAACAAAAGAGAAATACATAGAGAGGAGAAGAGATAAACACAAATCCTCCGGTTTGTCAGTGTCGGTCAATGAGAAATTCAACTCTAATCATCCATAAGAAAAGCCCTAGTGTTGTTATCTAAGTTAATCCACTGCAAAAATGAGGTGGATGGAGTTGAGAGAACAAAAATATCTCCCAAAACCAACACCTAACAAATGAAACAAAAAGGAAAATATAAAGAAAATCTGATCGGTGAGAATTGCCCGGCGAAATAAATCATCGCCCGGAGAAATCTCTTATTTACTTGGCCCAGAATAAGCTATGTCCTCAACTGATCAAAAATATCTTCTATCACCCGACGACCATAATTCATTGCCCAGAGAAACTCCTTATTTTCGCCTGGAGACGCAACAGTGAAGTAAGACAGGGACTTCAACAAAATTATCTTCAAATTTTCGCCCGACGTCTCTCCCCTTTTGCCCGACGATCCATGAGAGGAAAGCCACTTTTGTTACTTTTTCTGCATAACTTATTATGGCTCAAATATTGGCCTTATTCTTTTATTGATCCAAAAATGCATCTTGAAGCTTTATTCCTCATTGCTCCAACAATGCTTAAATACCTACAACATAAATACAAAACTATCAAACGATACACTTTATACAAGAATATTCATTATACACAAAGTAAATGTATTTACACAAAATTCGGGTTATTCAACAATATTAACAAACAAAAAGCCGATAAGTGCAACAAAACTTATATACAAAATAGCTACAATTTGCACTTATCAAACTCTCCCCAACTTGAACTATTATTCGTCTTTAAACAAAGTCAAATAACATAAAGAACAAAGAATGACAAATCAAAGAATCACGAATCAATAGGTTTTGAAAACGGAAAACAAATGCAATGGTTCAAATAAAAAAAACGGTACACACGAAGAAACATACTTACCACTAAACTACGACGATATCATAAACATGAAACAAATGCTAAATACAAAGAATATGCCAAACATTCTAAAACAATACTTGGTCACAAATGAATCACACCTGGAAAACATAATCATTGGTAGATGAAAAACACACAAAAATGGGGTATTTTCACTCATCCAACAATCTTGCAAACAATAGACTAAATTATGCATTCATCTAAAAATTTACATAGAAAATATAAAAGCAAGAATCTCAAGGGATTTTCAAGGTTGCAATGTGGCTTGGTTAAAAAACAAGTGATAAGTCCTAAAGCTAATCGAAATAAAAACTTTCCTAAACCTAAGGGAGTAATTACTTCCACAAAGTTTCAAACAATAGAATTTCAATCAAACTTCTTCTTTATCCCAAATTTCAAACCAACACACATCACTTATTCAACACAACATTATTCCATACTGTTGTACCCCAAAATTTGCCCTCTCTTTCTTCAGAAAACCATCTTGGATTTTCAAGGTCCCTCTGAAACAAATCCAAGTCCTGAGTTATCCTTTTTGCCCAAGCAAGCCACTTACAAGAGCAAGATGATCTCACGAGCTCCAAAAACAACGCTTTTATCTTGAGAAAAATCAAATTCTAAGTACTTAGAACGTTTCTCTAAAAAATGAGTGTTTAAGAAAAAATCAGCGCTTCAGAACTTCTGGACCCATTCCAGATAAAAACAGTCAGAAGTTGCAAGCTTGGCTCAGCGTGGTCAGAAGTTGGCTTTTCAGCAGCTACATCAGTTCAATCAGAAGTTGTAAACGTGGTTCAGTATGTAAGCCTCAGACAGAACATGCCCCTTTCAGCAGTTACACAAGCTCAGTCAGAATTTGCTAAAGGAATACAAGAGAAGCAGGGAAGTCTGAAGGCTCTTTCAGTACATGCTGAAATCAGAAGATGAAAGATCAGAAGAGTGGGTGTTACACTGATACAGAACCTCTAAGCCCAGGAGACCCAGAGGTAAATCCAAGGAACGTATCAGAAAATCAGGAGAATCTCCAGAGCTTACTAAGACAACAGGAAGCCAAGGCCAGAGTATGGTTTACGCTGTTCTTTTTGAAACAGAACTGCTGATTCAACGTTGGTTTCCATTACCAGAATATTGATGTTGATAGGTCTTATCACCATTTAATGCCCATTAATGCTTCCAACCACTCCTGAACATTCACGTGTGGCTGGGAAAACGCTTTTGTGCAGATTCTGGCATGGGTCTACGCGCCACCACCCACTTCAGAGGTCACTTCTCCCCAATCTACGCCTGCTGCTGCAGCCTAGGCTGAAGGCTATCTGTTATCACAACTTCCCAGGAATTTCTGTCAAAGAGCAATTCAAACTCTGTTGGCGCTTTAATGTTCAAGGCACCCACAAGAACTTTGCCTATAAATAGAGAGTCATTGTCCACTGCAAAGCTCGTTCAGAAAAGAAACAAAAAAATTGCTAAGAGAGAAACAACAACCCTTAGCAACATAGCGTTCTGAAACTCTGCCAAAATCTCCAGTTTGTTTCATAACCTTGAAGTTCTTACCTTCAAACTTCATCAAAATACCCAGTTTTCTTTGTGAACCAAAAACACCCTTTCCAAACTTCTGACCCTACATATGCATACGCCTTTACCTACCCTTTTCAAAGAGAATCTGTCCAGAACACCACCAGAGCCAAAAGCTAGCTTTCACCCACAAACTTTTCCAACAGCCAGGTAAGCACCTGCTGACCTTCACCACGCTGCTAAGCATCATCAACTGTACATACTCAAATAAACATAATGTAAATATCATGTTGTTGCTATTTATATTCTGAGGATTTTCATACCTCAGAACGTTCTGAGCCAGTATAGGACTTACCTGTGACCTTGTTGGTTCTGACCTCTGAAACATTTTTTACATTTGCTGGATCTGTTCCAAATATGTTTCCTGTTTTGTGGAATAACAACAGAATTGCAGATGTTCTGATTAGTACAGGGAAAAGCCAAGTGCTGACTTTGACGTTAGCACATCTGAAGCCTGTTTTGCTGTCAATGATATCAGAACCTCTGAGAGTTATTGCCTTTTCAGCAGAATCAGAACTTCTGGTTTCTCCACTAACAAACTTCTGTCTTGCAGCGCAGGGGAGTCAGAACTTCTGATTTCCCCACTAACAGGGTTCTGTTTTACAGGTGCTAGAGTCAGAAGTTCTGACTCATACAGTTTAACCAAGAGGTTGATCATCTGGCAGCGGATCTGAGTCAGAACTTCTAATGACCTCTCAGCAGCGCGCTGGCTCCCTCTCTCTCTCTATATCTTGTTTTTTGCTATTTTCTTTTTTGTCTATTTTTCTCGTTGAACCCCCCATGTACAAATGTGTATCCCCTTCCCCTAATTGTTGTAATAGCGTAGGATTTTATATTTCCGCTTCTTATTGCTAGTAATTAGGACGTGTATGGCAAGATAAAATCAATGAAATAGAAAAAACCTAATTCAAAGAAAAAACTCTTGTATGCAATAAAACACACTTGCACACTAACACCCCTAGGGTTACATCCACTTGTTGCCTTTCAAAATTAGGCCATATTGCATGTTAGGTCTCTTTGGGCAAAGCAAACAATTCAAATGATCATAGTCCCTCGATGACGCTTTCGAAAGTTGCCTAAAAAATGATCAAGTCCCTTAAAAGAAAATTGCCCAAAGAGACTTGGCACCATTGCAATTATGGTCTAAACGATGACCCGCGCCCGTCCCTTTCACATCCTAACACAAGATTGTCCACCAAATTCAATGGTGGAACAAAATTGTTAAAAGGGTTAAAACATAACAAAAATCTTTGAGAACTTTAGGGTAGATCGCTCTTAAGTACTTGTCAACTTGCAAAACAAAACACTTGCCTACTTTTTCACACATCACTACACTTTCAAAACAACTTTCAAAAACCTTGAAACATCTTTTCAAAAAGACAAACACCTTTTGTAAAACTTTCGAGTAAAGAACTGTTACAAGGGTAGCCTATACAAGGCATCTTTTTCAAAACCTTTTCAAAGCCACACACAAAGCACCATTTCAAACAATTGAAAACCAAGGCAAGTTGATCTAAGCAAGTACCTAAGAGCCCATGGATAACCATGGATAGAAAGGGTGCTAATACTTTCCCTTTCTATAATCTACTCCCCGAACCCAAGAAAAATCTCAAAGGTTTTTGCTGTGCTTTTTAAACCTTTCCTTAGGATAAAATAAAAAGTCAGTGGCGACTCTTGCTCAACCGAAACATTTGCGAAAACAAACGCAAAACCATAGTCAGTTCTCCCACCGTATCACAGAACTGGCAACTCTGCTGGGGAGAATTCAAAAGTGGAGTAACCTTAGGGCTTAGATCACCCTCTTGCATGACTAATTGTTTGAATTGATTGCTTTATATCTTGGCTCTATTGTTTGGGTTTGCAATCCTACACCCGGATTTTGGGAAACATTCATAGATAGCAATACGTTGTGGAAACTGTGCGGGGTATACCGACACGGTCGAAGCAATAGCTATGTTAGTGCGACATATTTGTGAGTACCGATAACCCTTGAGTTCAATCAAGGAGAGTACGGGGCCGCTGAGTGATGTCACTAAGCACTAATGACCTAGAACCTTACTTGACCATCTTGGCCTTTTATTAGGGGTAGTGAGATGACCGGCTTTGGTGTAGTCCGAAGTTGGTAGATACTCGATACTACACTCATTGAGGGTTGTTTTCTTGGAATATTTTGGTCGCTAGTTAAGTGGCTAAACCAAAACAATGAACAATGAAAACAATCCTGTGATATTGAGCTCCTTAGAACCCGGTTACTATTTATAGGACAGGTTTTTAAGCCAACTACACTCAAGAGGGTACTTACCTATGAAACCCCATGCAAGCCTGATACTAGGGTTTGGTGTGATTTGCTTGTACATATGCTTGTGCATACATCATGAACATCATAAAACATCATATGCATTCACTAACCATTTCAAGGATTTGGATCTTCATCTTTGTTCTTGTTTTGTAGGTCATGGAAATTCCTCACAGAAAAACCATCCAAGTCAACCTTGTGAGAATCCCTCCTCAACTCAAGGAGCTCACCTCAAGAATTCCGGAAAGTTCATCCTTCAGTGAAAGACATGGTAGACTGCTCAGCTTAGTCAACACCAACATTGAAGAAGACATGATGAAAGTGCTATGCCAGTTCTTTGACCCTCTTCACCACTATTTCACTTTCCCTGATTACTAGTTGGTGCCCACTTTGGAGGAGTTTTCTCAACTCTTGAGAATTCCTATCCTTAATCAACTACCCTTCAACGGTACGGAAAAGGAACCAAAGCCGGAAGATGTTGCTCGAGCATTACATCTACAACCATCCGACATCAAGGGGCATTGGGAAACCAGAAGCAGTGTCAAAGGATTCTTAGAAAAATTCTTGTTTGAGAAAGCACAAGAATGTTGGAATTCATTGGACCTACAAGCCTTTGAAGAAATTGTGGCACTCCTTATCTATGGGTTGGTCTTGTTCCCAAATTCTGACCAATTGGTAGATGTCAACACCGTCAATCTTCTTGTCCAAAAATCCAATACCTACATTGCTTGGGGACATTCTTCACTCATTTTACACACGAACAATGAGAAAGAGGGGTGTTCTCATGTGCTGTACTCCTCTCCTTGCAAGGTGGTTTATTTCGCACCTTCCACAATCTGTCTTGAAGAATGACCAAGGCTCAAGGTGGTCCCAACGGTTGATGACTCTTACTCACTCTGATGTACATTGGTGTTCTCGGTCCAGAGAAAATGTCATCATTGTCGATCGTTGCGGAGAATTTCCTAATGTTCCTTTACTTGGAATCAGAGGAGGTATCACCTACAACCCTTGCCTAGCTTTGAGGCAATTTGGATATGCACGGAGGGATGGCCCTCATAACATGTTGATTCCTGACCTAGTTTTTGACTTCGACAACGATGCGCAAGGACTTCGCCAAAGATTCATCAGAGCTTGGGGAAGGCCCAACAAGGTTGATAGCAAGACTCTGGGACACAAGAACTCCATCCCTCTTGAGCCTTATCTCAAGTGGGCACGAGCCTGAGCCCAAAGTCTAATGATGCCTTATCCTCATGTTCTCCCTGTGATTAAAGAGCCTGTTAAGGAAGGAGAGGTTCCCTACACCATCCTACATCCTGACATGCCTACATCGTGGGAGGAAATGCAGAAAAGTTGGATTCAGCTCAAGGAGGAACGTAACACTTTTGAAGCTAGCTTCTATGCCAGTGAGAAGAAGGTTCTAGAGCTTACCCGCCGACTCCATGAGCAAGAGGCCCTCAACACCTACATCGCACCAAAGAGGATGCGCAATGTCTTTTTACCTTGAGAAGTTATTTTTGTAATATTTGGCCCATGGGGCATTTATGTACTAACAAATTTCTTCTTATTAATATAACGTGCATTCCTTTTTGTCTACAACAAGTTTGATTATTCTAAATCCTTGAATGCATTGCATACATAAGCATATCATTCATCATGTGCATAAGCAGGTCTCACTCCAGGTTTCCTTATCTGTCTGCTGTTTATTTCAGTAGGATGGATCTCGAGCAAACAGTCAAAGACCTACAAGCTCAGAATGCACAGTTCCAGCAACTCCTGACGACCTTGGCTAAAGGTCAGGAGGATCTCAAGACCTTGCTGGGGAATAAAGACCCAGTGAAAAAGAAGAAAAAAAGACTCGGGGTGGCTACTTTAGGGAGAAGATTTGAAGGAGAGGCCAGGAGAGTGCTTGAATTTCCTCCTATTTCTGATGAAGGAACCAGTAAAGGAGGTGGGGCTGCGGTACCTTCCGAGTCCGATGTAGAAGAAGAGGAGGTTGAAGAGGATGAAGACTATTCTGATCAACAATACCCTCCAGCTGATGATAAGTACAAGGGTTTAGAAGACAGGTTGGCCGCCATGGAATTACAAAGAGTACCGGGTTTGGATTTTGAAGACTTGGGTTTGGTTGCCGGGATTGTGATTCCCCCAAAGTTCAAGGTGCCAGTGTTTGTGAGGTATGATGGGCTGTCCTGTCCAAAAATGCATCTCAGGTCCTACGTAAGAAAGATCCAACCCTATACGGCAGATAAAAACCTTTGGATCCATTTCTTTCAAGACAGCCTTTCTGGGGCTCAATTGGAATGGTTCTATCAGCTAGAGGGAACCAGCGTCCGAAATTGGGAAGACTTGGCCACCGCCTTTTACAAACAATACCAATACAATTCTGACCTTGCTCCTACGCGTACCCAACTTCAGGGTATGTCACTGGGAACCGGCGAAGGATTCAAAGAATACGCACAAAAATGGAGGGATTTGGCTGGCAGGGTGCAGCCTCCTTTAACCGACCGTGAACTTGTTGATATGTTTCTAGGGACCCTATCTGGGCCATTTTTCAACCATCTAATTGGTAACTCTTCCGCGGGGTTTACCAATTTGATCTTAACAGGCGAAAGAATAGAAGCTGGCATCAAGTCAGGAAAGATTCAGAAGGGTGTTGCTGCAAGTGTTGAGAAGAAGCCTTTTAAGAAGGAAACAACTGTGGTATATTCTCAGAGAAGAGCAGGGAAGACTGAGCGTCGGCCGACCGTGGAGGCCGTAATGATTCAAAACCCTTCAAGTGAACAGCCTCGCTATAACCAGTCCAGACCAAATCAGCAACGGGTGGAACGGCCACAACGGCAGTTCACCCGCATTAATATGACTCTAGCGCAAGTGCTTCCCTATCTGTTGAAGTTGAATCTCGCCACCATCAAAGAGGCACCAAAGAATGTGAATACGTCCTCTCCGCATTATCATCCTAATGCTAAATGCGCCTACCATTCTGACAGTGTCGGGCACGACACAAATGATTGTTGGGCACTCAAGCATAAAATCCAAGACCTGATAGAGGCGAAGGAGGTAGAGTTTGACGCTCCGGAGAAGCCTAATGTGATATCTGCTCCCATGCCGAAGCACGGCCGGAATGTCAATGCCATTGAAGAAGATTTGTATGTTGCTGATATCAATGATCTGATAACTCCATTGTTAACCATTAAGTTGAATCTGTTAAGGGCCGGGATCTTCCCGGGATGTAAAGAAGACTGCTATTGTTGTTACTCTCTGCCGTTTGATTGTCTATTACTGAAGAAAGGCATCCAAGGCCTAATTGATAGTCGACAAATTTTGTTTGAAAAATTTTCTGATGTTCCAACTCATACTGAAGATGTCTCAATCATAACCATTCACGCCAATCTTTCCAAGGCCGTCAAAAAGCCTGTTAAGATTACACCAGCTACGAAATCTGTTCCTTTGAAGATAACAATGCCAGGGCCTTTCCCCTATGTTTCTGAGAAGTCAATACCATGGAACTATGGCGGTGACGTCTACTACCATGGTATTAAGCAAATCGCAATAACTGAAGAAAGTTCGGATGATGAAGAAGCCAGCATTGGTAACATTGCAGGCACGAGCAAAATCACCCGGAGCGGGAGAATATTTTCTCCAGAGATTGCCCCTCCAAGAGCAATCTTTGGACCCTCATCTGCTAAAAAGGTCATCCCTGCACCAATAAAACTCTCCGCTAGAACCCCATTGATTGAAGATGTTGTTGTTCCTAGTATTGTCCCTCCTACCACTGTTGATAAAGGTAAGGGAATTCAAGATGAGCTCGTCAGGACGAGGGCTCAACCCTTGGTCGTCCCGGAAACCTCCAAGAAGGAAATGGATGAGATCTTGAGGATAATCAAAAGGAGTCATTACGATGTGGTAGAACAACTGGGGCAAACCCCCTCAAAGATCTCCATGCTGGCACTGCTACTTTGCTCGGAAGCGCACGCTAAAGCTCTGATAAAATTCCTGAAGGCAGCCCATGTGCCCCAGGAAACCTCTGCGGATCAATTTCAAAATTGCATGGATAGCCTGACTGCGGACAATGGATTAGGTTTCTCTGATGCCGACCTAACTCCTAAAGGCAGAAACCACAATGATGCGTTGCACATCTCAATCGAGTGCCGAGGAACTACTCTCGCACATGTCTTGGTCGACACTGGTTCGTCGCTGAATGTACTGCCTAAGAAGGCCTTGGACCGGCTAGATTGTGAAGGGTTAGAATTGAAACCAAGTGATATTGTTGTCAGAGCTTTCGATGGTTCAAAGAGAATGTTCCATGGGGAGGTTGAAATTCCCATCAAGATAGGCATTGAGGTGTTCAAATCTACTTTCTATGTGATGGACATCCGTCCGTCATACTCTTGCTTGCTGGGTAGGCCTTGGATACACCACGCTGAGGCAGTCACCTCCTCCTTGCATCAGATGTTGAAATATCCTGTCAAGGGAAAGATCATTACTGTCCATGGTGAAGAAGAGTACATGATTATCCACTTGAACTCTTTCCGGTATGTGGAGGTAGAAGGGGAGTTCATTGAGACGCCTTTTCAGCATTTCGAGGAAGTCCTTCCTGAAATAACAGTAGCAAAATTGGCAGCTGAGACACCGAGGCAGATGGCCAGGATGGCATCTCTGGAGGACGCAAGGGCCGCAATAAAGGAAGGGAAGAATTCAGCATGGGGGCAGTTGCCTGATATTCCACATAAGACAGACAAATTTGGATTAGGGTTCACTACCGCAGGCCAGAAAGCTATGCGCCGTTCGAGGATTGAAAGAACGCCAGTCAAAATTTCTCCCTACGGAATCAACGCTTTGGAGGATGAAGACAAAGAGAGCAACATCGAAGAGTGCATTTACCCAACTGTCAATGGAGGATTGTGCAACTGGGAGGCAAAAGACTTTATCCCCATCACTTTTATTCATCAGTAATTTATCTATCAAACATTTCCTATTGGTCTGTAATATTTATCTTCAAACAATCCGTACACTATCTTTTCACCTCATGCCTTGCCCGGGGCATGTAGGTTCATTTGTAAGGGTTTTGATTATTTTTCATATCCATATGCCATGTTTAATGATTCATTGGACATTTTTCATTTGATAAACTGCTTGTGTTCATTTTCTTTCCTTTTGCATTTTTGTTTACGGATGGCTATCCCTTACACACACCCACACTCACAAATGCAGGTACCCATCCACTCCGGACTCCATGGGTGACTATTCTGCTATATCCTTCAATAACTCTGAAGATCTGGTCAATCAAGCCGAGTATGAAGATGACGAAGGTTGTGAAGTACCAGGGGAACTAGCCAGACTTCTACAGCAAGAGGAAAGGGCCATCTTACCTCACAAAGAGTCATTGGAAACTATCAATTTGGGAACCGAGGAAGATTGGAAGGAGGTACAAGTGGGTGCCAATCTGGAACCAAGTGTCAAGGAACGCTTGATACAGTTGTTGAATGAGTATGTTGAAATCTTCGCTTGGTCTTATGAAGACATGCCGGGTTTAGACACACACATCGAGGTTCACCGTCTCCCCACAAGAGAGGATTGTCCACCGATCAAGCAAAAAGTCCGCCGAGTGAGGCCTGACATGTCTGAAAAGATCAAAGCAGAAGTAATGAAGAAATTCGACGCTGGCTTTCTGGCTGTTACGTCCTATCCTCAATGGGTCGCTAACATCGTGCCAGTACCTAAGAAAGATGGCAAAGTCAGGATGTGTGTGGACTACCGGGATTTGAATAGGGCCAGCCCTAAAGATGATTTTCCACTCCCACACATTGACATTTTGATCGACAATACAGCTCAGCATAAGGTGTTTTCCTTCATGGATGGTTTCTCAGGCTACAATCAAATCAAAATGGCCCCCGAGGATATGGAGAAAACAACTTTTGTCACACAATGGGGCACTTTCTGTTACAAGGTGATGCCGTTCGGGCTGAAGAACGCAGGGGCAACTTATTAACGCGCCATGGTAGCTTTGTTTCATGATATGATACATCATGAGATTGAAGTTTACGTAGACGATATGATAGCTCGATCACAAACAGAGGAGGAGCACCTTGAACATCTAGAAAAGCTGTTTGCCAGATTGAAAGAATACAAACTCAGGCTGAATCCAAGTAAGTTCACTTTTGGAGTTAGGTCTGGTAAACTTCTGGGATTTATTGTAAGCGACAAAGGCATTGAAGTCGATCCAGCAAAAGTGAAAGCAATACAAGAGATGCCTGCTCCCCGTACTGAAAAGGAGGTTAGAGGGTTCTTGGGGCGCTTGAATTATATTGCCAGATTCATCTCCCATCTGACTTCTACCTGTGAGCCAATTTTCAAACTCTTGAAGAAAGATCAGGTAGTTGAATGGAACAACGATTGTCAAGCTGCTTTCGATAAAATCAAGGAGTATTTGCTAGAACCTCCTATTCTGATGCCACCTGTCGAAGGAAGACCATTGATCATGTATCTGACCGTCTTGGATAACTCAATGGGGTGTGTTTTGGGCCAGCATGACGAGTCTGGTCGAAAAGAGCTTGCTATTTATTACCTTAGCAAAAAGTTTACCGACTGTGAGACTCGCTACTCACTGCTCGAGAAAACTTGCTGCACTTTGGTATGGGCTGCTCGCCGACTAAGACAGTATATGTTGACCCATACTACCTTGTTGATTTCCAAAATGGATCCTATCAAGTATATCTTCGAAAAGCCTGCTTTGTCTGGAAGGATAGCTAGATGGCAAATGATCCTAACTGAGTATGACATCCAGTACACCACCCAAAAAGCTATAAAAGGGAGTGTACTAGCTGACCATCTGGCTCATCAAGCTATCGAGGATTATCAACCCATGAGATTTGACTTCCCAGACGAGGACATCATGAATTTGGACAATATTGAAAGTAACGGACCGTATGACGGACCCGAAAAGGGATCCCGATGGACCCTGTACTTTGATGGTGCTTCAAATGCACTTGGAAACGGTATCGGTGCGGTACTCATTTCTCCGGAAGGCTGTCACACACCTTTCACAGCCCGACTTTGCTTCAGCTGCACAAACAACATGGCTGAGTATGAAGCTTGCATCTTTGGTCTCAAGGCTGCTATAGACTTGGGGATCGAATCTTTGATCGTATTTGGGGACTCAACTTTGGTTATCAGTCAAATCAAAGGAGAGTGGGATACCAAACATCCTAATCTCATCCCATACAAAGAACATGTCCTGACACTGTTGTCTCATTTCGAGCAAATTACCTTTGAGCATTTCCCGCGAGAAGAGAATCAGCTAGCAGATGCTCTAGCTACAATGTCTTCCATGTTTAAACTCAACTGGGATAACGAGGCTCCCCAAATCACCATCGAGCGAATGGATGAACCTGCGCATTGTCACGAGATTAATACCGAAGAAGTAATGGAACAACCCTGGTTCCATGAAATCAAAAGGTATCTCGAGACTAGAGATTATCCCGAAGGAGCTTCCGTAAATGACAAGAAGTTCTTAAGGAAATTCGCTGCTAAATTCTTCCTGAGCAACGACATCCTTTACAAACGAAGCCATGATTGTGTATTACTCCGATGCGTAGACAAAGCTGAAGCAGAGTTGATCATGACTGAGATACACAGCGGCACATTTGGCACTCACTTGAGTGGGCATACAATGGCTAAGAAGATCCTAAGGGCAGGCTATTACTGGTCTACCATGGAAGCTGACTGCCATCAACGTTCCCGTACTTGCCACAAATGTCAAGTCTACGTTGACAAGGTTCATATCCCTCCGGTCCCTCTCAATGTTCTGACTGCTCCTTGGCCATTTACAATGTGGGGCATTGACATGATTGGAGAGATCAAGCCCACGGCTTCCAACGGACATCGCTTCATCCTAGTTGCCATTGACTATTTCACCAAATGGGTCGAAGCAGCTTCCTTCGCCTCTGTTACTAAAAATGTGGTTGCCCGCTTCATCAAGCAAAATCTCATATGTCGGTATGGTGTTCCAGACAGGATCATCACAGACAACGGTACGAATCTGAACAACACAATGATCACCGCTTTGTGCGAACAGTTCAAGATTTATCATCACAATTCATCTCCCTATCGGCCGAAGATGAACGGTGCTGTTGAAGCTGCGAACAAAAACATTAAGAAGATCATTCAGAAAATGAAAGTCACTTACAAAGACTGGCATGAGATGTTACCGTTTGCTCTACATGGATACCGTACGACGGCCCGTACTTCAACCGGGGCAACCCCATTCTCTTTGGTATATAGCATGGAAGCTGTCCTGCCTATGGAAGTTCGGATTCCTTCTCTAAGGATTATGAAGGACGCAGGTTTGAATGAAGATGATTGGATGCAGACCCGACTTGATCAACTCAATTTGATCGACGAGAAGCGACTCGCTGCTATATGCCATGGTCAGACGTATCAAAAACGGATGATCAAGGCCTTCAATAAGAAAGTCAGACGTAAAGTGTATCAAGCCGGAGATCTCGTAATCAAGCGGATTATCTTGCCGCAAAGTGATCCCAGGGGCAAATGGACCCCCACATATGAAGGACCATTTGTGATCAAGAGCATATTTTCTGGTGGGGCAATGATTCTGACCACCATGGACAGCGACGATTTGCCGCACCCTGCGAACGCGGACATAGTCAAAAAATACTACGCATAAAATAACCCGACAAGTTGAAAACCCAAAAGGGCGGCTTCGGCAAAAATGGGTATCCCGGTGAACCAAAAACCCGAAAGGGCGGTTCAGGCAAAAATTAGGGATAAAAACAAAAAAAATCTGTACACCCGGCAAGTTGAAAACCCGAAAGGGCGGCTTGGGCAAAAAGGGGTTTCCCGGTGGATCAAAAACCCGAAACAGCGATTCAGGCAAAAGTTAGGGAATTAAAGCGTATGACTATGTCTCGTCGAATCACTTCAAAGACGATCTCTTCATCAACCAGTTCCAGGTTTCTGATCAATCCAGTCATCGACAAACGAAGCATTGAATGGACAGATATTCAGAGTTGTGAAGGCTATAGCAGAACGGAATCCCATGGAGTTATTTCACATAGCCATCTTTATTTTGTATAAATCTTTCAATATTTACGACAAAATCCTCTTACTAGGATGATTGTCTCCTTTGTACAAATATACTCAGAAAAAGTTAATACAAATACTCTTCCCAAAAACTTGTGTCATTTCCTTTTTCTTTTTTTTCTCTTGCACTAATTGTTTCATTTTGAGAAACGTCCAATGTTTTGTTAAATAGGCATATGCATTTGAACATAATCATTTCCTTATCAAGAAAGAGGATTACTGATAGGTTGAAGGTACAGTTGGATATCTTGATACCCTTTCAAAGGAAACCCCAGGAGATTGGGAATCCATATCCCCAGCAAGGCTTGAAGCTTATCCCCAATAGATTCTGGAAGCTTATCCCCTGCAGAGTACGGACGTCTCTCCCGAGTTTTATTCAAAGGACTTATAACTGGGTTATCCTCAGCTTATTACCACGGGAGATTGCACTCGGCAAATTTCTTCTTATCCCCAGCGGAGTTCATCAGAGTTCCCGAACATAACTTATCAATACAATCCCCCAGAGGAGCTTATCCTTGTTATCCCCAGCCAGAGGATCCTCCAGAACTCATTTCCCCTCAGAGTTTAAGTTTCAGTATCCCCGGCAGAGCTAAAGCTTCAAATTATCAATCCCCAGCGGAGCCCGACTAGTGAATCTTCTCCCCACAGAATTTTGGGAGGGCAAATCTTGAGTTCCCCAGTAAAGTCGCCAGAAATACTTCCCGCCAAACTGAAGATTCTCAGTCCTACCTCCCCAACATGAGTCTATTAGATTGGAACTCCCCAGTAGAAGTCATCAGGAATTCTCTTTCCCAGCAGCAGCCAGGGAGTTATTTTTCCAGCAGCATTCAAGATACTTTTATCTTTAGCCATCTCGGATTCATCTATCCTTTGCAAGACAGCTCTCCAGCTTACATGCACATCCACTTACATTCATATCATATAACATACATTGCATCATGCATCATGACATTACATATAACTAACCCTTTACCTTTTCAGGTAAGATCAGTCGACAGACAAAAATCATTATCTCCCGAGATTCTTTCCAGGAATAGTTCAGATGTGACCCAGACATGACAATATTCTGATTCTTATTCCAGATTCATTCAGATGCAGTTTCACACGAGCTCATCATCAGGAAACCCTGCACCGGTTCCTCCTCAAAGCTTCAAGATTTCTGAAAATAGTTCACGGGTTCTCCAAATAACGGATGTTAACCTATCGCTTGTTCAGTTTCTCCTCAAGACTTCTGAAAACAGTTTATGGATTCTTCCCAACAACGGATGTTAATCTACCAACTTGTTCAGATGCAACCTTTGAAAACAGTTTACGGACGCTTCCCAACAACGGATGTTGCTCTATTGCTTATTCAACCTCAAGACTTCTGAAAACAGTTTATGGATTCTTCCCAACAACGAATGTTAATCTACCAACTTGTTCAGATGCAACCTTTGAAAACAGTTTACGGACGCTTCCCAACAACGGATGTTGCTCTATTGCTTATTCAACCTCAAGACTTCTAAAAACAGTTTATGGATTCTTCCCAACAACGGATGTTAATCTACCAACTTGTTCAGACGCAACCTTTGAAAACAGTTTACGGACGCTTCCCAACAACGGATGTTGCTCTATTGCTTATTCAACCTCAAGACTTCTGAAAACAGTTTATGGATTCTTCCCAACAATGGATGTTAATCTATCGCTTGTTCAGATGCAACTTTTGAAAGCAGTTTACGGACGCTTCCCAACAACGGATGTTGCTCTATTGCTTATTCAACCTCAAGACTTCTGAAAACAGTTTATGGATTCTTCCCAACAACGGATGTTAATCTACCAACTTGTTCAGACGCAACCTTTGAAAACAGTTTACGGACGCTTCCCAACAACGGATGTTGCTCTATTGCTTATTCAACCTCAAGACTTCTGAAAACAGTTTATGGATTCTTCCCAACAACAGATGTTAATCTATCGCTTGTTCAGATGCAACTTTTGAAAGCAGTTTACGGATGCCTTCAGATATGGATGTCAATCTATTGCTTATTCAAGCCCTGGTTCAGAGATGGTTCAAAACAGGGACACCTTTCTGATTTTCATTCCAGATGGCATCTTTAAGCCCATCCCCGACAAGATTCTGCCACCCTTCCAGATGGCATCTTTAAGCCCATCTCCAAATGGCATCTTTAAGCCCATTTCCGCATCCATTGCTCTGACGAGTGCAAATTTAAGGGCACTCTAGTGTCCAATCTCCTTTTACCTTCAAGTCGCGAAAGGAAAAATTGCCAATCTAACTCTTCAGGTTCAAGAAGATTGAACAGGGGCAACTGTTGTACCCCAAAATTTGCCCTCTCTTTCTTCAGGAAACCATCTTGGATTTTCAAGGTCCCTCTGAAACAAATCCAAGTCCTGAGTTATCCTTTTTGCCCAAGCAAGCCACTTACAAGAGCAAGATGATCTCACGAGCTCCAAAAACAACGCTTTTATCTTGAGAAAAATCAAATTCTAAGTACTTAGAACGTTTCTCTAAAAAATGAGTGTTTAAGAAAAAATCAGCGCTTCAGAACTTCTGGACCCATTCCAGATAAAAACGGTCAGAAGTTGCAAGCTTGGCTCAACGTGGTCAAAAGTTGGCTTTTCAGCAGCTACATCAATTCAATCAGAAGTTGTAAACGTGGTTCAGTATGTAAGCCTCAGACAGAACATGCCCCTTTCAGCAGTTACACAAGCTCAGTCAGAATTTGCTAAAGGAATACAAGAGAAGCAGGGAAGTCTGAAGGCTCTTTCAGAACATGCTGAAATCAGAAGATGAAAGATCAGAAGAGTGGGTGTTACACTGATACAGAACCTCTAAGCCCAGGAGACCCAGAGGTAAATCCAAGGAACGTATCAGAAAATCAGGAGAATCTCCAGAGCTTACTAAGACAACAGGAAGCCAAGGCCAGAGCATGGCTTACGCTGTTCTTTTTGAAACAGAACTGTTGATTCAACGTTGGTTTCCATTACCAGAATATTGATGTTGATAGGTCTTATCACCATTTAATGCCCATTAATGCTTCCAACCACTCCTGAACATTCACGTGTGGCTGGGAAAACGCTTTTGTGCAGATTCTGGCATGGGTCTACGCGCCACCGCCCACTTCAGAGGTCACTTCTCCCCAATCTACACTTGCTGCTGTAGCCTAGGCTGAAGGCTATCTGTTATCACAACTTCCCAGGAATTTCTGTCAAAGAGCAATTCAAACTCTGTTGGCGCTTTAATGTTCAAGGCACCCACAAGAACTTTGCCTATAAATAGAGAGTCATTGTCCACTGCAAAGCTCGTTCAGAAAAGAAACAGAAAAATTGCTAAGAGAGAAACAACAACCCTTAGCAACATAGCATTCTGAAACTCTGCCAAAATCTCCATTTTGTTTCATAACTTTGAAGTTCTTACCTTCAAACTTCATCAAAATACCCAGTTTTCTTTGTGAACCAAAAACACCCTTTCCAAACTTCTGACCCTACATACGCATACGCCTTTACCTACCCTTTTCAAAGAGAATCTGTCCAGAACACCACCAGAGCCAAAAGCTAGCTTTCACCCACAAACTTTTCCAACATCCAGGTAAGCACCTGCTGACCTTCACCACGCTGCTAAGCATCATCAGCTGTACATACTCAAATAAACATAATGTAAATATCATGTTGTTGCTGTTTATATTCTGAGGATTTTCATACCTCAGAACGTTCTTAGCCAGTATATGACTTACCTGTGACCTTGTTGGTTCTGACCTCTGAAACATTTTTTACATTTGCTGGATCTGTTCCAAATATGTTTCCTGTTTTGTGGAATAACAACAGAATTGCAGATGTTCTGATTAGTACAGGGAAAAGCCAAGTGCTGACTTTGACGTTAGCACATCTGAAGCCTGATTTGCTGTCAATGATATCAGAACCTCTGAGAGTTATTGCCTTTTCAGCAGAATCAGAACTTCTGGTTTCTCCACTAACAAACTTCTGTCTTGCAGCGCAGGGGAGTCAGAACTTCTGATTTCCCCACTAACAGGGTTCTGTTTTGCAGGTGCCAGAGTCAGAAGTTCTGACTCATACAGTTTAACCAAGAGGTTGATCATCTGGCAGCGGATCTGAGTCAGAACTTCTGATGACCTCTTAGCAGCGCGCTGGCTCCCTCTCTCTCTCTATATCTTGTTTTTTGCTATTTTCTTTTTTGTCTATTTTTCTCGTTGAACCCCCCATGTACAAATGTGTATCCCCTTCCCCTAATTGTTGTAATAGCGTAGGATTTTATATTTCCGCTTCTTATTGCTAGTAATTAGGACGTGTATGGCAAGATAAAATCAATGAAATAGAAAAAACCTAATTCAAAGAAAAAACTCTTGTATGCAATAAAACACACTTGCACACTAACACGCCTAGGGTTACATCCACTTGTTGCCTTTCAAAATTAGGCCATATTGCATGTTAGGTCTCTTTGGGCAAAGAAAACAATTCAAATGATCATAGTCCCTCGATGACGCTTTCGAAAGTTGCCTAAAAAATGATCAAGTCCCTTAAAAGAAAATTGCCCAAAGAGACTTGGCACCATTGCAATTATGGTCTAAACGATGACCCGCGCCCGTCCCTTTCACATCCTAACACAAGATTGTCCACCAAATTCAATGGTGGAACAAAATTGTTTACAAAACTTTAACAAAATCATTACCACGCATTCGCAAGTCGAAACGATCAAACTTGACAAATCACCTCAATATTCTACAAGTTACCGGACCAAAACTTGAGTCCAAACTACAACAAAAGAATTAGAAAAATAATACTCCTATAAATTTTCAATGTACAAAATTTACAATATATACAATGAAGAAAACTCCCCAAGCTAAACACGACAAACTTTCGGAAAACACAAATTAACGTAACAAAACAAATATAAATAACAATATGAAAATCAGATGAAAATGAATTAACAAGTTGAAAAGTGAAGATTTGAAATTCAGAATATTTTCTTGTTTTAACTTGTTAAAACACAAATCACCACACACATAAATAAATACAAACAAACATGCTTGTTTTACGTTGTAAGCTTGACGCCTTTATTGTGAGAGCTAGTAACCTCCTCTCATCATCCCATGGTATTGTCACACCGCACAAACCTAAAGAAAGTATCCTAACAATCACTCAACAAATGTTACGAAAACGAGACAATTAACAACAATACGTGAAAACACATATATGCACAAATATCATATACAAGTTAATATACAATTTCTATACAACATATATGTGATACGGTGGCAGAACTGACTGTTAATACTGGTTTACGTTTTTTATTCGCAAATGTTGCGGTAAGTGATAACGAGAAATCATATCATATAATTTATACATTTTTAATCCATTTTCATACTGCATTAATCCATTTAACTCCCGATTGTTCCTAGTTTTTATGTCTTTTCACAGGTACAACATGTTTCAAGTCAATTTAGTGAAAAAGATCATAGGAAGAAAGTTAACATGAAAATCAGAAGAAAAGGAACAAATCTGCAAAATTTTGCAGATTTTGATGTTGTGACGACCGTCACACCTCCGTTACGACCGTAACGCACCCATATCCTGAAGAACGCTCGTATCACATCATTGACGAACGAAACGCACTATTTAAGCGCATTACAACCGTCACCTCCTCCTGACGACCGTCACATGCGTAATTCAGTGTCATGCAACACAGAAGACATGGGCAACGTAATGGATGTTTTATTCTCCTACAACTTCTCAACTTTAGCAACTATCAGTCCGAGTCTTCCTCCACTCAAGCAGTGCAAGTCCACGTTCCTAAATTATCTTAACTGCAAAAATCCTCTTTTATAAATAGGAGGTATTTTAATGGAACAGCGTCAGAGATTTTTTACTACAGAGCCAAACTTTTGACTTTCTGCATTATTTTGTTTTATTTGCTTTTGCACCAATATACCCTCTGTAACGTTCAGTTTCCCAAAGTAGTTTCCAAATTAATTTTTCATCTAAGGATTAAAACGATCATATGTTTCAATTAATCGCAAGGATATTGTACGCACTCAAGATTACCACAGCAACATATTTACAGGTTTTTATGCAATTGGTTTTTATTATTCTTATGCTATGTTAGTTGTTTTTATGAATTTTATTTTACATTGCGAGGTTACTAAATATATTATGTCTGACTAATTTCATTTGTACCGGTATGTGACTCTTAAGCACCGAAGGAATTCGGTGATAACTTGGCTAAAAACTTTTATAAATAATTTCTGGTTTCCAATTTCCATATTTAATTTAACTACCCTTGTCACGAGAGTGAAAGGATATTTAACACAATTTTGCCACGAGAGTGGGAAATTAATTAAGGCAAGAACCTGCATGTGAGAGCTGGGGTTCGACCCAGATAGTGGTAACGAAACATTAATTTTTAAATACACGAGAGTGTTTTAACAAATTAATTAAACTCAAGTTGTTTTCAAAAAGTGTTATTAAATTTAAAGTGCATCCACTAGGTTTAGTAGCATAACTTATTTCATGAACACGACAGTGTATGTCTCAGGTTTTTAAACAATTCGTTTTTACCGAAATACTTTATATGCCAAGTGATTCACCGAGTTCCCGAAGTCCGACTATCACATACTAGTATAGCTATTACTATTGTTTTTAATTAAACTCTTTTCCCCCCAAAACCAAATATTCATTAGCCTTAGCTTTACAAAGTAACGATAGATTACGGTAGGTTGACATTGGTCTCTGTGGTTCGACAATCTTTTATATTACTTCGATATTTCCGTGCACTTGCAAAATTTACCCATCAAGTTTTTGGCGCCGTTTCCGGGGACCAACAGTCAATATTGTTATTCCGTTGTTGCACCGTATAGACTAAGGAATTCTTGTCCCAATTATTATGTATCACCCAAAATTTTTCTACAACTCCCACTCCGAGTTTTTCGAGGAATCACAAGAATCCCATAAATACGACCTCGAAATACTATTGGAGAATTTCAATGCGTCACAGACTCATTCTCACCCGAATTACCTTTCCAACCACCAATCCCAATGTTTTGAGGAATCGCAAGAATATTATAATTCCAACCAAACTTATCCTCAACCAAATTTCCCCTACAATCACTACACCCAATATTTCAAGGAGACGCAAGAACCTTATAAATCCGACCTCAAAATATTAATGGAAAATTTTAATGAAATATCAATGATGACAAAGCGCTTTGTGGAAACACAAAATGAGACTCTAACTCACTTTGAAGAATCAGAAGAATCACATGATTTTAACTTCGAAACATCGATGGAGGATTCCAATGCGATGCTAATTCACTCTAGGTTAGAATCTCTGATAGAGCACTTTGTAGAGACACAAACTATCCAGAACGAAGAGTTTAGAAAACAAAGTCTTCAAAAAAGTGAAAACCTTAGGCAACTGACCAATGTGGTTGAGTCGCTCGCGACTCACAACATAGCCTTAGAGACTCAAATCTATGAGATTGAACAAAATCCTCTAGGACCCTTCCCTGAGGATAAATTGGATATTGTAACAACCAGTAGTGAAAAACAAGTTGAAAATCCTAAGGAGAGTGATAATGAAGTTGAGGAGAGTGATGATGTGATTGAGGAAAGTTCAGATGAGAAAAGAGTAAAGATTGAGAAAAATCCTCCAACACCATCTAAAAGGGAGGTTGTAGAAGAGGTAGAGAAGGAAACACCTATTGTTATTCCTCATCCCTATACCCCACCGTTTCCTTTCTCGAAAAGTTTTATGGATGCTCAGATAGACTCCCAATCTAAAACATATGTGGAGGTATTGGATAATATCCACACTAATGCACCCTTGTTGGAAGTCTTGCATAAAAAGAGAAAATTAGAGGACCGTGAAACTAGGGATATAATTACTGTTAAGAGGGTAAGGTTAACCTTTGAGGTGGTGGATGAAATCACTAAGCCCAAACTTGAAAATAGGATACTTAGGATAGATCCAGAACCACCACCACAAGTTCAAAAGAATGAACCACCCCACAGAAGAAAGAAAAGAAAAGGTGAGGGATATGTGAGATGGCTTGATAAGTGGCCATGGAAAACGATGATTACTAAAAGTTCAACCGAGGAGTCATTCTCGCAAGAACCACCATGAGTGCTTGCACTCCTGAGCCGTCGAGCTATCGACGTTAAAAACAACGCTTAGTGGTAGGCAACCCACCTATTTGTTTTTGTTATTATTTCCGTTTGTTTTTATTTTTATTTTGATTTTCTATTCCATTTCTACATTTATTTATTTTAAAGCATTATTTTCATTATTTTCTTTTTCATTTTTCCTAAAAAATTTTATGCAACTGCTGCTGATTTTCAAAAAACTTTACAGGTTTTCTGAAAAAAGTCTTTTTCTATCCTACCTTCTCCCCTGATTTGCTTTCCTCCTTTGCTATTTACTATGGAAACCACTTTTAGAGGCAGGAACCAAATGAGGAGGTTTGAGGAATTATCACACAGAAATATTGGTATGACATTATATTATGATGAACCAACAATGGATACTTTAGGCATTAAGGATAGTGTCCATTATCTATTTATCCAGCTGGGTGGGAAAAAGCCCACATTAAATCTAGGTTTGTTACATACCGCGAGCTCACCCTTGAATTTCTAAGCTCCTTAGTTCACATACCTGAGCGCGGTTTCAGAACTAGAAAGGGATTTATAACCTTCAGGTTATTTGGTATTGAATTTGCTTATACCCATAAAGAATTAGCCGACCTTCTAGGATTCCCCAGCGGACCTTTTGCTTTTTCCACCACCCAGGCAGAGTTAATGGATTTTGAGCTAAACTACTTTTGGGGGACTTTAACCGGAAATTACCACCCTGAGCCGGATAGCATGGATAATAATGAAATACACAATCCCGCTATCCGCTATTTCCATAAGATTCTAGCACATACCATTTTCGGAAAAGAACAGAACCGCACTGCAGTATCTAAAGATGAGATATTTATGCTGCAGTGTATGACCCAGGGCCGGCCTGTAAATGCAGTGCCATTCTTAATGCAGACCTTTTCCCGCATTGCTGAGAACCCTAGCGACCCAATCATCATAGGAGGCCTGGTTACCATGATTGCTAACGCCCTCGGACTTAGATACCAGCTACATAGGTGTACACAATTTGGTTCAATCCTCCCTATGAACATTGATTTTTGTTTCCACCTACGAATAATAGGTAAACTAGGTCCTGCACCTTTTGATTACTTGATAAGGGATGAAGTAGTCACGATATTTACACTTCCTAACCATGCCAAAACAAGTGCCCACAATTGCGACAATTGGCTGTATGAGCTTAACTCTCCCGACCACCCTTTGAAACCTAAGACACCACAATCCTACCAAGTTTATGATACCACAATGTCTGATGAGAGTGACCCCGAGACCCCTCCTGGTTACCATGATGGTAACAACATCGTAGAGGATGTTGATGCCCCTGCAATAACAAAAGGAGAATATGCTGAAAATTTGAATAAAATCTTTTCTACACTGGATGTTTATCAGACAGACATTAATGGAATCAAGAACGAGTTGAAGGGCATGCGTATGGACGTCATAGGCTTAACTGATTTAACTGTAGAGCAGTTTTATCACATAAATGCAGCTATCGAAGATTTGAAGACGCGACTGGGATGATGTAACAGAATCAACACTTATTTTTACCTTGTGTTTTATGTTTCTAGGCAGTTTATGATTTTATTTTAAACAAATTTACTCTTTACAGTTTTTAAAATCCTGTTAGAAACATACATTTATTTCAATTTCAGTTTATTTTCATTTTATTTCATTTTTAGTTTATTTTCATTTTCATTAAATTTACTGTGTGTGTGTTACATCAAATATTCTATTCACTGTTCATATTATCATTTTGCAAAAATTTTGTTATACGATGTATGTTGGAAATACTCTGCATTTATTGAATTAATGTGTTATAATGTTTTGGAAGTACACTGTTTCGTTCATTTCATAAATACAACTCTTTGAATCCGTAACGATCGTAACGTCCCCATGATGAGCGTAACACGTGTTTCACCGTGTTACGCCCGCCAGCCCACTGTGACGATCGTCACGCGGGCTCAATAGCAGATTCTGCTATTACAGAAGCCGTTCCATTTCCGATTCATTCTTCCCTTTTTTCCAAAACCGCAACAGTACCCATTCATATTTTCACTTAAATTCCAACACTCCAACACTTAAACTCCATCAACCCACTACTCAATCCACAGTCCAAACCATTTTTACGATTAAATCTCTTGCATGCAATATGGCCAACAATCAGCAAATCCCCAATCTCACTTTCAGAGTCGGCGAGCAAGGTGAAACCCAACGACTCAAATTCCAGAAGTTCCAACACCGCGGTCTTCAACCTAACCGGTATGTCGACCTTGATTGTTTGAGGAATTTGGGACAGCTAGACAGCGTCCGACAACTTTTGCAGAATGTGAACTTATGGAACCTGTTCCGCCAACCGCAACCCATTTACAAAACTCTCACCTTTGAGTTTCTGAGTTCCTTTGCATACATTACCCCAACTGGTGTCACAAACCAACTCTCATGCGTGGCTAAATTTCGTATGTTCGGCACTGAGCATCAGGTGTCCCAAACCGATTTTGCACGACTGCTCGGTTTCTGTTCTGACGAAGGTGTCCACCTTCGGGTGCCGGATAATTTTGGCGAGGAAGCTTTTAATCTATGGCACAGTATGATGAACATTCGTGCCGAATCTTACGACCACCTCAACGCCACACATATTCATAATTCGGTTATCCGATACTTTCACCGCATCCTCTGCTACACCATCTTCGCCCGAGACAACAATCACAAGCTCAACTCCAAGGAGCTCTTCTTCATGCATTGCATATTCACCGGCCAAAAGATCAACGCTGCCCCATTTTTATTGGCCTATATTCACTTCATATGTGCTAGAGGCGGAAAACCCTTCTATTTCGAAGGTATTGTCACTTCTCTTGCCATAGCCCTGAATTATGGTGCCGCTCTTACAGATATGCCTTCTATGGCACCAGCATTGCTGACTCTGGACCACTGCAAGGCCGCACACCTCATCTACGAGCGGGAGGATGGCAGATTCCATCATGTGATCCGCAACATTGTTTATCATAACATTACTTTGCCTTGCAGGGACCGAATCGACCCACAAAACAGAGCCAACTGGTTATTCGATTCTGCAGCTCCCGAGGGCCGTGTTCCTATTCATGAAGACCAGCCTAATGCCCCCACGGACGAGATGCAAGAAGAGATGGACAATGCTTCCCCCGTCCACGACATTCCAGGACCTTCATCCGCACCACCTTCTATTACCCTTGAAGAAGTTCTCCGCGCCATCCATCTGCAAAATCAAATGAGTGCCGCACTTGAAAGACGACAACAGGAACAATATGACTATTTATGTGCACAAAACACTCAGATTCTGACCGGCCAGCGGAGCATGAACGAGAGGTTGGATGAGGCCCTGTCTGAACTTAATGCCTTAAGGTTGGACGTCAGCACCCTTGGCTACCAGGACACTGATACCGAAGCCACGCCTACCAGGCGATCACGCACCAGGAGTAGAGGACATGGCCATCAGTAGTTTTTCTTATTTTCTAAGTATTTTACTTTTTCTGTCTCTTTTTCTTTCTATTTGTACTTGTATTTCCCCGCCTTTATGCCGCAACATTGAGGATAATGTCAGATTTAGTGTGGGAGAGGTACCTTTCCATCTACCATAAACAAGTAATTTTTTACGTTATTTCTCAGTTTAAATTCTTTCCCGCTTTATTTAGCCATACCGAAATGTTTTGCTTTATCTTCGCATTAGCCCGACATACCTATCTTAATGAAATCCTAGTTGAGGAAGCCGAGAACGATTCAACAAGATCGATACGGTTATGACACCTTAGACTTCCTACTTACGCGATCCGTTTCAATAACCATTATACCTATATCTTGAGTTTTAGTTCTAAAGTAACCCCTAGTAGTTTATACTAGCAGTCAGCACCGTCTTGACATAAACCACGTGGGGAGCCGATGAATATAAGTGTTTGATGCCTGATCAATGAAATATCCTTCTTATCTCGCTGCTAAAAAGAAGAAATTTTTTTTGCACCAATATACAAGGTCGCATATAAGAGATGAGCAAATAATGAAGGAATCCATTGTTGGTTGGTTCAGAGGTATCTGGTTCTGAACTTGGCAGGGCGTGCTACGACTCAATCCCCCACAACCTCCGATTTGGATAATATGTATAAGGTTGCCACATTCGTGTACCAGACCCCGTGATAAAAGGATCAAAGTCACTAACCGGTTACTCCACTACGTGCGCGCTAAGACAAAGGGCTTAATGTGATTGCGCTAGAACAAACCGGGTGAAATAGGTACAAGAAAATCTGGGTAGAATTATAATGGAACTATTGGACAATTTGTTTAAAATGGAAGTCCACGACTTAGCTTATTGCTTGTGTCATTAGCGTATCAATAGTGTTTTACTTAAGTATCGGTCGAACTAACAATTGATTTCCCGTAATTGTTTTGAAAACCAAAGGTATGTTATGCATGTGCGTCTGATAAAACTTGTCCGATCTTTCTAAATGATTATTTGCTTGAGGACAAGAAAAGGTTTAAGAATGGGGGAATTTGATAACGAGAAATCGTATCATATAATTGCTACGTTTTTAATCCATTTTCATACTCCATTAATCCATTTAACTCCCGATTATTCCTAGTTTTTATGTCTTTTCACAGGTACAACATGTTTCAAGTGAATTTAGTGAAAAATATCATAGGAAGAAAGTTAACATGAAAATCAGAAGAAAAGGAACAAATCTGTAAAATTCTGCAGATTTTGATGTTGTGACGATCGTCACACCTCTGTTACGACCGTAACGCGCCCACATCCTGAAGAATGCTCGTCACACATCATTGACGAACGTAACGTGCTATTTAAGCGCATTACGACCGTCACCTCCTCCTGACGACCGTCACACGCGTAATTCAGTGTCATGCAAAATAGAAGACGTGGGCAATGTAATGGGTGTTTTATTCTCCTACAACTTCTCAACTTCAACAACTATCAGTCCGAGTCTTCCTCCACTCAAGCAGTGCAAGTCCATGTTCCTAAATTCTCTTAACTGCAAAAATCCTCTTCTACAAATAGGAGGCATTTTAATGGAACATCGTCGGAGATTTTTTACTATAGAGCCAAACTTTTGCCTTTCTGCATTATTTTGTTTTATTTGATTTTGCACCAATATACCCTCTGTAACGTTCAGTTTCCAAAATTAGTTTCCAAAAGTGTTAATTCTTCATCTAAGGATTAACACGGTCACATATTTCAATTAATCGCAAGGATATTGTACGCACTCAAGATTACCACATCAACATTTTTTCAGGTTTTTATGCAATTGATTTTTATTATTCTTATGCTATGTTAGTTGTTTTTATGAATTGTATTTTACGTTGCGAGGTTACTAAATATATTATGTCTGGATAATTTCGTTTGTACCGGTATGTGACTCTTAAGCACCGAAGGAATTCGGTGATAACTTGGCTAAAAACTTTTATAAATAATTTCTGGTTTCCAATTTCCATATTTAATTTAACTACCCTTGTCACGAGAGTGAAAGGATATTTAACACAATTTTGCCACGAGAGTGGGAAATTAATTAAGGCAAGAACCTGCATGCGAGAGCTGGGGTTCGACCCAGATAGTGGTAACGAAACATTAATTTTTAAATACACGAGAGTGTTTTAACAAATTAATTAAACTCAAGTTGTTTTCAAAAAGTGTTATTAAATTTAAAGTGCATCCACTAGTTTTAGTAGCATAACTTATTTCATGAACACGAGAGTGTATGTCTCAGGTTTTTAAACAATTCGTTTTTACCGAAATACTTTATATGCCAAGTGATTCACCGAGTTCCCGAAGTCCGACTATCACATACCAGTATAGCTATTACTATTGTTTTTAATTAAACTCTTTTTCCCCCAAAACCAAATATTCATTAGCCTTAGCTTTACAAAGTAACGATAGATTACGGTAGGTTGACATTGGTCTTTGTGGTTCGACAATCTTTTATATTACTTCGATATTTCCGTGCACTTGTGGAATTTACCCATCAGTAAGCAAGAGTCGCCATCGACTTTTATTTTATCCAACAAAGGAAAAGGGAAAAAGAACAAAAAAAACCTTTTTCGAGATGTTTCTGAGTACGGGGGGGTGGGGGTGGGGGGTGGGGGGGGGGGTATATTATAGAAAGGGAAGGTGTTAGCACACTTTCTATCCGTGGTTTTCCAAGGGCTCTTAGGTACTTGCTTGTTTTTAAATTGATTTTGTGTGTTTGTGTGCTTTTAAAAAAGTTTTGAAATTGCCTTAGTGCGGCGTTTCACTTTATGGTAACCCTTGTATCAGTCCTCAAGAGTGTGGTAAAGTGTTTTTGAAGACTTTGTTTGAAAGTGTATGGTTTAAAAAATTGTTGTTTTGAACAAGTACTTAAGAGTTTCTACCTACTCGAAAAAGATTGTTCGTTTTCTTATTTCCTTTAGACAGCACTATCCTACTATTAAGGAGTAGGTAGCTCCATTGTTGGGTTTGAGGGACAATCGAAAGGGACGATTACAGTCACTTAAGGCAATAGGGAAAGATCTCTTAGTAACTGTCCTAAAACCCTAAGATCACTTTTTTACCGAGGCAACGTCGAAAGGGTCATCGAGGGACTAGTGATCTTTAGAATTAGAGAACAACCACTAAAAATTCTCACGTTTCGAGAATAGTGACCGTTTTCTGAAGGCAACCAAAGTGGGGAAAAACCCTAGGAGTGAGCATGTACGAGTGTTTGATTTCAGTTTATTTAATCTTTGCATATTTAGGGTTTTCTACTGTTTTAAATTATTGATCTTTTACATACAATCCTATTATCAATTATCTAACAATTTATAATGACAAAAAGTAAAAGTGCGAGAAGTTTAAACCTAGATATTACAAGGCATTGGGGAGGGGGATTACATAATCAAAAACTTGGGGAAAACAGTAAATGTAAATAGTAATAAACCTAATTAACTATTACAAACCTCGGAGCAATTACATTAATTTAGAAAAAACAAATAAATAAATGCGCGCGAGAATAAATTAAACGAGGAATTAAAGTTTAACGAATCTAATTATTTAGAAGAAAAATATTTTTAGATTTTTTGAGAAAGTAATTAATTTTGCAAATTAACCTAATTTCTAATTAATTTTAATTATGAAAAAGGAATTTAAGTTATCCTAATAAACCTAATTAATTAATGGAATTAAATATTTTATGAAAAAAACCTAATTCTAATTTTTTGTGTTTTTTATGATTTTAAGATTTAATTAAAAAGATTTTTAAAACAATTAAAAATAAATAAAACAAATAAAAAGGTTAAAGAAATTAAAACAAAAATTAAAATGGGCCTGATGCTGGAAGTAATTTTAGGGGTGCAGAATTGAATTTGTTAGGCCCAGGATAGCTGGCCCATCTGCCTGGTGCGTGATCCAGTGAGGATCACCTTTGGGGGTTCACCATGCTCCTAGCTTACTGTATGTTGGATCTGATCAGTGGATGGATCTGATGGTTGAGACCAGGGGTGTATGGTGGAATCCTGACTATGCAGCACGCTGGATCTAAAACAAGAAAATCAGAAAATAGAAAATGTCTGGACCTGGGGTCGAAACCGGGCCGTTCCTCTCACACGCGCAACGCCTGGACCAACTGTGTTGTAACGCTTATTTGTCAATATAATAAACAAAATAAAATATAAGCTAAACAAAGTAGTACGCCCAGAAAAATGCGTGTGGATTCAAATCTCCCAATGGGAGTCCGCCATCTCTTGTCTTTTTCCCAGAACTGTGGTCTTTGGTATCAGACTTTTACCTACGGACAAAATTGTCACTAAAGGCTATAGTTATAATTTTTGTCCATACATACAACCCTGGAACATCTCAAAACGCAATACAAGCAATATAAATTAAAACTACAACCAGGGATCAATCAGAAATTTGCCCCTGAATGCTATGGTACCCATAATCTGGTCCAATTTTCCCTAGAGAAGGAAACCCCAAATTCGAGCTCATGAACCCTAGCCATGGCATATCAGACATCCTGCATCTAAACACGAATTCAACTATACAGAAAGTTTGCACACATTCATATTAACAATAATACATGGTCAAAACAAGTTTATGGTACATGAATCAATGAATTTGAATTTGAGAAAAAAAGATCAAACTGCGGGTGTGGATGGTACGATTCTGGGAGTTTTGATGCTGGAAAACAATTAGAAGAGCCTCTGGGAGTACCAAGGAATGTATTGCAATATTCAAATCCCCTTGAGGAGTGCTGCAATCTGGAATCCGAGTTGAGTTTTTCTTGAATTTTTGGAAGCTTGATATGAGTTCTCTTGGCTGCAAAACCTTCATATTTTTCGTCCCCTATGACTTGTGAATGTTGTGTTTAAGTAATGGATTAAATTAGGGTAATAGAATTTGGAAAGAATCAAAGATATAATGGCATTGTTTTAAGAAAAAATCAAATCTTGAAAAGTTTCCATATGTGAATATTGTGTGTTCTGTTTGGCCTTGCATGATTTCCTTGGCTATTGACAGCATATGAGATCTCCATTCAATGCAAAAATCATTCCCAAAAAAAATTATATGATTTATTTGGGTTTATTTGATTTTATTTGAGTTTTAAATGAATAAATATCAAATTAAATTAAATAAACAAATAAATAAGGCATGGAGGGTCCCATAGGTCGTGGATAATGCTAGGACTGAGATTGAATCTTGAAAAGATGGGCCCATGTGGGAAAAATGAAATTTTGGGAATTGTTGACTTTATGCAAATATCTGAAAATGACTGTGATACGGTGGGAGAACTGACTTGAGGTTTTGCGTTTATGTTCGCAAATGTTTCGGTTTAGCAAGAGTCGCCACCGACTTTTTATTTTATCCTAAGGAAAGGTCAAAAAGTACAGGAAAGACCTTTGAGATGTTTTCTTGGGTTCGGGGGGTAGATTATGAAAAGGGAAGATGCTAGCACCCTTTTCATCCATGGTTTTCCATGGGATCTTAGTTACTTGTTTTAGATCACTTGCCTTTGCTTTTCAATTGTTTGAAATGGTGCTTTGAGTGTGTGGTTTTTGAAAATGCTTTATAAAAGAGACCTTGTCTAGGAAACCTTTGTAATGATTCTTGTTTGAATATATACAAAGGTGTGTGTCTTTTTGAAAAGATATTTCAATGTTTTGATAGTTTGTTTTTGAAATCGTGTTGTGGAGTGTGTTTGAAAATAGCAAGGATATTTGCAAGCTTTTGATCAAGTAAGTAAGAGTTGTCTACCCTATTTTACTCAAAGATCTTTCTTATGTTTTTAACCCTTTTGACAGTGTTATTTCACCATTACATTTGGTGAACAACCTTGTGTTAGGATGTTTAACGGGACAGGCGCGAGTCATCGTATACAATCATTGAAGGCAACTTGCGAGACGCTCTAGCAATTTTGTAAGGGACGAGATCGTTTTATCGAAGGCAACATCGAGGGTCATCGAGGGACTACGATCTTTGTTTATTGAAGGGGCATTTGCTAGAGTGTTTCATACTCGAGGGACATGATTTCATTTTCTGAAGCAACGAGTGAGGTTACCCTAGAGGTGCAATTGTGAATCGTGTTTGTCAATTTCATGCATTTGTCTTGTATTAGGTTATCTAGCGATTGATTTTGAATCTTGCCATACAAACTTAATTACTATACAGTATATTGAAAGCAATAAATTGCGGGAATTTAAAGTCTAAATTATTACAAAAGAGTATCCGGGGATGGGGGTACAATTATTTACAAATCGGGATGAGTCTCATATGAGTAATAATGTCCAAATATGCGTTACAACCAAATCGAACTGTCGCAATTCAACATAAAGAGAATAAAACATATTATGAGATGCATGTATTGGTTAACTTAAAAAAAAAATTTTAACCTAATAAAGATTAAGTATTATTATTATTTTTGTGTTTTTTTTTTGAATTATGAAAAGAAAAAGTTTTAAAAGAAAAATTTACTTTAGACTAAATCCCTTTTATTTATGTATTTTTATTAATCAATAACTAGGTTTAAATAAAACCAAAAAATTATTTAAATTAAATTAAATATTCATTTTTGTATTTTTATTAAAGGTAATAATTATTAAAAAAAGAAAATTATATTAAGAAAATCATAACAAAATTTTAATACACTATTTGTTTTTATTATGGGTATCAAAGAAAAGAAAATAAATTATTTAAAAGGACATTAATTAAAAAAGATATTAGCTTGAAGAAATTAAAAAAGAATGATGGGCCATGGGATTTATGTGAAGGAGTAGGCTCAAATGGAAATGGAGAAGAACAAGAATCAGGAAGGAAGATGGGGGTGCGTGCTTAGAAAGTGCTTGGGCTTAAGGCAAAGGTTGGGGCGGGTTAGGCCCAGAGTGTTGTTTACACAAATTTGTTAGGGTTTGGCATTTGGGTCTTAATTAGGGTTTGTTGTTTTGGCTTTACAGCGGCGCCTCCTTGCTCTTCTTCTCCGTTTCTTCATCTTTCTCAAGCACGCTTCTGAACCTCTCTAGCCTTAAGCCGCCGGTTGCGCCACCTCACTCTCTCACTCTCCTTGCAACGATCCTACGTTTGACTAAATGGTATGATATTCTTTTTAGGGTTTTTACAGTTGTGTTGTTCGTTTGATTTGATTCTTGCTTGCATGTTACTTCGTTTTAATCCTTTGATGTTTATGTGTGAGATGCAGTGAAAGTTTGAGGAAAAGAAATTGTACTTTGGCGTTTTTCTAGGCAGAAAATGGAGGGAGAGAGATGTGATGAGACGGAGGCGCTCCTTGGAGGCTAAGGGCAGAGGAAGATGATGGCTACGCTTTGGCTTCTAGTATCTTTATCTTCTTCCTTGATTTGTTGGTTATTGGTGTTTATGATGTATTTTCTGAAACTCTGAACCTCTTCCTTTCTCCTTGTTTTGATGTTGATGATGATCTTGATTCTGAAAAAACCTGTTGATTCTTGACTCTGAAACAATTTTTTGCTTCTGATTGTGTTGATGGTGAATGTGATTCTTTGAAATAATGTTTTGAAACTTTTGTTGATGTTTGTTGTACTTCTGAAACTATGTTTCTTTGTTAATGATGATGAACAAAATCTGAAACTTGTTTGCTTTTGAATGTGTTGATGATGAACTCGATTCTGAAACCTTGTTGTTTTTGTCACTTCTAAATCTCTCTTCTTTTCTCTTGTTGATGATGAAATGAAATCTGAAAATTGTTACTTGGATCGTTTTGGATAATCCTGAGTTGGTAGGCTGAGTTTGTATGCTATGTTTGAAAGGTTTTTTGGCTACTTGTTTGGCCTGGCAGTTTGTTTTGTTCAATTTGGATTTGAGGGTTTTGGTCGTGTTTCACAGTTTTGCAGTTTGAAATGCAAGCTTGTTGTAGTTTGGCTAGCAGGTTTATGCAGGTTTTGAGCTATCTTGAGTTTGTAGTTTGGACAGGTTTCAGCAAGCTTGAGTTCGTGGACTTGCTGAGTTTGTGGTTGTTCTTTGATGATGTTTAGGAAAGCTTTGTTGGTGGGTTTGCTTGGTCCTGATGTTTCTGCTAGCAGGTTTGAAATGTAGGCTTGATTTGTTGGTGTTTGACAAGCAGGATTGAAGGTTTCAGGGTTGTAACTTTGTTACAGTTTGCCAATTTTACTAGGCTTGGCAAATTTTAGCCATTTGATGAGCTTGTGGTTTGAACAGTTTTTGTGTTTTGATAGTAGTTTATGCAGGTTTGTGTTTTGATAGCAGTTTATGCAGGTTGGGGAGTTTGTAACTTTGAAGGGCTTTGTGGTTTTCTTTTCACAAAGTATTTTTTTTGAACTGTTATGCAGTTTTTCTTTTATATCCCTTTTTGTTTCTGTTAACTTATGCCCAAACTTAGCCAAACTGCAAACTTTTCATTAAAGGTTCTCTCTGTCTCTCTCTCTCATAAGCACTTTTTGCTTATTATATTATTTGTTCTGAAAAGTTTGTCTAGGCTGGAAAATGATGAACAAGCCTCTTGGCTTGTAATTTGGTTTTCCTCTGCTGCATTGTATTACTTGCTGCATATTTTCTACATTGTGTACCTTCTGTACTTGTATGATTTATGTGCTTTTCCCTTGACAGTTTGCATCTAGTTGCTATGCTTCTTGACTATTTTGCATTCAGTTTGGCATGCTTTGTTTGGATTTTCCATGTTGGTTTGCCTTGTATCTTCACTTTGTAATTAAATATGCTTGCATTTTTTATCTTTTACTTATCCCTTTTTGAACCAAGAAGAGCGATCTTCTTGTGATTTGCAAAGAGAATAACAAAAACATGATGAACAAATAGCATTCTGATTCCGGCCGGCAAACTTTAATGATGATTTCTTTTCTTTCTTTTTCAATTGAAAATTCTTCTATATTAATCTCTTTTCTTCTGTCTTTTGCAGGTGAGTACCAATTGGATGATAGAGGAAGCAATAGAAGTCTAAGATCTTAGGAGATTAGGCTTAGATTTATTTTTTCATTTATTGTAAACAAATATTATCTTAAATACTATAAGTTGTAATCTTACAATATTTAAATAAATTTTGTAACAACATTTGAAGTAAATAGAAGTCTTTATCCAAAAGAAAATTTTTACTGTCAAATATCTTTTCAATTTTTTCCTTTGCCTCTTCACTTTAAGATTCCTGATTAAAAATAAACTGAAACGGAATTCCATCATTTCCAATACAGATAACTTAAAATCCAAGTAATCTTAAAAAACTCTACACTCTCATAACTTGCGACAACATTCCAATCAACACACGTGTTGTGTATTCTAAACAAACAAGCATTTCCATTAACTGGCAAACATTGCACTCCACTAACAAGCAGATGCCTTAATGTTCCAAACAAAAGTCTCAGCTCTTATCCCAGATAATTAGGTTTTGAGAAACAACCAGTAAACTTGAACAAACGTGAAAACAATGTAACAGTTAACTGAATTCCCGAGGATTCAGTTTCTTCTGAGAAATACGAGTGAAAACCCTAATTCCAGATTTATTGCCAAAGAAAGGTCTGCTTGATCAATTCCTGAGCCAATCTCAAAAATCAGAGAAAACCCTGGGGTTGTGATTTTCTTGTGAAAAAGGGAGGGCAAATTTTGGGGTACAACAGTTGCCCCTATTCAATCTTCTTGAACCGGAAGAGTTAGATTGGCAATTTTGCCGTTCGCGACTCAAAGGTTAAAGATGATTGGACACTAGAGTGCCCATAAATTTGCACTCGTCAAAGAATAGTTGAGGGAATGGGCTTAAAGATTCCATTTGGAGATGTGACAAAACCTTGTCGGAGATGGGCTTAAAGATGCCATCTAAGAATGTTTGTTGAATTGTATGTTGTAGGTGAAAGAATGAGTATCAGAATGGTATCCGTGTTTGGGACGTCTCTGAGATGGGGGTCGGAATAAGCAATAGATTAGCGTCCGTGTTGGGAAGCATCTGTAAATTGTTTTCAGAAGTCTGGAGCTAAACAAACGATAGATTAACATCCATGTTGGGAAGCATTCGTAAACTGTTTTCAAAAATCCTTGAAGTTTGAAACTTGCTAAACTTATCCTGCGACGGGTAAAATATTATCTGAAACACAAAGTTATGTTGCATGAGATGTATGATGCAATGTATGTGTTATGTCAATGTTTATGATATATGAATGCAATGTATGCGCATGTGAGTTGATGAGCTGTCTTGCTGAGGAAGATAAATCCTGGATAACCGGAGATAACAAAATCTTTGACTGTTGTCGGGGAAAATAAATCCTTGACTACTGTTGGGGATTGAAAATCCTTTGATCGTTGAGAATGAGAAGTCCTGGGACCACTGTTGAAGAGTATGCGTGTCTTCAAACATTTTTTTTGACAACCTCTACAGGGAGAAGTTATACTGCTGGGGAAAGTCAGGAGTTTGGGTTGTATGCCAATCTACTGGGGATTCCTGTCTTGGGGAGAACTTCACTGGGGAATATCTGGAAACTCTGTGGAGAATTGAGAACGAGAATCTTTATTCTTCCAGGGGGATTTATGTTGAGGAGCCAAGAGCAAGAATCTTCGATCTGTAAGGGATTAAAAATTCTGAAAAATTCAAAGCTGAGAGTAAAGAAAGCTCTGGAGAATCAAGGATGAGAATATTGATTTTGTTGGGGAATAAGAACTCTGTGGGGAGTAGATATACTGCTGAAGAGTAGCTATCCTACTGGAGAGTAAAACTCAGGACTCTGGAAAAAACTTATTCCTGTTTGGAAGAAGTTCAGGAGTTAAGTTGTAAGCCACTTTGAGAATGAGAATCTTCATTCTGTCGGGAGTATCAGTAATTCAGGTAATATGCCACTTTGAGAATGAGAATCTTTATTCTGTCGGGAATATCAAGAATTCAAGTTATACGCCACTTTGAGAATGAGAATCTTCATTCTGTCGGGAATATCAGGAATTCAGGTTATACGCCACTTTGAGAATGAGAATCTTCATTCTGTCGGGAATATCAGGTTATGTGCCACTTTGAGAATGAAAATCTTCATTCTGTCGGGAATATCAGGAGGTTGGGTGTATGCCAATCTATGGGGGTAGCAAGAATGAGAATCTTCATTCAGTTAACGGTATCAGGAGCTTGGGAGTATACCAATCTTCTGAGGTTTCAAGGATGAGAATCTTCATTCTGTTAACGGTATCAGGAGCTTGGGAGTATACCAATCTTCTGAGGTTTTAAGGATGAGAATCTTCATTCTGTTAAGGGTATCAGAAGCTTGGGAGTATACCAATATTCTGAGGTTTTAAGGATGAGGATCTTCATTCTGTTAAGGGTATCAAGAGCTTGGGAGTATACCAATCTTCTGAGGTTTTAAGGATGAGAATCTTCATTCTGTTAAGGGTATCAAGAGCTTGGGAGTATACCAATCTTCTGAGGTTTTAAGGATTAGAATCGTCATTCTAATAAGGGTATCAGGAGCTTGGGAGTATACCAATCTTCTGAGGTTTTAAGGATGATAATCTTCATTCTGTTAAGGGTATCAGGAGCTTGGGAGTATACCAATCTTCTGAGGGTTCAAGGATGAGAATATTCATTCTGTTAACGGTATCAGGAGCTTGGGAGTATACCAATTTTCTGAGGTTTCAAAGATGAGAATCTTCATTCTGTTAAGGGTATCAGGAGCTTGGGAGTATACCAATCTTCTGAGGTTTTAAGGATGATAATCTTCATTCTGTTAAGGGTATCAGGAGCTTGGGAGTATACCAATCTTCTGAGGTTTTAAGGATGAGAATCTTCATTCTGTTAAGGGTATCAGGAGCTTGGGAGTATACCAATCTTCTGAGGTTTTAAAGATGAGAATCTTCATTCTGTTAAGGGTATCAGGAGCTTGGGAGTATACCAATCTTCTGAGGTTTCAAGGATGAGAATCTTCATTCTGTTAACGGTATCAGGAGCTTGGGGGTATACCAATCTTCTGAGGTTTCAAAGATGAGAATCTTCATTCTTGAGAGAAACATAATTTTAGGAGCTTCATTTGTCCATTATTCTGCTGGTGGGTTGTTTCTGCTGAGATTTTAGGAACTTGTCTGTAATTTAACTGAAGTCAAAACTTTGTCGAGATTGAGGAACTTGTTCGTAATTTGACTGAAGAAAAGATTTGTCGAGATTTAGGGATTTGTCCGTTATTCGAATGAAGAAAAGATTTGTCGCTTGAATTTGATTGTACCTTTCCTAAAAGGTAAAGGTTAGTGGCATATATCAAACAATGATGTTATCAAAATAAATGAGATTGCGTTGCATGATGTCCTGATGCATAGAGGTGTAATGTATTTCAAGATGACCTTTCGCTGGGGAAAATAAATCCTGAGTTGGTGAAGGAGAAAAGAGTTGGATCCTTCATCTCTGATAGTGAAGAAAATCAGAATAAATTGTTGAGAGATTTATCTGAAATATCAAAAACCCGGAATATCTTCCACTGGCACAAAAATAAGGGAGATCTTAGAGAGGGTCTTGGGTTAATTTTGATTCAACCGGATGACGGAGGAACCTTTGACGATTGTAACTCCAATAGGTGATGAAGGAATCTTCGACAACCTTAAATTCCAACAGGTGATGAAGGAATCTTTGATGACTGTAACTCCAATAGGTGATGAAGGAATCTTTGACGACTGTAACTCCAACAAGTGATGAAGGAATCTTCGACGACCGATCAATCTGCGTATGTTATGAATGTTGTTGAAATGTAATTTTGTTTTGGAGAATAAATCATTGAAGAGTGTTGGGGAAATAAACCCATGACTGCTGGTCTGCTAGAGAGGTGATGAACTTCTCGAGGATGCTTGAATTCCTTTTCAAAATAACTTTGGAGAGATTCGTCATTGCCCCTAGTATCAGATGTTTGTGACACTACCAAGAAATTTGGACTGTACGTAACCCTTTGATGAGATTGACATTTTAATGCCCCAAGTGATGGTGAGGGAGACTTGCCCCTGGTTAATCTGCAATTGAGAGATTTCTTGAAATCTTGACTGGACTGCCCCAGGTTTGCCATGTCAGGTCCCCTTTTATTGATAGGATATTTTTGCAACGGGAGTGTCATCCCACTTGAAGTGATTTTGTTCACTGAGAGAGCTTTCGTTCATCCGATCATTCACTGTGTGAATTTCTTCGCTGTCAAACAAATAAACATGTGCAAACAACAATATTCAAATAATACAAAGTTCATGCTTGTCTTGAAATTTTGAAAAATGAGTTTTTTAGCAAAAAACTTTTTATAAGAGAAATTCAGCTCAAGATTTATAGCAAAGCCTTACAAGAGTCAGGATACCTTTTGGTAATAGTATGCTTTCGAACTAACCCATGCTTCAATTAGGACTTTTGAAGGGTTGTAACGTGGCTTGGTTCACGGTTTAAGAAACAAGGGATAAAGGCTCAAAGTATATTTGTACCCACCCGCTTTTCATAATGTTCTTCAATCCTAAACTCAGTTAATTGTGCGTCGAACTCTTTTCGAGTTTGGAACGACGTTTTGGTGATGGTCCACACAAGTTGAATTTTGTGGGAAGGCAGTCATTTTTGCAACATTTTTCATGTTGTTGAGGATTTGTAATGACCTCTTTCTTTTGATTTTGTTATCCCTAATTTTTTCCTGACTGTTCTTGTTTTTGAGATTACAGTCAGCGGGATGCCCCAACTTTCTTAAGCCTTCTTTGTAGGTTTTGACTCAGCGGGCTTTTTTATTTTTTGAGAGATAATGACTGCCTATGAGATAGGGAACCATCACTGTCTTATCATTCATTGTATTATGAACTGAGAGTTTGCGGCTTCAACGCGCATTTTGAATTAACTGAGAGACTACTCTGCCCCAGGTTTAAAGGTTTCAATTTGTGTTTAAAACAGAAAACTTCTACTTCTTTGGCTCGAAGGGGTTGACTAGGGATTATCTTCCTTATAACTTCGGTGTTTAGGTTTTGAAAGAAACGCCTATACATCGTCAGCAAGGTCTGTCCAAAAGCATATCGTATGATATTATGGCATTGTTTTCGTCATCCTCCCTCTAAAGGCTTATAGCTTTTTGCAAGAGTTAAATGTCATAAAGAAAGTAGAAAGCATGGTTCAAAAATAGTGAAAACGAATGGATGAATTCAAGACAAACATATGCAATGCATTAATGAAACAGAGTTTGGCATTAACAGATGATTGTTTGAATAACAAAATAAATTACAACTTGAAAATTCAAATGAAACAAAAGTCTCTTAGTTCGAACTTGTCATTTCAGGTGGAGAACCCTCAGCGGAAGATTTTCATCTCGCCATCCGGCATGAATTTCAGCACTCCTCTGTCAATCAAATCTTGGATTTTGTTTTTCAAAGCCCAACAGTCGTCGGTGTCATGTCCAGGACTATAGGAGTGGTATACACAAAATGCGTCGGGGTGATAGCCAGGAGCAGAGGTATTGGGATTCCGAAGAGGATCCTTTAAAGCAGTCAGATTGACCTCCAACAAGCGTTTCAGTATTAGAGATGATGGTATGTCAGTCTCAGTGAAATGTCTTCCAGATGTATTTTGCTTACGCCGATTACCTCATTGACGCTGGCGAGGTTGTTGTTGGGCTTGTGACCCTGAAGCAAGCTGAGGAGCCTTTCCCTTGTCTTCTTGTCTCCAAGGAGGTTGAATGATGACTTGATCTTCAACCCTAGTTGTTTTCCCCACTTGGTTATCTTGAAGCAGTTTGTTGACGAGGACCCTGAGCTCCTCTTGTCTTTGAGCTGGGTCTTGAATGAGAGCCATCTGGCCCACAAGCTGTCCCATCATCTGGATCTTCATTGTTGCCAACTCAATATGTATCCCTTCCAACTGATCATTCCTGATGCCGCCTGGATTCCCTAGAACCATGCCCCTTGTGAGGAGGGCTTTCACTTCTTCTTGCCCCTGGGACAGGTTCAAGAACGTTTCTTGAAGTTGAGCGTTTTGAGCCTGAATATCTTCGACAGTCCTCTCTAGAGCCATCTCTACTGAAATAAACAGTAGGAGAATAAGGAAACCTGAAAAGGAAAACCTGTTATGATACAATGCATGATATGTGGATGCATGTTTTCAATAATCTCGCGGGGTAAACACAAGAAAATGTTAGAGATTGAACTTCGATCAACATCTTTAATTGGAGAACTTTGTATCGGTGGATGTCTTTCCACGAGAATCAAGCTCACCATGTCGAGTGGGTCATAGCCCTCAATTCAAGTTGTTACACTTGATCTTTGGCGGAGTTTGTTTAGAGGAAAATGAATCCTCTTGCCCTTTGGTAGACGTTTAGTTCAACGTGACCCTGCATCAAAGACCCTTGAGATCCTTGAAATGGTTATTGAAAATTCTATGGTATGATGTTATGATGTTATGTACAAGTATGCAAAAGTAAGCAAGTGTATATACAGATAATCACATTCACACAAAGCAAACAAGTCCTTAGGCTTGCATGGAGTTGTAGGTAAGTACCCTCTTGAAGTTAGTTGGCTCAACCTGTCCTATAAATAGTAACCGTGTTCTAAGGAGCTCAATATCACTGGATTATTTTCTGTGTTCATTGTTTCAGTTTAGCCACTTTACTGGCGACCAAAATATTCCAAGAAAACAACCCTCAATGAGTGTAGTATCGAGTATCTACCAACTTCGGACTGCACCAAAGCCGGTCATCTCACTACCCCTAATAAGGCCAAGATGGTCAAGTAAGGTTCTAAGAGTTCGTTAGTGCTTCATGACATCACTCAGCGGCCCCGTATTCTCTTTGATTGACCCAAAGGCTACCGGTACCCACAAATATGTCGCACTAACGTAGCCACTGTTTCAACCATGTCGATATACCCTGCACAGTTTATTGCTACTTACCTAAAAGGTGTCTCCAAATCCGGGTGTAGGATTTAAAACAAACCCAAACAAGGAAACCAACATGTAAAGAAATCAAGGCAAACAAGATAAACATGCAAAAGGTGATCTAAAACCCTAAGGTAACTCAACTTTTAGAATTGTCCCCAGCAGAGTCGCCAGTTCAGTGATATGGTGGGAGAACTGACTAGAGGTTTTGCGTTTGTGTTTGCAAATGTTTTGGTTTAGCAAGAGTCGCCACCGACATTTTATTTTATCCTAAGGAAAGGTCAAAAAGTACAGGAAAGACCTTTGAGATGTTTTCTTGGGTTCGGGGGGTAGATTATGAAAAGGGAAGGTGCTAGCACCCTTTTCATCCATGGTTTTCCATGGGATCTTAGTTACTTGTTTTAGATCACTTGCCTTTGCTTTTCAATTGTTTGAAATGGTGCTTTGAGTGTGTGGTTTTTCAAAATGCTTTGTAAAAGAGGCCTTGTCTAGGCAACCTTTGTAATGATTCTTGTTTGAATATATACAAAGGTGTGTGTCTTTTTGAAAAGGTATTTCAATGTTTTGAAAGTTTGTTTTTGAAATCGTGTTGTGGAGTGTGTTTGAAAATAGCAAGGATATTTGCAAGCTTTTGATCAAGTAACTAAGAGTTGTCTACCCTATTTTACTCAAAGATCTTTCTTATGTTTTTAACACTTTTGACAGTGTTATTTCACCATTGCATTTGGTGAACAACCTTGTGTTAGGATGTTTAACGGGACAGGTGCGGATCATCGTATACAATCATTGAAGGCAACTTGTGAGACGCTCTAGAAATTTTGTAAGGGACAAGATCGTTTTATCGAAGGCAACATCGAGGGTAATCGAGGGACTACAATCTTTGTTTATTGAAGGGGAATTTTCTAGAGTGTCTCATACTCGAGGGACATGATTGCATTTTCCGAAGCAACGAGTGAGGTTACCCTAGAGGTGCAAGTGTGCATCGTGTTTGTCAATTTCATGCATTTGTCTTGTATTAGGTTATCTAGCGATTGATTTTGAATCTTATCATACAAACCTAATTACTATACAGTATATTGAAAGCAATAAATTGCGGGAATTTAAAGTCTAAATTATTACAAAAGAGTATCCGGGGATGGGGGTACAATTATTTACAAATGGGGATGAGTATCATAAGATTAATAATGTCCAAATATGCGTTACAACCAAATCGAACTGTCGCAATTCAACATAAAGAGAATAAAAAATATCATGAGATGCATGTATTGGTTAACTTAAAAAAATAAATAAATAAAATTTAACCTAATAAATATTAAGTATTATTATTATTTTTGTGTTTTTTTTGAATTATGAAAAGAAAAAGTTTTAAAAGAAAAATTTACTTTAGAACAAATCCCTTTTATTTATGTATTTTTATTAATCAATAACTAGGTTTAAATAAAACCAAAAAATTATTTAAATTAAATTAAATATTCTTTTTTGTATTTTTATTAAAGGTAATAATTATTAAAAAAAGAAAATTTTATTAAGAAAATCATAACAAAATTTTAATACACTATTTGTTTTTATTATTGGTATCAAAGAAAAGAAAATAAATTATTTAAAAGGACATTAATTAAAAAAGATATTAGTTTGAAGAAATTAAAAAAGAATGATGGGCCATGGGATTTATGTGAAGGAGTAGGCCCAAATGGAAATGGAGAAGAACAAGAATCAGGAAGGAAGAGGGGGGTGCGTGCTTAGAAAGTGCTTGGGCTTAAGGCAAAGGTTGGGGAGGGTTAGGCCCAGAGTGCTGTTTACACAAATTTGTTAGGGTTTGGCATTTGGGTCTTCATTAGGGTTTGTTGTTTTGGCTTTACAGCGGCGCCTCCTTGCTCTTCTTCTCTGTTTCTTCATCTTTCTCAAGCACACTTCTGAACCTCTCTAGCCTTAAGCTGCCGGTTGCGCCACCTCACTCTCTCACTCTCCTTACAACGATCCTACGTTTGACTAAACAATATGATTTGCTTTTTAGGGTTTTTACAGTTGTGTTGTTCGTTTGATTTGATTCTTGCTTGCATGTTACGTCGTTTTAATCCTTTGATGTTTATGTGTGAGATGCAGCGAAAGTTTGAGGAAAAGAAATTGTACCTTGGCGTTTTTCTGGGAAGAAAATGGAGGGAGAGAGATGTGATGAGACGAAGGCGGTCCTTGGAGGCTAAGGGCGGATGAAGATGATGGCTACGCTTTGGCTTCTGGTATCTTTATCTTCTTCCTTGATTTGTTGGTTATTGATGTTGATGATGTATTTTCTGAAACTCTGAACCTCTTCCTTTCTCATTGTTTTGATGTTGATGATGATCTTGATTATGAAAAAACCTATTGATTCTTGACTCTGAAACAATGTTTTGCTTCTGATTGTGTTGATGATGAATGTGATTCTCTGAAACAATGTTTTGAAACTTTTGTTGATGTTTGTTGTACTTCTGAAACTATGTTTCTTTGTTAATGATGATTAACAAAATCTGAAACTTGTTTGCTTTTGAATGTGTTGATGATGAACTCGATTCTGAAACCTTGTTGTTTTTGTCACTTCTGAATCTCTCTTCTTTTCTCTTGTTGATGATGAAATGAAATCTGAAACTTGTTACTTGGATCATTTTAGATAATCCTGAGTTGGTAGGATGAGTTTGTATGCTATGTTTGAAAGGTTTTTTGGCTACTTGTTTGGCCTGGCAGTTTGTTATGTTCAGTTTGGATTTGAGGGTTTTGGTTGTGTTTCACAGTTTTGCAGTTTGATATGCAAGCTTGTTGTAGTTTGGCTAACAGGTTTATGCAGGTTTTGAGCTAGCTTGAGTTTGTAGTTTGGACAGGTTTGAGCAAGCTTGAGTTCGTGGACTTGCTGAGTTTGTGGTTGTTTTTTGATGATGTTTGGGCAAGCTTTGTTGGTGGGCTTGCTTGGTCCTGATGTTTTTGCTAGCAGGTTTGAAATGCAGGCTTGATTTGTTAGTGTTTGACAAGCAGGCTTGAAGGTTTCAGGGTTGTAACTTTGTTACAGTTTTCCAGTTTTACTAGGCTTGGCAGATTTTGGCCATTTGATGAGCTTGTGGTTTGAGCAGTTTTTGTGTTTTGATAGCAGTTTATGCAGGTTTGTGTTTTGATAGCAGTTTATGCAGGTTGGGGAGTTTGTAACTTTGAAGGGCTTTGTGGTTTTCTTTTCACAAAGTATTTTTTTTTGAACTGTTATGCAGTTTTTCTTTTATATCCCTTTTTGTTTCTGTTAACTTATGCCTAAACTTAGCCAAACTGCAAACTTTTCATTAAAGGTTCTCTCTTTCTCTCTCTCTCTCTCATAAGCACTTTTTGCTTATTATATTATTTGTTCTGAATATTTTGTCTAGGCTGGAAAATGATGATGGCTATTACAAGCCTCTTGGCTTGTAATTTGGTTTTCCTCTGCTGCATTGTATTACCTGCTTCATATTTTTTGCATTGTGTACCTTCTGTACTTGTATGCTTTATGTGGTTTTGCCTTGACAGTTTGCATCTAGTTGCTATGCTTCTTGACTATTTTGCATTCAGTTTGGCATGCTTAGTTTGGACTTGCCATGATGGTTTTCCTTGTATCTTCACTTTGTAATTCAATATGCTTGCATTTTTTATCTTTTACTTTTCCCTTTGTGAACCAAGAAGAGCGATCTTCTTGTGATTTGCAAAGAGAATAATAAAAACATGATGAAAAAATAGCATTCTGATTCTGGTCGGCAAACTTTAATGATGATTTCTTTTCTTTCTTTTTCAATTGAAAATTCTTCTATATTAATCTCTTTTCTTCTGTCTTTTGCAAGTGAGTACCAATTGGATGGTAGAGGAAGCAGTAGAAGTCAAAGATCTTAGGAGATTAGGCTTAGATTTATTTTTTTCATTTATTGTAAACAAATATTATCTTAAATACTATAAGTTGTAATCTTACAATATTTAAATAAATTTGTAACAACATTTGAAGTAAATAGAAGTCTTTATCCAAAAGAAAATTTCTACTGTCAAATATCTTTTAAATTTTTTCCTTTGCCTCTTCACTTTAAGATTCCTGATTAAAAATAAACTGAAACGACATTCCAGCATTTCCAATACAGATAACTTAAAATCCAAGTAATCTTAAAAAACTCTGCACTCTCATAACTTGCGACAGCATTCCAATCAATACACGCGTTGTGTATTCTAAACAAACAAGTATTTCCATTAACTGGCAAACATTTCACTCCACTAATAAGCAGATGCCTTAATGTTCCAAACAAAAGTCTCAGCTCTTATCCCAGATAATTATGTTTTGAGAAACAACCAGTAAACTTGAACAAACGTGAAAACAATGTAACAGTTAACTGAATTCCTGAGGATTCAGTTTCTTCTGAGAGATACGAGTGAAAACCCTAATTCCGGATTTATTTCCAAAGAATGGTCTGCTTGATCAATTCCTGAGCCAATCTCAAAAATCAGAGAAAACCCTGGGGTTGTGATTTTCTTGTGAAAAAGGGAGGGCAAATTTTGGGGTACAACAATAGCCAACTTTGGCCATGCATATCTCTCTCAATTTTGACCATAAGAGGGTGTTCTTGGACTTTTTAGAAATCTTATGACGTCCTCTAAACAACCCTTTTGGTTTCATTTCCATTGGGTCTTCCATGTTCATGTAAGGAGCTTTGACCCAAAAGGTGTTTTTGTTGACTTTTGAAAAGGACCTATAATGTCTGAATTTATATCTTTTCATGAGTGCATTTCTTGAACTTGAGGGCTAAAGACGAGTTGAAAGGAATTGGATTCTATTCAAAATGATCCTTGGATATGAAATTTCTGATAAGGTATAAAAAAGTTATGCCTGGTCAAAGTTTGGTTGACTTTTCCTATAGGAACCCTAATTTAGCAACTTTTGAGTTTTGATGAATTAGGAGCATTCCTTGAGGAATCATGATCAACCCTTGATCAAATGATGGATATCACTTCAAAATGTTGATGTTGACCAAAAATCCTGAAGTTTGACTGTATGTGGGTCACAATTGACTTTTGACCTATTACAATTGATTTTCAGGCATTTGAGCAGTTGATTGAGCAAACTTCTTGTGCAAGGCATGAAACTTGGCATGGATGATCTTGAGGACATATTAAGGCAATGGAAATAACTTAGGACCCTTGTAATTCAAACATATTGATGAGTAGTGAAACCCTAGTTTGAGGCTCATTGTCTTAGAAGGAGGATTTGTCTGGTCAATCCCTAGTCAACTTGAGTAATTGAGGACTTCTAGAAGTATGTTTTGTGTGAAAATGGGAGGGAAAATTTCGGGGTGCAACAACTTCCCCTGTTCAATCTTCTTAAACCTGAGGATGTAGATTGGCTAGTCTGCCTTTCGTGATCTGAAGGTGGAAGATGTTTGAACACTAGAGTGCCTAGAAATTTGCATTTGCATGAAGTAATACTGATCGATAATATCGGGAATGGGCTTACAAATTCCATTTGGAAGGCGACAGAGAATCGTCGAAGATGGGCTTAAAAATTTCATCCAGAAAAGATATTGATTGCATAAGAGATTCCTTTGCGAGAATTCCTGTACCTGCCATTGGGGAGGACTTCGCCGGGGAATTCTGATTTATGTCCTGAGAAATAAAGTCTAAGAGCTTCGGTTGTCCATTACTCTACTGGGGAATATGAAATCGACCATATCTGGTCGGGTCCGGGTTTTATAGTGTTGTATACTATTGTTCGGAGATAAAAGAGAAGGAACCTGTATATGGCTTTCTCGGGATGAGTCCACGCAAGACTGCGTCAAGTAATTTTTGAAAAGAAGCCTGGATAGTAGGGCTATGACAAGGAACATGGGTAGTAGGGATACTTCGAAATGAAAGCCTGGATAGTAGGGCTATGAGAAGGAACCTGGGTAGTAGGGTTACTTCGAAATGAAAGCCTGGATAGTAGGGCTATGAGAACGAACCTGGGTAGTAGGGTTACTTCAAAATGAAAGCCTGGATAATAGGGCCATGATAAGTAACCTGGGTAGTAGGGTTACTTCGAAATGAAAGCCTGGGTAATAGGGCTATGGGAAGGAACCTGGGTAGTAGGGTTACTTCGAAATGAAAGCCTGGGTAGTAGGGATGCCTCATTTGATCACATAGACTAGTTGACCCGTTTGGTTTCGGGAACTGATTTTCCATTAGTTGTCTGCAGATATGTCATGTATAGCTTCATGGATTTAATCTTGAACTGTTGGAGTTGTTGATGATAACCATCTTTCTTGAAAAGGTACAAGATTAGTTATATGTGATGCATGAAATGCATGAAATACATTGTGTAATGATGTTCTCAAAATAAATGAGATTATGCTATATGCAATATGTATGCACACGTCATGATGTATGAACATGAAATGCTATTGTGACATATCCGAGTCTGGGAAAATAAATCCCTGAATACTGCTGGAGAGTACTGGAAATTGAATTCCTGATTGTTGTAGAAAAAGTGGTTCTTCTACTTCCGCTGGGGATTGTAAATGGAGATGACTATGTCGTGGATTTACTCCTTTCTGTTTGTGAATATTCTGCCGGGGAGAGACTCTTCTTAAGAATAACTCTGCGGGGGAATAACTCTGTTTGAGAGAGGAGATGCTTTGCTGGGAGATTTTGCCGATTCGGAGAAATAAAATCGGCTGGGGGATGGACTTACGTAGCTGGAGGAATAAACTCTGTTGGGGATTGAGCTTCTGCATTCAGAGAAATAAACTCTGCTCGAGAGAAAACTTTATGAACCGCTTGCGATTGTAAAATTCGGCTGGGGAATATAGACGTCGGCTTTCTGAAGGAACTTGGCCCAGTAACTCCTGTTTGGGGAAGATGATGTCAAAGCTTTTGTTGTCTCTACTCGGTGGAGAGTGTAGACGTCACGGGGTCGCATGTAATAGTGACTTCGTTTCAAAGCTATACCTACCCCTGTACCTTCCGGAGGGAGTAACTGTCGGGCTTGACATGATTTTTTAGTTTTTTCCCCTGTTTCTTAAGTTACAAGCAATTGTCTTTCCGTTTTTATGCAAATATTTGTGAATGGAAATCATATTCAAATGCATATGTCAAGAATAAATCATTGGACGTTCTTGCAAAACAAAACAAAAAACGAAAAACAAATGGTTTTATAAAAATGACTTGTATTAATTTCTGAAGTTGGCCTATAACAGGCATTTTTGTACAAGGAAGCTGACGCTTTAGTAAGAGAACGCCGCCGTGAAAATGAAAGCTATACAATATTGTGTACAAAGATAAGAAAACAACTATGTGTAATAATCCCATTGAGTTTCAATTCTGCTATTACCGCTATGTCCTCGAGCGTCTCATCACTCTGCTGCTTGTCCGAAGCTGACTAGATTGATTGGTGTCGTTTGAACTTGATAGTTGATACCAAAGTCTGGTTGCAAGGTGATCTAATGGGACATAGTGATACGCTTTACATCCCTAACTTTTTCCTGGACCGCCCTTTCTGGTTTTCAGTCCACCGGGATACCCTTTTTTGCCCAAGCCGCCTTTTCAGGTTTTCTACTTGCCAGGTGTACAGATTTTTCATTTTCATCCCTAATTTTTGCCCGAACCCTTTTGGTTCGCCGGGAAGCCCTTATTTTTTCCTAGGGCAGTCAACCTAGCGGGTCGTTAATTATGTGTAGTATCTTTTCACTATGTCCACATTGATAGGGTGGGGAAGGTCGTTACTGTCCATGGTGGTTAGAATCATGGCTCCACTCGAATTAATGTTTTTGATCACAAATAGGCCTTCATATGTGGGAGTCCACTTTCCCCTGGGATCACCTTGCGGCAGTATGATGCGCTTGATCACTAGATCCCCGACTTGATATTCTTGGCGTCTGACTTTTTTGTTGAAAGCCTTGATCATCCGTTTTTGATACATTTGACCATGACAGACAACAGTAAGTCTCTTCTCGTCGATCAGATTCAGTTGATCAAGTCGAGTCTGGATCCAGTCATCTTCGTTCAAACCCGCATCCTTCATAATCCTCAAAGAAAGGATCTGGACCTCAATAGGCAGGACAACCTTCATGCCATATACCAGGGAGTAAGGTGTTTCCCCTATCGATGTTTGTGCGGAGGTGCGATACCCATGAAGAGAAAATGGTAACATCTCATGCCAGTCTTTGTACGTCACTGTCATCTTCTGTATGATCTTTTTGATATTCTTGTTAGCAGCCTCCACAACGCCATTCATCTTCGGCCGGTAAGGGGAAGAATTATGGTGTTGGATCTTGAACTATTTACAGAGTTAGGTGATCACCGTGTTGTTGAGATTCGTACCATTGTCATTGATGATTCTCTCTGGCACACCATACCGACAGATCAGGTTATGCTTGATAAAATGCGCCACAACGTTCTTGGTAATAGTAGCAAAAGAGGTAGATTCAACCCACTTCATGAAGTAAATAATGGCCACCAGGATGAAGCGATGCCCATTGGAAGCGGTATGTCTAATCTCTTCGATCATGTCAATGCCCCACATTGCAAAGGGCCAAGGAGCCATCAAGACATTCAAGGGAACCGGAGGTACATGTACTTTATCAGCGTAGATTTGGCATTTATGACAAGTTCGGGAATGCTGGTAGCAGTCTGCTTCCATAGTGGACCAATAGTATCCTGCCCGTAGGATCTTTTTATCCATGGTATGTCCACTTGAGTGGGTTCCGAAGGTACCTTCGTGTAGATTTTTCATAATCCTCTCTGCTTCGCTCTTGTCTACACACCGCAGTAAGGTAGAGTCATGGTTGCGCTTGTAGAGGATTTCATTACTGAGGAAGAATTTTGCGGCGAACCTTCTCAGAAACTTTTTGTCATTGACAGATGCCTCCTCAGGATACTCTTGAGCCTCGAGATACCTTTTTACTTTGTGAAACCAAGGTTTGTCTGTTACCTCTTTAGTATCAATTTCACAGCAGTACGTTGGTTCATCCAACCTCTCGATAGTGATTCGGGGAGCTTAGTTGTCCCACATAACCTTGAACATAGATGACATAGTAGCTAGCGCGTCCGCTAACTGGTTCTCCTCTCGTGGGAAATGTTCAAAGGTTACCTCCTCAAAGTGTGGGAGCAATGTCAGCACGTGCTCTTTGTACGGGATGAGATTCAGGTGCTTTGTATCCCATTCTCCTTTGATCTGACTTATCACCAAGGCTGAATCCTCAAAAATGTTTAAGAACTTGATCCTCAGGTTGATAGCAGCTTTGAGACCCATGATGCATGCTTCATACTCCGCCATGTTGTTAGTACAGTTGAAGCATAGGCGGGCAGTGAAAGGAGTATGACAGCCCTCAGGGGATATGATTATAGCACCAATGCCATTACCGAGTGTGTTCGAGGCTCCGTCAAAAACCATAGTCCATCAGGATCCTTCTTCAGGTCCTTCATCCCGTCCAGGTTCTTCATAGTCAGTCACTAGCATGATATTCTCGTTCGGTAACTCAAAATTCATGGACTGGTAGTCATCCACGGCCTGATGAGCCAAATGACCATCTAATACACTTCCCTTGATTTCTTTCTGGGTTGTATATTGGATATCGTATTCGGTTAAGATCATCTGCCATCTTGCTATTCTTTCAGAGAGAGCGGGCTTCCCAAAGATGTACTTGATTGGATCCATCTTAGATATCAACAAAGTAGTGTGGGTCAACATATACTGTCTTAGTCAGCGAGCATCTCATGCCAAAGCGCAACAAGTTTTCTCGAGCAGTGAGTATCTTGTCTCACAGTCAGTAAACTTTTTTCTAAGGTAGTATATTGCATGCTCTTTTCGACCAGACTCGTTATGCTTCCCCAGCACACACCCCATTTAATTGTCTAACACCGTTAAGTACATTATCAAAGGTCTTCCTTCAATCGGAGGCATCAGAATTGGTGGTTCTTGAAGGTATTTCTTAATTCTTTCAAAAGCAGTATGGAATTTGTCATTCCATTTTACTACTTGATCTTTCTCCAGGAGCTTGAAGATTGGCTCACAAGTAACAGTCAGATGAGAACCTGGAGATATAATTTAGGCGTCCCAAGAAACCTCTAACTTCCTTCTCGTACGGGGAGCCGACATCTCTTGTATGGCCTTCACCTTTGTAGGGTCTACCTGAATACCTTTGTCACTGACGATGAACCCCAGAAGTTTACCAGACCTTACCCCGAAGGTTCACTTATTCGGATTTAACCTCAACTTGTATGTTTTCAACCTGTCAAACAGCTTTTGTAGATGATCAAGGTGTTCTTCCTCGGTTTGAGACTTGGATATCATGTCATCCACATAAACCTCTATCTCATGGTGAATCATATCATGGAAAAAAGCTACCATGGCTCGCTGATAAGTTGCTCCAACATTCTTCAACCCAAAAGGCATCACCTTGTAACAGAAAGTGCCCCACTGTGTGACGAAGGTTGTCTTTTTCATGTCTTTGGGTGCCATCTTGATCTGGTTGTATCCAGAGAAACCATCCATGAAGGAAAAGATTTTGTGTTGTGCGATGTTGTCAACCAGAAGATCGATATGGGGAAGCGGGAAGTCATCCTTGGGGCTTGCCCTATTCAGGTCTCTGTAGTCCATACACATCTGTGCTTTACCATCTTTCTTAGGTACCGGGACCATGTTAGCAACCCATTGCGGATAGGAGGTGACAACTAAGAACCCAGCGTTGAACTGCTTCATAACCTCTGCTTTGATCTTCTCTGACATTTCAGGGCGTATACGGAAGACCTTTTTCTTTACTGGAGGGAAATCTTCTTTAGTCGGAAGACGATGAACCACTATATCTGTGTCTAGTCCCGGCATGTCTTCATATGACCAGGCGAAGATCTCAACATAATCGTGCAACATTTGTATCAACCGCTGTTTGACACCAAGCCCCAGATTTGCGCCAATCTTGACTTCTTTTTTGTCTACCTCTGTGCCCAAGTTTATTGTCTCAATTGGCTCTTCATAAGTCTGTATGGCCCTCTCTTCCTGCTATAACAATCTAGCAAGTTCTCCAGGTACCACACAATCTTCCTCACCTTCGTCCTCAGCTTGGTTGATCAGATTTTTGAAGTTATAACTGAAAATAGCAGAATTTTTATCAATGGGATCCAGAGTGGATATGGATCTGTAGTTTGATATGCGAGTGTGTGTAAGAGCATAACTGTATTGATAAAGTGAAAAGCAGAAAAGAAAAATAGAGAGAACAAAATTTGTATGCAAGAACGTCCAATGTTTTATTGATGACATATGATAAGGACATATAATAACCCTCACAAATAAACCATTGTGCCTCTGGTAAGACACAAGGCCGTATAGTTTATATTGTTTATTATAAATTCGAAAAACAAGTAAGAAAATTGCTGCTGAACAAAAGTAATCGGCACAAAATCTTTGGCCTTCCAGTTACTAGGTCCACCGTTGGTAGTAGGGTAGATCCAGCTGTCAATATTAGAATCCTCATCATTGTCTTCTATAGCATTGACTCCACGATTGCTAATGCGTAAGGGAGGTCCTCCAGCCTGACCACGTCGAACAACCCTTTGAGCTCCTGAAGTAAAGCCCAAACCAAATTTGTCAGTTTTATAAGGAAAATCAGGGAGCTATCCCCAAATGGTACACCCACCTTCTTCAACTACCGCTCTGGCATCCTTGAGAGAAGCCATCTTCAGAGGATGTCTGGTGATCTTCGACACACTGGTGATAGTCTCGGTTGACTCCATAGTCTGGGGAACCTCTTCAAAATTTTAACAAGGGGTCTCTATGAACTCATCGTCCATCTCTACATACTTGAAAGAGTTCAGATGGCTTACCATGTACTCCTATTCACCATGCACAGTGACAATCTTCCCCTTCACTGGATACTTTAGCATTTGGTGCAGCGTAGAAGTAACAGCCCCAGCTTCATGGATCCAAGGATGACCCAACAAACAAGAATAAGATGGCCTGATATCCATCACGTAGAAGGTGGATTCAAAGGTTTGGGAACCCACTTTGACATGGATGTCCACCTCCCCGTGCACCATTCTTTTTGAACCATCGAAATCCCCCACCACAATGTTGATGGGCTTTAAGGTCAAACCTTCACAATCTAGCCTATCAAGAGCCTTCTTGGGCAGAACATCCAGTGACGATCCAGTGTCCACTAGCACATGGGCCATAGTAGTGCCCCTACATTCGATCGAGACATGTAGAGCATCATTATGCTTTCTCCCTTTTGGTGTCAAATCAACATCTGAAAAACCCAACCCATTATCAACAGTATAACTGGCCACACAATCCTTGAATTGGTTAGTGGAGGTTTCTTGCGACACATGCACGGTCTTGAGAAATATAATCAAAGCCTTTGCATGGGCCTCAAAACATAATAGCAGAGCCGAGATTGATATTTTCGAAGGGGTCTGCCCTAGCTGTTCGACCATATTGTAGTCACTCTTCTTGATTATTTTTTAAAATTTCCTCCATTTCTTGTTTAGAGGATTCCAAAATAATTTCTCTAGGTGCCTCCGTCCGGGAAGGCTCTCCTACAACTTCTTTGCCCCGAGTCCCAGATGACTCGTCGGCAGGGGTAACAACTGGAGTAAGGATGGGAGTAGCAGCAGAAGTACTAGACGAAACAAAAGAGGGAATAACAACATGCTTAGCAACAATATTTGGGGAGATCTCGGGAGAGAAAACCCTTCCACTTCGAGTAATTTTAGTGGTCCCGACAATGTTAATGATATTGGGATCAACCTCTTCAGCTTTTTCGTCTTTACTGGTTAACAAATCCTGCTTGACGCCATGGTAGTAAACGTCAGCGCCGTAATTCCAAGGAACAGCTTTGTCCGAGAAGTATGGTACAGGGCCAAAAAAAGTGATTATTAATGGAGAAATTCTTGGAGCAGGTGTAATCCTAATAGGTCTTTTGGAGGAGACCTTGGAAGGATTGGCGGAAATGGTTATGATAGCAACATCTTCATGTAGAACAGTTGGAAACAAAGTCTTTTTGAACAAAATCTCTTTGTTATCCATCAGGCATTGAACACCTGCTTTTAGCAAATAACAACCAGAAGGCAGAGATAAACACATGTGGCAACCTTCACCATAACCCAAAAATAAACCGGCTAGCAAAAAATTCTTCTTGATAGTCATGAGAGGAGTAGCAACTTCATCAACAAAAGTAACAAATATATCAGTATCAACGGCATTAACACCACGGTTGTGCTTGGGCATGGGAGCAGTTATGACATTAGGCATCTCAGGAGCATCAAACTCAATCTCCTTCGCTTCGATAAGATCTTGTATCTTATTCTTCAGAGCCCAACAGTAATTTGTATCGTGACCTGGACTCTCCGAATAGTAAGCACACCGAGCATTTGGATTGTAATGAGGAGATGTGGTGTTGGGATTCTTGGGAGCCTCTTTTAAGGTTGCCAAGTTAGACTTTAACAGATGGGGTAAAACCTCAGATAATGTCATATTGATCCGGGTGAACTGCCTTTGAGGTCTTTCTACCCTTGGCTGATTGTTTCGTTGTTGAGTAGCCACATGCATAGGTATCATCACAACCACTATCGTTGGATGGTGCTCGGTTCTGATATGACCTCTTGGATTGTAAATAACATTGACCTCCTTCTTACCCATGAATGGCTTTTTCACTGTACTTGAAGAGGTGTCTTTCTGGATCTTACCACTTCGGATCCCAGCTTCTACCCTTTCTCCAGTCAATATCAGCTCAGTAAAACTAGCCAAGGAGCTACCAATCAAGTGATTAAAGAACGGACCAAATAGTGTACCAAGAAACATGTCCACCAACTCCCTATCAGACAAAGGGGGTTGGACTCTCCCTGCCAAATCTCTCCACTTCTGCGCGTGGTCCTTAAAACCTTCGCTTGCACCCATAGACATACTTTGGAGTTGAGTACGGGTAGGAGCACGGTCAATGTTATATTGATACTGCCTATAAAAAGCAGTGGCCAGATCTTCCTAGTTGCAGACATTGATTCCCTCTAGCTGATAGAACCACTCAAGCTGAGTCCCAGACAAACTGTCTTGAAAGAAATGGACCCGTAAGTTCCTATCAGTAGTGTGAGGTTGAATCCTCCTCACATAAGAACAGAGGTGGAGCTTGGGACAAGAAACCCCATCATACTTTGCAAATACCGGAGCCTTGAACTTCGGTGGGATGACAACCCCAGATACCAAACCCAGCTCTTCAAAATCCAGCCATGGTACTCTTTGGATCTCCATTGCATTCAGACAATCCTCTAATTATTTGTATCTATCCTCAATGGGAGGATAGTGTTCATCATTGTAATCAGATTCATCCTCAGAAACCCTTGGACTAGGGTCTTCCTCCCTTGTCTCATCCTCTTGATTCTCCCCTTCTTTGGATGATAAGGTCAAATCAACCGGTTGCTTCAACGGTCCCTTGAATCTTCTTCCCAGATTCAGGACACCAACGGTCTTCTTTGTCTTCTTCTTTCTATCTTTCAGAATAAGGGCCTTCAGATCTTCCTGCCCTTTAGGCAAAGCTACAAACTTTTGCTGAAATTGGGAATTTTATGCCTGGAGATCCTTTATACTTTGTTCAGAAGTCACTATTGCTGAAATAAACAGCGAAGAAGATGAGAAACCTGTTATGAGACTTGTTTATGCATTGATATGTATGGCATGTGTATGCAATGATTTCAAGGACTTTGGGAAATTTAAATTTGCGAACCAAAATGAAACAAATATTTTATTAGTAGAATTCAAAATACAATTGCCTTGTAGGCCTTTCAATTGAAAATTCTAAAAACTAAAAAAGATCAAGTTTCCCATGGATGCTTCCTCTTCATGCCGAGATAGACATTAAGGCGTCTTTCCTCATGAAGCTTCTTTGTGAGCTCTAAAACTTTCTTCTCCTGGGCATAGAACTGGTCCTTATAAGTATCTCGATCCTTCTTCAACTGAATCCAGGACCTTTGTAATTCTTCAAGATCAGTGGGCATATCAGGATGAAGAACTGTGTAGGGAATATCCCCTTCAGTAATGGGCTCCACAATCACTGGTAAGACAACTATGTAGGACATAATAAGTTTCTGAGCATGATCTCGTACCCATTGGAGATAAGGCTCCATAGGAATGGAAGTCTTCGGCCCCAAAGTCTTGACGTCAGATCTATTTACCATGCCCTAAGCTTGTATGAACCTCTGGCGATACCCTTAAACATCATCCTCATAGTTAAACATAATTCCCTGGATAAGAATCTCATGAGGACCATCCCTTTGAGCGTAGCCAAATTGTTGCAGAGCCAAAGAAGGATTATAAGTTATACCCCCCTAATTCCAAGTAGTGGGACATTAGGGAATTCCCCGCAGCTGTCAATAATAGAAATATCTCTCACAGATCGGGAATACCAGAGAATATCCGCGTGAGAAAGTGACATTATCCTTTGCGACCAACCCAAACCTTCTTCATTCTTTAGCACTGACTTAGGGAGGTGAGAAATAAACCACCTCGACAGTAATGGCATGCAGCACATAAGAACCCCTCTTCTCTTCATGGTACGAGTGTGGAGAGCATGCAAGATATCTCTGAGCAAAGTAGGCACAGGGTTGCGAGAGATGAAGATCTTGATATCATTCACATATATGAGTAAGTCTGGATTAGGGAACAATACTAACCCATAAATTAGAAGAGCCAAGACCTCCTCAAAATCCTTAAAGTCCAAATCATCCCAAAACAGTTGGGCCTTCTCTATTAAGAACTTGGCTAGAAAACCCTTGACTCCGCTTATTGTTTCCAAATTGGATACCACGTCAACCCGTTTCAGATGTAAAGTTGAGGAAATAACCTCTGGCTTGGGAACTTCTTCTAAACCTGTGAAAGGCATCTGGTCAAGAATAGGTATATCCAATAACTGAGAGAACTCTTCCATGGTAGGCACCAACCGATAGTCTGGAAAGGTGAAGCAGTGGTGCTTGGGATCAAAGAACTGAAAAAGTACACCCATCATATTTTCATCAAAGCTCGAAGTAACTAGGTTGAGAAGTCGGCCATATCTCTTAGTCAATGAAGAAGTTTCAGGAACCCTTGATACTAGCTCCTTGAGTTGGAGGAGTATTCTCACAAAGCTGATTCGGATAATGTTTCTATGAGCGGAAGCCATGATCTTCAAAACAGAACAAAGATAAATTCCCTTGGTCCTTGAAATGGTTAGTGTAATAAGAATGGATGCTATGTTATGATGCATGATGTTATGTTCAAACAGAGTAAATCACACACAAGCAAATCACACAATAGACCTTAGGTTCAAAGTATTGCATGAGGTTAAAGGTAAGTACCCTCTTGAAGTTTAGTTGGTTTCAAAATTGTCTTAGAAAAGTAACCGGGTTCTAAGGATTCTCAATATCACTAGTCATCCTTTATCGGGCATTGTTTCAGCTCAGACAATCTTTTCTTACGACCGAAATATCTCGAAATTCTGATCTCAATGAGTGTAGCATCGAGTATCAACCAATCCTCAGCTTTATACCGAGGTCGGCTATCTCACTACTTTCTAATGGCCAAGTTTGTTCAACTAAGATTCTAAGGTCCGTTAGTGCTTCACGATACTACGCAGCGGCCCTGTATTCTCCTCGTTTCAACATGAAAGAACCAACCAAAGTGTCACACCAACACATCCATCGTTTAAACAATATCGGTCTACGCCGTACAGTCTCCACGATCTATTGCTGTTTACCCAAAAAGTGTCCCCAGATCCGGGTGTAGGATCTTCAACAATACCCAAGAAAAAACCCTTAAAGATAAAGCAGGCAAAACAAACAAGAAAGCAATTTAAAAAAGACCTAGATCCTAAGGTAAACCCCACTTTTTTTATTATCCCAGCAGAGTCTCCAGTTCTGTGATACGGTGGTAGAACTGACTGTTAATACTGGTTTGAATTTTTTATTCGCAAATGTTGCGGTAAGAAAGATTCTCCACCAGCTTTTATTTTATCCAACAAAGGAAAAGGGAAAAATAACAGAAAAAACCTTTTTTGAGATGTTTCTGTGTACGGGGGATAGATTATAGAAAGGGAAGGTGTTAGAACCCTTTCTATCCGTGGTTTTCCACTGGCTCTTAGGTACTTGCTCATTTTTAAATTACTTTTGTGTGTTTGTGTGCTTTTAAAAAAGTTTTGAAATTGCCTTAGTGCAGCGTTTCACTTTATGGTAACACTTGTATCAGTCCTCAAGAGTGTGATAAACTGTTTTTGAAAATTTGTTTGAAAAGTTTGTTTGAAAGTGTATGGTGTAAAAAGTTGTTGTTTTGAGCAAGTACTTAACAATTTCTACCTACTCGAAAAAGACTGTTTGTTTTCTTATTTCCTTTAGACAGTGCTATCCTACTATTAAGGAGTAGGTAGCTACATCGTTGGAGTTTGAGGGACAATCGAAAGGGACGATTACAGTCACTTAAGTCAACAGGGCAAGATCTCTTAGTAACTGCCCTAAAACCCTAAGATCACTTTTTTACCAAGACAACGTCGAAAGGGTCATCGAGGGACTAGTGATCTTTCAAATTAGAGGATAGCCACTAAAAATTCTCACATTTCGAGAATAGTGAATGTTTTCCGAAGGCAACCAAAGTGGGGAAAACCCTAGGAGTGAGCATGTGCGAGTGTTTGATTTCAGTTTATTTAATCTTTGCACATTTAGGGTTTTCTACTATTTTAAATTATTGATCTTTTGCATACAATCCTATTATCAATCATCTAACAGTTTATAATGACGGAAAGCAAAAGTGCGAGAAGTTTAAACCTAGCTATTACAAGGCTTTGGGGAGGCGGATTGCATAATCAAAAACTTGGGGAAAACAGTAAATGAAAATAGTAATAAACCTAATTAACTATTACAAACATCGGAGAAATTACATTAATTTAGAAAAAATAAATAAATACATGCGCGCGAGAATAAATTAAACGAAGAATCAAAGTTTAACGAATCTAATTGATTTAGAAGATAAATATTTTTGGATTTTTTGAGAAATTAATTAATTTTGCAAATCAACCTAATTCTAATTAATTTTAATTATGAAAAAGGTATTTAAGTTATTCTAGTTAACCTAATTAATTAATGGAATTAAATATTTTATGAGAAAAACCTAATTCTAATTTTTTGTGTTTTTTATGATTTTAAGATTTAATTAAAAAGATTTTTAAAATAATTAAAAATAAATAAAACAAATAAAAAGGTTAACGAAATTAAAACAAAAATTAAAATGGGCCTGATGCTGGAAGTAATTTTGGGTATGCAGAATTGAATTTGTTATGCCCAGGATAGCTGGCCAGTCTGCCTGGCGCGTGATCCAATGGGGATCACCTTTGGGGGTTCACCATGCTCCTAGCTTGCTATATGTTGGATCTGATCAGTGGATGGATCTGATGGTTGAGACCAGGGGTGTATGGTGGAATCCTGACTATGTAGCACGCTGGATCTGAAACAAGAAAATCAGAAAATAGAAAATGTCTGGACCTGGGATCGAACCCAGGCCGTTCCTCTCACACGCGCAACGCCTGGACCAACTGTGTTGTAACGCTTATTTGTCAATATAATAAATAAAATAAAATATAAGCTAAACAAAGTAGTACGCCCAGAAAAACGCGCGTGGATTGAAATCTCCCAATGGGAGTCTGCCATCTCTTGTCTTCTTCCCAGAACTGTGGTCTTTGGTATCAGACTTTTACCTACGGACAAAATTGTCACTAAAGGCTATAGTTAAAATTTATGTCCGTAGCTACAACCCTGCAACATCTTAAAATGCAATACAAGCAATATAAATTAAAACTACAACCAGGGATCAATCAGAAATTTGCCCCTGAATGTTATGGTACCCATAATCTAGTCCAATTTTCCCTAGAGAAGGAAACCCCAAATTCGAGCTCATGAACCCTAGCCATGGCATATCACACATCCTGCATATAAACACGAATTCAACTATACAGAAAGTTTACACACATTCATATTAACAATAATACGTGGTCAAAACAAGTTTATGGTACATGAATCAATGAATTCGAATTTGATAAAAAGAGATCAATTCACGGGTGCGGATGGTATGATTCTGGGCACTTTGATGCTAGGAAACGATTGGAAGAGCCTCTGGGAGTACCAAGGAATGTATTGAAATCTTTAAATCCCCTTGAGGAGGGTTGCAATATGGAATCCAAGTTGAGTTTTTCTTGAATTTTTGGAAGCTTGATATGAGTTCTCTTGGCTGCAAAGCCTTCCAATTTTTTGTCCCCTATGACTTGTGAATGTTGTGTTTAAGTAATGGATTGAATTAGGGTAATATAATTTGGAAAGAATCAAAGATATAATGGCATGGTTTTAAGAAAAATCAAATCTTGAAAAGTTGCCATATGTGAATATTTTGTGTCCTATTTGGCCTTGCACGATTTCCTTGGCTATTAACAGCATATGAGATCTCCATTCAATGGAAAAATCATTCCAAAAACAAATTATATAATTTATTTGGATTTATTTGATTTTATTTGAGTTTTAAATGAATAAAAATCAAATTAAATTAAATAAACAAATAAATAAGGCATGGAGGGTCCCAGAGGTCGTGGACCATGTTAGGACTGAGATTCAATCTTGAAAATATGGGCCCATGTGGGAAAATGCAATTTTGGGCATTGTTGACTTTATGCAAATTTCCAAAAATGGCCAACTTTGACAATGCATATCTCTCTCAATTTTGACACTAAAGAGTGTTCTTGGACTTTTTAGAAAGCTTAGGATGTCCTATAAACAACCCTTTTGTTTTCATTTCCATTGGGTCTTCCATGTTCATGTAAGGAGCTTTGACCTAAAAGGTGTTTTTGTTGACTTTTGAAAAGGACCTATAATGTCTGAATTTATATCTTTTCATGAGTGAATTTATTGAACTTGAGGGTTGAAGATGAGTTGTAGGTAATTGGATTATCTTCAAAATGAGCCTTGGATGAGAAATTTCTGATAAAGTATTAGAAAGTTATGACTGGTCAAAGTTTGGTTGACTTTTCCTATAGGAATCTTAACTTAGCAACTTTTGAGTTTTGATGAATTAGGAGAATTCCTTGAGGAATCATGATCAACCCTTGATTAAATGATGGATATAACTTCAAAATGTTGATGTTGACCAAAAATCTTGATGTTTGACTATATGTGGGTCACATTTGACTTTTGACCTAGTACAATTGATTTTCAGGCATTTGAGCAGTAGACTGAGAAAACTTCTTGTGAAAGGCATGAAACTTGGCATGGATGATATTGAGGACATATTAGGGTAATGGAAACCACTTAGGACCCTTGGAACTTAAGCATCTTGATGAGGAGTGAAACCCTAGTTTGAGGCTCATTGTCTTAGGAGGAGGATTTGTCTGGTCAATCCTTAGTCAAATTGAGCAATTGAGGACCTCTAGGAGTATGTTTTTGTGTGAAAATGGGAAGGAAAATTTTGGGGTGCAACAATATACATTAATTACAAAACTCAAAAACAAAAGAATTATCGTAATGCAAAGATAATAGAACCAATCCCTGGAAACAGTGCCATTTTTTCGGAAGCGGTGTAGCGACAAGGAACAAAAGTTTTGGAAATATTTATTTGGGAATTTATCGTGTGCACAAAGATTGGTTATTGAATTGCCTTTCGACAAATCTCTCGTTAATAAGTTTGGGGATAAATGGGTTTGTAAAGAAAATGTTATCAACAGAAAATAAATGTAAACAAAAGTAAAAACTAAGGAAGAACTTATCAAGCCTACAAATAATCTACTCATCACAGGCTTAAATCTATCGACCAATTACATTCAACCTAACAATACTCATCAATGTCACTACGTATCACTCACAACCTAAGTTATTTCTAACCCAAATCGAGAGACCGACTGTATCACCAAGGAAATGATCTCTCTACCTCCTCAACAACACAGAAGACAACTATGTATTCGCAATGATGATCTCTCAGCACAACACAACCACACAGAGGCATTAAGCTTTGATACCCAAGTAGATGTAAACTTTAAATCTATCTCTAGAGTTCAGAAACTAACAGATAATCATCCTAGATAAGAATCTAAGCAGTATATGTCTGTAACAACTCAAATTCCTAGCACAAAGCAAAAATCTAGGACAACAATCGACAAAGATTTATAAAGCAAGTTTAATATAACGCCATGGGAGAAAAATATACATAAGTTTAGAGTAAAATACATACAAAACCCAACAAAAGAGAAATATATAGAGAGGAGAAGAGATAAACACAAATCTTCCGGTTTATCAGTGCCGGTCAATGAGAAATCCACCTCCAATCATCCATAAGCAAAGCCCTAGTGTTGTTATCTAAGCTAATCCGCTGCAAAAATGAGGTGGATGGAGTTGAGAGAACAAAAATCTCTCCCAAAACCAACACCTAACAAATGAAACAAAAAGGAAAACATAAAGAAAATCTGATCAGTGAGAATCGCCCGGCGAAATATAGCATCACCCGACGAAATCTCTTATTTACTTGGCCCAGAATAAGCCACGTCCTTAACTGATCAAAAATATCCTCTGAAGACGAAGATTATTTTGATAAGAAATATCCACTGGCCGACGACAAGTATAAGCAATTAGAAGACAAATTGAAGGTTGTAGAAATCCAAGTTTTGCCTGGCTTGGACTTTGGTGACTTGGGTTTGGTGCCTGGGGTAGTCATTCCCCGCAAATTCAAAATCCCTGCTTTTGCCAAGTACGATGGTGTCTCATGTCCGAAGCTTTAACCTAAGATCTTATGTCTGCAAAATTCAGCCGCATACCGCTGATAAGAAATTGTGGGTGCACTTTTTTCAAGAAAGTCTATCTTGGACGCAGTTGGAGTGGTTTTACCAATTGGAAGGGACTAACATCCATACTTGGGATGATTTGGCCACTTCTTTTTACCTCCAATATTAATATAACGCCGATCTTGCGCCAACTAAGTTGCAATTGCAAGGAATGACCATGGGATCAAATGAGGGCTTCAAAGAATACGCCTAAAAATGGAGAGACCTGGCTGGCAGGGTGTAGCCACCTTTAACTGATAGAGAGTTGGTAGATATGTTTATAGGAACATTGGCTGGACCATTTTCCAACTTGCTAATTAGAAGTTCATCACCCGAATTCATTGAATTGATCTGGACTAGTGAGAGGGTTGAAAGCGGGATCAAAAGCGGGAAGATACCCATGGCCTACACCTCAAATGTTGTGAAAAAGCCATTTATTGGTAAAAAATAGACTAATGTTGTGTATGGGTCAATAAGCTATGCTAAGAATGACCGTCATTATTCAGTAGGGGCTATACTGATTTCCAATCCAACTCCAACTCAACGACCACGTCAACAAAATAATCACTAAAGACCGGATGTCCAAAGAAGATAGTTTACTAAAATCAATATGCAACTATCTCAAGCTCTACAACACCTATTGAAAGCTAATTTGGTAACCTTGCGAGACTCTTCTTCCAACCCTAACACTGCTTCTCCAAAATACAACCCCAATGCCAAATACGCTTACCACTCAAATAGTCACGGACATGATACCAATGATTGTTGGTCTCTAAAGAATAAAATCCAAGACCTGATTGATAACAAGACAATTGAATTCGACCCTCCACCAACTCCCAGTGTAATCACCGTACCCATGCCAAATCATGGTAAGGGTGTCAATGCTATTGAAGATTCCTCTCTTGTTTCCCCCGTATGACTTGATCACTCCTTTGAATATTGTTAAAGATAATTTGTTAAAATCCGGGGTTTTCCCTGGATGCCTTGAAAACTGTTTCTACTGTGTTGTACAAATTAATGGTTGTGAATGGCTTAAGAAAGGTGTCCAACACCTGATGGATAGCCATGAGATTATATTTGAAAAAGCTTTATCTATGAAAATTTTGACCCAAAGTGTATCTCAAGAGTTTAAAGGCGTATCCATCATTACTATCTCAAACAAACCTATTAGGATCACCTCCAAAGGTCCTATTAGGATTCCCATTGAATCAAGAATAGCTCCACTAATTATCACCACATCGGGGCCAGACCCCTACTCTTATGATAAGGCGGTGCCTTGGAATTATGGGGCAGAAGTGTATTATCACGGTATCAAACAAGATTCATGGATTAATGAAGATGAAACTGCTGACATTACGAACATTGTTGGATTAAGTAAAGTTACTAGGACTGAGAGAATCTTTTCTTTAGAGATTTCACCTCCGACAAATACTACTACACCCATTCATATTACTGCTATTAAATCTATTGCTGATACTCGAGGAAAGGAAAAGATGAATGAACCTGCCCTGACGGAGGAGCTCGCAAAAGATATTACCATTGAGGACCCATCTACCCAAGAGATGGAGGAGATTTTAAAAATCATCAGGAAAAGTGATTACAAGATAGTGGAACAGTTGGGGAAAACACCCTCGAAGATTTCTATGTTGTCTTTGTTACTATGCTCCAAGGAACATGCTCAAGCACTGATAAAATTCTTATAAAATGCACATGTCCCTAAAGAAACTACAGATGACCAATTTGAAAACTGTATAGCAAGCTTGATTGCCGACAACAATTTAGGGTTCTCTGATACAGATTTGACCCCGATGGGGAAGAATCATAACAAAGCTCTCCAAATTTCCATAGAATGCAATGGAACCACCCTGGCACATGTACTAGTGGATACTGGATCTTCTCTCAATGTATTACCAAAAGGATCTCTAGATAGGTTGGACTGCGAAGGTTTGGTACTAACGCCTAGTGACATCGTGGTGAGAGCTTTTGACAGATCAAAGAGGATGGTCCATGGAGAAGTTGATCTCCCTATCAAAGTTGGGTCTCAAGTCTTTAACTTAACATTCTATGTGATGGATATTCGTCCTGCTTATTCGTGCCTGCTTGGACGCCCATGGATACATGGGGCACGCGTGGTGACTTCCACACTACATCAAAAGCTGAAGTATTCGGTCAAGGGGAAAATTGTCACTGTATGCGGAGAAGAAGAGTTTATAATCATTCATCTAAATTCATTTAAGTATGTTGAAATGGATGGAGAGTTCATTGAAACTCCTTGTCAAGCCTTTGAAGTGGTCTCTTCCATGGTTGCTGTTTCCAAGGCCACTCTTGACACTCCCGAAGCTGCTAAAGATACACCGAGGATGGCTTCTCTCAAAGATGCTCGTGCTACTGTTGAAGACGAGGGTTGCACCACTTGGGGAAAATTTCCTGATTTCCCTTTCAAGTCAGACAAATTTAGGTCGGGCTTCACTTCCAAGGCTCAAAAGGAGGTTCGACGTGCTCGTGCAGGGAAACTACCTCTTTGCATTAGTAACCATGAGGTTAATGCCCTTGAAGACTCTGATTCTGATTGTGACTTTGATGACTGGATCTACCCGACTGTTGATGAAGGGCTCAACAACTGGCAGACCAAGGACTTCATCCTAATCTTCTTCATCCAAGAGTAATTTCCATTTACTGTTTTTATTACTTTGAGAACTTTGTCTGTAATTTCCATTAAAACAATTACTTTAAGCCATGTGCCTTGCCTGGGGCACAATGGTCCATTTGTTAAGGGTTTGTCATTATCATATGCCATATGCTCATTTTAATGAAAAACATTGGACTATTTTGCATTCAAATTTTGCACTCTTTGCTTTTCTTTACTTTATTGAATTTTCAAATAGCCATGTGATCGTACATGCACACACACACACACACACACACATTTGCAGATCCACATCCGCTCTAGATCTAATTGACAACGACTCTGCTATTTCCATCTATGACTTTGAAAATCTAATCTATCAAGCCAAAGACGAAGGTGATGAAGATTGTGAAATACCTGGGGAACTCGCCATACTTCTGATACAAGAGGAAAAGGATATTCAACCACACGAAGAATCAGTTGAAGTGATAAACTTGGGTACTTAGGCAGACAAAAAAGAAGTCAAGATCGACGCCAACTTGGAAGACTGTGTCAATAGAAGATTGGTCCAGATGTTGCATGACTACGTGGAAGTGTTCGCTTGGTCATATGAAGATATGTCAGGGCTTGATACCGATATCGTAGTTCATCGTCTTCCAATGAAGGAAGATTATCCTTCGGTCAAGCAAAAGGTTCGTCGCATTCGGCCAGACATGTCTGAGAAAATAAAAGCTGAGGTAATGAAACAATTCAATGAAGGTTTTCTAGCAATAACGTCATATCCTCAATGGGTTGCAAATGTTGTCCTGGTGCCTAAGAAAGATGGAAAAGTCCTTATGTGTGCAGACTATAGGGATTTGAATAGGGCAAGCCCCAAGGATGATTTCCCACTACCTCATATTGATGTCTTGGTCGACAATACTGCTCAACATAAAGTTTTCTCCTTCATGGATGGTTTCTTCGGTTACAATCAAATCAAAATGGCGCCCAAAGACATGGAGAAAACCACTTTTTGTCTCACAGTGGGGCACCTTCTGTTACAAGGTCCTGCCTTTCGGTTTGAAGAATGCAGGGGAAACCTATTAATGGGCTATGGTAGCTTTATTTCATGATATGATTCATCATGAGATAGAATTTTATGTTGATGACATGATTGCAAGATCGCAAACTGAGGAAGAACACCTTGATCATCTCCACCAGCTATTTGAGAGGTTGAAGAAATACAAGTTGAGGCTGAATCCCAACAAGTGGACCTTTGGAGTGAGGTCTGGAAAACTCCTAGGCTTCATCGTCAGTGGAAAGGTATTAAAGTCGACCCTGCAAAAGTCAAAGCCATACAAGAGATGCCATCTCCCTGTACTAAGAAGGAGGTTAGAGGTTTCTTAGGTCGACTCAACTATATCGCCTGATTCATATCTCACTTAACTGCTACCTGTGATCCAATCTTTAAACTATTGAAGAAAGATCAAGTAGTCAGATGGAATGACGACAGCCAAGCAGCTTTTGACAAGATCAAAGAATACTTACAAGAACCTCCAATCCTGATGCCTCCAGTTGAAGGAAGACCTCTGATTATGTACTTGACTATATTAGAGAATTCAATGGAGTGTGTGTTGGGCCAACATGACGAGTTTGGCCGAAAAGAGCATGCAATATACTACCTTAGCAAAAAGTTTACCAACTGTGAAACCAGATATTCACTACTCAAGAAAACTTGTTGCGCTTTGGCATGGGCTGCTTGCCAGCTAAGACAATATATGTTGACTTACACCACTCTATTGATTTCTAAGATGGATCCCATCAAGTATATCTTCGAGAAGCCAGCTCTCTCCGGATGAATAGATATATGGAAAATGATTTTGATCAAATATGATATCCAATACACTACATAAAAAGCAATAAAGGGAAGTGTACTGGCGGATCATTTGGCCCATCAATTTGTTGGTGACTACCAATCCATGAACTTTGAATTCCCAGACGAGAATATCATGCTGATAACTGAATGTGAAAAGCCTGGACCATTTGAAGGACCTGAACAAGGATCTCGATAGACTATGGTTTTTGATGGAGCTTGCAATGCATTGGTAATAGAATTGGGTTGTGATCATTTCTCGCAAAGGTTGCCATACACCTTTCAATGCCAAACTTTGCTTCGACTGTACAAACAACATGGCTGAGTATGAAGCGTGCATCTTGGGTCTAAAGGCTGCCATTGACCTAAGAATCAAATTCTTAAGCTTATACAGAGATTCAACCCTAGTAATTAGTCAAGTGAAAGGAGAGTGGGATACCAAACATTCAAATTTGGTCCTCTACAAAGAGCATGTTCTAACCTTGACCCCTTTCTTCGAAGAGGTCACCTTTGAACACTTTCCAAGGGAAGAAAAATCAGTTGGCAGATGCTTTATCAACTATGTCGTCTATGTTCAAGGTCAATTGGGACAATGAAGCTCCCAAAATTACTATCGAAAGATTCTACGAACCTGGGTTATGTTATGAGATCGACACCGATGAAGAGAAGCCATGGTATCATGAAGTGAGAAGGTACCTTGAAGCACAAGAGTATCCTGAGGGAGCCTCAATCAACAACAAGAAATTCCTGTGAAGGTTCTCATCCAAATTCTTCCTAAGCAATGGGATTCTATACAAGCGCAACCATGATTCTACTATGCTTCGTTCTATGGACAAGAAGGAGGCCCAGAAAATCATGGAAGACATGCATGAAGGTATCTTTGGAACTCACTCTAGCAGGAACACAATGGCCAAGAAGATTTTGAGGGCTTGCTACTATTGGTCGAATATGGAATCTGATTGCTACCACCACTTGAGGACTTGCCATAAGTGTCAAATCTATGCCGACAATGTTCATGTGCCTCCAATTCCTTTGAATGTCATGACTGCTTCGTGGCCATTTACAATGTGGGGCATTGACATGATTGGAGAGATCAAACCCACTGCCTCTAATGGACATCGTTTCATCCTCTTCGCCATTGACTATTTCACCAAATGGGTCGAAGCTGCTTCATTTGCCTCAGTTACTAAGAACGTTGTAGCTCGGTTTATCAAGCATAACCTCATCTCCCAGTATGGAATCCCTGAAAGGATCATCACCAACAACGGAACTAACCTCAACAATGCTATGATCACTTAAATTTTCATGCAGTTCAATATCAAGCACCACAATTATTCTCCATACAGACCTAAGATGAATGGCGTAGTGAAAGCCGCCAACAAAAACATAAATAAGATCGTGCAAAAGATGGTGGTAACCTATAAAGATTGACAAGAGATGCTGCCATTTTCTCTTCATGGCTACCGTACCTTGACTCGAACAACAATCGGGGCAACCCCTTTCTCTTTAGTATATGGCATGGAAGTTGTTCTGCCTATCAAAGTTCAAATTCCTTCTCTGAGGATTATGAAAGAATGGGCTTAGGCAAAGAGGAATGGGTTCAAACAAGATTGGATTAGTTGTGTTTGATTGAGGAGAAGAGACTGGTTGTTGTCTGTCATGGTCAAATGTATCAAAAGCGTATGATCAAGGCATTCAACAAGAACATCAAACCTCGAGTATACCAGGCTGGAGACTTGGTAATAAAGTGCATCATTTTACCACAAGGCGATCCTAGGGTAAAATGTACTCCCACTTATGAAGGGCTATTTATTGTCAAGAAAGTATTCTCTGGCAGAGCTATGATGCTAACCACAATGGACGGAGAAGATTTCCCACATCTTGTGAACATGAACATAGTAAAAAAAATACTACGCATAAAGAATGACCCGCTAGGTTGACATACCTAGGAAAAAATAAGGGCATCTCGACGAACCAAAAGGGTTCGGGCAAAAATTAGGGATATATACAAAAGATTATGCACCCGACAAGTTGAAAATATGAAAGGGCGGCTTGGGGAAAAAGGGTATCCTGGTGGACTGAAAACCCGAAAGGGAGGTCTAAGCAAAGGTTAAGGATTAAAGTGTACGACTATGTCTCTTTGAATCACTACAGCCAGCTTTATTACCAAGGTCAAAAGTTCAAATGGTATGAGATCAATTCAACCAACTTCTTTATATGGCAAGAGATGATGTTCGAAGACATAGGGGAAATAGCGGAATTGGAACCCAATAAGATCACTTCCACATGGCTACATAATTTTTGTTTTCACTTTGTATTCTTTTCATTTTTTTGACGACTTCCTCTTACTAGGATTTGTCTCCCTGTATAAAAAACTTCTGTTTATAAGCAGATTATCAATACAAATATACTTTGAAGTGAAACATTTTTGTTCTTTTTTCTGTTTTGATTGCAAAAACATCCAATGACTAAAATTGAATGAACATATGCATATGAACATGATTAACTGTTAATAAATGTATGCACAAGAACAATAATAAGCATTTACTCAAGGATTTGGGGTATCCCCACCAAGTTACTTCAATGAGATTATCCCCACAGAGTGAATTCATACATCTAGAGTTCCAATCAGCATATTTCTTGGAAATTATCTTCCCCAACCAAGTAATTCTTCCTGATGAATTTATTTCCCCAGTAAGATCTTCAGAATACCTTCCTCGACGGGCTTTATTTCCCCAACAGACTACAATCTCCCCAGCTTGAGTTTACTTCTCGGAATATTACAAATCAATGGACAATACCCCTTATCCCCAACATAGTTGATACTATCACCAGAAAGTTGCTGCAAAACCTGGAATCTGACCAGAAACCAGTTAACTTCGTTCTCCCCAAACAAGTCGAAAAATCATCCACCTCTTTTATCCCAGTCAAGGTATAAACCCCCAGTAGAGTGATGGACAACTAAGGTTACCGAACTCTATTCCCCAAGCAAAAATCAACATTCCCCGGAGATTTTCATCAAACAACAAACAAGAATTCCCAGCGGAAGCACTCTAAACAAGGTGGAAGATACACATAATCTTCATTCCCAACAGTTGTCAAGGATTTATTTTCCCAGAAAAAGATACACTTCAATAACATTTCATATTCACACATCATTACATATGCATACAAAACGCATATAACACAATCTCATTTATTTTGAGAACATCATTACGCAATGCATGCATCATGATGTTGCATTAAAAAAAGATCAGTCACTAGATGAATACCATCAGCAACAAACATTTTATCTACTGGTTCAGTTTAAATCAACCAATGATTTATCCTGATTCCGTTATGGTGGACGCTTTCTCTGGTTCAGTTAAATCGCTCCTAAGATTTACACTGATTCGTTATCTACTTAAAGATTATTCAAGACCTCTGCTGGTTCTGTTTAAATCAACCAATGATTTATCCTGATTCTGTTTCGATAAACACTTTCTCTGGTTCAGTTAAATCTCTCCTAAGATTTACACTAATTCATTATCCAATTAAATTTTATTCAAGACCTCTATTGGTTCAGTTTAAATAAACAAATGATTTATCTTGATTCCATTCCGGTAGACACTTTCTTTGGTTCAGTTAAATCGATCCAAAGATTTATACTTATTCGATATCCAGTTAAAGGTTATTCAAGACCTCTGCTGGTTCAGTTTAAATCAACCAATGATTTATCCTGATTCCGTTCCAGTAGACACTTTCTCTGGTTCAATTAAATCGCTCCTAAGATTTATACTGATTCATTATCCAGTTAAAGATTATTCGAAACCTCTGCTGGTTTAGTTAAAATCGACCAATGATTTATCTTGATTCCGTTTTGGTAGACACTTTCTCTGGTTCAGTTAAATCGCTCCGAAGATTTATATTGATTCATTATCCAGTTGAAGATTACTTAGGACCTCTGCTGTTTCAATATAGATTGACCAAAGATTTATTCTAATACTTCTTCCGATCCATATCAACGATCACCTTGGATGGCATCTATAAGCCTATCCCCGACATGTATATACCATGTGAGTGACAAACCTCTACAGAAAGGCAAGAGCAATTTACTTTTGGTCTTGAAGAGCTTGATTTCTAATGTAGGTGATTTATTTTAACCATTAGTGTTCTTGTAATGGTAACTCTCTTATCCTAAGGCTTGATCAAGTTTGTTAGGGTACGCTCCTTCTTAAGGAAGGTTGATAGGGTTTTGCCAAGTAAGTTGGAAAGAGAAATCCATATTAGTTAAAGGCAAATTGAGTCAAGGATGTCAGCCTTGATGTCTTAACATTGTCCTTGACATGGGAAACTACATGATTTGTGTCCATATAGTGTTGATTTCTTCTAGATCTTGTGTATGAATAAGAATTTAAAATCAATTGCTATTTGTGACATCAACAAGTATTTATTTGCTCTACCTTTATTTGTCATTCAAGACACCCGCAGTCTAGATGTTACACCAGGATGCAACATCATTAGTTGAGAAATCTCAAGAACTTATTCCATGAATCTGATTAATGCCTGCCAAGGGAGAATTCTAGAAGAATGATACATGTGTATGTTCTTCTTATGCAGATCTCGAGTTTGTCTTGAATGAAAAGGCTAGTGTAGGTGAAGACATCTTCAGTCTGATTAATATCCTTGTGTCAGTTTATGTATGATCTAGTTTACAGGAGCCAGGCCTCTGCCTGTGAAAAAGTGGTGAAGATCTCTATCCGGATTCTATGAATATGGAGGTCATGATCAAAGGTATAGGACATTCTCTCAGATATCTTGAATACATGTCTATTCGAAAGGTCACAAGAGTTTAGTGGAAGACTTCTTAAAGATTGGTTGATGTTTGTTGTACCCCAAAATTTTCCCTCTCTTTCCTCAAAACATTTCAAACAAGATCTCCAATAGCTCAAGTTTGCACAAGTGTTGACTAGGTTAAACCATCTCCTAAACACTGATGCCTCAAATTAGGGTTTTTATTTTCACAAGGATATTTGGACTTATAATGCCTCAAAGTACCTTCATGGATCATTATAGACCTCCAAGAATACTCATGTCAAGTTTCAAGTCCTGAATCACAATTTTGCTCAGTCAATTGCTCAGATGACTGAAAATTAACTATATTGGGTAAAAAGTCAACTGTGGTCAACCTACAGTCAAACTTCATGATTTTTGGTCAACATCAACATCTTAAAGTCTTATGCATCATTTGATCAAGTATTAATCGCAATCCCTCAAGAAAAGCACTCAATTTACCAAAAGCGCAAAATGGTCAAATTAGGGTTTTGATTTTAATTGATTGATCAGTGACTTTTGACCTAATGCATGATCTAATGTCTTAAAGCATAATCTCAAAGTTTCAAATAAAACATGTTGGCCTAATTTCATGGTTCAAAGAAAACTTTCATGACATTTTTTCACCAAGATGCAAGATGATTCAAAGAAAACTTTAAACATGAAAGTTGTAGATCTTGATGAGATCTAAAACTTTGCTTTACTGATAAAGTCCTAGAAATGCTTGGATTTTGAATTATGAACCCATGAAGTCATACACTTTTTCTAAAACACTTATTGAAAATTTGACCTAGTTTAGGCAGATTTTTGTCCCAACTTCTTGGCCAATTTTCACAAAGCTTCAAGATGATTTTATCGAAATGGTCAATGTGAAGGTTGTAGAGCATGTTTTAAGCTTTCCAAAATGTCAAAGAAATTGAAGAGATCATTCTTGAGCTAGAAGTTTCAAATAGATGAAGATGGCCTCATAAACTTGAATTATAGGTCATTTTCTTAATGAACATTTGATCTAATCTCCAACCATGCTGCATAATCTTGCTTTGCAAGCTTCTAACTTGTGTTTCACTCTATAATTAATTAATTACACAACTGATAGAGCCATTTTCCAAGCATTTGAGCTCTTATCCAAGTTGCATTTCCATTAATGGCACAAAGTAACATTGCCATTCTAGTAAAGTGGCTTTAATCACAAAGTCCACTCTCCTTGAGCTTTGCACTTGTTCCTTCTGATCACACACAATCTCAAAGCCATAAGAAACCTGTCTAGATCCTCTAAATACTCAGACCATGCTTGTACTATGCATTGAAACTATATTTTTCAAGTTGCTTCAAAAACAAGGCAAAAATCCATAACATGTGAACTTTTGTTTCTGACCTCTCCAAGCCTTCAAACCTTCTCCTATAAATTAAGACACTATTATGCAACTTAGAACACAAAATTACAAGCCCTCAAACTCCCTCAAACTCATAATTTCATTCAAATCTCCATAACTTGTCATTTCTGCCCAAAAACTTCCATCTCATAATCCACTCATGCGTTTCTTCTCCAAATCAATCCTAATGCTTCCTTAAATCAAATATAATCCATCCCTATCCCTATTTTGGAACTTTAACGCCTCCATTACCATCCTCCATAACCAAAAATACGGTGCTTCACATTGACTTCTCTAGCACGATTCAGCTATCCTTAATCCAAACTAATCATTGCATTAGCTTCCTGGAGGTTCACTGAAGCTATTTTGATCATCACAACACCTTGAAAGGTGCTCTAAATCAAAACACAAATTTCAGTTTCAAGGTAAGTTTTCTTGACTTTGGACTCTTCATACAAGCATAATTAGTGGTTCATTTGTGAAGATAAAATATAAATATCATTGCCCTGAAGCTAACCATATGCTTACATTTCATTTTGATTAACCTTGTGTTGAGAATTTTAGAACTGAAAATCCATAAAAGTTAGGTTTTATTTTGGGGCCAAACAAAATTATCACTCATCTTTGATTTATAGCTTGTGAAATTTATATGGTTGGAATCATGGTAAAAAATGGAGCAAATTTCATATTTGTACTTTTTAAAATGATTGAGAAATAAGAAAGTTACAAGGTTGACAATGGCGGTTGTTTGTTCTGCGCATGCAAGGAGGAAGAAGAAGATGATTTCAAATATTTAGAGTTGAGTTTATAATATATTTAGTGGTTGTTGTATTATGAACGGATGAAACAGCCACCCTAGTGGCAAACGCGCATGTACTAAGGCATTGCTAACCATAAGGGCGAGGGTTCGAACCAATGTGAACCCCCCTTTTGTATTTTTTTCATATTTTCTTTACACATTTTGTGCTAGCAAGCCTGGTGCGTACATGGTACACCTCTCCCCTCAGCCATTTGATCATCACCAAATCAAATCCAGCGCTCCTAAAAGTTGTCTCCATGATACACCATCAAGGGCCATCCCCACTGAATCCACCAACAAGCGTCTGGGCCCCTTTGTCTTAGGCCTGAGATTTTTTACTATTTCTCACCCCCTATTTATTTTTTTCAGCAAGCCCAATTTAATTTCTTTTTGTTTTTTTAATTTGATTATTTTCTTTTTTAAATCATTTTTATCTTATCAAATAAAATCATAAAATCACAAAAAATATAGACTTAGGTTTTTAAACTAATTAATTTATTTTCACAAATAAAATTAACTAATTTATATCATACCTTAGGTTTATTTTATTAATTAGTTTGTTTGAATTAATTAGAATTAGGTTTCATTATTTTTACACTACATTAAAAAATATTTTCCCTAAACAAAAATCCAAAAAATGGTATTTTCTAAAACATTTAGAACTTTTTATGATTTAATTTATTTTCATAAGTAAATTAAATTATCTTACCTTGTGTTGTACCCCAAAATTTGCTCTCTCATTTCTTAAGGCATTTCCTTACAAGGATTTTCAAAAGTTCAAATTTGCATAATACAAGTGGGCTTTCAAGCATCAAATCAAAGAAGAGCATGCCGACTTTGATTTCACATCTTTCAATTGGGTTTTTGGCCTCTTTTAATGCAGGCTTGGCTTACATCCTTCGATTGGATTTTTGGCCTCTTTCAAAGTAAGCTTGGCTTACGTCCTTCGATTGGGCATTGGCCCCTAACATGCTTGCTTTGATTCACAAAGCATTAGCTATCCGCATGCAGCCTTCGATTGAATAATTACATCTTTCCTACATGCTTTGATTCATAGAGAAAGGGGTTCCCACCATGTTAGCGTACACAAGGCAGAAGCTTCATTATGGCTAGCGTTCACATTATCACCCATAGGCCATTGGCTATCTTCATGCTAACTCTGAATGGGAAAAGTCCCCCTTGAAACAACTGGCTTTTGATTCACAAGGGGAAACACCTATCTTCATTCAAGCTTCGACTGGGCATTTGTTCCCCTTTGGGACAGCCTCATTTGATTCAAATGGGAAGGACCTCCTGGTGGTGTCCTTCGACTCAGAAAGTTGCGGCTTCATACTGGTTCCCCTTTGATTCAGAGTAAAATGGCCTCCTGTAGCTTTCCTTCGACTTAGAAGCTAATGTTTTTGCATGGTTTGCGAAATTCAAAAGGAAGAAATTCCTCTTCATGCTAGTCCTCCAAAGCAAGTGGCCTCTGTACGTAATCTTTGATTGAAGCAATTACCCCTTACATGGTTTGTTTCGATTCAGGAAACAAAGGTTTCTTTCCTGCTTTGTTTCAAGTCACAAGGCAGGAACTTATCTCATGCATTGGCCATTCTTATACTGTTTTTTGAATAGGAAATATCTCCCTTTGAAATAGCGTGCTTCGATTCCACCTTTGAAAATCTTCAACACACAATTTCTACACTATGACACATAATTATTGTCCCGTTCGAAGGACATACCATAGTGGCGCATTCGAAGGACTTGCCGGACATACCTGAATGTCCCAATCGAATGACATATTTTGGTGTCCCATTTAAGGGGCATACATTTGGCCCCTACGAAGGATGCATAAAAAGGGCCCATTCAAAAGACACATATTGGATGAAAATCAAATAGTGTTGTCTGAAGAAGAATTTGGTCGAAGGTTGGACCTAGGTGGTCAAAACGAAAGGTTGAAATAATCCAAAGATGCTTGCTGAACAAAGTCCTATGTGCTTCCAAGTACAAACCATCTATACTGGCCACAACACTCCAAAACTGCTACAAAGCAGTCCTGCAATGCTGCCCCTATTCTTGCACCAAAATGGCATACAAGACTGCACCTCGAAGACTACAAGAACAACATACCCATTTTGTTCAAATTTCTTTTGTTTTCCCTCCCAAACATCATCCAAAATCATCTATAAATAAGAGCCTCCACCACACATCTTAGGGGCCCCCGGATAGTAAAAGAAAAAACTCTGGTTGTGAGAAAAATTATCAATTTCTCAAAACTCTCAAACACTATCAAACATTCTCAAATATTCCTAAACACTTCCAATCTAAAAAACTCATACCCCTTCATACATTAAGTGAACCCTTCGATTCACTCCTCAAACTGTCAGACAACTAACCTTCGACCCATTCCCTAACTACAACATAATAGTCTTTTGATTCACTCCCTAACCTATTATAGAATAACCTTCGATTCACTAACCACTATCACACACCCTCCTTCGATTCAGTGACTGCCCAAATAAAGCAGTCACTGAACTAGCTTCAGAAAGATTCCAGTGAAGTTCCATTCACCACCAAATAAGTCACTTGTAGCTCCTTCGCTCAAGCACTTCAGGAGGTAAGTTTTTTCCTCCAAACTTGGAACATGTTCATTTAAATATCATTTGCACAAATAAATAAAAGGATAATGTAGATATCCCATCTAGGAAGTTAACCATGTCTTAACTTTCGATCCTCACTACATGTATGTTGAAAAACCCAACCCTGGCTAGTTAGACTTTGGATTTTGGTGCCCAATGATCTTGTGCTAACCCCTGGCTTGTAGCTTTCAAAAGTTGCACTTGTTAGTTTCATTTTCAAGTTTAGACAGGTTTGTTGTATCCTTCGATTGGCTAAACATTGAAGCCTTTCAAATCTCAACTTGGGAGATTTACATTCTTGCAATCGAAGGAGGCAGTAAAGAGTTTGAAATGAAGAGTGTACCTCCGGCTGGTTCTAGTCTCAATCGGAAGAAGCAGCCAGAAGGATGAATAAAAAGCTTTCTGCACATGCTGATTTTAGGCCAAATCAAAAGAATCCAGGAAGAGCAGAATCAGAGTGTGTTGCTTCCTGAATCGAAAAGCTTATCTTCCCTTATTTTATTTCGTTTTGTCTTTGCATTTTCTTGCTATTCAATATGGTTGTAATAGTGTAGGATATTTATTTTCTGCATTTTTATTGCTTTATACAATTGTTAGTAATTAGGATGTATGGCAAGATAAAACCAACAAATAGACCACCCTAATCAAAGACTAAATGCATGCAATCAAACACACTTTGCACACATGCACCTCTAGGGTAATCCCACTTGTTGCCTCGGAAAGTAGTCATGTCCCTCGAATATGGGCGTTTTAGCAAAGACCCTCGATGATCCTCGATGTTGCCTTCGATAAACGATCTAGTCCCTAATGAAATTGCTAAAACGTCTCACAAGTTGCCTTCTATGACTATACAAACAACCCACGCCCACCCCTTCACATCCAATGTTGAGGCTTCTTACTAAATCAATGGTAAGATAACAACATCTAAAGGAGGGGGAAAAGAACATTAGACCTTTTGAGTAGGTAAGCAACTCATAGTTTCTTGAATTCTCACAACAAATATCATTTTCACGCCAACACTTTCCATTAAAATATTTTCAAAAGTTAAAACACTTTGTACGCATTCTTATAGAGACGAGAATCATTACAAAGAAACTTTTCAAAATCACTTTCAAAAAACACCTTCTTTGAACTATTTTCGAAACCAACACTTTGTACGCATTCTTATGGAAACAAAAATCATTTCAAAGACATTTTCAAAATATTTTCAAACCCACACCACAAAGCACATTTTCAAACAAAGCAAGTGATCTATCAAGCAACTAAGAGCCCATAGATAACTACGGATGAAAAGGGTGCTCACACCTTCCCTTTTCATAACCTACCCCCCGAACTCAAGAAATAATCTCAAAAGGTCTTTCCTGTTATTTTCAACCTTTCCTTATTAGATAAAAGAAAAGTCGGTGGCGACTCTTGCTATCTGCAACAATTTCAATCAAACGCAAACCAGTAAAGTCATTTCTCCCACCGTATTACAGAACTGGCGACTCTGCTGGGGACTTTTAACTCAAAAAAGTGGGGTTACCTTCGGGCTAGATCACCTATACTTGCTTTCACTATTTGACTTGTTTGCTTTACATTCTTTGGGTCTTTGTTTGGGCTATGTTAAAGATCCTATACCCCGATATGGGGCACCTTTTTAGGTAAGTAGCAATAAATCATGGAGGATGTACGGTGTAGACCGATATGGACAAAGTGATAGCTACGTTAGCGTGATACTCTCGCTTGTACTAATATTCCTTGAGCCAGTCAAGGATAACATTAGGCTTCCTTATAGTGTCATTAAGTGATAACTGACCTTTAGAACTTTTTACTTGACTCATCCTAAGCCATTAGAAAGTAGTGAGATGGCTGGCTTTGGTTCCGACCAAAGTTTGGTTGATACTCGATGTTACACTCATTGAGATTGGACTTTTGCGATATTCTGACTGCAATACTTAGGTGCTTGAGCTAGAACAATGCCTAAAAGGAAGGTATGTGGTATGAGACTCCTTAGAACCCCGTTACTATTAATATGACAGGTTGAGCCAACTAAACTTCAAGAGGGTACTTACCTTTAATGAATCGCGCAAGCCATTAAACCTAGGGTCTTTGTGTGACTTTCTTGATATAGCTGTGATTTCAGAGCATAACCATAACATCATAAACATCATGACATACACGTTAACCATTTCAAGGGCCTAGAGATTTATCTTTCCTTTTGTTTTGTAGGGCATGGATTCAATTTGCAGAAAAACCATCCGAATCAATTTTGTAGAGGTCCCTCCCAAGCTCAAAGAATTGGTCCTGAGAGTTCATGAGAGCTCATCATTCAACAAAAGATATGGTTACTTGCTCAGTTTGGTTACTACCGGGTTTGACGAAGGTCTGATGAGTGTCATGTTCCAGTTCTTTGACCCTAAACACCATTGCTTCACATTTCCAGATTATCAGTTGGTGCTCATGTTGGAAGAATTATCCAAGATACTTGGTTCACCTATATTGGAGCAAGTACCTTTCACCGGTTTAGAACAAGGTCCAGTTACTGAAAGTGTTTCCGTAGCTCTGTATTTGAAACCATCTGACATTGAATCCAATTGGGAAAGAAGAAGTGGAGTTAAGGGCCTCCTTGCAAATTTTCTAATGAAGAAAGCTCAGATATTCTTAGATGCTATGAGTTACCATGCCTTTGAAGATGTCCTAGCTCTTTTGATATATGGAATGGTTCTGCTTCCCAATTTAGACCAGTTTATAGATGTCAGTGCCATCAACATATTCCTTGCTCGCAAACCAGTACCTACATTGCTCATAGATATGCTGCATTCACTCCACACTCGTACCATGAAGAAATGAGGGACTCTTATGTGTTGTATGCCTTTGCTCTATTGGTGGTTTATTTTGCACCTCCCTAGGTCAGTAATGAAGAATGAGTTAGGCTTAAGGTGGAATAAAAGGATAATGTCCCTTTCTCACCCTGATATCTATTGGTGCCCTCACTCTCAAGAAGATATCTCTTTTATTGATATCTGCGGCGAATTCCCTAACTTTCCATTCCTTGGCATTAAAGGAGGTATCACCTACAACCCTTCTTTGGCCCTGCGTCAGTTTGGTTACGCCCGGAGGGATGGTCCCCATGATATGCCCATCCAGGGTATTGTGTTTGACTATTCAAAGGATTTGTAAGGTTATCACTAGAGGTTCATTCGCGCATGGGGCATAGTGAAGAGGTCTGATAGCACCACCCTGGGACGTAAAAACTCCACCCCTTTGGAGCCTTTGCCTCAGATGGGTGCGAGCTCGTGCTCAAAGTCTTATGATGCCATACGCTGCTATCCTGCCAGTGATCTCCGAGTCTGTTGATCAAGAAGACGAGTCTCACATCATTTTTCATCCTGATATGCCAACCAGCTTTAAATAATTGAAAAAGTTTTGGATCCAGCTCAAGGAAGAACGAGACACCTTTGAGAACCAATTCTATGCCAGTGAGAAGAAGGTTTTGGAGCTCACAAAGCAGCGTCATGAAGAACAAAATTTGAACGCCTATATTTCACCGAAGAGGATGTGTTTGACCTTTTTGTCTTAGGAGTTTTATTTTTGTATTTATTTCTTCCATTGTAAGCCCCAAGAGGCATGATGTAACCAACTTGGATTTATTAATATAATGTGTATTTCCTTCTGTCTAAGCAAATTTAAATCTCCTAGTTTCCTTGAAATCATTTGCATATGCATCTTCATTCATCATAACACAAACAAGTTTCTTTTCATAACAGGTTGCCTTATTTTTCTATTGTTTATTTCAATGAGATGGATATTGAACAGACAGTAAAGGATCTTCAAGCGCAGAACGCTCAATTCCAACAGATGTTCCTAGCTCTGACTAAAGGACAAGAGGACCTGAAGGCTCTCATGATCAAAGATAAGAAGAAGAAGGCAAAGAAACCAGTCGGTGTTTTGAATTTGGGAAGAAGGTTCATAGGACCTGCCAAGCGAGCTCTAGATTTCGCAACCTCGTCGGGTGAAGGAGATAATTAAGAAGGAAAGAAAAAGGAAGGAAATGATGATCCAGAGTCTGAGGAAGACGAAGCTGACTACTCTGAAGAACATTATCCTCCTGCTGATGATAAATACAAATAGTTGGAGGATCGCCTCAATGATATGGAGATCCAGAGGGTACCCGGACTGGATTTTGAAGAGCTAGTACTGGTCTCAGGGGTGGTCATCCCGCAGAAATTCAAGGTCCCCACGTTTGCTAAGTATAACAGTGTCTCTTGTCCTAAGCTGCATTTAAGGTCATATGTCGGGAAGATTCAACCCCATACTGCTGATAGGAATTTATGGGTACATTTCTTCCAAGAAAGTTTGTCAAGGACGCAGTTGGATTGGTTCTATCAGTTGGAAGGAGCCAACATTCGCAATTGGGAAGATCTGACTGCTGCTTTTTACAAGCAATACCAGTATCATGCTGACCTAGCCCCAACTCTAAAACAACTGCAAGGTATGTCTATGGGTTCTGGTGAGGGGTTTCCAAAATTATGCCCAGAAATGGAGGGATCTCGCGGGAAGAGTCCAACCCCCTTTATCTGATAGAGAGTTGGTGGATATGTTCTTGGGCACGTTGTCTGGTCCATTCTTCAACCATCTGATTGGAAGCTCTTTAGCTGGGTTTACTGAGCTGATCATGACTGGTGAGCGGGTAGAAGCTGGTATTAAGAGTGGGAAAATTCAAAGGGATACATCCTCAAGTACGATGAAGAAACCCTTCACTGGAAAGAAGGAGGTCAGTGCTGCTTATGGCCAGAGAAATCAAAACAAAACTGAACGTCTTCTGACGGTAGGGGCTGTTATGATCTCCAATCTTGTATCAAATCAACAACGAAACCATCAATGCAGGCCGAATGCGCCCAGGAGATGATTCACCCGAATCAACATGACCTTATCCCAGGTTTTGCTGCATCTGTTGAAGTCCAATTTAGTGACCCTAAAGAAGCTCCCAAGAATTCTAATACCGCTTCTCCCCGCTACAACCTGGACGCTCAATGTGTCTATCATTTAGAGAGTCTGGGGCATGATACAAACGATTGTTGGGCCCTGAAAAATAAGGTACAAGACCTTATCGAGGCGAAAGAGATTGATTTTTACCTTCAGAAATGCCTAATGTAATAATGACGATAATGCCCAAACATGGCCAAGGTGTCAATGTTATTGATGATGACCATTTTGTTTCCTCCGTGGATGAATTAACTACTCCCCTTTTGACTGTTAAAGAGAATCTATTGCAAGTCGGTTTATTTCTGGGCTGTGGTGAAGATTGCCACTTATGTATGTCTCTAACAAATGGTTGTTTGTTGTTAAAAAAGGGTGTCCAACGCTTGATGGTTAACAAAGAAATTATGTTCGAAAAATTCCCCTTGCAAGAAGTTGTTGTGAACATGTCTCGATAATCACCATTTCCGACAATCCTCCCAGGGTCTCCACCAAAAGACTCGTCAGGATTACATCTGTTCCCAAGTTTGCTCCCTTGATCATCACCATGCCAGGGATAATACCTTATTCCTCGGATAAAGATGTTCCCTGGAATTATGGGTTTGACGTCTATTACCATGGTATCAAGCAAGACCTAAAAACTATTACTATTCCTGTGATTATTCCTGTTGCTACTCCTGTCAGTATTCCTAGTGTTACTACTACTGTTAGTCCTATTGTTATCCCTGCTACCGAGTCAGTCGAGACACGGGGCTAAGAGGTATTGGTTGAGCCTGTCCAAATGAAGGCGCATCCAGAAGTCGCCTCTGATTCTTCTAAAAGGTAAATGGAAGACATATTAAAGATAATCAAGAAAAGTGATTATAACATCATGGAGCAGTTGAGGCAGAGCCACTCAAAAATATCAATGCTGGCCTTACTTTTGTACGCTGAGGCCCACGCTAAGGCTTTAGTAAAATTCCTGAAGACTACCCACGTGCCCCAAGAGACCACCACTGATCAATTCAAGAGTTACGTGGCCAGCCTGACCGCTGATAATGGATTGGGTTTTTCTGACGCTGATTTAACTCCCAAGGGAAGGAAACACAATGATGCCCTGCATGTCTCCATTGAGTGCAAGGGCACTACATTAGCCCATGTTCTGGTGGATACATGTTTGTCGTTGAATGTCTTACCCAAGAATGTTCTTGACCGGTTAGATTGCAAAGGACTCACATTGAAGCCCAACAACATTGTGGTGAGGGCTTTGGATGGTTCTAAAAGAATGGTGCACGAGGAGTTGGACATCCCTATCAAAGTTGGTACTCAGACTTTTGATTCAACCTTCTATGTGATGGATATCCGCCCATCTTATTCTTGTTTATTGGGTCGACCCTGGATCCATGGGACTGGTGCTATTACTTCTACCCTGCATCAGATGTTGAAATACCCAGTCAAGGGAAAGATTATCACAGTCCATGGGGAGGAGGAATACATGGTTAGCCACCTGAACTCTTTCAGGTATGTTGAGATGGACAACGGGTTCATTGAGACCCCCTATCATAATTTTAAGGAAGTTCCACAAACGGTTGCTGTAACCAAGACTGTAACTAAGGTTTTGAAGATTACCAGACCTCCATTGAAAATGGATTCTCTGAAGGACGCTAAAGTAGTAGTTGAGGAAGATGTATGTACCATTTGGGGTCAACTTCCGGACATCCCCTACAAATATAACAAGTTTAGTTTGGATTTTACTTCTGAGGCCCAAAGAGTTGTTCGACGTGCTCGTGCTGGGGGACTGCCATTATGCATCAGCAATCATGGTGTCAATGTGTTGGAGGAGAGTGAGAACGACTGTGACATGGATGAGTGGATTTTCCCAACCATCAGCGGTGGAATCAACAATTGGGAGGCCATAGATTTTGTTCCTATAACTTTTATTCAAGAGTAATTGTCTTTTAAATTTTTGGACTTGTAATATTTAAACAATTTAAACTTTAAAACCTTGTTTCTTACCCGTGGCACAATGGTCTATCTGTGAGGGTTATTACTTCATCTTCATATGTCATTAATAAATCATAGGACGTTTTTGCATGAAAATTCTACGCTCTTTGTTATTTTACCTTTTTACTTTATCAAAAATAACTATGCTCTTACACACACTCCTATATCGAAATGCATATCGACATCCACTCGGGATTCCATTGGTAACAGTTCTTCTATTTCCAATTATGACTTTGAAAATCCGATCTACCAAGCCGAGGACCAAGGTGAGGAAGATTGTGAGGTACCAGGGGAACTTGCCAGACTGCTACAACAGGAAGAAAGGGTAATACTTCCTCACGAAGAGCCAGTTGAGACAGTAAACTTGGGTACTGAAGAGGACATGAATGATGTCATGATAGGTGCTAATCTGGAGCATAGTGTTAAGGAGCGTTTAATTCATATTCTACATGACTATGTTAAAATCTTTGCCTGGTCATATGAAGACATGCCAGGACTCGACATAGATATCATGGTCCATCATCTACCGACAAAAGCAGACTTCCCTCTAGTGAAATAGAAGGTTCATCGTAAGCGGCCAGAGATGTCAAAAAATATCAAGGCCAAAGTCATGAAGCAGTTCAATGCCAATTTCTTAGCTGTCACATCTTATCCATAATGAGTTGCTAATGTTGTTCTAGTATCTAAGGAGGATGGTAAGGTACGAATGTGTGTGGATTACAGAGACCTAAATAGGGAGAGCCCCAAGGATGACTTTCTGCTTCCCCGTATTGACGTTCTGGTTTACAACACCGCACAACACAAGGTATTTTCCTTCATGGATGGTTTCTCTGGGTACAATCACATCAAAATGGCACCTGAAGACATGGAGAAAACGACATTCGTCACACAGTGGGGAACTTTCTGTTACAAAGTTATGCCATTCAGGTTAAAGAACGCCATGGCAACTTATCAGCGTGCCATGGTAGCTTTGTTTCATGATATGATCCTTCACGAGATAGAGGTCTATGTTGATGATATGATAGCCAGATCTTAAACTGAAGAAGAACACCTTGACCACCTGCAGAAGCTATTTGAAAGACTGGAGAAATATAAACTTAGGTTGAACCCGAAAAAATGCACCTTTGGAGTGAGATCTGGTAAGCTCTTAGGCTTCGTTGTCAGCGGCAAAGGTATTGAAGTAGATCCTGCAAAGGTAAAAGCAATACAAGAAACGCCTGTTCCTCGCACTGAGAAGGAGGTAAGGGGATTCTTAGGACGTCTAAACTACATCGCCAGATTCATTTCCCATCTAACCGCTACTTGTGAGCCAATCTTGAAATTACTGAAGAAAGATCAAGTGGTGAAGTGGAATGATGACTGACCGACTTCCTTTGACAGGATCAAGGAGTACCTTTAAGAGCCTCTAATTTTGATGTCGCCGGTTGAGGGAAGACCTCTGATCATGTACTTAACAATTTTGGAAAATTCAATGGGGTATGTGTTGGGGCAGCATGACGAGTCTGGTCGAAAAAAGCATGCAATATAATACCCAAGAAAAAAGTTTACCGACTGTGAAACCAGATATTCACTGCTCGAGAAAACTTGTTGCACTCTGGCATGGGCTGCTTGCCGGCTAAGACAATATATATTGACTCACACCACCTTATTTATATCTAAGATGGATCATATCAAATACATATTCGAGAAGCCCACCCTCTCTGGAAGAATAGCAAGATGGCAAATGGTCCTGACTGAATACAACATTCAGTACACTACCCAAAAAGCAATAAAAGGAAGTGTACTAGTTGATCATTTGGCTCATCAGGTTGTGGATGACTATCAATCCATGAACTTCAAATTCCCAGACGAAGACATCATGTTGGTGAATGATTGTGAAGAACTCAGACTGTATGACAGACCTGAATAAGGATCCCGATGGACCATGGTTTTTGACGGAGCTTCCAACGCACTTGGAAATGGAATCGATGCTGTGATCATATCTCCCGAAGGCTGTCATACTCCTTTCACTGCCAGGCGGTGTTTCAATTGTACCAATAATAAGGCTGAATATGAACCGTGCATTATGGGTTTCAAAGCGGCTATAGATTTGGGGATCAAATCCTTAAGTGTATTTGGAGACTCGACCATAGTAATCAGTTATATCAAAGGAGAATAGGACACAAAGCATCCTAATATCATCCCTTATAAAGAGCATGTGTTGACACTGATCCCAATTTTTGATGAAATTACCTTTGAGCATTTTCCACGAGAGGAAAATCAACTAGTGGACGCGCTAGCTACTATGTCATCCATGTTCAAAATCAGGTGGGATAATGAGGCTCCTCAAAACACTATTGAGAGGATGGATGAACCAACATACTTTCATGATATTAATACTGAAGAAGTAACGGACAAACCTTGGTTCCATGAAGTTAAAAGATATCTCGAGGCCCAAGAATATCCTGAGGGAGCTTCAGTCAATGATAAGAAGTTCCTAAGAAGGTTGTTTTCCAAGTTCTTCCTCAGTAATGGAATCTTCTATAAGCGCAACCACGACTCTACTTTGGTTCGGTGCGTAGACAAGAGTGAGGCAGAAAAGATTATGGATGATTTACATGAAGGTACCTTTGGCACCTATTCTAGTGGGCACACGATGGCTAAAATGATCCTACGGGCAGGATACTATTGGTCCACTATGGAAACAAATTATTATCAGCATTCACGAACTTGTCACAAATGCCAGATCTATGCTGATAAAGTACATGTGACATCGGTTCCTCTGAATGTCTTGACCGCTCCCTTGCCACTTGCAATGTGGGGCATCGACATGATTGGGGAGATCAGACCTACAACTTCAAATGGACACTGTTTCATCCTTGTCGCCATCGATTACTTTGCAAAATGGGTAAGGCGGCTTCATTTTCTTCTGTTACCAAGAACGATGTGGCCCGATTCATCAGACATAATCTTAACTGTCAATATGGTATTCCGGGAAGAATCATTACTGATAATGGTACCAATCTTAATAATACTATGATCACCAGACTATGTGCACAATTCAAAATCCAACATCATAACTCTTCTCCTTACCGGCCGAAGATGAATGGGATTGTGGAAGCCGCTAATAAAAACATCAAAAAGATAATACAAAAGATGATAGTGACCTATAAAGACTAGCATGAGATGTTACCATTTTCTCTCCACGGTTACCGTACCATAGTGCACACATCAACAGGGGCAACTCCCTTCTCTTTGGTATACGGTATGGAAGTTGTCCTACCAATTGAAGTCTAGATACCTTCTTTGAGAATCATGAAGGAGTCAGGTTTGAATGAAGACGAATGGATTCAAACTCGACTTGACCAATTGAACCTGATTGATGAGAAGAGGCTTACGACTGTCTGCCATGGTCAGATGTACCAAAAACATATGATTAAAGCTTTTAACAAGAAGGTCAGACGTCAGGTATATCAGGTTGGTGACCTGGTAATCAAGCGCATCATACTGCCACAAGGTGATCCCAGGGGCAAATGGACTCCTACATACGAAGGACCATTTGTGATCAAAAACATATTTTCTGGTGGGGCCATGATCTTAACCACTATGGAAGGCGACGACCTTCCGCACCCTGTAAACACAAACATAGTTAAAAGACACTACGCATGAAAAAGACCCACTAGGTCGACTGGCCTAGGAAAAAATAAGGATATCCTGACTAATCAAAAGGGTCCGAGAAAAATTAGGGATATACGCAAAAAAAATCTATACACCCGGCGAACTGAAAACCTGAAAAGCCGGCTTGGGCAAAAACGGGTATCCCGGTGGACTGAAAACCCAAAAGGACGGTCAAGGAAAAAGTTAGGGATTTAAATCATATGACTATGTCCCGTTGGATAACCTTACAACCAACCTTCAGTATCAATTGTCAAACTCAAGTAGTAATAATAAAATCTAATCAGCTTCGGACAAGCAGCAAAGGGGAGACGCTCGAAGACATAAAGGAAATATCAGAATGGGAACCCAATGGGATTATCTCACATAGATGTTTTCTTGTATACTATTTTGTATTAGTTCTCATTATTATGATGACATTCTCTTACTAGGATGTTCGTCTCTTGTACAAAAACACTTATTCAAGTTAATACAAAGCTATTCCTTTGAAAGTGAAAAACTGTTTGTTTTATTTTCCTGTTTTGTTTGCAAAAACGTCAAGTGATTATTTTTGAACATATGATTTTAACGTAATTACTGCTTACAAATATGCGCACAAAAAAGAAAAGAAAACAGAAAAGACAGTTACTAATGGCTTTAAGAAACAAGACAATGTCTGAAGGCCACTCCACCAAATCCCCACAGGTACTTTATCCAGCAGAGACATCCTGCTACAAGGTCACTGCCATATCTTCAGTATGCAACCTAATGGTATCAGGTACTCTCATATCCCTGACAGAGCAAAATTTCCAATTATTGCTCCAAAGATTCCCAAGTGAAATTACCGAGCTTCTTAGGACTCCCCAGCAGGAATTCACAAAATCCCCAAATAATGCACGGAGTTTCCCTTCCCCAATAGAGTCCATTTCTCTAAACAACGGAAACCTGTATATCAACACTTCAACTTCAACAAAATATGAAGACTTACACTCCTCATCCCCAACAGCAATCAGGGATTTATTTTCCCAGGTCCAACAACACCACATCAGAACAACTGATATGTTCATGCATTGCATTCATACATCATAGCATCGACAACAAAAATGCATATATCACAATATCATTTATTTTGAGAACATCATTACTCGATACATATCATGCATCATGACACTGCACACAGCTGACTCATTACCCTTTTCAGGAAAGTTAGCAAGCAAAACAAATATCATTACCAATTTTCATTAATTCCATATTAACACCTAACACAGGACAGGACAACTATCTATGAACAAATTGATTGTATTTAAATTCCCAAAACCAGACAAGATAACTATCTACATGACGAACACTTTATTCAAAACCTCTGCTGGTTCAGTTTAAATCGATCAATGGTTTATCTTGATTCTGTTTCGGTGGACACTTTCTCTGGTTCAAATAAATCGCTCAGAAGATTTATTCTGATTCTTTTCCAGTTAAAGACTTTTCAGACCTCTGATGGTTCAGTTTAAACCGATCAATGGTTTATCCTGATTTTGTTATAGTATAAACTTTCTCTGGTTCAAATAAATCGCTCCAAAGATTTATTCTGATTCTTTTCCAGTTAAAGAATTTTCAGACCTCTGCTGGTTTAGTTTAAACCGATCAATGGTTTATCCTGATTCTGTTCCAGTATACACTTTTCCTGGTCAAATAAATTTCTCCAAAGATTTATTCTGATTCTTTTCCAGTTAAAGACTTTTCAGACCTCTGCTGGTTCAATTTAAACTGATCAATGGTTTATCCTGATTCCGTTCTAGTATACACTTTCTTTGGTTCAAATAAATCCCTTCAAAAATTTATTCTGATTCTTTTCTAGTTAAAGATTATTCAGACCTTTCCTGGTTCAGGTTAAATCGGTTAATGGTTTATTCTGATTCCGTTCCGGTAGACACTTTCTCTGGTTCAAATAAATCGCTTCAAAGATTTATTCTGATTCTTTTTCAGTTAAAGATTATTCAGACCTCTACTGGTTCAGTTTAAATTGATCAATGTTTTATCCTGATTCTGTTCCGGTAGACACTTTCTCTGGTTCAAATAAATTGCTTCAAAAATGTATTCTGATTCTTTTCCAGTTTAAGTCAAGCTTAGACTTAGTCTGATTTTTGTTAAACAATCACTTATGCGTGGAATCTATAAATCCCATCACCGACAACTCTCCAAATGGAATCTTTAAGTCTATTCAATACACAATCGACCACCACATCATCGAGTGCAAATTTCTGGGAACTCTAGTGTTCAATCATCTTCCTCCTTCAAGTCACGAATGGCTTGACTCACCAATCTTACTCTTCAGGTTTAAGAAGATTGAACAAGGACAACTGTTGTACCCCAAAATTTGCCCTCTCATTTATCAAGGCATTTCCTTACAAGTATTTTCAAAAGTTCAAATTTGCACAAGTACAAGTGGGCTTTCAAGCATCAAATCAAAGAAGAGCACGGCGGCTTCGATTTCACATCCTTCGATTGGGTTTTTGGCCTCTTTTGATGCAAGCTTAGCTTACATCCTTCGATTGGATTTTCGGCCTCTTTCGATGCAAGCTTGGCTTACGTCCTTCGATTGGGCATTGGCCCCTAACATGCTTGCTTTGATTCACAAAGCATTAGTTATCCGCATGTATCCTTCGATTGAACAATTACATATTTCTTACATGCTTTGATTCACATAGCAAGGGGTTCCCACCATGTTAGCATACACAAGAAAGAAGCTCCATTATGGATAGCGTTCACATTAGCACCCACATGGCATTTGCTATCTTCATGCCAACTCTGACTGGGCAAAGTCCCCCTTGAAACAACTGGCTTTCGATTCACAGGGGAAACACCTATATTTATACAAGCTTCGATTGGGCATTTGTTCCCCTTTGAGACAGCCTCATTCGATTCAAATGGGAAGGACCTCCTGTTGGTGTCGTTCGACTCATAAAGTAGCCGCTTCATACTGGTTCCCCTTTGATTCAGAGTAAAATGGCCTCCTGTAGCTTTCCTTTGACTCAGAAGCCAATGTTTTTGCATGGTTTTCCAAATTCATAAGGCAGAAATTCCTCTTCACGCTAGTCCCCCAAAGCAAGTGGCCTCTGCATGTAAGCTTTGATTGAAGCAATGGCCCCTTATAGGGTTTGTTTCAATTAAGGAAACAAAGGTTTCTTTCCTACTTTGTTTCAAGTACAAAGGCAGGAACTTCCCTCATACATTGGCCATTCTTATACTGTTTTTTGAATAGACAATATATCCCTTAGAAATACCATGCTTCGATTCCACCTTTGAAAATCTTCAACACACAATTTCTACACTATGACACATAATTGTTGTCCCGTTCGAAAGACATACCATGGTGGTACATTCGAAGGACTTTCCGGACGTACCTGGATGTCCCAATTAAATGACATATTTTGGTGGCCCATTCAAGGGGCATACATTTGGCCCCTTCGAAGGATGAATAAAAAGGGCCCATTCAAAAGACACATATTGGGTGAAAATAAAATAGTGTTGTCTGAAGAAGAATCTAGTCGAAGGTTGGACCTAGGTGGTCAAAATGAAAGTTTGAAATAATCCAAAGATGCTTGCTGACCAAAGTCTTATGTGCTACCAAGTACAAACCTATTATATTGGCAACAACACTCCAAAACTGCTACAAACCAGTCCTGCAATGCCGCCCCTATTGTTGCACCAAAATGGCATACAAGACTGCACCTCGAAGACTACAAGAACAACATACCCATTTTGTTCAAATTTCTTTTGTTTTCCCTCCCAAACATCAGCCAAAATTATCTATAAATAAGAGCCTCCACCATGTTAGAACAAAGTTTGAATCTACTACCCTAAGTCTAAGTTTTGATGATAACAAAATGAAAGGATATTAATTATGTGATTTATATAAGAACTATTTGCTACCTAAAATATTACCTTCTGTTTTGCAGAAACTCTGATAGGCATCAGCAAAAGTACATCTTAATCAGCATCAGAATATTGGTTATCAACGTCAGCATCAGAAGATGCTATATCAGAATACCAGAATCAGAAGAACAATTCACGCGTATGCTGAAGATTGATGAACATAACTGCGCTCAACACTCTGATAAAGACAAACAACAGTTCATCAGCACTTAAGCAGAGTCAGAATGAGCCAAGCCAGAACACGCTTTAAGTTGCAACGGTACTGTGCATTGAAAGCGAATTATTACCAACGGCTTCATTCCAGACAAGATCTGCTTAATAAGGAAAGTTTGTTATTAGCATTGAATCAAGATTATTGCTCCAACGTTCAACAATCTCAGTGCTATATAAACAAGACAATGAAGATTGAATTGGCTAATGCTCTACATCATATTACACGCCTAAAAGCTAATCATCATCTTCCTTCTCTAAGTTTGCTAAACGCTTCACAATTCCTCACTCAGCATTTTAGCAATCTAGTTTCAATAAGCTTAAATTGTGTAATATCACAGTTGTGATAAATAGTTTTGTAGAAAACATTCACACACCTAGATTTCTCTTCTTTGTAAGAAAGTGTTTCCTTGACAAACGGGGTTGTGGTTTGCATCAAGAAGGCTTTAGCAGTTGTTAAAGCAGATTGTAATATTCAGTTGAATATAGTGGATTAAGACCTCGTTGGAGAGAGGCGAAATCACCTTGACGGGTGGACTGGAGTAGTTTGAGATCAAACGAACCAGGATAAAAATATCGTGTTCATTGCAATTGATTTTCAGTTTTACAATTCAACCCCCTTCTTGTGTTTTTCACTTCTTCAATTGGCATCAGAGCACCTGGTTCTGAGCTAAAACACTTAACCGTGTCAGTACAAGATCCAGCGTCTGAAAAACACAATGGCAGGAAATTATTCTCACACCAGCAATGACAACCATGAGGAGAGACAGATTCAGCGGCAAACCTCCAGTCTTTGATGGAGAAAACTTTGATTACTGGAAAGACAGAATTGAAAGCTTCTTTCTGGCACATGATGCTAATCTATGGGATATGGTGACAGATGGATACACGCACCCTGTGAATGCAAGTGGTCAGAAGATTGATAGGAAAACAATGTCTGACCAACAAAAGCGTGACTTCAAGAATCACCACAAGGCCAGAACCATCCTTCTCAGCGCCATCTCGTATGCTGAATATGAAAAGATCTCCAACAGAGACACAGCAAAGAACATGTTTGACTCACTCAGAATGACGCATGAGGGCAACGTTCAGGTCAAAGAAACTAAAGCTCTGGCGCTCATTCAGAAGTATGAGGCATTCAAAATGGAAGAAAGTGAATCCATTGAAACAATGTTCTCTAGATTCCAGATTCTGGTAGCTGGTCTCAAGGTTCTGGACAAAGGTTACTCTACTGCTGATCACGTCAAGAAAATCATCAGAAGCTTACCCAAGCAGTGGAGGCCAATGGTTACAGCTCTGAAGCTAGCAAAAGATCTCAACAAAATTTCTCTGGAGGAACTTATTAGCTCCCTCAGAAGTCATGAGATAGAGCTAGAAGTTGATGAACCCCAGAAGCAAGGTAAGCCTTTAGCATTAAAATCTAACAAAAAATTTGAGTCTAAAGTTTTGCAGGCAGTTGAAGAAACATCTGATGGATCCTCATCAGAAGAAGACAAACTCTCCCTCCTCTCCAGAAGAGTGAATCAACTGTGGAAGCAAAGGCAAAGGAAGTTCAGGAATCCCAGAAGATCTGATCAGAACGAGTCTTCTTCCAGATACAGAAGGACAAATTCTTCCTCTGGATACAGAAGATCTGAAGGCTCCTCAGGAAGCAGAAAGCCAAACACCAAGGACATCATCTGCTATGAGTGCAATGAGCAAGGACACTACAAGAGTGACTGCCCAAAGCTTCAGAGGGAAAAGCCCAAAAAGAAGTTTGGAAGAGAGAAGAAGAAAAGTCTCATGGCTACATGGGATGACTCTGAATCGTCTGAAGCTGACTCAGAATCAGATGATGAGAGAGCCAACATAGCTCTCATGGCCAACATTTCAGAAGATAGTGAAGCTTCTGAATCAGACTCAGAATCAGATACTGAAGAGGTATTTCCTGACTTTGCAGTTAATTTTACCAAGGCTGAACTTGCTGAAAGCCTTAATGAAATCCTGGAAAGGTATCAGCAGATTAGAGTTAAATTCAGAAACCTGAAAAGGAATCTTGAATCTGACTCTAATAAGACTGAGAGTCTTAAATTGGAGAATTCTGAGCTGAGAAATAAGATTTCAAAATTAGAAAATACTTTACAAAACTCTCAGAAGGAACCAATTTCTGAAACTCCCAGGAACGCTGATGAGATCATCAAGGAGTATGATCACAGTTTCCAGAAGTTCCTTGCTAAAAGCATAGATAGAAGCAAAATGGCTTCAATGATCTATGGAGTTAGCAGAAACGACAGGAAGGGAATAGGATACCAAGGTAAGGTTCCTACACCAAAGAATGTCATGGATTTAACCATTAAACACACTCCTTTGAATTCACATTTTGTGTATGGTCACACACATGATATTAAATACACTAGCAGTAAGTACTCTGTGAAACCAAAATTCAACCAGAGTTTTGGTAAATCTAACAAATCAGGACCCAAGAAAATCTGGGTACCTAAGGATAAAATAATACATGTTGCAGATATCTTTAGCAGCAAGTCAGAAACACCAGTCATGGTACCTGGACTCTGGCTGCTCGCGACACATGAGGGGAAGAAGGCATATGTTCCAAAGCCTAGAACTTAAGCCTGGAGGCCACGTTGGCTTTGGAGGCAATCAGAGGGGAAAGATCATTGGCTCTGGAACTGTAGGTAATGGAAATCTTCCCTCTATTAATAATGTTCTGCTAGTAGATGGATTAATGCATAATTTGTTATCCATAAGTCAATTAAGTGATAACGGTTATGATATAATCTTTAATCAAAAATCATGTAAAGCTGTTAGTCAGAAAGATGGGACTATCCTGTTTAATGGAAAGAGGAAAAACAACATTTACAAAATCAAACTTTCTGAACTGAAAAGTCAGAATGTAAAGTGCCTTCTGTCTGTTAACAATGAGCAGTGGATCTGGCACAGAAGATTGGGGCATGTTAGTATGAGAAGAATATCTCAGATTAAAAAACTCAATCTGGTCAGAGGACTTCCTAATTTGAAGTTCAATTCAGATGCTCTGTGTGAAGCATGTCAGAAAGGCAAGTTTGCAAAACCTTCTTTCAAATCTAAAAATGTTGTTTCTACCTCTAAGCCATTAGAACTTCTGCACATTGACTTATTTGGACCAGTTAAAACTGCTTCAGTCAGTGGCAAGAAGTATGGGTTAGTAATCGTAGATGACTATAGCAGATGGACATGGGTAAAGTTCTTAAGACACAAGGACGAGTCACACTCTGTGTTTGTTACCTTCTGTAACCAAGTTCAGAATGAAAAGGATCTTAGAATCGTTAAAGTCAGAAGTGATCATGGTGGAGAGTTTGAAAACAAAGATTTTGAGTCATTCTTTAATGACAGAGGCATTCTGCATGATTTCTCTTGTCCTAGAGCTCCCCAACAAAATGGAGTTGTAGAACGAAAGAACAGAACATTGCAAGAAATGGCCAGAACCATGATCAATGAGACAAACGTTGCTAAGATCTTCTGGGCAGAGGCAATAAACACAGCGTGCTACATTCAGAATAGAATCTCAATAAGACCTATTCTGGAAAAGACTCCATATGAATTGTGAAAGAACAGAAAGCCCAACATTTCATATTTTCATCCATTTGGATGTACCTGTTTTATGTTAAATACGAAGAATTATTTGAACAAGTTTGACTCTAAAGCACAGAAGTGTATCATGTTAGGATACTCTGAATGCTCAAGAGGGTACAAAGTATACAATACAGAAACACAGATTGTGGAAGAATCAATCAGTGTTCGTTTTGATGATAAGCTTGACTCTGAAAAGTCAAAGCAGAATGAAGTTTTTGCAGGTATGGAAATTGAATTTACAGGTTCTGAAGACAAGTCATCAGAAGCTCTCAACACAGACACTCCTTCAACGTCTGAAAGGAGCACTGCTAGCAATCCTACAATAGCTGCTGATCAACCTCAGAAGAGATTACCCAGAAGCAGCTTGGATCACCCAGAAGAGACTATCTTAGGAAGAAAGGAAGATCCAATCAGAACAAGAGCAAGCTTCAGAAACTCTGAAGAAACCCTCATGGGACTTGTGTCTCTGATTGAACCCTCTTCCATTGATGAAGCCCTTCTGGACAATGACTGGATTCTGGCAATGCAAGAAGAGCTGAATCAATTCACCAGAAATGACGTATGGGATCTTGTTCCCAGACCAAAAGGATTCAACGTCATAGGAACGAGATGGGTGTTCAGAAACAAGCTAAATGAACAAGGTGAAGTCATCAGAAACAAAGCACAACTGGTTGCACAAGGTTATAGTCAGCAAGAGGGGATAGACTATACAGAAACCTTTGCTCCAGTCGCCAGGTTAGAATCTATCAGACTTTTAATTTCATTTGCTGTTAATAGAGGCATCACTCTGTATCAGATGGATGTCAAAAGTGCATTCTTAAATGGTTATATAGAAGAAGAGGTTTATGTGCACCAACCCCCTGGTTTTGAAAATACAAAACATCCAGAACATGTTTTCAAACTAAAGAAGTCACTATATGGTCTGAAGCAAGCTCCCAGAGCTTGGTATGAAAGACTAAGTAACTTTCTGTTAGAAAATGAATTCACCAGAGGGAAGGTGGACACTACCTTATTCTGTAAGTCAGTTAAGAATGACATCTTAGTCTGTCAAATTTATGTTGATGATATTATCTTTGGTTCTACTAATCCTTCTCTTGGAAGAAAATTTGCTAAGTGTATGCAGGCAGAATTTGAGATGAGCCTCATGGGGGAACTGAAATTCTTTCTAGGAATTCAGATCAATCAAACTCCAGAGGGAACTTACATTCATCAGAGAAAATACATCAGAGATCTTCTAAAGAAATTTGACCTCTCAGAATGTAAGCCATCAAAGATTCCAATGCATCCCACCTGCATTCTGGAAAGAGAAAAGGTAAGCAAAAATGTAGAACAGAAAGTCTACAGAGGTATGATTGGTTCTCTCCTTTATCTGACAGCTTCAAGACCTGATATATTATTCAACGTATGTATTTGTGCTAGATTCCAATCAGATCCTAGAGAATCTTACTTAACAGCTGTTAAGCGAATTTTCAAGTATCTGAAAGGTACTACTAATCTGGGTTTATTTTATAGAAAATCTAGTGATTACAGTTTAGTAGCCTACTGCGATGCTGACTTTGCTGGAGACAGAGTAGAGCGTAAAAGTACTTCTGGAAGCTGCCAGTTTCTGGGAGAAAATCTGATCTCTTGGTCCAGCAAAAGACAATCAACAATTGCACTATCAACAGCAGAATCTGAGTACATAGCAGCAGCAGGATGTAGCACACAAATGCTCTGGATGAAAAGTCAGCTTGAAGACTTCCAGATTTTTGAGAGTAACATTCCTATACTCTGTGACAATACTTCTGCTATTTGCTTAAATAAGAATCCCATTTTACATTCTAGAGCTACGCATATAGAAATAAAACATCATTTCATTAGGGACTATATTCAGAAAGGAATTTTGAACTTAAAATTTATAGATACAGACCATCAATGGGCTGATATCTTCACTAAACCCCTTTCTGAAGATAGGTTCAATTTCATTCTGAAACATCTCAGCATGAAAATCTGCCCAAAGTGAAAATGTTTTAACTCCATATATTTATCTTCAGAATATATTTGTTTTACTGTGAACTTCTGATCAATCTCTTTTCAGAAAGATAGAACATGCAGATTGTATCAGATGCCAGTCTTAAAGATCTGAGAATTTAAGCTCAAGGATAGACGTGCTGATCACTAAATCAAACAAGTGTCATCCAATCATCAACATATCTCTGAAGCAGAACACGCGTGCACGCTTCTGAGAAGGAAAAACGCTGATTGGGTGCATTGAGACACATGTCTGGTAACCGTTTCAAGTATCTTTCTCAAATCCCCCAAAATCAGCAAGCATTAATTGAAAGTAATCATGTTTTTAAAACGTAATCATGATTTTATTCCTCTTTATTGAAACCGTTTACACTTTCAAAATATTATGAAGCCTATTTAAGCACGTTAACCTCTCACTTTAATCTTTTACAGTTTCTCATTATCTCTCAAATATTTTCTGCATTTTCTCTGTGATCATCTCCTTCAAACCCATTTTCTCAGTTTTTCTCAAAATCCCTAAGTGTGAACATGGCAACCTCCAGCAGTGCTTCTGCAGGTTCTCAGAAGAAAGCATCCTCTGAACAGTACCAAGTTCCATTCAGAACACTCCTTACTCCAGTGAAGAATCTAGAACTGTTGTCTGAATTGATCATTGATTTTGGCAGTCTGAAGGAGAATGGCTTTGACTTGACAGAAGAAGTTAGGGCACAGAAATGGGAAAGGTATTTTGACAGGTTGGTTGGACCAACATTCCCAATGCTAGTCAAGGAGTTCTGGATTCATGCAACTGCTTCAACGCATCAAGTCACCTCCTACATAATGGGCAAGAAGATTGTGATCACTGAGGATCACATAGCAAGGTTGATTGGTTACAGTGGCGGTGGCGTCCGCTGTATTGATATGGCTGAACGATGTCCTGACGTGGGTGTCATAGCAGAAAGGATTTTCACCCTTGGGTTGCCCAGCAGCAAAATCAGAGATCTCAAGGATCACCACAGAGTTTGGGCGAAGATAATTCTGGGGTGTTTTAATCATAGGAAGCCAACTAGTTCCCCTGATTACATAAATATAGATCAGCAGTTTCTGATCTATTTTATCAATCAGAAGGTAAAAATCAACTTGGCTCATCTTCTGTTTAACCACATCAGAACAAGCGTGAAGGAGACCAGGGAAGAAGAAAGAACAAAGAGGGATTGGATACCCTTTGGAAGGTTAATATCAGATATTCTGACTGAGAATAGGCTGATAGAGCACCTGATAGAAGCTCAAGAGTTAAGCACCATTGAACCAACTGTTGGCAAGCCTCTGAACGCGAAGAATCTGAAGAAAATGAAGTTAATAGAGAATATCAGAAAGGAACCCAGCGTTACTCCTATTGCTGATATCACCAGCAGAAGAGTCCCATTGAGTGACTTTCCCTTATTTTCTGATATAGAATCTAAACCAGTGGTGGTTCTCAGATACTTGGACGCGTGCAAGGCTGATGGTACAGATCCCAAGCTGAATATCAAAGATCTGCACCAACCTGAAACAGAAGTTACACTGAAGAAGACGAAGAAAAGGAAGGCCCCTTCAGAAGGAACATCCCAGCAGACACCCAAGAAAAGAGGTAATTTATCTGCTGCTTCTGTTTTAAATTCTTCTACTATTCCAACATCAATCCCAACTCCAGCTTCTCACAGAATCCCAATCCCCATCCCAACAATAGATGAAACCGAACCAGAAGATGACCCTTCTGAGGCACTACAACTCAGAAGACCCCGCACCAAACATCCCAAACCAACAATTTCAACAACATCAGCAATTGACAAAGTTCTATCTGACATTGATCATCATGCTTCTGATCACCCCTCCAATAATCCAAACTCTGAACCACAAATTGTCCACTCTCCTCAACCAGAACAACCCCTCTCACCCATTCCAGAAGAACCACATATCCATGAACAACCAGAAATTCCTCCTCCTTCTCCACAGCCAGCAATTCCTTCTCCCTCTCCTCAACCAGAAATTCATCCACCATCACCTCAACCTGAGTTTCATCACTCTGAAACTCCAACTCCTCCACCTTCTGAACCTCATTCTCCTCAATCCTCTGAACCACAACCTCTGGAAATAAATCTGCCATGTGGAACAACCGTAACAATGGCCCAGCTGCCATCCTCGCCTAAAACCACACCACCAAATACTCCCAAAACCCCAAACAGTCCAATCATAATTTCTGATTCTCCCACTCCATCTCCAAAACAAACAGCTCCCAAACAAACCACAGAAGACCCCAGCAGGACCTTCATAGATTTAACAATCCTCGACCGTCTTGCTGATCTGAAAAATAAAATAGCCATTCCAAAACCAAAACAGCCAGATGTTGGCTCTGGTATTATGAATTTTGAAACAGGTTTACAGCAGTGGATTGCTTCTCTAAAGCAAGTCTGTCCTGGAATGATTGATCCAGCTGCCTCTGACCAGCTCTGGTCACAATTCAGAATTTGGGTACGTGCTGAAGCTCTAAAACTGCAAGACATCAACTATGAGCAAGCACAACAGAATTTCAGCAAGCTTCTGAATGAAGTTGGAAGTCAGCTGCTGAAAGAAGACGTGCTCCTTCTGGATAGTGAGCCATGGCCTGAGAAGCGTCCAGCTTCAAAGGTGCAGCCAGAAGAAGATCAGACTATTCAAGCTGAAGCCAGCCAAGCTGAAGATGTTGCAGAAAGCTCTCAGAAGCTCCCTGCTTCTGATGTTTCTCAAGTTGCCTTGGACAGGAAGACTCTGGAAGAGCTGAAGCTGAATGATATCCGTCTGCAGCAAAGGATGGATGAAAATGACCAGAAGATGAAAGAAAGGATGGATGTGCAGGATAGCAAGATAGATACAGTAGTCAGCATGGTGCACAAGCAGAATGAGACTGCTGATCAGATCAAAGCAATGCTGGAGAATCTGTTCACACGCCTTCCTCCCCAACCTTAGATTTTCATTCATGCTATTTTCATGTTTTCTTTGCATATCTTCTGTACTGTTTTGTCTGGTTTTGAACACTTTAATATGACAAGTTTTTCTGCTCTAATTGTTTTAGCACATCACTTACACTTTTTGATTGCTGACAAAAAGGGGGAGAACAAGAATGATATTTTTCAATAACGGATTACTAAGACAGAAAATCTCAAACATTCTAACTCTGATATACTTGAATATGTTTTCTGTTTTTTGCTTAAGTCTACAGGTACAAGAATGCTCTCTGATATTCTGAAGACTAAAGCTCTGATACTCTGATCCAAAGCAAAGCTCCGATAAAGCTCTGATATTCTGATCTGAAGCTCTGCTCTGATCTAAAGCTTCTGATAGTCAAAACTCTGATATTCTGATGTTCAAAGAAAGGCAATAAAGATCTGATCCTGAAGAACTCTTGGAATTAAAAAGGGAAGTAATAAATTCAGGGGGAGTATCTCTCAACTCTGATATCTCTTATCTTTGATAAACTCTTACTCTGATACATCTTATCATTTAAGTTATCTCTGATACTTTTTCACGTTATTTTTAATTAAAAATATCTAGTTTTTGTCATCATCAAAAAGGGAGAGATTGTTAGAACAAAGTTTGAATCTACTACCCTAAGTCTAAGTTTTGATGATAACAAAATGAAAGGATATTAATTATGTGATTTATATAAGAACTATTTGCTACCTAAAATATTACCTTCTGTTTTGCAGAAACTCTGATAGGCATCAGCAAAAGTACATCTTAATCAGCATCAGAATATTGGTTATCAATGTCAGCATCAGAAGATGCTATATCAGAATACCAGAATCAGAAGAACAATTCACGCGTATGCTGAAGATTGATGAACAGAACTGCGCTCAACACTCTGATAAAGACAAACAACAGTTCATCAGCACTTAAGCAGAGTCAGAATGAGCCAAGCCAGAACACGCTTTAAGTTGCAACGGTACTGTGCATTGAAAGCGAATTATTACCAACGGCTTCATTCCAGACAAGATCTGCTTAATAAGGAAAGTTTGTTATTGGCATTGAATCAAGATTATTGCTCCAACGTTCAACAATCTCAGTGCTATATAAACAAGATAATGAAGATTGAATTGGCTAATGCTCTACATCATATTACACGCCTAAAAGCTAATCATCATCTTCCTTCTCTAAGTTTGCTAAACGCTTCACAATTCCTCACTCAGCATTTTAGCAATCTAGTTTCAATAAGCTTAAATTGTGTAATATCACAGTTTTGATAAATAGTTTTGTAGAAAACATTCACACACCTAGATTTCTCTTCTTTGTAAGAAAGTGTTTCCTTGACAAACCGGGTTGTGGTTTGCATCAAGAAGGCTTTAGCAGTTGTTAAAGCAGATTGTAATATTCAGTTGAATATAGTGGATTAAGACCTCGTTGGAGAGAGGCGAAATCACCTTGACGGGTGGACTGGAGTAGTTTGAGATCAAACGAACCAGGATAAAAATATCGTGTTCATTGCAATTGATTTTCAGTTTTACAATTCAACCCCCCTTCTTGTGTTTTTCACTTCTTCACACTATACATCTTAGGGGCCCCCTGATAGTAAAAGAAAAAACTCTGGTTGTGAGAAAAATTGTCAATTTCTCAAAACTCTTAAACACTATCAAACGTTCTCAAATATTTCTAAACACTTCCAATCTAAAAAACTCAGACCCCTTCATACATTAAGTGAACCCTTCAATTCACTCCTCAAACTGTCAAACAACTAACCTTCGACCCATTCCCTAACTACAACATAATAGTCTTTTGATTCACTCCCTAACCTGTTATAGAATAACCTTTGATTCACTCACTACTATCACATACCCTCCTTCGATTCAGTGACTGGCCAAACAAAGCAGTAACTGAACTAGCTTCAGGAAAATTCCAGCGAAGTTCCATTCACCACCAAAGAAGTCACCTGTAGCTCCTTCGATCAAGCACTTCATGAGGTAAGTTTTTTCCTCCAAAATTGGAACTTGTTCATTTAAATATCATTTGCACAAATAAATAAAAGGAAAATGTAGATATCCCATCTAGGAAGTTAACCATGTCTTAACTTTCGATCCTCACTGCATGTATGTTGAAAAACCCAACCCTAACTAGTTAGACTTTGGATTTTTGTGCCCAATGATCTTGTGCTAACCCCTGGCTTGTAGCTTTCGAAAGTTGCACTCGTTAGTTTCATTTTCAAGTTTAGACAGGTTTGCTGTATCCTTCGATTGGCTAAACATTGAAGCCTTTCGAATCTCAACTTGGGAGATTTACATTCTTGCAATCGAAGGAGGCAGTAAAGAGTTTGAAATGAAGAGTGTACATCCAGATGGTTATAGGCTAAATCGAAAGAAGCAGCCAGAAGGATGAATCAAAAGCTTTCTGCACATGCTGATTTCAGGCCAAAGCGAAAGAAGCCAGGAAGAGCAGAATCAGGGTGTGTTGCTGCCTGAATCGAAAAGCTTATCTTCCCTTCTTTTATTTTGTTTTGTCTTTCTATTTTCTTGATATTCAATATGGTTGTAATTGTGTAGGATATTTATTTTCTGCATTTTTATTGCTTTATACAAATGTTAGTAATTAGTATGTATGGCAAGATAAAACCAACAAGTAGACCACCCTAATCAAAGACTGAATACATGCAATCAAACACACTTTGCACATATGCACCTCTAGGGTAATCCCACTTGTTGCCTCGGAAAGTAGTCATGTCCCTCAAATATGGGTGTTTTAGCAAAGACCCTCGATAAAAGATCGTAGTCCCTCGATGACCCTCAATGTTGCCTTCGGTAAACGATCTAGTCCCTAATGAAATTGCTAAAACATCTCACTGGTTACCTTCTATGACTATACAATCAACCCACGCTCGTCCCTTCACATCCAATGATGAGGCTTCTTACCAAATCAATAGTAAGATAACAACATCTAAAGAGGGAGGAAAAGAACATTAGACCTTTTGAGTAGGTAGGACACTCATAGTTGCTCGCTTGCTCACAACAAAAATCATTTTCACACCAACACTTTCCATTGAAATATTTTCAAAAGTTAAAACACTTTGTACGCATTCTTATAGAGACGAGAATCATTACAAAGACAATTTTCAAAACCACTTTCAAAAAACACCTTCTTTTAACTATTTTCGAAACCAACACTTTGTACGTATTCTTATAGAAACAAGAATCATTACAAAGACATTTTCAAAATATTTTCAAACCCACACCACAAATCACATTTTCAAACAAAGCAAGTGATCTAGCAAGCAACTAAGAGCCCTTAGATAACTACGGATGAAAAGGGTGCTAAAACCTTCCCTTTTCATAACCTACCACCCGAACTCAAGAAATAATCTCGAAAGGTCTTTCCTGTTCTTTTCAACCTTTCCTTATTGGATAAAAGAAAAGTCGAAGGCGACTCTTGCTATTCGCAAGAATTGCGATTAAACGTAAACCAGTAAAGTCAGTTCTCCCACCGTATTACACCTTGCTTTTATTTTATTTTTGTAATTAAAAATAAATAATTAGGTTAAATTTCTAATTTCTTTCATTTCAAATTTCAAACTCTTTTCTCAAAACAAAAATAAACAAGAACATTTCTTTTTTTACAAAGTACTTAGAACTTTTTTAGGGTTTATCACACTCAACCCTTTTCCCATCTTTGCATATTTATTTACTCTTTTACACTATTTTATAATTATGTAATCATTTGTGAAATTTGTCAATTTGTAATAGTAATTAGGGTTTTATTGCTTTCATATCCTATTCATTAACTTGTACCCCCATCCCCTAAAGCGTTGTAATAAGCGTAGAAAATTTAAATTCTGCAATTTACCGCTTTCTTTATTATTGCTAGTAATTAGGGTTTGTATGGCAAGATAAAACCAATCTTAGAAAACCCTAATTTCAAAGACAAAAATACATGCAATCAAAAACACATTCACACATGCACCTCTAGGGTACATCCCACTTGTTGCCTTCAATAAAATAATCATGTCTCTGGAACGTGGGACACTTTAGCAAAGACCCTCGAATACAAGATCATAGTCCCTCGATGACCCTTCGATGTTGCCTTTGGTAAACGATCTTAGACCCTTAAGATAAATTTCTAAGGTATCCTACAATGTTTCCTTCTATGACTGTACGATGACCCATGATTGTCCCTTCGCATCCAATGATAGGGCTTCTTACCAATCAATGGTGAGATAGCAATATCTAAAGGAGGAGGAAAAGAACAAAGACTTTTTGAGTAGTTAGAATGCTCATAGTTGCTTGCTCACAAACAAAACCATCTCCACACTCACACTTTCAAAACATCTTTCCAAAAAACAAATATCTTTCATGAAATATTTTAAAAAGTCAACACTTTGTATACATTCTTATAGAGACGAGAATCATTACAAAGTTTTCCGAAACAAAGGCGTTTTAAATGAAATTTCAAACTTACAAAAAACACAAAAACATTTATAAAGCATTTCAAAGTGAGCTAGCAACTAAGAACCTGTAGATAACTACAGATGAAAAGGGTGCTAACACCTTCCCTTTTCTTAACCTACCATCCGAACTCAAGAAAATTATCAAAAGGTATTTCCTGTTCTTTTCACCCTTTCCTTTATTAGATAAAATAAAGTTCGATGGTGACTCTTGTTATTCGCAACAATTGCAATAAAACACAAAACACCCAAGTCAGTTCTCCCACTTTATGACAATGTTCATTAAGCAGGATGAAGGATGTCTACTCAAACTTGAATTCTTGATCAAGTCTATAGGATCATGGAACTCTTGTTCTGTTGAAAAAGACATCATAGGTAGGATATGGTTTGGAAGTTTATAGATCTTCAAGAATATGTCAAGCAATATGGATTCCATCTAATAGCTAGTTAAGTTATTGATGTTCTGACATCATGTTGAACCATTAAATATTCTCTTTGAAGGTGTTGTGGGAAGATGAGCGACATCATCTTGAGATAAGTTGGTCTTCAGTTGAGAGTTTAACTCATGATTATGAAAAGGTCTATACAAATTCTCTAGACCTGTGTGAACCATGCAGTAGTTGATATATTTGTGTTGGAGTCTTATCTAAGTTGTTTGGTATAAGCGTTCCAAAATTTTGGTTGTTGCAAGGAAGATTCAAAACTAAAAGATCCAATCCTACTTGTGAATCAGAAGGCCATTGATTACCTTTGAAGAAAGATGTGTCAAATAACCATAATTGTCTATGTGCTCAAGGGAGGTTCTCCCCAAGAAATGTGTGTCATTTTCTCTTCAAATTTTGATGCATCTTGTGGTATGGAGTAATGTATAAAAGACTAGAAGATAGAAGACTTGAGGAGGAGCTAGGTCCTTCCTTACCTCGACACTTATAGAGGGAATCTCCTCTTAAGGTGCTTAAGGATGATTGTGGTATATGTATTAACATTGTGGATCTGATGGAAGCTTCATGAGAAGTATGAGAGTTTATTTCTCTCAGTGGTATTTCATCTGTTGTAATGTCTATTTTTTGAAGATTATGTTGTTGCACCTGTAAGATTGTTGTGAATTTTTTTTTGCAAATGTTGATGTCCTATGTAATGTTGCAACATTATACCTGTTTGGAAGATGACTTAGAATTATGGTGTGAAGTTTGATACTCATCATTTGATTCAGAAGTGTGTTATCTAATCATGCCGGAGAATGACATTGAGAAGATTTTCCTTGAGGATGTTATAATTTATGATGAGTCTGGGTTGAAAATCAGACCTAGTGCTTTGACTCATGCTGAGATCAAAGTGCTTGTGGGGAAGTGGTTTCTTATGCTATAAGTTACTCTAGAAATAATGGGTCTTTTTGAGCCTTGTGAAGAAACTGAATAGAGATATATTGTTATGGAGAATGTGATAGATGGGAATGACATCTTGCCTAACCAAAGAATTAAGATACTTTGTTAAGGTAGTCCATGGGTTTTGGATGTATAGTTGTATGTGCCTATAAGAGTCGTGATTGGAATTACAACATGTGAATGGGTGTGTTGAACAAGGAGTGTAATGTTATGTGAACATTTAAATGTGACTTGTGTTTTCGTTCATTATTTATGTGGTTCTTGTAAGAGGAAGGTTGATTACCCATGACGGGGGGAGTTGAACTCATGTGTAGGATGTGCTGCTGAATAAGTGTAGTCTTCATATAGATTGCTCGGGGGTCAAGCAGGCTGAAATTAAGTTCCTCTTGTCAGGATATGATGTTAGGCAAGATGTTCATACATTATGTTACGGGTGAAGTTCGTAGAGGACTTGGCAGTTTAAGTTTTATTCTGTCATTAGGAAATCAGTGGGCTGAATCATATCATGGTCAAGCTTATTAGGAGTGATCTGGGAATCATTTTTGAGAATTTATCTTTCTCTGTTGATAAATAGAATATATTATACTCAAGTCTCTATAAGGAGTATGTTTTAAATTCAGTGGTAGGCATTGTGATTATGCTTTAAAACGTGAATATCTATGAGTATCTCCTCGAGGAATATTTTTGAACCTCTTTGTAGCCCTAGTCTAAAACATTTCTGGTTATATGCTGAAAAAGTTGTTGGTTCTTTTGAAGATAAGAGAAAATAGACAATGTCTCGTCAGATGTCAGGACAATGTTCAGGACTTAGCTCTCTGAAGATCAACAAGTAGAGCTTGTGGATGGTGTAATCAAGTACACGTCAGGAGGAAATGTGACACGTGTTTTTGACCATGCATGCACATTCATTGTAAATTTAACTTTCAGGAGAAACAATCCAGAATGAATTAAGGCATGAATAATGCTTTGTAAACAGTGCACACTTTAATTTTGGTGCAGTTATATTCCTCAAATAACGCTCTCATTAACCAATACCACTGCTACAATCGGGAGTTGTTAATTCCTAAGTAACAACTCATGTATTTAAAGGAGTCATCTCTTCCTTTTCATTCATCGTGTGTTAGGTTGTCTACATCAAAGCTCTCATGGCTTTTGTCTGGGTTTGGGTGAGTACAGTGTGGGTATGGTTTTGTGGGGGATATCTTTGTCATTTTCTGGATAAAAAGGGGAAGAAAGGTATTGGTCACATATGGGTGTTGTGTCTGTCCTTGCAATTGTTTTGCAAGGATGTTTAACAAGATGTCTCAATATCATGTCTGAGTCATGTCTCAGTTTCTATTTGTTTCTTGTGATTTGAGTTAGGAACACAGTTGTGTCCTTAGTTCTGAGTTATCCAGGTTGGTGTTTGGTTACTTAGGGTAAAAATTATGTTTCCTCTTAAGGATTTTATTCCTTTGTGACAAGAATTTGTTCCTGGGTAAAGGGGGAGTATCTAGATAATCTGATGTGTGTTCTGGTTATCTTCTTCCTCGTGTACATGAAGAATAAAAGCTTTCGGCTGAAATGACTTCAGGACTTTTGTTCATAGATTTATTATGCAAAAGGAGCTTACTTTTGTTCCTAGATTTATTGTACAAAAGGAGTTTTAGCCAAAATTTTCCAAAAGGGGGAGATTGAAAGCTCTAAAGATTTGACTAATTTTGGTAAAACAAGATGCTGAACAAGATGTTAAAATATGTGAAAAACAACATGTTGAATGCGATGTCCTAATCAACAGTATAACACATCTGGTATGTTACAGTTATTTTACAGTTTGGATACATTTGTTTTAAATTATTTAATATTCTAGGAATATTAAGTAATCCTATGTGGCGTCCAAGATTGAAGAATAAGAGACATCTTCTGGATATTAGAAGATTGATTTATTGAGACATTTTTGGGAACAAATCATTGAAGTCCTATATTCATGGAGAAGTTTCTGCTGATTTTCTGCAACAGATTGGTTGTGGTTTTAAAGCCCAAATCCAGTCTCTTGAAGATTATAAAAGGAAGACTTAGACATAAGGCAAATTAACTAATCTTTGTGTTAGACTTTTGTAAAGTAAAATAAGGGTTTACGATTTTGAGAGTCGTGTACTTTATTGTGTCGTAAGTCACCCTTTGTATCGGTTTGATACATTGTGGTAGACATTGTTTCTATATTGATTCAGAAGCCTTTAGGTAATTAATTGTATATTGTTCCTGGATGAAGTTTGAAGCAAACTCAAGTATGTTTGTTAGTCAAGAGTCTTGGCTGATCTTTATTTTGAAAGGGGTGTCTTTCAAGTAGTTTGATGCAGTCACCAGAGGATGTGATTGTTAAATATCACTGTGGTGATTTAGGGAGTGAGATGGGGTTCTCTTATCTTAGATTGGGTTCTGAGATAAAGATTGCATTGGGTAGTTATTAGGTAAAACATAAGTTTTTTACCTGTAAACCTGAGGTTGTTTACATAAAATAATACTACTGATAATGGAATCTTCTTCCTGGCTTTGTAGCCCTTAGAGTAGGTGTTGTTGTACACCGAACTGGGCCATCATATCTTTATGTTATTATCATTCTGCATTGTTCAGTTTTTTTTCTTATTGATTTAGCATGTCATATAAGATGTTGAATCATCCATCATGACGTTGTTCTGATAAGTATTATATCATTGTGCTTTATCGAGTCCATGTGTTATTACGCAGAGACCTTTATCTTAACATGTGTTAGGACATTGTTATTTGTACACCGGAATTTCATGAGTTTTTATCACTGTAGTGATTGTAAGTGGGATGATAATTTCTCATATCTAGAAGGTGCCTAGGTAGAAGTTGCACTGGGTAGGGATTAGGCGAGAAGTTGTAAGCGGGAGAGTTTAGCTTTGAACTAGTACTATTAATAGTGTATTTCCTTCCTGGCTTGGTAGCCCCCATAGTAGGTAAGTTGTACCAAACTGGGTTAACATATCATTGTGTTCTTTACTTTCTGCAAGTTATATTTTCTGCATTATTGTTATTGTTGTTGTTCTGTCAGTAGATGTTATAACATTTGTCGTGACATTGTGTATTATTGAGACATTAGTCTTGACTTCTGATATTGTGTTCCAGAAATTTCAATATGGGACAGTTGAAAATAAGCCTAACAGAATTGGCGAGTGTGAAATGAAAGATGTCTGAATCAATTGATGTTTATCTTAATAGATTTATACTTCTTAAAGCTAGATGTTTCACACAATTTCTTGAACATGAATTAGTCGAAATGGCTGCAGCAGGTCTAGAATATTCTATTAGGAAGAAATTAGATACTCAATATCTTATAGATATGGCACAGTTAGCGAATAGAGTTCACCAAATTGAGCGATTGAAAGCTTAAAAGCCAGAACTAGTAAGTATCATAAAAAAGAAAAAGTTGCCTATGTTGCAGCTGACTATCGTAATCAGCAAAAAAATGAAGAGTCGCCACCATAAATTTTTGTCCTAGGGATGGGAAAATAACGGATAACCTAATTCATACAGAGATTCTAAATTCGTAAGTCAATTAGACGAAGGGAAGGTGTTCGACACTCTTCATATTCTTTGTTCTCAAGGGGCTCCATTTTTAGGTTTAGAGGTAAGTTGGGAATTTCTATCTAAAAGTTATTGTTTCCATATATTTGAGAAAATGTTTAATTTTTTAGTTGAGGGACTCGCCTTGGTTTTAATCGTGTGCCTACGTATCTCTTTACGAAGAATCAGAGTTCAATTTCGTAGTTCGAATGGTTGGTTGGTATTCTTTATAGGATTTCATAGAATTGCTTTAGAATTATTCTTGAACCTTGTATGAGTTTTGTAAAAGAGTGATCGCAGACGCAATTCGTAGTTAAGTATGAAAGCGATACTATTTAATCCTTTTTTCGAAAATAAACTTTGATTTTTTTAATGTTAGTAAAAAATAATTTAGATTGGTTAGCTATTTTGATATTTTGATTCGGTGGATTGAAGAAGAGTCGATCTTCATTGAAATTAGTTCGCGCTAGACAAAAAAGTTTATTTGATTCGTTGATTAATTTTAATCATTTGATTTTGAATAATTGCTTAGTAAACGTTAAGTCGACAACTTAATTACTCGAGGATGTACATCCTATTATTTGTAAAGAATGTTAGAATTAATTTTGATTTTGAAAAGATTTTTGAATTTATGTACAAGTTAGCAACAATGTTAAATTAAATCGAAAAGAACTAAGTTATATACAAATTAATTATTTATTCCTAACTAGAGAAATTAAATATTTTTGGTATTTTGTATTTTTTGACCTAGTAACTAAATAATAAATGAAGAACTTATTTTTTATTGTATTTTTCATATTTGATATTAATAATTGAAATTAATCTAATATAAAAATAAAATTTAAAATTAAAATTAAAGTTAGAATGGGTGTATTAATTAATTAAAGTGTACAAGGAAAATAAGGGTAGTGTTGACTTAGTAACAAGCTAATATCCTAATTAATCTAATCATAATCACCATAAAACTTAATTATAACAGATAAAATATAAAAAGAAGTGGAAAAAAAAAAGGTTAACAAAAAAATAAAATAAGGGTGGAACATCGTACAAGGATACCTATTGCATGAAATTGAGAGAGTTATGGCCGGTGCAAGTTGGAATTTTTTGAGCAAATGCATGAAATTCAAATTGAGCAAACTTGATATTTCAGACTATTGAGCCATTTTTTTAAAGTCCAAACGTGTATTACACTCATCATACACCTCAGATCTTGTTCATGCACCCTTTGATATATTTTATTTTAATTATTTTGATTTATTCATTAATAATTCAAAAATAAATAAGATAAAATATGAGGCTTCTTACACAAGGTCCAAGTCCATCCTATCTTTGACCTAATTCATGCTATTTAATCTCGACTCTTCATACAAGCCAACCACGAAACCCTTGCCTTAAGAAACTTGTCAAAAATCTCATGTTTTTTTCAAGAACCCTAAAAACTTCAAACCCTACCTACAGTGCCTTTCACCATAAACTAATCATCTTATTCATTCCCAGGAATGTCAGAGGGTAAGATCAGATCTATTACAACAATCTAAAGGGCTTGAAACACCCCTGCATGCACCACCACCTCATCGTTATTTGATGCATTCATATTTTTGTTTTCTTACTGTTTGGATTGAATCTAACATTACTAATGTGTTCCTGAGGTTCATTAGTACATGTTTGGACCCTCGCAGATGTCCCATGTTAATCGAATCATGAAATACCATTGTTACACCGATTCCATGTGTTTTTGCTATAGCTGCCAAATCAGTCTGTTTTAGCCTACGATAACCCTTCCATTGGATTCACAAGGGTCGATTTAGGGGGTAGGGTTCTTTTCTTTCACTAATGTGCACTATTTTGCAGATTGAAGAATTGGTCTCGCCGGAGAAGACGACCGGAGCTAGGGCTCTGGCACGTCTCCGTTCCATCTGTGTTGGTTCATATTATATTTACTTGTTCCTATTATACAACCGGATTAAACAGCCACCACAGTGGCAGAAGCGCACACGTTAAGGAATATGTGTCAAAGGGAGTGGGTTCGATCCTGCCTTTTGTCATTTATTTTCTTCATATTTTCATGTTTTGCAAGATAACTTACAAAACACGCAGAAGCTATCTACTATTACCAAGGCGCGCTTGGCCCAATGGTGAATGTGTTGTTTGAGTTGGGTGAGGGCGTGGGTTCAACACCCACCCATACCCTTTTGGTTTATTTTCCTCCAAATTATCTTTTCTTCTTACACTTTCTCTCATTTTCCTCTTTTTACAAAAAAAAAATTCAGAAAAAACATTATTCCATAAACCCTAATTTAATTTTAAGGTTTTCTTTCACTAATTAATTTTTTAATTAAATTAAAATGAATTTATATTTTTAAGGGTTTGTTTAATTTAATTAACTAATTTATTTATTTTAATTAATTAAATTTAATTAGGTTATTAGGTTAATCGTCAAAAACTTTTTTCTATCAAAAATCACCAAAGCAATTTCCTTTCCCTTTTCCTTTTTTATCGCTTCGCGTATTTTATTATTTTCGCCTTTTTCGATTATTGTAATTGCTTACGTTTGTAATAGATAATTAGGGTTTTACTCTTTTCCCGCATTTTTATTATTTGTACCGCCATTCCTGAAGCCTTGTAATAGCGTATGATTTTACTTTTCTGCACTTATGTTGTTATGCTTCGTATATATTAATGTTAGAAAATAGGCTTGTATGCCAAGATTAAAAGCAAACGATAGCAAAACCCTAATGCAAGATAAATAAACTGAATTGAACACACTCACACAGTTGCACCTCTAGGGTAACCTCCCTTGTTACCTTCAGAACGAAACTCAGTCATGTCCCTCAAACGTGAGGGAGCTTTAGCAAAGACCCTCAGTTAAAAAGATCGTAGTCCCTCGACAACCCTTTCGAATGTTGCCTTTGGTAAACGATCTAGTCCCTTAACTAAAACTGCTAAAGCGTCTCTACGAGTTTCCTTCAATGATTGTATGATGACCCACTCTTGTCCCTTCGCATACAATGATAGGGCTTCATACTAACTAATGTTAGGGTAGCACTATCTAAAGAAGAAAGAAAAGAACGATAAAGACTTTGAGTAGGTAGATAGCTCGTAATCGCTTGCTCACAAACGAAACAAATAATTTTTTACACAAATACTTTCAAAAATATTTTCAAACAAACACTTTGTACATATTCTCGAGAATCATTACAAAGTTGCCTTACTACTTGAATTTTCAAAATATTTTCAAACATACACAAGCATAAAGCATTTTCAAAAAGTGAGCTAGTGATTAAGAGCCTGTAGATAACTACAGATGAAAAGGGTGCTAACACCTTCCCTTTTCATAACCTACCCTCTGAACTCAAAAACTGCGAAGTTCTTTCCTGTTCTTTTCACTCTTTCCTTATTGAATAAAATAAAAGTCGATAGAGACTCTTGCTATCCGCAACATTTGCGATAAAACGCAAAACCAAAAGTCAGTTCTCCCACCGTGTTATATAACTGGTGACTCTGTTGGGGAAATATACTAAAAAGAGGGGTTACCTTTAGAGTTAGATCACTCTAAATGATTTTCTTGTCTTCTTTGTATGCTTTACATTTGAGGGATTGTTTGGGTTTATTTTCTTGCAAAGATCCTACACCCGGATCTGGGGGCATTTTTGGTAAGTAACAATAGATCATGGAAACTATACGGTGTATACTGATATGGTTGAAGTTATGGCTATGTTAGTGCGACACATTGGTTGGTACTACTGTCTCTCGAGTCAGTCGGGGAGAATACTAGGTTGTCGCATGGTGTCATAAGCACTAACTGACTTTCAGAACCTTAATTGACCCAACTTAGTCATTAGAAGGTAGTGAGATAGTCAGATTTTATGCAGTCCGAAGTTGGTTGATACTCGATGCTACACTCATTGAGATTCGACTCTCAAGTTTTGTTTGGTGGAGAGTCAGTTACCGTGCTAAACAAAACCTATGGGAAAAATCAATGATATTGAGATCCCTAGAACCCGATTACTTCTTTAGGACAGGTTGAGCCAACTAAACTTCAAGAGGGTACTTACCTATGAACCCCATGCAAGGTTTAAACCTAAGGCTCTTGTGTGCTTTGTTTGTGTTCATTATCTGTTTAAACATGACATCATAACATCATATCATGACTAACCATTTCAAGGATCTAGGGGATTTATCATTGTTCTATGTTACAGGGTCATGGCTTCCAATCGTAGGAACACCATTTAAATCAACTTTGTAAGGATACCCTCCAAGATTGAGGAATTAGTATCAAAGGTTCCAGACAATTATCAATTCACCAAGATACATGGTCATCTACTTAGTTTGGTTACTACTGGTTTCCAGGAAGACATGATAAGTGTTTTGTTCCCGTTCTTTGATCTGAAGCATCACTGTTTTACCTTCCCGGATTATCAGTTGGTGCCTACAATGGAAGAATTCTCTAAGTTGTTCAAAGTGCCTATTCTCGATCACATACCCTTCACCAGTCTAGAGCAAGTTCTGAAACCTGAAGACATTGCAGTAGCCTTGCATATGAAACGATCGGACGTCCTATCTAACTGGGAAACAAGGAATGGAGTCAAGGTTTTTTCTCCTAAATTTCGGATATAGAAGGCTTAGGGGTTTCTAGATGCCATGAATATTCGTGCTTTTGAGGATATTTTGGTTTTGTTGATCTATGGTTTAGTATTGTTCCCTAATCGGGATCAATTCATAGATGTGAATGCCATCAAAATATTTCTCACCCATAATCATGTGCCTACTTTGCTTAGAGATGTCCTACATTCCCTCCACACTCGTACTATGAAGAATCTAGGAACTCTTATATGTTGCATACCTCTACTGTCCAGGTGGTTTATTTCGCACCTGCCCCGATCATTGATAAAGAACGAAAAAGGTTTGAGGTGGTCTCAAAGGTTGATGTCACTCACTCATGAAAATATCCATTAGTGTTCTTGATCTCAGGAAGATGCCACTATTATTGATCATTGTGGGGAATTCCCTAATGTACCAATCCTTGGTATAAGAGGGGCATTAGTTAAACCCTTCTCTAGCTCTACATCAATTTGGTTATGCTGAAGGGACGATCCTCATGATATGCTCATCCAGGGTATTATGTTCGACTATGAGAATGACCCTTAAAATTACCATCAAAGGTTTATACGCACATGGGGAACGGTCAACCAGATTGATAGCAAGACTTTGGGATACAAGAATTCCATTCCTCTAGAGCCTTACCTTAGATGAGTGCGGTCTCGTGCTCAAAATCTTAAAATGCCATATCCTGCTATCCTACCAGTGATCGTAGAGCCTGTTGTTGAAGGGGATGTTTCTCATACCGTTATTCATCCCGATATGCCTACTGACTTCAAAGAACTACAGAAGTCTTGGGTTCAGCTCAAGGAAGAAAGATATACCTTCGAGGTTCAGCTCTATGCTAGTGAGAAGAAAGTGCTGGAGCTGATGAAACAACTCCACGAAGAACAAAGACTTAATACATATGTCAACACAAAGAGGAAGCGTCCAATGGAGACTTTAATTCACATTTTGCTTCTTTGTAACTCTTTTTATTGGCACTATAAGCTTAGAAGGAAATTATAATTTGAGCTTGTTACTAAAATTTATTTTGTTTCCTTTTGTTTAAAACAAATTTAAATCCCGCAAAGGTCCTTGAAAACATTGCACTTGCATTTGCATATCATGCATATAATCACATAACTGGTACTTTCTAGAAAGGTTTTGTCATCTTCTTGCTGTTTATTTCAGTAAAAGATGGCACTCGAGCAAACTGTGAAAGAACTTCAAGCTCAGAATGCTCAGTTTCAGCAGATGTTCTTGGATTTAGATAAAGGTCAAGACGAAATGAAGATCCTCATCACAAATGGGAATAAGAAGAAGACTAAAAAGCCAACAATCTTTCTTAATATGGGCAGAAGATTCAAGGGTCCAATCAGAAGGGCTCTAGATTTTGAGGTCCCCCCAAATGAAGATGATAACCAAGAGAAATATGACGATAGTGTGAAAGCTGAATAGAATAACAACCTTGGTTCTGGCCAAGATTCTGATGAAGACTATTCTGCCGAACAATATCCTCTTGCTGATGTCAAATACAAGCAACTGGAAGATCAAATTAATGCTATGGAGATACAGAAAATGTTTGGGCTGGACTTTGAAGAGTTGGGTCTTATCTCAGGGGTTGTTATCCTTCACAAGTTCAAGGTTCCTACATTTTCAAAGTATGATGGTGTGTCCTGTCCAAAGCTTCATTTACGGTCTTATGTTCAAAAGATCCAACCCCATACTGTTGACAGAAAGTTATGAGTTCACTTCTTTCAAGAGAGTTTATCTGGGACACAACTCGAATGGTTCTATCAGCTGGAAGGAACCAACATCTGCACTTGGGAAGACCTGACTACTATTTTTTACAAGCAGTATCAATATAATGTTGACCTTGCACCAACTAGCATGCAATTACAAAATATGACCATGGGCTCGAATGAAGGGGTTAAAGAATATTCCCAGAAGCGGAGAGATCTGGCCAGAAGAGTGTAACCTCCTTTATCTCATAGGGAGCTGGTTGATATGTTCATGGGCATTTTAATGGGTTCTTTCTTTAACCATCTGATTGGAAGCTCTTCATCTGGTTTTACTGAGTTGATCCTCATCAGAGAACGTGTCGTAAGCGGTATTAAGAATGGAAAGATTCAAGTGGCTGCGTCTTCAAGTGTTGTAAACAAGACGTTCAACAATAATAAGGAAACAAATGTTGTTTATGACCATAAGGGTCGTGTTAGAAGTGACTGTAATAAGTCTGTGGGAGCGGTGTTAATTTCTAATCATGCACCTATTCAACAACAACAACAACAGGGCAACCAGTGTAGGTCAAATGCACCGAGAAGACAATTTACCAAGATCAGCATGCCCCTGTCCCAGGCATTACAATATTTACTGAAAGTGGAGCTGATTACATTAAAGGATCCTCCTCAAAATCCTAACACCTCCTCTCCTCACTATAATCCAAATGTGAAGTGTGCTTACCATTCCAATAGTCCTGGGCACGACACCAATAACTGCTGGGCCTTGAAAAACAAAATTTAGGATACGATTGACAACAAAGAGATTAAGTTTGATCCTCCGGAGACTCCGAATGTAATTACTGCACCGATGTCAAAGCATGACAAAAGCGTAAGTGCTATTGATGATGTTATTTATGTTGCTACTGTAAATGAATTGGTTATTCCCCTCCCAATTATCAAAGAGAATCTGTTGTAGGCCGGTTTATTTCTGGGATGTATTGAAAGATGTTACTGCTGCGCAACCCAACCTAATGGATGCAAGTTACTGAAGGAATGCATTCAACTCCTAATGGAAAATCACATAATTTTGGTTGAGAAGATTTCGTCTGCTGAGAACCCATTTCAAGATTTATCTCTAATTTCTGGAACTCCTATCAGGATCACTTCTAAAGGTCCTGTATGGATCACTGCCAATCCCAAAATTGCTCCTCTAATCATCACTACACCTGAACCTATTCCATATTCTTCGGATAAAGTTATTCCTTGGAACTATGGATCCGACGTCTACTACCATGGTGTCAAGCAAGAACTACCGATCACTAAAGATGAAGTTATTGAAGCTACTAATTCCAACATTGAAAATATTGTTGGGACCAGTAAGGTTACTAGAAGCGGAAGGTTTTTCTCCCCGGAAATCTCTCTGAAGACTGTTGTTACACTTGTTCGAGTTATTACTACTGAGTCAACACTAAGACTTGGGGCAAAGAGCAAATAACAAAGCCTGCCCAGACTGAGGCACCTAAGGAATTTGCAGCTGAAGACACCTCTAGGCAAGAGTTGGAAGAGGTATTAAAGATTATCTATAAAAGAGATTACAAGATTGTTGAACTGTTGGGGAAGACCCCATACAAAATCTCCATGTTATCCCTGTTACTGTGTTCTGAAGCTCATGCACAAGCTTTGGTGAAATTCTTGAAGTCCTCTCACGTGCCACAAGAGATTTCTGCCGATCAGTTTGAGAACTATGTTTCTATCTTAACGACTGACAATGGGTTAGGTTTTTCTGATGCCGACTTAAATCCTGAGGGAAGAAATCACAACAAGGTCTTGAATGTCTCCATTGAATGCAGGTACACTACTCTGGATCATGTATTAGTTGATACTGGCTCTTCATTGAATGTTCTATCGAAGGGTGCTCTTGACCGACTGGATTGTGAAGGGGTTGTACTGAAACCCAAAGATATTATAGTCCGAGCCTTTGACAGATCAAAGAGGATGGTACACGGAAAAGTGGATTTTCCGATCAAGGTAAGTTCGCAGGTCTTTGAATCTACCTTATATGTAATGGATATTTGGATAGCTTATTCTTTATAACTGGAACACCCCTGGATCCATGGGGCATGTGTTGTTACCCCAACCCTACAGTAGAAGCTGAAGTATTCCGTGCAGGGAAAGGTTGTTATAGTCTGTGGCGAAGAAGAGTATATGGTTAGCCACTTGAACTCATTCTTGTATGTAGAGATGGATGGAGAATTCATCGAGACTCCCTGTCAAACTTTTGAATTTATCCCTCCAACCGCTACTAAAGACATTTCTTCCATTCCCAAAGTTACCAGGGTTCCTCCTAGAATGGCTTCTTTGAAGGATGCTAGAGTTCTCGTAGAAGAAAGTGGTTGTACTACTTGGGGTCAGCTTCCTGACATTCCGTACAAATATGACAAGTTTGGTTTGGGTTTCACTGTAGAGTTTCAAAGGGCTATTCGTCGCGCTCGTGCTGGAAGACCATCATTCCGTGTCAGCAACAACAAAGTCAACATAATAGGAGATGCTGAAAGTGATTATGATCTTGACAGCTGAATCTTTCCTACCATAGGAAACAGGCTCAACAATTGGAGAACTCAAGACATTATTTCAATCTCCTTTAGTCAAGAGTAATAGTTACTTTCTGTTTTTATTGCTTTCAAAGTTTGGTTATGTAATCTTTTAAAACAATGACTTTAAGCCTTGTGTCTTACCTGGGGCATAATGGTTCGTTTATTAAGGGTTTTCATTTAATAAACATGTTTTCATTTAATAAAGCATTGGACGTTTTGCATTCAAATTTTGTACTCTCTGTCTTTATTTTTACTTTTATAACTTTTAAATAGTTATGTGTTGTTACACACACCCATACAATACATTGCAGATCCACATCCACTATGGATCCCGTTGATAACGACTCTGCTATTGCCACTTATGACTTTGAAAATCTGATCTACCAAGTTGAGGAAGAAGGTGAGAAAGATTATGAAATACCTGGAGAACTTGCCATACTATTAGTACAAGAGGAAAAGGCTATTCAACCACATGAAGAGCCAGTTGAGGTTGTAAAATTGGGTTCTGAAACATATAGGAAAGAAGTCAAGATAAGCGTCAACCTAAAGGACGATGTCAAGAACAGGTTAATTCAGATGTTGCATGACTATGTTGAGATTTTTGCTTGGTCATACGAAGACATGCCAGGGCTAGATACTGATATTGTGGTTCACCTTCTGCCGTTGAAAGAGGGTTGTTCTCCAATAAAGAAAAAAGTTTGTCGTATGCATCCTAGGATGTCAAAGAAGATCAAGGCCGAGGTTATGAAGCAACTCAATGCAGGTTTCTTAGCAGTCACATCATATCCCCAGTGGGTTGCAAACGTGGTTCTGGTACCAAAGAAAGACGACAAGATACGTATGTGTGTAGACTACAGGGATCTGAACCGGGCGAGCCCCAAAGATGACTTCCCACTTCCATATATTGATGTTCTGGTTGACAACACTACTCAACACAAGGTATTCTCCTTCATGGATGGTTTCTCAGGTTATAATCAGATCAAAATGGCACTTAAAGACATGGAGAAAACAACCTTCGTCATACAGTGAGGCACTTTCTATTACAAGGTTATGCCTTTTGTGTTAAAGAACGTTGTTGCCATATATCAGCGTGCCATTGTAGCTTTATTCCATGACATGATTAACCACAAGATAGAGGTCTATGTCGATGATATGATAGCCAGATTGCAGACTGAAGAAAAGCATCTTGACCATCTACATAAGTTGTTTGAGAGACTGAAGAGGTACAAGCTGATATTGAATTCGAACATATGCACATTTGGGGTTAGGTCCGGTAAACTCCTGGGTTTCGTTGTCAGCGGTAAAGGTTTTGAAGTTGATCTCGCCAAGGTAAAAGTTGTTCAAGAAATGCCGGCTCCTGTACTAAGAAGGAAGTCAGAGGTTTCTTGGGACGACTGAATTATATTGCTAGATTCATTTCTCATCTGACCGCTACTTGTAAGCCGATCTTCAAGTTGCTGAAGAAAGACCAGGTAGTAAAATGGAATGAAGATTTCCAGACAACCTTTGACAAGATCAAGGAGTACCTACAAGAACCTCCAATTCGGATGCCACTATTTGAAGGAAGACCTCTGATTATGTACCTAACAGTGTTAGAGAACTTTATGGGGTGTGTACTGAGCCAACATTACGAGTCTAGTCGAAAAGAGCATGCAATATACTACCTTATCAAAAAGTTTACGTACTTTGAAACAAGATACTCACTGCTCGAGAAAACTTGTTGCACTTTGGCATGGGCTTCTCGCCGACTAAGACAGTGTATGTTGACCCATACTACTTTTTTGATCTCTAAAATGGATCCAATCAAATACATATTCGAGAAACCAACTCTCTCCGGAAGGATATCCCGATGGAAAATGGTCTTAACAGAATACGACATTCAGTACACCACTCAGAAGTCAATCAAAGGAAGTATATCGGCAAACCACTTGGCTCATCAAGCTGTAGACGGTTATCAGTCTATGAACTTTGAGTTCCCAGACAAGAACATTATGCTAGTTACAGATTATAAAGAACCTGGACCGTATGAAGGACCTGAGCCAAAATCCTGATGGACTATGGTTTTCAATAGAGCTTCTAACGCACTTGGCAATGAAATCCGTGCTATAATTATCTCTCCCAAGGGTTACCACACGCCCTTTAACGCCAGATTATGCTTTGACTATACCAAGAACATGGCCGAATACGAAGCATGCATCATGGGTATCGAAGCTACTATTGACCTAAGAATCAAGTTCTGGAATTTATATGGGGACTCAGCCCTAGTGATCAGTCAAATCAATGGAAAATGGGATACTAAGCATCCGAATCTCATTCCTTATCGGGAGCATATATTGAAACTAATTCCGTACTTATAGAAGATTACTTTTGAGCATATCCCACGAGAAGAAAATTAGTTGGAAGATGCATTGGCTTCCATGTCATCTATGTTCAAAGTCAGATGGGACAATGAGCCTTCTCTAATTACTATCGAAATACTAGACGAAACGGCACACTGTTACAAAGTTGATACTGACGGAGTAAAAAAGAAGCATTGGTTTTATGAGGTGAAGAGATATCTCGAGGCCCAAGAGTATCCTGAAGGAGCATCTATCAATGACAAGAAATTCCTACATGGGTTCTCTACCAAGTTCTTCCTGAGTAATGGAATTTTGTACAAGCGCAACCACTATTCGAATTTGCTTCATTGTATGGACAAGAAGGAAGCGGAGAAAATTATGGAAGATATGTACAAAGGCATCTTCGGTACTCATTTCAGTGGACATATGATGGCTAAGAAAATTCTGAGAGCGGGATACTATTGGTCGACCATGGAAACTGACTATCATCACCACTCAAGAACTTGTCACAAATGCCAAATTTACGTTGACAAAGTACATGTGTGTGATACAGTGGCAGAACTGACTATTATACTGGTTTGCATTTTGTATTCGCAAATGTGCGGTAAGCAAGAGTCGCCCCCGACTTTTCTTTTATCCAACAAAGGAAAGGGTGAAAAGAACAGAAAAATACCTTTTTCGAGAGTTTTCCGAGTAAGGGGGGTAGATTATGGAAAGGGAAGGTGTTAGCACCCTTTCCATCCGTAGTTTTCTACGGGCTCTTAGAGGTCTGCTCATTTTAAAATACCTTTGTGCTTTATGTGTTTGAAAATGTTTTGAAAATTCTTTAGTGCGGCGATTTGCTTTGTGTTTAACTCTTGTATCAGTCCTCAAGAGTGTTAACAAAGAAAATATTTTGAAAATTGTCTTTTTATAATGTTTTTGTGTAGGTGCAAAAAGTTGTTTTGAGCAAACTTCTAACAGCTATCTACTTTTATACTCGAAAAAGGTTTGTTCTTTTCCTCATATCCTTTAGACAGTGTTATCCTACTATTAGTGAGTAGGTAGCCCCATACTTGGATGTTTGAGGGACAATCGAAGGGACGTTTACAGTCATAAAGGCAACATGTAGAGACACTTTAGCAATTTTGTTTAGGGACTGGATCATTTACCGAAAGGCAACTGTAGGGTCATCGAGGGACTATGATCTTTTTGATTTATGGGTCTTTGCTAAAGTGTCCCCATTTCGAGGGACATGACTGTTTTTCCGAAGGCAACCGAATTGGGAGATACCCTAGGGGTGAGTATGTGCAAGTGTGTTGAGATTCAGTTATTTTTATCTTTTTGTTAGGTTAGATAACATTTTAATTTACCGTCTTTCCATGCAAGCCTATTTACTAACAGTAATATAGTAAAATAATAAAGCAATAAATGTGCGGAAAATAAAATGCAGAAAAATAAATCCTAAGTTATTACACGGCTTTGGGAGAGATACATTATAAGTGTAAGAAAATAAAGTGCATAATTTTAAACCTAGACTATTACATCCCAATATCAGTTACATTATTTATATAAAATGCAAGAATAAAAATAACGCGCGCGAAATAAATATTACGTCTAAAAAACCTAAGAACTATTAAATAAAATTCTTTTTGTTGTTTTTGTTATTAAAAGAAATTAAATTAAAAAAATCCTAAGTCCATTTAATTTTAAGAAAGATGTTAAAATTATTAATTGATTTGTTTACAAAATTAATTTGACTAATAAAACACTAACCTACTTTTTTTTGTGATTTTTGATTTAAAGTTAATTTAAATGATAAAAAATTCAAATAAAGAAAAGAACAAAAGCAAAATAAGAATACAAAGGGGCATCCTTCGATCAGGGAGAAAAGAAGGGTTTTTCGATCTATAGGGGAATCTGCCTTTTGAACCAGGCAGTAGACTCCTTCGATTCACCCTTCTTTTGCTTCCTTTCGATTGAGTTTAAGAGTTGGTGTGAGCAACCTTTGATTGCCACCTTTTCTGTTTCCTTCGATTGGCCTATGAAGCAATATAGACCTGCAGAGCAGCATGAGTGTAGGTCCTTCATTCACACCTTTTTTTGTATTTCATTTGAGTTTGTACAGGTTAGTCCCAACATATATTTGGACAAGAAAAGCAAACAAACCAAAAAGTACATAAACGAAGAAAATAAATAAAAGGCCATTTACATGTTATGCTGAAACGAAAGATGCAAGGTCAAGAGGACTTACCTTGCTTGAAACTAGAACTTGTGTGTAGATTGGAGTTGTTAGATGCTTCGATTTGACATTCCTGGGCATGGAGACACTTGCTTAGGAGCTGGTGCCAACTCCTGGATGTTTTCGGGAGCAAGAATCTAGTATTTGTTTGGGTTGAAGGTTCCTACAAAAAAAGTGCTTCGATTGGGACACTATTGGGATTTTTTTGAGTAATGTGGCAGCAGGATCTGTTTGTGTGCGAAAAAATGTATATCTCTATGATACAGTATCTGTCTTGTATTTATAGGAGGTGGAGGAGACAAGGAAATGGGAAAAAGGATCATGGCATTAAAGACCAACAATTAAACATGGTATTGAAAATAGAATCAGGCAAATTAAAAGATTGCCATTTTGAGATATATCATGCCATTTTGGAATTCTTAGTGAATCTGGACAAGTCAACTTGGCGCCTTGTTAGAATTTGAAAATATTCAAAGTTTACCTCTCCAAAGCCCCTTCGACCAGCCCTTGTTCCCTTCAATGGTTCTGAGTTCTGATTCAAATTATTCAGAACTTCCCTTATCAGTACATTTTAGATGAAGACATCTCTACACTAATATTCCATTCGAAGGATACTCTGCCTTGGTATTCCAATCGAAGGACACTTTATTCTGATGTTCCAATCGAAGGAAGCTATGATGTTCCAATCGAAGGAAGCTATGATGCTCCAATCAAAGGAAGCTCTGATGCTCTAATCGAAGGAAGCTCTAATGCTCCAATCGAAGGAAGCTCTGATTCTCCAATCGAAGGAAGCTTTGATACTCCAATCGAAGGAAGCTATAATGCTCCAATCGAAGGAAGCTCTGATGCTCCAATCGAAGGACATTTCATTCATCTTCAAATTTTACTTTCCTCGAGCAGATGTTTGCAACCACCCATGTAAAAGAAAAATTTGAAAGAAAATGAGAGGGCAAATTTTGGGGTACAACAATGTACCTCTGGTTCCTCTGAATGTCTTGAATGCCCTATGGCCATTTTCAATGTGGGGCATTGATATGATTGGATAGATCAAGCCTACCACTTCTAACGAACATCATTTCATCCTCGTTGCCATTGATTAATTTACGAAGTGGGTTGAAGCAGCTTTGTTTGTCTTTGTTACCAATAATGTGGTGGCTCGGTTCATCAAGCATAACCTTATCTGTCAATATGTCATCCCCAAGAGATCTATCACGAATAGTGGTACTAATCTTAACAACACTATGATCACAAAAATCTGCACACAGCTCAAGATCAAGCACCACAATTCTTCTCCGTATCGACTGAAGATTAATGGCGTAGTGGAAGCCACCAATAAGAACATTAAGAAGATTATACAAAAGATGACAGTGACATATAAATATTGGCATGAGATGTTACCATTTGCTCTTCATGACTATCACACTTCAGCATGGACATCAACTGGGGCAACTCTATTCTCTCTAGTCTACGGTTTGGAAGTAGTCCTACCTGTCGAAGTTCAGATTCCTTCCCTGAGAATTATGAAAGATACAGATTTAGACGAAGATGAATGGATTCAGACTAGGATGGACCAGTTAAATTTGATTGACGAGAAGAGGCTTGCGGCTGTTTATCACGGTCAAATGTATCCGAAGTGTATGATTAAGCGTTCAATAATAAAATCAAACATCGGGTATATCAGGCTGGATACTTGGTAATAAAGTGTTATATCCTACCACAAGGTGATCCCAGGGGCAAATGAACTCCCACGTAAAAAGGGCCATTTGTAACCAAGAAGATCTTTTCTGGCGGTGCTATAATACTGACCACCATTGACGGTGATGATTTTACGCACCCTGTGAATGTGGACATAGTCAAAAGATACTATGCATAAAAGTGACCCGCTAGGTTGACTAGCCTAGGCAAAAATAAGGGCATCCCGGCGAACCAAAAGGGTTCGGGCAAAAATTTGGGATATATATTGTAATACGGTGGGAGAACTGACTTGTTATGCATTTTATCACAAATGTTGCGAATAGAAAGAGTCACCACTAATTTTCTTTTATCCAATAAGGAAAGGGTGAAAAAAATAGAAAAGACCTTTGAGATTTTTGAGTTCGAGGGGTAGGTTATGAAAAGGGAAGGTGTTAGCACCCTTTTCATCCGTATTTATCTACGGGCTCTTAATCTCTAGCTCACTTTTGAAAAATTGTTTTTTTGTGTAAGTGTTTTGAAAAGCCAAAGTACAACTAACTTTGTAATAATTCTTGTATCAGTTAAGAATGCGTACAAAGTGTTTGTTTTTGAAAATATTTCAGAAAAGTGTTTTGTGTGAAAAAATGTTTCGAAAAGTGTGAACAAGCAATTACGAGCGATCTACCTACTCAAAGATCTTTTATGTTATTTTGCTCCTCCTTTAGATAGTGTTATCCTGCCATTAGTTAGTAGGAAGCCCTATCCATAAGAAGTGAAGGGACGGGAGAGGGTCATCATTATGGTCATAGAAGGAAACTTATAGGGATACCTTAGCAATTCAAAGGGATTGTCATCGTATATTCATACGCATCATTGAGGGACAAGATAATTTCTCGTAGGCAACTCGAGGGACATCGTGGGACTATGATCTTTATGATGATTTTAACCGAGGGTCTTTGCTAAGGATATCCCTACGTTCGAGGGACATGACCATGTTTCCAAAGGCAACAAGTGAGGTGACCCTAGAGGTGCGTGTGTGAAGAGTGATTCAATTCAGTTTATTTATCTTGATTAGGGTTATCTAAGGTTTCGTTGTAGATCTATGCCATACAATCCTATTAAACTAAACAGTAATAGTAATAATAAAGCAGCAAAGTGCGGGAAATGAAAATCTACGTTGTTACAAGACTTCGGGAGTGGGGGTACAACCAATAAAATTGGGGGGAAAATAAAGTAAAAAAGCCCTAATTTAAACTATTACAAATCGTAGCAGTTACATAATTGGAAGGAAAAAAACTAATGCAAAAGTAATAAAGCACGCGAAGCGGTAAAAAGAAAAAAATGGAAAAATCGTTGTGATTGTATGATGAATTTTTTTTGATAATCAACCTAAAGTCTAATTGATTTTTATTGATTAAAAAATGTTAGGTAATTAAATTAAGCAAACCCTAAAATCTAGGTTGATTTTAATTTAATTGAGAAAATCTAAAAAATCAAATTTGGATTGATTAAATAAAACATAAAATTAAATTAAATTGATTAAATTAAAAAAACCTAAAATTAAATTAGGGTTAAATAAAAAAACCTAAAACCTAAAATAGGTTTTATTAAAAATGTTTTGAAAAAAAAGGATTTAAAGAAAAAGGGTGAAAAATAGTGAGAAAAATAGAAAATAACCAAAAGAGTATGGGTGGGTGTTGAACCCACGCCCTCAAGCATTCTCCACACATAGCTTAGCACAAGGCCAAGATGTTGGTGGTGTCAAGATAACAGGTTTAATGCATTATATTATAACCCTGCAAAAATAATGAAAATATGAAAATTTTGGCAAAACCAGGGATTGAACCCGTGACCAGGGAGAGGAGGGACTTAGCGCCCGCGCTCCTGTCACTGGGGTGGCTATTTATCCGTTTGTATAATTTAATAAATAAATATATATTATACGCCTGATTGTATTGACCGGAGAGGCGCTGGAGCCCTAGCTCTGGTCGTCTTCTCAGGTTGCCCTCTTTTATTCAACCTGCGAAATAAGCAATATTAGTAATCAAAACATCCTACCACCCTAAATCGAGGGCTGTGAATCCAATGGCAAGATTATTTTGGTCTAAAAACCCATAATTTTTGAGTTATAAAGCAAATAGGCCGGATCAGTGCAAACATAGGACTCTACGATTCTGACTGCATGGGATCACAATGATGACCCAAACTTGTACTAGTGAAACTCGGGAATGCATTAGTAGTGTTAATACATGTTAAAGCAAGCAAAAAATAAAGATATGAATATTATGCATATTATGAAGCTGGCAATGCCATGTAATGCAATTTCACACATTTTGGACCATCCAATTTGGTTCAATCTTACTCTATATGCTTGCTGCAAGAGAATGAATGGAGGTTTTATAGTGAAAGGGCTTGTAAGTAGGGTTTTGAAATTCTAGGGTTCTTGAAATTTTTTGGAAATTTTGACAAGTTTGAGAGGCAAGGTATTTCGTGTCCTCTTGTATGAGAATTGCTGAGATTATATAGGGGAAATTAGGTTAAAGTCATGTGGTCTTGGACCTTGTAGAAGAATATATAGTTTTATGTTATTTATTTTTCATTATTTAATGAATAAATCAAAAAATAATTAAAATAAAAATAGGTCATGGGGTGGAAGAACAATATTTGAGGTGTATGAGGGGTATAAAGCACGTTTGAACTTTTAAACAATGGCCCAATAACCCAAAATAACAAGCTTGCTCACTTTGACCTTCATGCATTTGCTCAAAATTTACCAACTTGAAATGGTCATAATTCTCTCAATTTTAATCTTTTCAAGGTGATATTTGACGTTTTAGAAAGCTCAAGATGTCCTCTACAACCTCTATGTTGATAATTGTTTCTTTTGAAGAATTTATCTTGATGTAAGTTGCCTTGACAAAAAGTATCTTTTTGTTGACTTTTTTAAATAACCTGTAATGTATTGGCTTATATCTCTCAAATGATGCATTTTTTGGACTTCAGCTTAGAGAGAAAAAGTTGTATAGAATTTAATTCCCTTCAAAATGAGTTTTGGTTATGGAAAAGTTGATGAAGCATGTGAAAGTTATGCTTGGTCAAAGTTCAGTTGACTTCTCATAAGGAAACCCTAATGTAGCAACTTTTGACTTTTGATGATTTGAGAGTTTTCCTTGATAAATCATGATCAAACATTGATCAAATGATGAATATGACTCCAAAATTTTGATGTTGACCAAAAATCTTGAGGTTTGATTGTATGTTGACCCCATTCGGCTTTTTGTTCAATACAGTTGGTTTTCAGTCATATGAGCAATTGATTGAGCAAACTTGTGATGCAAGGCATGAAACTTAGTATGAGAATTCCTAGGGACATATAAGAAACCATGAAAACCACTTGAGACCTTGGAAACCCAATATTCCTTGAGAAATACAAAACCCTAATTGTAAGTCCATTGCTTAGGAGGAGAATTTTTCTGATCAATTCTTTAGCAACCTTGAGCATTTGAGAACCCCAGGAGAATGTCTTGAAGAAAAATGGGAGGGAAAATTTTGGGGTACAATAGCTGCCCCTGTTCAACCTTCTTAAACCTAAAGAGTTACATTGGCATGTCCGTCATTCGTGACTTAAAGGTATAAGAGGATTGAACACTTAATTACCTAGAAATTTGCACTCGCATGTGCAGGAGGTAACGCTATTGATTGATAATATTGCTTAAATGGGCTTAAAGATGCCATTCAGAGAAGTGGCAGAATGTCATCGCAGATGGTCTTAAAGATTCCATTTGAAGTAACTGTCGATAGGAGTACCAGAATGAGTCTATGCTCGAGTTGATCTGATGGAAATGCTTTTCAGAATGAAGATCTGAAGGAAACTGTTTGTCATGTAGATAGTCGCCCCGTCCTGTTTTGGGAATTAATCTATAATCAGTTTTTGTTGGTAAACTCATCCTGTTTCGGGAATTCATACCACCTAGTGATCAAGATATTCACCTCTTCTTGTTTTTGGAATTGATCTTCATTTGCCCATAAAGATAGCAAGATAGTTCCCCCATCATGTTTCGGGAGTTAATCTTTGCTCGGTTGTATAGATAGTTTCCCCGTCCTGTTTAGGGAGTTAATCCTCAACTTGTTCATATAGATAGTCGCCCCTCCTGTTTCGGGAACTGATCTATATTTTGTTTCCATAGATAATTGGCGTGTCTTGTTTCAAGAATTAATTTATGTCTGGTCATCCAAATAGTTTCCCTGTCTTGTTTCAGGAATTAATCTGTGGCCTGTTTATAAATATATAAAGATAGTTTCCCCTTCCTATTTCGGGAGTTAATCTTCAACATGTTCATGTAGATAGTCGCCCCGTCCTTTTTCGGGAATTGATCTATAATTTGTGTCCACAGATAGTTTCCATGTCTTGTTTCAGGAATTCATTTGTGTATGCTCATCCAGATAGTTGCCATGTCTTGTTTCAGGAATTAACCTGTGACCTGCTTTTTATTGGCCGTAGAGATAGTTTACTTTTCTTGTTTTGGGAATTAATCTCCGACCTGGTCACATAGATAGCTTCCCCGTCTTGTTTCGGGAATTAATCTTGGACCTGTTTGAGAATTGTTGATGATATTCGTCTATTTGTAGATTTTACCTGAAAAGATAAAGATTTAGTTGTATGCAATGTCATGATGTATGAAATGCATGGCTTAATGATGTTCTCAAAGTAAATGAGAGTGTGTTATATATGTTTCATATGCATATGCTATGACATGTATGAACGTGAGATATCGTTGAAGCATATTGGTAGCTCTGTATAACATTTCTGACTGAGGAAAATAAATCCCTGATTGTTACTGGGGATGAAGAATATGTGTAATCTTCAATCATGTCTAGAATGTTTCCGCTGGGAATTCCTACTTGCTATTTGAGAAACTGCGATGGGGAGTTTGACTTCTGTTTAGGGAGAAGAGTTCAGGCACATCAGTCATTTGTCGCTCTACTGGGGGATTTAATTCTTATGTACCCTAACTTGGGATAAAAGAGATGGATAACCTTCTAGGATGTTGTCTGACTGATTTTTTGATATGGACGTCAACTCGTCTGGGGAGGATAAGATTAACTGATATCTGGTATGATTTCAGGTTCTGTAGCAACTCTCTGGGGATGGAAATATGGACTACCCTTTGCTGGAGAGAGAAATTTTGTCGGTGATTTGTAGTAGTTAGAGTGATAGACTCCAGTTGGGGAAACTGAATTCCGCTGGGGAAATAAATCCTGCTGGAGAAATACTCTGCTGAGGAATATTTTGCAGGGGATTTGTACAGTGTTGGAGAAATAAACTCAATTGAGGAATAGAATTTCCATAAACTATACTGATGTCATAATCTCTACAAGGATTGGGACTCCATAAGTTAGCGACATTGTTGGGGAAAAGATCATACTCCTTTGTCCGCTAGGGGGATCTGCTGGTGACTATGATTAGGATATTTCAGACATGCGAGGAATATATCTTTGTTAAATATGATCTTGTGAAGATGACTCTACAGGGGATAATCTTATGGGAACTGCTTTGTGGGGAGACTTCACTGGGGATTATTCTGTGGGTATTTACGGACGACTTGAACGTTATCCCAACTCCTAGAGTCTAGAGCAAATGCTTATTCCTGTTTTTATGCTTATATTTGTTAATAGTAATCATATTCATATGCATATGTTCATTCAATTCAATCATTGGACGTTTTTGCAAACAAAACAGAAAAAGTAAAACAAGATATGAATTTTGACACTGTGTTTATATTAATAGTTTTCCTATAAATAGACGATTGTTGTACAAAAGACAGAAATCCTAGTAAGAGGACATCGTCATGAAATGAAAAGAGTACAAAGTGAAAACAAAATATATAGCTATGCATAAATGATCTCGTCAGGTTTCAACTCTGCTATTGCCCCTATGTCTTTGAGCATCTCATCCATTACTTTTGGAAGGAGTTGATTGAATTGATCTGCACCATTCAAACTTGACGTTGGTAATAAAGTTGATTGTGAGTGATCCAATGGGACATAGTCATATGCTTTAATCCCTAACTTTTTCCTGGATCTCCCTTTCGGGTTTTAAGTCCATCGGGATACCCTTTTTTGCCCAAGCCGCCTTTTTAGGTTTTCGACTTGCCCGATGTACAGTCTTTTATCTATATCCCTAATTTTTTCCTGGACCCTTTTGGTTCGCCGGGATGCCCTTATTTTTTCCTAGGCCAGACAACCTAGCAAGTCGTTTTTTATGCGTAGTATCTCTTGACTAAGTCCGCGTTCACAGGGTACGAAAAATATTCACCGTCCATGGTGGTAAGTATCATAGCGCCGCTCTAAAATATCTTCCTGATTACAAATGGCCCTTGCGGTGGGATAATGCGCTTTATTACCAAGTCAACAACCTGATATACCCGATGCTTGATCCTCTTGTTGAAAGCTTTAATCATACATTATTGGTACATCTTACCATGAAAAACAACCACAAGCCTTTTCGCGTCAATCAAATTCAACTGGTCCAACCTAGTATGAATCCATTCATCTTCGTCTAAATCTGCATCTTTCATAATTCTCAGGGAAGGAATCTGAACTTCGACAGGTAGGACAACCTCCATACCATAGACCAGAGAGAATGAGGTTTCCCTAGTTGATGTTCGAGATGAAGTGTGATATCCATGAAGAGCAAATGGTAACATCTCATGCCAATCTTTATACATCACCTTCATCTTCTGTATAATCTTCTTAATGTTCTTGTTAGCGGCTTCCACTGTGCCATTCATCTTTGTATTGATACAGAGAAGAATTGTGGTGTTTGATCTTGAACTGCGTGCAAAGTTCCGTGGTCATGGTGTTGTTGAGATTGGTACCATTGTATATTATGATCCTCTCGTGGATTCCATACCTCAGATAAGATTGTGCTTAATGAATTGGGCAACAACGTTCTTGGTAACGGAGGCGAATGAGGTTGCTTCAACCCACTTTGTGAAGTTATCAATGGCGACAAGGATGAAGTGGTGTCCGTTGGAAGAAGTAGGCTTGATCTCTCCAATCATATCAATTCCCCACATTACAAATGTCCAAGGAGCAGTTAAGACATTCAAAGGTAATGGAGGCACATGTACTTTGTCAGCATAGATCTGGCACTTGTGAGAAGTTCTTGAGTGGTGATGGCAGTCAGTTTCCATAGTCGACTAATAGTAACCCGCTCTCATAATCTTCTTATCCATAGTATGTCGACTGGAATAAGTACCAAAAATACCTTCGTGCATATCTTCTATAATCTTCTTCACCTCTTTCTTGTCCATACAACGAAGCTAAGTCAAATCATGATTGCATTTGTACAGAATTCCATTACTCAGGAAGAACTTAGCAGAGAACCTCTGTAGGAATTTCTTGTCATTGATATATGCTCCTTCAGGATACTCTTGAGCCTCAAGATATCTTTTCACTTCATGAAACCAAGGCTTCTCTTCTACTCCGTCAATGTCAACTTCGTAGCAGTATGCGGGTTCATCTAGCCTCTCAATAGTAATTTTGGTAGCCTCATTGTTCCATCTGACTTTAAACATAGACGACATGTTTTCTAATTCTTCTTCCAAGTGATTCTCATCTCTTGGGATATGCTCAAAAGTGATCTCCTCGAAGTACGGGATTAAGGTAAGCACATGCTCCCTATAAGGAATGAGATTCAGGTGCTTCGTATCCTATTCTCTCTTAATTTAACTGATTACCAGGGCTGAGTCCCCTTATACACTCAATAACTTGATCCTCAAATCAATAGCATCTCTAATGCCCATGATGCACGCTTCATATTCAGCCATGTTGTTGGTATAGTCAAAGCATAATTTGGCGGTGAAGGGCATATGGAAACCCTAAGGAGAGATAATTACAACACCAATTCCATTTCCAAGTGCATTAGAGGCTCCATCGAAAACCATAGTCCATCGGGATCCTGTCTCAGGTCTTTCATATGGTCCAGGTTCTTCACAATTTGTAACTAGCATAATGTTCTCATCCGGGAATTCTAAGTTCATCGGCTGGTAGTTGTCTACAGCTTGATGAGCCAAATAATCTACCAGTAAACTTCCTTTGATTTCCTTTTGAGTGGTGTACTGAATTTCATATTCTGAAGACCATTTGCCATCGGGCTATCCTTCCGGAGAGAGTTTCCTTCTCGAATATGTACTTGATGGGATCCATTTTAGAGATCAACAAGGTAGTATGAGTCAACATATACTGTCTTAGTCGGCGAGTAGCCCATGCCAAAGCGCAACAAGTTTTCTCAAGCAGTGAGTATCTTGTTTCACAGTCGGTAAACTTTTTTCTAAGGTAGTATATTGCATGCTCTTTTCGACCAGACTCGTCATCCTGGCCCAGTACACACCCCCATTGAATTCTCTAGCACTGTTAGATACATGATTAGAGGTCTTCCTTAATTGGAGGCATCAAAATTGGAGGTTCTTGTAGGTATTACTTGATTTTGTCAAAGGCTATCTGACAATATTCATTCCATTTTACTACCTGATCTTTCTTCAGAAACTTGAAGATCGGCTCATAAGTAGCAGTCAAATGAGAAATAAATCGGGAAATATAATTCAGTCTTCCCAAGAAACCTCTGACTTCCTTCTCAGTACGGGGAGTGGGCATTTCTTGAATAGCTTTGACTTTAGCGGGATCAACTTCAATACCTTTACCGCTGACAACAAAACCCAGGATTTTACCGGATCTCACCCCAAAGGTGCACTTGTTTGGATTCAATCTCAGCTTGTACATTTTCAGCCTCTCAAACAACTTATGTAGATTGTCCAGATGCTCTTCTTCAGTCTATGATCTGGCTAACATATCATTAATGTAGACCTCTATCTCGTGATGAATCAGGTCATGGAACAAAGCTACCATAACACGTTGATAAGTTGCGCCAGTGTTCTTCAACCCAAAAGGCATAACCTTGTAGCGGAAAGTGCCCTATTGTGTAACAAAAGTAGTCTTTTCCATGTCTTTGGGTGCCATCTTGATCTGATTATGACCTGAGAAACCATCCATGAAGGATAATGCCTTGTGTTGAGCGATGTTGTTGACCAAAACATCAATATATGGAAGTGGGAAGTCATCTTTATGGATTGCCCTGTTCATATCCCTGTAATCTATACACATATGCACCTTGCCATCTTTCTTAGGTACCAGTACCACATTTTCAATCCATTGAGGATAGGATGTAACTGTTAAGAACCCTGCGTTGAATTGTTTCATAACCTCAGCCTTGACCTTTTCTGACATCTCGGGATGCATGCAACGAATATTATGCTTTATCGGAGCACAACCCTCTTTCATTGGAAGACGGTGAACCATGATATCAGTATCGAGTCCTGGCATGTCTTCGTATGACCAAGCAAAGATCTCAACATATTCATGCAACATCTGGATCAACTTGTTCTTGACACTGACCTCTAAGTTGGCACCTATCTTGACCTATTTCCTGTCTGTCTCAATACCCAGATTTACAACTTCAATTGGCTCTTCATGCAGTTGTATAGCCTTTTTCTCTTGCATTAATAGTATGGCAAGTTCTCCCGGTATTTCACAATCTTCCTCACCTTCATCCTCGGCTTGGTAGATCGTATTTTCAAAGCCATAAGTGGCAATATCAAAGTCATTATTAACGAGATCCATAGTGGATGTGGATCTGCAATGTATTGTATGGGTGTGTGTCAGAACACATAGCTATTTAAAAATGGTAAAAGTAAAAAGAAAGACAAAGAACACAAAATTTGAATGCAAAACATCCAATGCTTTATTAAATGAAAATATGTTTATGAAATGACAACCCTTAACAAACGACCGTTGTGCCTCGGTTAAGGAATAAGGCTTAAAGTCATTGTTTAAATATTACAAAGCCAAAATTTGAAAGCAATAAAAACAAAAATGTAGCTATTACTCATGACTAAAGGAGATAGAGATAATGTCTTCCACCTTCCAGTTGTTGAGTGTTATACGGTGGGAGAATTGACTTGAGGTTTTGCATTTGTTTTTGCAAATGTTGCGGTTTAGCAAGAGTCGCCACCGACTTTTATTTTATCCAAAAGGAAAGGTAAAAAAGAACAGGAAAGACCTTTGAGATTGTTTTTGGGTTCGGGGGGTAGATTATGAAAAGGGAAGGTGCTAGCACCCTTTTCATCCATGGTTTCCCATGGGCTCTTAGTTACTTGTTTTAGATCACTTGCTTTGCTTTGACAATTGTTTGAAATGGTGCTTTGTGTGGTTTTAAAAGTATTTTGAAAAGAGGCCTTTGTCTAGGCAATCTTTGTAATGATTCTTGTTTGTAAGAATGTATACAAATATGTTTGTCTTTTGAAAAATGTTTCAATGTTTTGAAAGTTGTTTGGAGATGTTTTTGAAATGTGTGTGTTTGTTTTTGAAAATAGCAAGGATTGTTTTGCAAAGATCAAGTAACTAGAAGCATCTCTACCTACTCAAAAGTCTTTCTTGTACGTTTTTATTCCTTTGACATTGTTAACCTACCATTGTTTTGGTAGACATCCCTATATTTGGATGTTAAACGGGACGACGTGGGTCATCGTATGGCCATGATAGCAATATTGCCTAGTATCTTTAGCAATTTTTGAGGGACTAAGATCATTTGTTTTAGGCAACCAAGATAGCATCATCGAGGGACTATGATCTTTTTGTTTTGTTTTGTTTTGCCAAGATACCTAGCATGCATACCATGGCCATGTTTTAAGGCAACCAAGTGGGTGAAACCCTAGAGGTGTTTGTGTGCAAGGTGTTGTCATTTTTCATGCATTTTTGTCTTTTATTAGGTCATGCTATTTGTTTGATTTTTTTGTCTTATCATACAAACCCTAGTTTACTAACATGTATATAATGCGATAAATTGCGTAATGTAAATCTAAACTATTACAACAATATTATAGGAAGGGGGATACAAGTTTTTGAATGAGGATATTTGCACAAAATAAAACCCTAGTTTACTATTACAACCCAATTGAATTTATTGTACAATAAATAAATAAAAAATTATTTAAATATGCAATAAAATGTAAATATGCAAAAATGTTTTTTGTATTTGTTTTAAGTATGAGAAAATAAATTATCTAAGTCCTAAAAATAAGAAAAAAAATAATATTATTATTTTTGAAAGGGGAAACCCTAGTTTTTGATTTAATAGAAAATATGTTCTATATCTATTTTATTCATATTTTTTGTTTAAGAAAAATAATAATATTATGTACAAATATTTAAAAATTAAATATGTATGACAGATAAATATTTAAGATGTATAAAATAATAAAATAAAAAAATATTTAAGTATTTTTATTATTTACAAGTTTATTTAAGATAATAAAACCTAATAAACTATTTTTATGCCAAAAATAAATAAATAAAATGCAAAAAATTAAGAAAATATTTTTGGGATTTTTAATGTTCAGAAAAAAAATAATAAAGTCAGTAATCACAAATAAAAATAAAAAATACGCAAAGTATATAAAATGGGCCAAGGGGGTGCAAAAAGGAAACAAGGGGGTGCAAAAAGTAGGACAAACAGGCCCAAGGCGCGCCAGGCCCAAGACCTGTGGTCCCTGTCCTCTAGCCAAACAACGCGCGCGCTTTTGTGTTCAAATCCTGTTCTTGCTCATGATTGCATAAAATCAAAAACTCATAACATAAAAAGTGTAGCTTGTTAACTCACGATTCCAATGATATAAAATTCATGACCTAACTCTCAAAGATCAGGGAGAATTTTAATGGCCCTAAATTCTGACCTAGTTTTTTCATCATGTTCAACAACCAAATACTCTCAGCTAAATTAATATAAATGGAAACTATGCATATGTACAGCTTAAGCAAGTTAAAGACTACATTTTTGCTTCACAAATCGTGACCTAAGGATGCCTAAATAGAGAGATAGAAACTTGAAAAATTCCTTGTTCAGTTGAGTTTGGATATGGCAATGTGGGGACTTTGAGTGAGGCCTGAATTTCTTGTGGGCTTCCTTGAAGTTCCCTCAAGCTTCTCCAATGCTCAGCTTGCCTTGTAGATGCTTGAATCTTGCTGCACGAGTCAACCTGCAAACCTTCAAAATGAAAATGGTGAATCTTGAAACAGGGCACACAATTGCAAGACAAGGGCCTGGACAGTTTAGGTGTGATGTATGGAAGGTGTTTCAAGGGTTGAATCAAGAAACGCACGAGCCAATATTGATTTGGCTTGAGATTTGCAGAAGCTGCCCTGTTTTGGGCAGAAATGGTGTTTTTTGTGTTTGAGGGTGTTTGAGATGTTAGCAATTCGTGCTTAGGCTTGTTACAAGGTTCTAAAGTTGTTTGAAATGAAGCCAAGGCTTTCCTTTATCAGATGGATGAGTTGTATTGAATTTTGCAAGTTTACTTGCTTTTGAAGAAAGTTGAAGTGACAATGCCCAAAAGCTTGTACTTGCTAGTTCCTTAGCTGATAAGAGTTGGTAAACATGCCTGATAACTGTGGACCTTGCTTGTGACAAAGAAACGGGTTCAATGCTCAAGGAATGCAAAGTTGCAAAAAGGCTAGCTTTATGAAAATGGTATTGAGAACTTTATGCCATAAATGGATTAATTCTTTGTGCAAAGCTCCATAGGTCAGAATAAAGCCAATATCCAATGTGTTAGCATTAAATTATGGAGTGTAGAAGGGATTAGGACCTGTAAAACCAAGTACAAGCATTATTGAAACTGATTTGCAACTTGTAACATTGTGAAAATGCCTTGAACAAAAATGATAAATTGTCATTTTCCTTTCTTCGATTCTCCCTAACCATAAATGATCTTTGAGAGTTCTGGGACATTTTGGAAAGCTTGTAATATGATCTACAATCCGTCTTTGAAATTCATTTTGAGATACCTCTTGGAACTAGGTGAAAAATTGCCATGAAGTTAGGTAAAAAATCTGCCTAAACTAGGGCAAAATTTCACTAAGTTAAAAAGTTTATGGACCCCTATTCACAAAATCATAACTTGAGATCCAAACATCTTTTGGGAAAACTTTGTTAATAAAAGTTGTATATTTCATGGAGGACTACAACTTTCATGTTGGAAGTTTTCTTTGAATCCATTGCATCATGGTGAAAAGTTGTGGAAAGTTGGGAAAAAATAAGAAAATTTCGATACTTCGAAATTTTCTAAGTTATGAAATTTTTTCAAATTAAAACCTAATTTGCAAAATTAGGTTTCTTGGTCAACAAGTTTCACATTTTGACATATCTTGATGAATTATGACCCTTGGCACTTGATTTTGACCAAAAAGTCAAAGTTTGACTTTTTAGTGTACAGTTGATTTTTGATTAGTTGACTGGAAAATTCATCTGTCAATCTTATGCATTTGAGATCTTATGAACTATGTGATTAGGTCAAGATGATTCCATTGAGTCCTTTAAGTCATGCTTGAACCCAATTGGTCATTGGCTAGGTTAAAAAAATCAGAAATTGCCCTTTCTAAATCAAAACCCTAATTTTGACCATTTTGCCCTTTTGATGATCTGGTCAAATTTCTTGAGGAGTTGTGGTCCAAACTTGATCAAATGGTACATAGGAGCCTATAATTTTTTTGTGGATCAAAAATTATGAAATTTGACTGTAAATTGGCCATGGTTGACTTTTTCCCCAATACAGCTGATTTTTAGGTCAACTGTTCAATTGACTGGGAAAAAAATGTGATTCAAGGATTGAAACTTGGTATGAGCAATCTTAGGGGTCCAAGATGGTGTATGAAAGTCACATTAAGCATTGATGGTCCAAAAAACCTTATGCAAACTCAAACCCTAATTTCAGGTCATTAGTGCAAGAGGAGGTCTTGAGCTGAGCAAACCCTAATCCTGTCTGGAGTCCAAGAAGTCTTGTGAGGAAAATCTTGATAATATGAGAGGTCAAATTTGGGGGTACAACAGCTGACCCTGTTCAATCTTCTTGAACCTGAAGAGTTAGATTGGCGAGTTTTTTCGTTCGTGACTCGAAGGTGAAAGATGATTGGACACTAGAGTGCACGTAAATTTGCACTCGTCAAAATGTAGTTGAGGGAATGGGCTTAAAGATGCCATTTGGAGATGTGATAGAATACTATTGGAGATGGGTTTAAAGATGCCATCCAAGAATGTTTGTTGAATTGTATGTTGTAAGTTAGAAGAATAAGTATTAGAATGGTATCTGCGTCTAGAACGTATCTGAATTGTATCTGGGGACTGAATCTGAATGAGCAAAAGAATAGCATCCGTATCTGATGACTATCCAAGCTGTATCTGTAATTTGTATTTGAGTCAGCAATAGAATAGCATCCGTGTCTGGAGCGTCTCTGAGCTGGGGAAATTCAGAATAGGTGACAGAATGGCAACCGTGTCTGGAGCGTATCTGGACTAGAGTCTGAAGTTTGAATCTGAATGAGTAATAGAATGACTTCCGTGTCTGGAGTGTATTTAAACTGTATCTGAATCGGAAAACTAAATAAGAGCCAAAATGGCATCCGCGTCTGGAGCGTATCTGAACTAGAATCTGAATAGGTGACAGAATGACTTCCGTATTTGGAGTGTATATGAACTTGAAATTGATAGTTGAATCTGAATGAGAAATAGAATGGCTTCCGTGTCTGGAGCGTATCTAATCTGTATCTGATAGTTGAAATGTGAATAAGTACCAGAATGGCATCCGTATCTGGAGCGTATCTGAACTGTATCTGAAATCTTTGAACATTGTTAATGATAGCTTGTTAATCTTATCCTGAAAAGGGTAAAATGTTAGCTGAAACACAAAGTTATGTTGCATGAAATGTATGATGAAATATATGTGCTTTATCAATGTATATGATATATGGATGTAATGTATGTGCATGTAAGCTGATTAGCTGTCTTGCTGAGGAAAAATAAATCTTTGACAACTCGGAATAATAAAATCCTTGACTGCTGTCGGGGAATATAAATCCTTGACTGCTGAGAGTAAGAAAATCTTGGTGACTATTGGAGATTAAAAATCCTTAACAACTTCTGTGGGGATGTGAGGATCCTTCATGTCTTGAATTTGGAGTATTGATAAAAATTCTGTTGCGAGAGTAGTGCCAAACTGCTTGAGAAATCTGCTTGGGAAATCCAGAGAACTTTGATGACTTCTACTGGGGGTTACACAAGGGAATCCTTACTCGGATGGGGAATAGAGAGAACTCTGATGGCTTCTGTGGGGAGTTAAGAATGAGAATCTTCATTCTGTTGAAAGGCGATGAAAACTTCGACGACTACACTGGGGAAACTGAGAATCTTCATTCTGTTGGGGAGCCATGAAAACTTGGGTGACTTCATGCTGGGGAAAAGAGAATGAGAATATTCAATCTGCTGGGGAGCCATGAAAACTCTATGGGGAAGAAGGCTTACTGCTGGAGAGTAAGTTCCGGAGTTTTCGGTCGTCTGCCACTCTACTGGAAAGTTATTCTAGGTTGGGGGTAAGACAAAAGTTAACTGTTATCTGGTTGATTTCCGGGCTTCAAGATAACTTACTGGGGAGATTGGATGGTTTCCGCTGGGGATTAGAAGTCTTGACTCGACTGAGGATGAAGGTTTCAGCTCCGCTAGGGATCTGTAACTTCAAAGTTTTGGCTCCACTAGGGATTGGGAGTTTGAAGTTTTAACTCTGATGGTGGATTAAGGGTTTGAAATTTAGCTCCGTCGGGGATACGTATTTCAAGGTTTTAGCTCCACTGGGGATCTAACTGATGTACTGTAGGGATTGCTCCTGGAATAGTCTAAAGACGTTTTCCTATTCTTTCAGTCCATCAGTAATTGTTCTTTTCCATCCTGTTTATTTGTAAACAGTAATTATGTTCAAATGCATATGTTCATCAATGAATCATTGGACATTTTTGCAAATAAAAACACAAGTGTAAAAGAAAAAGACAAATAGTTTTTGGACTTCGAAAGAGACATCTTTGTATTTACTTTGAATAAGTGTTTTGTACAAAGGAGACAAGCATCCTAGTAAGAGAATGTTGTCATAAAAGTAAGAAAATTTTATACAAAGAAAGATAGTTATGTGTGTAAAAAATCCCATGGGGTTCCCATTCTTCTAAAGCCTTCGTAACTCTGAATATCTTGTCCATCCGTTTCTTCATCCGAAGATGATTGGATTGATCAGAAATTCCAGAGTTTGTCAGTGAAGAGATTGTCCTTAAAGTGATCCGACGAGACATAGTCATACGCTTTAATTCCCTAACTTTTTCCTGGACCGCCCTTTCGGGTTTTCAGTCCACCGGGAAACTCTTTTTTGCCCAAGTCGCCCTTTCGGTTTTCAACTTGCCGGGTGTACAGATTTTTTTTGTTTATCCCTAATTTTTGCCTGAACCTCCCTTTCGGGTTTTTGATTCACCAGGATGCCCTTTTTTTGCCTAGGTGTGTCAACCTAACGGGTCATTTATGCGTAGTATCTTTTGACTATGTCTGCGTTCGCAGGGTGCGGCAGGTCATCGCCGTCCATGGTGGTTAAGATCATTGCCCCACCAGAAAAGATGTTTTTGATCACAAATGGTCCTTCGTAGGTAGGAGTCCATTTTCCCCTGGGATCACTTTGCGGTAAGATGATGCACTTCATTACAAGATCCCCGACTTGATATACCTGGCGTCTGACTTTCTTGTTGAAAGCCTTGATCATCCGTTTTTGATACGTCTGACCATGACAAACAGCAGTAAGTCGCTTCTCGTCAATTAAGTTAAGTTGATCAAGTTGGGTCTGAATCCAATCGTCTTCACTCTAACCAGCATCCTTCATGATTCTCAAGGATGGAATCTGAACCTCAATAGGTAAAACAGCTTCCATGCCATATACCAAGGAATAGGGTGTTTCCCCAGTTGATGTGCGTGCCGTGGTACGGTACCCGTGAAGAGAAAATGATAGCATTTCATGCCAGTCCTTGTAGGTGACTGTCATCTTTTGTATGATCTTCTTGATATTTTTGTTAGCAGCCTCGACTGCACCATTCATCTTTGGCCGATAGGGAGATGAATTATGGTGTTGAATCTTGAACTGCTCGCACAAAGCGGTGATCATAGTATTGTTAAGGTTTGTACCGTTATCAGTGATGATCCTTTCGGGGATACCATACCGGCATATAAGGTTCTGCTTTATGAAGCGGGCAATAACATTCTTTGTAACAGATGCGAAGGAAGCTGCTTCAACCCACTTGGTGAAGTAGTCAATGGCCACTAGAATGAAGCGGTGTCCATTGGATGCTCTAGGCTTGATCTCTCCAATCATGTAGATTCCCCATATAGCGAATGGCCAAGGAGCTGTTAAGACATTTAGAGGAACTGGAGGCATGTGTACCTTGTCGGCATAGATTTGACATTTGTGACAAGTGCGGGAGTGTTGATAGCACTTAGCTTCCATGGTAGACTAGTAGTAGCCTTCCCGTAGAATCTTCTTAGCCATCGTATGCCCGCTAGAGTGAGTGCCGAAGGTACCTTCATGCAATTCAGCCATGATCTTTTCAGCTTCAGCTTTGTCCACACAATGGAGTAGAACAAAATCATGATTGCGCTTGTACAGGATGCCATTACTTAGGAAGAACTTTACTGAGAATCTCCTTAAGAATTTTTTGTCATTGACTGAAGCTCCTTCAGGGTATTCTTGCGCCTCGAGATACCTTTTGACTTCATGAAACCATGGATGGTCCACTACTTCATCGGTATTAATCTCGTGACAATGTGCAGGTTCGTCCATCTATTCAATGGTAATTTGGGGAGCCTCATTATCCCAGTTAAGTTTAAACATGGATGACATTGTAGCTAGAGCATCTGCTTTCTGATTTTCTTCTCGCGGAAAGTGCTCGAAGGTAATCTGCTCGAAGTGTGGTAACAATGTCAAGACATGTTCTTTGTAAGGGATGAGGTTTGGATGTTTAGTATCCCACTCTACTTTGATCTAACTGATGACCAAAGCAGAGTCCCCAAACACATCTAAGGATTTGATTCCCAAGTCTATGGCAGCCTTGAGTCCAAAGATGCAAGCTTCATACTCTGCCATGTTGTTCGTACAGTTGAAGCAAAGTCTAGCAGTGAAAGGTGTATGGCAACCTTCTAGGGAGATGAGTACCGCGCCAATACTGTTGCCAAGTGAATTGGAGGCCCCATCAAAGTACAGGGTCCATCGGGATCCTTGTTCAGGTTTGTCATATGGTCCGTTCTCTTTAATGTTGTCCAATGTCATGATGTCTTCGTCAGGGAAGTCAAACCTCATGGATTGGTAATCTTCGACAGTTTGATGAGCTAGATGGTCAGCTAGCACACTCTCGTTTATAGATTTTTGGGTTGTGTACTGTATGTCGTATTCTGTTAGAATCATATGCCATCTAGCTATTCTTCCAGATAAAGCAGGCTTCTCAAAGATGTACTTGATCGGATCCATCTTAGATATCAGCAAAGTGGTATGAGTCAACATATACTGCCTTAACCGGCGAGCAGACCATACCAAAGCGCAACAAGTTTTCTCGAGAAGTGAGTATCGGGTCTCACAGTCGGTAAACTTTTTGCTAAGGTAATAAATGGCATGCTCTTTTCGGCCAGACTCGTCATGTTGGCTCAGTATGCACCCCATTGAATTCTCTAGGACGGTCAGATACATGATTAGAGGTCTCCCTTCGACGGGTGGCATCGAGATAGGAGGTTCTACCAAATACTCCTTGATTTTGTCGAAAGAAATTTGACAGTCATCATTCCATTTAACTACCTGATCTTTCTTCAACATCTTGAAGATTTGTTCACAGGTAGATGTTAGGTGAGAAATGAACCTTGCAATGTAGTTTAGGTGTCAAGAGAAACCTCTGACCTCCTTCTCAATGCGAGGAGCAGGCATTTCTTGTATAGCTTTGACTTTGGCAGGATCAACCCCGATGCCTTTGTTGCTGACAATGAAACCCAAGAGTTTACCGGACCGGACTCCGAACGTACACTTGTTTGGATTCAATATGAGCTTGTAATCCTTCAACCTGACAAACAACTTTTGTAAGTGATTAAGGTGTTCTTCTTCAGTTTGTGAACGGGCTATCATGTCATCTACGTAGACTTCTATCTCATGATGTATCATATCATGAAACAAAGCTACCATGGCGCGTTGATAGGTTGCCCCGACATTCTTCAGTTTGAATGGCATCACTTTGTAGCAGAACGTACCCCACTGTGTAACAAATGTAGTTTTCTCCATGTCCTCAGGTGCCATTTTGATCTGGTTATAGCCTGAGAATCCGTCCATGAAAGAAAATACTTTGTGCTGAGCTGTGTTGTCGACCAGGATGTCAATGTGCAGAAGTGGAAAGTCATCTTTAGGGCTGGCCCTATTTAAATCTCTATAATCCACGCACATTCTGACTTTGCCATCCTTCTTAGGCATGGGAACAATGTTAGCAACCCATTGTGGATAGGAAGTAACAGCCAGAAATCCAGCATTGAACTGCTTCATAACTTTTGCTTTGATCTTCTCAGACATGTCAGGTCTCATGCGGCAGACCTTTTGTTTCACTGGTGGATAGTCTTCTCTTGTGGGGAGACGGTGTACCACAATGTCTGTATCAAGTCCCGGCATGTCTTCGTATGACCAGGCGAAGATCTCAACATAATCATGTAGTAGCTGAATTAGGCGCTCCTTGACACTCGGCTCTAGGTTGGCACCTATGTTGATTTCCTTTTTGTCATCCTCAGTTCCCAAGTTGATTTTATCCAACTGCTCTTATGAGGCTGAATTGCTCTTTCCTCTTGCTGTATTAATTTGGCCAATTCCCCTGGCACCTCACAATCTTCCTCACCTTCGTATTCGGCTTGGTTGATCAGATCTTCAGAGTCACTGAATGCTATAGCAGTATCATTACCCATGGGTTCCGAAATGGAAGGGTACCTGCATTTGTGAGTGTGGGTGTGTGTAAGGGCATAGCCATCTTAAAACAACAAAATGTAAAAGAAAGACAATGAGAAAAAGGTTTATATATGAAAAGCGTCCATGATTCATTAAAATGACATATGAAATGAAAATAAGAACCCTTACAAATGGACCTATGTGCCTCGGGTAAGACACACGGTTGAAAAAGTACGAATTGTTTGTGAATTATTACAGTCCAACAGAAACGGAAAAGATAAATTACTGATTTATGAAAGTAATCGAAACAAAGTCTTTTTCTTCCCAGTTGCACAGTCCTTCGCCAACAGTAGGGAAAATACAGTCTTCTAAGTTTCCCTCTTCTTCACTGTCCTCTAGTGCATTAATCCCTCGGTGGCTGATCTTCACAGGTGGCCCTCCGGCACGGGAGCGACGCACGGCCTTCTGACTAGTCGAAGTGAATCCCAAGCTAAATTTGTCTGATTTAAAGGGAAAGTAGGGAAGCTGCCCCTAGATTGTGGATCCGCCTTCTTCCACCACTGCCCTAGCATCCTTGAGAGACGACATCCGAGGCAGAGGTCTGGTAATTGTGGGTACAGAGGACACTGTCTTGGTCGCTGCTATCTCTTCAGAGACTTCTTCGAAGTGTTGGAAAAGGGTCTCTATGAATTTTCCATCTAATTCCACATAACAGAAAGAATTAAGATGACTAATCATGTATTCCTCTTCGCCATGAACATTTATGATTTTACCCTGGACAAGGTACTTGAGCTTTTGATGCAGAGTAGAAGTGACAGCTCCAGCATGGTGGATCCAAGGTCTTCCCAACAGGCAAGTGTAGGAAGGACGGATGTCCATCACATAGAATGTTGAATTGAACGTCTGGGTACCTACCTTGATCGGGATGTCCACCTCTCCATGGACCAACCTCTTAGAACCATCAAAGGCTCTGACAATGATGTTGCTGGGTTTCAGGGTTAGTCCTTCACAATCTAACTTATCCAAGGCCTTCTTCGGAAGGACATTTAGAGATGACCCAGTATCAACCAAAACATGAGCTAGGGTGGTTCCCCTACACTCCACCAAGACATGTAGCGCTCATTATGTTTTCTCCCTTTGGAGGTCAAGTATGCATCGGAGAATCCCAGGGCATTGTCAGCTGTTAAGCTGGCCACACATTCCTGGAATTGATCAGTGGAGGTTTCTTGTGGCACGTGGGCCGTCTTCAAAAACTTGACCAAAGCTTTACATTGTGCCTCAGAGCACAGCAATAGGGCTAACATAGATATTTTGGAGGGGGTCTGCCCCAGTTGTTCAACAACATTGTAATCACTTTTCTTAATGATCCTCAGAATCTCTTCCATCTCTTTCTGGGATGTATCAGGAATGACTAGTCACTAAGCCTTCATCAAGACAGGCTCCTCTTGAACATTCTTTCCTTTTTTCTCAGCATCGAAAACAGGGATGGGAATTGTATTGTTATTGTTGGCGGGTACACTTGCATGTAAAGTTACAGGGGTAATCTTCGGGATGGCCGCGGGTCCAAAGACTGTTGTTGGAGGAGCAATCTCTGGAGAAAATATTCTCCCACTACGAGTAATTTTGCTTGTTCCGGCAATGTTACTGATGTCGGGATTATCCTCCTCAAAGCTTTCTTCTTCAATGTTCTATTCAATCTGTTTGACATCATGGTAGTAGATTTCTCCACCATAGTTCCATGGTACCATTTTATCAGTTTTGTAAGGGGTTGGCCCTGGCATTGTTATCTTCAACGGAGTAGTCACTGTAGCAGATGTAATCCTAACGGGTTTTTTTGGAACCCTGGAAGAATTAGCATATATGGTTATTATTGAAACTTCAGGAACTGGAATGGGTGAGACGGGAGCTTTCTCAAACAAAATTTCCTTGTTATCAATCAATTGTTGGATTCCTTTCTTCAAAAGAGGACATTCAAATGGGGAGGACAAACAAGCATGGCAATCTTGGTCACATCCTGGGAATACCCCAGCCTTCAACAAATTCAACTTGATGGTTAGGAGAGGAGTTGAAAGTTCATCCACAGCAGAAACAAATAGATCTTCTTCCACAACATTGGCATTGTGCCCATGTCTCAGCATTTGGGAGGAGATAACATTTGGCTTTTCAGGAGCTTCAAATTCAACTTCCTTTGTGTCAATTAGATCTTGAATCTTGTTCTTTAGGGCCCAACATTTGTTGGTGTCGTGCCCCAGAATTTCTGAGTGGTACGCACATCTGGCGTTAGGATGGTAATATGGAGAAGTAGTGTTAGGATTTTTAGGGGCCTCCTTTAGCATGGCCAGGTTCAACTTCAAGAGATGTGGTAAGACTTGAGTAGGAGTCATGTTTATCTTGGTGAATTGCCTTACAGGCCTTTCCACCCTTTGTTGGTTATTCCTCGGCTGATCATTTCTCGGCTGACTGTTTCTCGGTTGATCTGACGCAGACTTCTGAATCATTACGGCCCCCACAGTTGGTCATCTTTCAATTCTTCCCTGATTTCTCTGGGCATAGACAACAAACACTTCTTTCTTTGCAGTAAAGGGCTTCTTTGCAGCAGCAGAGGTAGATGCATCTTTCTGAATTTTCCCGCTTCTAATACCGGCTTCCACCCTTTCGCCAGTTAGAATCAACTCAGTGAAACCTGCAGAGGAGCTTCCAATCAGGTGATTAAAGAAAGGACCTGGCAGAGTCTCCAAGAACATGTCCACAAGCTCTCTTTCAGATAAAGGTGGTTGCACCCTTCCGGCTAAATCCCTCCATTTTTGGGAGTAGTATTTGAAACCCTCATTGGTATCTGTTGTACCCCAAAATTTTCCCTCCCATATTTCTCAAGACATGTCAAGAATAATCTCCAAGTGGCTCAAGATTGCTCAAGAGTTGGACAGTCAAATCATCTCCTAAGGAAATCAATTCAAAATTAGGGTTTTGTGTTACATCAAGGTCCTTACATACAAATGGCCTCAAATGCTCCCCAATGTCCTAATAAGTTCTCAAGTTCATCCATGACAATTTTCAAGCCTTGCAGAGGAAGTTTGGTCAATCAATTGCTCAAGGGGTCCAAAAATCGACTGTGCTAGGGCAAAAGTCAACTGTGACCCAAATACAGTCAAACCTCAAGATTTTTTGTAAACATTCTCATTTTGCAGGATAATTCATGATTTTATCAAGGGTTGATCATGATTCATCAAGGATTGCTCAAGATTCATCAAGATTCAAAAGTTATTAAATTAGGGTTTTGTAGGAAAAGTCAACTCAACTTTGACCAAGCATAACTTTCTCATACTTTATGAGAAATGATCCATCCAAAGCTCATTTTGAAGAGGATGAAATTTACTACAATCCATTTTCACATCCCAAGATCAAGAAATGCACTCACAAAAATTTACAAATTTGGACATTATAGGTCATTTTTGAAAGTCAACAAAAACACATTTTTTGCCAAAGCTTATAACTTGAGCATGGAATGTCAAACTGAGATGAGACCAACAGGGTTGGTTAGAGGACATCTCAAGTTTTCTAAAAAGTCCAATAACACTTCCAAAAGTTCAAAATTGAAGAATTTATGCATTGTTGAAGTTGGGCATTTTTCCAAAAGTGCCAAAAGTCAACTATCCTCAAAACTCCAATTTTTTACAAAAGGGCACACTTTTTTCTACTTGATTTGATCTTGTCACACCAGACACGTGTCCTATATTCAATTACATTATCAATTATTAATTTTTCTATTTTTATTTGATTTTTATTGATTTAATTCATTTTTAATCAATTTAAATCAAAATAAAATCCAAATCTTAATAGCTTGATATCTTTGTGATCATTAAAGCTTTCAATTATCATGATACACCCAATCAAATTTATGCTAAGCCATATCATGCATAAAATCTTGGATTTGGAAAGAATTTGAAGGCCTTTAATGGAGGAATCAAATCATATCTCAATTCATCAATACACAATTGATTACATTATACATGTACAAGCAAAAGACATACAAAACATGACCTGAAAGTGGCAGAAATCACAAAACCAAACTTGGAAAAAAGCTTGAAAAACTTGAAACTGAAATCATACTTAGAGGTCAATTCAAGGCAAAATCTCAATGTAGCTTCCTTGCCTGACGTCCACTGAAACCTAAGCAATCAAAATCAAGTCCTGAAACCACCTGAAACGCACTGTAAGTCGCTCGAAACTCCGCCCTGTACATGGAATTCTAACCTTGGATTCTTGCATCTTTTTGACAAAACGTTGGTATATTCATGACTCTTGTGTGATTTCTAAGCATTCTGCATTGTTTGATTTCGTTTTCATGGCCTTTAACGTAATACCCGAATCTAGGGTTTCCATTCCTTGGTTTTAGGCATTTTTGATACAGGAAAAATCAAGACAAACGGTGACCATGGTTGTGTTCAAGGAGGAGAGACGAACATGTTGGTGGTTTTAGTTTGCATTTATATGGCCTGAAATAGATTTTAGGAGTGAGCCATGGATTTAGCTGCGGATGAAATCCACAAGTAAATAACCAGGTTGTTCAAGGAAGAAGACGACCACGTGCCTCTTCCTCATTGGGTCGTTCATAACTTCGCGCATTTTTTTATATTTTTAGCATATTATCTCTTTGTCCATATATTATTTGTTGTTTATTTTAATTACAAAAGCAACACAATGGTCTAGTGGTAGAGGCGCTAGTGGAAAGTCTAATGGGACCTGGGTTCGAATCCCAGGTCCCCCAAATTGCTTATTATATTTTTTCAATAGGTATTCTCATACAGCATCCAAAGTGTGATCCACCATACGCTTGCAAATCTCAACGTGCCAGATGCCCTTCAGGCCAAATCTGGTGGCCAGGAATGAAGGACTATCATATGTCCAAGTCAACAAGCGCATATGGAATTGGAAAAGTCAAAGCAGGCCAGCGTAAATGGGCCAGACAATTGCCATTCAAACACCCAGATTTGGGCCCAAACCCCCTTGGTTTATTTTCTTTTCATTATATTTATTTATTTGCTTTATTGTTTTAATTAATTATTTTTATTATTACTAACCAATTAATTTTTTCTCATAAAATCAAAAACACAAAAAATATTATTTTTATTAATTTCATTATTTTATTTTTTGTAATAAATATTAACCTAATTAATTTAGTTTTAAATAGGTTTAACATTAATATTTTTGCAATAAATTAAAATTAATTTAGAATAACTAGGTTTTACTAACTTTTAATCATTTTTATTTTATTTCCTTAAATATTCAAAAATACAAAAATATTTTCATTAATTAATTAATTTAATTATTAACTTAGATTTAATTTTTTTAATTTAAAAATAAGCAAAAATCTTTTCTTTAATAAAAAAAAAGGGTCAAAACCCTAAAAAAGGCGCCGATTTAATTTCTCGCACGCGATCCATATTTCCAATATTGTAATTTTTTTCCGGTATGTAATAGCTTTTAATTAGGACTTTAATTATTTATCGCTTTATTTTACTTTCAGCAATTTAAATTAAAGGGTTTGTTTTTGGCGATGTAAATACCCGACGCCTTGTAATAGTTTAGATTTAATTTCCGCAAATTTAAATTCCGCAACTATACACTGTTAGATGTTTGAATAATAGGGAATGCATGACAAGATCCAATGTATGAACTTAAAATCAACATAGCTCACCCATGACATGTACAAAGATAATATAATCGAACTAACACACTCGCACATGCGCACTCTTAGGATACACCTCACTTGGTTGCCTTCGAACATGGTCATTGAGTATAGGAAGTTTTAGAGGTCGCCCTCTTGTCCAAAGATCATAGTTGCCTCGAAACGGTTGCCTCGGAAAAATGATCTAAGACATTAGGGTTACCGCTAAGGCATCCTAACATTGCTTTAGTGACCACACGTCCCTTAATCGAATTGACCCGAAAACTCCAACGACGGTGCTACCTACTCATTAATAGTGGGCTAGCATTGTCCAAAGGACATTAGCACAGTTTAATTACCTTTTCGAGTAGGTAGATGGTTCTTAAGTACTTGCTTCTTTTAAAACAAAACAAAACTTTTCGCAGTTGCACTCCTTTCAAACAAAAACTCTTTTCAAACCCACAAACACAAATAAAAGCAAATTTTGAAAACACAATGAGCAAGTACCTAAGAGCTCGTGGATAACTACAGATAGAAAGGGTGCCAACACCTTCCCTTTCTATAATCTACCTCCTGAACCCGAGAAATATCTCAAAAAGGAATTTTTCTATGCTTTTGTCCTTTCCTTGTTGGATAAAATAAAAGACGGTGGGGACTCTTGCTTACCGCGACATTTTGCAGAAACAAACGCAAAACGCGAACCAGCATTCCAAAAACAGTCAGTTCTCTTTCCCACCGATCACAGTAGCCATAACCATAATCTCTAGCTAAGTACGGGTTGGTGCCAAGTCGGTGTTATATTGATACTGTTTATAGAATGCGGCTACCAAATCTTCCCAATTATGCACATCAGACCTCTCCAACTGGTAGAACCAATCCAGTTGTGTTCCCGAAAGACTGTCCTGGAAAAAATGGACCCACAGGTCTTTGTCAGAAGAATGTGGTTGAATTTTTCTGACATAAGATCGTAGGTGCATATTGGGACAAGACACCCCATCGTACTTAGCAAATAGAGGCACTTTAAACTTAGGAGGGATTACAATTCCAGAAACCAGCCTTAACTCCTCAAAGTCCAGCCCAAGCACTCTCTGTATCTCCATAGCAGCTAGACGTTCTTCCAGGTTTTTGTATTTTTCATCGGCTGGAGGATATTGCTGTTTAGAATAGTCCTCATCTTCCTCTTCCTCTACTTCAGAATCAGATTGCACTGCAGTTCCTTTACCCTTTCCTTCCCCCTCTTCAGATGTTGATGGGAATTCCAAAGTCCGTCTGGCTTGTCCTTCAAACCTTCTTCCCAAGATAGCCACACCATCTATCTTCTTCTTCTTTTTCTCTTTTTCCTTCTATAGTAGAGTCTTGAGCTCCTCCTTCCCCTTGGCCAAGGTCAAGAGTAGCTTCTGAAATTGTGAATTATGAGCTTGCAAATCTTTGAACGTTTGTTCAATATCCATCTTGCTGAAATAAACAGCAGAGAGATGATGAAACTTGGCATGAAGACCTGCTTATGCATATGATGAATGATATGTATTCATGTAATACATTCAAGGATTCAGAAATTCAAATTTGTTTTAGACAAAAAAGAACACACGTCATATTAATAAGATAGAATTTGTTAGTACATCAATGCCCCATGGGAAAAATAATACAAAATTCTAAGGTAAAAAGACGTTGCGCATCCTCTTTGGTGCAATGTAGGTGTTGAGAGTCTTCTCTTTGTGAAGTTGACGAGTGAGTTCCAAAACCTTCTTCTCGCTTGCGTAGAATTGGGCTTCAAAAGTATCGCGTTCTCCCTTGAGCTGTATCCAACTCCTTTGTAAATCTTCGAGTGATGTTGGCATGTCAGGATGTAGGAGGGTGTATGGAACCTCTCCTTCCATAACAGGCTCTATAATCACAGGGAGAATGTAGGGGTAAGGCATCATAAGACTTTGGGCACGGGTTCGTACCCACTTGAGGTAAGGCTCAAGAGGGATGGAATTCTTGTGTCCCAAGGTCTTACTGTCCACCTTGTTGGGCATCCTCCAAGCTCGGATGAACCTTTGTCAGAGTCTTTGGTTGTCGTTGTCGAAGTCGAAAACCAAACCTTGAACCAGCATGTCATGTGGGCCATGCCTTTGGGCATACCCAAACTGTCTCAGAGACAAGAAAGGGTTGTAGGTGATGCCTCCCCTAATGCCAAGTAGAGGGACATTAGGGAATTCCCCACAACGGCCAATGATGATGACATTCTCTTTTGATCGAGAACACCAATGGATATGTGAATGGGTAAGAGTCATCAATCATTGTGACCACCTCAAACCTTGCTCATTCTTCAAGACTGATTAGGGAAGATGAGAAATAAACCATCTTGCCAGTAGAGGAGTGAAACACATGAGAACACCTCTTTTCCTCATTGTACGAGTGTGAAAAGAGTGGAGGATATCCCCAAGAAATGTAGGCATCGGGTTGCGAGTCATGAAGATTTTGACAGCACTCATATCTATAAGTTGATCAGGGTTAGGGAACAAGACCATCCCATAGATGAGAAGAGCTACAATCTACTCAAAAGCTTGCAAGTCTAGAGAATTCCAACAGCTTCGGGCCTTCTCAAACAGAAACTTTGACAAGAAGCCTTTGACACCACTTCTAGTTTCCCAATGTGTTGTGACATCAGATGAGTGAAAGTGTAAGGCTTGAGCAATCTCTTATGGCTTTAGATCTCTTTCTGTATCGTTGAAGGGTAGTTGATTGAGAATAGGAATCCTCAAGAGTTGAGAAAATTCCTCCAAAGTAGGCACAAGTTGGTAGTCAGGAAATGTGAAGCAATGATGCAAAGGGTCAAAGAACTGGAAGAGAACTTTCAGCATATCCTCCTCAGTGTTGGCAGTGACTAAGTTGAGAAGACGACCATGCCTCTCGGTGAATGGATAATTCTCAGGAATCTTTGAAGCTAGCTCCTTGAGTTGAGGAGGAATTCTTACAAGGTTGATTTGGACAATTTTCCTGCGAAGTGAATCCATAACCTACAAAACAGGAACAAAGATGAAAATCCAAGATCCTAGAAATGGTTAGTGGATGCATATGATGCTTCATGATGTCCATGATGTTATTCACAAGTATATATGTACAAACAAATCACACAAGTTCCTAGTTTAGGCTTGCATGGGGTTTCATAGGTAAGTACCCTCTTGAAGTTTAGTTGGCTAAACCTGTCCTAGAAATAATAATCGGGTTCTAAGGAGCTCAATATCACTGGATTGTTTCCTTGTTCATTGTTTCAATTCAGCCTCTTTATTGGCGACCGAAATATTCCAAGGAACCAACCCTGAATGAGTGTAGTATCGAGTATCTACCAACTTCGGACTGCACCAAAGTCGGTCATCTCACTGCATCCTAAAAGGCCAAGTTGGTCAAGTAAAGGTTCTAAAAGTCCATTAGTGCTTCATGACATCACTCAGCGGCCCCGTATTCTCTTTAATTGACTTAAAGGCTACCGGTACCCACAAATATGTCGCACTAATATAGCTATTGCTTAGATCATGTCGGTATACCCCGCACAGTTTCCACAACGTATTGCTATTTACCTATGAATGTTTCCCAAATCCGGGTAGAGGATTCAAACCCAAACAATAGGACCAAAGTGTAAAGCAAACAAGTCAAGCAATTGTAAGCATGTAAAGGTGATCTAGACCCTAAGGTAACCCCACTTTTAGAAATCTCCCCAACAGAGTCGCTAGTTCTGTGATGCGGTAGTAGAACGGACTTGAGGTTTTGCGTTTGTGTTAGCTAATGTTGCGGTTTAGCAAGAGTCGCCACCGACTTTTATTTTATCCAAAAGGAAAGGTAAAAAAGCACAGGAAAGACCTTTGAGATTGTTTTTGGGTTCGGGGGGGGGGGGGGGGGGGGGGGTAGATTATGAAAAGGGAAGGTGCTAGCACCCTTTTCATCCATGGTTTTCCATGGGCTCTTAGTTACTTGTTTTAGATCACTTGCTTTGCTTTGACAATTGTTGAAATGGTGCTTTGTATGGTTTTGAAATTATTTTGAAAAGAGGCCTTTGTTTAGGAAATATTTGTAATGATTCTTGTTTGTAAGAATGTATACAACGATGTTTGTCTTTTGAAAAATGTTTCAATGTTTTGAAAGTTGTTTGGAGATGTTTTTGAAATGTGTGTGTTTGTTTTTGAAAATAGCAAGGATTGTTTTACAAAGATCAAGTAACTAGAAACATCTCTACCTACTCAAAAGTATTTCTTGTACATTTTTATTCCTTTGACATTGTTAACCTACCATTGTTTTGGTAGACAACCCTATCTTTGGATGTTAAACAGAACGGGCGTGGGTCATCGTATGGCCATGATAGCAATATTGCCAAGTATCTTTAACAAGTTTTGAGGGACTAAGATCATTTGTTTTAGGCAACAAAGATAGCGTCATCGAGGGACTATGATCTTTTTGTTTTGTTTTGTTTTGCCAAGATACCTAGCATGCATACCATGGTCATGTTTTAAGGCAACCAAGTGGGTGAAACCCTAGAGGTGTTTGTGTGCAAGGTGTTGTTATTTTTCATGCATTTTTGTCTTGTATTAGGTCATGCTATTTATTTGATTTTTTGTCTTATCATACAAACCCTAGTTTACTAACATGTATATAATGCGATAAATTGCGTAATGTAAATCTAAACTATTACAACAATATTATGGGAGGGGGATACAAGTTTTTGAATGGGGATATTTGCGCAAAATAAAACCCTAGTTTACTATTACAACCCAATTGAATTTATTGTACAATAAATAAATAAACAATTATTTAAATATGCAATAAAATGTAAATATGCAAAAATGTTTTTTGTATTTGTTTTAAGTATGAGAAAATAAAGTATCTAAGTCCTAAAAATAAGAAGAAAAAAATATTATTATTTTAGAAAGGGGAAACCCTAGTTTTTGATTTAATAGAAAATATGTTCTATATCTATTTTATTCATTTTTTTGTTTAAGAAAAATAATAATATGATGTAAAAATATTTAAAAATTAAATATGTATGACAAATAAATAGGAAAAAACAGGCCCAAGGCGCGCCAGACCCAAGACCTGTGGTCCCTGTCCTCCAGCCAAACAACCCGCATGCTTTCTGTGTTCAAATCATGTTCTTGCTCATGCTTGCATAAAATCAAAAACTCATAACATAAAAAGTATAGCTTGTTAACTCACAATTCCAATGATATAAAATTCATGACCTAAATCTCAAAGATAAGGGAGAATTTTAATGGCCCTAAATTCTGACCTAGTTTTTTCAGCATGTTCAACAACCAAATACTCTTAGCCCAGTTAATATAAATGGAAACTATGCATATGTACAACTTAAGCAAGTTAAAGACTACATTTTTGCTTCACAAATCGTGACCTAAGGATGCCTAAATAGAGAGATAGAAACTTGAAAAATACCTTATTCAGTTGAGTTTGGATATGGCAATGTGGGGACTTTGAGTGAGGCCTGAAGTTCTTGTGAGCTTCCTTGAAGTTCCCTCAAGCTTCTCCAATGCTCAGCTTGCCTTATAGATGCTTGAATCTTGCTGCACGAGTCAACCTGTAAACCTTCAAAATGAAAATGGTGAAGCTTGAAACAGGGCACACAGTTGCAAGACAATGGCCTGGACAGTTTAGGTGTGATGTATGGAAGGTGTTTCAAGGGTTGAGTCAAGAAACGCACGAGCCAATATTGATTTGGCTTGAGATTTGCAGAAGCTGCCCTATTTTGGGCAGAAATGGTGTTTTTTGTGTTTGAGGGTGTTTGAGATGTTAGCAATTCGTTCTTAGGCTTATTACAAGGTTCTGAAGTTGTTTGAAATGAAGCCAAGGCTTGCCTTTATCAGATGGATGAGTTGTATTGACTTTTGCAAGTTTACTTGCTTTTGAAGAAAGTTGAAGTGACAATGCCCAAAAGCTTGTACTTGTTAGTTCCTTAGCTGATAAGAGTTGGTAAACATGCCTGATAATTGTGGACCTTGCTTGTGACAAAGAAACAGGTTCAATGCTCAAGGAATGCAAAGTTGCAAAAAGGCTAGCTTTATGAAAATGGTATTGAGAGCTTTATGCCATAAATGGATTAATTCTTTGTGCAAAGCTCCATAGGTCAGAATAAAGCCAATATCCAATGTGTTAGCATTAAATTATGGAGTGTAGAAGGGATTAGGACCTGTAAAACCAAGTACAAGCATGTTTGAAACTGATTTGCAACTTGTAACATTGTGAAAATGCCTTGAACAAAAGTGATAAATTGCCATTTTCCTCTTTTCGATTATCCCTAAACATAAATGATCTTGGAGAGTTCTTAGACATTTTGGAAATCTTGTAACATGCTCTACAATCCATATTTGAAATTAATTTTGAGATACCTCTTAGAACTAGGTGAAAAATTGCCATGAAGTTAGGTAAAAAATCTTCCTAAACTAGGGCAAAATTTCACTAAGTTAAAAAGATTATGGACCCCTATTCACAAAATCATAACTTAAGATCCAAGCATCTTTTGGGAAAACTTTGTGATTAAAATTTGTATATTTCATGGAGTACTACAACTTTCATGTTGGAAGTTTTCTTTGAATCCAATTGCATCATGGTGAAAAAGTTATGGAAAGTTGGGAAAAAATAAGAAAATTTTCATACTTAGAAATTTTCGAAGTTATGAAAATTTTTCAAATTCAACCCTAATTTGAAAAATTAGGTTTCTTGGTCAACAAGTTTCACATTTTGACATATCTTTATGAATTATGACCCTTGGCACTTGATTTTGACCATAAAGTCAAAGTTTGACTTTTCAGTATACAATTGATTTTTGATAAGTTGACTGGAAAATTCATTTGTCAATCCTATGCATTTGAGATCTTTTGAACTATGTGATTAGGTCAAGATGATGCCATTGAGTCCTTAAAGTCATGCTTGAACCCAATTGGTTATTGGCTAGGTTAAAAATCAGAAATTGCCCTTTCTCAATCAAAACCCTAATTTTGACCATTTTGACCTTTTGATGATCTGATCAAATTTCTTGAGGAGTTGTGGTCCAAACTTGATCAAATGGTACATAGGAGCCTATAATGTTGTTGTGGATCAAAAATTATGAAGTTTGACTGTAAATTGGCCATGGTTGACTTTTTCCCCAATACAGCTGATTTTTAGGTCAACTGTCCAATTGACTGGGCAAAAATATGATTCAAGGCTTGAAACTTGGTATGAGAAATCTTAGGGGTCCAAGATGGTGTATGAAAGTCACATTAAGAATTTATGGTCCAAAAATCCTTGTGCAAACTCAAACCCTAATTTCAGGTCATCAGTGCAAGAGGAGGTCTTGAGCTGAGCAAACCCTAATCCTATCTGGAGTCCAAGAAGTCTTGTGAGGAAAATCTTGATAATATGAGAGGGAAAATTTTGGGGTACAACACTGAGCCTGTTGCCAATGGTAGGAAAGATCCAGTTGTCAAGGTCATGATCATTGTCAGCATCTTCTATAGCGTTAACATTGTTGTTGTTTATGCGGAATGGTGGTCTTCCAGCGTGAGCGCGACGAATAACCCTCTAACCCTCTGCAGTGAAACCCAAAACAAATTTGTCAGATTTATAGGGAATGTCAGGAAGCTGACCCTAAATAGTACAACCACCTTCTTCTACAGTAGCTTTAGCATCTTTCAAGGAAGCCATTCTGGACGGAACTATGGTAACCTTGGGAATGGCTGAGAAGTCTTCAGTTAAGGCAGGAGGGATGACTTCAAAGTCTGACCGGGAGTTTCAATGAATTCAACTTCCATCTCTACATACCAAAAATATTTCAAGTGTCTAACCATATACTCTTCTTCACTGTAGACAGTAACAATATTTCCGTTCACATGATATTTTAACTTCTGGTGCTGGGTTGAGGTAATAGCGCCTGCCCTATGAATCCAAGGGTGTCCCAATAAGCAAGAGTAAGTTGGCCAAATATCCATCACATAGAAGGTAGATTCAAAGATCTGCAAACCTACCTTGATCGGAAGATCCACTTCTCCGTGTACCATCCTCTTTGATTCGTCAAAGGCTCAGACTACAATATCATTGGGTTTCAGTATAACACCTTCACAATCAAGTCCGTCCAGGGCACCTCTCGGTAGAACATTTAATGAGGAACCATTATCAACCAATATATGAGCCAAAGTAGTGCCCCTGCATTCAATAGAGACATACATATATTTATTGTGCTTTCTTCCTTCCGAAGTCAGACCAGCATCGGAGAAACCTAATCCATTATCAGTCATTAAGCTAGAAACATAACTTCCAAATTGATTGGCAGAAATATCTTGTGGAACGTGAGCAGTCTTCAACAATTTTACTAAAGCATGTGCATGGGCTTAAGAACACAATAGTAGGGATAACATATAGATCATGGATGGGGTCTTCCCCAGCTGTTCAACAATCTTTTAGTAGCTCTTGTGGATAATCTCTAATACCTCTTCCAACTCTTGCCTATAGGTGTCCTCAACTGCAACTTCTTTAGACGCCTCTGTCTGGGCAGGCTCCACTATTATTCTTTGCCCCGAGCCTCAGCAGTTGACTTGGTAGCAGTAACCTTAACAGGTGTGGTAACAATCTTTAGAGATATTTCTGGGGATAAAACCCTTCTGCTTCTGGTAACCTTATTGGTCCCAGCAATAATGTTAATGTCAGGATCAGAAACTTTAGTAACTTCATATTCAATAATCAGTAGTTCGTGCTTGACGTCATGGTAATAGACGCCAGATCCATAGTTCCAAGGAATATCTTTATCCGAAGAATATGGGATAGGTCCAGGTGTAGTAATGATCAGGGGAGCAGCTTTCGGATTGGCAGTAATCCTTACAGGACCTTTGGAGGTAATCCTAACAGGAGTGCTGAATATTACAGATAAATCTTGAAATAGGTTCTCATCAGACGAAACTTTCTCTATCACAATTATATGATTGTCCATTAGGCGTTGAACGCCTTCCTTCATTAACTTGCAACCATTGGGTTGGGCTGCGCAGCAGTAACATTTTTCAATACAACTCGAAAATAAACCGGCCTGCAACAGATTCTTCTTGATAATTGGTAGGGAGTAACCAATTAGCTCACAGTAGCAACATAAAGAACATAGTCAATAGGACTTATGCTTTTGTCATGCTTCGACATAGGTGCAGTAATTACATTCGGGCCGGATAATCAAACTCAATCTCCTTGTTGTCAACCATATCCTGAATTTTGTTTTTCAGGGCCCATCATTTATTGGTATCGTGGCCAGGACTGTTGGAATGGTAGGCACACTTTGCATTCGGATTGTATCGAGGAGAGTAGGTGTTGGGATTTTTAGGAGGCTCCTCAATGTTACCAGCTCTGCTTTCAGTAAATATTGTAATGCCTGAGACAGTGACATATTGATCTTTGTAAACTGTCTTCACAAAACGTCTAACCTACGGTGATTGCCCTGTTGTTGTTGAATAGGCGCAGGATTAGAAATTAATACATCTCCTATAGACTAATTACAATCACTTTTAACATGGCCCTTATGGCTATAAACAGCATTGGTCTCCTTCTTACCACTGAATGTCTTCTTCACAACACTCGAAGACTCAACCACTTGAATTTTTTTGCTCTTGATACCACTTTTGACACGTTCTCCAGTTAGAATCAGCTCAGTGAAACTAGATGAGGAATTTACAATCAGATTATTAAAGAATCGATTTGTCAAAGTTCCCATGAACATATCAACAAGCTCCCGGTCAGACAAGGGAGGTTGCACCCTTCCAGCTAAGTCTCTCCATTTATGGGCATATTCTTTGAATCCCTCATTCGAGCCTATAGTCATGTTTTGTAATTGCACGTGAGTTGGTACAAGGTCATCATTATATTGATATTGCTTATAAAAAGCAGCAGCCAAGTCTTCCCAAGTACATATGTTAGTTCCCTCCAGCTGATAGAACCACTCGAGTTGTGTACCAAACAAGCTTTCCTAAAAGAAGTGAACCCATAACTTTCTGTCAGCGATATGGGGTTGGATCTTCCGAACATTGGACCTCAGATGATGTTTGGGACAAGAAACACCATCATATTTAGAATAATCAAGGACTTTGAACTTATGAGGGATAACAACTCCTGGAATAAGACCCAACTCTTTAAAATCCAATCTAGGCACTTTTTGGATTTCCATAGCATTAAGACGGTCTTCCAGCTACTTGTAACTGTCATCAGCGGGAGGATATTGTTCGACAGAATAGTCTCCTTCATAATCTTGGTCAAAACCAAGGTTGTTATTTTCTTCAGCTTTCACACTCTTGTCACCCTCTTCTTAGTTATCTTCATCATTCAGGGGAACATCAAAATCTAGAGCCCTTTTGACTGGACCCTTGAGTCTTTTACCCATGTTAAGAAAGAATGTTGGCTTTTTAGTCTTCTTCTTATTCCCCTTCGTTATGAGGGTCTTCAACTCGTCATGACCCTTAGCTAAGTCCAAGAACATCTGCTAAAACTGAGCATTCTGAGCTTGAAGTTCTTTCACAGTTTGCTCTAGTGCCATCTTTTACAGAAAGAAACAGTAAGAAGATGAGAAAACCTGTCTAGAAGGTACATGTTATGTGATGATATACATGATGTGCAAATGCAAGTGCAATGTTTTCAAGGACCGTTGTGGGATTTAAATTTGTTTAAACAAAAGAAATTTTAGTAATAAGTTCAGATTATAATTGCTTTCAATAAAAAGAGTTACAAAACAGCAAAATATGAATGTAAGTCTCCCATGGATGCTTCCTCTTTGTGTTAACATATGCATTAAGGCTTTGTTCTTCTTGGAGTCATTTTGTCAGCTCCAGGAATTTCTTCTCACTATCATAGAACTGGGCCTCGAATGTATCTCTTTCTTCTTTAAGATGGATCTAGGATTTCTGTAGCTCTTCGAAGTCGAGAGGCATATCAGGATGAGGAACGGTATAAGAAACATCCCATTCAACAATAGGCTCTACAATCACTGGTAAGATAGCAGGATATGGCATTTTAAGATTTTGGGCACGAGACTGCACCCATCTGAGGTATGGCTCTAGAGGAATGGAATTCTTGTGTCCCAAAGTCTTGTTATCAATCTTGATGATCGTACCCCAAGCACGTATAAACCTTTGATGGTAATTTTGAGGATCGTTATCATAGTAGAACATAATACCCTAGATGAGCATCATAAAGATTGTCCCTTCGAGCATAACCAAATTGACGCAGAGCTAGAGAAGGGTTGTAAGTGAAGCCCCCTCTTATACCAAGGAGTGGTACATTAGGGAATTCCCCACAACAATTAATAATAGTGACATCTGCCTGAGATCGAGAACACCAATGGATATCTGCATGAGTGAGTGACATCAATCTTTGAGACCACCTCAAACCTTGTTCGTTCTTTACAAATGATCGGGGCAGGTGTGAAATGAACCACCTGGATAGTAAAGGTATGCAACACATAAGAGTTCCTCACTTCTTTATAGTACGAGTGTGGAGGGAATGCATGATATCTCCAAGTAAAGTAGGTATCATATTATGAGTGAGAAATATTCTGATGGAATTCATATCTATGAATTGATTCGGATTAGGGAACAGTACCAAACCATAGATTAGCAAAGCCAAAATATCCTTAAAAGCACAAAAATTTATGGCATCTAGAAACCACTGAGCCTTCTCTATCAGAAATTTAAGAGAAAAACCCTTGACTCCATTTCTTGTTTCCCAATTTGATACAATGTCTGATCGTTTCAAGTTTAAGGCTACTGCAACGTCTTTAAGTTTAGGAACTTACTCTAAACTGGTGAAAGGTAACTGGTCAAGAATATGCATTTCGAGCAACTTATAAAATTCTTCCATTGTGGGAACCAACTGATAATTTGAGAAAGTAAAACAGTGATGCTTTAGATTAAAGAGTTGGAAAAGAACGCTCATCATGTCTTCTTAGAAACTAGTAGTAACCAAACTGAGTAGGTGACCATGTCTCTTGGTGAATTGAGAATCGTCGGGAACCTTTGAGACTAATTCCTCAAGCTTGGAAGGTATCCATACGAAGTTGATCCGGATGGTATTCCTACGACTAGAAGCCATAACCATGCAACACATAACAAAGATAAATCCCCTAGATCCTTGAAATGGTTAGTCATGATGTTATGATGTTATGATGTTATGATGTTATGATGTTATGATGTTATGATGTCATGATACCATGTTAAAATCGATAATCAAACACACCCAAAGCATGCAAAGGCCTTAGGTTTAAGGATTTCATGGGGTTTGTAGGTAAGTACCCTCTTGAAGTTTAGTTGGCTCAACCTCTCCTAAAGAAGTAACTGGGTTCTAGGGATCTTAATATCACTAATTTTTCCCACAAATTTTGTCTAGCACCGCAACTGACTTGCCACCAAACAAAACCCGAGATTCGAATCTTAATGAGTGTAGTATCGAGTATTAACCAACTTCAGACTGCACCAAAGTCAGCTATCTCACTACCTTCTAATGGCTAAGTTGGAATGATTAAGGTTCTAAGTTCAGTTAGTGCTTATGACATCATGCGGCAGCCTAGTATTCTCCATGACTGACTCGAGGGACTCCATTACAAACCAATGTGTCGCACTAACGTAGCCATAACTTCAACCATATCGGTATACACCGTATAGTTTCCATGATCTATTGCTACTTACCTAAAATGCCCACAGATCCGGGTGTAGGATCTTTGCAAGAAAATAAACCTGAGCAAACCCTGAAATATAAATCAATCAAAGCAAACAAGTAAGCATTAAAAGTGATCTAACTCTAGATTTAACCTTACTTTTAGTTCTCCCCAACAGAGTCGCTAGTTCTGTAATACGGTGGGAGAACTGACTTGTTTTACGTTTTATCGCAAATGTTGCAGATAGCAAGAAAGACCTTTGAGATTTTTGAGTTCAGGGGGTAGGTTATGAAAAGGGAAGGTGTTAGCACCCTTTTCATCCGTAGTTATCTACAAGCTCTTAATCGCTAGCTCACTTTTGAAAAATTGTTTTTTTGTGTAAGTGTTTCGAAAAATATTTTGAAAACCAAAGTACGGCAAACTTTGTAATGATTCTTGTATCACCTAAGAATGTGTAAAAAGTGTTTGTTTTTGAAAATATTTCAGAAAATAGTTTTGTGTGAAAAAATGTTTTGAAAAGTGTGAGCAAGCGATTACGAGCGATATACCTAATCAAATATCTTTCGTGTTATTTTCCTCCTCCTTTAGATAGTGATATCCTACCATTAGTTAGTAGGAAGCCTTATCCATTGGAAGTGAAGGGACAGGCGAGGGTCGTCGTTATGGTCATAGAAGGCAACATATAGGGATACCTTAGTAATTCAAAGGGACTGTCATAATATATTCGTAGGTAGCATCGAGAGACAAGATCATTTCTCTTAGATAACTCGATGGACATCACGGGACTATGATATTTTTGATGATTTTAATCGAGGGTATTTGTTAAGGATATCCATACGTTCGAGGGACATGACTATGTTTCTGAAGGCAACAAGTGAGGTTATCCTAGAGGTGTGTGTGTGAAGAGTGATTCAATTAAGTTTATTTATCTTGATTAGGGTTGTCTAACATTTTGTTTTAGATCTTTGCCATACAATCCTATTAAACTAAACAATAATAGTAATAATAAAGCAGTAAAGTGTGGGAAATTAAAATATACGCTATTACAAGGCTTCGGGAGTGGGGGTACAACCAATAAAATTGAGGGAAAAAGAAAGTAAAAAAACCCTAATTTAAACTATTACAAACCGTAGCGGTTACATAATTGGGAAAAAAAACTAATGCGAAAGTAATAAAGCACGTGAAGCGGTAAAAAGAGAAAATGAAAAAATTATTTTGTGATTGTATGATGAAATTTTTTTGATAGTCAACATAAATTCTAATTGATTTTTATTGATTAAGAAAAGTTAGGTAATTAAATTAAGCAAACCCTAAAATCTAGGATGATTTTAATTTAATTGAGAAAACTTAAAAAATCAAATTAGGGTTGATTAAATAAAACCTAAAATTAAATTAAATTGATTAAATTAAAAAAACTTAAAATTAAATTAAAATCCTAAAATTAAATTAGCGTTAAATATAAAAAAAACCTAAAACCTAAATTTGATTTCATTAAAAATGTTTTGAAAAAAAAAAGGTTTTAAAGGAAAAAAGGTGAAAAAGAGTGAGAAACATAGAAAATAACCAAAAGAGTAGGGGTGGGTGTTGAACCCACTCCCTCAAGCATTATCCACGCATAGCTTACCACTAGACCAAGCTGCTGTTAGTGTCAAGATAACAGGTTTAGCGCATTATAAGATAACCCTGCAAAAATAATGAAAATATGAATTTTTTTTGCAAAATCAGGGATCAAACCCGTGACTTGGGAGAGAAGTGACTTGGCGAGCGAGTTCCTGCCACTGGGGTGGATATACATCCGTTTATATAATTGAATCAATAAATATATATTATACACCTAATTGTATTGACCGGAGAGGCGCCGGAGCCATAGCTCTGATCGTCTTCTCCGGTTGCCCTCTTTTATTCAACCTGTGAAATAAGCAATATTAGTAATAAAAAACACCCTACCCCCTCCCCCTAAATCGAGGGTTGTGAATCCAATGGAAAGGTTACTTTGGTCTAAAAACCCATGGTTTTTCAGTTATAAAGAAAACAATCCAGATCGGTGCAAACATGGCAATCTATGATTCTGACTGCATGGGATCACGACGATGATCCAAACCTGTACTAGTGAAACTCAAGAATGCATTAGTAGTGTTAATACATGTTAAAGCAAGCATAAAATCAAGATATGAGTATTATGCATATTATGAAATCGGAGATGACGTGTGTTGTACCCCAAAATTTGCCCTCTCATTTATCAATACTTTTCTCACAAGACTTCTTGGACTCAAGACAAGATTAGGGTTTGGTTAGCTGAAGACATCTCATTTGGCACTGATAACCCAAACTTAGGGTTTGAGTTTTCACAAGGAATTTTGGACCACTAATGCTTCATTTGATTTTTCATACATCATTTTGGACCCCTAAGATGGCTCATGATAAGTTTCAAGCCTTGGATTACACTTTTGCTCAGTCAATTAGACAGTTGACCTAAAAATCAATTGTATTGGGGGAAAAGTCAACCATGGATAATTTACAGTCAAACTTCATAATTTTTGATCCACATCAACATTTTATACTCATATGTACCATTTGATCAAGTTTGGATCACAACACCTCAAGAAATTTGATCAAATCATCAAAAGGGCAAAATGGTCAAAATTAGGGTTTTGACTGAGGAAGGGCAATTTCTGATTTTTAACCTAGAAATTTACCAATTGAGTTCAAGCATGATTTTAAATATTAAATGGAATCATCTTGACTTAATTACATGGTTCAAAAGATCTCAAGTTCATTGGATTGACACATGAAATTTATAGTCAACTGATCAAAAGTCAACTGTACATTGAAAAGTCAAACTTTGACTTTTTGGTTAAAACCAAGTGCCAAGGGTCATAATTCATCAAGATATGTCAAAATATGAAACTTGTTGACCAAGAAAACCAAATTTGAAAATTAGGGTTTGAATTTGAAAATTTTCATAACTTAGAATTTTTCTAAGTATAAACATTTTCTTATTTTTTCTCAACTTTACACCACTTTTTCACCATGATTAATTTTGATTCAAAGAAAACTCCCAACATGAAAGTTCTAGATCCCCATGAAATATACAACTTTTCTTCACAAACTTTTCCCTAAAGATGCTTTTATCTCAAGTTATGAATTTGTGAATACATGGTCATGAACTTCTTAACTTAGTAAATTTTTGCCCTAATATAGGCAGGTTTTGGACCTAACTTCATGGCAAGTTTTCACCTAGTTCCAAGAGGTATCTCAAAATTCATTTCAAAGATGGGTTATAGAGAACATTGCAATATTTCCAAAATTTCCAAGAACTCTCCAAGATAATTTTTGAGTAGGGAGAATCGAAGAGAGGAAGTTGGCATTTTCTCACTTTTTGTTCAAGCCATTTCCATGAGGAACCAAGTTGCAAACCAAACCTATACTGGATATTTCTTGATTTACAGGTCCTAAACTTGCTACTCACTCCTTAATTAAATGCATACTCAGTTAATAAAGCCATTATCCTTGCTTTTGAACTTTTACACAAGTTGTATTTCCATTTTGGGCAAAAAGGCTCCATTGCCATTTTCATAAAGAAGCACTTTTGCAAACTTGTCAACTTGGAGCTTTGAACTTGTCCCCTTGATACAAGCAAACCACACAGGTCTCAAGAAACTTGTACAAACTCATACCAACCTTAAAGCAAGCTGGTACAAGCATGTGGGTTTGGACTTGTCAACTTGCTTCAAGTACAAGAAAAGTTGCAAAAAAAGGCTAAGGCTTGCACAGCTAGTAGAGAGCTGACTTTGGATCACTTCTATACTAATATGCAAACAATGTACAAGACATAACACACTTGGCTTGGACCTGAAACTCTCTAGAACTGAAAAACACCAAAAAACTGCCCAAGCATACAGTTTCTGCAAAAACTCATCCAACTCTCATTTGGCTCGTTCGTTTTGTGTTTAACTCATCCAAACATATTACATATTAGATATCAAACATATCCAATCCATCATCCCTGTTCTGTAACCTCTATTTCACCATCTGCCATTATTAACTTTGAAGCTTGCAGTTGGACTTGGCCAGGGAGTTCTAGCCATCTTTATAGCAAGGTAAGAGTTGGAATAGGTTCAGGGAAGCTCAAGCAATCACCAGGCCTCCATTAAAGTCCCTACATTGCCATACATGATTCTAGCTGAAGGAGGTATTTTTTCAAACTCTATCTCTTTGAATAGGCAACCTCTAGCCACGATTTGTGAATGAAAAATGTAGTTCTCATCATAACAAAGTTGTACATATCATTACTTTGCATTTATATTACTTGTGCTAAGAGAATTTGGAGTTTAAAATCTCTGAAAATTTTAGGTCACGATTTAGGGATTTCAAAATTCTCTTTGATCTTTGATATTTAGGTTACATAATTTATATGGTTGGAATCGTGAGCTCAAATGCTACATTTTTCATGTTATGAGTTTCCATTTTTATGCAAGTATAAGGAAGTTACAATTTGAACTGCCAAAGGCGTGTGGAAGAGAACGAAGGACAGGGATGAAGTCGTTTGGGCTTTTTGTTTCTTGGGCCTTTTTTGTTTTTGCTAAACACCACCACTGATCTGCTATTACACCCCATTTGCTAACTCTTCCATTTTTTTCATTTTTTTTTTCATTTTTATATTTAATACATTTATTTATTTTACTTAATGATATAAAATCCTAAAAAATGATTTATTTATTTTCACACTTTTATTTTATTCTTATATTATTTCTCACATGAAAAATAGTTTATTTTTGGTAAATACAATTGATTTTCTTAATAAACTTATAAATAATTAAATATACTTAATATTTTTTATTTTACATTTTTATACTTACAAATACCAGTTTTTGCACATATTTAATTTTTAATATTTATATACAAATATTATTTTTTATTTTTTATACGAAAAATTTAACAAAATAATAATATAGAAACTTTATTTTCTTTTAAATGAAAATTTGGGTTTAATCCCTTTCAAAAAGAATTAAAAAAAATTTTCCTTATATTTTTTAGGTTTAATTTAAACACTCTTTTACACAAAAGCAAGACATAAAAAATCTTTTCTTTACATACATATTGCATTACATTTTAAATATTTGTATTATATCTATTTAATTCGCGCAAGTTCGATTTGGTTGTAATAATATATTTAGCTTTATATTTGTGCAAATCCCCATTCAAACTTGTATTCCCCCCTCCCGTAAAATTGTTGTAATAGCTTATTATATTTACATTATGCAATTTATTGCTTTCATATGCCATGATTAGTAAATTAGGGTTTGTATGACAAGAGCAAAACAAAACAAATAGAAAACCCTAAATACAAGACAAAGTCAAAAGCATGAAAATGGTACACTTTGCACACAAGCACCCTTAGGGTTTCTCCCACTTGGTTTCCTAAAATAAAATGTCCATGTTACGCATGCGAAGTATCTTGGCAAAACAAAACAAATATAAGATCATAGCCCCTCGATGACGCTATTCCAAAGTTGACTAAACAAAATGATCTTGGTCCCTCAAAAATGCTAAGATACTTTGAAACATTTCTATCATGGTTATACGATGACCCATGCCCGTCCTGTTTACATCCAAAGATAGGGTTGCTTACCAAATCAATGATAAGTCAACAATGTCATAGGAATAGAAAATACATAGGAAATACATTTGAGTAGGTAGATAGCTTCTAGTTACTTGCTCCATTTCAAACAATCCTAGCTATTTTCAAAAACAAACACACACATTTCAAAAACATATTACAAACATTGAAAACATTTTCAAAAAGACAAACATCTTTGTATACATTCTTACGAACGAGAATCATTACAAAGATTGCCTAAACGAATGGCCTCTTTTACAAAAAACTTTCAAAACCACAACAAGCACCATTTCAAACAAACCAAAGCAAGTGATCTAAGCAAGTAACTAAGAGCCCATGGAAAACCATGGATGAAAAGGGTGCTAACACCTTCCCTTTTCATAATCTACCCCCCGAACTCAAGAAAACATCTCAAAGGTCTTTCCTGTGCTTTTTCACCTTTCCTTTTGGATAAAAGAAAAGTCGGTGGCGACTCTTGCTAACCGCGACATTTGCAATAAAGCGCAAAACCTCAAGTCAGTTCTCCCACCGCATCACAGAACTGGCGACTCTACTGGGGAGACATTTAAAAGTGGGTTTAACTTAGGGTTTAGATCACATTTATTTGCTTACATTTGTTTGACTTGTTTGCTTTACATTTATGGTTCATTGTTTGGGTTTGAATCCTCCACCCGAATTTGGGAAACATTATAGGTAAATAGCAATACATTGTGGAAACTGTGTGGGGTATACCGACATGGTCTAAGCAATAGCTATGTTAGTGTGACATATTTGTGGGTACTGATAGCCTTTGAGTTAATCAAAGAGAATACGAGGCTGCTGAGTGATGTCATGAAGTACTAGTGAACTTCTAGAACCCTTTACTTGACCAACTTGGCCTTTTAGGATGTAGTGAGATGACCGGCTTTGGTGCAGTTCGAAGTTGGTAGATACTCGATACTACACTCATTGAGGGTTGGTTTCTTGGTATATTTCGGTCGCCATTAAAGAGGCTTGAGCTAAAACAATGACCAAGGAAAAAATCTAGTGATATTGAGCTCCTTAGAACCCGGTTACTATTACTAGGACAGGTTGAGCCAACTAAACTTCAAGAGGGTACTAACCTATGAAACCCCATACAAGCCTAAACTAAGAACTTGCTTGATTTGTTTGTATATGCATGCTTGTACATAAACATCATGGACATCATGAACATCATATGGATTCACTAACCATTTCAAGGATTTTGGAGATTCATCTTTGTTCTTGTTTTGTAGGTTATGGATTCACTTCGCAGGAAAACTATCCAAATCAACCTTGTAAGAATTCCTCCACAACTCAAGGAGCTAGCTTCAAGGATCCCTGATAACTCTCCATTCACCGAGATACATGGTCGTCTACTCAATTTGGCCACCTCCAACACATAGGAGGATGTGATGAAGGTTCTCTTCCAGTTGTTTCACCCTTTGCATCATTGCTTCACATTTCCTGACTATCAACTTGTGCCCACTTTGGAAGAATTCTCTCAACTTCTGAGGATTCCTATTCTAAATCAACTACCCTTCAACGGTACGGAAAGAGATCCAAAGCCAGAAGAGATTGCTCAAGCCCTGCACTTGCACTCATCTGATGTCATAACTCATTGGGAAACTAGAAGTGGTGTCAAAGGCTTCTTGGAAAAGTTTATGTTTAAGAAGGCCCAAAGCTGTTGGAATTCCCTAGACTTGCAAGCTTTTGAGGAGATTGTATCTCTTATCATCTATGGGATGGTCTTGTTCCCTAATCCTGACCAACTCATAGATGTGAGCACTGTCAAAATCTTCATGTCTCGTAACCCGATCCCTACATTGCTTGGGGATATCCTACACTCTTTTCACACTTGTACAATGATGAAAAGAGGTGTTCTCTTGTGTTGCACTCCTCTCCTGGCAAGATGGTTTATTTGTCATCTTCCCCAATTAGTCTTAAAGAATGAGCAAGGTTTCAGGTGGTCGCAAAGGTTAATGACGCTCAAACACTCGGATATTCATTGGTGCTCTCAATCTAAAGAGAATGTTATCATTGTTGACCGTTGTGGGGAATTCCCTAATGTCCCTCTACTTGGCATTAGGGGAGGCATCACCTACAACCCGTTCTTAGCTCTAAGACAGTTTAGTTATGCCCGAAGGGATGGCCCATATGATATGTTGATTCAAGGTTTGGTATTCGACTATGACAACAATGATCAAGGACTTTGCCAGAGATTCATCTGAGCCTGGAGGATGCTAAACAAGGTGGATAGCAAGACTTTGGGACACAAGAATTCCATCCCTCTTGAGCCTTACCTCAAGTGGGTACGAACCCGCGCTCAAAGTCTTATGATGCCTTATCCTTCCATTCTCCCAGTGATTATTGAGCCTGTTAAGGAGGGAGAAGTTCCATACATTATCCTACATCCTGACATGCCTACATCACTCGAAGACCTACAAAGGGATTGGATACAGCTCAAAGGAGAGCGTGATACTTTCGAATCCCAATTCTACGCATGCGAGAAGAAGGTTTTGGAACTCACTCGGCTACTTCATTAAGAGCAGACTCTAAATACCTACATTGCACCAAAGAGGATGCGCAATGTCTTTTTATCTTAGAATTTTGTATTATTTTGCTCAAGGGGAATTGATGTACTCAAATTCTATCTTATTAATATAACGTGTGTTTCTTTTTTTTAAAAACAAATTTGAATTTTTAAATCCTTGAAAGCATTGCATGAATACATATCATTCATCATAAACATAAACAGGTATTTGCAACAAGTTTCCTCATCTCTCTACTATTTATTTCAGTAGGATGGATCTCGAACAAACGGTCAAACACCTTCAAGCTCAGAACACGCAATTTCAACAGTTACTCATGACCTTAGCCAAGGGGCAAGAGGAGCTGAAGACTCTGCTAGAAAAAGAAAAAGAGAAAAAGAAAAAGAAGCCAGCTGGTGTGGTAATCATGGGCAGAAGGTTTCAGGGACAAGCTAGAAGGACCTTAGATTTTCCAATAACATATGATGAAGGGGAAAGAAAAGGAAAAAATGGCAGTACCATCAGATTCTGAAGAAGAGGAGGAAGAGGAGGACTACTCTGAACAACAATACCCTCCGACTGATGACAAGTACAAACACCTTGAAGAGCGCTTAAGCGCTATGGAAATCCAGAGAGTACCGGGTCTAGATTTTGAAGAGTTGGGGTTAGTGTCAGGAATTGTGATCCCACCAAAGTTTAAAGTGCCATTATTTTCCAAATATGATGGAGTGTCGTGTCCTAAAATGCAGCTTCGATCGCATGTCAGAAAGATTCAGCCACACTCTGCCGACAAAGACTTGTGGGTCCACTTTTTCCAAGACAGTTTATCAGGAACTCAACTTGATTGGTTTTACCAATTAGAAACGGCCGACATCCACAATTTGGAAGACCTAGCCGCAACTTTCTATAAACAATACCAGTACAACACCGATTTGGAGCCTACCCGTACTCAACTTCAGAGTATGGCTATGGTTTCTAATGAGGGCTTCAAAGATTACGCGCAAAAGTGGAGAGATCTAGCTGGAAGAGTGCAACCCCCTCTGTCCAAAAGGGAGTTGGTGGACATGTTCTTGGGAACTCTATCGAGCCCTTTATTCAATCATCTGATTGGGAGTTCCTCTGCAGGGTTTATTGAATTGATTTTAACCGGCGAGAGAGTCGAGGCTGGTATAAGAAGTGGGAAGATTCAGAAAGATTCGTCTGCCTCTACAACTGTGAAAAAACCCTTCACTGGGAGGAAGGAAGTATCTGTTGTTTATTCACAAAGGAATCAAGGAATAACTGAACGCCGACCAACGATGGGGGCCGTTATGATTCCAAAGCCTGCATCTGACCAACCAAGAAATAACCAGCAAAGGGTGGAAAGGCCAGTCCGGAAATTCACCAGGATTAACATGACTCCAGCCCAGGTTCTACCACATCTTCTAAAATTGAATCTGGCAACTTTAAAAGAGGCCCCAAAGAATCCCAATACTCTGTCTCCTCATTACCATCCGAATTCCAGATGCGCATACCATTCTGAAAGTCCAGGGCACGACACTAACAACTGTTGGGCGCTGAAGAACAAAATTCAAGACCTGATAGAGGCGAAGGAAGTTGAGTTTGATACGCCTGAGAAACCAAATGTTATTTCCGCTCCGATGCCTAGGCATGGTCACAATGCCAACGCTATTGAAGAAGATTTATTTGTTGCCACCGTGGATGAACTGTTGACTCCTCTCCCGATCATTAAGTTGAATTTGTTGAAAGCTAGTATATTCCCAGGTTGTGACAAAGACTTCCATGTTTTTCTATCCTCATCATTTGACTGCCCTCTGTTGAAAAAAGGTATCCAACGACTGATTGATAACCAATAAATTCTGTTTGAGAATGCTCCTGTTTCACCCGTTCCAGTTAAAGACATTTCAATTATAACCATCTACGCCAATCCTTCCAGGGCCCCTAAAAGACTCGTTAGGATTACACCTGCTCCAAAGACTACTCCACTTAAGATTACAATGCTCGGGCCGGTCCCATACAAGTCAGATAAAACAGTACCATGGAATTATGGTGGAGAAATCTACTACCATGGTATCAAACAGGATGAACTGACTGTCGAATAAGAGAGCTCCAAAGAGGACTATTCTGACATTAGCAATATTGCCGGAACTAGCAAGATTACCCGTAGTGGTAGAATCTTCTCTCCAGAGATTGCCCCTCTAAAGGCAGTCTTTGGACCCGTGGCCGTTCCGAAGATTACCTCTGCACCAGTGATTATACCTACAAGCGTACTTAACGACAAAGACAACACAATCTCTATCCCTACCAATACTTCCATTGTTGAGAATAAAGGAAAAAGCATTCAAGAAGAGCCTGTCCGGACGAAGGCTCAATCACTAGCTATTCCCGAAACATCCAAGAAGGAAATGGAAGAAATCCTGAGGATAATAAAGAAGAGTGATTATGATGTTGTTGAACAGTTGGGATAAACCCCTTATAAGATATCTATGTTAGCTCTGTTGCTGTGCTCTGAAGCACATGCGAAAGCTCTGGTAAAATTTCTGAAGACAGCTCATGTGCCACAAGAGATGTCTGCTGACCAGTTCCAAGATTGTGTGGCCAGTTTGACAGCTGATAATGGCTTGGGTTTCTCCGATGTTGATTTGACACCCAGAGGGAGAAAACACAATGAGGAATTACATGTCTCAGTGGAGTGTAGAGGAACAACCCTAGCCCATGTCTTGGTGGACACGGGATCATCTTTGAACGTCTTACCGAAAAAAAGCCCTTGACAGATTGGATTGTGAAGGGCTGACTTTAAAACCCAGTAACATAGTGGTGAGAGCATTTGATGGTTAGAAGAGGATGGTCCACGGGGAGGTGGACATCCCAATAAAGGTGGGAATTCAGATTTTCAACTCAACCTTCTATGTGATGGACATCTGTCCTTCTTATTCCTGTCTGTTAGGATGCCCCTGGATCCATAATGCCGATGTTGTCACTTCTATGCTACACCAGATGTTGAAGTACCCGATCCAAGGAAAGATCATAACTGTCCATGGGGAGGAGGAGTACATGATTAGTCATCTGAATTCTTTCCGATATGTGGAGTTGGATGGCGAGTTCATTGAAACCCCTTTCCAACATTTTGAAGAAGTCTCTCAAGAAGTAGCGGCGACCAAAGCGGTATCCTTGATTCCTAAGATCACAAGACCTTCACTTTGGATGTCATCTCTAAAGGATGCAAAGGAAGTAGTGGAAGAGGGTGGATGCACCATCTGGGGGCAGCTTCCAGACATTCTGTATAAATCAGACAAGTTTGGCTTGGGGTTTACTTCAACTGCTCAGAAGGCTGTGCGTTGTGCCCGTACTGGGGGGCCACCTATGAAGATTAGCAACCAAGGGGTCAATGCAGTAGAAGACAATGAAGAGGAGGGTAGCTTGGAAGATTGGATATTTCCTACTGTCAGCGGAGGACTTCGCAACTGGGAAGCCAGAGACTTTGTCCCAATAACTTTCATCTCTCAGTAATTTATCTTTTACATTTCTGTTGGACTTGTAATATTCACAAACAATTCGCACTTTAAAAAACTTGTGTCTTACCCAAGGCACAATGGTCCATTTGTAAGGGTTTTTATTTCATCTTCATATGACATTCAATGAATCATGGACGCTTTTTCACATATAAATCTTTTGTGCTCATTGTCTTTCTTTTACATTTTATTGTTTAAAGATGGCTATACCTTTATACACACCCACACTCACAAATGTAGGTACCTCTCCATTCTGGATCCCATGGATAACGATACTACTATAGCCTTTAGTGACTCTGAAGATCTGATCTACCAAGCCGAATACGAAGGTGAGAAAGATTGTGAAGTGCCAGGAGAATTGGCCAGACTACTACAACAAGAGGAAAGAGTTATTCAGCCTCATGAGGAGCTGTTGGATACAATCAATTTGGGTATCTAGGAAGATAAAAAGGAAATCAAAGTGGGTGCCAATCTAGAGCCGAGTGTCAAGGAGCGCCAAATTCAGCTGTTGCATGATTATGTTGAGATCTTTGCCTGGTCATACAAAGACATGCCGGGACATGATACAGACATTATGGTACATCATCTACCCACAAGAGAAGACTGTCCACCAGGGAAACAAAAAGTCTGTCGCATGAGACCTGACATGTCAGAGAAGATCAAAGCAGAAGTTATGAAACAGTTCAATGCTGGATTTCTGGCTGTTACTTCTTATCCTCAATGGGTGGCCAACATTGTTCCTGTGCCTAAAAAGGACGGCAAAGTGAGAATGTGCGTGGATTATAGAGATTTAAATAGGGCCAACCCTAAAGATGATTTTCCACTTCCACACATTGATATCCTGGTTGACAATACATCCCAGCACAAAGTATTTTCTTTCATGGACGGATTCTCAGGCTATAACCAGATCAAAATGGCACCTGAGGACATGGAGAAAACTACATTTGTCACACAGTGGGGCACATTCTACTACAAGGTGATGCCATTCGGACTGAAGAATGTCGGGGCAACCTATCAACGCGCCATGGTAGATTTGTTTCATGATATGATACATCATGAGATAGAGGTCTACGTAGATGACATGATAGACCGATCACAAACTGAAGAAGAACACCTTGATCACTTGCAAAATCTGTTTGTCATATTGAAGGAGTACACACTAAGGTTGAACCCGAACAAGTGCATATTCAGAGTCCGGTATGGTAAACTATTAGGTTTCATTGTCAGCAACAAAGGCATCGAGGTTGATCCTGCCAAGGTTAAAGCAATACAAGAAATGCCTGCTCCTCGCACTGAGAAGGAATTCAGAGGATTCTTGGGACTCCTGAACTACATTGCCAAGTTCATTTCTCACCTAACATCTACTTGTGAACCAATCTTCAAACTGTTGAAGAAAGATTAAGTAGTCAGATGGAATAATGAATGTCAGATTTCTTTTGACAAAATCAAAGAGTATTTACAAGAGCCTCTTGTCTTGATGCCACCAGACGAGGGAAGACCACTGATCATGTATCTGACCGTTTTAGAGAACTCAATGGGGTGTGTATTGGGGCAGCATGACGAGTCTGGCCGAAAAGAGCACGCTATTTACCTCTTGAGAAAAAAGTTTATCGACTATGAAACCAGATATTCACTGCTCGAGAAAACTTGCTGCGCTCTGGTATGGGCTGCTCGCCGGCTGAGACAATATATGTTGACTCATACCACTTTGATGATATCTAAGATGGATCCGATAAAGTACATCTTTGAGAAGCCTGCTATGTCTGGGAGGATAGCTAGATGGTAGATGATCCTAACAGAATATGACATGCAGTACACTACCCAAAAAGCTATAAAAGGCAGTGTGCTAGCTGATCATCTGGCTCATCAAGCTGTAGAGGATTATCAGTCCATGAAGTTTGAATTCTCGGACAAAGACATCATGACATTAGACAACTGTGAAGAAATCAGACCATATGAAGGACCTGGACAAGGATCTCGATGGACCCTATTTTTTGATGGGGCATCCAATGCACTTGGTAATGGTATCGGCGCTGTACTTGTATCTCAAGAAGGATGTCATACTCCCTTTACTGCCAGACTTTGCTTCAACTGTACGAACAACATGGCGGAATACGAAGCATGCATATTTGGTCTCAAGGCTGCCATAGACTTGGGAATCAAATCTTTAGATGTGTTTGGAGATTCAGCTTTGGTCATCAGTCAGATCAAAGGAGAATGGCACACTAAGCATCCAAACCTTATCCCTTACAAAGAACATGTTTTGACATTGTTATTGCATTTAGAGCAGATTAGCTTCGAGCATTTCCCGCGAGAAGAAAATCAGCTAGCAGATGCTTTAGCCACAATGTCATCTATGTTTAAACTTAATTGGGATAACAAGGCTCCCCAGATCACCATTGAACGAATGGAGGAACCAACACACTGTCACGAGATTAATACTGAAGAAGTAGTGGACCAACCTTGGTTTCATGAAGTCAAAAGGTATCTCGAGGCTCAAGAATATCCAGAAGGAGCTTCAATCAATGATAAAAATTTCCTAAGGATATTCTCCGCTAAGTTCTTCCTAAGTAATGGCATCCTGTACAAACGTAATCATGATTCTATTCTGCTCCGTTGTGTCGATAAGGCTGAGGCTGAAAAGATTATGGCTGAATTACATGAAGGTACCTTTGGAACTCACTCTAGTGGGCATACAATGGCGAAGAAAATTCTACGGGCATGCTATTATTGGTCTACCATGGAAGCAGACTGCTATCAACACTCCCGAACCTGTCATAAGTGTCAAATCTATGCAGACAAGGTGCACGTGCCTCCGGTTCCTATAAATGTCTTAACAACTCCTTGGCCCTTCGCTATGTGGGGAATCAATATGATTGGGAAGATCAAGCCTACAGCCTCCAATGGACACCGCTTCATTCTAGTGGCCATTGACTATTTCACAAAGTGGGTCGAAGCAGCTTCCTTCGCATCCGTTACTAAGAATGTTATTTCCCGTTTCATCAAGCAAAATCTTATTTTCCGGTATGGTATCCCAGAAAGGATCATCACTGATAACGGTACAAATCTTAACAATACTATGACCACCGCCTTGTGCGAGCAGTTCAAGATTCAACATCATAATTCATCCCCCTATCGGCCAAAGATGAGTGGTGCAGTCGAAGCTGCTAATAAAAACATTAAAAAGATCATACAAAAGATGACAGTCACCTACAAAGACTGGCATGATATGCTATTGTTTTCTCTCCACGAGTACCGTACCACGGCTCGTACATCAACTGGGGAAACACCCTATTCTTTGGTTTATGGCATGGAGGTTGTCTTGCCTATTGAGGTTCAAATCCCCTCTTTAAGAATTATGAAGGATGCAGGTTTGAGTGAGGACGATTGGATCTAGACCCGGCTTGATCAAATGAACTTAATTGATGAAAAGAGGCTTATTGTTGTTTGCCATGGTCAGATGTATCAAAAACGGATGATCAAGGCCTTCAACAAGAAAGTCAGACGCCAAGTATATCAAGTTGGAGATCTAGTGATCAAGCGCATCATCTTGCCACAAAGTGATCCCAAGGGCAAATGGACTCCTACCTATGAAGGACCATTTGTAATCAAGAACATCTTTTTCGGTGGGGCAATGATCTTAACCACCATGGACGGCGACGACCTACCACACCCTGCAAACGCAGACATAGTCAAAAGATACTACGCATAAGAGACCCGCTAGGTTGACACGCCTAGGCAAAACAAGGGCATCCCGGTGAACCAAAAGGTTCGGGAAAAAATTAGGGATAAAATAAAAAAAATCTGTACACCAGGCAAGTTGAAAACCCGAAAGGGCGACTTGGGCAAAAAAGGGTTTCCCGGTGGACTGAAAACCCGAAAGGGCGGTCCATGAAAAAGTTAGGGAATTAAAGCGTATGACTATGTCTTGTCGAATCACTTTGAGGACAACTTCAACCTCTTCACTGACAAACTCGGAGTTCTGATCGATTCAATCATCTTCGGATGAAGTAACGAATAGACAAAATATTCAGAGATACGGAGGATATAGCAGAATGGGAACCCCATGGGATTATCACATATAGCTATCTTTCTTTGTATAAATTTTTCTTTTTTTTATGACACCATCCTCTTACTAGGATGTATGTCTCCTTTGTACAAAATACTTATTCAAAGTGAATACAAAGATATCTCTTTAAAGTACAGAAAACTATTTGTCCTTTTCTTTTACACTTGTGTTTTATTTGCAAAAACGTCCAATGATTCATTAATGAACATATGCATTTGAACATAATTACTGTTTACAAATAAACAAAATGGAAAAGAACAATTATTGACAGGTTGAAAGAATAGGAAAACTTCTTTTAAGCTATTCCATAAACAATCCCTACAGTACGTCATTAAGATCCCCAGCGCTGAAACTTCAAACTATTAATCCCCAGTGGAAACCATCCAGTTTCTCCAAGTTCCCCAGCAAGTTGTCTTGAATCCTGAAAATCAACCGGATAACGGCTAATTTCTGTTTCTCCCTAACCTAGGTTAACTCCCCAGTAGAGTGGCAGGTGACCGAAACTCCTGAACTTTTTCCAAATAGGAATAAGCTTTTTCCCACAAAGTTTTCATTGTTCCCCAACAGAACAAGGATTCCTAGGATAATTCCCAAGTTAGAAGTCATCAAAATTCTCTGGATTCCCCAAGCAGAGTCCTCAAAAAGTACATGGCATTACTCTCACAACGAATTTTTTTGTCAATACTCCAACTTCAAGACATGAAGAATCCACGTATCCTCAGTAGCAGCCAAGGATTTATTTTCCTCAGCAATACAACAAATCAGCTTACATGCGCATATATTACATCCACATATCATAAACATTGATAAAACACATATATTGCATCATGCATTTCATGCATCATAACTTTGTGTTTCAGCTAACATTTTACCTTTTTCAGGATAAGATTAACGAGCTACCATTAACAATATGCAATCATGATACAGTTCATATACGCTCCAAACACGGAAGTCATTCTGTTACTCATTCAGATTCTGGTTCAGATACAGTTTGGATACGCTCCAGACATAGATGTTTTTCTGTTACTCATTCAGATTTAAGCTCAGATATAGTTCAGATACGCTCCAGACACGGTTGCCATTCTGTCACTTATTCAGATTCAAGTTCAGATACAGTCCAGATACGCTCCAGACACGGAAGTCATTCGGTTACTCATTCAGATTCTAAGTCAGGTACAGTTAGGATACACTCCAGACACCTATGCTTTTCTGTTACTCATTCAGATTTAAGCTCAGATACAGTTCATATACGCTCCAGACACGGTTGCCATTCTGTCACTTATTCAGATTCAAGTTCAGATACAGTCCAGATACTCTCTAGACACGGATGCCATTCTGTTACTCATTCAGATTCTAGTTCAGATACGGCTCGGATACGCTCCAAACACGGATGCTATTCTGTTGCTCATACAGATTCAGTTCAGATACATCCCAGATACGTTCCAGATACAGACACCATTCTGATGCTTATTCTTTTGATTTACAACAAACATTCTTGGATGGCATCTACAAGCCCATCTCCAACAAGATTCTATCACCTCTCCAAATGGCATCTTTAAGCCCATTCCCTCAACTACACTTTATCGAGTGCAAATTTATGGGCACTCTAGTGTCCAATCATCTTTTACCTTCGAGTCACGAACGACAAAACTCGCCAATCTAACTCTTCAATTTCAAGAAGATTGAACAGGGGCAGCTTTTGTACCCCAAAATTTTCCCTCTCATTTATCAAGACTTTTCTCACAAGACTTATTGGACTCAAGACAAGATTAGGGTTTGGTTAGCTCAAGACATCTCATCTGGCACTGATAACCCAAAATTAGGGTTTGAGTTTGCACCAGGAATTTTGGACCACCAATGCTTCATGTGATTTTCATACATCATTTGGGACCCCTAAGATGGCTCATGATAAGTTTCAAGCCTTGGATTACACTTTTGCTCAGTCAATTGGACAGTTGACCTAAAAATCAACTGTATTGGGGAAAAAGTCAACCATGGCCAATTTACAGTCAAAATTCATAATTTTTGATCCACATCAACATTTTAGACTCATATGTACCATTTGATCAAGTTTGGATCACAAGACCTCAAGAAATTTGATCAAATCATCAAAAGGGCAAAATGGTCAAAATTAGGGTTTTAACTGAGGAAGGGCAATTTCTGATTTTTAACCTAGCAATTGACCAATTGAGTTCAAGAATGATTTCAAAGATTCAATGGCACCATATTGACTTAATTACATGGTTCAAAAGATCTCAAGTTCATTGGATTGACAGATGAAATTTGTAGTCAACTGATCAAAAGTCAATTGTACACTGAAAAGTCAAACTTTGACTTTTTGGTCAAAACCAAGTGCCAAGGGTCATAATTCATCAAGATATGTCAAAATATGAAACTTGTTGACCAATAAAACCAAATTTGAAAATTAGGGTTTGAATTTGAAAATTTTCATAACTTAGAATTTTTCTAAGTATACAAATTTTCTTATTTTTTCTCAACTTTACACCACTTTTTCACCATGATGCATTTTCATTCAAAGAAAACTCCCAACATGAAAGTTGTATATACCCATGAAATCTACAACTTTTCTACACAAACTTTTCCCTAAAGATGCTTGGATCTCAAGTTATGAATTTGTGAATACATGGGCATGAACTTCTTAACTTAGTAAATCTTTGCCCTAATATAGGCAGGTTTTTGACCCAACTTCATGGAAAGTTTTCACATAGTTCTAAGAGGTATCTCAAAATTCATTTCAAATATGGGTTATAAAGCACATTGCAAGCTTTCCAAAATTTAAAATAACTCTCCAAGATCATTTTTGAGTAGGGAGAATCGAAGAGAGAAAGTTGGCATTTTCTCACTTTTTGTTCAAGCCATTTCCATGAAGAACCAAGTTGTAAACCAAACCTATGCTGGATATTTATTGCTTTACAGGTACTAAACTTGCTACACACTCCTTAATTAAATGCATACTCAGTTGATAAAGCCATTATCCTTGATTTTGAACTTTTACACAAGTTGTATTTCCATTTTGGGCAAAAAGGCTCCATTGCCATTTTCATAAAGAATCACTTTTGCAAACTTGTCAACTTGGAGCTTTGAACATGTCCCCTTGATACAAGCAAACCACACAGGTCTCAAGCAACTTGTACAAACTCATACCAACCCTAAAGCAAGCTGGTACAAGCATGTGGGTTTGGTCTTGTCAACTTGCTTCAAGTACAAGAAAAGTTGCAAAAAAGGCTAAGGCTTGCACAGCTAGTAGAGAGATGACTTTGGATCACTTCTATACTAATACTCAAACAATGTACAAGACATAACACGCTTGGCTTGGACCTAAAACTCTCTAGAACTGAAAAATACCAAAAAAACTGCCCAAGCATACAGTTTCTGCAAAAACTCATCCAACTCTCATTTGGCTCGTGCGTTTTGTGTTTAACTCATCCAAACATCTTACATATTAGATATCAAACACATCCAAGCCATCATCCCTGTTCTGTAACCTCTGTTTCACCATCTGCCATTGTTAACTTTGAAGCTTGCAGTTGGACTTGGCCATGGAGTTCTAGCCATCTTTAAAGCAAGGTAAGAGTTGGAATATGTTCAGGGAAGCTCAAGGAAGCTCAAGCAATCATCAGGCCTCCATTAAAGTCCCTACATTTCCATACACGATTCCAGTTGAAGGAGGTATGTGATACGGTAGGATAACTGACTAGGGTTTTGCGTTTGTTTTCGCAAATGTTTCGGTTGAGCAAGAGTCGCCACCGACTTTTTATTTTATCCTAAGGAAAGGTTTAAAAAGCACAGCAAAAACCTTTGAGATTTTTCTTGGGTTCGGGGAGTAGATTATAGAAAGGGAAGGTATTAGCACCCTTTCTATCCATGGTTATCCATGGGCTCTTAGGTACTTGCTTAGATCAACTTGCCTTGGTTTTCAATTGTTTGAAATGGTGCTTGATGTGTGGTTTCGAAAATATTTTGAAAAGATTCCTTGTATAGGCTACCCTTGTAACAATTCTTTACTCGAATGTTTTACAAGAGGTGTTTGTCTTTTGAAAAGATGTTTCAAGGTTTTTGAAAGTTTGTTTTGAAAGTGTTTGTGAAGTGTGGTTTGAAATTAGGCAAGTGTTTTCTTGGCAAATTGACAAGTACTTAAGAGTTATCTGCCCTAAAGTTTTCTCAAAGGATTTTTGTTATGTTTTAAACCTTTTGACAATTTTGTTCCACCATTGTATTTGGTGGACAATCTTGTCTTAGGAGGTGAAAGGGACGGGCGCGGGTCATCGTTTAGACCATAATTGCAATAGTGTTAAATGTCTTTGGGCAATTTTTTCTTTAAAAGGGGACTTGATCATTCATTTAGGCAACATTTTGAGGGACTATGATCATTTGATTGTTTGTTTTACCCAAAGAAATTCAACATGCAATATGGCCCAATTATTTGAAGGCAACAAAGTGGAATACCCTAGGGGTGCAAGTGTGAAATGTGTTGTCCATTTTCATGCTTATTTATCTTGAAGTTAGGTCCAACTATTTTGTTCGTTTTATTCGCATTCAAACCCTAATTCTAGCATGGTATGTTTAGAAAGCGTTAAAGCGCGAAATTTAAATTCCTACACTATTACAACACAATAATATGGGGAGGGGGTACAATGTTTCAAATGGGGTATATTTAGACAAGAATTTAAACCTAACTATTACATCATTTTCTTTGAATATTTATAAGACAAATAAATGTATAATTAAATGGAAATTGAAATAAATATGCAAAATGTAAAAAGAATTTTTATGTGTATAAAAAAAGAATATTATTTATGTGAAATAAAAAGAGAAATAAAAGGGTATTATTTTTGGAGTATTTTCAAATTTAGGGCAAAGCCCTAATTCTATTAAATAAAATACATTATTCATTTATTATGTACAAATATTTATTTATATATACAAAATAAAATAAAATGAGGTATTTGTCCAAAATGTATTTTTATATTAAATATTAATAATAATAAAAAAAACAAAAGTGTATATATTTTGTATTTACTCTAAATATATTAATAAATATATGTATATATGTATTATTTTAGATATGTATTATATATATATAAATAATAATAATATTTAATATTTGTAAAAAAGTATTTTTTATATAAAGTATTTTCAGAAGGTAAAATAAAATAAAAATGAAAATAAAAGTATTTTTACATATTTCTCAATATTTTTAATGAAATGTATATATTCATTTATTTGTGTATTAATCAAAAGAAAATCACATAAATACCTAATAAATTAAAAAATGGTGAGAAAAAGATTTTTATATTTTTAATAACATGAGAAAAAATAAATGAATCAATCAAAAAAAGAAAAAGTCAGAAATCATTAAAAATAAACCAAATGGGCTCAGGGGGTGCAGAAGCAATTGTATGGTGAGAAAAGTAGAACAAAAGCTGGCCCAGCCCATGAGACACCTTCTTCAACCTCCAGCCAAAAACGCGCGCTTGTAACAGGGATTCAAACATCCTGATTCTTTGAGCTTTTGCACAAACTTTCAACACAAAACATGTCAAGCATTGAATCACGATTCCAAATATATAAAAAAACTCATCCTAACTCTCAGAAATGAGAGAGAATTTTAACAATCCCAAATCCTGACCTAATTTTTGCCTGAACCGCCCTTTCGGGTTTTCGGCTCACCGGGATGCCCATTTTTTCCCAAGCCGCCCTTTCGGGTTTTCGACTTGTCGGGTTATTTTATGCGTAGTATCTTTTGACAATGTCTGCGTTCGCAGGGTGCGGCAAATCGTCGCCGTCCATGGTGGTCAGAATCATTGCACCACCAGAAAATATGCTCTTGATCACAAATGGTCCTTCATATGTAGGAGTCCATTTGCCCCTGGGATCACTTTGCGGCAAGATAATCCGCTTGATTACAAGATCTCCGACTTGATACACTTGACGTCTGACTTTCTTATTGAAGGCCTTGATCATTCGCTTTTGATACGTCTGACCATGGCATATAGCAGCAAGTCGCTTTTCGTCGATCAGATTGAGTTGATTAAGTCGGGTCTGCATCCAATCATCTTCATTCAAACCTGCATCCTTCATAATCCTTAGAGAAGGGATCTGGACTTCCATAGGCAAAACAGCTTCCATGCCATAAACCAAGGAAAATGGGGTTGCCCCAGTTGAAGTACGTGTCGTCGTACGGTATCCATGCAGAGCAAACGGTAACATCTCATGCCAGTCTTTGTAAGTGACTGTCATTTTCTGAATGATTTTCTTAATGTTTTTGTTCGCAGCTTCAACAGCACCGTTCATCTTCGGCCGATAGGGAGATGAATTATGATGATAAATCTTGAACTGTTCGCACAATGCAGTGATCATTGTGTTATTCAGATTTGTACCGTTGTCTGTGATGATCCTGTCTGGAACACCATACCGACATATGAGATTTTGCTTGATAAAGCGGGCAACCACATTTTTAGTGACAGAGGTGAAGGAAGCTGCTTCGACCCATTTAGTGAAGTAGTCAATGGCAACCAGGATGAAGCGATGTCCGTTGGAAGCCGTGGGCTTGATCTCTCCAATCATATCAATCCCCCACATTGCAAAGGGCCACGGAGCAGTCAGGACGTTGAGAGGAACCTGAGGAATATGAACTTTGTCAGCATAGACTTGACACTTGTGGCAAGTACGGGAATGTTGATGGCAGTCAGCCTCCATGGTAGACCAGTAATAGCCTGCCCTTAGGATCTTCTTAGCCATTGTATGCCCGCTCAAGTGAGTGCCAAATGTGCCGCTGTGTATATCAGTCATGATCAACTCTGCTTCAGCTTTATCTACGCATCGGAGTAATACACAATCATGGCTTCGTTTGTAAAGGATGTCGTTGCTCAGGAAGAACTTAGCAGCGAATTTCCTTAAGAACTTCTTGTCATTTACGGAAGCTCCTTCAGGATAATCTCTAGTCTCGAGATACCTTTTGATTTCATGGAACCAAGGTTGTTCCACTACTTCTTCGGTATTAATCTCGTGACAATGCGCAGGTTCATCCATTCGCTCGATGGTGATTTGGGGAGCCTCGTTATCCCAGTTGAGTTTAAACATGGAGGACATTGTGGCTAGAGCATCTGCTAGCTGATTCTCTTCTCGCGGGAAATGCTCGAAGGTAATTTGCTCGAAATGAGGCAACAATGTCAGGACATGTTCTTTGTATGGGATAAGATTAGGATGTTTGGTATCCCAGTCTCCTTTGATTTGACTGATAACCAAAACCGAGTCCCCAAATACGATCAAAGATTTGATCCCCAAGTCTATAGCAGCCTTGAGACCAAAGATGCAGGCTTCATACTCAGCCATGTTGTTTGTGCAGCTGAAGCAAAGTCGGGCCGTGAAAGGTGTGTGACAACCTTCCGGAGAAATGAGTACTGCGCCAATACCGTTTCCAAGCGCATTTGAAGCACCATCAAAGTACAGGGTCCATCGGGATCCCTTTTTAGGTCCGTCATACGGTCCGTCATCTTCAACATTGTCCAAATTCATGATGTCCTCGTCTGGGAAGTCAAATCTCATGGGTTGATAGTCTTCGATAGCCTGATGAGCCAGATGGTCGGCTAATACACTCCCTTTTATAGCTTTTTGGGTGGTATAATGGATGTCATACTCGGTCAAGATCATTTGCCATCTAGCTATCCTTCCAGATAAAGCGGGCTTCTCGAAGATATACTTGATAGGGTCCATTTTGGAAATCAACAAGGTAGTATGAGTCAGCATATACTGTCTTAGTCGGCGAGCAGCCCATACCAAAGCGCACCAAGTTTTCTCGAGCAGTGAGTAGCGAGTCTCACAGTCGGTAAACTTTTTGCTAAGGTAATAAATAGCATGCTCTTTTCGACCAAACTCGTCATGCTGGCCCAAAACACACCCCATTGAGTTATCCAAGACGGTCAAGTACATGATCAATGGTCTTCCTTCGACGGGTGGCATCAGAATAGCAGGTTCTAGCAAATACTCCTTGATTCTATCAAAAGCATCTTGGAAATCGTCGTTCCATTCCACTACCTGATATTTTTTCAAGAGTTTGAAAATCGGTTCACAGGTAGAAGTCAGATGTGAGATGAATCTGGCAATATAGTTTAAGCGCCCCAAGAATCCTCTAACTTCCTTCTCAGTACGGGGAGCAGGCATCTCTTGTATTGCTTTTACTTTTGCGGGATCGACTTCAATGCCTTTGTTGCTTACAATGAATCCCAGGAGTTTACCAGACCTAACTCCAAAAGTGCATTTACTTGGATTCAGCCTGAGCTTGTATTCTTTCAACCTGGCAAACAGCTTTTCTAGATGTTCAAGGTGCTCTTCCTCTGTTTGTGACCGAGCTATCATATCGTCTATGTAAACTTCAATCTCATGATGTATCATATCATGAAATAAAGCTACCATGGCGCGTTGATAAGTTTCCCCTGCATTCTTCAGCCCGAACGGCATCACCTTGTAACAGAAAGTGCCTCATTGTGTGACAAAAGTAGTTTTCTCCATATCCTCGGGGGCCATTTTGATTTGATTGTAGCCCGAGAATCCATCCATGAAGGAAAACACTTTGTGCTGAGCTGTGTTGTCGATTAAAATGTCAATGTGTGGAAGTGGAAAATCATCTTTGGGGCTAGCCCTATTCAAATCCCGGTAGTCCACACACATCCTGACTTTGCCATCTTTCTTAGGTACTGGCACAATGTTAGCGACCCATTGAGGATAGGACGTAACAGCCAGAAAGCCAGCATCGAATTGCTTCATTACTTCTGCTTTGATCTTTTCGGACATGTCAGGCCTCATTCGGCGAACTTTTTTCTTAATCGGCGGACAATCCTCTCTCGTGGGGAGACGGTGAACCACGATGTCTGTGTCTAAACCCGGCATGTCTTCATAAGACCAAGCGAAGATTTCAACATACTCATTCGACAACTGTATAAGGCGTTCCTTGACACTCGGTTTCAGATTGGCACCCACTTGCACCTCCTTCCGGTCTTCCTCGGTTCCCAAGTTAACAGTTTCCAATGGCTCTTCATGCGGTAAAATGGCCCTTTCCTCTTGTTGCAGAAGTCTGGCTAGTTCCACGGGTACTTCACAACCTTCGTCATCTTCATACTCGGCTAGATTGACCAGATCCTCAGAGTTACTGAAAGATATAGCAGAATGGTCACCCATGGAATCCTGAGTGGATGGGTACCTGCATTGGTGAGTGTGGGTGTGTGTAAGGGATAGCCATCCTTAAACAAAAATGCAAAAGGAAAGAAAATGAACATAAGCAGTTTATCGTATGAAAAACGTCCAATGAATCATTAAACATGGCATATGGATATGAAAAATAATCAAAACCCTTACAAGTGGTCCTACCTGCCCCGGGCAAGGCAGGAGGTGAAAAGATAGTGTACGGATCGTTTGAAAGTAAATATTACAGACCAAAATAAGAAATGTTTAACAGATAAATTACTGATGAATAAAAGTGATGGGGACAAAGTCTTTTGCCTCCCAGTTGCTCAATCCTCCTTTGATAGTTGGATAAATCCACTCCTCAATGTTGCTCTCCTTGTCCTCATCCTCCAAAGCGTTGATTCCGTAGGGAGAAATCTTGAATGGCGCCCTTTTAATCTTCGCACGGCGCATAGCTTTCTGGCCAGCGGCTGTGAATCATAATCCAAACTTGTCAGTCTTATGCAGAATGTCAGGTAATTGCCCCCATGCTGAATTCTTCCCTTCCTTTATTGCGGCTCTTGCATCCTCCAGAGATGCCATCCTGGCCATCTGCCTCGGTGTCTCAGCCGCCAACTTTTCTACTGCTATTTCAGGAGTGACTTCTTCGAAATGTTGAAACGGTGTCTCAATGAACTCTCCCTCAACATCCACATACCGGAAAGAATTTAAGTGGCTAATCATGTACTCTTCTTCGCCATGGACAGTGATGATCTTCCCCTTGACAGGATACTTCAACATCTGATGCAAGGAGGAGGTAACTGCCCCAGCATGGTGTATCCAAGGCCTACCCAGCAAGCAAGAGTATGATGGACGGATGTCCATCACATAGAAAGTGGATTTAAACACCTCGATGCCTATCTTGATGGGAATTTCAACCTCTCCATGGACCATTCTCTTCGAACCATCGAAAGCTCTGACAACAATATCACTCGGCTTCAAATCCAACCCCTCACAATCTAGTCGGTCCAAGGCCTTCTTAGGCAAAACATTCAGCGACGAACCAGTATCAACCAAGACATGTGCGAGAGTAGTTCCTCGACACTCGACTGAAATGTGCAAAGCATCATTGTGATTTCTACCTTTAGGGGTTAGGTCGGCATCAGAAAAACCTAATCCATTGTCTGCAGTCAGGCTAGCCACGCAATTCTGAAATTGATTCGCAGAGGTTTCCTGGGGCACATGAGCTGCCTTCAGGAATTTTATCAGGGCTTTAGCGTGCGCTTCTGAGCAAAGTAGCAGTGCCAGCATGGAGATCTTGGAGGGGGTTTGCCCCAACTGTTCCACCACATCGTAATCACTTCTTTTGATTATCCTCAAAATCTCGTCCATTTCCTTCTTGGAGGTTTCCGGGATTACTAAGGGTTGAGCCCTCGTCCTGACGGGCTCATCTTGGATTCCCTTACCTTTGTCAGCAGCGGTAGGAGAGACATTACTAGGAACAATAATGTCTTCAATCAGAGGAGTTCTAGCAGAGAGTCTTATCGGTGCAGGGATGACCTTGTTAGCTGATGAGGGTCCAAAGACTGCTCTTGGAGGGGCAATCTCTGGAGAAAATATTCTCCCGCTCCTGGTGATTTTGCTAGTGCCCGCAATGTTGCTAATGCTGGCTTCATCATCATCTGAACTTTCTTCAATTACTTCGATTTGCTTGATACCATGGTAGTAGATGTCACCGCCATAGTTCCAAGGTATCGACTTCTCAGAAACATAGGGAACAGGCCCTGGCATTGTTATCTTCAAAGGAACAGATTTTGTAGCTGGTGTAATCTTAACAGGCTTTTTGACGGCCTTGGAAAGATTGGCGTGAATGGTTATGATTGAGACATCTTCAGTATGAACTGGAACAGTAGAAACTTTTTCAAACAAAATTTGTCGACTATCCATAAGGCCTTGGATGCCTTTCTTCAGTAACGAACAATCAAACGGCAGAGAGTAACAATAATAGCAGTCTTCCTTACATCCCGGGAAGATCCCGGCCCTCAACAGATTCAACTTAATGGTTAGCAGTGGAGTAGTCAGATTACTGACATCAACAACATACAAATCTTCTTCAATGGCGTTGACATTTCGGTCGTGCTTCGGCATGGGTGCAGATATCACATTAGGCTTCTCTGGAGCATCAAACTCTACCTCCTTAGCCTCTATCAGGTCTTGGATTTTATGCTTGAGTGCCCAACAATCATTGGTGTCGTGTCCAACACTGTCTGAATGGTAGGCGCATTTAGCATTGGCATGATAATGCGGAGAGGACGTATTCACATTCTTTGGTGCCTCCTTGATGGTGGCGAGGTTCAACTTCAGTAGATGGGGAAGCACTTGCGCTGGAGTCATGTTAATACGGGTGAACTGCCGTTGTGGCCGTTCCACCCGTTGCTGATTTGGTCTGGACTGGTTATAGCGAGGCTGCTCACTTGGAGTGTTTTGAATCATTACGGCTCCCACAGTTGGCCGACGTTCCATCTTCCCTGCTCTTCTCTGAGAATATACCATAGCTGTCTCCTTCTTAAAAGGCTTCTTCTCAACACCTGCAGCAACACCCTTCTGAATCTTTCCTGACTTGATGCCAGCTTCTATTCTTTCGCCTGTTAAGATCAAATCGGTAAACCCCGCGAAAGAGTTACCAATTAGATGATTGAAAAATGGCCCAGATAGGGTCCCAAGAAACATATCAACGAGCTCACGATCGGTTAAAGGAGGCTGCACCCTGCCAGCCAAATCCCTCCATTTTTGTGCATATTCTTTGAATCCCTCACTTGTTCCTAGTGACATACCCTGAAGTTGGGTACGCGTAGGAGCAAGGTCAGAATTATACTGGTATTGTTTGTAGAAAGCGGTGGCCAAATCTTCCCAATTTCTGACACTGGTTCCTTCTAGCTGATAAAACCACTCCAACTGAGCTCCCGAAAGGCTGTCTTGAAAGAAATGAATCCAGAGATTTTTATCTGCCGTATAGGGTTGAATCTTTCTCACATAGGACCTGAGATGCATTTTGGGGCAGGACAACCCATCATACCTCACAAACACTGGCACTTTGAATTTTGGGGGAATCACAATCCCGGCCACCAAGCCCAAGTCTTCAAAATCCAAACCCGGTACTCTTTGTAGTTCCATGGCGGCCAATCTGTCTTCTAAACCCTTGTACTTATCATCAGCTGGAGGGTATTGCTGGTCAGAATAATCTTCATCCTCTTCAATCTCTTCTTCCTCCGCATCAGACTCGGAAGGCACCGCAACTCCATCTCTTTTACTAGTCCCTTCATCAGAAGTAGGAGGAAATTCAAGCACTCTTCGAGCTTCTCCGTCAAATCTTCTCCCCAAAGTAGCCACCCCAATCCTCTTCTTCTTATTTTTCACTGGGTCCTTATTCCCCAATTGAGTCTTGATATCCTCCTGACCCTTAGCCAAGGTCATCAGGAGTTGCTGGAACTGCGCATTCTGAGCTTGTAGGTCTTTGACTGTTTGCTCGAGATCCATCCTACTGAAATAAACAGCAGACAGATAAGAGAACCTGGAGTGAGACCTGCTTATGCACATGATGAATGGTATGCTTATGTATGCAATGCATTCAAGGATTTAGAACATTCAAAATTGTTTCAGACAAAAAAGAACGCACGTCATATTAATAAGAAGAAGTTTGTTAGTACATAAATGCCCTATGGGCCAAATATTACAAAATAACTTTTCAAGGCAAAAAGACATTGCGCATCCTCTTTGGTGCGATGTAGGTATTGAGGGCCTCTTGCTCATGGAGTCGGCGGGTAAGCTCTAGAACCTTCTTCTCACTGGCGTAGAGCTAGCTTCAAAAGTATTCCGTTCCTCCTTGAGCTGAATCCAACTTTTCTGCATTTCCTCCCACGATGTAGGCATGTCTGGATGTAGGATGGTGTAGGGGACCTCTCCTTCATTGACGGGCTCTTTAATCACTGGGAGTACATGAGGATAAAGCATCTTTAGACTTTGGGCTCGGGCTCGTACCCACTTGAGATAGGGCTCAAGAGGGATGGAGTTCTTGTGTCCCATAGTCTTGCTATCAACCTTGTTGAGTTTTCCCCAAGCTCTGATGAATCTTTGGCGAAGTCCTTGCGCATCGTTGTCGAAGTCAAAAACTAGGTTAGGAATCAACATGTCATGAGGGCCATCCCTCCGTGCATATCCAAATTGCCTCAAAGCTAGGCAAGGGTTGTAGGTGATACCTCCCCTGATTCCAAGTAAAGGAACATTAGGAAACTCTCCGCAACGATCGACAATAATGACATTTTCTCTGGACCGAGAACACCAATGCACATCAGAATGAGTAAGAGTCATCAACCGTTGGGACCACCTTGTACCTTGGTCATTCTTCAAGACAGATTGTGGAAGGTGCGAAATAAACCACCTTGCAAGGATAGGAGTACAGCACATGAGGACACCCCTCTTTCTCATTGTTCGTGTGTAAAATGAATGAAGGATGTCCCCAAGCAATGTTGGTATTGGATTTCTGGACAAGAAGATTTTGACGGCGTTGACATCTACCAATTGGTCAGGATTTGGGAACAAGACCAACCCATAGATAAGGAGTGCCACAATTTCTTCAAAGGCTTGAAGGTCCAATGAATTCCAACATTCTTGTGCCTTCTCAAACAAGAATTTTGCTAAGAATCCTTTGACGCCGCTTCTGGTTTCCCAATGCCCCTTGATGTCGGATGGTTGTAGATGTAATGCTCGAGCAACATCTTCCGGCTTTGGTTCCTTCTCCGTACCGTTGAATGGTAGTTGATTAAGGATAGGGATTCTTAGGAGTTGAGAAAACTCCTCCAAATTGGGTACCAACTGATAATCAGGGAAAGTGAAGCAGTGGTGAAGAGGGTCAAAGAACTGGAATAGCACTTTCATCATGTCTTCTTCAATGTTGGTGTTGACTAGGCTGAGCAGTCTGCCATGTCTTTCACTGAAGGATGAATTTTCCAGAATTCTTGAGGTGAGCTCCTTGAGTTGAGGAGAGATTCTCACCAGGTTGACTTGAATGGTATTTCTACGAGGAATTTCCATGACCTACAAAACAAGAACAAAGATGAAGATCCAAACCCTTGAGATGGTTAGTGAATGCATATGATGCTTCATGATGTTTATGATGTATGCATAAAACATATGTACAAGCAAATCACACCAAATCCTAGTTTCAGGCTTGCATGGGGTTTCATAGGTAAGTACCCTCTTGAGTGTAGTTGGCTTAAAAACATGTCCTATAAATAGTAACCGGGTTCTAAGGAGCTCAATATCACTGGATTGTTTTCATTGTTCATGGTTTTGGTTTAGCCACTTAACTAGCGACCAAAATATTCCAAGAAAACAACCCTCAATGAGTGTAGTATCGAGTATCTACCAACTTCGGACTGCACCAAAGCCGGTCATCTCACTACCCCTAATAAAAGGCCAAGATGGTCAATTAAGGTTCTAGGTCATTAGTGCTTAATGACATCACTCAGCGGCCCCGTACTCTCCTTGATTGAACTCAAGGGTTACCGGTACTCACAAATATGTCGCACTAATATAGCTATTGCTTCGACCGTGTCGGTATACCCCGCACAGTTTCCACAACGTATTGCTATCTATGAATGTTTCCCAAAATCCGGGTGTAGGATTGTAAACCCAAACAATAGAACCAAAGTATAAAGTAAACAAATCAAACAATTAGTCATGCAAGAGGGTGATCTAAGCCCTAAGGTTACTCCACTTTAAAAATTTTCTCCAGCAGAGTCGCCAGTTCTGTGATACGGTGGGAGAACTGACTAGGGTTTTGCGTTTGTTTTCGCAAATGTTTCGGTTGAGCAAGAGTCGCCACCGACTTTTTATTTTATCCTAAGGAAAGGTTTAAAAAGCACAGCAAAAACCTTTGAGATTTTTCTTGGGTTCGGGGAGTAGATTATAGAAAGGGAAGGTATTAGCACCCTTTCTATCCATGGTTATCCATGGGCTCTTAGGTACTTGCTTAGATCAACTTGCCTTGGTTTTCAATTGTTTGAAATGGTGCTTGATGTGTGGTTTTGAAAATATTTTGAAAAGATGCCTTGTATAGGCTACCCTTGTAACAATTCTTTACTCGAATGTTTTACAAGAGGTGTTTGTCTTTTGAAAAGATGTTTCAAGGTTTTTGAAAGTTTGTTTTGAAAGTGTTTGTGAAGTGTGGTTTGAAATTAGGCAAGTGTTTTCTTGGAAAATTGACAAGTACTTAAGAGTTATCTGCCCTAAAGTTTTCTCAAAGGATTTTTGTTATGTTTTAAACCTTTTGACAATTTTGTTCCACCATTGTATTTGGTGGACAATCTTGTCTTAGGAGGTGAAAGGGACGGGCGCGGGTCATCGTTTAGACCATAATTGCAATAGTGTTAAATGTCTTTGGGCAATTTTTTCTTTAAAAGGGGACTTGATCATTCATTTAGGCAACATTTTGAGGGACTATGATCATTTGATTGTTTGTTTTACCCAAAGAAATTCAACATGCAATATGGCCCAATTATTTGAAGGCAACAAAGTGGAATACCCTAGGGGTGCAAGTGTGAAATGTGTTGTCCATTTTCATGCTTATTTATCTTGAAGTTAGGTCCAACTATTTTGTTCGTTTTATTCGCATTCAAACCCTAATTCTAGCATGGTATGTTTAGAAAGCGTTAAAGCGCGAAATTTAAATTCCTACACTATTACAATACAATAATATGGGGAGGGGGGTACAATGTTTCAAATGGGGTATATTTAGACAAGAATTTAAACCTAACTATTACATCATTTTCTTTGAATATTTATAAGACAAATAAATGTATAATTAAATGAAAATTGAAATAAATATGCAAAATGTAAAAATAATTTTTATGTGTATAAAAAAAGAATATTATTTATGTGAAATAAAAAGAGAAATAAAAGGGTATTATTTTTGGAGTATTTTCAAATTTAGGGCAAAGCCCTAATTCTATTAAATAAAATACATTATTCATTTATTATGTACAAATATTTATTTATATATACAAAATAAAATAAAATGAGGTATTTGTCCAAAATGTATTTTTATATTAAATATTAATAATAATAAAAAAAAACAAAAGTGTATATATTTTGTATTTACTCTAAATATATTAATAAATATATGTATATATGTATTATTTTAGATATGTATTATATATATAAATAATAATAATATTTAATATTTGTAAAAAAGTATTTTTTATATAAAGTATTTTCAGAAGGTAAAATAAAATAAAAATGAAAATAAAAGTATTTTTACATATTTCTCAATATTTTTAATGAAATGTATATATTCATTTATTTGTGTATTAATCAAAAGAAAATCACATAAATACCTAATAAATTAAAAAATGGTGAGAAAAAGATTTTTATATTTTTAATGACATGAGAAAAATAAATGAATCAATCAAAAAACGAAAAAATCAGAAATCATTAAAAATAAACCAAATGGGCTCAGGGGGTGCAGAAGCAATTGTATGGTGAGAAAAGTAGAACAAAAGCTGGCCCAGCCCATGAGACACCTTCTTCAACCTCCAGCCAAAAACGCGCGCTTGTAACAGGGATTCAAACATCCTGATTCTTTGAGCTTTTGCACAAACTTTCAACACAAAACATGTCAAGCATTGAATCACGATTCCAAATATATAAAAAACTCATCCTAACTCTCAGAAATGAGAGAGAATTTTAACAATCCCAAATCCTGACCTAAGTTTTCTGCCATTTTCAAACCTTAAATTCTCACAGCTCAAGCAAAAAAAATGAAAAGTAAAAACATGTACATGTTCAGTGGCATGAGTAGAACATTGTTTATTCACAAACTTAGAGCTAATGATGCCTAATAAGAGAGATACGAATTCAAAAACTTACCTGTTCAGTTGAAGTTCTATCTGGCAATGGAGAAGCTTTCAGGGCAAGATAATGGTTGGTGTAGCTTCCTTGAGGTGTGGTGATGCTGTTCCAATATTTACTTTGCCTTGAGACACCTTGGATTGAGCTGTAGAACTTCAACTGCAAAATGAAAAAGTGAAAATGGTGGAACTTGTTAGAGGGATTACAGGTCGTGTTTCAAGTCATGGTTAGCTTGCATAGATGCTAGGGAATGTGTATGAACTGGTTTGGGCAAGAATGCTTGAAGGGATTGAGAGTTGGAACTCAATCTGCAGAGGTTACTCTGTTTAAGCAGTTTCAAGGTGATTCTGAGTTTTGGGAGGGATTGGAGGTGAAAGGCTCCTACTTTAGCTTAGTATCAATGTTTGGAATGTGTTTGATCAGTTTGTCTAAGTGTTTTTCAGCTGATATGAGAGTTGGTACAAGTTATGCTATCTTACTTGAACTTGAAGCAAGCAATGGCCACTTGATGATTCTAGCCTGTACAGGCCCTCACACTATGCTGCATACATTGGCCTTGATCAGTGCAATTTGCTCACAAACTTGTGCCAAGAAGATTTGGACTGTACCACTTGGATTGCAAACTTGACATAAAGTTCTCCTTTTCAAAAATGGAAATAGTGCTTTTTCTAGTTTAGGGTTAATTCTCCATGTAATGTCCAAATGCTTAGAATAACAACTTGGCACAATGGTTTTGCATTAAATTATTGAGTTTCAAAGTGTTTTAGGACCTGTAATGTAGCTTAAGCATGCTGAGATTGAAATGCATAGTGTTATGAACATGTACATGGCAAAGAACAAAAGTGACTTTTTCCCATTTTGCAAAATTCGATTCTCCCTAACCATGAGGTTGTTTGAGAAGTTCTTGGACATTTTGGAAAGCTTGGAATGTGTACTACAATCCATATTTGAAATACAAATTGAAATTCCAAGTGGAAGTGTATGGAAAATGGCCTTGAAGTTGGGTAGAAAACCTTGTCAAAATAGGTTAAAATTTCACTAAGTTAAGAATGGTTTAGTGCCCTTATTCAAAAATTTGTAACTTGAGATACAAGCCTCAAATGGGAAAACTTTGTGAATCAAAGTTGTATATTATGCAACAAGCTACAACTTTCATGTTTTGACTTTTGTTTGAATCCAAATGGATCTTGGTGAAAAAGTGGGGCAAAGTTGGGGAAAAATTAGGGTTTTTTATAACTTAGAAAAATTCTAAGTTATGAAAAATTCTAATTTCTAACCCTAATTTGCATTTTGTGATTTCTTGGTGAACAAGTTTCATGATTTGGCATATTTTGATGAAAAATGAATCTTGACTCTTGGTTTTGACCAAAAAGTCAAAGTTTGACTTTCCAGTATACAGTCAAAATTGATCAATTGACTGGGAAATTCAACTGTCAATCCTAGGTATTTGGGATCTTTTGATTTTGTTGAGAATGTCAAGATAATTCCATGGGGTCCTTGAGTCCATATGTGAGCTTGGTTTGCCATTGGTTGGGTCAAACAGTCAAAAATTGCCTTTGTGCAGTCAAAACCCTAAAAATGACCATTTTGCCCTTTTGGTGATCTGATCAAATTTCTTGTGGGATTGTGATCCAAACTTGATCAAATGGTTCATATGAGTTCATAATGTTGATGTGGGTCAATTTCCATGAAGTTTGACTGTCAATTGGCCACAGTTGACTTTTCCCCAATACAGTTGATTTCTAGGTCAACTGTCCAATTGACTGGGCAAAACTTGGAATCAAGGCTTGAAACTTGATGTGGATAAACTTGGGAGTCCAATATGAAGCATGAAAGTCATTTTAGGCATTTTAGGTCAAAACATCTTGGTGCAAACACAAACCCTAATTTGGGTCAACAATGCTAGGAGAAGTCTTGAGCAGATGAAACCCTAACTGGATCTTGGGCTTCAAAGGTTTTGTGATGAGAAATCATTGAGAAATGGGAGGGCAAATTTTGGGGTACAACAAGGTATTTTTTCAAACTCTATATCTTTGAATAGGCAACCTCAGGCCACGATTTGTGAATGAAAAATGTAGTTCTCATCATAACGAAGCTGTACATATCATTACTTTGTGTTTATATTACTTGTGCTAAGAGAATTTGGAGTTTGAAATCTCGGAAAATTTTAGGTCACGATTTAGGGATTTCAAAATTCTCTTTGATATTTGATAGTTATGTTACATAATTTATATGGTTGGAATCGTGAGCTCAAATGCTACATTTTTCATGTTATGAGTTTTCATTTTTATGCAAGTATAAGGAAGTTACAGGTTGAACCGGCAAAGGCGTGTGGAAGAGAACGAAGGACATGGATGAAGTCGTTTGGGCTTTTTGTTGCTTGGGCCTTTTTTGTTTTTGCTAAACACCACCACTGATCTGCTATTACACACCCTTTGCTAACTCTTTCATTTTTTCATTTTTTTTTTCATTTTTATATTTAATACATTTATTTATTTTTCTTAATGATATAAAATCCTAAAAATGATTTATTTATTTTCACACTTTTATATTATTCTTATATTATTTCTCACATAAAAAATAGTTTATTTTTGGTAAATACAATTGATTTTCTTAATAAACTTATAAATAATTAAATATACTTAATATTTTTTATTTTACATTTTTATACTTGCAAATACCAGTTTTTGCACATATTTAATTTTTAATATTTATATACAATATTATTTTTTATTTTTTATACAAAAAAATACACAAAATAATAATATAGAAACTTTATTTTCTTTTAAATGAAAATTAGGGTTTAATCCCTTTCAAAAAGAATTATATATTTTTTTCATTATATTTTTTAGGTTTAATTTAAACATTCTTTTACACAAAAGCAAGACATAAAAAATCTTTTCTTTACATACATATTGCATTACATTTTAAATATTTGTATTATATTTATTTAATTCGCGCAAGTTCGATTTGGTTGTAATAATATATTTAGCTTTATATTTGTGCAAATCCTCATTCAAACTTGTATTCCCCCCTCCCTTAAAATTGTTGTAATAGCTTAGTATATTTACATTACGCAATTTATTGCTTTCATATGCCATGATTAGTAAATTAGGGTTTGTATGACAAGAGCAAAACAAAACAAATAGAAAACCCTAAATACAAGACAAAGTCAAAAGCATGAAAATGGTACACTTTACACACAAGCATCCTTAGGGTTTCTCCCACTTGGTTGCCTAAAATAAAATGGCCATGTTACGCATGCGAAGTATCTTGGCTAAATAAAACAAATATAAGATCATAGCACCTCGATGACGCTATTCCAAAGTTTCCTAAACAAAATGATCTTGGTCCCTCAAAAGTTCTAAGATACTTTGCAACATTGCTATCATGGTTATACGATGACCCACGCACGTCCTGTTTACATCCAAAGATAGGGTTTCTTACCAAATCAATGGTAAGTCAACAATGTCAAAGGAATATAAAATACATAGGAAAGACATTTGAGTAGGTAGATAGCTTCTAGTTACTTGCTCCATTTCAAACAATCCTTGCTATATTCAAAAACAAGCACACACATTTAAAAAACATCTTACAAACATTGAAAACATTTTCAAAAAGACAAACATCTTTGTATACATTCTTACGAACGAGAATCATTACAAAGATTGTCTAAACGAATGGCCTCTTTTACAAAAAACTTTCAAAACCACAACAAGCACCGTTTCAAACAAACCAAAGCAAGTGATCTAAGCAAGTAACTAAGAGCCCATGGAAAACCATGGATGAAAAGGGTGCTAGCACCTTCCCTTTTCATAGTCTACCCCCCGAACTCAAGAAAACATCTCAAAGGTCTTTCCTGTGCTTTTTCACCTTTCCTTTTGGATAAAAGAAAAGTCGGTGGCGAATCTTGCTATCCGCGACATTTGCGATAAAACGCAAAACCTCAAGTCAATTCTCCCACCGCATCACACTGTGTAATGCAATTTCACACATTTTAGACCAACTAATTTGGTCCAAACTTACTCTATATGCTTGCTTGAAGAGAATGGAATGGAGGTTTTGTAGTGAAAGGGCTTGTAAGTAGGGTTTTGAAATTCTAGGGTTCTTGAAAAAGTTTGGAAATTTTGACATGTTTGAGAGGCAAGGTTTTTCGTGTCCTCTTGTATGAGAAGTTTTGCGATTATATAGGGGAAATTAGGTCAAAGTCATGTGGGCTTGGACCTTGTAGAAAAATATATAATTTTATCTTATTTATTTTTCATTATTTAATAAATAAATAAAAAAATACTTAAAATAATTAAAATAAAAATAGGTCATGGGGTGGAAGAATAAGATTTGAGGTGTATGAGGGGTATAAAGCACGTTTGGTCTTTTAAACAATGTCCCAATAGCCCAAAATAACAAGCTTGCTCACGTTGACCTTCATGCATTTTCTCAAAATATCCCAACTTGCAATGGTCATAACTCACTCAATTTTCATCTTTTGAAGTTGACATTGGACTTCTTGGAACGCTAAAGATGTCCTCTACAACCTCTATCTTGATCATTTTTGCTTTTGAAGATTTTATCTTGATGTAAGGTTCCTTGACAAAAAGTGTCTTTTGAAATGATGCCTTTTTTGGACTTGAGCTTAGAGAGAAAATGTTGTATAGAATTGAATTCCCTTCCAAATGAGCTTTTGTTGGAGAAAAGATGATGAAGCATATGAAAGTTATGTTTGGTCAAAGTTCAGTTGACTTCTCCCAAGGAAACCTTAATTTAGCAACTTTTGACTTTTAATGATTTGAGAGTTTTCCTTGATGAATCATGATCAACCCTTGATCAAATGTTGAATATGACTCCAAAGTGTTGATGTTGACCAAAAACCTTGAGGTTTGACTGTATGTTGACCATAATTGACTTTTTGTTCAATACAGTTGATTTTTAGTCATTTGAGCAATTGATTGAGCAAACTTATGATGCAAGGCAAGGAACTTAGTATGAGCATTTCCAGGGACATGTAAGAAACCATGAAAACCACTTGAGACCTTGGAAAGCCAAGCTTCCTTGAGAAATACAAAACCCTAGTTGTAAGTCCATTGCTAAGGAGGAGAATTTGTCTGATCAATTCTTGAGCAACCTTGAGCATTTGAGAACCCTAGGAGAATGTCTTGAAGAAAAATGGGAGGGAAAATTTTTGGGTACAAGATATATATATATATATATATATATATATATATATATATATATATATATATATATATATATATATATATATATATATATTGTACACCCGGTAAGTCGAAAACCTGAAAAGCAGCTTGGGCAAAAAAAGGGTATCCCGGTGGACTGAAAACCCGAAAGGGAGGTCCGGGAAAAGGTTAGGGATTAAAGCATACGACTAGGTCCTATTGGATCACTTACATCCGTCTTTATTACCAACGTCAAGTTTGAATGGTGCAGATCAATTCTGTCAACTTTTTCTGACAGTAAGGGATGAGATGGTCGAAGATATATGATAAGGGCAATAGTAGAGTTGAAACCCGGTGAGATTATTTCCACATAGATGTTTTTCTTTATTTTTCTTAATACTCTTTTCATTTCATGACGACTTCCTCTTACTAGGATCTTTGTCTCTTTTTACAAAACCACGTGTTTAGAGGAAAATTATCAATACAATTTCAATTTCAAAAATTCATAATTTTGTTTTATTGTTTCTGTTTTGTTTGCAAAAATGTCCAATGACTAAACTGAATGAACATATGCATATGAATATGATTACTGTTAACAAACATATGCATAAAAACAGGAATAAGCTTTTGCTAAAGACTCTAAGAATTGGGATAGCGCCCAAGTCATCCACAAATCTCCATAAAGAAATCCCTATAGAGCTATTTTCACAAGCTCATTCCTGACAAAGATACATTCCTCGTAAGTCCAATATGCCTTAAGACAGGAATTAGGGTATCTTCCAACAATTAACCTAATCATACTCCCCAGCAGATTTCCCTAGCAGATAGAGGCGTATGATGTTTTCCCCGGCAATGTCGCCAACCTACGGAGTCCCAATCCTCATCAGAGATTATGTTATCAACACAATTCATAGAAATTCTATTCCCCAACTGAGTTTATTTCCCTAAAACTATAAAAACCGCTGCTCCCACAGGGCACATTTCTTTAGCAGAGTATATTTCTCCAGCAAGGTTTATTTCTTTAGCAGAGTATATTTCTTCAGCAGGGTTTATTTCCCCAACAACCCAAGTCTATTTCTCTGACTACTACAAATCACCGAAAAATTCCTATCTCTAGAGAAGGACAATCCAGGCTGCTATCCCTAGAGAGTTGCTATGGAATCTGAAACCGGACCAGATATTAGTTAACCTTATACTCCCCAGACAAGTTGACATCCATATCTAAAACTCATTCATGCAACACCTCTAAGGTTATTCATCTCTTTTATCCCTAGTCAGGGTGTATAAGAATTAAATTCCTCAGTAGAGCGATGAACCACCAAAGTTCCTTAACTCTTCTCCCAAGCAGAAATCAAATTCCGCAGCGGAGTTTCCTCAAACAGCAAGCAGGAATCCCCAGCAGAAACATTCTAGACAAGATTGAAGATTACACATATTATTCATCCCCAGTAGCAGTCAGGGATTTATTTTCCCAATCAGAGATGTTATACAAATCTACTAATATGCTTCAACAACATCTCACCTTCATACATCATTTACAAGTATCATAATGTTGTACCCTAATTGTTTCCCCTAAGATCCCTTCATCATACCATGTCGATTCATTCACAATAATATCACATTAGGATTCTTGGTTCCCCTCCCTATATTTAGCTTTGATCTTTAAGGAATCACCAAGGACCTTGACTTATGTTATTTTGTGATAATGAATATTTTTGTCTTGATTTCTTCTTTTAATTTATAAAATTCAATGTTGGTTTGTCTTGCTTGTTACTCATGTAGGTAAAGGCAATGAGATTCAACAAGTTGCTCCATGGGTTCATGAGTTTATTTCCATGCCCTAGTCAATAAAGCTTTAGAAGTTCAAGCCTCGCCATTGGATTTGTTTTGTAAGAAATGGCATGGCAAGGTTATTTTGGTTCACCACATTTCAAGGTTATCAAATTTGATTCAAAAGTACAAGGGGTTGATTCGAGAAGTTGTCATGCTTGGACAAGGCTTTGTTCCCATTGGTCACAAATGCATATTTCTCTCAATTCTCAAGATATAGAAGTTGTTTTGGTGGCTATGAGTTCTCATTATCATCCTCAACAACTTCTATTTACAAAGCATTTGTGTTGGTACAAGAAGGTGGTTCAAAATTGCAAAGGTTCCTCAAAGCATTTTCTTGATCTAGGAGCTAGGGTTTTGAACTTCAAACAAGTATATTTTGCTCATCTTTTGGTATTTTTGAGTGATTCCAAATACACAATTCTCTTAAAATGGTTATAAACAAATCACTTCAAAAGTTTCAAGTATTTTTCATGTGGAAGAAGCTTAATAATGAAGAAAGATTACAAGTCCTCCAGATGAATCCCCAATTTTCCATGTGTGACTTCAAATGATCATAACTTGGTCAATTTTTATCACCTTGAGCCCATTCTTTTTCCATTATTATCTTGAGGATGTGAACTTTGTGCTTTATTTTATGTTAAAAGTGAGAAAATGGATGGAATTTTCCTTAAGGATACAAAAGATTATAAGTCATTTCATGATTTTTTTGCCAACTTCAACAATTCATAACTCTCTCAATTTTTGGATATTTTGAATGGTTCAAGTCCAAAAATATCATTCAATAGGTCTATTTCATGCTGTTGTACCCCAAAATTTGCCCTCCTCTTTTTCCACAAGAAATCACAGCTTCGGGCTTTTCTTGATTTTTCAGACTGGCTCAAGAATCGGTCAAATAGACTTTTCTCGTCAGTCAGACAAATTTAGGGTTTTCATTGATTTTAAGACAGTTCAAACAGATTGCTTAGGGTTTGGTTGAATTGGCTAAAAGTTTGATCAGGCAGGCGTTTCTCCAGTGTTAAGTCAAAAATCAGGGTTTTGCGCGCATATTTCTCAGAAAGAGTTAGTTCTATCAGTATGCTTTTCAAATCACTCTGAGATAAGGACTGAGGCTGCTGATTGTTAATTTGCAGTTTGTTTGGTTTTAATCAGTGAAAAGAGGCATGTGGACGTTTTGTTTAATTAACTGTGCATTGCTTTGGATAATTGGAGCGTCGATTTTATTGATTGATGATAAGACCACAATGTTTATCAATTGACTATTTATTTTAAGTTAGAATAATTAGAATTTATTTCCATTTTATTATAATTTAAGAATTATAAACAATTAGATAAACATTTAAAAAAGGAATTAACTACTCAAGATTGGATTTTATTCATCTTTAATTATTTGTTGCAATTGTTATTTGAATACAGTATTTATTTATAAAGTATTCATAATAATAATAGTTACAATGATTAAAAATTTGAAATAAAATTTCATCCTAATTCCTAAGTCTTCATCTTCTATCCAATGCTCCCTCTGCTTCATTTGATTTTATCTGCAAAAAAAAACAAAAGAAAAGTCAAAGCAGATAAAATATTTAAAGGTAGATAGTTAAAAAGATTCATCATTAAAAACAATTGGCCGGAATCAGTTTTCCCTCTCTGCAAATCACGAGATTTCTCCCGGTTCACAAAGAGGGATGAAATGCTTGCAATGAAACATGAAATGCACAAAGTTGTAATAATGCACAAATTCAAATTTTCAAGCATACTGAGTAAATCCAAAAAATTTGTCAACCAAGTTTCCAAACAGCATGTAAAGGCAAACTGAATTACATTTTCAAACTAAGCTAAAAGCTGTCAAAAATTGTCCAAGGATGCCAAAAAAATGTCAAACTCCAAAAGCTGTCAAAAGAAAGTACATAAAGTATGCAAGAAACATGGAAATATGCAGTGGAAAAGGGACAAGTGCAAGCAACATTCAGAATGCATCATCTTCCTAGGCCATTTGTTTTTTCAGAAAAGACGAAATTAAAGCAATAAAAATGCTTTCTTTAATCTGGAGAGAGAAGGAGAGAAGAAAAGAGCTTACAGTACAGTAGGCTAAAGGCTAAAAAGAAGATATAAACAGGATGTATTAGAATACATAGAGGAAAGAGGCAGAACATATGCAGCAGGATATCACAAAGAGTGAAAACCTCAAGCCTTGCAAACCTGTCCAAAGATTTGACCAAGAAACAAAAATATAACACCTCCTGCCCTTAAAAGACAAGAAGGAAAAGACCCTGAAAAGAGAGATACAAAAGCCAACAACCTGCATAAGATGCCTCAGAAGACACACAAGGCAAAAAAACCTTAAGCATTCAAACATACACGCCCAAAGCCTCCAAACCTGTAATGTCAACCAAATACAAAAGCCAAACCTGCATAAGCCTTTGCCTCTAAAGACCATAAGCCTTAAACCATTGTTAACCCAACCTGTCAAACTGATACAAACCTTAAGCATTCAAACATACAAGCCATACCCTCAAAGCCCTCAAGCTCTAAAACTGTCAAACTCACAAACAAATTCAAACTGAGGCCTTAAGCTTTGCAGAAATTCCAAGCCTAAACCATAAGCCTTGAACCAGTACCATAAGCCAAACTCTCAGAACTCAAAGAGTTCATCATCGAGGCAACCAAACATATCAACAAAATCCACCACAACATACCAAATGTCTCATCATATCAAGCACTAAGCATTTCTAAGCAACCACGCCCTCAGAATGCAATCATCATAGGGCAACAATACTCATAAACATACAACTATACTCAACAACAACGATATTTCTCAAACTCAGATTCAATCAAGCCAAGCAAACTCTCAGAACCTAAGGCCCTTCACTGAGTAACATTTTAACAAGCATACAGCAAGCAAGCAAGAAGAAGAAAAGAAGTGATACAGTAAAGGTTTTCAGTTTTGTTCATCACGAAACCTGAAGAAGCAAAGCGAAAGTACCAGGAATTCCAAAGCGCACATCAAGCTTCAAGCCCTCGCCTCCGGCCGTCCAAAGCACCTCCGATTCCATCTCCTCCTCCATCTCCAAAAGGTAGTATCCCTCTCTTTTCTTTTCTTTCACGAACCTCAAACAACAACAACACTTAAAAAATCAGAAAACGAAACTAAAACATGCATGAGCAAGACAAAACACAAAACCACTAGGACGAAGCGGAGAAGCCGTTACCTTTGCGTATCTCTACTGGAACGGTCCATGGAGGGAGGAATACGGATGATGGCGCGGTGGCCCTAGGCGGAGGGTCTCGTTCAGTGGCCTTTACATGGAGAAAGATAAAGAGGAAAGAATGAAGAGGACAAACGGCGTCGTGCCTCTGTGTTCTCACAAACCCTAAATGAAAACAAAACTGAAACCCTTGCAATTTGTAAAAACAATGGGCCTTGCCCTTCAAAGCGCCTAAGCCCATTCGTTTATTTCCAACAGCACCCCCCCACCCCCTTTTTGCTTTTGTTTCCTTTGTTTCAGCTTGGGCCTAAAACCCTTAAAGCCCATTCTATCTTTTCCTTCATTTTTTGTCTTTTTTTAACACTTATAAACTAACATCTTTTTTATCCTTTTTATTTTTTTAAACTAATATATACTATTTTTGTTTATAAGTAAAATAATACATTGATTTCTTTTTCTTGTAAAAATCTTACTAATATTGTTTACCCTACTTAATATATAAATATTAGATTTCTTTTATTATTAGGTTTAAACGACTTTTTTTTTACTTTTGAACTTTTTTTTTAATTAATAAAAAGAACCTTTGTACACAATTAACTTAAAAAACATTAACATTAATATATGGAAAAAAAATAGAATTTCTTAAGACCATTTTCTTTTCTTTTCTTGAAATATTTTGTTTTGTACATATTAACAAAATCGAGAATACAAAATTAAAATAAACCAGATATTTAATTTTTTCATTAAGTTAACAATACTTTATAATACATTAAAATACACATTTCTCAACTTGTAAATAATCATACACTTACACAAATACATTTACAATACACATTTTTATCTTTCTTATACATTGATGCATTTGCTTGTCCCATTTACATTGCTATTGCTTTACATTTGAGATGGCGATTGATTCGATTTGGTTGTAATTATTTGGATACTACCCTCCTATAAGTCTCATCCCCCATTTATCAATAATTGTACCCCCATCCCCGGATACTCATTTGTAATAGTTTAGGACTTTAAATTCCCGCAATTTATCGCTTTCGAATTATACCACGGTTAGACCTAGGGTTTGTATGTACATAAAATCAAACGCTAGATAAACTTAATACAAGACAAATACATAAAATCAATACACAATCACACTTGCACCCCCTAGGGTAATCCCGCTTGTTGCCTTCCAAAATGGGCCATGCTTGCACGTCGAGTTTCTTTGGCAAAACAATTCAAATGATCATAAGTCCCTCGATGACGCTTTCGAAAGTTGCCTAATCAAATGATCATAGTCCCTTCAAGCAAATTGCCAAAGACACTTGGAACCATTGCATTCATGGTCAATACCACCCGCGCCTGTCCCGTTAAACATCCTAAACGCAAGATTATCCACCAAATACAATGGTGGAACAAAATTGTTAAAAAAGGGTTAAAACATGAGAAAAACCTTTGAGTAAATTTAGGGGTAGACAACTCTTAGTTACTTGAGCAAATTTGCAAAAAAACACTTGCCTACTTTTCAAAACCACACTCCACAAAACACTTTCAAAACAAACTTCCAAAAACATTTGAAACATCTTTTCGAAAAGATACACACCTTTGTATATACTCAAACACGAGTCATTACAACGGTTGCCGAAATAAAGGCGTCTATTTCAAAACATTTTCAAAACACAAATACACACACCATTTCAAGCAATCGAAAATCAAGGCAAGTGATCTAAAACCAAGTAACTAAGAGCCCATGGATAACCATGGATGAAAAGGGTGCTAATACCTTCCCTTTTCATAATCTACCCCCCGAACCCACGAAACATCTCAAAAGGTTTTTCCTGTGCTTTTTAACCTTTCCTTTAGGATAAAATAAAAAGTCGGTGGCGACTCTTGCTAAACCGAATAAGTGCGAATACAAACGCAAAACCCAAGTCAGTTCTCCCACCGTATCATAGAACTGGCGACTCTGCTGGGGAGGAATTTAAAAGTGGGGTTACCTTAGGGTTCTAGATCACCCTCTTGCACGATTAATTATTTGCTTTGATTGCTTTACCTTTGTGGTTCTCTTGTTTGGGCTTGAAATCCTACACCCGGATTTGGGAAACATTCATAGATAGCAATACGTTGTGGAAACTGTGAGGGGTATACCGACGTGGTTGAAGCAATAGCTATATTAGTGCGACATATTTGTGAGTACCAGTAACCCTTGAGTTCAATCAAGGAGAGTACGGGGCCGCTGAGTGATGTCACTAAGCACTAATGACCTAGAACCTTACTTGACCATCTTGGCCTTTTATTATGGGTAGTGAGATGACCGGCTTTGGTGCAGTCCGAAGTTGGTAGATACTCGATACTACACTCATTGAGGGTTGTTTTCTTGGAATATTTTGGTCGCTAGTTAAGTGGCTAAACCAAAACAATGAACATGGAAAGCAATCCAATGATATTGAGCTCCTTAGAACCCAGTTACTATTTATAGGACAGGTTTTTAAGCCAACTACACTTAAGAGGGTACTTACCTATGAAACCCCATGCAAGCCTGAAACTAGGGTTTGTGTGATTTGCTTGTACATGTGTTTTTGCATACATCATAAACATCATAAAGCATCATATGCATCCGCTAACCATTTCAAGGGTTTGGATCTTCACCTTTGTTCTTGTTTTGTAGGTCATGGAAATTCCTCGCAGGAAAACTATCCAAGTCAACCTTGTGAGGATCCCTCCTCAACTCAAGGAGCTCACATCCAGAATTCCCGAAAGCTCTCCCTTCAGTGAAAGACATGGTAGACTGCTCAGCCTAGTCAACACCAGCATTGAAGAGGACATGATGAAGGTTTTGTTCCAGTTCTTTGACCCCCTTCACCACTGTTTCTCATTCCCCGATTACCAATTGGTGCCCACTTTGGAGGAATTTTCTCAACTCCTGAGAATTCCTATCCTTAATCAACTACCTTTCAACGGTACGGAAAAGGAGCCAAAGCCTGAAGATGTTGCTCAAGCACTACACTTGCAACCATCCGACATCAAGGGGCATTGGGAAACTAGAAGCGGTGTCAAAGGCTTCTTGGAAAAATTCTTGTTTGAGAAGGCACAAGAGTGTTAGAATTCCTTGGATCTACAAGCCTTTGAAGAAATTGTGGCACTCCTCATTTACGGGTTGGTCTTGTTCCCAAATCCTGACCATCTTATAGATGTCAACACCGTCAAGATCTTCTTATCCAGGAATCCCATACCAACATTGCTTGGGGACATCCTCCACTCATTTCACACACGAACAATGAGAAAGAGGGGTGTTCTCATGAGCTGTACTCCTCTCCTCGCAAGGTGGTTTATTTCGCACCTTCCACAATCTGTTTTGAAGAATGACCAAGGCCTAAGGTGGTCACAACGGTTGATGACCCTCACTCACTCTGATGTACATTGGTGCTCTCGGTCCAGAGAAAATGTCATCATCATCGACCGTTGTGGAGAGTTCCCCAATGTTCCATTACTTGGCATTAGGGGAGGCATTACCTACAACCCTTGTCTAGCTTTGAGACAATTTGGATATAAACGGAGGGATGGCCCTCACGACATGCTGATTCCTGACATAGTTTTTGACTTCGACAACGATGCGCAAGGACTTCGTCAAAAATTCGTCAGAGCTTGGAGGATGCCTAACAAGATAGACAGCAAGACACTGGGGCACAAGAATTCCATCCCTCTTGAGCCTTATCTCAAGTGGGTGCGAACCCGAGCCCAGAGTCTAATGATGCCTTACCCTCATGTTCTCCCTGTGGTTAAAGAACGCGTTAAGGAAGGTGAGGTTCCCTACACCATCTTATATCCTGACATGCCAATGACGTGGGAGGAAATGCAGAAGAGTTGGATCCAACTCAAGGAGGAACGAAATACTTTTGAAGCCAGCTTCTACGCCAGTGAGAAGAAGGTTTTGGAGCTTACCCGCCGACTCCATGAGGAAGAGACCCTCAACACCTACATCGCGCCAAAGAGGATGCGCAACGTCTTTTTACCATGATAAGTTTTTGTAATATTTGGCCCATGGGGCATTTATGTACTAACAAAATTTCTTCTTATTAATATGACGTGTGTTCTTTTTGTCTGCAACAATTGTGAATTTCTAAATCCTTGAATGCATTGCATAAATAAACATATCATTCATCATGTGCATAAGCAGGTCTCCACACCAGGTTTCCTTATCTTTCTGTTGTTTATTTCAGTAAGATGGATCTCGAGCAGACGGTCAAAGATCTACAGTCTCAGAACTCACAGTTTCAGCATCTTCTAATGACCTTGGCAAAGGGTCAGGAGGATCTAAAAGCCCTGCTTGGGAACAAAGAGCAAGTGAAAAAGAAGAAGAAGAGAGTCGGGGTGGCTACCCTGGGAAGAAGGTTTGAGGGTGAAGCCATAAGGGTTCTTGAATTTCCCCCTACATCTGAAGAGGGAACCAGTAAAGGAAAAGGGGCCGCGGTACCGTCTGAATCCGAAGTTGAAGAGGAAGAGGCTGAAGAAGACGAAGACTACTCAGAACAACAATACCCGCTGGCCGATGACAAGTACAAGAGTTTGGAGGACAGGTTAGCATCTATGGAGCTGCAGAGAGTTCCAGGCTTAGATTTCGAAGATTTGGGATTAATTGCTAGAATTGTAATCCCCCTGAAGTTTAAGGTGCCAGTTTTTGCAAGATATGATGGGCTGTCTTGCCCGAAGATGCACCTAAGATCATATGTCCGAAGAATCCAACCTCACACATCTGACAGAAACCTTTGTGTACACTTCTTTCAGGATAGCCTGTCTGGCACACAGCTGGATTGGTTCTACAATCTCGAGAGATCAGAGGTACATAGTTGGGAGGATCTGGCAACTGCTTTTTATCGCCAATATCAGTATAACTCTGACCTGGCACCAACCCGTACTCAGCTACAGAGTATGGGGATGGCCTCAGGTGAAGGATTCAAGGAATATGCCCAGAAGTGGCGCGATCTGGTCGGGAGAGTGCAGCCACCTCTTTCTGATAGAGAACTTGTTGATATGTTCCTGGGGACCCTGTCTGGTCCATTCTTTAACCATCTGATCGGTAGCTCTTCCGCCGGGTTTACCGAATTAATTCTGACTGGCGAGCGGGTAGAAGCCGGTATCAAGAATGGGAAGATTCAGAAGGATGCCTCTGCATCTACAACTGTTAAGAAATCATTCCTGGTGAAGAAGGAAATAGCTGTTATGTATTCTCAGAGAGGAGCAGGAAGAAATGAGCGCCGACCGACTGTGGGGGCCGTGATGATCCAAAATCCATCAAACGATCAGCCTCGCAATAACCAGTCCAGACCTAAACAGCAATGGGGAGAACGACCACCATGGAAGTTTACCCGCATCAATATGACACCTGCGCAGGTTCTTCCACATTTGTTGAATTTGAATCTCACCAAGATTAGGGAAGCACCGAAGATTGTGAATACTGCTTCACCGCACTATCATCCCAATGCCAAATGCGCCTACCATTCCGATAGCGTCGGACATGACACAAACGATTGTTGGGCGCTAAAAAATAAAATTCAAGACTTGATAGATGCAAAAGAGGTGGAGTTCGATGCTCCAGAGAAGCCAAACGTGATATCTTCTCCGATGCCGAAGCATGGTCGAAATGTCCATGCTATTGAGGAAGATTTGTATGTCTCTGATGTCAATGACCTGATAACCCCGCTGTTAACCATCAAGTTAAATCTGCTAAGAGCCTGGATTTTCCCGGGATGCAAAGAAGACTGCTACTGTTGTTACTCTCTGCCATTTGACTGCCCATTACTGAAGAAAGGCATCCAAGGCCTGATGGACAGTCAACAAATTCTGTTTGAGAAGGTTCCTGCTATTCCAACCCCCACCGAAGATGTTTCAATTATCACCATTCACTCCAATCTTTCCAAGGTCGTCAGAAAGCCTGTTAAGATTACATCAGCTACAAAGATTGTTCCCTTGAAAATAACTATGCCTGGGCCTGTCCCCTACAGTTCTGACAAGTCAATACCATGGAATTACGGTGGAGAAATCTACTACCATGGTGTTAAACAAGTCGAAGTAACTGAAGAAAGCTCTGATGAAGAAGAGGCCAGCATTGGAAACATTGCTGGTACAAGCAAGATCACCCGAAGCGGGAGAATATTTTCTCCAGAGATTGCCCCCCCAAAGGCAACCTTTGGACCCTTAGCTGCTGCCAGAGTTAATCCTGCACCAATAAGACTTTCCGCCGAAACTCCGTTGATTGAAGAAACTTTTATTCCCGTTGTTGTCCCTCCTACTTCTGCTGATAAAGGTAAAGGGACCCAAGATGATCTCATCAGGACGAGGGCTCAACCTTTGGTCATCCCGGAGACCTCTAAGAAAGAGATGGAGGAGATCCTGAAGATAATTAAAAAGAGTGATTATGACGTGGTAGAGCAACTGGGGCAAACCCCCTCGAAGATCTCCATGTTAGCATTACTACTTTGCTCTGAGGCGCACGCCAAAGCATTAATCAAATTCCTAAAGACAGCCCATGTACCCCAGGAAACCTCTGCCGACCAATTCCAAGACTGTGTAGCCAGTCTTACAGCAGACAACGAATTAGGTTTCTCTGATGCTGACCTGACCTCAAAAGGAAGAAAACACAACGACGCATTACATGTGTCAGTAGAATGCCAAGGAACTACTCTGGCCCATGTTCTGGTCGACACCGGTTCTTCTCTGAACATGCTGCCCAAGAAGGCTCTCGACCGTTTAGATTGTGAAGGCTTGGAGTTGAGGCCAAGTAATATCATTGTAAGGGCATTTTACGGGTCAAAGAGAATGGTACACGGGGAGGTAGACATTCCCATTAAGGTCGGCACAGAAGTGTTCCCCTCAACTTTCTATGTGATGGACATCCGTCCGTCATATTCTTGCTTATTGGGGAGGCCATGGATACATAATGCTGGGGCGGTTACCTCCTCCTTACATCAAATGTTGAAGTACCCTGTCAAAGGAAAGATCATAACCGTGCACAGTGAAGAGGAATATATGATCAGCCATTTGAACTCCTTTCGGTATGTAGAGGTGGAAGGAGAATTCATTGAGACACCATTTCAGCACTTCGAAGAAGTCTCTCCTGAAGTGGCAGTAGCAAAAGTGGTAGTTGAGGTACCAAAGCAGATGGCCAGGACGGCATCTTTAAAAGACGCAAAAGCTGCAATGAAGGAAGGGAAGAACTCAACATGGGGTCAGTTGCCTGATATTCCTCACAAAACGGACAAGTTTGGATTAGGTTTCACTACTGTGGGACAGAAAGTTATGCGCCGCTCAAAGGTTGAAAGAGCGCCCATCAAGATTTCTCCTTATGGAATCAACGCTTTGGAGGGTGAAGACAAAGAGGCCAACATTGAAGATTGGATCTACCCAACCTTCGAAGGAGGACTACGCAACTGGGAGGCAAAAGACTTTGTCCCCATTACTTTTATTAATCAGTAATTATTTGTCAAACATTTCCTGTTGGTTTGTAATATTTACTTTTGAACAATCCGTACACTACTTTTTCACCTCATGCCTTGCCCGGGGCATGTAGGTCCATTTGTAAGGGCTTTGATTATCTTCATATTCATATGCCATGTTTAATGATTCATTGGACGTTTTTCATTGATAAACTGATGTGTTCATTTTCTTTCCTTTTGCATTTTTGCTTGTTTAAGGATGGCTATCCCTTACACACACCCACACTCACAAATGCAGGTACCCATCCACTCTGGATTCTATGGGTGACTATTCTGCTATGTCCTTCAATAACTCTGAAGATCTGGTCAATCAGGCTGAGTATGAAGATGACGAAGATTGTGAAGTACCGGGAGAGCTAGCCAGACTTCTACAACAAGAAGAAAGGGCCATCCTGCCTCACGAAGAGTTGTTGGAAACTGTCAACTTAGGAACAGAGGAAGACCGGAAGGAAGTACAAGTGGGTGCCAATCTGGACCCAAGTGTCAAGGAACGCTTAATACAACTGTCAAATGAATACGTTGAAATCTTCGCCTGGTCTTATGAAGACATGCCGGGTTTAGACACAGACATCGTGGTTCACCGTCTCCCTACAAGAGAAGATTGTCCATCGATCAAACAAAAAGTCCGCCGAATGAGGCCCGACATGTCTGAGAAGATCAAAGCAGAAGTGATGAAGCAATTCAATGCTGGCTTTCTGGCTGTTACATCCTATCCACAATGGGTTGCTAACATCGTGCCAGTGCCTAAAAAAGACGGCAAGGTCAGAATGTGTGTGGACTACCGGGATTTGAATAGGGCTAGCCCTAAAGATGATTTTCCGCTGCCCTATATCGACATTTTAATTGACAACACAGCTCAGCACAAAGTGTTTTCCTTCATGGATGGCTTCTCGGGCTACAACTAAATTAAAATGGCCCCCGAGGACATGGAGAAAACAACCTTTGTTACACAATGGGGGACCTTCTGCTACAAGGTGATGCCGTTCGGATTGAAGAACGCAGGGGCAACTTATCAACGCGCCATGGTAGCTTTATTTCATGATATGATACATCATGAGATCAAAGTTTACATAGACGATATGATAGCTCAGTCACAAACGGAGGAGGAACACCTTGAACATCTAGAAAAGCTGTTTGCCAGGTTGAAAGAATACAAACTCAGACTGAATCCAAGTAAGTGTACTTTTGGAGTTAGGTCTAGTAAACTTCTAGGGTTTATTGTCAGCAACAAAGGCATTGAGGTCGATCCAGCAAAAGTGAAAGCAATACAAGAGATGCCTGCTCCCCGTACTGAAAAGGAGGTTAGAGGATTCTTGGGGCGCTTGAACTATATTGCCAGATTCACCTCTCATATGACTTCTACCTGTGAGCCAATCTTCAAACTATTAAAGAAAGATCAGGTAGTCGAATGGAACGACGATTGCCAAGCTGCTTTTGATAAGATCAAGGAGTATTTGCTAGAACCTCCTATTCTGATGCCACCCATTGAGGGAAGACCATTGAACATGTATCTGACCGTCTTGGATAACTCCATGGGGTGTGTGCTGGGCCAGCATGACGAGTCTGGTCGAAAAGAGCATGTTATTTATTACCTTAGCAAAAAGTTTACCGACTGTGAGACTCGCTACTCACTGCTCGAGAAAACTTGCTGCGCTTTGGTATGGGCTGCTCGCCGACTAAGACAGTATATGTTGACTCATACCACTATGTTGATTTCCAAAATGGATCCTATCAAGTATAAATTCGAAAAGCCCGCTTTATCTGGAAGAATCGCTAGATGGCAAATGATCCTAACTGAGTATGACATCCAGTACACCACCCAAAAAGCTATAAAAGGGAGTGTACTAGCTGACCATCTAGCTCATCAAGCTATCGAAGATTACCAATCCATGAGATTTGACTTCCCAGATGAGGACATCATGAATTTGGACAACATTGAAAGTAACGGACCGTATGACGGACCTGAAAAGGGATCCCGATGGACCCTGCACTTTGATGGTGCTTCAAATGCACTTGGAAACGGTATCGGTGCAGTACTCATTTCCCCGGAAAGTTGCCACACACCTTTCACGACCCGACTCTGCTTCAGCTGTACCAACAACATGGCTGAATATGAAGCTTGCATTTTTGGTCTCAAGGCTGCTATAGACTTGGGGATCAAATCTTTGATCGTATTTGGGGACTCGGCTTTGGTTATCAGTCAAATCAAAGGAGAGTGGGATACCAAACATCTTAATCTTATCCCGTACAAAGAACATGTCTTGACATTGTTGCCTCACTTCGAGCAAATCACCTTCGAGCATTTCCCGCGAGAAGAGAATCAGCTAGCAGATGCTCTGGCTACAATGTCCTCCATGTTTAAACTCAATTGGGAGAACGAGGCTCCCCAAATCACTATCGAGCGAATGGATGAACCTGCGCATTGTCACGAGATTAATACCGAAGAAGTAGTGGAACAACCCTGGTTTCATGAAATCAAAAGGTATCTCCAGACTAGAGAATATCCCGAAGGAGTTTCAGTAAATGACAAGAAGTTCCTAAGGAAGTTTGCTGCCAAGTTCTTCCTGAGCAATGGCATCCTCTATAAACGCAGCCATGATTGTGTTTTACTCCGATGTGTGGACAAATCTGAGGCAGAGTTGATCATGACTGAGATACACAGCGGTACGTTCGGCACCCACTTGAGCGGACACACGATGGCTAAGAAGATTCTAAGGGCAGGCTATTACTGGTCTACCATGGAAGCTGATTGCCATCAACACTCCTGTACCTGCCATAAGTGCCAAATCTACGCCGATAAGGTGCACATTCCTCCGGTTCCTCTCAACGTGCTGACAGCTCCCTGGCCATTTGCAATGTGGGGCATTGACATGATTGGAGAGATCAAGCCCACGGCATCCAATGGACATCGCTTCATCCTGGTCGCCATTGACTATTTCACCAAATGGGTCGAAGCGGCTTCCTTCGCCTCTGTTACAAAAAATGTGGTTGCCTGCTTCGTCAAGCAAAACCTCATATGCCGGTACGGTGTTCCCGACAGGATCATCACAGACAACGGAACCAATCTGAATAATACTATGATCACCGCTCTATGCGAACAATTCAAGATTTATCATCACAATTCATCTCCCTATCGGCCGAAGATGAATGGTGTTGTTGAAGCTGCGAACAAAAACATTAAGAAGATCATTCAGAAAATGACAGTCACTTACAAGGACTGGCATGAGATGTTACCGTTTGCTCTGCATGGATATCGTACCACAGCACGTACTTCAACCGGGGCAACCCCATTTTCTTTGGTATACGGCATGGAAGTTGTCCTGCCCATGGAAGTTCAGATTCCTTCCTTAAGGATTATGAAAGACGCAGGTTTGAATGTAGATGATTGGATTCAGACCTGACTTGATCAACTCAATTTGATCGACGAGAAGCGACTCGCTGCTGTTTGCCATGGTCAGACGTACCAAAAACAGATGATCAAAGCTTTCAACAAGAAAGTCAGACGTCAAGTATATCAAGTAGGAGATCTCGTGATCAAGCGGATTATCTTACCACAAAGTGACCCCAGGGGCAAATGGACTCCTACTTACGAAGGACCATTTGTGATCAAGAGCATGTTTTCTGGTGGTGCAATGATTCTGACCACCATGGAAGGCGATGACTTGCCGCACCCCGCGAACGCAGACATAGTCAAAAGATACTACGCATAAAACAACCCGACAAGTCGAAAACCCGAAAGGGCGACTTTGGCAAGAATGGGCATCCCGGTGAATCGAAAACCCAAAAGGGCGGTTCAGGCAAAAATTAGGGATAAAACAAAAAAAAACTGTACATCCGGGAAGTCGAAAACCCGAAAGGGCGGCTTGGGCAAAAAGGGGTTTCCCGGTGGATCGAAAACCCGAAAGGGCGATTCAGGCAAAAATTAGGGAACTAAAGCGTATGACTATGTCTCGTCGGATCACTTTAAAGACAATCTCTTCATCAACGAACTCCAAGCTTCTGATCAATTTTGTCACTGGCAGACGAAGCATTGAACGGACAGATATTCAGAGTTGTGAAGGCTATAGCAGAATGGAATCCCATGGAGTCATTTCACATAGCCATCTTTCTTTTGTATAAAACTTTCAATTTTTACGGCGACATCCTCTTACTAGGATGCCTGTCTCCTTTGTACAAAGATGCTCATAGAAAGTTAATACAAATACTTTTCCAAATACACAAATTGGCGTTGTTTTCCCTTTTTTCCCTTTTGCACTTATGTTTACTTGAGAAACATCCAATGTTTTGTTAAGTAGGCATATGCATTTGAACATAGTCATTTCCTTACAAATCAGGAAAAGATGATTACTGATAGGTTGAAGGTACAGATAGATATCTCGATGCCCTTTCAGAAAGATTCCCCAAACAGAGTTGAACTCCAGGATCCTCAGCAGAACAGGGGCTTCCTCAAAGCTGATTTCCCCAGCCGGAGAACCTTCCAGAACCGAGCCCCCCAGAATTAAGTTTCAGCACCCCCAGTGGAGCCCTAAAATCTGAAAACCCTATCCCCAGCGGAGCTAAAACTATCAATCCCCATTGGAACCAGACCAGTGAACATTCTCCCCACAGAGATACTTCCCACCAGACTGAAGATTCCCAGTCATACCTCTCCAGCATAAGTCAACCAGGTTCTGAACTCTCCAGCAGAGATCATCAGAATTCTCTCACCCCGCAAGTCACCAAGGAGTTCCGATCCCCAGCAGCGGTCCTAAGATCCCTCAAACAGTGAAGATCTTGTTCCCCAAGCAGTTAGCAGACAACAAGGATTTCTCATCCTCAGTAACCCCAAAGTTCTTCTATCCCCAACTTTGGTTATGGGTTTATTTCCCCAACATTTGTCCAGGATTTATTCTCCAGAACAAATTACATTTCAGATTGATCGGTCGTTCAGAAAGCTCCTCCATCATCTGTTAGAAGCTACAGTCGTCAAAGATCAAATTCTCACAAGATTCAAGTTACAAAGCCCAGATGTGACCGGATAGTATCTTAATCCCTACAGCATATTGTGAAGCCCGGAGTACGACCGGATAACAATGCCAGACAACCACCAAGCCGGGATTACGACCAGATAAGGATGTCCCCTCAGGGCAAGCTATGAAGTCCAGATTCGACCGGATAATAGTTTAATCCCTAGCAAAGCTATTGTGAAGCCTGGATTACGACCAGATGACAATACAAATTTCTGTGAAGCCTGGATTACGACCAGACAACAGTCAAGAATACTACGAAGCCTGGAGTCGACCAGATGGTGGTATATCTTTAACACAAGCTGTGAAGCCAGGATTTGACCGGATAGCAGTTTAGCAAGCTATTGTGAAGCCTAGATTACGACCATATGACAATACAAATTTCTGTGAAGCCTGGATTACGACCAGAAAGCAGTCAAGAATACTACGAGGCTTGGAGTCGACCAGATGGTGGTATATCTTTAACATAAGCTGTAAAGCCCGGATTTGACCGGATAGCAGTTTAGCAAGCTATTGTGAAGCCTGGATTACGACCAGATGACAATACACATTTCTGTGAAGCCTGGATTACGACCAGATAGCAGTCAAGAATACTACGAAGCCTGGAGTCGACCAGATAGTGGTATATCTTTAACACAAGCCGTGAAGCCCGAATTTGACCGGATAGCAGCTTAGCAAGCTATTGTGAAGCCTGGAATACGACCAGATGACAATACAAACTTCTGTGAAAGCCTGGAGATCGACCAGATAACAGTTAAGCATTAGCAGAATGAAGACTCTCATTCTCAGTTCCTCACAGAATATTCGAATATTCTCCAGTAAAGATCTCCTCAAGACAGGAATCCCCAGTAGATTGGCATACAATCCAAACTCCTGGTCCCCCAACAGTGGTCCCGGGACTTCTCATTTTCAACGATCAAAAGATTCTTGCCCTACCCAGCAACAGTCAAGGAATTGCTTTCCCTGACAGCAGTCAAAGATTTGATTATCCAAGAGTCGTCTATCCTCAGCAAGACAGCTCATCAGCTTACATACACATTCATTACATTCATATCATAAACATTGATACAGAATACATTGCATCATGCATCATGACATTGCATACAACTAACTCTTTACCTTTTCAGGTAAGATCAATCGACAGACAAAGATCATCATCTTCCGAGATTCCTTCCAGGGATAGTTCAGATGTGACCCAGACACGGCGACATTCTGATACTTATTCCAGCTTCACCCAGAATTAGTTCAGATGTGACCCAGACACGGCGACATTCTGATACTTATTCCAGATTCATCCAGATGCAGTTTTACACGGACTCATCATCAGGAAACCCTACACCGGTTCCTTCTCAACTTTTGAAAACAGTTTACGGATGCCTCCCAACATGGATGCTGATCTATCACTTATTCAACTTCAACTCCTGAAAACAGTTTACGGATTCTCCAAACACGGATGTCAATCTATTGCTTGTTCAGAACCCCAGTTCAAGAAACGTTCCAAAACATGGATACCTTTCTGATACTCGTCCGCTCACCGATGATATACAGTTCAATATTTCCAGATGGCATCGTTAAGCCCATCCCCCGACAAGATTCTGTCATGCTCCAGATGGCATCTTTAAGCCCATCACCAAATGGCGTCTTTAAGCCCATTCCCTCTACCATCACATCACCGAGTGCAAATTTTTTGGGCACTCTAGTGTCCATTCTCCTTTTACCCTCGAGTCGCGAAAGGCAAACTTGCCAATCTAACTCTTCAGGTCCAAGAAGATTGAACAGGGGCAACTGTTGTACCCCAAAATTTGCCCTCCTCTTTTTCCACAAGAAATCACAGCTTCGGGCTTTTCCTGATTTTTCAGACTGGCTCAAGAATCGGTCAAACAGACTTTTCTCGTCAGTCAGACAAATTTAGGGTTTTCATTGATTTTAAGACAGTTCAAACAGATTTCTTAGGGTTTGGTTGAATTGGCTCAAAGTTTGATCAGGCAGGCGTTTCTCCAGTGTTAAGTCAAAAATCAGGGTTTTGCGCGCATATTTCTCAGAAAGAGTTAGTTCTATCAATATGCTTTTCAAATCACTCTGAGATAAGGACTGAGGCTGCTGATTGTTAATTTGCAGTTTGTTTGGTTTTAATCAGTGAAAAGAGGCATGTGGACGTTTTGTTTAATTAACTGTGCATTGCTTTGGATAATTGGAGCGTCGATTTTATTGATTGATGATAAGACCACAATGTTTATCAATTGACTATTTATTTTAAGTTAGAATAATTGGAATTTATTTCCATTTTATTATAATTTAAGAATTATAAACAATTAGATAAACATTTAAAAAAGGAATTAACTGGTCAAGATTGGATTTTATTCATCTTTAATTATTTGTTACAATTGTTATTTGAATACAGTATTTATTTACAAAGTATTCATAATAATAATAGATACAATGATTAAAAATTTGAAATAAAATTTCATCCTAATTCCTAAGTCTTCATCTTCTATCCAATGCTCCCTCTGCTTCATTTGATTTTATCTGCAAAAAAAAAAAGAAACAAAAGAAAAGTCAAAGCAGATAAAATAATTAAAGGTAGACAGTTAAAAAGATTCATCATTAAAAACAATTGGCCGGAATCAGTTTGCCCTCTCTGCAAATCACGAGATTTCTCCCGGTTCACAAAGAGGGATGAAATGCTTGCAATGAAACATGAAATGCACAAAGTTGTAATAATGCACAAATTCAAATTTTCAAGCATACTGAGTAAATCCAAAAAAATTGTCAACCAAGTTTCCAAACAGCATGTAAAGGCAAACTGAATTACATTTTCAAACTAAGCCAAAAGCTATCAAAAATTGTCCAAGGATGCCAAAAAAATATCAAACTCCAAAAGCTGTCAAAAGAAAGTACATAAAGTATGCAAGAAACATGGAAATATGCAGTGGAAAAGGGACAAGTGCAAGCAACATTCAGAATGCATCATCTTCCTAGGCCATTTGTTTTTTCAGAAAAGACGAAATTAAAGCAATAAAAATGCTTTCTTTAATCTGGAGAGAGAAGGAGAGAAGAAAAGAGCTTACAGTACAGCAGGCTAAAGGCTAAAAAGAAGATATAAACAGGATGTATCAGAATACATAGAGGAAAGAGGCAGAACATATGCAGCAGGATATCACAAAGAGTGAAAACCTCAAGCCTTGCAAACCTGTCCAAAGATTTGACCAAGAAACAAAAATATAACACCTCCTGCCCTTAAAAGACAAGAAGGAAAAGACCCTGAAAAGAGAGATACAAAAGCCAACAACCTGCATAAGATACCTCAGAAGACACACAAGGCAAAAAAACCTTAAGCATTCAAACATACACGCCCAAAGCCTCCAAACCTGTAATGTCAACCAAATACAAAAGCCAAACCTGCATAAGCCTTTTCCTCTAAAGACCATAAGCCTTAAACCATTGTTAACCCAACCTGTCAAACTGATACAAACCTTAAGCATTCAAACATACAAGCCATACCCTCAAAGCCCTCAAGCTCTAAAACTGTCAAACTCACAAACAAATTCAAACTGAGGCCTTAAGCTTTGCAGAAATTCCAAGCCTAAACCATAAGCCTTGAACCAGTACCATAAGCCAAACTCTCAGAACTCAAAGAGTTCATCATCGAGGCAACCAAACATATCAACAAAATCCACCACAACATACCAAATGTCTCAGCATATCAAGCACTAAGCATTTCTAAGCAACCACGCCCTCATAATGCAATCATCATAGGCAACAATACTCATAAACATACAACTATACTCAACAACAACGATATTTCTCAAACTCAGATTCAATCAAGCCAAGCAAACTCTCAGAACCTAAGGCCCTTCACTGAGTAACATTTTAACAAGCATACAACAAGCAAGCAAGAAGAAGAAAAGAAGTGATACAATAAAGGTTTTCAGTTTTGTTCATCACGAAACCTGAAGAAGCAAAGCGAAAGTACCAAGAATTCCAAAGCACACATCAAGCTTCAAGCCCTCGCCTCCGGCCGTCCAAAGCACCTCTGATTCCATCTCCTCCTCCGTCTCCAAAAGGTAGTATCCCTCTCTTTTCTTTTCTTTCACGAACCTCAAACAACAACAACACTTAAAAATCAGAAAACGAAACTAAAACATGCATGAGCAAGACAAAACACAAAACCACTAGGACGAAGCGGAGAAGCCGTTACCTTTGCGTATCTCTACTGGAACGGTCCATGGAGGGAGGAAGACGGATGATGGCGCGGTGGCCCTAGGCGGAGGGTCTCGTTCAGTGGCCTTTACATGGAGAAAGATGAAGAGGAAAGAATGAAGAGGACAAACGGCGCCGTGCCTCTGTGTTCTCACAAACCCTAAATGAAAACAAAACTGAAACCCTTGCAATTTGTAAAAACAATGGGCCTTGCCCTTCAAAGCGCCTAAGCCCATTCGTTTCTTTCCAAGAGCACCCCCCCCTTTTTGCTTCTGTTTCCTTTGTTTTAGCTTGGGCCTAAAACCCTTAAAGCCCATTCTATCTTTTCCTTCATTTTTTTGTCTTTTTTAACACTTATAAACTAACATATTTTTTATCATTTTTATTTTTTTAAACTAATATATACTATTTTTGTTTATAAGTAAAATAATACATTGATTTCTTTTTCTTGTAAAAATCTTACTAATATTGTTTACCCTACTTAATATATAAATATTAGATTTCTTTTATTATTAGGTTTAAACGACTTTTTTTTTACTTTTGAACTTTTTTTTAATTAATAAAAAGAACCTTTGTACATAATTAACTTAAAAAACATTAACATTAATATATGGAAAAGAATAGAATTTCTTAAGACCATTTTCTTTTCTTTTCTTGAAATATTTTGTTTTTGTACATATTAACAAAATACGAGAATACAAAATTAAAATAAACCAGATATTTAATTTTTTCATTAAGTTAACAATACTTTATAATACATTAAAATACACATTTCTCAACTTGTAAATAATCATACACTTACACAAATACATTTACAATACACATTTTTATCTTTCTTATACATTGATGCATTTGCTTGTCCCATTTACATTGCTATTGCTTTACATTTGAGATGGCGATTGATTCGATTTGGTTGTAATTATTTGGATACTACCCTCCTATAAGTCTCATCCCCCATTTATCAATAATTGTACCCCCATCTCCAGATACTCATTTGTAATAGTTTAGGACTTTAAATTCCCGCAATTTATCGCTTTCGAATTATACCATGGTTAGACCTAGGGTTTGTATGTACATAAAATCAAACGCTAGATAAACTTAATACAAGACAAATACATAAAATCAATACACAATCACACTTGCACCCCCTAGGGTAATCCCGCTCGTTGCCTTCCAAAATGGGCCATGCTTGCACGTCGAGTTTCTTTGGCAAAACAATTTAAATGATCATAAGTCCCTCGATGACGCTTTCGAAAGTTGCCTAATCAAATGATCATAGTCCCTTCAAGCAAATTGCCAAAGACACTTGGCACCATTGCATTCATGGTCCATACGATGACCCGCGCCTGTCCCGTTAAACATCCTAAACGCAAGATTGTCCACCAAATACAATAGTGGAACAAAATTGTTAAAAAAGGGTTAAAACATGAGAAAAACCTTTGAGTAAATTTAGGGGTAGACAACTCTTAGTTACTTGAGCAAATTTGCAAAAAAACACTTGCCTACTTTTCAAAACCACACTCCACAAAACACTTTCAAAACAAACTTCCAAAAACATTTGAAACATCTTTTCGAAAAGATACACACCTTTGTATATACTCAAACACGAGTCATTACAACGGTTGCCGAAACAAAGGCGTCTATTTCAAAACATTTTCAAAACATAAATACACACACCATTTCAAGCAATCGAAAATCAAGGCAAGTGATCTAAAACCAAGTAACTAAGAGCCCATGGATAACCATGGATGAAAAGGGTGCTAATACCTTCCCTTTTCATAATCTACCCCCCGAACCCACGAAACATCTCAAAAGGTTTTTCATGTGCTTTTTAACCTTTCCTTTAGGATAAAATAAAAAGTCGGTGGCGACTCTTGCTAAACCGAACAAGTGCGAATACAAACGCAAAACCCAAGTCAGTTCTCCCACCGTATCACACATGCCATATTTTGTGTTCAAGAGAAAATTCCAAGAGGAAGGCCATGTTTGGATGCAAAACATTATAGGTCACTTTTGAAGAAAAATTTGAAATATTTCTAAGTATGGAAATTCAACCTTTTTTCTCCAACTTTGACTCAATGCAACTTTCAGCTCAAGCATCCATTTGATCCCATTCTTTTTCCATTGCAAAGCTTGTAACCTCATATTTCTAAAGCATCAAAAATCATTCCCTAAGACCCATTGAGCTGAGAATGCCATGATTTTAAATTTGGTAACTTGGAACTCAAGTTTCATCTCAAGTCAGAATTTGAAATCTTTGTTTTGGCTTCTAATCACAAGTTTTCCACGCGTTTATGCCTCTAAACATGTTTAATGAAGTTCCAGAATTGATTAGCACAACAAAACGTGCGTTTTGGATGAGTTTTGATCAATTTAGAAGTCACACTTTTCTTGTTTGCAACTTCACATGATTTCCCTCCAAACTCATCATTTCACACGCTTGGACATTCCATTTGATTCCCTATAAATAGATGGTCATCCCCCATTAATTTCCTCAAGATTGGATAGCCAGAATCACCCTACCAAACTGGTTCCATAACTCAAAATTCAGCTACTTCGAAATCTTCTTTCAAGCCTTGTTCAATCCAATTTTTCCATCAATTCACCTTCCTTGATCTTCCATGAAGCTAACCATATAATTACATTCAAGAATCGTGCCTTAGATTGCTCCATAGAAGTCCAGTTTCAGAGCTTTGCAACTCAACTTCAATAGGTAGATTCCTTCATCAATTCTTCAAAACTTTGATATCATTGTGATGCTCTCATTTCCCTGGTTCTAGTCACGACACTTACTTTCATCTGGAAACTTGTTTTGACCACGAAATTTCAAATCCATTTTCAAAACTTTCCTTCTAATTTGCTTGAGCTAGCGTTTATATAAATTTATTGCGAAGGTGTGGTTGTCTTCGTCTTGAAGAGACGAAGGGAATGGCATGGGTCTGAGCTTCTGATTTTACAGTTTGAGAGACCTGCAATTCATGTTGGCTGGAGGTTAAAGATGACCAACGTGTCATTTTCCAACCAATGACGGTATGCCACTTGTTTTTTTGAAATCTGATTTGATTAATGATTCAATGCATTATCCACTAAAGTCCATAACATGCACAACGCGTCAGGTCCACTTGATCTGTTTACTAACGCGTTTTGACATTGATCAGATGGCCCATATTTTTTTGGTTTTTATTTTCTTTTCTGATTTTTATATTTAATTATTTTAAATTTCAAAAAAACCATAGAAAATTCATTTTTAGTCCAAAAAATTTGAAAAAATTATGAAAAATATTTTTGATTTTTCTCTTTCTGATTTTTTATTTTTTCACAATTTAATTTTGTGTTTGGTATTTTTGATAAATTTTCACTTTATTTGATTTGTTTTAAATGTTTAAAAATACTTTTATGCATTTTTAAATTCTAAAAAAATTATGGAATGATCCAATGATATTGTGACAAATATTGGTGACCTCGCTTATTTTTTATTTCTGACTTTGGTATTTTTTATCATTTTTATTTTATTTTACTCATTTCTTTTAATTTTAAAAAATAGTTTCTGACTTTAAAAAATTACCAAAAAATTTATAAAATCATTTGAGTCCTTTTCTGATTTTTATATGGACTTACTTTTTATTTCTTGATCAATTTGAACATAGTTGTTATTTTCTCTTTTATTTCTATTTTTAAACATTATTTAGAACCTTTTTTCGTATATATTAAATGTAATATTATTTTGTGACTATTTTCTGGCTGTCTTGGGTTAAATTTTTGATTATGAGCTTTATTAACATCATTGGATCCATGTTGTTGAGTCTAACTCCACAAAAATGGATGAATGATTTTAATAATAGTTTGATTAAATTTAATTCAAAAGTGGTTTGTATATTCTCTCCCACCCCTCTTCATCTCATCCCTTTCTTATTGCACTAAGTGTTATTGGAGCATGATCTCTATATCATGTCTTAAAACAAATGGTGCATATATTGCTATTGACCGACCTCAAAATAGGTGCAACTTTTATATAAGTCCACTTACGATTGCTTAACATAGCGCTAAATTTTGTCCTGATTTGAATAAATGATCATTCATGGCCCAAACTTATGTTTACACGCCCAAGTATATTAATTTGATCTCTTTGATCCAATAACCTTGAAATTCATTGTGTGGAGGCTTTGGTTCTACCAATCCTCTAATGGATCTACAACACCTTTGGTCAACGCAGATCACTTAAACATCGTTGATCATTAAATGGTACTCATGAGGATTCCAAATGGATGATATACTTGACAAAGATAGGGTTACTTACCAAATCAATGGTAAGATAACAATGTCAAAGGAAAAGAAAATGAACAAGAAATACTTTTGAGTAGGTAGAATGCTCTTAATTACTTGCTCAATTTCAAACGAAACATCCTTGCTATTTTCAAAACAAACACCAACACTTTCAAAAACATCTTACAAACTTGAAAACATTTTCAAAAGATCAAACACTTTGTATACATTCTTACGAACGAGAATCATTACAAAGTTTGCCTAAAACAATGGCCTCTTTACAAAATACTTTCAAAAACCACACAAAACACAATTTCAAACAAAAGCAAGTGATCTAGCAAGTAACTAAGAGCCCATGGAAAACCATGGATGAAAAGGGTGCTAATACCTTACCTTTTCATAATCTACCCCCCGAACTCAAGAAATAATCTCAAAGGTCTTTCCTGTGCTTTTTCACCTTTCCTTTTGGATAAAAGAAAAGTCGGTGGCGACTCTTGTTAACCGCAACATTTGTGATCAAACGCAAAACCTTCAAGTCAGTTCTCCCATAGTATCACATACGTGTACCATGATCCTCTATTGCACGGAAGGTGGTACGTAGGCACTAAAGGTTCGCAACCGCGGCGGGTGCAAAAAACATAAAAATATATTTATTTTCTCACCTCCACCATCCATTTTTTATACAACATTTTTATAGCCAAAATATACAGATTGTAGAAAGAGGTTCCTGCGGAGTACCGTGGATGTTTAGGGTGCTAATATTGTCCCTTTGCATAACCAACCCCATTACCTTGAGTATTTCCCCCTTTTTGGGGTTATTCGCTCTTTTCTCATTCCTTTGGAAACAATAAAGTGCGATGGCGATTTTATTTTAATTTGTACAAGTCTAGTCAATCCCATGGCTTAGTCTTAAACATTTCTACCGCTACATAAAAATGGAAACTTCACTGGGGAAAGATTGACCTCTTGCTGGTCCATCCCTAAGTGGGTTGAGCCTATCCTTGTTTATATTTGGGTATGTTCTATTGTTGTTTATGTGTTATATGTTGTATATATGTTTATCTGGATTTTCCTGGTTTTCAGGATGCTTGGTGATTAATTATAAGTCTTATACCCAGACTTGGGCAAACTTTAATATAGGACGGGCGGTATAGTCATGTTAACTTTGAGGGAGTAATTCCAAAAAAGGAGGCATGAGATCCCCTACTCAGTGGAGGCCCTTTGACTGTAGTGTCATTTACCGAGTAATCGAGAAGACGTACTGCTTTCGACCTAGGAGCCTGGTGAAGCTGAGGACCATAGAATACCAAACCCATCTTGGCCTTTTAGGTCTAGTGCGGAAGCTATGACGGAGTAATCTAGAAATAGTTTTCACACGATACTACGCTCAGACGAGTTTTTCTTGAGAATATTACTAATTACTGAGTTAATCAGGAAGTTGGTAATATTCGAAGGAAGGATGTAGACTCTGGGAACCTCTAGAACCTTGTTCGGCAGGTGATAACTTTTAGACCAATACCTTATGGGTAGTATCTTCAACCTCATGCTCGTGACATTGAACCTATGAATCCTATATGTGTGATCTTGTGTGTGATTGCTTCATCATGCATTCATGCACTCATAAGTATATTTTAAAGAGATCTTATTTCAAGCGATTTAAAAATTGACCATTTGTGAATATCTCGGGTACTTTTTAACCATAGATTATGGAAAGAGAAAGACCGGGAAATACAGTTTCAAGGATCCCAAGATAGATGAGTTGATCAGTCTAATCCCCGAGATCGAGTGTTCTGTAGACTTTCAGAAGAAGTATGGATCCATCATTCCTCTCATGAAGCTGAAAATGAGTTGGTCCAGTTCTATGATCTGATGTATCATTGCTTTAATTTTCCCGACTATCAGTTGATGCCTACTAGAGAGTATTCTTATCTATTGGATTTACCCGTTACCGGTCGTGTTCCTTTTACTGGTTTGGAGGGTGAGCCAAAATCACATGAGATTGCTGCTTTGATCCATCTGGGGAAGTATGAGGTTGAATCCCATATGACTACCAAAGGAGGGATTAGAGGATTACCAGCTCAGTTCTTAATGAAGAAAGCTTGCTACTTTTCTAGGATGAAGAATACAGTCGCTTTTGAGGCCATCTTTTCTATACTTGCTTACGGGTTGTTCTTATTTCCTAATGTGGACAAGTTTGTTGACGTTAATGCTATCAAGATCTTCATAATTGGAAACCCAGCTCCTACATTGTTGGGTGATGCTTATTACTCTATTCATCTTTGGAATTCTTATCATGGGGGGATGATTATCTGTTGCACGCCCATATTGTACCGGTGGTTTATCTCTCATATGCCTCAGTCTGATGCTTTTTGGGATGTCAAGAAGTAACCCCGTTGGGCTCCTAAGATCATGGAACTTACTCACTCAGATATTGATTGGTATCATCGAACTTACCAGGATATAGAGATTATTGAAAGTTGTGGTAGTTTCCCCAATGTACCTCTTCTTGGTACAAAGGGAGGAATTAACTATAACCATGTTCTTGCACGACGACAACTCGGTTATCTGATGAGGGATAAACCAAATAATATTCATTTGAGTAGTTTCTTTCTAAAGGAGGGAGAAGACCATAGGGAAGCTAGGGAGCAGATTGCGAAGGCCTGGCGTCACATTCATAAGAAGAGTAGGAAGGATTTGGGACCTAGGGGTGTTGTTTCTTTGTAGCCATATCTTCAGTGGGTCCAAACGAGAGCTTTCAGTTGAAGATGTCGTGTTCCTGGGAAAGACCTATGCCTGACTTGTTTGTGAAGACCACTCTTCCCTTATTAGATGATCTAGAAGAGTTGCAGCTTGCTTTGGTCAGGATGCAATAGGAAAAGGACGCTTGGAAAAATAAGTGACAAACTTTAGAGATTTCCTATAGAGCAGACTTGAAGGAGAAAGACGACTTGATTGAGATCCTCGAGAGTCGAGCGGAAGAGACTTTGGAGAAGCAAGGGGATTTATTTTCTCCTAAGCCTCAATCGGATGTTGATTACTCACTTCCTAATTCAGGTGATTGGAAGGAGGTTGCCACCAGGTATGCTGAAGAAAACCAGAGGTTGAAGGCTCAGATTTCCAGGCTCACAGGGAAGCACCAGCGTATAGAGTGATCTCCATCAGCTTTACTTCTCAGGGTTTTAGGTTCTATTTTCATCTTGTACTTGGGATCATTGAAACTTGTAATCCATTTTGGAGTTCTTATAATGAAATTTTTTCAGTATTTTAAATGCGTTATTACTTTAATATTTGCAATATGTCCATAAATTTTAAATCCCTTGAAATATTAAATAATAAAATAAAATCATGTGCACTGCATATCATGCATCATATTGCACATATTTCTTGCATTTGTTATGCATATCCAGGTGTCTTACCAAGCTTCTTTACTTTGTTCAGCAAGCTGACTCACCACTACAACACTCGGGCTAATTTCAGAAAGAAGATGGACAACTTAGAACAAGAGAATCGCGAGCTACTCAAGTAAGTTTCTGCTTTAAAGGCCGGCATGGCCAATCTTACTGCTCTGATGGAATCTCTGGTGGCTGCTCAGAATCAACCACCGAGTTTTCAACCTCAACCAACAAGGGCAACTATTGAAGCTCCGATTGTTCCCATATATGCTACTCCAGCTGTTGTTCAAAACCGCATGCCTCGAGGTTATCCATGGGGAATGCCAGAGAATTTTACACCTGAAGGTTTCAATCTTGGTCCTCAAGATACTCCAATTGTTCAGACTATCGTTACTTCTGCACCTCCTGTGGTGCATGCTGCTCCTGCTGCACCTCCTTCGGTGAATATGGTTTCGTTTGTTAACGATGATGTGTGTCGTCCTTTCCCTCCACCGAGTGAAGAATTCGGTCTTTATGATAGAATGGATGATTTTCAAGAGCAGTTTGACAAGATGCAAAGATAGATGAAGGCCCTCAGGGGAAAAGAGCTATCCAGGCAGAATGTGAACGAGTTATGCTTGGTCCCGAATGTTAATATACTTGCTAAGTTTAAGGTCCCGGAGTTTGATAAGTACAAGGGCAACACTTTCCCTCGTGCTCATCTAGTGATGTATGTAAGGAGAATTTCTACCCATACTGATGATCAACGTCTGTTGATTCACTTTTTTCAGGATAGTTTGACCGGTGTTGCGCTGAAGTGGTATATGAGTTTGGACAGTGCTAACATCCATACTTTCAATGATTTGGGAGAAGCATTCATCAAACAATACAAGTACAACATGGACATGGCGCCTGACTGTGATCAACTCAGGGCCATGGTTCAGAAAGGCAGGGAATCGTTCAAAGAATATGCATAAAGATGGCGTGAGGTAGCCTCCCAAGTGATTCCTCCTATGGAAGAGAAGGAGATGACTAATATTTTCTTGAAAACTCTGGGTGCTTTCTACTACAAGAGGATGGTAGCAAGTGCGCCAAGTGACTTTACTGAAATGGTAGGAATGGGTATCCGCTTATAAGAGGATGTAAGAGAGGGCCGTTTAACGAGAAGTGAAAGCTCTAAAGGTGTGAAGAAGCCATCTTATGGGTTTACCAAGAAAAGGAAGGGGATACAAATGTTGTTATGCAAGAGAGGAGGGTTAATACTCCTAGAAGGAATTATCAGCGTCATCAGCAAGTCGCCTCAGTTACTCTAGTTGTGGGTGCAGCTCCAACTACTGTTGCTTATCAGAGACCGTCACAGCAAGGGAATCAAGGGTATAATCAGAGAAGGGAGAGTTATGACCCTATTCCTATGAGATATACAGAGTTACTACCGGCATTGATTCAAAAGAAGTTGGTTCAGACCCGACCACCTCCCGCTGTATCATCACCATTGCCTTGGTATTAGAAGGCAGACCAAACATGTGCTTTTCATCAGGGAGCACCAGGGCTTAATGTTGAGAATTTTTATCCTTTGAAGACTGAGGTGTAGAAATTGGTGAAATCTGGTATTCTATCTTTCAAGGATGTGGGACCTAATGTGAAAGATAATGCTCTACCCAAGCATGGAGGAGTAAATGATGTGAATATGGTGGCCGGTTGTCCAGGCGACTTCTGGATTTTTGATATTAATCTGGTTAGAGGAGATTTGGTGAAAATGAATGCAGACCTCTGTGAATTTAGCTACTACACGCATGACCATTCCGGTTGTGCTATTTGCAGTACAGGCATACAAGGTTGCGATAAGATAAAGGCTGATTTACAAGAGATGATGGATGAGGGCCTCATCCACATAATCAGGCCTAGGGCAGAGTATAAAGAAGAGGTGAATATGGTTTCTGGATGTCCTATGGAATTCAGAATTCTTGATGTAGAGTATATGAATGAGGACCTTGTGCAATTGCATGCTACTTTCTTCCATATGGCTGGTCAGGTAGAACACCAGTATGGAACTTGCCGAATTTGTTGTCAGGACTCCCGAGGATGTTCAATCATGAAGAATGGTGTTCAGTTGTTGTTAGATAATGGAGTTATCAAGGTTACAGGTCAAAGGGATGATCACCATGAAGTTGATTTGATTTAGGTTTGCTTGACTGAAGAAGAGTCGGATGGAGAGTATGCCTCTGCAAATGAGTATTTCTCCTCAGATGAGGATTTGTTTTCCAAAAATGACTCAATAATGGCTGATTATGTTGAAGAAGGGGGTAAACATCATTGTGCCTTGTTTTGGGGCACCCACCCATCTTGAAGTTGAATATTATAGCAAGCCAGATGTTACCCCATTCGTGATTAGTTTGTCGGGTCCTATCCTCTACAAGTCAGATAAGGTTGTGCCCTACAAATACAACGCAACAATCTTAGAGGATGAAGTGGAAGTTCCCATCCAGCCAATGCCCGATGTTACGAATATTGCTTAAAATAGTAGGGTGACCCGTAACGGTCGTGTGTTTGCACCAGTTGTTCAAGGAGATGTTAGTGCTGGAAAGAAAATTGCTGAGAATGTTGAACCCAAGAAGGCTACGAGTGAGACTAGTGGGGCTATGTTAGAGAAAGAAGTGGATGATATTTTGAAGATAATCAAGATGAGCGACTACAGAATTGTAGATCAGCTACTGCAGACTCCTTCAAAAATATCTATCCTGGCTTTATTGATGAACTCACCTGCTCACAAAGAATCCTTGATGAGGGTATTGGACCAATATTTTGTGGAGAGTGATATGCCAATAAACCAATTCAGCAGCGTAATAGGGAACATTACGTCATGTAATAATTTGAGTTTCTACGATGATGAATTACCAGATGAAGGAAGGAATCACAACCTGGCCCTCCACATCTCCATGAACTATAAGAATGACTCACTATCCAACGTGCTGATTGATAATGGATCCACTTTGAACGTTATACTGAGGAGCACTCTTATGAAGTTGAAATATTAAGGAACGCCTATGCGCCCGAGCGGCACCATTGTGAAAACATTTGATGGATCAAGAAAATATTTTATTGGTGAAGTGGACTTGCCTATTCATATAGGACCACATTTTTTCAAATAACTTTCCAGGTCATGGACATTGTTCCCGCTTATAGCTGTTTGTTGGGACGGTCGTGGATTCATGAGGCAGGGGCTGTCACTTCAACTTTACACCAGAAACTAAAATTTGTACGTGAAGGGAAAGTGGTAATCATAAATGGGGAACAAGCATTATTGATATCTCATTTGTCCTCTTTCAGCATTTTTGAGGCGGATGAAGCTATTGTTGGAACCCAGTTCTAAGCCTTATCCATTGACAACGTAAGAGGAAATGAGAATTCCATGGTTTCTCTTAAGTATGCGCAGCAAGTTGTGTGAAAGGGTCATAGCAAGGTATGGGGACAGATTGTGGATCCACATGTGAACAAGAACAGAGCCGGCTTGGGGTTCTCTTTGAAGAATGACAAAGGTAAGAGCATGAAGCCGAAGTATTCTACGAGCAAGTATCAAGACATCTTTCATAGCAGGGGTTATCTTCATCCAACTGTTTCCAGGATTAATTCCATTGTGGAAGATGAAGCAGAGCATGAAATGTCGAATTATGTGACGCACGGAGTTAGGGTTCAGAACTGGATCACCATTGATGTTCCCTCTTGCATAAATGTTTCAAAGTAATTTGTTTTGTTAATCTTTTTGAAAAGCTTCCACTCTGCCCAAGGAGGAAGTATTAATTTTGTAGGGCTTATCTGTTTGCTGTGACTTTTAAAATCAATAATAAAAGTTGTCTTTGTTTCCTAAATTGTGTCTTTATTTTCTGCTTTATTTTCTTGGAAAATGGTAATCAGAAAAAAAAAACTTTCAAAATAAATAATAACTGAAATTCAATCTGCATGATCACTTCTTATATGTGTCAGTTTCTAAAAGCAATCATAAATCATATGTGCAGATTAATTAAAAAAACCCGTTGAATATAATGACCCTGCACCCTCTCCCAACTTTGAATGTCCTGCGTATGGGGCCGAAGAAGAAGACTATGATGAGATTCTAGAATAGATCTCACGGTTGCTTGAGCACGAGGAAAATACCATTCAGCCATATAAAGAGCCATTGGAAGTGATCAATTTGGGTTCAGAAGAAGATTCGAAAGAAGTCAAGATTGGAGCATCGATGCATCCTGATGTGAAGAGCAGGTTGATTGAGCTGTTGAAAGTGTATATGGATATTTTTGCTTGGCCTTACCAAGATATGCCTGGTCTAGGTACATATATTGTAGAGCACCGATTGTTGTTGAAGCTAGAGTGTTCGCCAATCAAACAGAAGTTGAGAAGAACTCACCCAGATATGGCAGTGAAAATCAAAGAGGAGGTTCTAAAGAAGATTAATGCTGGTTTTCTTGTGACGTCAGTGTATCCTCAATGGATTTCCAATATTGTCCTAGTGCCGAAAAAAAAACAGAAAATTCCGCATGTGCGTAGATTACAGAGATCTAAATAAAGCTAGTCCAAAAGATGATTTTCCATTGCCACACATTGATATGTTAGTGGATAGCACAGCAAAATTCAAAGTTTTCTCGTTCATGGACGGATTTTCCAGTTATAATCAAATAAGAATGGCTCCGGAGGACATGGAAAAAACAACGTTTATCACACCCTAGGGAACATTCTGTTATAGAGTGATGCTCTTCGGGTTGAAGAACGCTGGTGCAATATATCAGAGGGCTATGACAACCCTATTCCATGATCTGATGCACAAGGAAATTGAGGTATATGTTGATGATATGATTTCTAAATCCCATACTGAACAAGGGCATGTAAAAGATTTGTTGAAGTTGTTTCGACGTTTAAGGAAGTATCGTCTCCGCTTGAATCCAAATAAATGTACCTTCGGTGTTTGATCATGGAAATTTTTGGGTTTCAATGTTATCCAGAAAGGGATTGAAGTTGACCCTGATAAAGTCAAAGCAATTCAAGATATGCCAACGCCAAGAACTGAAAAACAAGTCAAAGGGTTCCTCGGGAGTTTGAATTATATTTCCAGATTCATTTCCCACATGACTGCAACATGTGAACCGATCTTAAAGTTGTTAAAGAAAGATCAAGGTCGGGTGTGCATGGATGACTACTAAAGGGCATTTGAAAATATTAAAGAATATCTGCTTAAACCTCCTATCTTGTTCCTCCTGTATAAGGAAGACCGTTGATTATGTATCTGACAGTGTTAGATAAATCCATGGGTTGTATTCGGGGACAACAGGATAAAACAGGGAAGAAAGAGTTCGTCATTTATTATCTCAGTAAAAAGTTCACTGATTGTGAGTCGCGGTATTCCATGCTGGAAAAGACATGTTGTGCTTTGTCCTGGGTGGAAAAGCGTTTGCGGCAGTATATGTTGAGTCACACTACTTGGTTGATCTCTAAAATGGATCCAATCAAGTACATTTTTTAAAAGAATGCTCTTACTGGGAGAGTTTCCCACTGGAAGATGTTGCTATCTGAATATGATATCGAATACCGCACTCAAAAATCTATTAAAAGCAGTGTGTTGGCATATTATCTTGCTCACAAACCAGTGGAGGATCAACAGTCTGTAGAGTATGAATTCCCCGATGAGGATGTGATGTCCCTGAAAGTGAACGATTGTGATGAACCACTGCCTGAGGAAGGTCCTGACCCTGAATCTCGTTGGAGTATGATATTTGATGGAGCTGTGAATGCTTATGGTAAAGGAATTGGTGTTGTGATTGTCTCTCCACATGGATCAGACATTCCTTTTACTGTAAGGTTGACATTTGATTGTACTAATAATATGGTATAATATGAGGCTTGCATCATGGGTCTCGAAGAAGCTATTGATCTCAGAATTAAAATTCTAGATGTGTATGGTGATTCACCTTTGGTAATAAACCAGATTAAAGGAGAATGAGATACTCGTCACCGCGGCTTGATCCCCTAGAATGATTATGCTATAATGTTGCTACCCTTCTTTAATAAATTTGAATTCCATCATATTCCAAGAGATGAAAATCAAATGGTGGATGCTCTGGCAACTCTGGCTTCTATGTATCAGGTGAATACTTGGAATGATATACCTCAAATTATGGTTCGGCGACTGGATAGACCCGCTCATGTGTTTACAACAGAGGAGGTAGCAGATGATAAGCCTTGGTATTATGATATCAAGCATTTCCTCCAGACTCAGGAATACCCGATTGGTGCATCGAATAAAGATAGAAAGACATTGAGAAGATTGGCAGGCAGTTTCTTCCTTAGTGAAAATGTGTTGTATAAAAGAAATTATGACATGGTCTTGCTCAGATGCGTGGATAGACACGAAGCAGGCATGTTGATGCATGAGGTTCATGAGGGTTCATTTGGCACTCATGTCAATGGACATTTGATGGCTAAAAGGATGCTAAGGGCAGGTTACTATTAGCTGACAATGGAGTCTGATTGTTATAAATTTGCAAAGAAGTGTCATAAATGCCAGATTTATGTGGACAAGGTTCATGTGCCTACGAAACTTCTCAATGTGATATCTTCCCCATGGCCTTTCTCTATATGGGGTATTGACATGATCGGGATGATAGAACCCAAAGTTTGAATGGACACTGTTCTATCTTGGTAGCGATTGATTACTTCACCAAGTGGGTGGAGGCTGCTTCATATGCCAATGTTACTAAACAGCTGGTTATGCGCTTCATCAAGAATAACCTTATATGTCGGTATGGTGTGTCGAGCAGAATTATCACCGATAATGGCTCGAATTTGAATAATAAAATGATGACAGAACTGTGCGAAGAATTTAAGATTGTCCATCACAATTCATCTCCGTACAGGCCAAAGATGAATGGGGCTGTTGAAGCTGCTAATAAGAATATCAAGAAGATTATCCAGAAAATGGTCGTTACTTATAAGGAGTGGCATGAAATGCTGCCTTTTGCTTTGCATGGATATCGAACATATGTCTGCACTTCAACAGGAGCAACCCCGTTCTCCCTAGTGTATGGAATGGAAGCAGTACTCCCAGTCGAGGTTGAGATTCCATCTTTGCGTGTGATATTGGAAACCAAGTTGACTGAGGCTGAAGGGGTCCAAAACCAGTTTGACCAATTGAATTTGATCGAGGAGAAGAGAATTACAGCCTTGTGTCATAGACAATTATATTAGAAAAGAATGAAGAAAGCTTTTGATAAAAAGGTCAAACCTCGTGAATTCAGAGAAGGTGACCTCGTGCTCAGGAAGATCATGTCTTTCAACACTGATTTTAGGGGCAAGTGGACTCCCAGCTTTGAAGGCCCATATGTTGTCAGGAAACCTTCTCTGGCGGTGCCTTAATTCTTGAAACTATGGATGGCGAGGAGTTCCCACGTCCCATGAATGCTGATGCAGTCAAGAAATACTTCTCCTAAAGAAATAAAAGAACAACTCGCTAAGTTAAAAACCCAAAAGGGCGGCTTAGGCAAAAAAGAGCGTCTTGGTAGGCCGAAAACCCAAAAGGGTGGTCTAGACAAAAGTTAGAGACATAAACAGAATAAATTTCCTGCTAAGTTGAAAACCCACAAGGGCAGCTTAGGCAAAAGTTAGGTACTTTCTTGGCAAGTAACTGCATCATGAAAGATCTGATCATTGGAGAAACAATCTTCTCGGATTCTCATCATACTTCAACAGAAGTTGCTGCTCGGGATCTCAAAAGTTGTTAAAGGGGATAGTTGTCATTGTATCTCAATGTATCTTTTCAATTATATATTACCATTTTCCAAACTTTGTAATCACCTATGGAGTCTCGCCATTCGCAGACTACCATTCTATTAATAAAGTATGAGATGTTACCCAATTCTTTGTGTTTCTTATTTTATTTAGTTGCACATACTCCATTTATTATTGATAATAACTTTCAAAGAAAAAAGATTAAATAACAAAATCGATTTTTCAAAAAGAATTTAAAATCTGCTTTTACTTTAGAACTTGTGATGCGGAAAAAAAAACAACAACAACAAAAATGGTGATCCCGAGAATGGAAAAACTCCAGTTGTTTTAAGAAGTTTTGTTCCCCTCAGGAAAGTTTACTCAGGATGATTCGCCATATTAGGTTCGAGACTCCGGTATCCTCGGTCAAGTTTGGATTTATTTCTCCTCCTTGTCTGAGTTTTCATGATGTAAAGTTTTAATCCGAGATTTCTCCAGTGAAGTTTTCATTCGGTCTAATGGAAGTTCTTTTTCCAGAGAAGTCGGTACCATAATCACTCTTGAAGAACGCAGGTCCCCAGTTTCTCTAGTGAAGAACGTATTGTGGTTTTCCCTTTAAGGATATGGTGATTAACCTCCCCAATGAAGTGGACCTGAATTTCCCAATGAATGTTTTGATGATTTGGCGCCCATCTACTTTACTTGAGATTGGTTTTGCAATCCCCAGTAAGAGTGTTACTCTTGAAAACATTTGTTTCCCCGGTGAAGCCTGGAGAAGGATGTTTTATCCCTGTATCTGTACTATTCTACCACTTTGTTTTGTTTACTTTCGGATTATGTTTATCCTCAGTAAAACTAAGGCAGGCAGTAGGTTATGTTTCCTCAGCTAGCGTTTACCTTTTTTTGGAATGATCATCTTAGATGTGATTTAGCCGAGTGTTGTTTGTGCCCGAGTTGGTTTTGCCTGGTTAATCCCATTGTTGTATATCTGTTTTGTCAGCATACGAACGATAACACTCATACATTCATACATACATCGTGCATAGCTAAAATTGTCAAATCATTGTTCATTAACATTTGTTAATATTTTTGTTGACACATCATCTTGTTTTGTAGAGTTATGTTGTCCTCTCTTCAATAGAGTGTTGGCCTTAATCAAAAAGCGTATATTCTTTCAATTTCCCCAATGAGTTATCCCTCGTGGAAGATTTTTGCTTTAGCCTTCCTGTACAGCTCCTTGTTTGGATGGATTTGGTTTTCCTCTTGAGTTTATTTCTCAAAGGATGTATTTTAGTTGATTGTTTCATTCCAGTTTATTTTTTATTTGAATCTTTGGTTTCCCAACAATATTATTTACTTTGGATTTCTAAAAGCTTCGAGTTTTGGTTTGTGCATTTATTTTGCATGAGAAGACTTTATCTTCCCAACAAGAATATCATGGCATTTTTCCAAGAAGTCATATTTCATTCCCCGGGAAGCCATAATGTTCTCCCCAGAAAGTCATTTCTTTTTACAATCCTCCATGACAACAAGTGTCAGGTCTCTTTATTTGAGCAACTTGTGCTTCCTTATAAAAGTCGACATAACTTTTTTTGCTATCTCCTCTATGAATGGATAGTTTGCAGTCCGTCATCGGTTTACGCCAGTGGATGGCAAGACTCTCAAATTCGCAGAGACAGTTCATTGTGAAATCTTGGCACGTGGAAGTCTCTTTATTTGAGACAACTTACCCTTTCCAGGAAAAGTGCCTCGGTTAAAGAAGAAGTTGAGACCCGTTCTAGGCGAAATGCCAGAATTTTAGGGAAACTTGTTATCTTTTTGCTACCTTCAGTGAACGTTGGTAATTCATCGTCAGTGAATGGTGGTGCTATGATATATTCTCTTTCTACCTTCAGTGAAAGTTGGTAGTTCACCTTTAGTGAAAGTTTATGATTGTCATCTTTTTGCTACCTCTAGTGAACGTTGGTAGTTCATCATCAGTGAACGGTGGTGCTATGATATATTCTCTTTTTACCTTCAGTGAAAGTTGGTAGGTCACCTTCAGTGAAAGTTGGTGATTGTTATCTTTTTGCTACCTTCATTGAACGTTGGTAGTTCATCGTCAGTGAACGGAGGTGCTATGATATATCTTTTCCTCCTACCTTCAATGAACGTTGGTAGCTCACTGTCAGTGAATGTCGGTGTTGTTATTTCTTTTCTCTCTACCTTCAGTGAATGTTGGTAGCTTTACCTCCAATAGGAGTTGGTGTATCCTTTGACCATTTTACCATCCTCTCTAATTCAGGTCTTTTCGATCCACCAGTGATTTACTTTCCTGGTTGGGTTACTCTTTTGTTTCTTTATTTTTTGTTACATCCCCAGTGGTGTTTTGCGTCCCTTTGGAGTTGTCCATGTGCACTCATATTCATAAGCATTGCATGGCATCTTAGGGCCAAAAATAGGGTTTGTTTTATATTTAAGTATCTTCGATCGCGTCGACACAAAGATTTTTAACCTTCGTATCTCAGGATAGAAGAAACTTAAATAAGGGAAGCTATTGTACCCCAATTTTCCCCCCTAAGATCCCTTCATCATACCATGTTGATTCATTCACAATAAGATCACATTAGGATTCTTGGTTCCCCTCCCTATATTTAGCTTTGCTCTTTGAGGAATCACCAAGCACCTTGACTTATGTTCTTTTGTGATCATGAATATTTTTGTCTTGATTTCTTCTTTTAATTAATAAAATGCAATGTTGGTTTGTCTTGCTTGTTACTCATGTAGGTAAAGGCAATGAGATTCAGCAAGTTGCTCCATGGGTTCATGAGTTTATTTCCATGCCCTAGTCAATAAAGCTTGAGAAGTTCAAGCCTCACCATTGGATTTGTTTTGGAAGAAATGGCATGGTAAGATTATTTTGGTTCACCAAATTTCAAGGTTATCAAATTTGATTCAAAAGTACAAGGGGGTGATTTGGAGAAGTTGTCATGCTTGGACAAGGCTTTGTTACCATTGGTCACAAATGCATATTTCTCTCAATTCTCAAGATATGGAAGTGGTTTTGGTGGATATGAGTTCTCATTATCATCCTCAACAACTTCTATTTACAAAGCATTTGTGTTGGTACAAGAAGGTTGTTCAAAATTTCCAAGGTTCCTCAAAGCATTTTCTTGATCTAGGAGCTAGGGTTTTGAACTTCAAAGAAGTATATTTTGCTCATCTTTTGGTATTTTTGAGTGATTCCAAAGACATCCTTATATTCAAATGGTTATAAACAAATCGCTTCAAAAGTTTCAAGGAGTTTTTATGTGGGAGAAGCTTGATGATGAAGAAAGATTACAAGTCCTCCAGATGAATCCCCAATTTTCCATGTGTGACTTAAAATGATCATAACTTGGTCAATTTTTATCACCTTGAGCCCATTATTTTTCCACAATGATCTTGAGGATGTGAAATTTATGCCTTCTTTTATGTGCAAAGTAATAAAATGGATAGAAGTTTCCTTAAGGATTCAAAAGATTATATGTCATTTCATGATTTTTTGCCAACTTCAACAATTCATAACTCTCTCAATTTTTGGAGATTTTGAATGGTTCAAGTTCCAAAATATCATTCAATAGGTCTATTTAATGCCAAAAATTATGAAATATTTTTGATTTTCTCTTTCTGATTTTTATTTTTTCACAATTTAATTGTGTTTTAGTATTTTTTATAAATTTTCACTTTATTTGATTTGTTTTAAATGTTTAAAAATAATTTTATGCATTTTTAAATTCTGAAAAAATTATGGAATGATCCAATGATATTGTGACAAATATTGGTGACCTCGCTTATTTTTTATTTCTGACTTTGGTATTTTTTATCATTTTTAGTTTATTTTACTCATTTCTTTTAATTTTAAAAAATAGTTTTTGACTTTAAAAAATTACCAAAAAATTTATAAAATCATTTGAGTCATTTTCTGATTTTTCTATGGACTTACTTTTTATTTCTTGATCAATTTGAACATAGTTGATATTTTTCTCTTTCATTTCTATTTTTAAACATTTTTTAAAACCTTTTTTGTATATATTAAATGTAATATTATTTTGTGACTATTTTTTGGCTGATCTTAGGTTAAGTTTTTTATCATGAGCTTTATTAACATCATTGGATCCATGGTGTTGAGTCTAACTCCACAAAAATGGATGAATAATTTTAATAATAGTTTGATTAAATTTAATTCAAAAGTGGTTTGTATATTCTCTGCCACCCCTCTTCATCTCATCCCTTTCTTATTGCACTAAATGTTATTGGAGCATGATCTCTATATTATGTCTCAAAACAAATGGTGCATATATTTCTATTGACCGGCCTCAAAATAGGTGCGACTTATATATAAGTCCACTTACGATTTCTTAACATAGCGCTAAATTTTATCCTGATTCGAATAAATGATCCTTCGTGGCCCAAACTTATGTTTGCAAGCCCAAGTATGTTAATTTGATCTCTTTGATCCAATAACCTTGAGATTCATTATGTGGAGGCTTTGGTTCTACCAATCCTCTAATGGATCTACAACACCTTTGGTCAACGTGGATCACTTAAACATCGTTGATCATTAAATGGTACTCATGAGGATTCCAAATGGATGATATACTTGAAAAAAAGCAAATGCAACTTGTTGTGTGGAGGCTTTGGTTCTACGGATCCTCTAATGAGTTCCAAATGCAAGTTTCAAGATGATCATCCAACTAACCACTAATCACTAATAATTGACTTTATCCTTTATCTTTATTACATGCCCCCTTTTATTTTTATGCACCATTTACTTTTAGCATTTATGTTTCATGCTATACTCATCTTTGCTCATTTGAGTATTTACTTTATTGTCATTTTTATTTTTGCTCACTTGAGCTTTACTTTTCTTTTTCAAAACACCTAATAATCAACATAAACCCTAAAAATCTTTAATGATGCTTGGACTATTTGGTTACTATCCTTGGCATTATGTAGCATTGGACTTTTTGGACTTATGATGAGAAACCTTTGCCTATTATTGGAGACCTTGTGACCTTATCTTATTAATTTGTCTGGACCTCTTGAGGTTTACCTCAAGGCATTGGGTTATTTGTTTGTTTTGTATGCAGGTTATTGTGATTACACTATTTGTTTGTAATCTGGAATTGACCTGTATACAGTCGTTACTCTGCCCAATTTTTGTGAAGACTTAATACACTTGAAGTTTGTTTCTTTCAAGAGGTCTAGTATCATTGCTTGTTTGGTTTCAATCCGAAGAATGAGAATTCTATCTTGGTTCATAGTGTCAAGTACTGGCTTCTTGTTGGTTCCATGGTTCTTATCCCTAGCTTTTACCTTATGCTTTAGTATAGTCCCTTCTTCTCCTCCCATCTTCTTTAATTTCAAAAATCTTCTCTCTCCTTTTGAAAAACTCTTCTTGTTTTTTTTAACTTGAACCACTTTCATAATAAACTTGGACTTAGGTCCATGCATTTTCAAAACATTTTCATAAATAAACTTCAATAAACTTAATAATACTTTGACATTTTTTTATGAGAAGACTAAAAGTCAATCAATCTCATTCCAAACCATTTTGCCACTTTGACTTTTATCTTTAAACTTTTCTCAAAAAGATTGGACTCTTGTCAATCCTTGCAGTGATGCAAACAACTATACTTCTACAATATGTAGTGAAGAGATATATTTTCCACTTGGGTGTTGAGTGAGGCATTATTGATTTTAAAATCCAAGCCATATCCTCCACTTTGAGATGATGCAAATTCTCCTTTCTCATGATTATGGATAGTAGGTATGTTTTCCACACTGATAGTGACGATGATGTTTTATCACATAAAAATTAACCAACACACTTGCATTTTAAAATTTTTAAAAGAGAAACTACGTGTACCCTGATCCCCTATTACACGGAAGGTGGTACGTAGGCAGTAAAGGTTCACAACTGCGGCGGGTGCAAAAAACATAAAAATATATTTCTTTTCTCACCTCCACCATCCATTTTTTTATACAACATTTTTATAGCCAAAATATATAGATTTTACAAAGAGGTTCATGCGGAGTAATGTAGATGTTTAGGGTGCTAATACCTTCCCTTTGCACAACCAACCCCCTTACCTTGAATCTTTTCCCCTTTTTTGGGTTATACACTCTTTTCCCATTCCTTTAGAAACAATAAAGTGTGGTGGCGGTTTTATTTTGATTTGTACAAGTCTAGTCAATCCCATGGCTTAATCTTAAACATTTCTATCGCTACACATATCATATGCATACGACACGCATATTACACTCTCATTTACTTTGAGAACATCATTACGCAGTTCATTACATACATCATGACATTGCATACAACTAACTTTTTATCTTTTCAGGTAAAAGTCTACAAACAGACATATATCATCAACAATTCTCGAAGAGGTCGCAGATTAATTCCTAAAACAAGACATGGCAACTATTTGTATGACCAGGTCCAAGATTAATTCCTGAAACAAGATGGGGAAGCTATATGTACGGTCAGGTGGTATGAATTCCCGAAACAGGGCAGGTTCGCCAACAAAAAGCAGGTCAGAGATTAATTCCCAAAACAGGACGGGGAAACTATCCATATGACTATGCAAATATTAACTCCTGAAACTGAACGGGGAAACTATCTTTATAACCAGGAAAATATTAACTCCCGAAATAGGATGGGGAAACTATCGACATGGCCAAGTGGTATGAATTCCCGAAATAGGACGGGTTTACCGATAAAAGTAGACTGTAGATTAATTCCCGAAATAGGACAAGGAGACTATCTACATGACGAGCATTTACTTTAGAGACTAAATCTGACGAACACTCTCCTCAGAGACCGAATTCTGACAAGCATCTCCCTCAGAGAATAAATCTCACAAGCATCTACTTAAACACCTTCCCTAGGGTTCATTCTGGAAAGCCTTCTTCAGATACAGTCAAGTGTAGACTCATTCTTATACTTCTATCAACAGTTACTTTGGATGGAATCCATAAGCCCATCTCTGAAGACTCTCTATAACCTCTCTGAATGGCATCTTTAATCCCATTCAAGCAATATTATCAACCAACAATGTCACCTCCTGCGGATGCGAGTGCAAATTTCTAGGCACTCAAGTGTTCAATCATCTTCTACTTTCAATTCATGAATGGCAGACATGCCAATCTAACTCTTCAAGTTTAAGAATATTGAACAAGGGCAAACGTTATACCCCAAAATTTTCCATCTCATTTTATTTAAGACATTATCCTAGGGTTCCCAAATGCTCAAGGTTGCTCAAGAATTGATCATGCAAAATCTCCTCCTAAGCAATGGATCCACAACTAGGGTTTCACTTTTAACAAGGAAGTTTGGGTTTCAAAATCCTCAATTAGAATTCATGGTTTCTTATATGTCCCAAGGAATGCTTGTGATACGGTGGCAGAACCGACTGTTAATATTGGTTTGTGTTTTTTGTTTGCAAATGTCGCCGTAAGCAAGAGTCGCCATCGACTTTTATTTCATCCAACAAAGGAAGAGGAAAGAGAACAGAAAAAACCTTTTTCGAGATTTTTTGAGTACGGGGGGTAGATTATTGAAAGGGAAGGTGTTAGCACCCTTTCTATCCGTGGTTTTCCACGGGCTCTTAGGTACTTGCTCATTTTGAAATTGCTTGTGTTTGTTTGGAAAGTTTTTATTTAACTTCGAGGTAACCCTTGTATCTGTCCTCAAGAGTGTGACGAAGTTGTTTTTGAAAACTATTTTGAAAGTGTTTGTGTGAAAGAGTTTTTGTTGATTTGGGCAAGTACTTAAGATTTTCTACCTACTCGAAAAAGGTTGTTCGTTTTCTCGTTTCCTTTAGACAACACTATCCTACTATTAAGGAGTCGGTAGCCCTATCGTTGTAATTTGAGGGACTATCGAAAGGGACGTAATGGTCATTGAAGGCAACATGTAAGGATACCTTAGCATTTCGAAGGGACTATCATCATAAGATCATTTCTTGTAGGCAACTCGAGGGACAGTAAGGGACTATGATCTTTTTGACGACTATTGAATTGAGGGTCTTTGCTAAGATATCCCTATGTTCGAGGTACATGACCATTATTTTCCGAGGCAACCAAGTGAGGTATAACCTAAGGGTCCAAGTGTGCAGCAGTGTTATTTTTCAGTTTATTTATCTTTGCACAATTAAGGTGATCTACTATTTTAATTTCATTTGTCTTTTGCATGCAAGCCTATTAGCCATTCATCTAAGCAGTTTATTGTGCGAAAAATAAATTGCAGAAAGATAAGTGTTCCTAAACTATTACAAGGCCTCAGGGCAATTACATAATTAGATGCAGAAATTTAAACCTAATTAAATTATTACAAACCAGGAGCAAATACATTAATTAGGAAAATAATGAAATAAACGCGCGCGACAAAATTAAATACGGAATTAAAATTAAATTCAAAGATATTTAATTAGTAAATAGAGAAAGGTATTTTTTTTGGATTTTATCTAGAAAAAGTTAAATAATAAAAAGAGTAATTAATTAATTGAAAAAAATGATTAATTAAAAATTAATTCAAAATAAAAACTAATATTGTTGATATTTTTAAAGAAAAATATTTGAAGCCCAATCCTAGATTCTAATTGATTTTATTTTTAAAGAAAACAAATCAAAATAATTAAATCAAATTAATTTACAAAATTAATTTTAATTATAAAAAAACCTAAATTATATTTTTTGTGATTTTATTGATTTATGATTAAATAAAAATAACAATTTTTTGAAATAATTAAAATAACAAGGAAGAAATAGAAAAAAATAAAATAAAAAAGATAGTCATGGGCCTGTTACTGTTTCTAGCCTTGGGGTTTGAGTGGAAATTTGCTAAACCCAGTTGGCTGGTGGCCCAATTGTCCAGCGCGCGATTCAATGAAGCCTGTCTCTGAGGGTCCACCATGGGGGTGAATTGTTGGGCGCTAGATCTGGATCTGAGATGATCTGATGGTGGTGAATCTTGAGCGTATGGTGTATGTATGGGGATGCCATGCACTGGAACCTACAAGAAATATTCAGAAAATAACAAAATGATGGACCTAGTACTCGAACCCAAGTCATCTCTCTACCAAACACGCTGTCTTTACCAACTGTGACACTGGATCATTCGTTAATATAATCAAACAAATAAAACATAAAGCAAGCAAAGTAGTATTTCCCAAAAAAATGCGTGTGATTCAAATCTCCCAATGGGAGTCTGCCACATCACTCATCTTCTCCCCAGAGCTGTCGTTTTTTACCACACTTTTACCTACGGACTGCATCTGTTACTATAGCTTATAGCAATGGATCAAGCGTCACTAAAGCCCCCTGCAAAAATCAAAATTCTCAAATATGCAATATAAATTAATGGTGAGGCTATGAATCAACTCGTTTTGGTCCCCTGAACATGATGATGGCATTGGTTTGTCCCAATTATGTCTAAATCAGAAAGCCCTGATTTGAAGCTTGGAACCCTAGCAATGGTATCCTTTGATTCCCGCACTTAAAACTCAATCAAACAAATCAAAAAGCATCAAAACCTTATGATAAACAAAATTGCATGGTTAAATTTCATTGAAAATGCGTGTATGCATGTAATCGAAAATAAAAAATGTTGGAGAACCGGGTTATGGATTTTACGATTCTGAATGTTATGGTCACTTGTGAAGGTCTGGAATTGATTAGAGGAACTCAGTGAAGCTGTTTGTGATATTGGAATGACTTCAATCAGTCTATGGAGGAATATGTGATCGACACTTTTTGACAAAAATTTAAAGTTGATTCTCTTGTTTTCACGACCAAAACCTCCTCCTCATGCTTTGGAAATGTTTTGTATATATCATGGAATGATTTAGGTCAACAAAAACGGATCATATCTTTGTAAATTATGGAGATTTGATTTCATTATTTGCCTTGTATGATTTGTTTCCAAAATAGACCAAATTAAGATCTTTTCCAATCAATTAGCTTTTGCACGAATTTGGATGATTTTCTAGCTGTTCATTGACTCATAATATGCTCATAAAATCAAATCTTGGATTTTATTTCATTATTCTACTATTTAAATTGATTTATTTTGATTTAAATGGATAAAAAATCAAAATAAATAATAAAAATAATAAAATAATAGGTGGATAAGCTCAGAGGTCATGGACTACCTTAGGGACAAGTTTCAAACAATAAAACATGGGCCCATTTGGAAAAAAAAGTCATTTTGATCAATGTTGACTTCATGCACATTTCCAAAAATTGGTCAACTTTGACAATACATATCTCCCTCAATTTTAACCCTAAGAGGGTGTTCTTGGACTTTTTAGAAAGATTAGGATGTCCTCTAAACATCCCTTTTGTTTTAATCTTAATTGGATATTTCATGTTCATGTAAGAAGCTTTGACCCAAAAGGTGTTTTTGTTGACTTTATGAAATGACCTATAATGTTTGAATTTATATCTTTTCATGAGTGCATTTATTGAACTTGAGGGTTGAATATGAATTGTAGGGAATTGGATTCTATTAAAAATGAGCCTTGGATGAGAAATTTCTGATAAAGTATGAGAAAGTTATGCCTAGTCAAAGTTTGGTTGACTTTTCCTATAGAAACCCTAATTTAGCAACTTTTTAGTTTTGATGAATTTGGGGCATTCCTTGAGGAATCATGATAAACCCTTGATCAAATGATGGATATCACTTCAAAATGTTGATGTTGACCAAAAATCTTGATGTTTGACTATATGTGGGTCACAGTTGACTTTTGACCTAACATAGTTTATTTTCAGGCATCTGAGTAGTTGACTGAGCAAACTTGTAGTGCAAGGCATGAAACTTGGAATGGATGCTCTTTAGGACATATTAGGGTAATGTAGACCATTTGGGACCCTTTGAAATCAACCATCTTGCTTGAAATTGAATCCCTAGTTTGAGCCTTGTTGCCTTAGGAGGAAGATTTGTCTAGTCAACCCTTAGTCAACCTTGAGCAATTAAGGACCTCTAGAGGCATGTCTTTGAGTGAAATGATAGGCAAATTTTGGGGTACAACAATGCTCATACCAAGTTTCATGCCTTGCATCACAAGTTTGCTCAATAAATGGCTCAGATGACTGAAAATCAACTGTATTGGATAAAAAGTCAACTGTGATCAACATACAGTCAAACTTCAAGATTTTTGGTCAACATCAAGGTTTTGAAATCATATTCATAATTTTATCAAGGGTTGATCATGATTCATCAATAAAAACCCTCAAATCATCAAAAGTCAAAAGTTGCCAAATTAGGGTTTCTTAAGGAGAATTCAATTGAACTTTGACCAAGCATAACTTTCACATGCTTCATCAGATCTTCCCAAACCAAAACTCATTTGAAAGGAAATTCAATTATCTACAACTTTGTATCTCTAAGCTCAAGTACAAAAATTCTTCATTTTATAGATACATACCAATACATTATAGGTCATTTCAAAAGTCAACAAAAAGACACTTTTTGTCAAGGCAACTTACATCTAGATGAAGTCTCCAAATGCAAAAATGATAAAAAGAGGGATTTTAGAACACATCTTGAGATTTCCAAAAAGTCAAAGATCACCTTCAAAAGATGAAAATTGAGAGAGTTATGACTATTTCAAGTTGGGAAATTTTGAGCAAATACATGAAATTCAAATTGAGCAAACTTGATATTTTGGACTATTGGCCCATTATTTTAAAGTCCAAATGTGTATTACACTCATCATGCACCTCAAATCTTGTTCATGCACCCCTTGACCTATTTTATTTTAATTATTTTGATTTATTCATTAATAATTCAAAAATAAATAAGATAAAACATGAGGCTTCTTACACAAGGTCCAAGCCCATCCTCTCTTTGACCTAATTCATGCTATTTAATCTCCAATCTTCATACAAGCCAACCACAAAACCCTTGCCTCAAGAAACTTGTAAAAAATCTCAAGTTTTTTTCAAGAACCCTAAAAACTTCAAACCCTACCTACAGTGCCTTTCACCATAAACTAATCATCTTATTCATTCCCAGGAAGGTCAGAGGGCAAGATCAGATCGATTGCATCGATCTAAAGGGCTCAAAACACCCATGCATGTAGCACCACCTCATCGTTATTTCATGCATTCATATTTTTGTTTTCTTACTATTTTGATTGAATCTAACATTACTAACATGTTACTGAGGTTCATTAGTACATGTTTGGACCCTAGCAGATACCCCATGTTGATCGAATCATGAAACACCATCGCTAGACCGATTTTATGTGTTTTTTCTATAGCTGCGAAATCAGTTTGTTTTAGCCTACGATAACCCTTCCATTGGATTCATAAGGGTCGATTTAGGGGGGTAGGGTTCTTTTCTTTCACTAATGTGTGCTATTTTGCAGATTAAAGAATTGGTCTCGCCGGAGAAGATGACCGGAGCTAGGGATTCGGCCCTTCTCCGGTCCATCTGTGTTGGTTCATATTATATTTATTTGTTCCTATTATACAACCAGATGAAACAGCCACCCCAGTGGCATAAGCGCATACATTAAGGCATTTGTGTCAAAAGGAATGGGTTTGATCCTGCCTTTTGTCATTATATTTTCATGTTTTGCAGAATAATTTACAAAACATGCTGAAGCTATCTATTATCACCAAGGCACGCTTGGACCAGTGGTGAATGTGTTGTTTAAGTTGGCTGAGGGAGTGGGTTCAACACCCACCCCTAACCTTTTGGTTTATTTTCCTCCAAATTCTCTTTTCTTCTTACTCTTTCTCTCATTTTCCTCTTTTTACAAAACCTTTTTTTTCAAAAAAAACTTTTTGCCATAAACCCTAATTTATTTGTTAGGTTTTCTTTCACTAATTTATTTTTTAATTAAATTAAAATCAACTTAGATTTTTTAGGGTTTGTTTAATTTAATTAACTAATTTAATTTTTTAATTAATTAGAATTAATTAGGTTATTAGGTTAATCGTCAAAAACTCTTTTCTATCAAAAATCACCAAAGCAATTTCCTTTCCCTTTTCCTTTTTAATCGCTTCGCGTATTTATTATTTTCGCCTTTTTCGATTATTGTAATTACTTATGGTTTGTAATAGATAATTAGAGTTTTACTCTTTTCCCGCATTTTTATTATTTGTACATCCATTCACGAAGCTTGTAATAGTATAGGATTTTACTTTTCTGCACTTATATTGTTATGCTTCGTATATATTACTGTTAGCTAATAAGATTGTATGGCAAGACTAAAAGAAAACGATAGCCAAACCCTAATGCAATATAAATAAATTGAATTGAACATACTCGCACACTACCTCTAGGGTAACCTCCCTTGTTGCCTTTGGAATGAAACACAATCATGTCCCTCGAACGTGAGGGTGCTTTAGCAAATAACCTCGGTTAAAAATATCATAGTCCCTCGATGACCCTTTCGAATGTTGCCTTCGGTAAAACATCTAGTCCCTCAATGAAAACTACTAAAGCGTCTCTACGAGTTGCCTTCAATTACTGTACGATGACGCGTGCATGTCCCTTTACATCCAACGATAGGGTTTTCTACTAACTAATGGTAGGGTGGCACTATCTAAAGGAGAAGGAAAAGAATGATAAAGACTTTTAGTAGGTAGATAGTTCGTAATCGCTTGCTCACAAATGAAACAAACAATTCTTTTACACAAACACTTTCAAAAATATTTTCAAACAAACACTTTGTATGCATTTCTGAGAATCATTACAAAGTTTCCTTACTACTGGAATTTTCAAATATTTTCAAACATACACAAGCACAAAGCCTTATCAAAAAGTGATCTAGCGATTAAGAGCTGTCGATAACTATAGATGAAAAGGGTGCTAACACTTTCCCTTTTTATAACCTACCCCCCGAACTCAAAAACCTCAAAGGTCTTTCCTGTTCTTTTCACCCTTTCCTTATTGGATAAAAGAAAGGTCGGTGGTGACTTTTGTTATCCACAACATTTGTGATAAAATGCATAACCAAAAGTCAGTTCTCACACTATATTACAAAATTCATATCTCTCTCTCAATCATACTCTATTATCTTTGTTAACTTTTCTTCTACTTTCAAATTTTAAAATTAAAACCATATTCATATACAAATCTATTAACACCTAAACAAAACAAATCAAAAACTATAAGATTGTCACATGAAACCTGATGGCGGTGGATCTAATGATCTTGTGTGGATGCAGGCGGTTGGGTTCTGATTGGGATGTTTCCGGTGTCGAAGATGGTGTGCGGTAGTGTGGTGTTTTCGGTCGGATCCAGAATGAAGCAGGATCGTCGGCAGAATTATTGTGCTTATGCCGGTGTTGTTGTTGATAATCATAAAATTCATGGTTTTTTTTTCTTAGATCATTGTCTATTCAAGACAATAACAATCCAAGACAAAAGTTGTGAGAAAAAATTTAGGTGTTTTGTTCAAGACAAAATCCTAGTGGATGATTGTAAAAAATATAGGTGTAAAATTCGTAGGTTTTCGTGGATTGTGAAATTATTTGTTCAAGATAAAACAGGGTTAAGTGTCTGTTAAAGACAACCCAAAAATAAACCAATAAAATAAGTAGAAGAATATTTGTGAGAGAGATAGAGAATTGTTAATATTGTTGATGAATAAAACTGTGAAAATATATGACTATTTATAGATAAAGATTAGGTCAAGAGAATGCATGTGATTGGTGGATATTAAAACTTGGGGACCAAGTTGATACAAATTAGGAATATCCATTGGACCTATTTATTGTGATTGATTTGATGATGAAAAATATTGATTTGGAAGAAGATTTGATTTGGAAGAATCTTATTTGAAAAGATCTTATTTAGTTTTTATGATTTTTGACTATTTTTACATAAAATAATGATTTTAATGAAAAAACTAATATTTTAAAATACACTAAATAAAGGAAAACGAAAATAGCAATTTAAATTATAAAAAAATATGATTTTTGTGATTTAGAAAATAATAAAAAATGGAAATAAAGTTAGTAACAAATAACAGAAAAAAATATCAAAAGTGGAACTTGTGAGATTCAAACTCATGACTTTATACTTGCAGTTCCTTCCCTCTTACTAATTGTGTCATCTCATTCATCTGAAATAAGAAGCCACTTGAAAGCATATGAACGGTAGGAAATATTTGTTATTTTAAAAATACAAATAATTTAAAGTAAACTATTATATATTTCTAAATAATCAAAATTAGTTAATGTTAAAATGTTAGCAAAATAAACCAAATAAATATTATAAAATCCAAATTTGAAAATAATTTTGACTGTAGAAATAGGGCGGGCAAATTTGGGGTATGACACTGACGAATATATGTCATACTATAAAGACATGGTTGAAGAAAGTGATGTTGATGTGGCTGAACTTAAGCAAGGGTCTCCTTATGCTTACAAAGTATTAAGGTTGTTGTCGAGTCTGGGAAAAATGATAAATTCCCTACAAAAATGTATACTTTCGACATAACAAAGTATGATGAAATATTTAATTTGTTAGTAACTAATGGCCAAATTATAATGCCCTAGGGCCTTAACAATCCACCCTTAGAACAAAAGAAGAAAAGGGGATTTTGCAAATTTCACAATTTCCTTGGTTATAAAACTTCTCAATGTGTTCTTTTCAAGGATTTGGTGCAGAAAGCTCTGAAATACAACAAACTTCAATTTGGCAAGAAGCCAAATATGCAAGTGGACACTGGTCCACTGGAAGTCAATGAGGCATTATATGTTGAGCTCTTGATGTTATGACACTTGAAGCTACTGACAATTTTGACATGGAAGGTGATGATGGCTTAAAGGTTGTTTATCCTCAAATTGATGAGGACTTGATTGACTTTTTAGAGAAGTGCATAGTGAAAGAATCGAAGGTTGAGTTATGCCCAAGATGTAGTGTTTTTTATGATGAGAAAGCTACTGATGAGTATGAAGCTATGAAGAAGAACGAGTCTAAGGGAGGAAAATTCTCAACTTTAAGATTTATGTTCGACAAGAGGGGGATTCCTCGACGCAACAAGGAATACCGAAGGCAATTCCAGTAGCCTCGACCAAAGACCTTTCGTCCTCCTTTAGAAACCCCACAAGAAAAGTGGGTGAAGTCTGTGAATCAGAAAGGAGGAAAAAGGCCTAAGTGTAATGTGCTTGATCCAGAGGACAGAAGTGAAAGTTCAACAGAAATGAGTTGAATCAAAATGGTATGATGTTTCTCCTAATTACAAGGGTAAAATTCCCATGAATAAGACACAATGAAGGTGTTATCAAAGGAATAAGAAGGTTGAAAAAAAGGCTTCGACCTCAGGATTGAAGGTTGTCGAAACTCCTAGGCAGAAGAAGTACTACCCCAAAGGGAAGGCTGAATGAACAAGAAAAAATTATTGCAAAATAGAGGCTATCCATGAGGGTAGCTCTTTTGGGAATAAGAAGGAAGTAGCGTAGACTTAAAGTACAAAGTATACTACCCTTCCTGAAGAAGAAGATCCAAAATATAAATATGATCCTCTTCTAGAAGATGAGATGGTCGACAATAACTTCGGTGAGGATTTTGTTATTAATCGTGGGATTGTGTTGGTTTTACCTAGTGAATATGATCCGGTGTCAGAAGTGTCTTAAACTGAGGAAGATTTCCTACTAAACGAAGCATCTAGTGAACAACCATTGTGCTACTATGTCATGAACAATGGCGTAGTCGAAGAGAAAAAGGTTGTTTTGAAAAGCTAAGCCATGGAATGATGTGCCATCTCAATCCATTGTTCATCAGAGCAAAGATGGACGAATTCCAATGAATAAGGTGTTCGTTGATGGAAGGCATCTGTCAATTTAATGCACCATACTTTGTTCAATAAAATGGGAAAATATGGTGTTGATCTTAGATCACACAATATGGTTCTATCTAATTATGAAGGAAAACCAGAAATATACTAGGAGTCATCTAGGTAGAATTAGTTGTTGGTACAACTACCAGGTCTACATTGTTCATGGTGATAAATTCTACAGAAAATTATAATTTATTGTTAGGCCTGTGAATGTACTCATGGGATTGGTGTAGGTACCATCGACATTACATAAAAGAATATTGTTCTTGCGTAGGAACACTAAATGGTTAGCTTCCCTATAGGAATAAGGAGAGCCTAAAGGTTGATTTTTGTAAGTATGATTGGGGATTTGAGAGCTACGTTAGCACCGTGTATTGTCTCAAGAATATATGTCTTGCTTATCTCTCTAGAGGGATCCCCTATATATAGTTTCCAAAATATCTTCAAGAGCTTCCTTTAAGGCGCTCCTTGGAGTTCCTCACGTTATCATTGCCCCGAAACGTCTGCCGCCAGCCATCATTGATGCACTTAACTCAGGGTAACAACTGGTGATTAATAGCTGGTGACCGTTTAAGGAATTACGACTGGGTCCTCATGACGACTCTTCATATTCTACTGGGTCACGTCTTGGAGAGCATTACCCAGATGTAGGTACCCGGGGATAGGACGCGGCCTATCCCTTTGGTCTCGAGGACACTAACTAGGGGTATATACATATTCACACTTTCTTTCCTTCTCCCCATCCTCCTTAAGACAACTATAGATCCTGACCTAACATACATATTATGGGATGTACAAATATCTATATAGAGAAAGGATGACATCATGGAGAACATCGAAGTAGATCAAAGCTACTACAAAGTTAATGAGAAAAAGTTGGAATGAAGTCTTTCGACCAACACTTGGAAAATGTTGCGCCCTGTTATGATGCAGTAAACGTTTACACCTCCAGTGAAAATGGAAATCATTTTCTGAGTTTAGATCCTAACTATGGATTTATATGGGATACTGGAGAGGCAAGAGATCCTGAAGAGGTGAATCCACCTACGAGGTGGCCTATGGTCGACATAGATGACAACTGAGTCAGAAAGTTTGGCTCGGATTTTGGCCTATATGGGTGAAAATAAATTGAAATTGGCCTTAGAGGCTGAAAGATTACAAAATTTGGATGTCGAAGCCAGAGTCGTAAATGATGAAGATGGCCAATTCAGCCAAACAACAGCTTTAGAAAGTCAAAGTTTAGACTGTATTTATGATAATAAACCTTTGAGGTTTGAAAAATACCCACTGGATTCAATGCAAATAATGTAATCCCAAGATCAACTAGAAGAAGTATATTTTGGAGGTAGGTAACACAAAAGGCTAACTTATATAAGTACAAAGGTTGAGTCTAAAATGAAGGTGACGTTGATCAAGTTATTGAGAGAGAATAAAGATTGCTTTGTCTGGGATTATGGAAAAATGATTGGTTTGAGTCAAAGTGGGGTAGAACATCAGCTACCTATTCAACCAGGAAAAATGCCAGTAAAGCAACATCCTTGAAGGTTCACTCCAGAAATCACAATGAAAATTAAGCAAGAAATCAAAAGATTGCTTAAAAGCAAGTTCATCAGAACTGCAAGGTATCTCGAATGGTTAGTTAATATTGTATCTGTAATAAAGAAAAATGGAACTCTTCGAGTTTTTATAGGTTTTAGAGATCTAAATAACACAACTCCTAAAGATGAGTATTTGATGCTAGTGGCAGAATTACTGGTGGATTCGGCCGTGGGTTTCGAATATTTAAGTATGTTTCATGGATATTCTGGGTATAACCATTTTTTCATAGCATATGAGGATGTGCCCCAAACGAAATTTAGATGCCCAGGGGCTTTAGGAACTTATGAGTGGGTTGTAATGCCTCTCGGTTTAAAAAATGTCAGAGCAACCTATTTA